>OX371224.1:273675615-275137237 GCA_947310385.1 Nephrotoma appendiculata
GTTACAACACTCGACAAAAAATGTACTAACAGATTTGGTTGCATACATTCACGTCATTTGTGATGAGTTCGTAATCTGTGGTAAACATGCGTAGCAACCTTTTTGTAATTGATATTGACAAATGGACGGACGAATATAGAAAGAAAAATCTCGTTCACTTTTTGTAACAACCAGCAGCTGTATTAGTCGGAAAATAAATTAACTTAAAATTAAAAAGATAAACAATATACAACAAAAATTAAGGAATAAATAATTCCATTAAGTTATAAAAATTGTGTTTGGTTTATTTATTTCCTGCTCAAGAAAAATTGGTCCTTCGAGCCGGATCGGTACAATTTAAAAACCTAGTCTTACCGATCCACACCTATATTAAAATTGTAAGCTGTAAGTCGTAAGTAAATACTGGCTGAACAAATACATATAAGTGCGAACATTCTAGTTCAAGTGAATAAAGTTGAAATAGTGCAAGATTTTAAGTGAACACATTGCTGAGGAATTTCATTTCGAATCGTATAAGAAAACCCACGCGGTAACTTAACCTCAAAGAGCAACAATTTACGTAATAAAACCAACACTACAGTGTTGGCAATTTCAACTAAAATTATAAGTTCAAGCACGTATAATCCAACGTCAAAGGAGAAATATCTGACTGTTTTATCGAGAATTAACTACATTAACGCAGATCGCTAGTAAGATGTCGTCAGAAAAAATAAAGGACTGGACAAGCAAGCGAGGTCAAGCTAAGGGTAGCATTACGCGTATTGCATCATTTGCAGACAACATGTTCAAGGATACCAGGGCGAATGAAGTATCATCTCGCTTAGAATTATTAGAGCGCGCGTTTAATACTTTTCAAGAAGCCGATGCCAAACTAACTGCTTTAGACTGCGAATCAGAAATTGGTGAAATTGAGTCGAAATATCTACATTTGAAAGTTAAGTTGAGTGAATTTTTAGCTACGCGTGCTACAGCAAGTGTTTCAGTACTGGATCAGTTCAATGAAATTATGGCGCGTACAACGGCACAGCAGAATGCATTTTTATCTAAGTTTACGGACACCATGTCCACGTCATTAAATCAAAGCTTCTTGAGTCACTCGTCAGAAGAACCGCATTTTACAGCAAGGCTTCCAAGGTTACACGTGCCAACTTTTGATGGAGATTACAAAGAATTCCAAAGTTTTAAGGATTTATTCATGGCATCCGTCCACAACAAATCATATCTTGCGAATGTTGAAAAATTCCAATATTTAAGAAGCTGCCTGAAGGGTGAGCCTGCTGAGCTCATACGACACTTGAATATATCAGATGCAAATTATAAAACTGCTTGGTCTAAAATTTGTGATCGCTACGATAAAAGGAATATTGCCATAAGCCACTTCATACAAACATTCCTTGATATACAACCTCTGAAAGAGAAATCCGCTAAAAAACTAAGAAATATACACAACGTTGCTGATCAGGTTATTCGTGGACTACAAGCCCTGGGGACAGAAGCCGAAACGCGAGATCATTGGCTATTGCATATCTTGCTAATGAAAACTGATGCTGAGACGCAGCAAGCATGGGCATTTTCAATTGACAATAATAACAATCCGTCATTCGAACAATTTCTACAATTTATTAATAAACGATGCGATGGTTTAGAGCCATGCGAAGCCAGCAGTAAACCACATCAAGGCAAATTAACGACAGCAAGGTCGCATAGCGTTTCCATTGATCAAAAATATACCAGCATAGCAAGACCATGTCCATTTTGTCAGCAGCCTCACAAATTATTCGAATGTGAGAAATTTCAAAAGCTTGAGTCAATCAGTAAACGAGACGAAGTACTCAAATTGAATGTATGTTTCAATTGCTTATCCACAACGCACCGAGCTAACAGATGTCAATCTCGACGATCGTGTAAGAAATGTAATCGCAGGCATCACAGTTTGTTGCACGACAGCGTCATATCCAACGTAAGCAGCACATCGCATTCAGACAGTGAAATCCGGAACGAAAAGCCAGTTGCTATTAAGCTAAACCCACCAATTGTAAGCAGCTCACCCAATCCTGGTGATGTCGTCCAAAAGGTACAAAGCGCCAAGCCAAATTTAAGTACAGCCGATAACGCGAAAACTCATTTAGCATGCATGGGATATGCCATATTACCCACAGCCGTGGTGAATATACTTGATCGTTTCGGTCATTCACACGAGTGTAGTGCGTTGCTAGACTCGGGCTCGCAAGTATCCTTTATTTCCTCTCAATGTGTTAAAAGATTACAATTGCTACGTCAGAGGGCCAATATTAATGTTAGTGGACTAGCCACTTCCAACACAACCACCAAAGGCAAAACCACTGTTGTAATTCGGTCCAGATTCAATGACTCCAGTGAAATTCAGCTAAATGCATTCATCCTAGATCATATAACTACAACATCTCAATACGAACGCCTAGATAATCATGATGCCAACCGATTTAATGATCTTCAATTAGCTGATCCGACCTTCTGTAATAAGAAAACCATCGATATCTTGATCGGCGCTGATTATTTCTTTAATATATTAAAACACGGCCAAGTGATCATTTCACCAACATCACCAATAGCTCAAGAGACTATTTTTGGTTGGGTAATATCTGGCCAATCGCAAAGCAAACCAACTGATGAAATCGAAGTATTACGGAATTTTAATATATCAGTGCAGGATGAGACCAATTTGGATGATATGCTTAAACGATTCTGGGAACTGGAAGCAGTAGGTACAGAGAATGAATGGAACGAAGAGGAACATAAATGTGAGCTGCATTTTAAGACTACAACGAAACAAGATGATTCCGGAAGGTTTATCGTCCAACTCCCGTTTAAAAATGGCATGCCAAACCTGGGTAATACTTATGCAGCTGCCAAACATCGATTAGTGGCGATGGAGCGCAAAATGAGATCAAATCCTGTTTTCGGAAAACTATATCGCGAGTTTATTAATGAATATGAGTCATTAGGGCACATGACCAAATTATCAGCTGCAGAACTAGCACGAAGGCATGAAGAAATATGCTATTTACCACATCACGGCATTTGGAAACATAATAGCGAAACAACGAAATTAAGAGTTGTGTTCGATGGGTCATGTCTATCTTCAAATGGAGTATCGCTCAACAACAAGTTATTGGTCGGTCCTGTCGTTCAACCATCTTTGTGGACAGTATTGCTACGATTTAGACCATTTCCAATTGCATTATGCGCTGACATTGAAAAAATGTACAGGCAAGTCCTAATCGATCCCAGCCAATGCAGGTATCATCGAATTCTGTGGAGAAACGCTGAGGACACACCGATAGATTCATGCGAGTAGAAAACCGTGACTTATGGCACATCAGCAGCATCCTTCTTATCTACTCGAGCATTATGTTTAGTTGCTGAAGAGAACGAGCAAAAGTTTCCCACGGTCGCTAAGGTGATTAAGCAAAATTTCTACGTTGACGACCTCCTCACTGGTGCCAAAGACGAAATGGAAGCTGCGAACCTGAAATCCAAGTTGATATTATTATTACAAAAATATGGATTTCCTTTACGGAAATGGAAATCAAATATACAGCACTTGGCAGATCACTCACAATCCATTTCATTTTCTGATCAGCAAAACGAAACACATGTTTTAGGCTTGATTTGGGATCCAATCAATGACCATTTTCATTTTACTGTGAATGTTCCAACGGAAAGAGTATGTACGAAAAGAACCATTTTGTCTGTAATATCACGAATTTACGATCCATTAGGTTGGTTATCTCCATTCATAATCAAAACCAAACTAATGATGCAATACTTATGGCTAGCTAAGGTGTCTTGGGACGAATACCAGAAAAACTGCAGAATCAATGGAGCGAGATTAAGTCGGAATTTGAATGTATTAAGCAAATCAAAATACCAAGATTTGTTGGTCCAATTTCAAACAATATTGAGGTACACGGTTTTAGTGGCGCTAGTGAGATGGGTTACGCAGCTTGTATTTATTTCCGAATTCGTTCCCATGATAAGATCATATCCAACTTGGTAACCAGCAAGAGTAAAGTTGCTCCAATCCAGTCCGTAAGTATTCCTCGGCTTCAATTATGTGGAGCACATTTGTTGGCTAAGCTTGCCACTAATGTATGTCAAGCATTCGATCTAACAACAGTACCAATCTACTTATGGACTGATTCAACAGTAGTTTTATCGTGGTTACAGTCAGCTCCACCAAAGAGATGGAAAGTTTACGTCGCAAACCGAACAGCCGAAATTCACAAATTGGTGCCAAAAGCTATTTGGAAACATGTAAGCAGTGGAGAGAATCCTTCCGATTTAGCAACTAGAGGCATCAAACCAACTAAGTTAATATCAAACGATTTATGGTGGAAAGGACCCAAATGGCTTTATACGCACGATGAACCCTGGCCAAAGGCATTCGAAATAAGGGAAACCCACGAAGAACAACGTTCGAACGTAAGTGGTTTACAACTAAGTACGAATGGAGATATCGTCATGCTAGACGAAATGATTGAAAGGACAGAAAAGTGGATGAAGTTAGTGAGAATTTTAGCTACAATTATAAGGTTCATCTCTAAGTTGCGGAACCCTCAAGCTAAGAATTCCGAATTCTTGACCATAGAAGAGCTGAATGAAGCCGAGTCTACGATTCTTAAGCATATACAACAACAAGCGTTTTCCTCCGAGTTAAGCAGTCTAAGGTCAGGCAAGCAGTTGAAATCGAAATCCGCATTATTGATGTTATCTCCGTTCATCGATCAAAGAGGCTTGTTAAGAGTGGGTGGACGGTTAAAAAATGCAACATGCTCCTACGCTATAAAACATCCGCTGATCATCCCAAAGGGCCACAAGGTATCGACAATGATTCTTAGTTATTTACATGAAAAACATTTAAATCCGGGGCCGTCACTACTTGTTTCAATATCCCGCATGAAGTATTGGATCATAGGAGTACGTCGCATAACTCGAACCATATGCCGTAAATGCATCATATGTTTCCGGTACTCAACACACACGTCAACACAACTAATGGGTAACTTACCAAGTCAAAGAGTTACTCCTTCCCGTCCGTTTTCCAGAACCGGTGTCGATTACGCCGGCCCTATTATGTTGGCGTCTAAACGAGGCAGAGGATCCAAACTAATCAAAGGATACATATTAATTTTTGTATGTCTTTGTACAAAAGCACTTCACATCGAAGTAGCTGGTGATATGACGACAGCTACATTCATGAGTGCTTTAAGAAGGTTCACATCACGAAGGGGAGTACCTAACCAAATATTATCCGATAATGGTTCAAATTTCCGCGGAGCTAATCACTTATTATCCGATCTTTACAGATTATTCCAAACAGATGAGTATAAGAATGCTGTACATCAATACGTATAACAGACGATAAAGTAAAGAATGGTCATTCATTCCTCCGCTTGCACCAAATTTTGGCGGAATTTGGGAGAGAGCAGTCCGATCCATCAAAACACATTTGGTAAGAGTTGTGGGTAACTCACATCTAACGTATGAAGAGATGGCTACGGTGTTGGCCCAAATTGAATGCATATTAAACTCACGGCCGCTATATCTCATAAACAATGAGGACCCCACTAATATAGATGCACTCACGCCAGCTCATTTTTTAATACTCAGAGCACCAGCAATAATACCTGACGAGAATTTTAGCGACATTGCCAGTTCGAGACTATCACGATGGTAGTTTGTTCAACAATTAATCCAATCGTACTGGAAACGATATTCCATAGAGTATTTACACACGCTTCAACAGCGAACTACCGCAAAATGTAAAGAACGCAATCTTCAAGTAAATGACGTCGTATTGGTAAAGGATGAAGCCAATCCACCAGGTTGTTGGCCATTGGGAAAAATCATTGAGGATCATCCGGGAAATGATGGCATCGTAAGAGTCGCTACAATCAAAACAAAGTATTCGACGTTCAAACGCCCAATATCCAAATTATTCTTATTGCCACTTGATGATGATGACCACATCGATCGACCGTTAAAATCTTCAGCTTTTAACGAAGGGGAGTTATGTTCATGATTAATGAATTGACATCTGTTTGGTATTCAGCATGACGTAAAAATACCTACCTGCATCGTGCTGTATCTCATCCTGTAATACATTAAACAACAACAACCATCAAACTAAAAATTAATAATAAGATTAATTTACGTAATCAAATATTTCAATTTATAGTAACTTACCATTTTGCTCGCATCTAGATGTATTCCTAAATTTAAATATTCATTTCATTATTAAATTATTGCAATTTAGTTTATATAATTTTAATTTATACTTACTTCATTAAAAATTATGTAAACATTCATTCATTTGTCAAAATGTCATATTTATCGCGACACACTCGACAAAAAATGTACTAACAGATTTGGTTGCATACATTCACGTCATTTGTGATGAGTTCGTAATCTTTGGTAAACATGCGTACCAACCTTTTTGTATTTGATATTGACAATTGGACGGACGAATATAGAAACAAAAATCTCGTTCACTTTTTGTAACAACCAGCAGCTGTATTAGTCGGAAAATAAATTAACTTAAAATTAAAAAGATAAACAATATACAACAAAAATTAAGGAATAAATAATTCCATTAAGTTATAAAAATTGTGTTTGGTTTATTTATTTCCTGCTCAAGAAAAAGTTACTATAAATTTTTAAAATGTGTGCTTTTAATATGCAATTTTTTATAGTAATACAGACAGAAGCAGCTAGGAATAATTTTTTTTTACAAAATGTTGATTGCGAAATTCGATTTCGAAATGCTGTTTAAATATATAATTATACAGTATTAACAAAATGTTAATAATTTTAATTTTTCTGTAGAACATCACCGTTGATTGAAAAGGAATTCACAAATCATTAAATGCAAAGTTAGAACATTTTATATTAAATTTTATACCCAACTAAGAACTAAAATCGATTTTGAGAACGAAGTTTTAAATTTAATTCCAAAATTTACTCCAGAACAAGTATCTGGCCAAAGCAATAATGTTTTAAAATTATTAACTATATATTATTTCCTCAAAAAGAAATACAAAACGCCGAAAAAATTAACTCCGAGTATTGTGCGTTATCAGACTACGAAGAAATAAAAAAATTTAAAAATTCCAATATATCTGAATTTTGGCATAACGTCAGCCTCCAAAAAGCGAATTAGGCCAGTTTATGTTTCAAAACGTATATAAAATTGCACAAGGTGTTTTATCTTTGCCTCACTCTTCAGCTAATGTAGAGCGCATATTTTCCATACAAAATTTCACTTAAACCAAATGTAGGAATCGATTAGCAATAACGACTTGCGAAGCTCTTATCCGAACCAAAGATTTTCTTAGAACAAACAATAGTTATTGTTTTGATTTTCGAATTTCGAAGGAAATGCTTTCGAAAAATCTTAATTATAAACTTGTAGAAGAGGCGCTATTAGTTGATTAATTAATTCCTCAAGTAGTAAAAATAAAAATGGATTCTTCTAAAATATCTATTAAAATTTTATGATTAAATTTATCAAATGTGGTTATTATAATTTATTAAATAAATATTATTTGTTATTTTATTGTTAACGATTTCAAATCACATATTCGAACTGACAGAATAATTACTGAATTATTGTAATATTAAAAACAATATAAGGTGATCCAGAGCCAAATTAAAAACAATATAAAGTGATCCAGAGCCAAATTAAAATCTATATAAAGTGATATATAATAATTCACATAAAGTGCCAAACCTTGCGAATAATTAAATATTAACAATATTAATTAACAGTGTATAGTACCGGTCAGAATTGTCTACCAAATAACATATGTGATTAATAATTGACTACTAATAATCCATGTGCCGAATTAATGAGTTATTGTGGAATTCTAAATAACAAGTTCCAGTATAAGTGACAGAAGTTCCCGTAAAGTTCCTGTTAAAATCCAGTACCACCAGTCCAGTTAACCAGCCTAATCCAACAATCAAACAACCATTATACTAGAAGTATTAATTTATAGTTAGTTTAATATTTGTTAGTGTGTAAGTAATACATTAGATTGTTGATTTCATTTGACACTGTGCTATTTAAAAGAAGAAAAAAACAATTTAATATTTAATTATCGTTATTATAGTGAAAATAGGTAAAGTAAAACTAGCGGGTTTGATAGGTTTAAAACCAGGTTAAACTATTTTAAAATCAGATTAAATCCTATAAACAAGTATTTAGACCAAATTTCTGATTTAAAAATAAAAGTAAATCCATCTGAAGTTAAATGCAAATTAGAACTTACTGATTCCATTTATTCCCAGTTTAAAGAAAGTATTGAAGATTGTCATAATAAACTCGAAAATTTAGAAACGGATGATTTTGGAAATGTAATTCTAGATTTCGAGAACTTTTTACAATCCCTTTAAACAAAATTAATGTCCGAAAGAGACAAGCGTCAGATCAAATAGACATTAAAATTCCGGAACTTTATGTTCCAATTTTCGATGGCAAGCCGAATGAATGGCTTACTTTCAAACAAACTTTTGAGTTGGTAATCCATAAAAATATCAACTTAAAAAACAATATAACAAAATTTAACCTACTATTGAAATATTTGAAAGGCGATGCTCGTGCTGCCATTGGGCATATTGGCTTATCTCAGAATAGCTATATAAAAGCTTGGGATGAGTTGAATCATAGATTCCATAACCAAAAAGTATTAATCGATGTCCATATAAACGGTCTTATAAATTTACCTACAATAGTAAAAGGGAACAGCCAAGAACTAAAAGAATTATTAAACCAAGCCATAGGCCATACATCTTCTTTAGAAGCTTGTAACCAAAATATTGATGAATTAGGTGAATTGTTTGTAGTAAATTGTATAATTCGTCAATTAAATTATTATTTACTAAAAGAATGGGAAAGCGAATGTTCTAGTAACACTCTTCCAACTTGGTTAAAATTAAAAGAGTTCCTAATAGAAAAATCTCGAATAATTGAGATAGTCCAACCAACCAATTTAACCAAGTTTCAATCCTTTCAACCATTCAAACACCAAACCACCTCAAATTTTCAAAAGTTTAATCCTGCCACCAACAATAAAACCAATCTTAACTCACCTCATCGTAGTTCGACTTTTGTAAGCTCTTATTCTCAACAGCCTAACTCCAGCAACCAAAATACACACCAATCAAACAATTACAATAACAGTTGTGTTTTTTGTAAACTACCGTTTCATAGATTTAGCGAATGCAGTAAGTTTTTAGAAATGTCTACACATGAGAGATACGAAAAAGTTAAACAATTAAATTTGTGTTTAAATTGTTTTAGTTCGAAACATTTAACATCTAAATGTTTAATTCGTGGATGTAAAATATGTTTGCAAAAACATAATACTCTTGTTCATCATGTTAACACATCCAACTCATTACCCGTTATTAATTCAAATTTAGATCAAACTCTAATAACAAATCCAATTCCAAAACCAAATTCTAACACCAAATCAATAGAATCATGACCATCAAATCAACCTACTAATCTATGTGCGCTCCAAAGAGACTCCTGTAAAGTAACATTTTTATCAACAGCTATTATATTAATTAAAGATAAATTTGGGGAAAAACATGAGGTTAGAGCTTTGTCAATCTCATTTTATTTCTTCCAATTTTTTAAGCAAATTTCAATTTGAAAAAAATCATATAAATCAATTTACAGTTTCTGAAAATATCCTGTAATTTTTTAGTAGCCAATTGTATCTCAAATGCCTTACCACAAACACATATAAATATTTCATTTTGGAACATACCTCCCAAAATTAAACTAGCCGATCCATTTTTCAACTTCCCTAGGCCAATTGATATTTTGTTAGGTGCCGATGTGCTTTTCCATATTATTCGAGAGCAAAAATTCCACCTAACACCAAATTTACCAATTTTCATAGACAATGTTTTTGGTTATATTATTAGTGGTAACTACCAAACAAATTCTGTTCAAAATTTTTATTTACAAAATAGTTTCGAAAATACAAACAAAATTCTTCAAGAATCAATAAAAAAAATTTTGAGTTAGAGTCTGTATCGAATTGTTATCTAAAGATGAGCAATTTTGTGAATCACATTACACTAGAACAACATTCAGGGATATTGATAACAGGTATGTCGTTTCATTACCACTGTGTTCAAAAGTAGAAAATTTAGGAGATACAAAGATTAAAACGCTTTAATTACTTAGAACAATTTTTAAATTAAATTCTGTACTTAAAAGCTGTACTTTCATTGTAAACCGTTGTTTTCTAACAATCAGACCACAAACCTTATTGAATTCACTTCACAAACACTAAATACGATCGAAGCAGGAAAAGAGGTTGACGTTATCGTCACCGATTTTAGCAAGGCGTTTGAGAGGATTTCTCATGAAGTTATTTTGTTTAAACTTAGGGCCCTTGGCTTTCCTCCCCAAATTCTCCGTTGGGTGGGCTCTTATTTCAAAGGCCGTTTATACCATGTTCTATCAGGTCATCAGTATCAACTCATATATCAGCAACATCTGGAGTGCCGCAGGGCAGCCATCTGGGGCCAATTTTTTTCATTCTATCTATCAACGACGCTGATTGTTTAATAAAAAATTCATCGATATCTATATACGCCGATGACATGAAGATTTACAGATGGATTTCAAACACTACCGACAAGAGCCTATTACAATCCGACCTCAATAACTTCTCCACTTGGTGTGCAAAGAACGCAACCTTGATTTGAACGTGGGTAAATGTCAAACAATCACCTTCTCTCGAAAACGTCTACAGTCCATTTCTCGCAGCTATTACATTTACAGCGATGCCATTACCAGAGCCAGTTCTGTTCGTGATTTGGGAGTCATTTGCGACAGTGAATTGAATTTCAGACAACACATCGATCGTATTATCAATCAAGCCAACTCTGCCCTCGGTTTCATCAAGCGTTGGTCGAAAGAATTCGATGATCCTTATGTTACGAAGGCTCTCTATTCAACATTCGTTCGTCCCCTGCTCAAGTATGCTAGCCAGGTGTAGTCGCCTTATCATGAGGTTCATATTAAGAGGATTGAAGCAGTCCAGCGAAGATTTCTTCGCTTTGCTTTACGGGAGCTACCGTGGGTGGACATGTTCAACCTGCCTCCATATCAAGATCGTCTAAAGCTAATTAAATTACAACCACTTAGTAAGCGCCGAGTTGTTGACGTGGTTTTCATTCATCAAATACTAACCGGCGGTATCGATTCTCCAGCTGTGCTTGGTAAAATTAATCTAAATATAAATTCGCGAAATTTAAGAAAGGTACCTATGTTTAGAATCGAACCTCATCGAACTGATTACGGAAAGTATGAGCCCGTCTCAAGAATGCTGTTCGAAGCTAATCAGCACTTCCATTTGATCGATTTTAATATGACGAAACGCATGTTGAAAAAACTTTTTTATTTTTCTTGACCATAGTTTGATGTTTTATTTAACTTATTTGTTTTTATTTGTTTCATTTTATTCTGCTTTACTTTGTCTTGTTTTATCTATATTTTAAATCTGCTTGTACTAAGCAGACTCGACTTCCGCTTTCCTTCCGTCTGCGATAGGTATCGTTTTGCTTAACTATTCACTTAGCTATTCATTTATAACCATATTTGATTTTTATACTTTACATATTTAGCCGTTTCAACATTCAATTTTTTAATTTCACTGGTTAAGCAACTCGATATCCTTGTTTATAATTTACTTGAATTATACTCAAAAAAATAATAATGATACAGATGGAGACTCCCCGCGCGCGGTTGGGAGGGGTAATAGGTCGTTGGGATAATTATTATTAATCCAACAGGAAGATAGAACTCTTTCATTCGTAGTTGACACATTGAATGGAATATTTAAACCTCATTTGATGTTTTTCGATAATATATAACTAGCTGACCTGTGACTGAATAATCAGTCACGTAAATACATTTTATTGAATTTTTAGTTAAGAAATGATTTAGAAGATTTGTTAAGATGTATATTTGATGCATTTTTATCAAAAATGTAAATTCATTAACGCGGATCCCATGAGGCCACTCCATTAATACGGCGTAATCCAATACTCGCTAATTCAAATTCTCCCTTTGTGATAGGGAAAGAAGTACGGTTCGCCAGGGCGCTGCTCTTCGAGCTCCATTCTGGTGCTGCCCATGGAGAGGGCGGAGTTAAGCTTCCGGATGTTAGTCTTATAGAACCGCGAGGGGGAGTTAGTTCCGAGAATCAGCTGATTGAGGTAGGGGAGATTGTGCAGTGCGGGGAGGGACACCTTTCCTTTACCACAGCAGCGAGTGAAGCCGAGACTAAGCCCCTCCTTCTCTGCCCGGAAAAATAGCGCGTCAAAGAACTCGCAAGCTACTTCCATCGAACCTAAATAGTGGATATAAATTTCCCGAGAGCACTTTGGGATGATGCCGTGCGCTTCTCATTGCCCGCCAGGTTTAAACCTTCGAGTGCACTCACAGGAACAAAAAGGCTCCTAAAAAGAAAAAAATTTGCGAGTTTTCAAAAATAAAAACAAAATGGCGAGAAACTTATATTAAAATTGAATTGATCTTGCTCCGCCTCTTCGTCTGGAACCTAATCCTCAAATGTGAGGAAGGCGTCTGCTGGAGATTCACTTGGAATATTGAGCGCGTCTTGAGAGATCCATGGAAGGGTGGCTCCTAATGGCCCTGGGACCGGGTTGGCGTCTTGGGAGATCCATGGGGTGGTGTCACGTGATAATGATGAGACTGGTTCATGGCTTGAATTTGTGGATTGTGAATTTCGATTATGATCGTATATTTTTCGTTTTCGAGGGTCTCTGGATTTCCAAGGCATTTTGAAGAAAAATGAAAAGAGTTTTGTTCAAGACTCGTTTAGGTGAGAAATGGTAATGACTTACTCGCTGGACCGCTCGTTCAAAGTGGTTGGATTCATACTCGAGGCTTGACTTGATGATTAACGGCTTTATATTTTGAATTTCTTTGACATTTCAGTATTAAAATCAGCAAAATAAAAATATTTTGATTTTTATTCGATTTAGTATGGATTTGAAAATCGCAAAATTGGTCACTCGCGTCGTTTTTTACATTTCAATGCATTTTTATTACTATTTTTTATTTATTTATTTTATTTATTTATTTATTAATTTATGTGTATAAACTATAAAGTTTTTGTACAACAAAGAAACAGAACAAAATAACAAAAATAACAATACAACATAACAACAACTAAACATGACATAATATATAAATTATAAGCATAATATATACAAAATATATACAATCATATATATACATATACAAATATATATACACTATATACATTATTTACAAAATCAATTTTAATCTTTTTTTGTTAAATAGCTAAAAACCTTAGTTTTAAAAATATTAACTGAACTAACACGTTTTAGTTCCAGAGGCAAGCTGTTCCATGTGATAATCAGGTTTATCAAACTAGAATGGTTATAAATATTCGTCCTATTTATAGGCAAGTAGATATTACCCGTACGCAAGGACGTAGAAAAATTTAACTTTTCATATAAATATGTCGGAAGTCCTGAATTAATAATACGAAATATAAAAACAGCAGTTCTGTAGCAGTAAAACTCAAACAAGTCACATCCCAAAATAGAATCCTTAAAAGCTGAAATATGATCAAACTTGCGGAGGTCATGAACATATCGTGTGCAATTATTAAATATCATCTGAAGTAAACGCCTAGCAGAACTATCACAATTATTAAATACTACATCACAATATGTAAAAATTGGTATAATTAAACTTTTAACCAGGAATATCCGCAGATTAATGGGACAATTTTTTTTTATTAATCTAAGTGAATACAAACTATAATTCACACGTTGACACAATGAGTTAATGTGATCATTCCAACTAAGTTTAGAATTTAATATTAAACCCAAGTTGTTAATATTTGGAGCAAATGCGAGATTATATCATTATCCAAGAAAATTTCGGGCATCATATTAAATGAATTACTTCTAGTCAGGAATAAAGCTTTACTTTTACGCGCATTAATAAACAGTGAATTATTTTTAGACCACACCGAAATATTTCTAAGGTCAGCATTAAGTTGCATAACAATCTCATTTAACCTTGAAAAGTCACCACCAATATAAAGTTGCAAATCATCAGCATAAAGATGAAATCGACAATTTACAATATACGAAGGAAGATCATTAATATAAATAGAAAATAGTAAAGGCCCCAATATAGAACCTTGAGGTACACCAGTGATTACCTCACACATATCCGAAACATCATCACCATGCTTAACAAATTGTTTACGATTACTCAAATAAGAATGAAGTAAACTAATGGCAGAACCCGAAAATTTATAATATAAATGTAATTTATGAAGCAAGAGTATGTGATTAACACAATCAAATGCTTTTGAAAAATCTAAAAGGACTAAAATAACAAATAAACTTCCCTTATACAAAATTGTTGATAAATCATCAACAATATGCACATGAGCGGTAGTAGTGCTATGATTAGATGTGTACCCCGATTGGAATTTGCTTAAAAAATTAAACCTGTGCAAGTGTTGATTGATTTGAATTTTCATTATCTTCTCAAGTACCTTCGATAAAGCAGGTAATATACTTATCGGCCGAATATCATCAGTACTGCCAATAACATCCTTCTTAGGAAGAGGAATGATAGAAGCTACTTTCCAAAAATTAGGAAAAACAGATTTCGTCAAACACTGGTTCAAAATGAAAGTGATTTGAGGTAAGAATAAATCAATAAATAATTTTATTAATTTGAAATTTACCTTATCAAATGCTATCAGATCCGATTTGATAGTTTGAACCTCATTCAACACCATACGTTCATCTACACAATCAAATACTAAAGCATCATTACCGGTATAAAAAAATTCAGAATGAGGTAAAGGCAGAACACCTTTATTGTCAGTTAATTTACGGATCCCATTCAAAATTTCTACAGCAGAAAACACAATAGGTGTATCACTTGATTTACATGAAACACCCAGTGATTTTAATTTATTCCATAATACTTTAGAGTTATTAACATTACCAAAATAAAATAATTGTTTAGCTTTCCTAATAGCTTTGTTTGTTTTATTTCTAAAAAATTTAAATGATACAACGTCATTCTGTAAACCAGATCTCTTGAAGGATCTGTAAGAACGCTCTCTACATTTAATTAAATCCAAAATATTAGCATTTAACCAAGGAGCAGAAAAGCATTTGTTAACAATTCTTTTGCGAGGAACACAAATGGAATCCAAATATAAAATATTTGAATTAAATGAATCAAGTAAATTATTTACATCGGAAAACCAGTAAAGATTTGACCAGTCTAATGAACAGAAACAGTTTATAAAATTTTCATTATTGATAGCTTTATAATCAGGAACATAGGTATATGAAATTTTGTCTCTGACTTGACTAAATTTATAACTGGCAAAAATTAAATCATGATCAGATATGGCAGGAACTGCAAGCTGTCCAAAAGATATAATATTTTCTTTGTCAAATTTATATAATATTATTAAATCCAATAAGGTATTTTCTAATCTAGTTGGACCAAACGGTAAATAATACAAGTTATATAAATTTAAACAATCAGTAAATTTATTACTAACCAACATATTATAGTTAAAGTCCCCACAGCATATAATTTTTACATACTGGGATAAGTATTGAGAAAAAATCGTATGTAGATCATCAATATCTTCAGGACGAGTTGGCGGTGGATTATAAATAATCAAAATAAGAATTTTACCACCACATCCCACAAGTTCCGATGCTAAAACTTCCAATTTACCAAATGCTCCAGCAAATAATTTCTTGATTTTTAAAGTATCACGGAAATAAAGGCAAACACCACCCCAACGTGTATTATTTACTATGTATTTGAAAATCGTTATTTTTGTCTTTTTTTACTTTAAAAAGTTAGTAGCTTGCTTTTTTAAAACAATTTCAATCCAGTTTTATTTGTATCCGCAACTTTAAATTTGAATCGCACGCCAACAATTTAACAACTTTTAATTTAAATCGCGCGTCAACCATTAAGCAACTTTGAAATTGAATCGCGCGAAAACTGTTTTGAACTTTGAATCTAACTCGCGTGCAAACTGTTTCGCAATTTTTGATTTGAATCGCGCACCACCAATTTGAACAAAAAAATTTCTTTTCAGTCGTCCCATAAAATTCTCTAATGTGGCAAGATTTCATGCGCACAAAATCTTGGAAATTTTCTGAAACCACCTGAGGTACCCGTTTCGAGTACTTTCCGGTGGAATTTTTCCAATTTTTCCGATTTTTTTACCCTACGCACAGCGCAATATTTATGTAAACCTACCCTGAAATAATCTAACGGATTGGATCATATTTAGGGGTCATTTAGGGTTGAATATGAAAAAATTAAGAGTTTAATATAATAGATAGATAGAAGATAGATAGAAGCTGACCTGTGGCTGAATAATCAGTCACGTGAATACATTTTATTGAATTTTTGGTTAAGAAATAATTAAGAAGATTTTTTAAGATGTAAATTTGTCAAAAATAAAGTAAATTCATATACGCGGTTAATTTTTAAATCTTAAATAGATAGAGTGTCATGACAGCATTGTATTTTTACACTCACAACTATTAACACCAAAATGTATGTAAAAATGTATTTTATGTACTCTGTTTTGTTTAATTGAGAGTCAGATACAAATTTTCTACTGATTTTGTCATCACAGTGGTTTGACAAAAACATCGGCAATTTTAATAAATTTTGTCATTGTCACGGTGTAATGCGCATGATCATAGATTCAATATAAACATATTTTATCATGGCATTCTGGCGTCGTGACAAAATTTTGCTGAAAACACCTGAGGTACCCGTTTCAGGTACTTCCGGGTGGAATTTTTCCGATTTTTCTAGCAAAGGCACACCGCTATATTTATGTCGACCTACCCTGAAAAATTTTAACGGATCAGATCATGTTTAGGGGTCATTTTAGTGTTGAGTTTGAAAAAATTAAGCGTATTAATATAATGGATATTATCCAACAGAGACATAAGGCTGTTGAAATGGTGGTTAACATCTAAAGTAATCGTGAAAGGTACCGATATTAGATGCCAATAATAAAATCAGCGTACTATAGACAATATTCTAAGATATTCATCAATTTTAAATTCAGTATTATCAGCTTATTATAACAGCCATATATTGGAAATTCATAACAAATTTTAAACTGCTCAAGTCAAATATTATTATTTTTTTTTTATTTATTTATTTACAATGCATTCTGTTTTATGGCTCACCCTGCTCTTTCGCGGTTATGCTTTGTAACATTGGTTATGTTCCAGCAGCCTAAAAATATAAGTTTGTTCGAATTTTTATCATTCAATTGCGCAACGATGTTATGTGACCACTCGTAAGAAGGGGGTTATAGCATCTTGACTGGGTTTATACTATGTCATTATAAACTTAATAATCTAGTCCAGAATTAATTGCTATAATCTCTGACCCGACATCTTGTAATATCTGTTTATAAATTTATCTTTCTTTTTGGATTCGGGATCTGTACGAGTAAGGTCAGCATTTTATTACATTTATTTTATTTTTTTTCTATATTGTTAAATCATAAACTAATAAAAAAATCGAATCATAAAATTATTATTAAAATATTTTGCGTTGCATACAAAATACTCTCGGTATTCTTTTTTGTATACAAGAGCAATTCTTTTCCTTCTTATATTGTAATGATTAATACAACAATAAAATATTAAAAACCTTTTGTAATTAAAATAAATGATGTTCAATAATTTTGTTTGATATGTGATAATTTTGTTCTGATTGTGCGATAAATTCGAGGGACAATGAAATAAATATATAAAGGTGTTGTGTTTTAATTGTGATTGAAAACTGGTGCTACATTTTCCATTCCGCACGTAACAAATTGGTGGCAGCGGAGGGATCCCGCGGTCGAAAAACGCCAAAGGGTCTCTACCAAATTAAAACATTTGTGGTTATGCAAAAAAAAAAAATGAAACTAGAAAATAGTAATTTTGGAATGAAAATAAAATGTGAACCATGTTTTTCTATGTTACACACAAGATAAACTTTTACATATTTCATTGTTAGTAATCGAATTTTAATATTTTTGCATCGAAATTATTGAAGGTCAAATATCTATTTTAATTTTAATTTCTATAAAAATTTTTTTTAATGAAATTCTTTTGTGTCAATAAAAGTTGAACTAAAATTTTCAAATTACATATTTAAATTATGCTGACCTGCAAATACTCGATACTTTAAATGAATCCCAAGTACCATTTTACATGGCTGGATGTCGATTCTTCCAATAATTGAGTCATTACAACAATCAACTTAAGTGACCGTAAAAAAAAGTACCAGCCTCTTGAACCAGCTGTATGCATACGTACGGATTAAATGGACCAAAAAAAAAAATTCAACTTTAAATCAACAATTTACGACAAATTACATGACGGCTTATAATCACATGGGAAGATCCAGCAGCAGTACATCAAAGACTCATCATCCACATATAACATTATAAGGATTTATTTAATTACTTTTGGGACAACACCATCCGGAACGAGACTACATATTCAACACTTCGTATAAAGACTACCAACACCATCGCATCAACATACAATTTTTGTAAAGGTTAGTGAAATTTTAATTTATAATTCAAATGTTAGCTTTGCGCGTGTAAATTTTCCCCAGTTTTGCAAAATTTCATATGACTGAAACTACGCGCGTACGGTTAAGATCGGATGCGGAGAAAAAAATTCCCTAACATAAACTTGAATAGTAATTTTCAAGAAAATCCAAAATCCGAAACGGTAGTCATTGGTTGTGAAATAGAATCCTCCGAAAAGTCCAGTGATCCGACACACTCTGATACTGCAAGTAATTCTTCCGATAGTACTGTCGAAAGTTGTTCTTCAAATCTTAACGAACAATTCGACAACATGCCATTTAAACTAGAAATTGCACTAAAATTGATTCCTTCTTTTGACGGTGATTCCTCCAAGCTCCAACATTTCCTTGCTTGTTGTAACTCTGTTCACCAAACCGTCACCGAAAAGGACGTTTCTGTATTTCTAGATTTACTAAAATCGAAAATAATTGACATTGCCTTTGAGCAAACCTTTAAGTATAATGAATATACGTCTTGGGATGAGTTACAAAACGATTTAAAAAACGAATTCTCAGAACTATATTCAAGTGAACATTTACAGTTAGAACTCGTAAACATTGCACAAAAACGAGATGAATGTGTCAAAGATTACGCTCGTCGAGTTCAGGAAATCCTCTCCAAATTAAACGAGGCTTGCATAAGAGTTGAAGGCATCAAAGCAGCCAACATCATAAAAAGTATAAATTCTAAAACTGCCTTGCGCGCGTTTCAAGAAGGCCTCCACGACAATATACGCCTAATTGTCAAGGCATGTCGATTCCAAGACTTCAAAGAGTCATTAGCTAAAGCTTGCGAAGAAGAATTAGCGTTGAAACTAAATAAACAAAGAAACAATTCGCAAACTCCTCCTAAACAGTTGGTTAAGTGTCAACTATGTTGTAAAATGGGTCATACTGCGTCTTCTTGTTATCTCAGAAATCCTCGACAACATAATAACTATCCAACTAGTTACCCTAATTTTTCTACTCAAACAGGTACACAACAACCTGGCCCTTCGAACACGGTACAAGTTAGAAACTTTAATACTCCACTTAAAGGTCAAACAGTTCCTCCAAACTCACAAAACCAAAGAGTCAAATCTGTCATTATTTGTGCCTATTGTAAGTGCCCAGGTCATCGCATTAATTATTGTTTCAAACGAAAAAGGGCAAATGCTAACAAGTATAATGCCGACACCAACGACGAATCGGAAAACTCTCGGGAAGTCAACAAGAACGACACGACTTGCCGAGTTCATCAAATTTAGATACGTGTCGTGATCAAAATAAATATATATTATCACCATTAAATACATCCAGTTCCACCGTTAAATCGATATTAATAACTAATTCAATCGCAGATAAAAAATATGTAAAATTAAACCTTGACGTTGCCAAAACGAAGTCGTTATTGCTATTAGTCGATACGGGAGCTGATGTGTGTCTCATTAAAAGGACTTTCGTTGAACCCAATACAATTTGCTATCCTGATTTAAAATGCTCTCTAAAAGGCATCTCCAATAAATTCATTCAAACTTTAGCCGTGTGCAATGTAAAACTTAATTTATCTGAGTCATTTCAAATCTCTCATCGATTTCACATAGTTACAGACGATTTCCCGATAGCATGTTGTGGTATTTTAGGTAAAGATTTTCTATCTAAATTTAAGTGTCATATAGATTTTGAGAACCACCTTATAAAAATTCCGCATGAGACAGGCACCTGTTCTATAAATTTATGCCCGGCTCCGTCAAATTTTGTGGCACCTAGATCTGAAAAATTAATTCAGTTTTCATCTTGTTGCACAGAAAACGCAGAATATTTGTGCTCTTCAAAAGAATCAATGCCCGGCGTTTTTATCGGCAATTCTTTAATTAAAAACGAAAATAATTTATTCTGTATAAGCATTTTAAATACTACGAACGAGCCATATGAATGTTCTAATTTTTCTCTAAGTCTATATCCATTAGAAAACTATAACGTATACCAAATTGAATTGCAGAATCATTACTTAGAGAATCGACTAGAAAATTTAGAAAATTCCATCAACCATGATCACTTGAATTCGGAAGAAAAAGCGTCCATTTTAAAACTATGTCGCGAATACAATGACATTTTTCTCCTGCCAGGTGACAAGTTAACGGTTACTGATACTACTACCCACAAAATTCCGACTCACCCAAATAATAGTCCCATCAACGTTCGTCCATATCGGTTACCCCAATCGCAAAGAAATGAGATTGATTTGCAAATCTCTAAAATGCTCGAAAATGATGTAATTGAGCCTAGCAAATCTCCTTGGAATTTTCCCCTTCTACTGGTTCCAAAAAAATCAAATACGGATGAGACAAAATGGCGCATCGTGGTCGATTATCGAAAATTGAACGATATCACGATAGGCGACAGTTTTCCTCTACCGAATATTACTGATATTTTGGATCAACTCGGAAAAAGTTCATACTTCAGTACTATTGATCTAGCTGACGGCTATCACCAGGTACCATTAGATGAGACAGATCGAAATAAAACCGCATTTAGTACACCTTTTGGACACTATCGTGGTCGATTATCGAAAATTGAACGATATCACGATAGGCGACAGTTTTCCTCTACCGAATATTACTGATATTTTGGATCAACTCGGAAAAAGTTCATACTTCAGTACTATTGATCTAGCTGACGGCTATCACCAGGTACCATTAGATGAGACAGATCGAAATAAAACCGCATTTAGTACACCTTTTGGACACTACCATTTTAGAAGAATACCATTTGGTTTGAAGGGTGCCCCGGCGACCTTTCAACGCCTAATGAATTGTGTACTAAGTGGTCTCAATGGTATCAAATGTTTTGTTTACCTCGACGATGTAGTTGTCTACGGCTGTAATCTAATTGACCATAATAATAAAATAAAGGAAATCTTCGATTGCTTTCGTCTACATAATTTGAAAGTTAATCCCACTAAATGTCAGTTCCTCTGCAAAGAGATAACCTATCTAGGACATGTTATAACCCCTGAAGGAGTTAAACCTGATCCTAACAAAATAACCGCCGTTACAAACTACCCCACTCCCAAAACTACTCGTGAAGTAAAATCGTTTCTAGGTTTCGCTGGCTACTATCGCCGTTTATTATCACATTTTTCCGACATTGCGAAACCCTTAACTCAGCTTTTAAAAAAAGACGTTGTCTTCAAGTGGGATGCCTTTTGCGAAGAAAGCTTTAATAAATTAAAGAAAACGCTATGCTCTCCACCAATACTAATTCGACCAGATTACACTAAAAAATTTACGGTTACCTGTGATGCTAGTGATGTTGCCATAGGTTCTGTATTATCACAAGAAGTAGAGGATATGGATATGCCAATTGCCTTTTCCAGCCGAGTTTTGAATAAAGCAGAAAGAAATTATTCCGCGATTGAAAAGGAACTTCTTTCTGTGGTTTGGGCTGTTAATCACTTTCGACCATATCTTTATGGAAGAGAATTTATTGTGGTTACTGATCATAAATCATTGATTTGGCTATGTAGTTTAACGAATCCTTCTTCAAAACTCACTCGTTGGCGCATTAAATTAGACGAATACCAATTTAAAATCGTACACAAAGCTGGTAAACTTAATACTAATGCTGATTGCTTGAGTCGAATCCGATTAGAACCAACCAATGAAAATACTAACGTCAACGTACTAACTAGAGCGCAAAAATTACGTCAAACTTCTATTAAAGATGAAGGTCACTTGTCAGAGAACGAAAAGTCTACCTCTAACGAAGATATCGTTGAATTGACAGACCAATCTGAAATAGAAACTGTAATTGACGAATTTCATAATAGTGCCTCAGGAGGTCATCAAGGAATTTATCGAACTTATAATAGGTTACGTAAATTCTATAGTTTCCCAAATATGCTAAGTCAAATTACTAAAATGATAAAAAATTGCAAATCTTGTCAACTGAATAAATCAGGTCTACCTAATAAAATGCCCATGAAAATTACTGATACGTCATCGCGCCAGTTTGAAAAGCTGTTTCTGGATATCGTTGGTCCTTTGAATTCATCCTACTCAGATAATAAATTTTTGTTAACCATGCAAGATGATTTAACTAAATTTTCACTAGCCGTGCCTTTTCCAAATCAAGAGACTGAGACAGTTGCTCAAGCGTTCGTCGAAAATTTTGCCTGTGTTTTTGGTATACCAACTTCCATTCTCACTGACCAAGGCTCTAATTTCATGAGTGAATTATTTAAAAGAATCGCCAAACTGTTTAAAATAAAGAAACTAAATACAACAGCATATCATCCGCAGTCTAATGGATCCTTGGAAAGATCGCATAGAAGTCTTGTGGACTATCTTCGAAATTTTAGCAATAAGCACTCACTAAATTGGGATTTATGGGTTCCTTTTGCTACGTTTAGTTATAATACTACTCCACATTCGTCCACCAAATTTATGCCATTTGAACTAGTTTTCGGTTGTAAACCACAAATTCCTAGTTCCCTTACTCATTCTCGAGATATCGTTTATAACTATGACGACTATTATTATGATCTTAGATCCAAATTGCAACAATCTTTTGAAACTGCTAAACAAAACTTAATTGAATCTAAAGAGAAATCTAAAACCTACTACGACAAAAACTCTAAGGCCGTTACATACAACATCGGAGACTTGGTTTGTTTGAAAAACGAAGCTAGACAATCTAAACTGTCACAATATTGGCTAGGTCCTAACGAAGTTCAACAAATAATTTCACCCGAAAATACATCAATTAAAATAGGAAACTCACTTAAAATTGTTCACAACAACCGATTAAAACCTTTTCGTGAATCCACGTAATTCGTATGTAACCTTCTAATTGATATAAACAAAACGAAAGCAAAAAAAAAATATTTTATTGTATGAAATTTTGTAAATCTTATTATTAATAAATATTTTAGTTTTAAAAATAAATACTATTCTGAAATTAGTTAATAAAGCAACATTAATTGAATTATATTTCAAAATTTCATAGCCTAAATAAATTAGCTCATAAGTTCTTTCTGAACCCGTTCAGACTTAAGATTGCATCTTAAGACTACGGAGGGAGGTGTTATGTGACCACTCGTAAGAAGGGGGTTATAGCATCTTGACTGGGTTTATACTATGTCATTATAAACTTAATAATCTAGTCCAGAATTAATTGCTATAATCTCTGACCCGACATCTTGTAATATCTGTTTATAAATTTATCTTTCTTTTTGGATTCGGGATCTGTACGAGTAAGGTCAGCATTTTATTACATTTATTTTATTTTTTTTCTATATTGTTAAATCATAAACTAATAAAAAAATCGAATCATAAAATTATTATTAAAATATTTTGCGTTGCATACAAAATACTCTCGGTATTCTTTTTTGTATACAAGAGCAATTCTTTTCCTTCTTATATTGTAATGATTAATACAACAATAAAATATTAAAAACCTTTTGTAATTAAAATAAATGATGTTCAATAATTTTGTTTGATTGTGATAATTTTGTTCTGATTGTGCGATAAATTCGAGGGACAATGAAATAAATATATAAAGGTGTTGGGTTTTAATTGTGATTGAAAACTGGTGCTACATTTTCCATTCCGCACGTAACAACGATATTTCATATGTGTTTGATAGTATCGTGACACCCGCGTCTGTATATTACCAAATCTATCTCTTGATGTCTTTCTCGCTATTTTGGAAAGCCCTAATTTAAGTGGCTGAATAATCTGGTGATGATTATTGGTGTAATAATTTAAAAATATGATAATAGATGGTGATGATGCTGGACAGTGTCTTGGTATTATTTTCATCACCGAAAAACTTGAAATTATACAATTGTGGTCTGTCATTCGGTGATTGTATTTTAAAGAATAAATAAGCAGACAATTCAAGGTGTAAGTTGGCAGAAGTAATTATATAATTACAAGTGTTGTATATACTACAATATATAAATCGTGCTCGTGAATTTAAAATAAAAAAATAAAAAATAAAAAACGCTACTTATTACGAGCGTGTATAGTTTGTGCCACGTTATCCAAAACAAATTGAGTACTTTTGCGGGGATTGCAGGTAAAGAGTCACATGCAAATCAAGGTGGTATTCGCTTAGGCGGCACCCCGCTATCGGCTGGCGTCTCCACGATATATTTTTGTTCGATTGTCGGTTCGATTTTATCGAAACGGTACACAAGTACGGGTACAAGTGAATCACGCCATAAAGAAAATATTGAAAACGGCTCATCAAAACGCAAAACGGTAAATCGAGCAAGATTCTGGATATAATATGCATAACTGTCAATAATCATCATCGTCTATCATGGCCTAAATAAGCTAAGTTTTTTTTATATATATTCCTACTTATTATAAATAACATATAAGTTAAGCACATGATACCATCAAATTCCATTCTACCAAAGTGCATTCACCAAAGGCTCAAGTAACGTCCCACAAATCAACATGCTAACTCATCATAAATGTAAATGCGCGTGTAGGAATACATGAGCATGCAACATACTTTGTAAAATGCTTCATCAGCTATATTTTTTATTATATAAAGAAATGTAAACTTGTTATAATTTAGATTTAAGTTGGTAACTAAATAAAACGGACTTAGTCCAAAAAATATTTTTTTAATCAAAAGTACAAGTGTGTACTTAACTGGCGCCGAAACAAAATTAAACGCTATCCAAGGTCATAATAATAAAAGTTATTAAACAGTGATATAAAAGTGCTATCTCTATAATGAATTTATAGTAATTATTATCCCCAGTCGACCATAGTAATTTCATAGAAAAACCTTCGCATTACGATAAAAACATTTTTCAATATAATTAAAAGTGTTAGTGGAAATATACTATCCCTATAGTAATTTCAGTGATAAAGTAACGTGAGTGAGAATCACACCACGAGTAGGCTACTAACAAGTATAAACGTCTGTAGCTAAAAGGGAAAACTGTGAATCATCCGTGACAAAGAAGTGTACACACTCCAACTTATATCTCCGGGGAAACGAAAATCCCCGTACCATTTCTAAAAACATAGGAGAAATCCTCTCAAATGAAAATTACAATACTGTAAGTAAAAATTGTGTAACAAAGTTATAAACAACTTCCTAAAATAAAATAATAACTAAAATAAAATACCAAATCGTGTGTTAAAATTGATAAATAGTAATATTCCGAGTAATAATTTAATAATTTGAGCATAATATAAATAATAATTATAATCTAAAATAAATTTTTTTTGAAACCAAAAATAATACAAAAAGATAATAATATGGCTGTAACGCTAGACCAATTACAAGCCTCAATTGTCCAATTGACCGGGGCACTCAATGCTCACATTGAGATAATAAACAAAATGGAAAGAAGATTAGGGCGATTAGAAGCCAAGGAAACATCCATCACTGACAATACTACACCAAACGGGCCAAAAGATGAAAATGATTTAAGGGAAATTAGCAAACTTCCCGATTGTGTGAAAGAACTACAGGTTTTTGATGGTAATCCCCTACACTATGTTTCGTGGAAGTGTAGCGTAGAAAGCATACTACAAGACTATGAAATAGTCAAAGAGAAACCTATATACCGAGCCATCCTCCACAGCATTCGTCAAAAAATTAGAGGCACTGCGGATTCGGCACTTGTATCATATAATATATTCAATGGAAATTGGAGCGAAATAAAGAACTGCCTTTCACTCCATTATGCGGATAAGCGAGATCAGCGCACGTTAGAACATCAACTAAGTAAACTTATGTAAGGAAACAGAAGCATTGATGAATTATACGCAAACGTTAATCATCAATTATCCCTCATAATAAATAAAGTGAAAACAGAAAACTACAGTCAGGGCACGATGAAAGTACTAACAGAAATGTACAGGAATCGCGCTCTGGATGTGTTTGTGAGAGGACTATCTGCTGAAGTTTCCAGAATGCTGATCATACAAAGACCAACAACTCTACCAGAGGCATATTCATCATGCCTGGAAATACAAAACCTCAACTTTCGAAACCTGGAAATACATAGGAGAGACTTTAACAATACAGTTGCAGTTCCTGTCAACCAAATCCCATCACAGAATAAGTTCCAACGAGAAACACCAAGGCCGCTTCCAAGATTATCACTTCAGCAAAGGGACATGGGGTATGGCATCAATCAGCAACAGCAAGACAATAGAATACCACAAAGACCACAACAACCAAAGCCACCAGTGCCGATGTCAGTAGATCCAACAGTAATAACACAAAGGGTTAATTACATGAATCGCCCAAATTTCAAAAGGGAAATGACTTCAGACGCAAATGTGAAAGCCCAAAAACAACAACGGGTGTATCACTTGGAACAGCAAAGTGAAGATCCTTATGAAGAATGCAAAGAATATGAGGAATATATTCAAAACTATGACGAGGACGAGGTATCCGACCCAACTGGTGAAGTAAATTTTATGGAGGAGGTCTCTCAAGCCTACCTTACCTAGAGTACAAATGCCGAAACAACAAAATACTCAAATTTCTCATTGATACGGGCGCCAACAAAAACTTTATAAGGAAAGAACTCGCTATGGGTGCACAAGAAGTAAACAAACCATTCACCGTCCAATCAGCAGGGGGTGATATACCAATAAAACAAAAAATAACAGCAACGATATTTAAAAAATTCGGAAATGATACCCCAGTGGAATTCTTCGTGTTACCTGGTTTAACCTCATTCGACGGCATAATTGGCGACGACACGCTAAAAAATGTAGAGGCCATGATAAATAGGAGAGAAAACTTACTAACCATCTCTCCAGGTGTCAGTATTCCACTGAAGGAGAAATTCTCGACCCAAGTGAATAACATCGAGGTCAGAGATAGCCATTTGGACGGGGAAACAAAACTAAAATTGAAATCCTTAATCAATGAGTTCTTACGAATTTTTGGACCGATCAATGATGAACAAATCATCGATACAACCGTACGGGCAGAAATAAGAACTACAACGGAAGATCCTATCTACACGAAGACGTACCCGTACCCCATAAATATGAGGAATGAAATTGACGAGCAAGTAGCAAAACTTCTAGAAGAAGGGATAATCAGACCATCGAGGAGTCCGTACAATTCACTTATATGGATCGTGGAAAAAAAACTAGACGCTTCGGGAATAAAAAAATACCGCATGGTAATTGACTTCAAGAAACTGAATGCAGTTACCATTCCCGATACCTACCCGATTCCAGACATAAGTAACACCATCGCAAGCCTAGGGAATTCGAGGTTCTACACTACAATCGACTTGACGTCAGGCTTCCACAATATAAAGATGAAAGAAACAGACATTCCAAAAACCGCATTCTCAACGATGAACGGGAAGTACGAATTCCTGCGGTTACCATTTGGGCTGAGGAATGCGCCCGCCATCTTTCAGCGAATGATACACGACGTCCTAAAAGAATTTATACACTGAGAGAAATGATTGCTCCTATTGATTGCAATAGGGTCAGTATTGAGCATAAAAGCTGCTTAATTGTGCGCCAAGCAATGTTTTTCTCATCGAGAGAATAATTATGAAAAACTCCTTGATGATTCATGGCGTAGAAAAATTCTAAAATGAAGAAGTAAATGTATAGATAAAGAAAAGTGTTATTCTTCATTTAAATCTAATGCTCTTAATATAAACAATGGGTAGTTTATATCTTGAGAATTTGTTACAAGAATAATCTCTGTTTCGCCATAGGTAGTTTGTGATTAAGAATAAAGCAATTCATTGGAGAATAATGGACAAGAAATTCATTAATATTTTTTTAACTTTTGCTCGAAATGAGAACAATTTGCTGTAGTTGTCATTACACCGATTAAAATTAAACTATTGTTTTACTTGGTTGAGGAAGAACTACGATCATGTTGATATTAAAATTCATAAATCAGAAGAAAGTGTGACTTTCTTAAATTAGAATTGAGATCAATATTCTGATAATTTAAGCAGAAACTTTACATGATTTGAGACTAAGTTGAGACACAATTGATTGTGCTTTGTGTTTCATTTGAGAACAACAGTAGTAACATTTAACCAAAGTATTCTCAATTGGAGACTAAAAGTAGCATAAATTAAGTGGGGTATGTTTCATTTCAGAAAAGTAGCGATTACATTTAAGCAAAGTATTCTCAACTTGAGCAATAGATGCTTCTTTTGAGAGAGACAGTAGAAATATTTCAGCAAAGCATTCTCAATAGGAAACCAAAAACACATAAAATTTGAGCAACTAAGGTTTAATTTGCGAAGTGCATGTTCATAATTGGAAACTAAAAGTATTCTTAATTTGAAACTTTTCTCGTAAAACTTCATGACTGCTGTAGATTAATGAAAATAAATAAAACAATTGATTTAATTTTAGTTTATTTATAAAAATAAAATTTTTTATTAATTGATAATATATATGTACATATATTTAATATGTTATTTACAGTTTTAATAATAATAAAATTTACATTTAATAGTTAAAACATATAATAATTTAAATCAAACTAAATGTACATTAATTCATAAGAGTATTTTAAGGCTATTATTTTTGAAATGACATATACATATATATATGATATAAAAATTCAACTAAATAGTAGTAAAATACAATAAATTATAGTTTGCATATATTGTTAGTTTTATAACTACATCATTTATATTAAAAACCTAGTACTCCAATATCGGTTTTTCTACTAGATGTATTTTATAATGATTATCAAACTTAGTTTTTATATTTTGTGTAATTATCTGAACTACGTTAGTTTCAACTAAAATATGTATAATTTTATACAGTTTGTTTTGGTAAAAAAAGTAATCATCAATTTTATATTCAGTAGAACTACATGCTATATGAGAGACCTGTAACATGTTCAAATATTTTTCATATTCTTTCAGAAAAGAATATTTTTCAACAAGTTTATCAAGCGTTTGAAATTTATTAAACTCAAGAATTTTAAAATTTTCTTTAATATGCTTCTTCATTAAAATGAGGTAGGTAAATTTAATGTTGCATTTCTTACCAATTGAATATGGTAAGTTTATTCTGGAAAAGTTCACAAGAGGTTGCAAATTTAAATTATATTCCGAAAATTTGTATTTAATTCTTTGTAAGTGGGCTTCAACCTCGCTGTGGCACGATACCTCTAAGATGAAGGATGCTATGGAATCTGCAATTGAGGGTTTCCAAATGTTCTGTTTATTGTTGACCTTATTAACCCTGGATGTTGGTGGTAAGCAATAATGCAGCAATTTGACAATTAGCCTACATTTGATATCTGTAAATACAAATAATATGTATTAATATAGTGACCTACGTCACTGATGCTTCTAATGGTTTCCACTTCCTTCTTAGCTTTAGCGTCTTTGATATTCTGCAGAAATATACTGTCACAATGCTCAGTGAAGTGTTGCCAGCCAGATAATAAGAGAGTGTTCTTCTCTTCATATAAATTTTCGAAATCTATGTCGACCAGGAAAAACAAATTGTAATTTTGTTAAATAGAATTAAATTCTATGCTAATATATAAGTACCTTCTTACCAGTCTAAACCCATTAGCAGATTTGTAGCGGCTCCACTCGTTCAAAAAACTCGTAATTTTATCCGACGAAGATTTAAGTTGTGTCAGTTCAGCTCGTCTTCCCGGAAATGTTGCCTGCCATTTTAACTCAACATTCTCCCACAGCTCATGGAAGCATGACAACCACCTTTTACTTTGTAAATGTGTGTCGCTAAATTGGAAGTCACTCAATGAAGAATGCGAAGCTGTCTCGTCTGCAATATGAATTCATCTAAATTATTGATTAAGTTCAAAAATTTTAAAAATGAAGTTTACCTGATGATTTTGAACTTCGCCGTTTTCGACTTGTGAAGATCCCCTTTCATCTTAAGCAGCTCGAACAGTTTCTATATTTATTATATAGAGTTCCTGAAGCATATTTCTGTGTCTGCGTTGGCGGTTTAAAGTAATATTCCTAAGAGAAAAAAAAATTAATATGACGTATTTATTTATAATTTAAAAAAGAATTACAGTCTTCAGTTTTAAAAACGTCTAGTATGTCTTTTGTTATTTTAACAAAATTGGGAATCTCCATACATAAGTCTCTCGACATGAACTCTTGAATTATCGAGTTAACTAGGTACTGCCGTCCTTTATTTGTGAATTCAGGAGAATTTGCGGAATTATACAGAGTTAATATTTTTCGGCCGGTTGCTGACTGCAAAATGTTGAAAGTACCTACGAATTAAACGAGAAAATTCTATTATTTACATTTTGAACCATATAATTTTTCGAGTCAAATGATGAACAAATTTATAATATTACGTTTTCGCAGTGGCAACGTAAAATTTTCAAACGACAAACTAGAATACTAAACGTTCATTATTAAATGATTTATAAATTTCACTATTATAAGAATAAACGAAATTTTTATTTCAAAAACTGAATCAAAAACTTGAAGAAGTGTAAAAAACATAACATGTAATTAACTTACAAATATTTCTCTGGAAGCTGAATCATCGCTAAGATGTGGAGTGGTGGTATTTTGTAGCCAAGAATTAATATCATAACCGGATGGGCTGCCAGTTGGAGTTTTAAATGATGACGATCCAGCTTCGTACAACGGCAGATAGTTCTAAAAGAATTATATATAAAATTATTATATATATATATAAATATATATATATATATATATATATATATATATATATATATATATATATATATATATACATGTTTTTTAGTTGTTGTTTACATATAAACTTACCTAATATCACGATACGGCGGCACTGATCACACAATCACAAAATTTCGATCCTGTTTTCTTATGGTTTAATTAATATACGTTATTTTTTTAATATTCCGATTTTTACAAAAAAAAAATCCTGATGTTAGATCGTATATTTTCGCTTTCACTGCACTTATAACACAAACACAATCTTTCTAACTAAATTTATGAATGGAAATGACAACCGTTTTCCACAAACAAAAACCCAAATTCACAACCGTTCTGGTATATATGAAAATCTTTTCTTTTTTAATTTTTTCAAGTCAAAATATCAAAAACCCAACCACATACGTATTATTTATTAATTATTTATATCAACACTTAATATTAAAAACCAGAATTTAAAAAAAAAATATTTTAAAAGTCGCAGGTCCTCACTATTTGAATTGTAGACTTAAAATATAGAAACTGGAGATAAAATAGTAAAATGGATTTTAACAATATTTAGACGCCTGCCGTGAAACGTATTCTCAAAAACGTAACATAATTTAGTTTCAAATTATGAAAATTAATCTCAAATTAAGGATAAGATAAAAAAATGTGCATGAATCGTGTATTTAGTGTGATATCGATTCTAACTACACATGACTTGAGTGTAGAAGCAGTATATATATGCATTTCCGTGATCTCAAATTGAGATTACTATATTCAAATTCACTAGTATGAAAAATTAATGCATTATGAAATTGAGAATACTGGTTATAAAAATAAGATTATTGACTAATAAATGGAGATTACTTGCTAATAAATTACTGGTTACCTAGCCAATCTTTTGTACTTATTTAAAATTTAATTTATATATATATATATATATATATATATATATATATATATATATATATACTATATATATATATATATATATATATATATATATATATATATATATATATATATATATATATATATATATATATATATATATATATTACCACGATCTATTGCTACATACGAATGATATTCAAACAAAATATTCCTATGACTTCCATTGACATGATCATTTACAATTATCCATTTCATAACCAACAAGATTTTTCAGTTTTTTTATGAATAGATTTAATTGGGTGCAGGGGAACTTTTAGACTGTTCTAGCTCCTTGTAATTGTCAGAGCTCTTGTACTAAGGCGCGATCCTTCAAGTAAAGGTTCATAGCTGCCTTAAATTTGTGCATTTTATAATCTAACGGAAATTGAAAACCTGTTAGTGAATTCCAGGTGTTCGATAAATAAATTCGCGTTTTGCTTCCCCAGTTCAAGGTTTTGGCAACTTCACCGTAAACCTATGAGCATTGGCTGTTCCTCGTGTTAAACGTCCTGGCATAACGAATGATGGTATTTCCACCTTCAGTTCTGCAGAACATTTACGTCGATTTACATCGTCCCTGCGTTGTTGTAGACTGTCTAGATATTTTGTAAACCTGGGGTTGCGTATTATTCTGATGGCACTCCGCTGAATCTTAGCCAGTAACTGGAAAGCAATACTATAAATAAAACTATACACTAAAAATTAATACAATTAGCGGTCCGGTCACAAAACTGATCCCCGAGCGATATACGTCGACATACTGAGCGATGTACATCAAATTTTGATTTATCGTACGCTATTTAATCCTTTTGTATATATTTTCCCATGGCGAGTGATATTCAAACAAAGACTTCCATTGACATATATGAGCATTTATAATTACCCACTTTATTATCAACAAGATTGATTTTCCACTTTGCTCTATTCCATTTTACTTTCTTTTACGTAGTAAAATAAAGTATAGTAATCAAGAAAAATTTTTGCTAATTTACACTTCGCTATATCGGCGAAGTCGAAAAACGTGTTTTTTAAAAAATTTCTGTGTGTGCGTGCGTATGTGCGCATGTGCGTTCGTTCGTGCGTATGTGCAGACTTAATGTTGTAGCTCGACTACAGCCCAGACGGTTTGTCCGATCGGGATAAAACTTCATACTTAAGCTTTTTTCATTAAATCGGAGACCCCAGTGAAATTTGGCCAAAATCGGTAAACCGAAAGTGGTAGCCCCCATAGTTACTTTTTCGTTCTTTGTAAATATTGTATAAAGTATAGCATTTAGAAGAAAACGGCCTTGAACTAAAAGATTCTAAATAAAATTTGTAACAATATCGTCTCTGATCATTGATCCAAAATATAACCGAAAACAAAACTGTTTTTAACAAAAATACAGCCCTTGCGCAGCCCACATCTACACATATTATGAGAAAATTGACTAAACAAAAAGGTTCTAAATTAAATTTGCAACAATACCGCCCCAAACCAATTTTCAAAAATTTAACCGGAAATGGCGTTTATTTGAGTAAATAATTTTTTTTAACAATTTTTTTTTTTTCGTTTTTCGCAAATATTTTGAAAAGTATATAATTTACGCAGAAAACTACTAAAACCAAAAGATGTTAAATTAAATTTGCAACAATGCCGTATCAGATCATTTTTCCAAAATTTAACTGGAAATGACGATTTTTGGCAAAAAACTGTTTTTAAACACAAATTTTGTTCGTTTTTCGCAAATATTTAGAAAAATATACCATTGACATGAAAAACAGAATGAACAGAACTTTCTAAAAAAAATTTAAAAAAATATCGGCTCACATTATTTTTCCAAAATTTAACCGAAAATTAAGTTTTTTGTCAGAAAACTCATTTTTTTGTAAAGTAATCATGAAAAAAAATTTGTGTCTTCTCTACAGCCCAGACGGATTGTCCGATCGCAGTGAAATTTCATTCATAAGCTCTTTTCGTGAATTGGAATATTCCAATCAATTTTGGCCGAAATCGGTCCACGGGAAGCTGCATTTTTTGGCTGATCTGTGGAAAAAGCCTGTGGCAGTCCGGAATAAAACTTAATATTTAAGGTTTTTTTAATATTTCAGAGATCCCAGGCCATTTTGGCTGAAATTGGTCCACCGAAAGTTCCAGCTTCCATAGAAACTTTATCATTTTAAATAAATATCTTGAAAAGTGCATCATTTACTTGAAAACGGTTATGCAACAAAAGATTTTAAATAAAATTTACAATAATACCGGCCGAAACAATTTTTCCAAAATTTAACCGGAAATGACGTTTTTTGTCAAAAAACTGTTTTTCAACAAAAATACAGCCCTCCGCAGCCCATATCGATGCATTTTATGAGAAAATTGACTATACGTATAGGAATTGACGTTTTTTTGAGAAATTGTTTTCGGGTTGATAAATGTTTTTGGATTATACATGACAGTTTTACCAAAAGTCAATGAAGTGTGGTGTTTTCGAGAAATAGAAGTTAAGGCTGGTGTTTTTGAGATACATTCTTAAAAGAAAGTCGGGTGTTGGCCACAACAATACACCCCTCCATTTTTTCTACACTTTTCCATCAAATAATGAAATCAAATATTATTGAAACTACCGTAAACATTTATGAAATATAGAAGGATATAAGATTTTTAAATAGAATGCAACCATGTATCAAAATCAAGAATAGCATTACATACTTGATGAAATTCTTCAGCTTTCTTTTAAATTATTAATTATCAATTTAATCTGTTTGAGAATACTTGTTTCAAATCAAACCTATCCGCAACTAGTGAATAATGAAACCCATTTTCTCAATCTGATTTTAAACTTTTTTCTTAAATAGTGAATAAATATTGCATAATTTCATCAAATTGTTGTAATTATCATTTAAAGCATACCAATTTAAATCAATAAAGCTCCAGCAGTATGTATTTGTCTTAAATTGTTAATTTTAGCATCCGTTTAAATTAAGATTATTACAATCATTTTATAAACATACAATTGTGCAGGATAATCTTCATCTCGTCTCAGTTTATATATACAACTCATGATAATATGCACTTTAAATATGAAAATTGTCAAACTTTTAAATCGTACATTTGATAATTAGATATTCTAAATAATAGAATACCATTTCTCTTTGTGTGTGTATGTAATTCTTAAATCATAATTATTAAACTCAAATCATGTTTCACATACACAAAAAAATGTTTATATATATTTATAAAACTTTAAATCATAATACCGCGATCTTTTAAGTATATTTTAATGGATTTAAGATTAAAAACATTAAAAATTAATCTTGAATTAAAAATAATGTTTCAAGAATTCCATTTTCTCAATTTCATGCACAAGATTTCTGCTTAACTTGATCATAAATTAGGCACAATTTCATAAAACTCGTGAAAATATTATTTGGAGCACACAATTCTTAATTTAAGAGTAGTAATTTCGAGCTTAGAACAAATCGGTTAAATTTGAGCATTTTACGAGTATTTCAAATTAAGAATAATATTTTCAATTAATAAAGCCATAATTGTGAAGAAAATTTACTGTTTAGTTTAAATACGTGCATTTCATTCATAAATCCGCATCATATATTCTTAAAATTATTAAATTTTTAAATTCGTGCGTTTAAGAATACACTATTCTTAATATTAGATTACGATTTCTCTCAGTGTAGGCAAAATCTGTTACGTCTATATTGACGATATAATCGTCTTCGGCGGAAAAAATGAAGAACAACATCTTGATAACGTCAGAAAAATCTTCAGGAAGCTAAGAGTCGCAAACCTTCGAGTCAACCTCAATAAAACAGAATTTCTGAAAAATGAAACGGAATTCCTGGGTTACATCGTAACCAGTTCGGGCATAAAAGCAGACCCAAAAAAGGTAGCAGCAATAAGAAATCTCAGACCACCAGAGAACCTTAAGGAATTAAAGGGATTCCTTGGATTAACCTCTTACTACCGCCGATTTATCAGAGATTTCGCTAAAATCGCCAAACCGCTAACGAACCTCACGAGGGGGGAGAATGAACAGGTGAAGGCAAATAAATCAAAGAAAGTCAAAATCGAGCTGTGTAAAGAAGAACTAAAAGCTTTCGAACAGCTGAAGGAACAGCTGTCGTCATCGGATCTGCTCATCTTTCCCGACTTTGATAGACCCTTCATCCTAACAACGGATGCCTCAAACACCAGCATAGGAGCAGTCCTATCGCAAGGCGAAGTAGCGAGAGATCGCCCAATCACGTATGTTTCGAGATCCCTGAACGCTACAGAAGAAAACTACGCCACAAACGAAAAGGAGATGCTGGCGATAGTGTGGGCTTTAGATAGTCTCCGAAACTACCTGTATGGTGCAAAAAAAATAAAAATAGTGACAGACCATCAACCTTTGACGTTTGCGCTAAGTAATAGAAACAATAACAACAAACTCAAACGATGGAAAGCGCGAATTGAGGAATACAACTATGAGTTAATATATAAGCCGGGCATAACTAACAAAGTAGCGGATGCCTTATCGAAGTTAAAAGTGGAAGCGAACATATTATCATCTTCAAGCAGTGGAACAGCACACAGCGCTGAGGAGGATGGAACTCAACTAATCCAAAACTGTGAATCGCCTATAAATGTCTTCAAGGTTCAAATAATACTCAGTAGAGGGGACGACATGTACGTCTACGAAGAACCACACAACAACTACCATCGACCTTATATCTCACTACCAGTTATAAAAAGAGAGATTCTAACAAGAATTCTTAAAAGGAGATTACATCCGACGTTGCTCAACGGTATAAAAATTCCAGAAGAGTATATGCAAACTCTCCAGGAAGTTTACCAACAAAATTTCAACAACTACAAGGTACGATTAACGCGAAGAGTAGTGGAGGACATCCGCAATGAGGATAATAAATTCTGAATAATTGAAGAGGAGCACAGAAGGGCTCATCGCAACTGGAAGGAGAATAAACAACAAATTCTTGAAAAATATTACTTCCCTCAGATGGCCAGTCTAATTAAAAGATACACAAAGGACTGTGACACCTGTAACGAGAACAAGTACGATAGACATCCTAACAAACCAGAAATGCAGGAAACACCTGTACCTACATATCCCTCAGAGATAATACACATCGACATCATAGACATTAAAAACGAAAAATTTATCACATGCGTGGATAAATTTTCTAAATTCGCGAAATTCTTCCACATCAAGGATCGATCGGCACTACATCTGCGAGATAAAGTAATCAAAGCGTTACATTACTTCACGGTACCCAGAATGTTGGTTATGGATAACGAACCTAGCTTCGTGAGCCCCATTATTACGAATTACATCAAAGCACTCGGAATAAAAGTCTACCTAACACCAACAAACAAAAGCGAAGTGAATGGCACAGTTGAACGGGTCCATTCAACGGTAATAGAAATACTGAGATGCCTTAAAGTCGAGTGCAAGGACCTCACGACGAAAGAATTGGTCAGCATAGTTGTAGATCGGTACAACAACACCGTGCACTCGGTTATAGGAAAAAACCGTGCGATATATTCCTCGGCAGGTTACAACGGATAAATTATCAGGACTTGCTGGACTTTAAGGAAAAAGTCAACGAAGACATCATAGAACGAATAAAAAATAGCCAAAAGCAAAAAATTCAAAGAGAAAATGTAAAAAGGAACGAGCCCAAATCTTACGAAATTGGCGACACAATATTCACGGCTATCAAGCAAATCCAAGGCAAAGAGAGACCAAAATTCAGGAAAGAAACTGTTGCCAAAGACAACAAAGTCACAGTGACAACTAACTTCGGCAGAAGAATACACAAAACGCACATCAAGAACATCATTAAATAAAAGTTTATTTCTTTTCAGCCTGTGCCTTTGGACGACTGTCACGTCACTAAACATCTATCACTACGACACCCCACTAATTTCGGTGAAGGAAGGTAATGGGAACATCATCAGTGGAACCTTCAAGATTGTCCACCAAATAGATCTTAGCGGCTACGAGGAAATTATGTCCAGAATCCAAACAGAAATAAAGGACATCAATCCATCTGATATCTTCAAACCACAGTTAGCGTACCAGGTTAACAAGATTAATAAACTATTGGGAGAACTTAAGTACCACAATCAGAAAAGCAAACGTTCAATTAACTGGATTGGCTCGGCGTGGAAGTGGATTGCGGGTTCACCGAACGCAACTGATTGGGACACGATACTCAGTAGTCAAAACAGGATCATAGAGAACAACAACGAGCAGTTCAAAATAAATACAGCCATTACACAGAAGATCCAACAGATACTAAGGCAACATAACGAAATCCAGCTGTACCTCGACGGTAATGAAAACGAAGTACTTCAGCAGACTATGTTTAACCGCCTTCAATTGATAAAAGACGAAGTGAAGGAAATAATAAGAGCAGCCCAGCTAGCCAAAGGAGGAATAATAAATTCTAATCTACTAGATAAGGAGGAAATAAACCGACTGGTGAGTGAAATAGAAACTCTACCATATTTGAACGAAATAGAGGCTATAGAACACGCTGAACCAACCATGTTGATGAAGGATACGGTAATCCTGTACGTTATCTCCATACCAAAGACCAACGGAGAAGAATTTCATCATGTAAAACTAAGATCTACCATAAAAAACAACAAGCAGGTTCACCTAGAATACAATGAAATTTTGATTAATCAACATAAAATATACGGCATGATCGATAAATGCAGAAGAAGAAGAGAGGTAACCATATGCAGTTATAACCAACTTCAAGAACTAAAAGAGGACCACTGCATAAACCAATTAATGAAAGGATCTGATGCAGGATGTGAATTCTTATTCAACGAAAGGGAAATATTTGAATCTGTAAATGAAAACACCGTATTTTTAAACAATTTCAACGGTACAATCGCACAGAATGGTTCAGAAAAACACTTGGAAGGTAACCTGTTAATTCAATACCAAAATGAAACGCTCGAAATAAAAGGATGGATCTGCACTAACAAGGAGATAAAAACATCCCAAATCCTCCCACCCATTTTGCAAAAAAATATTACCCAAAGAGGAGTTAAACTCAACTTAGAGTATCTACATAATCTTCATCAAAAGAACATAAGACTAATGGACAAACATGTTGAAGACAATAAAACCAATAACGAAGCAGACATTGGGATTATAACAGTAATTATAACAGTAGTTATCGTCTTCACAGCTCTAGCGGGATACAGGAAACGAAAGACAACAGTCTGGCTACCTAAAGAAGGAATTGCAAACCAAGCAACAACTTCAGGGATACAACCAATTCAACTAAATTTCTAATCCACGGGTCGCGGATTTTCAAAGGGGGAGAAGTTAAGCACATGATACCATCAAATTCCATTCTACCAAAGTGCATTCACCAAAGGCTCAAGTAACGTCCCACAAATCAACATGCTAACTCATCATAAATGTAAATGCGCGTGTAGGAATACATGAGCATGCAACATACTTTGTAAAATGCTTCATCAGCTATATTTTTTATTATATAAAGAAATGTAAACTTGTTATAATTTAGATTTAAGTTGGTAACTAAATAAAACGGACTTAGTCCAAAAAATATTTTTTAAATCAAAAGTACAAGTGTGTACTTAACTTATATACATACTACACATATACAACTTAAATTCTGTGGAGTATATACTAATTACTATACAAATGTAATTACAAACGATATGAATAACTAAATACTTATATTTATTATCATTTATTTATAAGTATATTAACTTAATTGTGATTTTATTTATTCATTGCTTACATTTCTAATGATTATGTTTATTATAGTTTCTTATTTTATAATTTATTGATTACCATATGTTTATCATTGGTATATTTATGCAATCTCAATAGGGCCGCGGACCCCAAAAAATTAGTTATAAAATAATCAAATTTGTACCTTACAATTACAAATTTCTTATTCTTATTATTACTGTTGTAATTGTGATGTACAAAATACTTAACTAAATTATATTTTAAATAATCTTTCATATGTACTTGTAACACAAATATTCCGATCGAATTATTCCAATAATTATTTATCAATCTCATGTTAATTTTTCGTGTGTTTTATTGCTGCTGCCACGATACTATCATCTACAATTTGCTTCTTTTCGTGTGGTGTAATAATGTTTCATGAATTTTCTTATAGTTTAATGTAGTTTGTTGGGATATTACCATGTCTGAGTAAACTTGATTAGATAGTTAAGGCTAACACGTTAACCAAGGGAGCGTACCAAAAATGTGAAGCACGGTATTGTTTGTAGGAAAGGGGTGGCGAGCATGTGGTCTACAACGACCTTGACCACTCTAATAAAATGACTGTACATTTTTTTTTTGCATTGAATTATTTACAGCTCTCTTGCTTAATTCCTCAATCAAATAAATAACGTTAATGAATTACGAATCTCTCCTGTTAATTTCCTGTTTTTTAAGCGTCTCGTTCCATATAAGTTTTCACTCACAATATCATCCGTATGGGTAACGCGGCAGCACATCAAGATTACTGCAATTAGTGATAAGACCCACCGACTGAACCTAGCCTCGCAAACGTGCTGCTATCACATGTTTAAAAAATTGCAGTGACATTCTGTTAACGGAGCAAATATCTTGTTTTGAGTCTGATCAAATCATTACAGTGGCGCCAAATGGTAGAATCCATTATAGTGGCGCTCACTGCCAAACCATTACACTGCCGTTCCCTTACAGTTTTTTATATTCTTACTTTACGTCTACTCAGCCAACAACTCGAGCACGTACGGTTACCGATTTAATATCATCTGTACATTGCAAGCTCTATGCTAGCCTATACTGGCATTAAAGATGGGTCGGCCCATGGGTTTTGCACACCGACAGGAGGTCATAGTTGTGTTACATTTCACAACAGAACGTAATCTGTTGACAAAATTTCACTTTTGCATCCTTTCCGATCTAAACGCCAAAGCTTTAACCACTGTGCCATTTTGTCGGTGATCCTCCTAGAGTAAAATTTCATATTTAAATTTAGTCTCTGTAGTCAACGATAATAAACTTTGCTATAGTATGTATAGGCCCGGTGTTTTGAAATAGATTGTGCAAAATTTAGAACAGTAACACTCAGCATGTTTGACTCAACAATGTAAATTTAAAAGTTTAAACTTTGTTTTAATGTTATAGTTAGTTAATAAGAAAGGTTCCAAAATCAATGAAATTCCTCGTAACATAAAACGTCATTAAATAATAAAGATTACAATAAGCGAAAGTGTTAATAGAATGTCCCAATATTAAATTCTAAATAAAAGCACAAGTAGACTTTAGAAAATAAAATTTTAAATGAATTAAACGAATTAAACGCACACGAACATAACATAAGGTGATTCGGATGTTTTGTCTTTAATTCTTTTCCGCAATTACTCTTTCACCAATTAAAAAATGCTCTTTGCTTGTACAAAATAGAAAATGTGTGTAAAACTTGAGGAAATACCCAAAATGGCAATAATTACATGTGTTGATTTCTAATCAATTTTAACAAAATAGATGATCGGTTCAAGATCAAAAATTGATTTATGCAAATTTCTTTTGGAATTACTATACTTTCGCACCATATGTTGTATTTATCATTAAGATTAATAAATCATGAGCATGTTTTTTTTAAAGCATAATGTACAAATTAACTGTCTCGTACCGTAAAATTATTCCACAAATTATCATTTTTTTAATACGTTATGAAACCACAGCAATAATAAGAATAAAAAATTTATATTCGAAAAGCTTATTCGAAATCCTAAATGTTGATAATTGAGAGCTAAAATTGTAATAGATGCGGAGCTTTAGTACAAACACTCGTTTGTACTAAATGAGTTGGTAGTCAAAAATATCACAGACGCCTAAATGTCATTTAAATAAATATATAAAAAATTGTTGCGCGCAACATATATTTTATATTGGAAGCCACAAACGCAATAAAATGTTCTGTATTTGTTTCTTCATCGTAAACGATTCTTAAACTTTTATAAGCTCAAAACATACTTCTGGCGTATGATGGTTTATAATCAACCATTACTATCAAGAATTATGCTAGTACTCTTTAACATGATTGTAATGTCATTATGTGATTTCCTTAAAATTCAAATGTCATTAACCTCGATCTTCAATTCAAAGTAATCAGAAATGTAATTATAGCTTTTGGTAGATATATTCAGATAAATTTACTAAATAGTATATTATGGAAATCGTACAAGATGTAATCAATAATAGTGGAAATTAAGTCATAGGCTTGCACTTAAAATTAAAAAAAAAGATAATAGGTAAATTAAATTTGATAGGCAGTGCCTCCTACCATCTTGGCATATCACGGGATCGAAACACGTTTATTTTGTAAGAATTTTTCAGATGTCGAAAACACAATTTAAGGAAATCACTTAATCTATGTTATGATTGATTTTTAAGAACCAATTTTTGAATAAACCAACAAATTGCACAAACCCAATTGACCAACCCCTTCACAAAAATTGTATCCGTTCAAAATTAATAAGTCTAACCATTATAGGTAATGTAATGTTGCGAACAGCAACAGCATGTTATTGGAAGAAATTTCGGTTCAAAATGGTTATAAGCAATTGTAATAATATGTTTAGCAAGAAACTGACGATGGTTGGCATATGGAAAGCGCCGTTATTGGAAGAATCGAATTTAAAAATCCGGTCATATTTTGTAATCAACAATTCATGGAAAACACTGAAACTAACAACGAAGTTTTGGTGATATGAAATCGACAGAGAGAGAGAGAGAGAGAGAGAGAGAGAGAGAGAGAGAGAGAGAGAGTTGTAATTTAACAGTAACTGGTACTAGTCAAGCAATAAAAAGTGAAAATTGTGAAGTAAAAGTGTCGCCACATCCCTGGCCAATTCTGTAAGCAGGCCAATATTTATTTCTGCGGATAAAAAAATTTAATTTTCTCCGTCTGTTCACTTAAACAATAAAGCTTTGTCATTATCGTAGCAATACATTGCTAGTATCGTTTGGAATTTTCTAAGCTAACGGGTCATTTATGCCACATCCACGGAACAATTCTCTGAGCAGGCATACATTTATTTCATTAGAATCCCTCGATATTTTTCGGTCTTCACACAGATCAAAAAGCTTTCCGAAGTGAATTTGATTTTTAACTTTTGAAACTAAAAGTGTTTTAAGCGATTCTTTTGTATAGATTAGTAAACTTACTTATAAAATTAAAAAAGCACTAAAGCATTTTTTAGTACACAATTCTCTGCGCTGTATTTGGCATTTTTAACAAATATTTATTTAATATTTTGGCCGTAAATTTTGTTTACTTTAATTTAACAGCAGGAAACAGAACCGATTTTGAATCCAATTTTTCTATGAATTATCAATGGTTCATTTTATGTATTAGGTTGTGAACCGCTGTACGTGCATAAGTGCATAATTACTTATTAAGAATAGGAAAACTGATCAATTCAATATTTAACAGAAGCCATTTAGAATTAATTAATGGTTATTTAATGGACATATTTTAGTCTAGTTCCCAAATTAGTAATATCTCATAACTTTGCCTAAAAAAACGATACAATGTACTGTGTGAATTTTTAATGTTTAACGTTAAAACATCACGGAAGTTGTGACATTGCAAATTTATAGAAGCTTAAATAAACAGAACAAACCAACACTTAATTTTTCTGTTCGCCTGGTTCAGTTAATTTCCTGTTCGTAAAACCAGAAAACTTTATTTTCTGAGACGAATATTAATTTTTGTATAGAAACGTTCTGAAAATGACATTTAAATAGACGATTATCCAAGTTAAACTAATACAAAATATTTAAATAGACCTGAAAAATTATGATTTATTTCTAAAATAAAATATATAAATTGTTTTCACCCTACATGACTCTGTATTTTACCAACGCCATATCACTGTGAAAGTAGAACTTACATTTGCGATATATAATTATCGTCTTATACCTTTCAACCAAACTATAAATAATAGCCCTTTTATGTCAAACGCTTTTAATTATATGGTGTGCAACATAAACAATAAATTATATTAATTACCGGAAATGTTATAAACTGCGCATAAAAGTGATAATAATTCTTGCAATTGAATTAACAATGCTTAAACATAATTCTATGGTTAATGAATAAAACTACAATTTTATGCTGAATTTTTTAAATTTCTAAATTGAATAATTATTGTTTTATGAAAATACCAAATACTCGATTTATTAGGAAACGGCCCTATACGATATTATAAAAGAAAATAAATGGAAGGAAATAATGTTGTGGCCGACACCAAACTTTATTTTACAACGAATGCATAAATAGATCTCAATTACACCACACTTGATTTCTAAAGCTTATCGCGTAAACTAACCGGATTTTTGGCAAAACTGTATGCAACTGTAACATTTTAGAAAACAAACAATGTCGATGCATTTTCTTCAATGCGAAAATAATATATATAATTTCAGCACCATTCAAAAGCCAATTTTACTGTTATTAAGAATTAATTTGGATCTACATTTTGTGTAGCTTACTAAGTGTTAAAGGAGAAAATATTTAATAAATTTAGTTAAGTTCAACTCTTTATGTAAGTTTACAACTAACGTGAATCTGCCATTTCTGGAACACATAATGTATTTCGACTAATTATCATAATGATCTCAAACTAATGAAATAAGCATCAATTTAAAGTTTCACGCCAAATATTTAATTCAATTGCTCTGTAGAAATGCCGATTTTTTATAAATTATTACTTTTTATCAATACTGAGCATTTTATTCTGTATTTTAATTTAAACTATAAAACATATATGACTTTAGTAATGGAAAGATTCACTTCCTGCATGTAATATGCAATCTAATTTTAATCGTGCAAAAATTACTATTACTGCTTGAGTAATAGTAATTTTTACCTTGCAGCCAGTAATCCTAAAAGTTCTTGAAAAGGTAGTTAAAAATAGGGTTTCCAATTTTTTAGATAAAACGGGTGTGCTGAGTATCCATCAACATGGTTTTCGTCATGGTATGAGTACCGAATCGGCCTTGTTAGATTTTCTAAATACAATCAACACTGGTTTAAATAAAGGTAATAGCTGCGGTGCTTTATTTATTGATACAGCTAAAGCCTTTGATATGGTTGATCACAAGCTTCTGCTATCTATTATGTATGATATAGGGTTTAGAGGAGTGGCAAATAAGTGGTTAGCATCGTATTTAGATGGTAGATCGGTGAGAGTTAAGATAAATGATAATTTAAGCGATCCGAAATTTATTGACGTTGGTGTTTCTCAGGGTTCAGTATTAGGCCCTCTGCTGTTTCTCATTTATACAAACTCCGTATTTAAATTGAATCTTCATGGTTATTCAACCGGGTTTGCTGATGACATTGCTCTGGCTTACTGTGGGAATTCTCCCAGCAACGTTATTTCGATGATCAATTCTGATTTAAAAGTTTTACTCTCATGGTTCGACAAACATCGCCTGATCTTAAGCCGGAAAACTAAATTCATGTTGTTTAAATTGTCTGGTAGCTTTAATACGTCTATTTTGCCGCGGGTGACTAATCACAGCAGGTATGAATGTGCGTCTAGTGGTTGCCACTCTGAGTGCTTTGATATCGAACAAGTTGACTCGTTTAAATATCTTGGTGTTCACTTGGATACTTGCCTTAATTGGAAAACGCATGTTAATTCAGTCCACCAGTATCTGTCATCAACTGCTAGAATTTTCTACCTTCTTCGTGATTATTGTCCTCCGTCGGTTCTAAAAATAGCTTACCGTGCGCTAGTTATGGCTAAATTGGAATATGGATTGTCGTGCTGGGGTGGTTGTTATGCTGCAACTTCGTATCCTTTATATGTTCTACAGAAAATGATTTTGAGAATATATCTAAAGAAACCAAGAACTGAACCATCATGGAATTTATTCTTTACGACGAATATTTTGCCGTTGAAACATTTGTATGTTTATAAGGTATTGAGAGTTTTTTTTAATCGAAGTGGTCAACAAATAATGAGAAGCGATTTTCGTTACAATTTTCGCGGTAACCATCAATTTCTTTGTAACATCCCAAGATTCTTCAATGACCACTTCCGACGCTCTATTCTGGTCGCTGCACCAACCTTTTTTAATGCGCTACCAATTTACATTAGGAAGGACATTCATTTGAAGTCCTTTTTACCTAGAGTTAAACAATGGCTATTTGAAACTGTTGATATCTCCTATTTATTCAGGGTTATTACATAAAACTTGATGTATTTAGTCACATATTATGAAGTTGAAATTTAGTAGTAAAAGTAGTAGTATTGGTAATGGTAGTAATAGTATTAGTATCTTAGTCATTTTATTGTAAGCTTTTATCACATTTTATTCTCATTTTAATCATTTAATTTTGTAAATATTAGGATTATGTTGTATTTTTATGTATTACGCGAATTTGCTTCTGCCGTTTTTTCGGCACAAAATTCGTTATATTTTTTTGAATAAATAATAATAATAATAATAAAAAAACAAAATAAAAAAGTTAAATTTAAATATATCGGTGTATTTTGTTTACTTGTGGTTATTATAATAAATTTTACTAAATCAATATAAATATTCACTTCGTGCATGTAATAATTTGTTTCACTAATAAGCATTTTTCAAATAAATGCATTCTGTATCTTAATTTAAACTATAAAATATACATGAATGTTGCAATGGAAGGATTTACTTCTTGAATGTAATAAATGTAATCTAATTTTAAAAAATATTCACTTCGTGCATATAATAATTTGTTTACTAATTAGCATTTTTTCCAAATAACTGCATTCTGTATTTGAATTTTAACTTTAAAACATATGTGTATGTTGCAATGAAAGGATTCACTTCCTGCATGTAATCAATGTAATCTGATTTTAATTGTGGAAAAATTACCATTAATGCTTGTGTTAAATTTAAATATGTATGTGTATCCTGTTTACTTATGGTTATTTAAATAAATTTTACTAAATGAATATTAATAGTCACTTCGTGCATGTAATAATCTAATTATACAAACTTATTGTTAAGTTCTGGGATAGTCGCAACGAATAATTTTAAAACTTCGTCTAAATCAGGAAATATAGTTGACCATGTTCTCTCTGGGTTTACTGGATAATAGAAGTTTGTAATTTCAACTTTATTCTCTGATATTAGCGATCACAACGTTATTACTTCAAACTTCTCGTATAACATCAAAAGAGTTAGTAAACTTAACTAAACCAAAGAAAATAATTTATTATAATCGAGTAAATGCTGATTTTGACAACTATTTGAAACGTCTGGATGTAAATTGTTTTGAACTGGATATAATTTTGTCTCACGCATTACATAAAAATATTAAGATATAATTACCAAATACACATGCATTATTAATAGGACAATTTAATAAAAAAATTCGCATTGCCTTTGGACCACGTACGATTTATGGAAATTAATAAATAAAAAGGAATCAATTCTAAAGAAATTCAAGCGGCAACTACGTACTAGTTCAGCAATAAACTCAATTGTAAGCGATTATAACCAAAGACTTTGTAACGATTTTGTAGTGCTATGAGTGGGATCTGAAGAAAACTCCGTCCAAATAAATAACAATCGTTACCGAAACATAACATTCAATTATTCAGAGCTTTGCAAGTGGTCTGATTTCGCCGGCTAAAGGCTCAGGGATTGGGGTGGGGTTTTCAAAGTTGAATAATTGCTCGATAGACCACAGGGAGAATAAAGAATGAAAGAAAAACTAATTAATAAAAGACACGAGATACGGATCACTTACCATCTCAGATGATGATCTAACTTACCCCCTTCATCCTCATATTTAATAACCTTTTATTTTCTCATGCTGAAAACAAACGAAGTGAAAATAATACGAAACAAGTAGATATGAAATTCATTTGAAGACCAAGAAAAATGAAAACTTAAAAAGTTTGAAAAAATTCAATTTTTAAAGTAAACACTACATTTATTAAGATTGAATGTAACATTTAAACCGAAATTTAAATATGAATAATTATTATAGAAATCGAAACAATATAATATTTTAACCTAATGACGTCATACAAAATTAAGAGAAGAAATATAACAGTTTATTCAAAAATTACTCCTAAGGTTTAGATAAACTACTTACTAATGCCCGACACCATAATATATTATTAAAAATAATTTAGATAATTATATAAAAGGAAATTATGAAATTTAAGATAAATTTAAATGAAATGATTTATATTATAATATGATATAAAAAAAACCTGAACGATGCGATGTATATGTCTGCCGATGTCCCTCGTTGTGTGCACCTTATCAAATTGTATATCCATTGACGGGAATACTATTGTAGCGATTATGTTGATGTTTTTATTTTATGTATTTAATTATTAAGTTTTTTTTTCCAATTTTTATAAATATTATTTGAAAAGTAGAATTAATTTATTATTTTAGTTTGATTCATTATTATATTTTGTCCCATCGAAACAAAAAAAATATTCACTAACTATTGATCATTTCTACAAATACTCGAGTGTGGTTACGGTACGTATACACTATTTTAATGGCTAGTTTCTGTTTTACAGATTGGTCACATTTAAAACGGCACTGATCGAAATACGTACATTTCACTTATGATCTATGTCACCCAGTCTGTTTGGTTTATATCACCACACTACGCGAGTATTATTATTCGAGAAATTTATTGTTAAGTGTGGCAAATATTCGAGGCCGTATTCTCTCTATTCTCTCTTACAATAAATCACTTACTATTTAAAAACTAAAACATAGTACTAAATTCACTTATAGCCTAATACAAAATTTGTCACAATTTCTAGAATTATTCAATTTTCAATATTGTGGTCAATAACATTTATGTTATTATCAGCTGATTGAACAAACCTTTACTACATCAATGCGAGCTTAATATTTCGATTTTGTCCGGTACACATGTCACTGTAGGCTAAAATATGGTCTTGGGTTGTAACATTCTGAATATGCTTCAGGCAGCAAGATGCTATTTCTTCCCCACCTCTAGATGCTACAGTGTCCTACCATGCATACATATGAATTATGTTGTCATGAAAATTATGAAAACCTTCATTAAGTACATACATATTTCGCTTATAGTATGCAACAGAAACTGATAATTTGGGATATGGAAGGGCCTTTTGTAGATCAAAGGAAAATGCAAAATATTTATTTGGGTTCGTTGATGCTAAGTTTTGATCTTCTTTTATAGCTTTTCTTGCCAGTTCTGCATTGCTTAAGTGTATGCTATGTTCTTCTAAAAGGCTGTTTTTTTCATTAAGGTCGGTGGTAACTTTAATTTTCATATTTAGGAAATCGCATTTTTGACAGGTATCTTTAGGTGGGCAATGAAAACTTAAATTAAAATTATTCTTAAAAATTTTCATATATATTTGCTCGCTGATAAATGTTGTATTGTTCTCTTTACAGTTTTCAACATACAAGTTGTACATTTTCCTAAAGTTAAAATCAGAAGGTATTTTCTGTTTGGATTATTCAAACGCATGTAATGGCTTTTATAGCGTGGAAATTTTTTTGTATGATCTTTTACGGCATCCACTAGTTTCTTATCACTCTTTCTGCAAGATCCTTTCATTTTTCCACGAAAGTCTTTTCCAATTACCTTTGCTTTGAGAGCCCTATGTAGACTGCCTATAGATATGTCAAATGTTTCTATAAAGAACTTTTTACATACCGCAATGCTTTTTTTTTAATATTATTCAAAAAGTATTTATAATTACAATGTCTTGCTGATTCGTTTAAATTTCTAGCTCGCCTTCTTTTTACTGATGTACGCTGAGTAGATGCACACAAGAATGTATTTTGTTTGTTAAAATCCCCTATTTCCCAAAACAAATTAAAAAGCGATATTCGATCCCTCTCTGTAATACGATTCTTGCACATTTTCAAACATTTGCAATCCTTATTATTGAACTTCTTAGCAGGAATAATATTTCCAGTTTTTATATAATATTTTTCACCTTTATTTCTTTTAATTTTCCTAATTTTCTGAACATTATTTTCATAATGTGATCGAAAATTAGTAAAGTCATCTTTATCAGTCATTGGATCAGTTAATTCCAAAACGTTAATCCTCTTCTTAGTTTGTAACAATCTTGAATCAATATTGTTCAAACTGCTTTCCTCATCCGATTCATGAATTCGTCTTCTTTTTCGAATATTCATGGGTCTTATTTCTGTAATAAATAAACTCTCAATGTTCCAACGAAAAACGTTTGTTACGTACTTACCAACATCACTATCAGACCAAATTGACATATCGTCGTCTCTTTTATAGGCATGTGAACTCATTGTAACAACTGTATGAAATATTATAATTCGAAGTTTTCGATTTTCTGCTTTAATAACAATTATATTTAAATAATACTCACACCGCAATCTATTAGTATAAGAAACACAAACCAAACAGTAGCACTTGCGAAAGAAAACTAAACAAAACTAGTGAAATTATTTTTTACCATTTCATAGGAGCAATAGTACCGTTATCTTGTTATTAATTTTCCATTCATTTTTATATGAATTTTTGTTTACGCTAATTTCTCTTCAAAAATATTATGCAGTAAATCAGTAATAAACGAATAGTGAGCGAATCAAAAAAATTTAAAAGGATTGATAATTTTTTATTTGTGTGATCGAACGGGATTTACTACTCTTTTGTTTTAACAGTCAACAAATCGAACATTCAATGTAGTAGTGAATAGATAAAGGGTATTTTCGTTAATTTATTCTTTAGAAAGAATAGAAGGAATAGAATATTGATCACGTGACATAAGAACATTCCGAACGAAGTGTAATAAAAGAACATAAATAGAATAAACAGAATACTTTTTTGACAGCATCGATTTGTTTTTATTTTGGCAGCATTTATTTGAGTTGTGTATATCTTTACATTTGGTTGTAAAGAGAATACAATAAAATTATGAATCAACACAAATTAATTGGAATCGCTTTAAGCACCAAAATCAGTTGGGATTAATTTTTTGAATCTGATTCAAGTGATGAATCCGACAGTGAATTCAAAAATAATTAAAACCCCAAATGCATGGGATATTTTGAAAATACAATTTGCGCGTTAAATGACTTGCAATTTAAAGCACATTTTCGGATGCTGCCCAGTACTTTCGAGTTTTTATACGAAAGTATTTCAAGCACTGAAAATAAGTTTACTGAAGTCACCCGTGGACATCCAAGAATTTCTCTTGAGAAACAGTTGCTGATGACCGTTTGGTATTTAGCCAATACAGAATGTTTTCGGTAAATCACATAATTTTATGACTATAAATATTTTATCAATTGGTTTGTTTTTATAGATCAGTAGCAGATAGGTTTGGCGTCTCTGTTAACGCTTGCTGGACCGCAGTTTTTCATGTAGGCAAGCAATTACTAAAAGTGAACTGCCAGAAGAAAATTGTTGATTGGCCATCTAGAGAAAGATCTATAGAGACAGATAATTATTTTAAAAATAAAACAAAATTCCCAGGTACTTATATATTCAATATAACTTTACAATAATAAAAATCTAATTTAAAAAATATAAGGAATCATCGGATGCATCGATGGGACTCACATTCGTATTCCAGCCCCAAAACTGCACGCAAATTCTTATATAAATGGGAAAAAATTCCATTCCGTCTTACTTCAGTCAATATGTGACCAGGAAATGAATTTTATTAATTGTTATGCAGTTGAGACTGGATAACACGATTCATGCCTAATCCGGCGGTCAAATTTATTTTCTAGGATTAGTCGTGGTAAGTAATTTTTACATATACATCCCATACAATTTTTTAATATGGTATCTGTTTTTATTACAGGTTCTATAATAATACCCGAAAATCAACACATGGTGAGAGATCTTGGATACAGCCTTAAGACCTATCTTCTAACACCATACAAAGACACGGGTAATTTAACTCATCAGCAATCCAAATATAATAAGGTTCATTCGGCAGCGCGCGTCACCATTAAACGTGCTTTTAGGTTACTGAAAGGTCGATTTCAGCGACTTAATAGTTTAAATACCAGGCGACCTGATTTAATTCCACTTATCATAATGTCGGCTTGTATATTGCATAACATTTGTTTGCAGAACGGAGATAATTTTGCCATGGATTTTTTTATATATCCAAATGATGGAAGAAAGGACCTGGCATCCATTATTAACGAACGTAATAGCTACGCCAAAAGGGGACAAATTCTAAGATGTATAAATGACAACGGCATAGATATAGGAATGCACTTATTCCACTTAAAAAAAAAAAGGTTTTTGCGATAACATTATATAGCCAAAATTCTGTTGTTTCCTTTATAAGAAAACCGTACTCCATTGAATGAATGATTATAAATATAGAGAGAAGGTGTCTATACCTTACTAAAATTACCGTTAACTCAATTTTTTTGAAAAGTGGACTTATACCACTTTCAAATAAAACAGTTCATATATGCCAGTAACAATGGAAGTATCCACTTCCTGCATTTAATAAACGTAATCTAGTTTTAATTGTGTAAAAATTATTATTATTGCTTGAGTTAAATTAAAGTATATATTTATTCTGTTTATTAGTGGTTATTTTAATAAATTTTACTAAATTAATATTAATATTCACTTCGTGCATGTAATAATCTCTTTTACTAACAAGCATTTTTCAAATAAATATACATTCTGTATTTTAATTTAAACTATAAAATATATACGAATGTTGCAATGTAAGGATTCACTTCCTGCTTGTAATAAATGTAATACAATTTTAATTTTGTAAAATTTACTATTATTGTTTGAGTTAAATTAAACTATATATTTTGTTTATTTATGATTATTTAAATAAATTTTACAAAATTAATATTAATATTCACATCGTGATCTCCAATTAATGAAATAATCTTCAATTTAAAGTTTCATGCCAAATATTTAATAACATTGATTTAAAGAATCACTACCTGCATGTAATAAATGTAATCTAATTTTAATTGTGTAAAAGTATTATTATTGTTTAAGTTAAATTTAAGTGTATATTATATTCTTATTTAAATTTATTTCAATAAGATTTACTAAATTAATATTAATATTCACTTCGTGCATGTTATAATTTGTTTAATTAATTAGCTTTTTCTACATAAATGCTTTCTGTATTTAAATTTAAACTATAAAACATATATGAATTTGAAGACGGAAGGCATCACTTCCTGCATGTAATAAATATAATCTAAATGTAAATTTTACTTAATTAATATTAATATTAAATAAATGCATTATGTATTTTAATTTAAACATTAAAATATATATATGAATGTTGCAAAGGAAGGATTCACTTCCTGCATGTAATTATTGTTATTTATTTTTAATTGTGAAAAAATACTACTATTGCTTGAGTTGAATTTAAGCATATAAGTATATTCTATTTATTTGTAGTTATTTTAATAAAATTTACTAAATTAACATAAATATTCACTTCGTACATGTAATAATCTGTTTTACTAATTAGCTTTTTCCAAATAATTGCATTCTGAATTTTAATTTAAACTATAAAACATATTTAATGAAAAAATTCACTTCCTGCATTTAATCAATGTAATCTTATTTGATTTGTGAAAAGCCCTATTATTGCTTGAGTTATATTTATCTTTATATATTTTCTTTTTACTTGTGGTTATTTTAATAATTTTTACTAAATCAATATAAACTAGCTGACCTGTGACTGAATAATCAGTCACGTCAATACATTTTATTCAATTTTTGGTTAAGAAATGATTCAGAAGACTTTTGTCATCACAGTGTTATGACAAAAACATCAGCAATTTTAATAAATTTTATCATTGTCACGGTGTAATGCGCATGATCAGATTTAGTACAAACATATTTTGTCATGACATTCTGGTATCGTGACAAAACTTTGCTGAAACCACCTGAGATACCCGTTTCGGGTACTTTCCGGTGGAATTTTCCCGATTTTTCCAGCTTGTGCACAGCAATATTTACGTCGACCTACATTAAAAATTAAGAGTATTAATATAATAGATAGATATTTACTTCGTGCATGTAATAATCTGTTTTACTAATTAGCTTTTTTCAAATAAATGCATTCTGAATTTTAATTTAAACTTTTAAACATATATTATTAATGTTACAATGAAAGGATTAACTTCCTGCTTGTAATAAATGTAATTTAATTTTAATTGTGCAAAAATTATTATTATTGCTTCAGTTAAACTTAAGTATATATAATCTGTTTACTTGTAGTTATTTTAATAAATTTTACTAAATTTATATTAATATTCACTTCGTGCATGTAATAATCTGTTTTACTATTTGGCTTTTGTCAAATAAGTGCATTCCGCCTTTCAGTTTAAACTATAAAACATATATTACTATAACCACGGAAGGATTCGAGTCCTGTATATAATTAATGTAATCTAAATTTAATTGTGTAAAAATTACTTGTATTGCTTGAGGTAAATTTAAGTATATCCGGTATATTACAACAAATGTATTAGGAATATTCACTTCGTGCATGTAATAATTTGTTTTACTAATTAGCATTTTTCAAATAAATATTTAAAGTATACAAGAAATATGACTTTAACCATAGAAGGATTCACTTCCTGCATGTAATAAATGTAATCTAATTTAGATTGTGTAAATTTTTTTTAACGTTGGGGTTAAATTTAAGTATATTTATTCTGTTTACTTGTTGTTATTTTAACCCTCATGTGTGAGTGAAGAAAAAATATCTTAATTTGAGTGAATAAGGTAACCCTGTTACCCTACATGGAAATTTTCTTGAAACTCATTTTTTAAATATTTTTTTTTATAATTATGAAATGTATAACGGATTTTGCTAAAATTTCATTAATTGAAAACAATTTTTCATTAGCTGAAATATGTCAATTTTCGAAGAACGTTCTGTAAAAATACGTAAATAATCCAACATATCAAATTAGTGAAATAAATGATCGATAGTAATAAAAAAATTATGGTTAGTTTTTTTGAAATAAATAAAAACATAAACATAAATTAAATGAAATAAATAAACAGAAATACAAACAATGAAATATAACGACATATGTATAACACAAAACTATAAAATATTTGTTTACTATTTCTTTCAAATATAGTATAAAATATATAAAGGTATCCAGGTACCTTTGTTACTTTAATTCGTACAACTTAACTACTTTTTGCCCTCACGTGCGTCCAAGTTGGAAAATTTCTCATTTTTAAGTGTGATCGTAATCTATCAATTAAACTTGAAGTTCTCATAAAATTAAATGTTTTTATTATGACTGGAACATACAAAGCTAGACGTTTAAAAGTGCACAAGGTACCCGGGTACCCTGTCACTCACATAAGATAAGGGTTAATAAAATTTATTAAAATATTATTAATATTCACTTCGTGCATGTAATACTTTGTTTACTAATAACCTTTTTTCAAATAAATGCATTCTGTATTTTAATTAAAACTTTAAAACATATATGTATGTTGCAATGGAAGGATTCACTTCCTGCATGTAATAAATGTAATCAAATTTTAATTGTGTGAAAACTACAATTATTGCTTTAGTTAAATTTAAGTACCTATAGTACGTTCAACAAGAGCGTGTACTATAACTGTACTGAAAACTATAAGAACAAATATGGGCGGGGCTTAGATGTTTTATATTGATGGCTCTTGGGTGCTCTAAAACAGACATTAGTTTTAACTGCAACTGTTTAGCGGATAACAAAGTTGAAAGAAATGAGTGCGATTTATAAAAAACGATGTGAAGCGGTGTTTTTAAGTTCACATCCGAAAGGACCAACAATGTCGGTTGTATTTGCAGCAATAAAAAAGTCGAAATCATTTGGATAAAAGAGGATTGCACATTATTCAATGTATAAAAAAGTTGACGATTTGCCAGATAGAGCAAAATCCAAACCACTACCATAAAGGAGGATGAGGCCATTATTCAGTTATTTGATTAAAATTCTTCGTTTACGCTGTGGAAAAGTTTGCGAAAAAGAATATTATTATACCAACAAACACCATACGAAATAGAATTATGGAACATTTGGCCAAACGACTTGTAAGAGAAAAATACATGGAAAAGCGACTACAGTGGGCAAATGAACATAAAAACAATGAATTTACGAGTCATCATTTTAGGGTTTTAATGTTATAAGGCCTGTTGGACCAACTAAGCAAAAAAAAAAGGTTGTCCTAACTGTGAAGCACCCGCCTTAGCTATGTATGGGGATACTTCACCAAGCAAGGTTTTGGTAAAATAATCGTTTGCACACGGAACCTTTACGTTCAGGAATAAAATTTATTCGCGAGGTTTTTTACCATCTGTCCCTAAATGTTTTGGAGCGGGGAACCCTAATTGGATCTTGCAAGAGAACAACGATTGAAAATACCATATCATACTCTGTTCGAAATTTAAACTCAAAAATGGTATCACAACATTGGATTGGCCATATCAGTCACCTAATTCCAATCCGATCAAAATTTATGAGCACTGAAACTGCTCTGATTAAGCTGAAAATGTACCACATAAAAAATATGAATGCTCTACCGCGAGTTGTCCTGAAGATATGAACAAATTTATCAGCACAGTGTGCAGAAAAATTGGTTAATAGTATGGACAAAAGGAGCCAGGCAATTATTAACAGTAATGATGACTTTACTATGTATAAGTTGATAGCGCCCTAGAAAATATAAAAAACTTTCATAATAAAAACAAAAACAAATCGTAGTTTTATTTTTACTTAGTTTTTTTGCCGTACACGCTCTTGTTGCACATACTGTATATGAATGTTGCAATGGAAGGATTCACTTCCTGCATGTCATCAATGTAATATTATTTTAATTATGTGAAAATTACTTGCTTGAGTTAAATTTAAGTATAAAGATATATTCTTTTTATTTATGGTTATTTTAATAAATTTTATTAAATTAATATCAATATTCACTTCGTGCATGTAATAATCTGTTTTACTAATTAACTTTTTTTTAAATAAATGCTTTTGTATTTTAATTTAATCCTTAGTCTTTAACAACATTAATTGCAATGAAAGGATTCACTTAGCGTATGTAATAAATCTAATCTGATTATAATTGTGTGAAAATCACTTTTAATGCTTGAGTTTAATTTAAATAAAAATATTCTGTTTATTTGTGGTTATTTTAATTAATTTTACCAAACTAATATTAATATTCACTTCGTGCATGTAATAATCAGTTTTACAAATGTATTAAATATTTAATTTAAACTATAAAAGATGCATGTAACAAATGTAATCTAATTTTAATTGTTTGAAAATTACTAGTATTGCTTTACTTAAATTTATGTATATATATTCTGCTTATATCTATTATATTAATACGCTTAATTTTTTCAAACTCAACGCTAAAATGACCCCTAAACATGATCCGATCCGTTTAAATTTTTCAGGGAAGGTCGACATAAATATAGCGGTGTGCCTTTGCTAGAAAAATCGGAAAAATTCCACCGGGAAGTACCTGAAACGGGTACCTCAGGTGTTTTCAGTAAAATTTTGTCACGACGCCAGAACGCCATGACAAAATATGTTTATATTGAATATATGATCATGCGCATTACACCGTGACAATGACGAAATTTATTAAAATTGCCGATGTTTTTGTCATGACACACTGTGATGACAAAATGAGTAGAAAATTTGTAATAGAATCTCAATTAAACAAAACAAAGAACATAAAATGATTTTACATACATTTTGGTGTTAATAGTTGTGAGTGTAAAAATACAATTTTGTCATGACACTCTATCTGTTTAAGATTTAAAAATTAACCGCGTATATGAATTTATTTTTGATAAAAGTCCATCAAATTTACATCTTAAAAAATCTTCTTAATTATTTCTTAACCAAAAATTCAATAAAATGTATTCACGTGACTAATTATTCAGTCGGAATTCAGCTTCTATATATCTTATATTATTATATTAATACTCTTAATTTTTTCAAACTAAACCCTAAAATGACCACTAACCACGATCCGATCCTTTAGATTTTTTCACGGTAGGTCAACATAAATATGCGCTGTGCGTAGGCTAGAAAAATCGGAAGAATTCCACCGGAAAGTACCCGAAATGGGTACCCAGGTGGTTTCAGAAAATTTCCAAGTTTTTGTGCGCATGAAATCTTGCAACATTTGAGAATTTTATGGGACGGCCAAAAAGCAAATTTTTTTGTGTAATTAGTGGCGCGATTCAAATTCAAAGTTGTAAAACAGTTGGTACGCGATTCAGATTCGAAGTTGCAATACTGTCGGCGCGCGAATTAATTTCAAAGTTGCTTAATGGTTGACGCGCGATTTAAATTCAAAGTTAATCATGCCAGGAGCAGCGCTCACAATCATAGGCAGGTAGTGGGTGTTCCATTAGCTGGGAAAATCAGCAAATCGACCATCAAGTTGAACCCGCTTTGGAAATTGGTAAATAAGTTTACACTCACCAAGAACATGCGCGTCGATGAAGGTGAGAACGAGTTTGCGCAATATTTGCTTTCTGTTGGAAACGGCAATGCTCGAACCGACTAAATCACACGTCCGGCAGACTTCCTCAAAGTGTGATCGATTTCGCGTATGGTGACATCAACACAACACCAGCCGAGGGAACCATAGAGGAGCGCACCATCCGTGCACCTTAGAATGACGATCGCGCGCTAACCAATCAGCAGGTGCTTGACCTCCTGCCCGACGAACAAGAAGTCAAACATAGTGCTGATAAACTTGAGAGTGACGACATGCGCATGAGGAGCTCCGCCTATCCGTCGAGTTTCTCAACAAGATTGAAGGAGTCGGATTGTCGCGCCATGCCATCCTGCTAAAGGTAAACGAGATCGTTCGTTTGATGAAGAATCTAAACACTAGCAAGGGTCAAATCAATGAAACACGCATGCGTGTCGCAAAAATAAACCGCTACATTCTGGAATGTGAGTTGCTGACTGGCTTCTCAAAAGGCGAGCGCGTTTTCATCCCACGCATTAAGCTCTCACCCGCGGAAGGCATCTTCTCATTTAAAATGTCTCGCCTTCAATTTCCGGTTCAGCTCGCGTTCGCCATAACCATCAACAAGAGTCATGGTTAAAGCTTGAAGAAGGTAGGAGTGTACTTGCCGGCCCCCGTATTTTCGCATGATCAGATTTATGTGGCCTTTTTACGATGCCGCTCATTTGACGAACTCAAGGTGTTTATCGTTGAGACAAGCGATCAATCAGCTGATCGGGATGGGCGCATCACAACAAAAAATTTATTTTTTGAAGAGATTCTGTGCATGTAAATTGTAATATATTTTACTATTTTATTATCTACCTTCTACTACTATTTTATTATCCTTTTGTACATTTCTTATGAAATATTTAGATTAAAGTTGCCTCAGAAAATGTGTGCTTTTCCCTTTTGAGATTTTAATATTTAGTTTGGGTGCGTAAGTGATCATGTGATCCCGAGCGCGCGCTTCCTGTTTGAGATATGAATATTTGACTTGACACGTAGTAAGTCATACTGTGTACATTTGAGCGCGTGCTTGCTGTTTAAGATTTTAAAATTAACCACGTATATGAATTTACTTTTTTTTTTGATAAAAGTGCATCAAATTTACAACTTAAAAAATCTTCTTAATCATTTCTTAACCGAAAATTCAACAAAACGTATTCACGTGACTGATTATTCAGTCACAGGTCAGCTAGTATCTGCTTAATATTCACTTCGTGCATATAATGATCTGTTTTACTAATTAGCATTTTTCTAATAAAAAAGCATTCTGGATTTTAATTTAAACTACATATAAAACATATATAAATGTTGCCATGGAAGGATTCATTTCCTGCATGTAATCAATGTAATCTTATTTTAATTATGTAAAAATTACTTTTATAGCTGGAGTTAAATTTAAGTATTACTATTTATTTTTGGTTATTTTAATAAATTTTACTAAAAGAATATTACTATTCACTTCGTGCATGTAGCAATATATTTTAATAATGAGCATTTTCCGAAAAAATACGTATTCGATTTTTAGCGATTTTTTGAGATTACTTAGGTGGTGGTAGGTGAAATCTCCATGTGCTCTTAATGATTTTCTTGAATTAGTTTCTACGCGGTTGGCGATAAAAATTCTTTCTGTTTTGCGTAATTCGTATAGATTTTTTATTTACTATTTGGATTGACACGTTATATTGGTTTTGCGTCGATTAATTTTATATTTTTTGAACTGTTAACTTGTTAAGCAAAACGATTTTGCAGTGTTTCAAATAAATTTTTTAAATTTTCGGTGGTTCATTTTAAATTAGTATATGAGATACGAGACATTACAAGACATTACAATATCATGTTTAGCTGTAAATGGGAATGTCTTCATGATACTTGTTAAAAATTCGAGGCGCAGGAAATGACCATGCATGCGAGATTTTAGTGCTCTAGTTTTACAGCACATTACAATGTTTTCCAATTAACTGGTTTTGTTAATAAACAAAATAGCCGTTGCTAGAGCATAAAAACCCCTCATTTGACACACCAACAAAGACCACAACACTCTCGATGAGTACCTGTAAGATGCAATGGTTTGGTCAGCGACATCTTTGGGCCATATTCTTTTGAAAATGTTAGAGCCAGTGCTGTAACAGTTACTGGTGACCATTATCGGGCATGTTGGAAAACATTCTTGTACCTTAATTGGGTCAGTTAAGGATAAAGAACATGTGGTTGCAACAAAACGGTGCTCCACCAGACACAGTTATCCCACAGTGAAAATTTTGCGAGAAATATAACAGACTTACTACAGTTATATAAACTAACCCTTATACGATGCCCTGACAGATCCCACCTAATTTCTCCCTCGAATGGTACTTGAAGGAAAATGGTACTCGAATGGTAATTGAAAATAAATTAATCAAATCCCCGTTGCATGGCTACACCACTAGAAACAGAACAACATTGCATAAATAACACCAGACATTATATTACATACGTAATTTTAAACACCTTATAATCACCCAATAAATAAAAATTACAAAATTGTATTTAATTAATAGGATTTCAATTGCAAAATAAACCAACTATTAAGTTTATAATAAAGTTTTTCTATTTTAAAATAAACATTTTATATAGGAAATTCAAAATTTTGAAATTCAAATTAAACTTTTTCAAAAACAAATTAAACAATTTAAAAAAGATCGGTTTTGCCGTATTAGTTTCAATATTCTAATGACGAGGCTGCTTGCGGTAGCTAAGCTATCATAAAAAATACTCCGTGGTGTAAAGGATGAAGCATTCCAAGATTTTAGGACTCTCATTTCACAGATTTTGAAGCAAGAAAAGTTTTTCCAATTTGCATTTGAAATTGCATTTGAATTTGTCTCTTGAGTAAATTTAGCATTTTTAATTTTAGTTTTGCAACACTAAAAGTTATTTTGTCCCCAAGAGCAACTGTTTCAAAAGATTTAGCAACCGTTGGCTTAATATATCAAGTTGGTTCATTGGTTATCTGGTTAAAATAAAGTCAGATAAAAAGCAAGATAAGAATGGAAACAATTTAAACTGTGAACATCCTCTCTGTATGGTTTTGTTGTGGTTATACAATCTGGTAAAGTATTTCTTTGCCAATTTTAAAGCCTTCCTTTGGTTTTAGAGGCTTGAGTACCTAAATTTAAATTTTTTGTTACATAATTGTAATCAAGATTCTTTTAATTGTAATCAAGATTCTTTCTTTGGGTTTTCGAGTGTGCTTTGCAGTAAACATCTAAAATATTTTCTTCAAATAAAAAAATTTATTAATTTTTAATGTGGTATAATTATACAAATATATGTTAGTTGTGAATATTATTGTAAATACATATATGTGTATATTTTGTGTACTTTTATGTTGTGATTTTTTTTTTTTTTTTTGTTTTTGTTTTTATTAGTTTTGAGCTTTTCACCATATTGTAACAATTTCTGTAAGTGTATGCTTTATAAATATGGCACCTAATGATTGCTCAATGTGCGACAAAGACGCTAGTGAAAATTTTTTAACGTGTTACGGTTTATGCAAAAAAGTTGCTCATTATCGTTGTGCGGGCTTAAAAAAGCATCATATGAGCTTATATGTGGCAGTAAAAATGTTCATTGGTTTTGTGATATGTGTAGTGACTTACTTACAACATTTACTAATAAAATTGTGGAACTGTCACAAATTTCAATGAATATTGAAAAATCACTTTATAATTTAGAAAAGTGTCAGGTGGTAAATCTGAATCATGATGATCAAAATATTGAAAAAAAAGATAATATTGACCTGGGCTCTCGTGATTCTGTCGGCAATGTTGGTTATGCGGATGTACCTTGAGAAAGTTCTAATCCGGAATTGTCATCTTCTGTCAAGCTTAGCTTGGCTTCTCCATTGGAATTACCTGCTTGTGTAAGTCTGTCCAATGATAACATAACTTGTCTTCATATAATTAGTGATAATTTAACAATTACTAAAAATTTGGATTTGAAAAATGATTTTATTATTGGTACTGCTATTGATGCTAGTTTACGTACTGTGGAGCCGCGTTCGCACATATTTGTTTCAAGATTGCATCCTGATGTTAGTGAGGATAATATGAAGCTGTATCTAAGGGATCAATTAAATATAAGTGATGTCAAAATTCATCGATTCAACCCTAAAAATTCGAATGGGTTTATACAAGATTATTCTTCTTTTAAATTATTAGTTTCGAATGTTCATACGGATAAATTGTTAACTGCATCATCGTGGCCGGCTGGTATTCTTGTGAAGAAATTTGTTAATAAATCAAGAAGTAATCCTTTTTTAGTGAAACAGCATCCATCACAAAATCTGATATAGAGATTCAATGTGATAAATTTACTTTAGATGTTACTAATCATACCATTCCAAATGATAAATCACATTCTAGTAATAATTACTTATTTTTTGGTCATCTTAATGTACGTAGTTTAACGTTGCATTTAGATGAAGTAATAATTCTTTTGCATAAATTTAATTTTGATTTTCTAGCTGTGTCAGAGACCTGGTTAAATAACAAAATTTCAACTAGATCTCTTCAAATAAATAATTACAAATTTTTGAGGTCTGATCGTATCAATGTTCGTGGTGGTGGAGTAGGATTATACTATCGATCAAATTTGAAAGTCAAAGTGTTATCATGTGGTTCAAATGGTAAAGTTGAATTTATGGCATTTGAACTGTTTGCTAAGTTTAGTAAATTTCTTATTGTTGTTTTTTATAATCCACCTCCTACTTCTAGGGGGGATATTACAAGTATTAATGATATTCTTACTGATTTATTACAAGAATATGAAAAAGTGTTCTGTTTGGGCGATTTTAACTTTAATATGCTAAATAATAATATTTTGACTGATTGTTTTAATATACTTAATTTGCATATTTTGCCGTTTAGTGCTACGAGGTTGGAAAGCCTTTTAGACTTGATTGTTGTTTTTAAGCCTGACCGACATAATATTATCAGTTATGGTCAATGTGCGGTTCCTTCTATATCTGATCATGATTTGATTTTTGCTTCTTATAAATGTTGTCGCACTAGAGATAAGTTGACTTATTCTATTGTGCCTAATTATAAGAAAATTAATTATGAATATTTTGTGAATTGTTTTTTTTTCGATTGATTGGTCTATTCTTTATTCTTGCTCTGATGTAAATATGATTGTTGATTTGTTTAATTCAAATTTCTTATATTTAGATTCAATGTGTGTTCCCCGCAAAAGAACCACTAACAATTGTCCAACAGCTCCATGGTTAAACCAGACTATATTAGATTCAATTCAATATAGAGATTTGAAATATGATAATTATAAAAGGAGTGGATTAGATGGTGACTTTACTGCCTATAAAAAGGCTCGAAACAAAACTACTAAGTTTATCAACCAAGCTAAGTATCGTTTTTATTTTGGTAATGTTTATAACTCTAAATTTACTTGGAATAATTTAAGGAAACTTGGTATTTCGTGTTCTGTTGCTAAAGTTGACATAAAATTCACTGCTGAAGATATTTTAAATGATATCTGTAAATTTCGAGAAGATTTAGTGGTTCTGCCATTACCAGATATTCGATCTATTAATTCTGATGATAATTATAAATTTGCTTTTGATTGTGTTGATGAGCTAATTGTCATGGGTGCTATCCGTTCAATTAAATCTAATGCTATTGCATATGATAAAATTGATTTTATAATAATAAAATTATTTATTGATCTGTTTCTTCCACAGGTGACCTATATAATCAACCAATGTTTGTCAAAGTCAGTTTTTCCTAATTTGTGGAAAGTGGCTTCTATTGTTCCAATTCCAAAAAATGATATTGTTGCCAGTCTTAAAGATATTCGACCAATAAGTATATTACCTGCCCTTTCTAAAGTGTTAGAAAAAGTTATGCAAATCCAGATTCAGCAGCATTTTAAAGATTTTGATTTTCTTTGTAAATTTCAGTCAGGGTATAAGCCTGGGCACAGTACTACAACGGTTTTGGTACACATTGTTGACGATCTTTCTTCAATTTTGGATGGGCATGGTTCGCAAGCTTTATTGGTTTTATTGGATTTATCTAAGGCATTTGATAGTGTTAATCATATACTTCTACTTCAAAAACTTTATTTATATTATAAACTTTCTGGATCCGCAATTAATTTGTTGTACTCTTATTTGAATAGTCGGGAGCAGTTTGTAAAGCATGGGGTTAACTGCTCTAGCATGGGTAGAGTAGCTTTAGGTGTACCGCAAGGATCAATTCTGGGTCCGTTACTTTTTTCTATATTTATAAATGATCTTCCATGGCACATTCATCATTGTTCTTTTCATCTCTATGCTGATGATTTACAATTGTACATCGGATGTAAAGCTTTAGGTTTGAATGAGGCTGCAATAAAATTTAACGAAGATCTTAGTAACATTTTATTATGGGCTAAACATAACTCTCTTGCGCTTAATCCCAATAAAAGTGAAGCTTTATTTTTATGTAAAAATAATTCGAACATTATTAAGCCTACTCTTCTTTTGGGTGATGACACAATAAAATTTGTTCCGACTGTTAACAATTTAGGACTGATATTAAATTCCAAACTTACTTGGAGTGACCATATTAGCACATTGTGTCGACGTGTCAACTACAGTTTATATTCGCTAAGATTAATAAAAAAAATATGTCCAATTCAGTTGCGAGAATATTTGATTAAAAGTTTGGTTGTACCTATGTTTGCGTACTGTGATGTGATTTATAGCCGATGTGACAGTTCCTCTCTGCGGCAACTAGAAGTTACAGTTAATAATTGTATTCGATACGTTCATGGCCTCAGAAAATTTGATCATATTTCTGGTTTAAAAACTTCTATTCTGAGATGTACGTTGTTCGAGTATTATCATTATAGAACAGCTGTATTTATTTTTAGAATTATTACCTCTGGTTTGCCTTTATATCTCTTCGAAAAATTAAATTTTTCCAGGTCTCTGCGCACTAGAAACATCAACTTGCCTCTTAACAAAAGTAACATGTATAATAATTCGGTTTTGATGAATGCTATTATTGTTTGGAATGGTTTACCCCTTGAACTTAAACATATTAATTCTCTTAAAATTTTTAAAAAACTTGTATATTTAACTGTACAGAGAAATTGTTAATGTAATTATAATTTGTAATAATATATTCTTACCCCTTTGTAAATAATTTTATATATAGATGATTGTTAATTTTTTTTTTTCTCTTTTTGTTATTTTCTTTTATTTTTCGTAGTATAAAAGCTTCGGCTTATGCTTGTAAATATATATATTAATATAATAAATAAATAAATAAATAAAATAAAATTATACTTCACAATTTATTAAGTTCGCTAAAAAAACATTACATTGATTTCCGCTATTTGTGTTGGAGACATTATACACCATAATATAGTTCCAAACTCAAAGTGCAATAGCACCATATTTCGCTCATTTTTACAAGAATTAATCGAAAAATACATTATCAAACTATGACAAATGTATGGCATGGTATGGACAACGTATCGATCCATAAAACCTAGGAAGTACGAAAGCTCGTCAATTCAAGTTCTACTAAACTTATTTTTCTTTTACCTTATTCACCTAATATGTTAAATTCCATTGAACAAGTTTTCTCGAAAGTTATTTGATTAAAAATAATATACCTATAACACTATTGCATAAAAGTACTTATTACTTACATAAGTAACTTGTATGTACATTTATTCCCTATTTCATACACAATCCCTGTAGGTGAAATTGGCCACCAGAAGAATTCTAAGCGGAAACACAGGATATGCTTATCAATATTTTTCGCGACTATCGCAGACTGCGCCCGATACAAATGATTTTAAACATGGTCAGTAGGTATACTATGAGAGTTCCAGCGCAAAATCCCATGTATTTTTATATGGAGGTTGAAATTTGCAAATTTTGGCTCACGTAGTATGAAAAGTTCTTTATAGATGGCAGCACTAAAAAAACTTTTTCGAGAAAGCTCGAAATTTTAAGTTGCAATGATTTTTTCGTTAGATGGCAGCACTATTTTATGTAAGTTTCCGTACTTTTCGCTAGATGGCAGCACTTTAAAAGATATTTGGTTTGTGTTTAGGATAAACTTTGGAAAACTTTTGGTTTTAAATTTCTATTTGATTTATTACTTTTAAAATTATTTCACACAAAAGTGTTCAAAAGCGGCGCGGGGTGCGACGTCCGACGTCCGACGTGCGATTTACAATATTTAATTTAGTAACTGTAACAAATATTAAATTTAAATGATAGTAAATGATTGTTGTTGTTATTGTGTTCGCAAAATATATAAAGATTAAGAAAATTGCATTTTATTTTTTATGTAGGTTAAAGATAAGAAAAGATCAGTTTTCATTTCTTTTACCAAAAATCATGAGAAGTACAGAATTGTTATTATTATTATATTTTATTTGTATGTACATATGTCGAAATGCATAATATTAGTAGATGCGCGCGCACATTTAGGAATTATTTTTAAGTAATCGGAAATAAGAAAGATAAAACTAAACTTGATCTTGAAAATGTATTGCTATACATATCATAACAACAGCAAATCTGATGGATGCAAATGAGAATTGAAAGTTTTAATACAATCAAAATATAGGTTAAATAATATTTTTTATCATATTTTTTTTATAATTGTTATTGTTATAATCGGATTTCGCATATTTTCGTAACAATTATAAAAAAGTAAACCAATCAGGAAGTAATTCTTAAAAATATATTTCATGTTTAAACTGATCAGAGTATCATCAAAGATATTAACTATTCTACAACAATATAAATGGCAACGACCTGCGCAACTATATTATCGCTATACAGTACAAAACTGATAAATAAAACGCAGTGCAAAGCTGACAACTTTAAATAAAGTTAATGTTAATTACACGTAATTTATAAACTTTTTGATATGATATTAAAAAGTTGAATGCCATAAAGTTACATCATTTATTTTTTACACAACCGAAATGAAATTTAATATACATTTAAAATTATTTAAAAATGTGACGTAGTCAGTATTGGGTCTAACCACATTATCGAAGAAATTGAAGAACACTTTGATGACAGTGATAACAAATCACAGGCTTTAATATTAAAAATCAAGATATTTAAAAAAGAAAAGAGCTGATAGAAATATTATTTTATTTTATTAGGCTAATGTCAATCATTGTTCAGTTAATTCGTAAATTGTGCTATAAGTATTATATGTAGTAGTATACAGCTTTATCTAGATCAATGTAACAAAAAAATGATATCAAGTTTATAAAGTATGTTTAAAAAATTATAAAAGTAATTAAATGTTGTAAAAATAGCATTTTTTTTTTTTAATTATGTAAATTTAATGAAAAGTGGCAAAAATATATAAAACTTATAGTACCTTAGTTAAAACAATATAACAATTATATTATAAAATAAAGAGACATTTAAAGATATAAAAAGTTATGAAATTTATTAAAATTTATAAAAATTAGTTATATATTGTTATTGTTATGAAAAGTTATAAACTTTGAACAAAAAATATGTTAAAAGTTATAATAACATTAAAAGTTATAAAAGAAATACCTGAAAAGTTATACATAATAAGTTATAAAAATTATTAAAAAGTTATAAAAAATAATAATAAATTTTAAAAATTATAAAAAACGTTATTAAGTTTATAAAATATTTGTACGTTGAGTTTGGATTTGTTTATTTTTAAGTATTACATGAAACTATACTTGTACCGACTCGGCCGATCATTTATTCTGTTGTCTGCTATTTAAAAAGTAGAATAACAAATTTAAAATTTATAAAATTAAAATAAAAACCTACCTGAAAATAAAAAAATAAAAACAAAAAATTTAAACATACAAAAAATAATTACAAACGAATTATGAAAATTAAAAAATTGAAATCTAAAAATTTATTAAAAAAATAAAAAAAAATATTCGATCTAATATTCATTTCCTTGTGTAGTGTTCTTATTATTTGATTATCATAATTTATTTTGTCGGCGGACAATCAAAAATAAACAAAAACCTTAAGAAATCTTAAACGAACATTCAAATAAAAGCAGGATAGTAAATTATTTAAATAGTTTAAATGCAGTAAAGTTATGACATTTTTTTTTTATATAAAACGAGAAATGAATAATAAAAATGCGTTGTTACTTGTCTATAAAAGATGATAAAGAAGAAGTTTCACATACATAACTAGATGGTATGATGAGCTCGAACTTATATTTTATGAAATATATTACGAGTCTTATTGGCCTGACCACATTATCGAATAAATTGAAGAACACTTTGATGACAGCGATAACAAAGCACATGCTTTAATATTAAAAATGATTATATTTAAAAAAGAAAACTAGGCTAATGTACTACTATATTTATCATTGTTCAGTTATTTCGTAAATTTTGCTAAGTATTATAGTAGTATACAGCTTTACTCTAGATCAATGTAACACAAAATGTTTACAAGTTTATAAAGTATGTTTAAAAAATCATAAAATATAAAAGTAATTAAATGGTGTAAAAATTGCAATTTTTTATAAATTATACAAATTTAACGAAAAGTGGCAAAAATGTATAAAATTTATAGTACATAAGTTAAAACAATATAACAATTATATTATAAAATATAAAGACATTTAAAGATATAAAAAGTTATAAAATTTATTAAAAATTATAAAGATTAGTTGTAAGAGTTATGAAAAGTTATAAACGTTAAAAGTTATAAAAGAAATACATGAAAAAACAGAATTAGTTATAAAAATTATTAAAAAGTTATAAAAAATAATAATAAATTTTAAAAATTATAAAAAATCTTATTAAAAGTTATTTTAGTAACAAAAAATGTTATTAAGTTTATAAAGTATTTGTACATTGAGTTTGAAGATTTGTTGTAATACTTAAATTACATAAAATTATACTTGCTCCGACTCGGAAGATCTTTTATTCTGTTGTCCTCTATTTAAAAAGTAAAATAACAAATTTAAATTTTATAAAATTAAAATAAAAACCTGAAAATAAAAAAATATAAAATTTAAACATAAAAAATATTAATTACAAACGAATTTTGAAAATTAAAAAAATTAAAATCTAAAAATTTATTAAAAAATAAAAAAAAAATATTAATTGAAAAATGCGTGCAACAATTACTGGTGAAAGTACTGCGTTCTAGTGGTGAGAAGTGGTATTGCATTAATTAAGCGTAATAAAGTTTGTGACATATAGTTGTGAGATCTGGCCACGAGAAGCTTAACTAGTTAGTAGTACTAATAATCATTTTACTGATAGAAAGCAGCGCTCTTAGTAGTGAGAATTGGTGTGTATTTTATGCACTAATTTACTATACTAAAGTAAGTTACTACTACTAGTGGTGTCTAATTAAATGTAATTAAAGTATATAAAACTTTTAATGTTTTTTAAAAACTATACAAATTTAATGAAAAGTGGCATAAATGTATAAAACTTGTAGTATCTAAATTAATACAGTTATTAAAAGTTATATAAAGACATTTAAAGCTATAGAAACTTATGAAATGTATTAAAAGTTATAAAAAATTAGTTGTAAGAGTTATGAAAAATTGTAAACTTTGAACAAAAAATATGATGTTGAAAGTTATAATGACTTTAAGAATTATAAAAAAAAAATACGCAAAAAGTTATAATAAGATATAAAAATTATAAAAAGTTATAAAAAATGATAAATTTTAAAAATTATAAAAAATGTTATTTAAAGATATAATAAGTAACAAAAAACGTTATTAAGTTTATAAAGTATTTCTAAAAAATTATAAAAAATAAGCTACCTTTAAAATGGTATCAAAAATTATAAATTTTTTAAAAACTACGGATCAAAAATTATAAAGTTTAAGAGTTATAAAGAGTTGTAAAATTTGTATAAAAAATATGCATAAGTTATAAAAGTTATTAAAACGTAATAAAAACAGTAATAATAAATTTTAGAAAATAAAAAAATGTTATTAAAATTATAATAAGTAACAAAAAATTAATAAATTTATAAAAAGGTAACAAAACAGTTATCAAATTTATAAAATTTGTTTAAAAAATCATAAAAAGTAGTAAAATGGTAAAAAAATTATAAATTTTTTAAAAACATAATAGTGACAATATTGAATAGTAAATTATAGTAGATAATTAAAATAGAGTTATTAAATATAATAAAAAGTTAAAAAAACTATTGTTGATAAAGATTGGTTGTTGCTATTTATAATTGCACGATCTATGTACTTATGTAGCGAGAAAAAAGTTACAGCATTTATTTTTTATATAACCGAGAGCTATTAATCAAATTTGATATAAATTAAAAATTATTTAAGATTTAATTTAGCATCTCAAATATGTTATAAAAAATATAAGGTGAACCATCTAAAATTCATATCAACATAAATACGATATTTTAATATTTCAATAATAAATATTTAATATTTTAATAATAAAACGAAAGAATATTTCGTTTTTATACTTCTTAATTGCCACTAAGCATTTTAGTTAGTACAAATATTATGAATATTTGTTATTTTATTATAATGGAAAACGTTGGATTAATAAAAATAACAAATAAAATATTGGTTGAAGAATTTTCAATTGAAAATATTCAATGTTTTCGTGTTGCAGTCAAAATAAGTATGCAAACTCAATTCGAACGGGTTTTCTTACTTATTTAAGATGGCGGCAAATAAGTAAATAAGTTTGAAATAAGTATTCGTTTCGAAAAGGGCCTTATTATTTTATAGTTGAATATAACCATAGAGTAAGTAATGTTATGAAGAGTAACGAAACAGAGGAAAAAATTTCATCAAAAATGCGTGGGTTATGAAATTTAAATGGATTATACAATACACTTACACAATCGTGGCGGTTGTATTAAATAAATTGGAAATGTATTTCAACAAACCAATATTTGTTGAATATGTACAATATGTTGGGATGTGCATATTAGATCTAGTTAAAACTACATTATATTATTTTCATTATGACTAATGGTGCCGAAGTTGGATAAAAATTTGTAATACTGAAACAGATAGTTTAGTTTACGAAGTGTTTTGTCCAGATGTATATGAACCCATCATAAAAGATTGTTATAAGTATCTCGATACAAGTGGTCTAATGAAGAATGAAAATTATGGAAAAATAATGGGTGAATTTATTGGATTAAGATCGAAAATGTATACTTTCAAAGTTGTTGATGCTAATGATATAAAAAAAATAAAGGAGTAAAGAGACAAGTTGTGAAATCTAGAATAACGTTTAAAGAATTCAAAGAATGTTTAATTAATGACTCATCATAAATTCGTTCAAGAAATCAAGCAGTAAGCTCTGTTAGACAATTGAAAACCGCACCTAATCCACACGATGATAAAATATATTTGATTTAAGATAGCTATGAAACACTACCTTTATAAAATAATGGAATATGATTATTGATTTCTGTGTAAATAGTTTTATATAAGAATGCTATTATAATAGCAAACAACTTTCTTACTTTTAACGCTTTCATTTTTTAAGTTAAGTAAAGTAACAAATTAAAAACTTAAAAAATTAAAACTAAATTTAAAACTTACAAAATTAATTACAAAATGGTTAATGAAAATCAAAAAAATTAAATAAAAATATAAATAAAAACTTTAAAATATTTTAACCTTTCTAAAATTTTACATAATTGAAAAAATTGAAATTTAAAATTAGCAATAAAAAGAAGTTATGAAATGTATTAAAAACGATCCAAATTGGCTATAAGAGCTATGAAAAGTTATAAAATTTGAATAAAAATATGATATTTAAATATTTAAAAAATGCGCATTTGAACACGCCATTACCTCGCAAGTTTTAAAAAGTTTTAGAGTTTTAAAAAAGAGTTTTAAAAAGTTTAAAAAGTTTTAGAGTTTTAAAAAAGAGTTTTAAGAAGTTAAAAAAGTTTTAAAAAGTTTTAGAATCAATTAAAAAAGTTTTAAAAACTTTTCAAAAGTTTTTAAAAGTTTTAAATAGTTTTAGAGTTTTAAAAAAAAGCTTTAAAAAGTTTTAAAAAGTTATAAAAAATTTAAAAAAAATTTAAAAACTTTTTAAAAGTTTTAAAAAGTTTTAGAAGTTTTAAAAAAAATTTAAAAAAGTTTTAAAAAAATTTAAAAAGTTTTAAAGGTGTAAAAAAGTTTCAAAAACATTTAAAAGTTTCAAAAAGTTTTAAAAAGTTTTAGATTTTTAAAAAAAAGTTTTAAAAAGTTTTAAAAAAATTTTAAAAAGTTTTAAAAAGTTTTAAATTTTTTTAAATTTAAAAAAGTTTTAAAAAGTGTTAAATGTTTAAAAAAGTTTTAAAAACTTTTTAAAAGTTTTAAAAAGGTTTAAAAAGTTTTAAAGTTTTGAAGTTTTAAAGTTTTTAAATGTTTAAAAATTTATTTATTTTTATAGCTCCATAAGTAAAATTTATGTAATCGTCTATGATTTATATAGAAAATGTGGTAAAACGTACCCGCGCGTTTTCGAGTTTGATTTTTTAGTTTGGGCGAAAAATACGTAGACACAACCGGCTATAACTTAAAAAATTAATCATTTTACATATGCTAATTACCTTATTTTTAATTGCATCATGAGAAAAAATGACGTAAACGTTTATGACTGATAAAGAAAACTGCTATGTTTAATTGCATCATAAGAAAAATTGGCGTAATCGTCTATGATTTATATAGAAAATGCGCTAAAGCGTAACCGCGCTTCGCGCGGTTACGCTTTAGAGTGTATATCGAATCCGCGCTCCGCGCGGATTCGATATTCACCGCATTTTCTATATAAATCATAGACGATTACGCCAATTTTTCTTATGATGCAATTAAACATAGCAGTTTTCTTTATCAGTCATAAACGTTTACGTCATTTTTTCTCATGATGCAATTAAAAATAAGGTAATTAGCATATGTAAAATGATTAATTTTTTAAGTTATAGCCGGTTGTGTCTACGTATTTTTCGCCCAAACTAAAAAAATCAAACTCGAAAACGCGCGGGTACGTTTTACCACATTTTCTATATAAATCATAGACGATTACATAAATTTTACTTATGGAGCTATAAAAATAAATAAATTTTTAAACATTTAAAAACTTTAAAACTTCAAAACTTTAAAACTTTTTAAACCTTTTTAAAACTTTTAAAAAGTTTTTAAAACTTTTTTAAACATTTAACACTTTTTAAAACTTTTTTAAATTTAAAAAAATTTAAAACTTTTTAAAACTTTTTAAAATTTTTTTAAAACTTTTTAAAACTTTTTTTTAAAAATCTAAAACTTTTTAAAACTTTTTGAAACTTTTAAATGTTTTTGAAACTTTTTTACACCTTTAAAACTTTTTAAATTTTTTTAAAACTTTTTTAAATTTTTTTTAAAACTTCTAAAACTTTTTAAAACTTTTAAAAAGTTTTTAAATTTTTTTTAAATTTTTTATAACTTTTTAAAACTTTTTAAAGCTTTTTTTTAAAACTCTAAAACTATTTAAAACTTTTAAAAACTTTTGAAAAGTTTTTAAAACTTTTTTAATTGATTCTAAAACTTTTTAAAACTTTTTTAACTTCTTAAAACTCTTTTTTAAAACTCTAAAACTTTTTAAACTTTTTAAAACTCTTTTTTAAAACTCTAAAACTTTTTAAAACTTGCGAGGTAATGGCGTGTTCAAATGCGCATTTTTTAAATATTTAAATATCATATTTTTATTCAAATTTTATAACTTTTCATAGCTCTTATAGCCAATTTGGATCGTTTTTAATACATTTCATAACTTCTTTTTATTGCTAATTTTAAATTTCAATTTTTTCAATTATGTAAAATTTTAGAAAGGTTAAAATATTTTAAAGTTTTTATTTATATTTTTATTTAATTTTTTTGATTTTCATTAACCATTTTGTAATTAATTTTGTAAGTTTTAAATTTAGTTTTAATTTTTTAAGTTTTTAATTTGTTACTTTACTTAACTTAAAAAATGAAAGCGTTAAAAGTAAGAAAGTTGTTTGCTATTATAATAGCATTCTTATATAAAACTATTTACACAGAAATCAATAATCATATTCCATTATTTTATAAAGGTAGTGTTTCATAGCTATCTTAAATCAAATATATTTTATCATCGTGTGGATTAGGTGCGGTTTTCAATTGTCTAACAGAGCTTACTGCTTGATTTCTTGAACGAATTTATGATGAGTCATTAATTAAACATTCTTTGAATTCTTTAAACGTTATTCTAGATTTCACAACTTGTCTCTTTACTCCTTTATTTTTTTTATATCATTAGCATCAACAACTTTGAAAGTATACATTTTCGATCTTAATCCAATAAATTCACCCATTATTTTTCCATAATTTTCATTCTTCATTAGACCACTTGTATCGAGATACTTATAACAATCTTTTATGATGGGTTCATATACATCTGGACAAAACACTTCGTAAACTAAACTATCTGTTTCAGTATTACAAATTTTTATCCAACTTCGGCACCATTAGTCATAATGAAAATAATATAATGTAGTTTTAACTAGATCTAATATGCACATCCCAACATATTGTACATATTCAACAAATATTGGTTTGTTGAAATACATTTCCAATTTATTTAATACAACCGCCACGATTGTGTAAGTGTATTGTATAATCCATTTAAATTTCATAACCCACGCATTTTTGATGAAATTTTTTCCTCTGTTTCGTTACTCTTCATAACATTACTTACTCTATGGTTATATTCAACTATAAAATAATAAGGCCCTTTTCGAAACGAATACTTATTTCAAACTTATTTACTTATTTGCCGCCATCTTAAATAAGTAAGAAAACCCGTTCGAATTGAGTTTGCATACTTATTTTGACTGCAACACGAAAACATTGAATATTTTCAATTGAAAATTCTTCAACCAATATTTTATTTGTTATTTTTATTAATCCAACGTTTTCCATTATAATAAAATAACAAATATTCATAATATTTGTACTAACTAAAATGCTTAGTGGCAATTAAGAAGTATAAAAACGAAATATTCTTTCGTTTTATTATTAAAATATTAAATATTTATTATTGAAATATTAAAATATCGTATTTATGTTGATATGAATTTTAGATGGTTCACCTTATATTTTTTATAACATATTTGAGATGCTAAATTAAATCTTAAATAATTTTTAATTTATATCAAATTTGATTAATAGCTCTCGGTTATATAAAAAATAAATGCTGTAACTTTTTTCTCGCTACATAAGTACATAGATCGTGCAATTATAAATAGCAACAACCAATCTTTATCAACAATAGTTTTTTTAACTTTTTATTATATTTAATAACTCTATTTTAATTATCTACTATAATTTACTATTCAATATTGTCACTATTATGTTTTTAAAAAATTTATAATTTTTTTACCATTTTACTACTTTTTATGATTTTTTAAACAAATTTTATAAATTTGATAACTGTTTTGTTACCTTTTTATAAATTTATTAATTTTTTGTTACTTATTATAATTTTAATAACATTTTTTTATTTTCTAAAATTTATTATTACTGTTTTTATTACGTTTTAATAACTTTTATAACTTATGCATATTTTTTATACAAATTTTACAACTCTTTATAACTCTTAAACTTTATAATTTTTGATCCGTAGTTTTTAAAAAATTTATAATTTTTGATACCATTTTAAAGGTAGCTTATTTTTTATAATTTTTTAGAAATACTTTATAAACTTAATAACGTTTTTTGTTACTTATTATATCTTTAAATAACATTTTTTATAATTTTTAAAATTTATCATTTTTTATAACTTTTTATAATTTTTATATCTTATTATAACTTTTTGCGTATTTTTTTTTTATAATTCTTAAAGTCATTATAACTTTCAACATCATATTTTTTGTTCAAAGTTTACAATTTTTCATAACTCTTACAACTAATTTTTTATAACTTTTAATACATTTCATAAGTTTCTATAGCTTTAAATGTCTTTATATAACTTTTAATAACTGTATTAATTTAGATACTACAAGTTTTATACATTTATGCCACTTTTCATTAAATTTGTATAGTTTTTAAAAAACATTAAAAGTTTTATATACTTTAATTACATTTAATTAGACACCACTAGTAGTAGTAACTTACTTTAGTATAGTAAATTAGTGCATAAAATACACACCAATTCTCACTACTAAGAGCGCTGCTTTCTATCAGTAAAATGATTATTAGTACTACTAACTAGTTAAGCTTCTCGTGGCCAGATCTCACAACTATATGTCACAAACTTTATTACGCTTAATTAATGCAATACCACTTCTCACCACTAGAACGCAGTACTTTCACCAGTAATTGTTGCACGCATTTTTCAATTAATATTTTTTTTTTATTTTTTAATAAATTTTTAGATTTTAATTTTTTTAATTTTCAAAATTCGTTTGTAATTAATATTTTTTATGTTTAAATTTTATATTTTTTTATTTTCAGGTTTTTATTTTAATTTTATAAAATTTAAATTTGTTATTTTACTTTTTAAATAGAGGACAACAGAATAAAAGATCTTCCGAGTCGGAGCAAGTATAATTTTATGTAATTTAAGTATTACAACAAATCTTCAAACTCAATGTACAAATACTTTATAAACTTAATAACATTTTTTGTTACTAAAATAACTTTTAATAAGATTTTTTATAATTTTTAAAATTTATTATTATTTTTTATAACTTTTTAATAATTTTTATAACTAATTCTGTTTTTTCATGTATTTCTTTTATAACTTTTAACGTTTATAACTTTTCATAACTCTTACAACTAATCTTTATAATTTTTAATAAATTTTATAACTTTTTATATCTTTAAATGTCTTTATATTTTATAATATAATTGTTATATTGTTTTAACTTATGTACTATAAATTTTATACATTTTTGCCACTTTTCGTTAAATTTGTATAATTTATAAAAAATTGCAATTTTTACACCATTTAATTACTTTTATATTTTATGATTTTTTAAACATACTTTATAAACTTGTAAACATTTTGTGTTACATTGATCTAGAGTAAAGCTGTATACTACTATAATACTTAGCAAAATTTACGAAATAACTGAACAATGATAAATATAGTAGTACATTAGCCTAGTTTTCTTTTTTAAATATAATCATTTTTAATATTAAAGCATGTGCTTTGTTATCGCTGTCATCAAAGTGTTCTTCAATTTATTCGATAATGTGGTCAGGCCAATAAGACTCGTAATATATTTCATAAAATATAAGTTCGAGCTCATCATACCATCTAGTTATGTATGTGAAACTTCTTCTTTATCATCTTTTATAGACAAGTAACAACGCATTTTTATTATTCATTTCTCGTTTTATATAAAAAAAAAATGTCATAACTTTACTGCATTTAAACTATTTAAATAATTTACTATCCTGCTTTTATTTGAATGTTCGTTTAAGATTTCTTAAGGTTTTTGTTTATTTTTGATTGTCCGCCGACAAAATAAATTATGATAATCAAATAATAAGAACACTACACAAGGAAATGAATATTAGATCGAATATTTTTTTTTATTTTTTTAATAAATTTTTAGATTTCAATTTTTTAATTTTCATAATTCGTTTGTAATTATTTTTTGTATGTTTAAATTTTTTGTTTTTATTTTTTTATTTTCAGGTAGGTTTTTATTTTAATTTTATAAATTTTAAATTTGTTATTCTACTTTTTAAATAGCAGACAACAGAATAAATGATCGGCCGAGTCGGTACAAGTATAGTTTCATGTAATACTTAAAAATAAACAAATCCAAACTCAACGTACAAATATTTTATAAACTTAATAACGTTTTTTATAATTTTTAAAATTTATTATTATTTTTTATAACTTTTTAATAATTTTTATAACTTATTATGTATAACTTTTCAGGTATTTCTTTTATAACTTTTAATGTTATTATAACTTTTAACATATTTTTTGTTCAAAGTTTATAACTTTTCATAACAATAACAATATATAACTAATTTTTATAAATTTTAATAAATTTCATAACTTTTTATATCTTTAAATGTCTCTTTATTTTATAATATAATTGTTATATTGTTTTAACTAAGGTACTATAAGTTTTATATATTTTTGCCACTTTTCATTAAATTTACATAATTAAAAAAAAAAAATGCTATTTTTACAACATTTAATTACTTTTATAATTTTTTAAACATACTTTATAAACTTGATATCATTTTTTTGTTACATTGATCTAGATAAAGCTGTATACTACTACATATAATACTTATAGCACAATTTACGAATTAACTGAACAATGATTGACATTAGCCTAATAAAATAAAATAATATTTCTATCAGCTCTTTTCTTTTTTAAATATCTTGATTTTTAATATTAAAGCCTGTGATTTGTTATCACTGTCATCAAAGTGTTCTTCAATTTCTTCGATAATGTGGTTAGACCCAATACTGACTACGTCACATTTTTAAATAATTTTAAATGTATATTAAATTTCATTTCGGTTGTGTAAAAAATAAATGATGTAACTTTATGGCATTCAACTTTTTAATATCATATCAAAAAGTTTATAAATTACGTGTAATTAACATTAACTTTATTTAAAGTTGTCAGCTTTGCACTGCGTTTTATTTATCAGTTTTGTACTGTATAGCGATAATATAGTTGCGCAGGTCGTTGCCATTTATATTGTTGTAGAATAGTTAATATCTTTGATGATACTCTGATCAGTTTAAACATGAAATATATTTTTAAGAATTACTTCCTGATTGGTTTACTTTTTTATAATTGTTACGAAAATATGCGAAATCCGATTATAACAATAACAATTATAAAAAAAATATGATAAAAAATATTATTTAACCTATATTTTGATTGTATTAAAACTTTCAATTCTCATTTGCATCCATCAGATTTGCTGTTGTTATGATATGTATAGCAATACATTTTCAAGATCAAGTTTAGTTTTATCTTTCTTATTTCCGATTACTTAAAAATAATTCCTAAATGTGCGCGCGCATCTACTAATATTATGCATTTCGACATATGTACATACAAATAAAATATAATAATAATAACAATTCTGTACTTCTCATGATTTTTGGTAAAAGAAATGAAAACTGATCTTTTCTTATCTTTAACCTACATAAAAAATAAAATGCAATTTTCTTAATCTTTATATATTTTGCGAACACAATAACAACAACAATCATTTACTATCATTTAAATTTAATATTTGTTACAGTTACTAAATTAAATATTGTAAATCGCACGTCGGACGTCGGACGTCGCACCCCGCGCCGCTTTTGAACACTTTTGTGTGAAATAATTTTAAAAGTAATAAATCAAATAGAAATTTAAAACCAAAAGTTTTCCAAAGTTTATCCTAAACACAAACCAAATATCTTTTAAAGTGCTGCCATCTAGCGAAAAGTACGGAAACTTACATAAAATAGTGCTGCCATCTAACGAAAAAATCATTGCAACTTAAAATTTCGAGCTTTCTCGAAAAAGTTTTTTTAGTGCTGCCATCTATAAAGAACTTTTCATACTACGTGAGCCAAAATTTGCAAATTTCAACCTCCATATAAAAATACATGGGATTTTGCGCTGGAACTCTCATAGTATACCTACTATGGTCTTACGTAGTTTAGTTACTATAATGCTGGATTCCTTAGTTGAAAATAATAAATTTAACTGTATTTTTGCAGATTAAAAATTATCCATCTTCATGTATTGAAATTTGTATGTGCTATACTAATCGTAAAATTTAATTTTTGTATTGTGTGGGCTCTACTTCGTGGTATTCATTACTTTATATAAATATGAACTCTCGATTTTATTCGACAAAACATTTTTTTCTAAAGCTTCAACATTTTATTATACAATCTGCAATCAATATATAAATTCAAACGGAACATTTTAAATCAGCTAATCATTTATTTTTCTATATTAGTTAGGTGGTCTAATTTTAGTTCATTCATTAAGAATCCGTACTGCTACCTTTAGTTTAATCTACATTATTGCTGCAGTTTTTGTTGCTCAAAACTTTGCTATGCATCTCCTATATATAGTTATAGTTTTAATTACATATTAATAGTTAAGTCAATGGAACTGTTTTAATCAAATTGCTCCATTTAAAAATACTTAACCCCATCATTAAAATTATTCTATTATCACTGAAAGTAAATTGACACTATAAAGTTACCAAACCGTGAAATATAATTACATACCTTTCAATTTCTACAGTGAAATTTGTATCGCTTGTCAATCAGAATATTCTACGGAGACCTGAAATCTATAAATTACATATATGTGCGTACTCATATCCAAATAATAACAGTTTATATCCAATTAGGATTAAAAGCGAATCATAATACATATTTGTGGTTTTTGATGATCATTGACACAAATACAATTTTTGGATGAACTTTCAGTTTTGCGGAGAAGACAAATATTTTTTTGTATGAACTGAGCATGCGTAACAAACATCAGGGTGAATAAACTAATCTTTGATCTGACTGTATATTTACGAAACAATCTTAATGATAATCTAACCGAACTTAATTTTAATACGCTCTTAATGGACACATAAAATGTTCATAATTATACAAAACCTGTTTAAAATTATTAAATATGTAATTTTGTTAATATTTGATGTTAAGATATAATTGTGGGTCAAAACTTTGAATTACTGTTTTATTGGACGAAGAATTTTATTCATCAAAAATTTAAAAACACTAATCCAAATATTTGTTTATTTTGGTGTTGATAAGATTATTAAATCTGAAAAGTACAATATGATGATGTCTTAAAATGTTGTTTACAGAGTTTTAAAATGATCGATACCACCCCGATGTATAGTTAAACCCTATTTTAATAAATAATTTCTTTATTCAAATTATTATGTTGGTAGCTGATTTTAGATATCAAAACACCTGCAATATTTTTATTTTACTAATTTATGTCAAATTTGTGATAATACTAGTAAAACTATGTCACATTTGGAAAAAATTTGAATGACACAGAATAGGTGCGAATAATTTTTTTTTTTACTGGAACTTTAAATAAATTAAATGTAACGAGATCCATTCAACGAACTAACACTATATACAGTATTCATTAGCATAATTAAATAAATTTTGTCCAAGTAAATAAATATTAAGAATTTATTCTTTACCGAATGAGTAAAACGGTACACGGGGACAATATTACTATTAAGTAAATATATTTGTAATGTATTGTACAAATATGAATATATTATCTAGATTTTTGTAGTTTATACAAATTTGAATAAAAGTAATGATTTATTAAATCGTACAAAATATTTTTTTTAATAGATAACCAAAATTTGAATCTGAATTAGGTGTAATATTTATACACACTGAAAAATAAAGATGTCTCATGAAATATGCGTTTGAATATTATAACTACTATCTACAGCCGACAACATATCCCACGAGTAGATTTGGCTGTCCCAACAGACTTGATGACTGAGTGTATCAAAATAATTCTGTATCTACGCATCGATCGAAAAGAAGGTCTTTCACGATTTCAATCTTTCGATGGTCACCGATCGATTAACATCCTGAAAAATCTTGGTCTAAATGATTTAAAAAAATCAAAGACGTGGATTTTTTAACTCTGTTTGTATTTGTGAATAATCAACGACCTTTACTCTTTCCAATTACATAATCCTCCAACCTCAATAACTAACTTCATCATCCAATAATAACGATACCATGCTTATCAATCCCTATATACTATACGTACGGAATTGGCAAAAATGCGGGTACTTTATCGTTCAGCAATCCCATATAGATATATTGATTGTTGTAACATTTCGATATCTTTCCTATTCATAATTTTGTAAACGACCTTTCAAATTTGGTGATAATACTGGAAAAAATCTTTTTGGTGATAATACTGGAAAAAGCCTACAATGGTACAAGTTCCCACACCTCGCCACTCGGAGCGGGTTTATTACATAAATTTATATATAGTAAGCGCCCCATTACTCAATCTAGCATCGGGTCTACTTCATTCTTGATCTTTCCTCCTCATGTGTTAGCTATCAATTCTAAGTTTTCAAATAAGGGCATGACTATCCTTTCATCGTCTCGTCAGAATTCCTATCGAGTCTTTTATTTATTTGAACAGTTTTATTTTTGCACCAACTTGATTTCCGAATATTTGGTTTTCATATTTTAGTCTTTCTTTTACGATGACTAGGAAGTTCCCAACAAAACTAAAATATAACAAAACATGGCGGAATGCAAAATTTGTCGAAGTTACAAAATTGCACGTGTATTTTATAAACAGTTTATAAAAGCCACTATAGGCCTATTTAAAAATTTTGTAAGTAAAATTAATACTAGCAGCTTATACGCAATTAGTATACAAGCGACTGCGGGAACAAAATTAAACATGAAGAACAAATTATAGCACTCTCACTTGAAACAAAATTACTCAAATCTCATTGATATCTAAAAGATACGGCATACTGTAGATAGTTGGCGTAAGATAAGATCTATAGGACGGCGCCACCCTATATAAATAGGGTCCCATTTGAATTGCGTTATTTTAAAACGCGAATTATCACAACGCGATATTTCAAAACGCGATACACTACAAAGTGGTACAAAACGCGGTATGTCAAAACGTGGTATTTCAAAATGCGATATGGTACAAAGCGCGATATTTTAAAAATTTTAAATTTAAAAATCGATAGGAGCGGGAGTTTAGGATCGTGCTATATCAGTCCGGTGAAGGGGAAATTTAATTTCACTTTATAGGAATTTAAAAATCAATAGGAGCGAAAGTATAGGACCGGGTTATATCAGGCGGGTCACCATAACGCGTTTTGAAATATCGCGTTTTAAAATATCGCGTTTTGAAATATCGCGTTTTAAAATATCGCGTTTTGAAATATCGCATTTGGGAATGTTGGGTTTTGTACCATATCTCATTTTGTCACAGCTCGTTTCGAAATATCGCGTTTTTGCGTTTATAATAAAAAATTTGCCCAAATCTCAGAGAATAAGCCAACATTTTTTCTTCAATTTTTTTTTTTTTTTTTTTTTTTTTTGGAACAGACATTTTTGCTTCAAAACTATTTTTATAAAAATCTCCATGTAAGCCCAAACATTTCTCTGAACGATGCGCCCACCTCTTTCACCCATCCAAATAGTATGCCGCCTGAATCGTAAGTCGTTAATTTTTGCAATGGCAACCTATATCTTAGAGAAGCGAAATTTGTTTTTATGCAAATGTGGCTGGTTTTCCTCAATTTCTACTTCAGCTTGTCAGGTTATGATGAGTAGTATGCAACCAGCAATAGAATTCCTTTTTTAAGATAAATTTAGTATCCAAGTTTCTTGGATTTCCGGTGGCAAAGTAGTCAGCATGCTTGCTCCAGCAACCGGAGGTCCCGGGTTCGATGCCCGGTGGTGACAAGGAAAAATTTTACGGCTGGTTTAGGATCAATGAATTAATCACTGCTTATCCGAAATGAAAGTATGATTATGAAACCTCAGTTTAGGCGGCCAAATCCCTTGATGAGATGTGTAGTGCCAAAAATAGATAGATAGATAGAGAGAGAGAGAGAGAGAGAGAGAGATGGTTGCACATTGAAGATAAAAGAATTCATATTTTTGCGCCATCCACATCGAGTTCTAGCTTAACATCAGCATTTATTCCAACTTTAAATGCTAGTATTATTAATCATACGTTTAACTACTCTGATATTCATATGACCAAGATACCAATATCAAGAATAGACACTTACCAAATGTAAACATTAATCGCAGAACATAATAATGATCTTAACTGGAATGCTGAACCTAATTGCCACGATGTTTATCATTACAGTATAGTCTTTGTCAATCTCGCAGTTTTAATTATAAGTATAGCATTATTTATTTTATTGTGGTAGAGAAAAACCAACAAAATCAACGTCCAACGGCCCTTCCTGCACCAAGAATACATATAGACGTTCTGACATAGTAGGTTGACAACAGCTTTTGTCAAAGTGGGGGAGAATGTTAGCGTATCATCATAATGTTCAACATAACTACAACAAATTGGATAGTGCTAAATTGCATTGCAATGCATTTTCGTTGTATCATCAAAATTATTGTCACTTCCAAAATATATTGACCTTAAAACTGTGCTGACTAGTTATTATGTATAGGTATGTAATTAGACTAATTTTAAACTTGTAAAAAAAGGTAGTAGACATACATATCACGTGCAGGGTAGCAAAACAGGTTTGGCCAAAACTGGACCTGCGGCGCTCCAAGGCACTTGTATCCCTGGGAAAACGAGATTTAGGATTGGTCGTAGGGATACTAACAGGACACTGCCTTTTTGGGGAACATGCGAGGAGGCTGGGTCTAGAGACGAATGACTTTTGTAGAAGTTGTATGGACGAAGAGGAGGAAGAGACGCTAGTTCACTTCCTATGCTCATGTCCGGCACTATCATACAAAAGACGTAAGTACTTGGGTGTGTACAACATGGACAGCCTTTCTGAACTCGCGGACTGTAGGGTGCGAGATATTTTACGCTACATCAGTAGCTCTGGTTGGTTTCAGCGGGAGTAAGGGGAGATTGGATCCTGTGGTATCACAATGGGCCATTAATGGCCTAAGTGTGCGATAGCAGCCACTCTAACCTAACCTAACCTAACCTACATATAACGGCTTACTTACTTCTTTTTGTGTCGTCACTTGCGCTTTAGTTTAGGCCTCACCCGTGGTAACCCAAACTTACCTTGTGAATATACAAACCACAGAATTTAAGTACTAAAAAATATTTAACAATTCCGAAGCAATTTCGAAGCGTTAACACCTACCATTAGCAATTTAAATGTTGAGTATTAAACAAAATTAGAAGCCTGATTTTTTAATATCCAGTAAACAAACCTACGGCAATTCGACACAAACAGACATGGTAAGTTCTCAATTACTAACGACCTTAGAAATTTGAACTCGTATTCCTTTTCATATTGACTGTAATCTTTAAAGAAAATATATGAACATTTGCCCCTTTGAAATAAAAATTATATTTAGCATTTGCTTTTATGATCTGATGACCAATTTGTTTCCCTGTTATTTTTAATGAAATTAAATTTTTTAAAAATAAAATGTAGTGGCCCAGTTTCAGTCGTCATAACTGAAAGCTGACAAGTTTAGATGCATTTGATCTTGATGTACTTTTAATTTACTTTTATAGATTTCCGAAAATTAATCTTCAAGTATGCCATCTGAAGAACTTGCATTGGGTCGTAAATTATTTAGTGGCCTTAGTGACATATATTTGGTTTACATTTCTTATCTCGTGTGATGGCATTTTGCAAAATAATGAGTTCTTAATTAAAAAAAAAAATCTGATAATTATTGGCGTTAGCACGTTGAACGCCATGGGGGTCACCGGTGACCGGCACTGAGTTTGTTCGTAGTGCCACGGGGGTCAACGGTGACCTCAGTGAATTAAATGCGTCACGAATGATTACAAAAATTAACTGTTAGGTTGTAAATAATATTTCATCAAAATATGCAACACATAATGAGAAATTCATTTTGGCCGGACAGTTAAACACTGTTAAACAAAATCAAATTTTGGTAATGGTGATTACAAACTGTAAGGATAACTTTTTACTAAATAACGTAGTTTAAATCATTTTATTGTCCGTGCTATTTACGCAAACGGATAAACGAGGTAATTTAATCGGATTACAAGTTCATATAAAATTAAATCATCTTAATGATCTTAAATTAAGAAACATATTTATGGGCCCGCATAAATCTCAGCATGTGCTATATGGTAATATACTCCAATGTCAGTGCCCCTTTCATTTTTATTAATTAACAATCCATTCGCATTAGTGTCTAATAACAGCAATAACCATCATGTGTCAAATCAACTGACATACAAAAATTAATTTTCCTTTTTAAATCTCAAATTACCTGCAAGAAAATATAAATTTTCATCACCTTTTATAGTGACAAGTTAATGAAGATGAACTTAAATATTATTGAACAAATCATTGTGGCATAATATGACGTGTGCCTAAAAATAATTTGCATCAGTATATTTCAATATAATTAAAATTGCATTTGTTAAAGTCGATTGCAGCAGCTTAAAAAATGATTATACACTGAGTTAGGTTAATGGGTTAATATTCATAATGCAATTTAGTTCGAAAGTTTTATTCTAATCAATTAATTTTTGCACTAACATTTACTGTCCAAGCGCGATAATTTAATTGTTAATTAAAATTCTAAAATTCATTATTGAGTAACTCCTTGCCAAAACCCGCGCAGTTGATTATAAAATAATCCATTATGCAAATATCATATGAAAACTGTTTTGACTTAAATAGATACCGGTGCTTGGTAAAGTAGCTTAAAGTATATCGTATATAAATAAATAGAGACATCTTTTCATATCTTATCGTTCGTGTGTTGAAGCTTGAAAAATTATAATTTTTTTACTATTCATCACAATAATCTTAACAAAATGTTACATGGATGAAAGAACTATTGTTGTATCTGTACCATCATCTAAATTAATAAATTTATCTTGAAAAACACGTTCAGGCATAGTTTTGTAATGAATACATTTATTTTAATCCTCCAAACAACATAATATTTTCCAAATATTTTTTATTTTGGTTGTAAGCGTTTTATTCTTGTGGTTAAGAAAGAGAATTTCTTTATTTAATTCTTCTTAGTAAATTTTTTGTTTTGTTGTGTTGATAAACTACTTTCGCCCAGTCTGTAAATAAATTGAATAAACACAGAATACGGCGAGAGCTAGTAATTTAACATTGATATGAGATTTAAAAAAAAAAATTAAGATAATTTATCTTCAATGATTTTCATTTCAATGATTTTCATTTCAATGTTTGAAGCGGTTGTGATTTATATAACCACTCGATTTCTGCAATAACCTACGGATTCGTCTGAAAGAGTCTCAAATAAGGAAGTGCGTGCATTTAAAAGATTTTCCGGTTTCTACCTTCAGTTTGTTTTCTTTTCTCGTAAATCACTAGCTAATTTTTTTTTTCAAATCTGAGATAACTTTATTGTTAAGGCGTATTCCTCTTCCACACTACTATTACGAATACAAGTACATCACTCTTCTTAAATTTTGATAATGGATCAAATATTTGTGAATTACTGTATACTGTCCATGTACTGCAAGTTCAATAGTTTTATGATTAACAAAACTGCTAATACCAAACATCTGATTTCCATTCAAACTAGGTTTGTTTTTACATATTGGTAAATGTTTCGGCTAAATTTAATAACTTCGTTTTATAATTTAGTGAAATACACTCAAGCACTTCGCTTGATGGTTTTAAGATCACTAACATCAAAAACGATTAAACAAAGATTGTGTCCTCCCTGATGATATCAACTGATCTTTATGACAGTATTGAATTCTTTTCTCTAATCTGTTTCTGTTTGTAATTCTACTAAAAACGCTTTTGGGACCTGTATGTCAAAAGAATCGGTTGTCTCCCATAGCAAAAAAAAATCTAACATCACTATATAATTTTACTGCTCCGCGAAAAATTACACAAATAGAAATGGCTCGAGTAACATAAATAAACAATGACTCAATAAAAGACTTAAAAATATCCTAATGCAAAATTTAAGAATCATGACTTCAAATATTCAGAACAAAAGAGCACAAGCGCAGGATCAATTAAAAAAATTAAAATATTAAAAAAAAAAATAAAGTATATGTATATCGTGAAAAAATTGCTCTTAAGATATAATTTAATAAAGGAAAGCGATTGCACATTATTTAAATCACTTGAATCAGGTTTAGAAATCAAGGTAAATTTTAATTCAAAAGATACCTATACTGGGGATCAAGAGTAACTAAGTTTGATTGTTAAGAAAGCTAGTCCTACTTAGCTAACTAATAACAAAACTGTTGGGAGAAATTCAAAAAACCTGATCTTTATGATGCCAATTAAAACCCCAATACAGCTAGAACAAGAACTAGAACAAATCAGCAACAATATACAAGAAGTAGCATGGACTAGAACCCTTCAAGTTCAAATTAAATGCGCCAAAATGTTATTTATCCTCTGGAAGTTCGGAAACCGGTTGAATCAAAACGGACAAACAAAAAACTCCTGACAAAGAAGTAAAGTGCCAGAATATAAAACAAATCTAAAGTGTTGCCCAATTAACTAAAGTTAATAATTAAAGAAAACAGAATTACTATTAAAAAAGAAACCGAGCATTGCCTTTGGAAAGCGAAAAAAGTTTAAAATGACCTAAACTTCAATGACCTTGCAGTTCACCTCGAGAACCCATTCCAGTTTCTACTTACACAAACAGCAGTTATTAAAGTAGAAAACTACAATATATCTCCTTCCTCTATTATCTTTCTCCTTCAAGAAATGTTCACGAAATGACTTAATTAACGGACAAATAATAAAAGCTCTATTTGAAAAATGTCTACGTAAACTGCTCCAAATAATTGACGCAGTGTTCAGAATTAAATACGTTCCAAATAAATTGAAAATTGTAAGTAATCATGAAACCTATCCCAATAAAACGCTAAATTGGCCGATTTTCTTACTTCCAATATTTCCAAAAATATTCGAGAAACTACTCCTAAAGAGACTCAAACCAATTATAGAAAAAAGAAATCTTATTCCATACAAGAGATCTGCAGATGGATGTCGTTAGTGAAGAAATAAGGAAACACGGCGAAATTTTGAAATTACGTCTTAAAAGGCGTTACCGTAAACATAAACAATTTTGTGCTTTCGATATTCTTATATAGAAAAGGTATAATAGCAATTTTTCCAAAAGAGGAAACGAAACCACTTGTAGGAATCTGAACTCAGTTTTCAGTGGTAATGATTCACGTGAGTTTACCTTTTTTAAGCATTCATTGCACCAAAGTATTTTAAAGAAAACAATAACACTATTTCTTATCCGACCTCGACCGAAATCTTCCGTGACCCTGTTACGAGAATGCTCAGCAGCCGACCCGCAGATTTCATCTGAACCACGCGGAGGCCTCACACGGTAATTTTGCCGGCTAAATCTCAGGAAGAAATGCAATGGATCATGGGGTTTAAGGCTGGCGTGGCTCCTAGAATACACCGTGATTACAGATAGTTTAAAGATAAAAATAAAAAAAAAACAAATTAAATAAAGATAAAACCCGGATGTTCCACCGAAATTCGTCGATCGAAACTTGAGGAACTGAACGAAATAATTATAATCAGGTGCCTTGATGCGCGCATTCGTTCGAACTAAAACCGGGCAGGCGCTGGTTTCGATGCGGTTTTCAAACTGGATGCGGGCACCAAGGGACAGCAAACACCACTCCGACACCGAACGGAATCTCCGCTCTCATCTTAACCAAAGTCAAAATTTTAGCAATTAATTTTATTTAAACAACAGCCAAGAAAGAGGAAACCACCAACCCATAACAGAAAATATACAAAATGAAAGTAACCGCCAAAAAAAAAAAATGTTAGGGCGAGACCAATGCGCACCAAGGTCGCGCGTATGACCACCGTGGTGCTCGATCATAATTTTAAATTTAAATAAAATATTGAAATTTGAAAATAAATTTAAATAAGTACCAAATTGAAATTACATAAAAAAAATAAAAAAATAAAATCGTGCCTAAAATAAATCAAAAAAAAAATTGGTTGCGACCTTGGGCGGTCGTCATGCGACAGGCGATTTTGTCCCACCCGGACCGTTGTGGCTTGGCTATGCCGTTACCCGAACTTCAACGTAGCGGCCCATCTGCTAGTAAAATAAAATATATTTGGCCTCGACTGGCCGCCCAAATAAGTTGGGCGTTGTCAGCCTTAAAACCAAACTCGCCTTGATAGGCTGTCTAATTGGGGCGTTGTCTCGCCGTAGCTGCCGTAGGTGAAATTAATCGTTGGGCGTTAGGGCGTCTTTCGGCCAAAATCCGCAAATAGATTTTCAATATATTTTTCCGTTAGGCGTTTGTCTCGCCAAATTCTGCAAATAAGAATGGCCTCGACTAGCCTCCCGTTAAAAAAAACCGTTGGGCATCCTTCGCCTTAGGTTGTTAAATGCGGTTGTCCATTGGCTTCAGAAAAACCGTATATTAAAATTTAAGTGGCCTCACCTGAAAAAACAATTCCTTTCGACCTTGATAGGTCACCCACCACAAACGTTATTTCGTATTGGATATATTTGCAACAAAATTAAACTGAGCTGCAGAGGTATACAAAATGGCAGACCCTTTATCACTCGAACCCAAATCCTTTTTTTTCCCCGCAAAATAAATATTTCTAAATGTACCAAAACAAAACTTATACGTTTATTTTTCCTTTTCATTATTTTTTTATATAGTAAATCTTATAATTTATCTACATTCCAACTCATCCAGAGAATATTTGCGATTGTTCAGAGCTATATACCACTCATCCAAAAAAAAATATCGATGATTGCTCTTAACGGTTTGTTTTTATTTTTGTCTCTACTACAATAATGTTACTCAGTAATTTATTTTTGGCATTTTGGTTGTTAGCGGATATACTGGTTGAACCAGTTACAGAGACATGTGGAGCAACGATACTGATTTGCGCAATGATATGGTATACAACAGCATGCGTCGATTTGAGGAAATTTTGCAGAGTCTACATTTTGAACCTGATAAATTATGGAAGTTGAGACCAATAACCGATCACATCAAATCAAAAATGTTGGATCGTTTTTATCCCGAACAGATCATCTATTGATGAAAATACATATATATGATTGCTTTTTTTTTGTAAACATGGATGTAAACAGTTCATAAAAGAGAAACCTATACCTGCGTTTTGGATATAAGGTATGGTCTGTATGTACTCCCAGGGAGTACCTACATGTTAAATTTCGAAATGTATCAAGGCAAAAATCCGCTATCAAACTCAACATATGAAGAACTATTCGCTAAATGTGCTGCTCCTTTTGTCAACATGATTAACGATTTTTCTGATAAAGTCCATGAATTGTTGTTTTCATTTTACTTTTAAAAATTATTTACGAGCTTTCCGTTGTTAGTTTATTTCGAAAGTTTCAAGTCTAAAGCGCCAATCAGGGTTTATCACATTAGCTACCACTCTCCGCTATGACCAGAAAAATCACCTTGTTATACCTCCAGAGAACAAGAGACGCTGTGCAGGCGATCTTTGTAATTCGATTGTTGAAGCTGCTTGCACTTAGACCGAGAGAGGTCTATGCTTACGTTGTTTTAAGCCTTGCCATACAAATATCTGTCAACTATTTGAACAAAAGAAAAACTGAATAACTGAATAATATTGCTGTATTATTGAATTGAATCCATGAATAAACCGATTTACTATGTGGCACTGTCCTGTAGCTTTTCAATCCTGGCATTGCTACGTGGCAACAGGACCCCCAGAGACCCTGAGATTTTTAAAAAACTCAGATAATGTAATTCTGCTCGTTTTGATCTAGAAGTTAGGCATCTAAAACATTTTTGAAAAATTCAAAAAATTAACATTCAGGATGTTTGGAGTTATCCACAAAATCCAATGTAGGAATTCGGCGGAACGTTGCCCATTTGAAAAGATTTTTCGAAGAAGGAAAAGAACGAGAAGAAATTATACCAGGTGCAAATTCATCTGACGACGGTCTCGACAGTCCATCACCACATAACGAGGAGCCGCAAGCTCAGATCGAAAATCCCACAATACCCAAGTTATGAATACAAATGAATTCAAGTCCAAAATGTACAGCTGTGTATTACAGCTGTACTCGTATGTACAAAATGTACAGCTGTGTCATATAAGAAGGAGAGATATGTCGTGAAGGCAATACTGTTGTGATTGTTGTGATGGCAAGACGATAGGTGTAAGGAAGAAAAACTTTATTTTCTTCTCTTGCCTATTATTATCTACTTTTTATAGCCTTTAAATATAAGCGTGGTTTTTAAAAAAAAAAATTTGTTAAATATATTTTATTTTACAGTTTTAAAAGCAGCATAGTAGTAGTGTAAAATCCAAACATCCAAACATTTTTACATGCAAATTAAAACAACATAAACGTCCACGTCATATTTTTTATATGAAGATTAAGTAACACCGCGTTAACTAAATCTTCATACAAACTGTATACGTATATGTATAAATTTATTATATTTTGATCGTTCAACTGTAATTGAAAAGTTTCATACTTTTTAGTTAGATGGCAGCACTTTGAAAAAGATGTTTGGTATTTATGTATGATAAACTTTTTATAGTGTTTCAAATTTGGTTTGTGTCTTCACTACTTACAGTTTAAATATCAAAAACGATAATCAAAACTCTATATAATATTGTTAAAAATCAGGGCTCACCTGTAAATTATTATTATTTTTTCAACTTTATCTTTATCTTTTAAAGTTTATAAAAATATTTCGATTTTAGGGTCTTATCTTTGACAAAGAATTTTTAATATTGTATACGACTGGATATTATATTAATAAGACTAATGGTAATTGAATTTTTAGTTAGATGACAGCACTTTGAAAAAAATTTTCGGTTTTATGTAAGACAAACTTTTTATAGCTTTTCAAATTTGGTTTGTGTCTTGACTACTTACAGTTTAAATCAGGGTTGTTCCTCTACGCGTAATCTACAATAGATTACATTTTCATGTAATCTATGTCATCTATGTAAATTTGGCGTAATTTTTTTTTTTTTTTTTTTTTATTTATTTGTTTGTATTCTCTATACTCTTTCTTCTCTTCCATAAAAACTTGAATATTTTGTTCATTATACATGTGAAGCCCACAGATAATTTTAAATCACATATTTTAGAATACAATTCAGTTTAATTAACCAAATAAAATATTTTTAGAGCAATTTGTAAAATGAAATTGAGGCCTTCGGAAACAACCCTCACAAATACTGAAACCGAAAATTAACAAAATATGTCTATTAGTACCGTAAGTTGTGAATAATTTGTTTAAAGAAAATTTACGAATACGGATTTCTGGTTACAGATTTCAGAATAGTCTCCAAATCCAAAGATTCATCTTGTGTCGAGCCACGTAAAGAAACGGTAATCGAAGTTGCAGCTAATCCAATAATTGATAACTGTGATACAGATTTGATTACAATCCAAGACAATCAAATATTTCCTATTCATACACCGTAATAGCTTCTTGCTCGGAATTTAGTTCAACATCTACCTCGCGACCTTCATCAGCTGCCTCTTCCATTTCATCTACGTCATCAGGTTTTGTTTCAGAATTATCAAAGAGACCAAGGTACAAGTTATCATCGTTCTTTGATAAAGTTAGTGATGCTGAGGTTTCCAACATCAATTCAAAATTAGCAGCGTTTTTTTCGGATGTAATATTCCATTTAATGTTATTGAATCAGATCACTTCAAAAAATTTTAAAAATTCTACGATCGGCCTCTTCATCGAAACTGCCAGGATGAAAGGCAATTTCCAAAACAGTGTTGGAAACCGAATTTCAACGTTGTCTCAAAATTTCTTCAGAAGCAATGGAAATTTATTCCGTTCTCATAATAGAAGGATGGAAAAATACATCTAACAACAGCAAGCTAGTTGTGTCAATGATACACAATATTGGCAAATCTAAAGCTTTTTCAGATGCATTTTATGTAACTTCGGAGTCGGAAACCGCAGCAAAATTGATAACCATTGTGAATGAATCAGTTCTTTTGACAAAAAGTCAATATAATACAATCATTTATACTGTCGTGTCAGATAACGCAGCTTCTATGGTAAAAATGGGTAAAGATGTGGACATTTGGCAAAGTAATTGTACAACAGCCATACCGGAAATTTTCTCGTAAAATATGTAATGAATGCAGACCTGAACAAACAAGTTGTATCGGTATTGACAGAATTCAAACGTTTGAATTTCGAAAAAGCTCTCGTGGATGTTGGAGGTTCTCGAATCAAAATCATCGCCTATTGATACCAGATGGTGCACTTATAGGGATTCATACGAATGTCTTATCAAAAATGTGCAACATATGAAAAAATTAATCGTCAACGATGATCGTCTAAAAAAATAAAGAACCACGTTAAACTACTGATATTTGACGACGAATTGTTAGATAAAGTAAGAGAAAATATTTCTTTATTTAATCCGATTTGTAACTTAATTAATATTTGCCAAATTCCTGAAACTGCTATTGCTCAACCTACCCATTTGTGGATTAATTTGGTAATACCAGGAAAATTTAGCAACCATCAAACAAATTTAGAAAGAAGACGAGAAATGGCTTGCAATTTGTATGCCAAATGTGTATACTATCTGCATCCTAAATTTCACGACGAAGCTATATCTAGCTTTAACGAATTTCATGAAACTAAATTAATTTTTAGAATATTAAAAAATAAACCAATTACAGACTCGGTTATATTTTGGAACATGACGAAAACACATCACAACTCGCTGGCTAATCTCGCAGTGAAATTAATGAAAATTCCTGCTTCATCTGCTTTAACAGAAAGATTATTTTCTAACTGGTCTTTTGTACATTCACCGATTAGAAACAGACTCGACTTTGAGCGTTCAAAAAAATTACTGCATGTATATTATACCCTAAAAATTATGGATAGAAATAAATCCAGCGACTATTGAATTTAATTCATAAATTTATTAAATTTTAATAAAATTTTATAATTTTATTGTATACCTTAATATTAATAATAAACTTTTTGAATTATTTCAAATTTGAATTAATTGTATATTCGTTTTTCTTTGTAAATTTTAAATATAAAAATCTGTTAGCGAATGAGGAAAAATTAAAAATATAAAAAATTATATGTCTTAAAATTTATTATTATTAATTACTTCGATTACATAGATTACACGAAAAAGTTGCATGTAATCTTCGCGTAATTTACGTGTAATCTATTTTGTCTACGGCACAACCTTGGTTTAAATATCAATAAATATACTATGCAGAGCATATTTAATGCCCAAAAGAATCTTGTATTGTCGTCGGAGTTAAGCCTGCATGCAAAATTTCAACTCAATTGGACTATCGCAAGTGGTTGAGAAATTGATTGCAAAATTTGACGATACAAACAGACACGCATCGAATGAGCTTATATAAGCGTGGTAAAAACATATCGTTTTGGCGGATTATATCACCAAATTAAAACTTCTGTAAAAGTGAATGTCATTGAATTTCTAAATAATATTTTGTCTAAAATAGCCGAAAAGACTTTAAAATAAAAATAAAATATAAACGAATTGAAAAATAAAACAACGAGATTTCTGGCAAAACAATAAATATTAAAATTTTTATAAGTTGTTCTATCTATCAAAAAAATTGTTTTTTTTAATTTCAAAAAAATACTTTTTAAATTCAAAAAAATTTACAACTTTTAGAAAATAAAAACTTCGTTTTTTAATTTTACAAATCAAAATTTTTCTCAGGGTAGAGTTCACAAATTAAATTCTAATTTGTGCTCCTAATATCTTTCTTAAGATCAATTTTGCTACGGATTAGTTTTTTTGTTGCTTAGACAATTTTCTTTTGGATATGGCTTCCATTCCATCGGTCAGCTTAGATATCTTTCTTATCTGCGCGGTTGTAAGCTGCGGTGATATATGTGTTAGTAAGAAACTGTAGGAAATTTAATTTGTTGGAGGAGGGTGAACCACGGGTTTTTTTGGTTTGTTAATTTTTTTTTCTTACCACACTTCAATTTAGAATTTTGTAAAATAGCTGCTGGCATCAGTGGTTAATGGAACCTTCACAGTCGACGGTTAGCTACCCATACAGTGTGCAACCACCGTTACCGCACAATACCAAGCCATGAGGTTACAAATGGTCATAGATGTGTTACATTTCTCCACAGATCGTAATCTAATAATAATAATTACTAATTTCGGGACGCGGCACCTCCCGATCTAAACGCCAAAGTCTGAACCTCTGGTTAGAAACCTCTGGTGGCTAGTAATAAAATAAAATATAACAAATATGTATTTGTGCCTAATTTAAAATTTATTATTAATATCTTGAAAATTCGTAAGAAAGAATTTTATTTAATTTGGACAATTATCGGCTGTAAGACACATTGGATATCAAATCAACTTAAAAGCATTCAATTCAATACAAAACAGAGATTTTAGTTAAAAACAAAATGTGATATTATTTTATGAATTTTGAAATTCGTAACTTTGCAATCAAACAATTTTAATTGAATTGATGGATATTTTTTTTTAAAATCAACTAAATTAAATATTTGATAACAAACATTTTGATAGTATTTTGGATCAGAATTTTCTAAATCTTAATAAAAAATAATAATTTTTTTCTGTGAATATGCATTTGAGTAATTTATTTGCCTAGACCAATAACTGACTAATAACTTTTCTATAGCGACTAATACACCGAACAAATGCAGTAAAAATACTCAAAAGACCGGTAAACAACATTGTCAAAGTAAATGCACAAATTCAGTCTATATGGTATTATTAATGTTTCCTCCAACCGAAATCAAAATCACACTGCATAACCTTAGAATTATTCATACCTTTCTTTAAGAAACGATTATATTCTTTAAAATAATAAAACTACATGTGACTATCGTATTCTCTTCAGTATCGCTGTTAAATTCAAACCGTGTGCATAAAAGAGAGTTTCAAAAACGTTTAGTGGTCTGAATCAACACAACGTTGTTTCTTAAAATAATTTACCGCACGTAAAATTTCTTTTTATTTTCTTACCTCATCTTACATTCTTAACTAAACAATACACAGTGATGGTTGTTAATAAATAAGTGAATTTCTAATTAATCATATAACAATAATATAATATTATATCAATTTGTGTGTTAAAAAAAATTTTGATTTCTTTTAACGAATTAAAGAAAAGAAACAAAATAAATCAAATAAAAATACACGTGATTTGTTTGAGGTTCTAATAATAATAATAATAAGAGTTTTAATATAAATTTAGTATTGTTCCGTGTTAAATATTATTTGGGTTAGTGTATAAATAAAAAAAAAAAAAATTTTTTTTTTAAAAGAAAATTATTAACTAATTAAGAATTTTTTCTGTATATGATGTATAAAAAAAATCGTGTAACTAATCCAAATCGAAAGAAATTTCATTTTCGTCTGATCTCTATAGCTACATATACGAATAGGAATGTAAAACACTTGTGCTATTTTTGACCGCATAACAAAACTTACTATAAACTACATTTGTCCTGAGACGCATGCGTTAAGTAAAAGCTTACCCGTTCTGATTTCAATTTTCCGTATTAATACGTTCGCTTTCGATCACACTTTGGTATATTGGTCACCTTGAAAATATAAAGAAATAAGACAGCATCATCTTATGGTTTTTTTATTGCTTATTTGTTGTTGTTTTATTTGCTGTTTTTATTATTATTATTATTTTGTAAGTCGAGTAAGAAAACAGTCCGTTATATTTGACACAATTTTTAAGGTTTTATTTCATTTTTTTTTGACTAAAAATAAAATTTAATTTGAATAATTGATCAAGTGGATTGTGTGCGGCGCGCACGTCTTCGATGACCAATAAGTTGAGCACAATTTGCTTTGTGTAATATTAAGAAATTCGTTTTTTTTTGTGTTACAAATCAAAATGGCATAGATTCCGATTAGTAGTGTAATATTAGAAAGTATTACCGGTTTGCTAAAATATGTTTGTTGTTGTTGTTGTTGTAATGTGTAATATGTTTTAAGATGAATGACTTTATATATTATATTAGATAATTTTGTTGAATGGGATCAGACCGGATATCAATTATCGGTAAAATCTTTCGATAATTATCAGGGTCATACTTTAAATATAATACATGATAGAACAGCGTGGGTTTTTCTTACTTATCCAAAGTGTTATAACCAACAAAATATATATGATAAATAGCATTGTGATGAGATAAATTACAAAAATAAAGTTTGTTGGCATACTTACAATAGAGGAGCGTGTGGCTACTGGTATACAAAATAAACAAATTTCATTTTTATTATTTGTGCCCCTTTTAGTTTTTGAATTTCGATTTTTAGTGACATATTGGTTTGAATATCCTCTTTTGAATCTATTTATGGAGATTGCTCTATTCATTAATTTGTATTCTTTTCTACTAAAACGTCCAACTGATTGAGTGGTTTTGCGGTTGCAAAAAGGATGTTCTAGTATTATCTGTCGAACCCTCTCTCTCTCTGGCACTATATCCCATCAAAGGATTTGGCCGACTCACATGAGGCTTCTTAATCATATTTTTATTTCGGATAATGAGTGATAAAGGGTGCTCCTTAACCAGCTAACCACTTTGCCACCGGGGCGGCGTATTATATGCTGGATATTTTAATCATTGAACTATGAATAATAAATTTTTCCAAATTAATAATTTGACCAATAGTGTAGTAAGTTAGAGGCAACAAACTCACTCAACTTTAGAATCTATCATCAATAGGATAAGGACATAAAATATTTGTGTATTTTTTTCTTTGTTTGAAGTCAAGATATGACCTTTGCTTGTCATGAGACGTTCTTGTACTAAAGTGACAAGATTGACAAGATTATTGGCCAAAGTCAGAAGCCAGAAACGTGTCGGTAGTTTTTTCCCCAAACGAATTTTTTCAATAAGAAAACATAAAAGCATTTCCATTTCTTAGAGCGAATGCCAAACCAAATTTTAACCGGTTAAAAATTTAAAGGTCAAAATATTGTCGCTCATATTCATTTAAACATTTTTTAAAGTGTAGGACTGATAAATATTTTGATTGATTCGTGATAAATTTTACGAAAATATAAGATTGCGCAATTTAATTAAATGCGATAGTGTATTTAGTGTGAGTATACGTCGTTCACGATTAAATCAGAAGGTTTTTCTACAAGTGCTCATGAGCACGAGACACATACAGCTATCCATTTAAGATGCATTGATTTGCATTGATATTTTATCCGCCCACTTGTAGCTTATTGTTTCTGTGCTTTGTTGATGGTAATTGCGACCATTTGAATTTTAATTGCATACCTGTCGCAATCATTGGGATGCATGGTAGCAGTACATCCTTTACCTTAAACTTTTCATTAATGATGCAGCTTCGAGGATATTGTTCATTACATTTTTCACTGAAAGCCTGGTACTTCTGCAAAATCGTGTTGGACTGGCCAAACAAGTGAATTCACGAATTCAGTTGAATAATTGAATACTTCATCTTGACTGATTACACTATCGATGGACGTATACGTTGTATTGACGTCGTTTTTTGTGACTTCGAATACAGCACATGCATTGAGCCACTGGTGATTTCTGTAAATGTATGCAATAATTGGGAAAACTTTGTGATTTTTATGATTTTATAGAAGTTTGTCATCAATGTTACACAATGGGCGCTTCCAGGACACCCAACAGTTGGGAACATGTTGAGTAAAATCAACGCCAACATTATGAAAATGCTTAATAGTATGAAATTTTCAAATCAAGTTGGCGATGATTTCATTAATCATAGGGTACCTGAAAGCACCCATTGCGTGGTTTAATTGATTTCCTCTTTCCCGAGCACGGAAATTGGTATTCATAGTCATTCTCTATTGTGATATATTCGTTGTTTGACTAGGTATAACTAGCGCCACCAAAGAGCTTTTCAGGTTCTCTCAATTTTATTATTGTACTGTGAAGCGCTTCTATTGCTTTGTTGTCCCACAATATTAGTTGACGACAAGACTATTTTTGAAAATATTTTAATATAATGAAGAAACCCGACAACTATATGGCTTGAGTTATTAAGAAACCCACATATTTATTTATATATCTATTTAGTCACATACATAATAAAGCCATGAAAATACTGGCACTTTTGTGAACTGTTTATGCCCCATGGACATGAGCTCATTTATAATAAAGAGTGCAGTTCAAATTTGTTCAATAATATTGCCGATTGGTCATTCATGTTGCCCCTTTTTGCAATTCTTGGCTTGCAAGGTGCAGGAACTAATACATTCTGCATTCCAGCGCCAAGGTTCATTATTGATATTAAAAAAATTATTTTATTTAATTTAAAACGTATTGAAAATAAAAACAAAACGGTCCATTCGACACAAAAATCAAAGGCAATTTCAACACGTTTACAACATACTACACATTAAAAAAAACCGGCCTTAACTTTTTTTTGTCTGGTTAACACCGAGAATAGACCCCTTTTCACCCAGCTATCGACGGTGACATTGAAGTACTTTACTCATTCAAAATTTTTATTGATTTTACATGTTAATTTGCACAATTCGTGATGATGCGATTGCCAATACAATATTTTTTTGAGATCATATGGTTGCCAAAATAAGTGAAATGAGAAAAGTTTGGTTTGTGTCTTTATGTGCATACTTCTATCATACGCTATGTCTTGTACTGGATCCAATTTCGAAAGGTTCGTTTAAACAACTGTACCCATTTCGCCGACATCAAAGTGTGTTTCTAATTATAAATCACGATCGGAAAATGAATGACCGGATTTTAAGAAATTGCACGCAAACGATTTAGAATGTCTTCACCCATGTAGTCTTTGTATTTTTTGCAAAGATCTGTTCGATTAGATGGGAAACACATTGTCAATATGACGCGTGGGATGCTCTTCCACGCGTAGACTGCCTGCAGTTTAGAATAAGGTAGCGTTTTTCCAAACACAATGTGAACAACATAGTTAACGTTGCTGGCGGTGGTGGCAATGCTCTTGCATTTGCATCCATCATTTCCAGGTGATAAAATCGGTAGTTAGTTTCTTGGATATTGTTTCTTGCAATTTCCATAAGACCATGAATTTTGTTTTTGGTGATGACTTGAAATAAGTCTGGATCAATGTTGATATCTGGAATTTCAACTGAGATGACCTTGGTCCATTTGAAATAGTGTGACTTTTTCGATCAACCAAATGAAAATGCGTGCAGTGCAGTACGGCTATCTTTTTTTTGTCATTTTTTTGTCAAATATGGCGCGCAGTATGATACTTTCTCCTAATTCAATGGCATTCACTTTGCCATCATTAACAAACGCAAATAAATTCAAGGTTTTCGTTGAATTTCTGGCTCGATGAACTCATCACCATTTCTGGAAGAAACAATGAGCTAAATAATACGATAATGAGTCAAAGTTTTCACACTGTTAATATTTCTCATCAACTATAACGATTGCCACTTCAGCAATTTTTGTTGCATAGTAGTGCCTATCATGTTGGCTGTCAAAACACCTTTTGTGCGTTCTAACTATATAACTTATAGTATTCATCAGCTGACATTTGCTTACCGATATTTGTGAACATTTGAATTAATTAATTATGTTGATCAAATAAAGTTGGTAATGTTGTGACAATTTCTCTTTCAGTGCCTGTATTTAATTGATAACGTGAATTGATTTGCTCATTAGGGTTTAGTAATTATACACGATAATTTTGACCTTGCTTGTTGACATTCTCGTGTACGATAATTGTTGCACTGAACAATGTCATTTGGGAACATGACTTACACTTGGTTGCAGACTCTAATAACAATTATAGCATCGAAATAAACTATGAAAACTAAAACAACGCTGTGTGACGACATCTAAAAATTTACATGTAAACAGTATAGAAATTGCATGTGATATATATTATTATCTAAGGCCAAGTTGTGGTTTCCAAATCTCAAATAAGCGATACAATGTTTCGCTAAATAAATCTGAGATGTATCCAATATGTAAAGCAATATAGTTAGATATTTTATTTTCGTCTTGAAGATAAATAATTACCACACATAGCTTGGAAAATGAGCGATGCGAGCTATGTTTCTACCCCACAGATTTAAATAAAGAAAATAATTAAATCAGCGCTTACGAGTAGCTTCAACTAAGTTCCACGAATTTGAATTTACTTATTTCGGTTTTGTAAAGGAAACCAAGAAGCTGTTCATTCCAAAACCTACCCCACTTTACTCAAAAATCATATCAGTAATCCATACCACTTGTTATGTTACAAACAAACTAAAATGGCACTGTTTATATTTGTTTTAAATCAATTCTGTCAAGCGGACGCATATTCACATGAAAAACACACAAACTGGCGCGCAGAATACACTCATTTGTTGAAACGAATAACGCGCCATCTATTGTAAAATGTTTGTATTACTTAACAAAAATAAATAATCAATTAACCGTGCGGTCTGCAACCTGAATCAGTTGGATTGGAATTGTCTTGTTTACTAATGATTGGTCCAAGTTATTATTTCCCTTTATCTCATTTAAGGGCATATAACATCCACTTAATTTCGCCATCTCACTTAAGTAGGGGGAGTACCCATTGGTTTTGCTTCAGCTACTAGCTATCTCTCCTAGCTCAATGCTGGTATTTCTACTTTCCTCTTTCTTTGCTGATTCTGTTCTAACAACATTCTTATTATGTCATTAGAACCTTACCCACAATATGTTCTATCCATCTCCACGTTAGGTTCTTAATGTCACACACAATTTCGACCTGTTTTCGTTTCGTTTTTGATTTTGTTTATTGTTGTTATCAGTATACCTTTGTAGTGTTCTTATTCTCTTCTGTGGCCGCGGGCCAATAGTAAATCGTATACTATGGTAAATTCGGATTTAGAACAGATTTTTCGATAAGTTTGCCATAGAATTTTTGAACAATAATTGAAGTTACCGAAAAAACTACTTAAATTTGACTTTTATTTGACTATTGGCTCGTAGTCTGTATGTGTTTTCTCATGTTTCACAGCCATACAGAGGTACTAAGTTTAAGCAGACATTTAGCAATCACAGCTATGTTTGGTAACAGTGTGGATATGCATTTCAGATCTTACGAAGTATATTGAATTTAGTTCTAGCTTTGATAGTGCTACGATTAATGTTTTCTTCTTTCCCGTGCATATTAACGCTATACGTAACTAACTTGGATTGTTCAATAATAATGCGAATTGAGTTGGTTTGACGTTTGACCTCTACAGCTTCATCTTGATCTGAAACTAGCAGTATAATAAGATTTTTAATTCTTTCAATATACTTGGTTTGGATTCTTTCATCTAAACGTTCATCTGTATTGTTGTATGTTATCTCTTTTTCCATTTCTGAGTACTTTTACTGGTCTTCTATATTTTTGCGGCGCCCATGGTGGTCTTCCATACAGCGTGCATGAGTAGGTCTTCAACTTCTGAATAGCACTTCGTTACAGCCTCGAGGAAGCTGAATTTTGCTTCAATTTCTATGCAGCTTTTGTACAATTTGGGTTTGACTTTGATTATCTTAATTGGTGGTAATATTTATAGTTTTTCCGGTGACTCTTTTTACGTACTGAAGCGGCATGTGGCGTCCCGATGACCCAAGTATAATAAACTGTCATTGTTTTCAGAAACAACGTGTTTTAATGATGAGTATCACCGAGCTAATTGGTATGGACTTGAACTATAAAATGTTTTTGTGGTATAATAAGACGTATGCCAAACTCAAATATTTGTATTTATTATATTTTCAAAACATGAATCACTTTTCGATTTTTCGAATTTCGATTTAGATTAGATTTTTCTGGGATTACGTAATTTGCTACGTTCAATAACTAATTTACAAATATACTGAACAGGCAAGGGTGGGCAAATTACATATGATCAGTAATTGAAATACTAATTCATAATTACTTTGATTTAGGTAATTGAAATATAAAATACATTAATTGTACATTACATTTTATTTGAGTAATGGAAATACAAAAAAAATTACAATTTTCGTTGGTAGAAATGTAATTAAATTACAATTACAAATTAATTTCCAAAATTAAATTAAAATGTTGTTACTTTGTTATAACTTCTTGTCGTAATTCAGAACTCACTGGCCCAGCCAAGTGTCAGCCACGGCGGTATTACTCACTGAAAAGCGTAGAATTCGTGTTCGTTTTATAATCGAAATTAGCCCTTCCACGTGAAATGCCGAACACGTGTACGTCATGACTTTATTTAAAAAAAAAAAAAAATATCTGTGCAGTGTACTGGATGTACTTTATACAAATAGCATCTAAAATAGTTTATGGTGTCTTGTTAAAGTTCGTATTTTGTAATAAAATACACGTGTCCGACACTCCGCAGAAGAGATGATTTAATGCATGGCGTACACGGTATGCCATTCCACGCGGAAAGGTTACTGTGGTATCTGAACAAACATGAGAAAGCTTGGGCCGTGGAATAAAATGTTTGAATTTAAAATTTAGATTTAGATTCGTATTTAAAATTTGGATTTGAAATTTAGCGTGGTGTTAGATGACAACCGCTACGGACGTGGCTTCAGACTACATTTCGTTAAATAAAAACCCCAAAAAACCAAACAACAAAGTATTCGTATTTAATAGTGGTAAATTAGAAAACTTTATTCTACATACATAATTTGTAATTTTTTATGAAATATAATTTTATGTAATGGAAATACCAAATACAATAATAGAAAAATATTTTAATTAAACTATCAAATACAACGTCTAGAATTTAAAGTAATCAAAATACTAATTATAAATTACATATTGAAAATATAAGAAATTTAACTACGTAATTGAAATACATGTATTTATTAATGCCCATCCTTGTGAACAGGGAGGATTATCCAGTTTAGTGCTGCTTGATAACATTTCATAATTTGCCTGGGTTGAAATTGTAGATGAAAAACTAACCGAGGACTGACAAATATTCTTACATTTTTATAATATTTATCATAAAACGATGTTTGTTCTATGTTACGCTCATAGTTTGTTTTGAATCTGGTGGAATAATTGTGTTTCTTGCAGCTGTAACGTACTCTGGACTATAACCCAGAATCATGTTGAAGGTTATACTTTTCAGAATGTTGGTTTCGATTTTTCACTCGATTTTCAACTGTAGTTTTCTCTGAAAGCGCCAATTGTATCCCAGTTAAGTTGAAAATTGAGCCTACACTTTAGAAATCCTCGCCAAATCCTCAATTTGAGGCATCAGTAATTGTTTACCAAGATCATGTAGAAACATGCGCTGCCTGTGGGTATTTTGTGGTTTGGAACCGGAATGTTTTCGGGATAAATTTATTAGGCCAAGGGACGGAATTTTTTTATTAAAATTAAAAAATTTTATGACGGTTTGTCCAAGTTGCACTTATATTGCTAATTTCTATATCATTTCAAACATATTTCTCTAAACATACTACAAACTGTAAAACTCGAATATGTCAATATACAAATTTTGTACAAAATATTTAGAATCCATTTACGGACAAACGATTAAAAACAAACAGATTGTAAATTAATCTTCATGCAGAATTAGTTTGAAGCGTTTTTTAGATTTTACCGGTTTTTTCACCAAAATTCGGAATCTCAAAAATCCAGGCTGATTTAATATTCCAAATGAGACTACTAATAATTTTTCCATTTATTGTGAGATCCTTGTCAATTTGGTGGAAATCTTTATACCACTAGTGGCAGCTTCAATGGCTGTTTTTTAAGTTGTTGCCATGATGATCACAAATGATTAACGAAGAAGAATTGAAATTTTCAAATAAATTTTATGATTAAATTTTCAACAACTGTCCAAACCAATCAGGCCGCATTTTTTTATATTTACGCATAAATGATGATTTTGATTATTCAATACAGTTTTACCAAAAATCCGGTAAATTTAATTTCGTGCTTTACAAAACAAGTTTGGTGAATTCAAGATATATGTACACATTCGTGCTAGAGGTCAAAAACTAACGAACATAGGACTATCGATAGTATCGATTCTGAAATTTAAAAAAAACAATAATTTACGAGAACCTATACTAATCAACTTCCGCATCTAGCAAATTAAAGGAAACGTTAGAATAACCTAAAATTGTATGTAAATTCGTCGAAAGTAAGTGAAAAAGATCCTTAATTTTCAGTAGCGCAAAACTATCGATAGCATCGATAGTACAATCACAAAATTTGTACCACTAATTTGTAATAAAAGATAGTCGTGTGTTGTCCACAACATATTCACCCCTCATATATTTTTCTGGTTTACATGTTCAGAAAAAAAGTATAGAATGAACGTAGATTATAGAAGGAATGTTTGTTTTGAAGCGTGTGCCAATGACGACCTTGATCAGTGAGCATTTTTTTAATGTTCCTGAAGCTTCTTCTATCTACCTCATTTTTAAATTTCATCCATGGATGACTTAAGGAACTTTCGGAACTGTCTTCGGTTTCTCGCTCTTTACTTAGTATCTCGAACTAACTTTTATACTTTGTGATATTCTAGTTAAATTTTTTGCCTAGGGGGTAATAATTAACGGATAATTTATATCGTTAGAATCTTGTAATATGATTTTATTGAATTATAGAATTCATTAAGAAGCATTTGATAAGTTGTAAAACTATTATAATTTTCTTAGAATGGTTCTCGAAAGGCCTAGCTGTTCTTGTATGTAATTTTAATTCTTTTTACTTACCTTAGAATTAATCACAGTTAAAAATTTTGGTTGAATTTTACATGAACTATTATGAGGGCAAATTGAACGAGCAGTGTCAAGTAAAATTATATGTTTAATATTTACTCCAAACAAAATCAAGTTTAAAAAATGTTCAATTGAAATAAAAATAACAGGACCAGTTATGTTATTTCTTGGAAAATTAGTATACATTTAGTTAAATTAAAACGAAATTGTTTGTGTTTTAATTGCAAGGTCTGTTAATAATTATTGAAATATAACCCAAAACCCAAATTATTTTGATTACATGCTCTTGAAATTACTTTTAACAATTTCCAGTTGTCAAATAAATGGTAATCATTATCATTATGTCACATTCAGAGGGTTGGACCTTTATGAAGAGGCATATAGATGATGATTTTGATGATATAGACGTGGCGACAAACCGAGTTTTAGAAATCAACTTCGGTAGAAAGCTTATTTGATGACATTGAAAAATGCAAAGTGAAGTTAAGTCTATAACGTAAATCAGATCTATGCTATAATCGATTAGGATTCTGCATAAGAACAACCAAATAGTTGCATACGATAACGAGGAAAAATGTTACTGCTGGCAGTGGTACAACTGTAGTTTTGAATGCTATGATGCTTCAGGAAAATTTAAGGCATTTTTTAGATCTTCCTTAGAAGTATTTGATACAAGACCTTTCAAATGATATAATATATGAGTATGTGTGAAAAATGTAAAGTTAATATCGTGGAATTTGGTTGATATAAAGATTTTAAAAGCTTTTCAGTTCTCCGAATTAAAAATAAAAGGAGATTGGCGAATTGTATAATGATACAACAACCAAATAAATAAATTAGTAACAGAATCATCGTTTTTACGATATGTACTATTCTTTCCGCAGATGCCTCTTTATATTAACGATAAACTATTTGAGTTCAGAACAAGTTAGTTACGAGTTTAAAGTGGTATTACTTGCCGAAATCTCCTAGCTCCTTCTGTTAGAGCTCACGCACCTAAAGCCTGATCCTTTTAGTTAAGGTTGAAAGCTGCCTTAAATTTATGGATTGTATAGTCCAACGAAACTATTGGCTTCCTCAGTTCGAGATTTCGGCGTCACGAATACGGCGTAACTGGAGAGCAATATTATATTTTCCATCGTCTAATTTGAAGACAATCCTCTATTCATGGTCCCTTGAAGGTTTTATATATCTCAAGAACCTGGTCAATACATCAATGTAACTTGAACTGCAAACCGACAAATTAAATTACAACTCACGAGTATATTGTGTTTGTTACAATAAGATATTCGTTATAACCTTTTTCACGCGAAACTGTATACCCATTTGTAGATTTTCTCGTTGACTTGACCAGATTTCTTTCTCCCCACATAAATATTGTCCTTAAATATATATTGTCATAAGCAAAGAAATCAATCGGGTTAATAGTGTTATTCAACAAATCATTGATGATCTTTCGGTGCTTTGAAAAATCTTTTTATTCACTTGATGGTCATCGAATCCAAGTCGTATGCCACCAGATAACAAATGAGTTACTCGTGCTAAGCCCTGAGTAAAACCTTGAACATTTCATAACCGATTGCAAAGGCATCTTAATATTGTTCTATGGCGAGGTACCATTTATTTGCAATATACGTCAAGAGATCGATTATAGAGCGGCTCTTACGGAGGTCATACTGTTTATATGAAATTATTTTATTAATTTCAAAATACTTTAGACCTAAAATCTAAAATGTTAGTTAATGATATTCTCAAAAACTTTGGCGACTTGTTCAATTTCATCAGAAGCACGTTTTTGAACTGGTTGTAGCACCACACTCTTCCTTAATTAATAATGGAGCTAAATAACTGGCAATCTTCTTCAATATTTGAACTCTAACTTCTATTTCTAACCTTATGTACGTGCATTGTCTTAAGGTATTAAAAAATAATGCCCTTGATATACTGATGGATTCTAGTATGGAACCACTATATTAATGTGTCTATTATGATTCTCGCCTCACCACACCACTCGCCGTTCAAAATTGGTATTATGATTCTCCCTTTTATTTTGGCGAGCCGTTGTTTGCGGCGTCGTATGTAGATTCTTGTATTTTTAGAGTTTGTTATTTGCCGTTATGGAAACCATATAGTAATGTCAAAAGTTTTAGATGTTTACAAATAATTTTCATGAAAAGATATTTTTGTATGTGTTCGACAAAATTTATAAGGTTATTGTAGTCTAAACACAATGGAATACTTAAAAAATTCAAGGTATATAAAATGTTCAACATGACATTTTTTAATATCCTCTAGGTTGAGTTGTGGTAATTTTTACTTTATTTCTGACATGAAAAATATTAATTAATTATTATAATGTAAAAATATTAATAAAATATTATATTTTTAATATCAAAAATACTTTTTCACTTGACTCTCACCATCATATTTTAGGTGAGCATATATGACATAAGACTCGCTCACTGTGAGAATTATAATACCAAAAATTCTATGCGATGATTTCAAGTCGCCAAGCGACAAGCATGTGACGATCACTCGCTCACTGCGACAATCATAATACCAAAATAGAATTATAGTGACGACCCTTCACTCGGTGACGAGTAAAGGTCGATTTATATTATCGGCGCGGCACAGCACAGCTCATTCCAAAAAAATATTGTTACATGCATTTACTATGAGAGTATTTATATTATTAGTACATTTCGGTGCGGTACAGTACAGCGCATATCGTATAATCCAAAAAGAATATTTGAAAACAAAACGCGTACGAATAGATACGAAAGAAAACCAAAAAATATTCAAATAAAATAAATAAATGCAACTCAAATACTCCATCGTAGAATGATAGACACGAACGCACACCGGAATAAATACGTGCTGAGCCGCGCCGATAATACAAATCGACCTTAAATGAGATTCATAATAGACCTAGAAATGAACGAAAGCGTAACTCCTTCGGGGATAACTTTACCAGTAAGTTTACCAGTAAGTGACTCTGCAAGTATGGGAATAAATCATCATTTCCTCATTTCAATGCTGAAATGTATGTGTGAGTAACCGATGCTATCAACTGGAAAAATGCGGAACTCAGAAACCTTGCAGATTTCTTCTTATCGGCTCTTTTCCTTTCCTACCACAATCTTTTTACTTAGAAAGGAATTGCTGAAAACAATCGTAAACCATCATAATCAACCTCACCAAAATGGTAAAGACACCTTAGCTGCTGTCCGATTTCCAGTGGTGTTTCGACAGTTAATATTAAGGTTATCAGGTTAATAGCAGAATTTACAATATCAGCCTCAATACGTGCCTCCATGAATTGAGGATTATTGTAAGACAAAGATCCAGGATATGAACACTTGTAGAAATTTTGACATTCAAATGTGGAATCAATTTTGTAAAGCCATGCGAGGCGGTTTGGCGCCCATCACAATTCGTATCTTGGTGATTCAACCATTCTTTACAGGAAACAATTAAAATTAAATTAATTAATTAATCTCTGTACTGTGAATATTGGTTTGGTTGCGAATGTCATTTCGATTGTCTGACAAACCATCAAAAAAATTAATGGTTTTTGAATCAGCCTGATTGGAGGATCTTAATACAAACTAATTAAGAAATTTAGTTTACTAAACTGTATAAGATATCAATCCATATTCTTCTCCATATCAATCCATATCATTCTTGTTTTCATCTAAATGATCGCCTCTGGATTTTTTAAAATTCGATTCTGGAACACCAAATTTTTTCCCACTTTTTCAAATAAATATCCACTTATTTCACCAACAACCCGAATAATGTTGGTTTTAAGGTAACTGAGTGTTTTGATTTATAGGAGTAAACTAATGATTTAACATAACTTCAAAGAAAAAATCTAATAGAGTTCTGTCGCATGATCTTGGTGGCCGATGTGAGCTCGGAATTTTTTAAGATTACACGGTCATCAACTAGCTGAAACCTCTTATCGTTTAAGTCGAAAATTTGTAATTCAAGCCACAAAAAATTAGTAATCATGTGTTTTTAGCGTTCTCCATTGACGGTAACTAAATTATCCATAAATAAGTTTCATTGTTGAAATGATTTTCCATGAAACAATAATACACCTGTTTTCAAATTGTGCCAACGGAATAAATGGTCATTTGGTTTTAGTTGTTCGATCAAATACAGATTTTCAACTAACCACCTTTGGTTCAATTTACATTTGCACCGGTACTTTAACGTTTTTGACAGTTTGGATTTTTACATCACAAATACTCCAATTTTTAGATGTAGGGTTTTCTTAATCCCCTCCTTAAAATTGATAGATTTTTTTTATTTTCTATTCTATTTTGATTTCATAGAGCATGTGAATGTGGAATAAAAATATATCTCGTGTGGATGTTCGTTTGTGTGGGTGGTGTGGTTATGTGGTGGTAGGTCGTGGTATGGGAGGTGGAGAGGGTGGGTGGGATGAGGTGTTTAGGGTTTGGTGTAAGAATTGGGATTTAATGGATGATGGTTTGTTTGGGTGGTGTGTGTGTGTGGGAGTGAGTATGGATGTGTTAAAGAGCGTTGATATGGGAAGTGCGGTATAGGGTGGTACGGGTGAGATGGGTTTTAGGGGTTTGAATTTAATAGTGGGTGGGGTGGTAATAATGTTTAGGTGTTGTGGTTTGCGGTTGATTGGGGTCGATTGAGTTATGGTGGATTGGGGTCGGTTGGGCTGGATGTAGTTGGGGTTAGGTGGGTATGGGTGGATGTGGGTGGTTCTGATATTTTAAATACGCAAACCACACATCACATCGGTTCCGAACCTTTCCCGTCTTTTTTTTAAATTTTTGAAATTTCAATTGTGCAATCTTGTGTGACAACATCGTCATTTTTAAGTACTGTAACAAAAATATTTAAATTAAAATAAATGTATTCTAGAAGTAAGTACACTTACTTCTAGAATACATTGGCTTCCAAGTGTTAGTAATATTTATTTATTTAAGTTCTGTTTACTTATTTAATTTTGCGTTTATTAAATCAAAGTCATCATGGGACGAAAACATGATATTTCTGAGGATACAAAACGATATGTAATCCATATACTGACAAAAACTACTTTAACACAATGTTAAATTGCCGAATTGGTGAGAATTACGAACTCCTCAGTGTCAAACATTAAGAGAGTCTTGGAGTATATAAAATGAAAAAATATACCCATTCTGGATTGGGCTGGTAATTCACCACATATGAACCCGATTGAAAATGTTTGGGCTGTATTAAAACAACAATTGTCCAAAGAAGTGATCAAAGTTGATTGAGGAAATTAAAAATATTTTGTACAACGACTCCTTAATCAAGGATACCATCATAAAGTCGATCAACAGCATGCCGCGTCATATTTCAGTTTTGCTTAAAAGTAAGGGGAGATGGACGAAATATTAGCGGGTTGAATTTTTAATTTTTTTCTTCGTTTTTTTATAGAATAAATAGTATTAAATCCATTCCAATTAACTAAAGTTTATAAAAAAACATGTTTTTTAACCAAATTTCCGCTGAATTCATAATTTTTGAAAAATGCATATTAATTTAATTTGGCCATGTCAGTGATTCGAGATGAAAAAATTAAATATGTTAAGAAATATTAAATTTCCTAATGGCTGTGATTTAAATTCTTCAATATGACCCAACATGAACTGTAAGTTAGTTGTATTAAATGTGTCGTCTCTTAGTCATCCTGGCTATAAAGAAAGATAAAAAATGATACCCAGATACGAAACAAATTAAAAAGTATTTTAAATTTGGTGACTCTCCTTGAGCTAAGCCAGTAGCGCTAATTAGCGCAGTATACTAACCATTTCTAAACAAATAAAATTTAACAAAGTTACTTTTACATTAATTAACGAGACATTTGATTATCTTCCGGTTCCAAATATTTTCTAATCTCATTTATATCGGGTCCATTGCTGTAAAATGTCATAAAAACACTTAAAGTTACTAAAAATTAGTTATTCGAATAAATTTAATTTCTGCTTTCATTAACTAAAATATTTATCGCACCTACCTTACCTACATTACCGATATCATAATATTAGATATCCGAAAATTTGAATATTATTTAATACAAAAATATTTAGAGAAAATTGTATTCAATTTCATATGTCATAAACACCTCACTGAAATTAAATCAAATTTCTATTTATCAATTAACACGATTTATAGTTTTATTATGCATATACAAAACTATTTTAATATAATGTTATTAATATTCTATTTAAATAAAACGAAAAAAAAAAATATAAATTATTAAATTATTAAAAAATTGTCATGTCTCGTATGTAAATATTGACATGACACAGATAGCACGCAGAAAAGTAAAATTTTTGTATCGATGTTAATGAAATTTCTTCAGTACACGTTTAACAACCATACACACATACACACAATTCTTACATATGTACATACCAAAGATATAATTTAAAAATTTTGTTTTGTTTTTGTATATTTTCCAGTCAGTTGCGGCCACAAAAGTGTTATGATCAGACAGCGCAGTGAATTTAAATTTTATAAATTTTAGTTACGTTCTAGTGAATTAAACCAAAAATATCCCAAAAATGTATTCTAAATATAGAACTGTAGTGTTAAGTGTAATAGTGACATTATTATTGTGCCAAGTCGAGAAAACGGGTTCGATCAAAAGTGATATTACAGTGAACAATAAATTAACGCCAATACCAATTGAGGTGCCCGGTATTAAATCACAAACGGAATCGTACCACTTTGCAAACAAAACGTTCAATTTGAGTAAAAAAAATATGCAACGATTAACTGGTAACCAATTATGGGATAGTCTGATAAATGAGTGCCTGGATAAACCATCGTTTTCTTGTATACAAAAAAATGTCTATACATATTTGGATGATACATTAAATTTAAGTGATGTGAACGTAACCGATCGTTTTGTGTTTAAGAAGAACACAGTCGATTATACCAAGTATACGAAAGAGGCAAATCAACCGCACAATGCGGATGAGGACAAGTTTAATGAAATCGATGACACATATCACGATGAGGGACGTTCAGGTGCGATAATTTTATTTCCATACATTGTTTTTGTATTAAATTTTAGGTTAATTACCCTGAATATACAAATTAATTGGTCAACCTGTTGTACTGTTTATATATATATTTTAGATTCACCCATCGAGGAGGTAACAAATGCATTATACGGAAAAGGTGTTAAATTTATGATGACACATGACATTGAAATGAAAATGCCTGAAATGATGTTCGATGGCGCCACATTTCGTATTCAACCGCGTTCATTTGAAGGAAACGGGGCACTGGTTAAAATCGAATTTTTACCAAAGGGGGTAACAGATGTGGCACGTGAAGATATCGGAACAGGGCGAATTTTTCTTAAAAAAATTAGTAAGTACAAAAATATTTACGTTTTATATGTGTGTCACGCTAATATATAAGATACATGTGTGTTTACGATAAACATGTAGCGGGATTTTTGAGAAAGTTTTTTTTCTGTGTAAAGATGATCTTTTTATTACCATAGGTAACTATAAATTGAAATCGAATTTCGAACAGTTTTGATATGTATTGTAATGTGTGATTCGTAGTATATCATTTGGGATAATGCTACATTGGCGGGTCAAATTAGAAATTTTGTTAGTTTTGTGTAAACTAGATTTGTGTAATGGTTTCGTATGGGCGAAATTTATTGCGATGGTTAAGAATAGATATGATTTATAAAATCCATACCAATGAAGATTAATGTGAGACGTGAGAATATCGCAATTAATAATAATTGTTAGACAATACGTGTCCTAAAATCTTGCATGATGAACTTTTTTTTTAATTTGAATTAATTGAATTTTTAAAACAAGAATATATCATTATAAAGATATCGTTTTGCAAAATCTCATGAATTTGGGTTATACGTACCATAAATATACTGGTGTCAAAACGACGGACTCGTAACTTGGTAGAACTCTTAAAATAGGGGATCTAATATGTCTTTTGATCCATTTTGCAGCTTAATTTCAACTTTTTGCAACTGGCCAACAAGTTTTGTAGGCCATGTAGGACTAAGAAGCACATTGAACGACGAACGCAATTGAATGCGCTAATGAAGTTGTTCCTAAATTACCCATAAATTATAAAAATGGCGGTTAGTGATATTTTAAGAACAAATTCAAATTTCTACTGTGAAATATGAAGTTTACACTATTGATGGTGATTTGCGAACATTTAGACGATTTTTCAACATTGATAAGTTTACAAATAATTTCATTTCAAATTTTTTATTTACACATACTACAAACCAAAATAAAATTCTAATAAATGTTACATACATGAAGCGAAACCCTTGTGAAGCCTGGCATTTCCTAGAAATCTTGATTCTAACGAATTTTATATCACAAAATTCTAATCGAGCTCTCATATCTAAAATGACTTTAGTGAAAAACCAAATGTCTTTGAAATTTTGAATCTATAAGAAAATATAATCTCAAACTTTTCACCTATGTACACTCTACTTGTGCTAACCTGATTAAAATTCTAATAGAGGTTTCATATCTAAAATGACATTCTCGCGATAAACGGAAATCCTTAGAAATTTTGATTTTTAAGAAAATTCAAATCTCGAAATTTTCACCGATCGCCAAACTTGCCATTATTATTTTGGTAGATCTATATGTATACTGAACGCCTAAATGTGCGCCAACGCGATTTAAATTCTAATAAAATCTCATATCTAAAATGACGTTCTCGTAATAAACGGTCTACTTGTGCCTACCCGTTTCAAATTCTAATAGAGCTTCCTCACATTTTGGTGAAGAACGAAATTTCTGAGAACTTCCGTTTATTCCGTAAATTGTGCTAACTAGGTTATAGATTGTTTTACATAAAATGGCAAAGACTTACCTGATGAAACACAAAATTCGTAAACAATTTTTTTAATATGATGGTTTTGGCTAAAAAATAGAGAATAATTGGTAGAAATGCTAGAAACGTACTTCCCAGAATGTAGTGTTAGGCCAATTTTAAATTTGTAAATAATGAGTTTTGCAACTAACCATTTTTTTGTAGCGAGTTTTGCGATTACTTTAGTTGAAAATTGTGTTTTAGTAGTGCTACATTTAAAATGGCAGCTTGTGGGTGGTTTAATTATCCTAGCGGTCTTTTTTTCAATCACAGACAGGGCAGTCAGCATCTTCAAGATTTATGATCGTTGCATGTCTTTCGTAAATTTGAATATATTCTTAGGGCTGAACTTTACTGTGTTTGATTCGAATCTGTAATTATAAAATGTTAACTCATTATAATGTTCATAGTTTTACCATCTATATGCTTGTTTTATCTTGATATTGGTCTCGAATTTAATTTGCTCTTCTAAACATGATGCACATAGAACATAAACCTGATGATGATGTTTTGTACCCAATATTAAAACACTTGTTGCAAAACAAAAATGTTTCTAAAATAGGACTTTCTGATATTTACTTCTGGCGATTCTGCTTTGACATTCGATACATTTTGATTATATTCAGGTCGCTTGGAAAATTTTTGTCTTTGGCAATCTTATTTCTATTTACAATAGTGTAGTTCAATTGTTTTGGACCAAGACCAGTCTCTAAATAATTTTTAGCTAGTCTAACAACACGGTCCTTTTTTATTCCTAGTATGCCACAAAATGCAACCTGACACACTCTTACGACAAAATTATTTGCATTTCGTACGTAATAAACCAGTGACACTGTTCTTTTTAAATTTACCTTGACAGTTTTGCTCTGTACGAGGGAGGAATTTACTGCGCTAGCGTACGTCAACAAAAAAGCATCCTATGGGAAATTTTACTTTGGTTGTTATAAATTTATTTGTAAAATCTCATGACATCAGTGCATTTGGCCGTATGGCACTGAAAAGCCCCAGTATTTCTTGGATGATTGCATTTTGGAGCCTTGGGCGACCGTTTTTGTTTATATCTAGTAAAGAACTAATTATTCAATAGTTACATTTTTTTGCCTAATTTGTTTTTCTTGGTCTCATTTGCTTGTTGAATTACTTCTTTTTCTTCATTTCTCACCATTTAATACTACTATAGGATATTCGATAATTTCTTTATCTTAATTTTTTTTTAAATATTAAAATTGATATACTATAATATTTTACACTATAAATAACGTCTGATAATAACTAGAATAAAATTTTTCAACTGAACAAATCTTCAGAACTTAGCGCCAAACCGAAAAACCGTTTTTTTTATTAAAATTTATTTTGTAAATAACTAACTTTGCTATTTACGATGCGTGTTAACCATGGTAGTCCGTTTTTAGTCCAAACCATTGTGGTCCATTAGAATTTTAATCGAGTTTGACAAGTAGAGTAGACATATAGGTCTACCAAAATAATAGTGGCAAGTTTGACGCTCGCTAAAAATGTTGAGATATAAATTTTCATTAAAATCAATATTTCTAAGAATTTTTGTTTATCACAAGAATGTAATTTTAGATTTGAGAGCTTTACTACAATTTTAATTCTAGTTGGCACAAGTAAAGTTTCGATTTGAATCGAGAGTTTCGTTTATTAAGAAATGAGAGCTCTATTACAGTTTTAATCGAGTTGGCACAAGTTAAGTGCAGATCGAGAATAATGTTTTAGATATGAGAGCTTTATTAAAATCTCAATTACGTTGGCATAAGTAGAGTGCACATCGGTAAAAATTTTGAGATAAGAATTTTCTTAAACTCAAGATTTCAAATACATTTGGTTCTCTTAAAAAAATCAGGAAATTCATATCTCAAAATTTTCACCGATGTGCTTTCTACTTGTGCCAACCTAATTAAAATTCTAATAAAACTCTCATATCTAAAAGATATGAGAGCTCTATTAGAATTTTAATCAGGTTGGTTAACAAATAGTTGAGTGGTGAAAATTTTGAGATATAAATTTTCTTAGAATCAACATTTCTAAAAAATTCCGTTCTTCAATTGAATGTCATTTTAGATATGCGAGCTCCATTAGAATTTTAATTGAGTTAGCACAGGAAGAGTAGACATATATGTCTACCAAAATAAAATGGCAAATTTACGATCGGTGAAAATTTTGAGATATGAATTTTTTTAAAATCAAAAATGAGAGCACTATTAGAATTTTAATCGGGTTGGAACAAGTTGAGTGCATATCGGTGAAAATGTTGAGTAATTTGGGATAAACTTCAATTGGGTCCGATTGATGATATTTTATTTACTTATATCTGGTTTCATAAAAACGATTTACAAGGTTTACACATATTTTGATAATTAGAATAAGCTCGTTCACATGCGGGTTTTGTAACTTTTTAGGTTTATTCCAGATTATGAAAATTAAAAAATTGTGACTGATCGTTATTATCCACGAGGTTAAACGAAAGATGGTTAAATCATATTCTTTCATGTAGATTTTCTTCCATAATCGAATTTGTCGTTGATTAACATCAAATAATTTCTTAATATAATATAGTTTTTTTCATAAAGTGTTAGTGGTCCGTCTACTAATATTAGTTTCTAGTCAAATTAGCTTTAATAATTTAGTTTTAACTATTAATTTCATTCGGATAAAATTAATAAATTAGAAGTGGCAGTACGTAACTTACCGTTGTTGGATCAAAACTTTAATCTTTGATTATAAAAATACAAAGAAATTGTTAATCAAATTTAAATGCGTTTTTATTCAAAATTAGCCAACTATTAATGTTTAATCAAATATTTTAAGATTGGAGCCTCACACAAATTTCTAAATGAAAACTGAAATTATCAGCTGCGATTTTCAATTCCAATATATGTGACCTTGTCTATGAAAAGGAAGCTAAGGTGTCAAAAAATCCTTTTCAATTTTTTGCCATATATGATTATGAAACCTCATTTGAGGCGCCCAAATCCTTTGATGGGATATAGTGCCAGAGAGAGAGAGAGAGAGAGAGAGAGAGAGAGAGAGAGAGATAAAGAAAATGATAACATTTGTAAACTCTACTTAACGCGGTTAATTGCGATAATATTCCGAGCTAATTTTAGTTTATTCTGTAAACAACACATAATTACGAATTATACATATTTAGTAACTTATGAATAGTCATGTGAAAGTTTTCATTAAAATTGTTAATTATATTAGCGAATTATATATACTCTATTTGCCCTGTATCTAAAAATTTCACAAAACTCCGAATACCATTTTTAAATTTTTCTTTTCGGCTCAAGTCACTTATTGGTGTAGAAACTGGGTAACTTTTAAGAAAAAGATCTTAAACTACACTACTATCTAGTTTTATTTCGATACTTATTCCGATACTTTTGGCCGATATTGTAGCAAAACTAATTTAGAATCTTTTAGTTCTTATTCATTTTTCTTGTAAATAATACTTGTTAAGCCACATCCGGCTTGTCAATTTGAATCAAAAATGATAGGAACCTCCCAAATTATCAGGAAAGCCTAAGTATCGATTTTCATCCGAATCAGCAAATCGGTATGGGCTAACACATAGAGGAACACGTGCATATATGGTTTATAACGCAAGTATAATAATTGAAGTCTATTCTTGCGATATGAACCAAATATTGTCGTCAATTTACTTTGGTTTATATAAATTATAGTAAACGTGAAAAATCGTGACTTTGAGATTTGTGAAGATTTACTTGTTAGAAAATATTCGTGCATGTGTTCGTGTGTATGCAGTCTAATTTTATTTCATCTATCTACAGCCCTGACTGTATGTCTGATCGGGTATAAACTTCATACAAAATCTTTTATCATAAACTTTAAATCCCTGCGGTATTTGGCCGAGTTTGCCGCCCCGGTGGCAAAGTGGTTAGCATACTTGCTCCAGCGACCGGAGGTCCTGGGTTCGATTCCCGGTGGTGACAAGGAAAAAATTTCACGGTTGGTTTAGGATCAATGAATTAATCACTCATTATCCGAAATGAAAATATGATTATGGAACCACATGTGAGGCGGCCAAATCCCTTGATGGGATATAGTGCCAGAGAGAGAGAGAGAGAGGTATTTGGCCGAAACCTATTCAACTAAAGCAAATGTCTTGCAAAAATATAGTTTACAAAAAAAATAGTTATGAAATATAAAGGTAAACCATAAAAAAGTGTTAAGTTAAACTGTAATTATCAAAAAAAGTCGTTTAAAAAAATACATTTATTGCAGATTAATTTAAACAATTAATCGAAATATCGACTAATTCAATGTAAATTTCTGTTTTGGTGGCTACATAAAATATACAAAATTAATTTTGCAACAGTACCGGTCAATATCCGGTTTCCAAAATTTTAGCGGAAATCACGATTTTTGACAAACTATTTTGTAACAAAAAATGGCCCTTTACAACCGAGAAAGATTGATTGATGGGGATGAAATTTTATACTTAAGCTCTTCCATTAGGAGCTCCTAGTGAATTTTGGCTGATCGATCGTGACAGTATCATTTATGTACGTCATAACCAAAAAACGCTTCTGATTTATAAAATTCTAAACTAATTTGGCAACAAACAGTTTTAGGTCAGTTCTCCAAAATTTAAGTGCAAATTACGATTTTTTATCATGATCTATTTTTGAAAAAAAAAAAAATAAAAAAAAATTGGCACAGCCCATATAAACTGGTCTACTATAAACTAACATTTTCTTAATTAGTTTTGCTACAATGTCAGTCCAGACCAGTTTTTCAAAATTTAAGCGGAAACTGTTTTGATTGGTCAGGATAAAACTAAATCTTTAAGGTTTTTCCATAAATTGGAGATCCACTGTAAAATGCAGCCTCCATAGGAGCTTTAACGGTTTTTGCCAATATTTTGAAAGTAAAGAGTATTTAAGAGAAATGTATTAAAAATAAATTTCGGAATCTCTACAGACCAGGTGGATTCACTTTTTGGAATAAAACTTCATACAATAGCTTTTTTCATAAATTGCGGGAAGTCCATACGAGATTTTGCGGGCTTCCGCGGCATCTTCCGAAACTTTTTCAATTTTTGCAATGAAGATTTAATATTCAACAATGGTTGACCTTTTAGGTTTTCTAAAATTTAAGCAACATTTATGTAAATTTGTCTTAGACGAAAATCGGGTCTTGGCCTCATCGATTACACTGTAATTTTTTTCATTCTTGGCAGGAGGTCTCCCTCTCTTTTCTACTGAAATTCAAGAAACGTGAAAATATGTATTTCCTTTTTTCCTTTTTTTATTATGTGTCATTCCTCATTTAATGATTTTGTAAGTATAGTACAAGGAGACCGTCTTTGCTCGTGTTAATGTCCCTAAAAATTGCATTCAAGGAACCAGCTTTGTTTGTATTTAATTTATTTAGTACTTCTTGAGGGGTACTCCTAATTTACACAAAGCCTTAGTTATTTCCGTTTTCTTCGTATGTCTTGTAGACCAGGCCTAATTACCCGAGTTCAAAATTGGTTGCTTATGATTTGGAGATCAATCCTAAAGGCCAAATTCTAACCAGCATTCGTTTCAGGTGTTTTAAGAGTGCCGGACTCTTCATATTATCTGTATAGAAATAATCCTGGGCTGGGATGTTGTACCATCACTATTTTCGACTTTCGACTTTTTTATGTCTCAATTTTCAGGAATCAATTATCATTCTATTTCGCGTAAACAATTATGTGTTTTATATCGCGATTTCAACCTCTTGATATAATTGTGAGCTTTCTCACTTTTCTACAGTTCGATGAACATATCACGAAAAAAATATTTGGTAATAAATAGAGTCGATTAATCTAGTAGTCTTAGATATCGTAGAAAAGAAATAGAGTGATGTTTTACTCAAGCAAGCTGAGAACACATTAGAAAAAGCGTAGATTTAGAAGTGAAATAGGCTGCTATTTTACTCGTAAAAATGAGACATAAAAAAAGTCGAAAGTCGAAAATAGTGATGGTACAACATCCCAGCCCTGTGTAGGTTTTAGAATACTCGACACAACATTACAGACTGAGTGCTATATAGTAGACGGCGGTCTGATCGGTTATCAGCACATTATGATCAACACTTTAACCCGGTACAGTTCACAACGTGTTTTAGCCTAACACAACCATAATATGGCACTTTTTATTTGAGGCTTTTTTGAAATATGCCACGTTGGCTTTGGCGTGAAGTTGTCTGGGGGAATCAGGTTAGCTTGATTGACACCGGGCAATTAGCTCACTACGGAATTTGTGTGTGTTAGGCTAAAACATTTAGTGAAATGAGCCGAGTTAAGGTGATATAAAATGTTCCCTATGGTAAACGAAGACGTTGGTATAATTGATTGGTCCTATAGGGAACTTCTAATCGAAAGCCAATAATATTGGCTACTCAAACTTTAAATGAATCTGTGGCAGATGCATTCGATTTTTGTCGAAGTTCACTTAAACTTAAAATAGTCGAGAGATTCAAACAAACAATTTGCAATTTACATTACAAAGAAATTGATGCATAGCTACATCCCAAACGAAATTCAATATACTCAAAATTTATAATTTAACGAAACTCAAATTTCCGTTTTGAAATCGAATAGAATAGGCTGGGTTCATTGGAATTGTGCTGTGTCCTAAAACCACTCCATATTATTAAATAAGGTTTCAGTCAAGTTTTTAATAATGCTAGTTAGTCCCTTTCAAAATAATGCGAATGATCCTTAATTGTTTCCAAAGTTTGAAAAAACTGTCGTACACGATGAACATTTAACAATACTGATCAATACTTTTTACGCTATTTGCCGTAGGCACTTGGCGAAACACACTTATACTTAATAAACACATTTTTATTAATCACTTGTTTTTTGTTTCGCAGAATTATTTTGAATAATTTTCAAAAAGTTTAAAAAATCACTCAATCGATTTCGACTTGTTAGGTCATCATCAGGAGTATCTACTGATTTGCATTAGTAAAAATTTTGTTATATAGCAGAAAAAAGCAAAATATAAAAAAAAAGAAGGAGGGACAGAAAATAAGCAATAAAAATTAATCTACGGATCGCGCAAGTAGGCGATGAGTCATAGGTTGAGTAACAAAATTCAAGGTATATTATTGCGTACGTGAGAATAAAAAAGGGCGGGGTCTGTAATTTTTGAGAACCGGATTTCTCTCTGTTCGTTAAGGATATTTTGGTTAAGAAATATTGATTTTCTAATTTCGTAAGATTCTGAGGTATCTAAGTGTCTGCCTTTGGGTTGTATATGTAATATGTCTAAATTGTTCAAGCTAGGCTGTATGATTTTCTGAAGTTAAATGGTTATGGAAAGTTGATTGATTGCAACCAGATAAATGTTCTTTAGCTCTAACTCCAAAATTGCGCCCAGTCTGACCAATATATGAGAAACTACAATCATTGCAATTGATCCTATAGACACCAGATTTGGAAAGGCGATCAACTCTAGGTTTATTGTTAAAAATCATTTTCTTTATTGTGTTATTATATTAAAAAGCAAAACTAATATTGGTATAATTGGACACGATGTTGCTAATCCGTTGGCTCGTTTTTCCTATATACTCTAAGCGACGACAATTTTCCCGCGTTGGACTATCCGGTGGATAAATACCCGTTAGAGTTTTACGCTTTAGCTTTTTATTCAAAAACTTTAATATAGTCCTATTTGCATATCCGTTATTCGTTGCTATTTGAAAAATTATGTTAAGCTCAGTGTTGTAATTTGAATTTGTCAGAGGGATGTTTATTAGTCTGTCTATGAGTGAGTGGAAAGCTGACATTTTAATATTATGAGGATGGTTTGAAGAACTAGGGATAACAGCGTCTGTATACGTGGGTTTCTGATAAATTTTGAAGTCTAAAGATGAATTAATCCTGGTTATTGTTAGATCCAGAAAATTAATACATTTATTTTCTTCTTTTTCTAACGTAAAATCAATGGTGGGATATTGAGAATTTGACCAAGTAAGGTTTCCAAATCTGGTGTCTTGTTACTCAACCTATGACTCATCGCCTACCTGCGCGATCCGTAGATTAATTTTTATTGCTTATTTTTTGTCCCTCCTTCTTTTATTTATATTTTGCTTTTTTCTGCTATATAACAAAATTTCTACTAATGCAAATCAGTAGATACTCCTGATGACCTAACAAGTCGAAATCGATCGAGTGATTTTTTAAACTTTTTGAAAATTATTCAAAATAATTCTGCGAAACAAAAAACAAGTGATTAATAAAAATGTGTTTATTAAGTATAAGTGTGTTTCGCCAAGTGCCTACGGCAAATAGCGTAAAAATTATTGATCAGTATTGTTAAATGTTCATCGTGTACGACAGTTTTTTGGAAACTTTGGAAACAATTAAGGATCATTCATATTATTTTGAAAAGGACTAACTAGCATTATTAAAAACTTGACTGAAACCTTATTAAGGACATAGTTTTGGCCCTGCGTCCACACAATGTATATAAGGTAGGAGTGAAAAGCAAACCACAAAAGAACTGTGAGTGCTTTCGGCTGTAAAACATATTGCATAGATTAAAATAAAATAAAAAATGTTCTTACCCCAAAATATGCACAACAGTCGAATATTTTCGAGCAACTTAACAGATCAATTTTATATAGTATTCGTCCCTACTTATGCTATCACTATTATTGGATTGGACATATTCAAGGAATCAAATCGGCGCATCGAAAAATTATACATTACAATAGGAACTAGTCTCTGCATTTCATAGTATTTGGGAATCATTATATTGGATATAGATGCGAGGCACAGTGAAGTTCACTATAGAAGCAAATCGTACAACCAAAGTTCTAATTATTATAACTTGCTTAGCCATCCTTGAAAATACCAAATAGGTCAGGGAGTATTTTTAAAAAACATTTCACAGAGCAGCGCTCCAAATAAATTCACTTCAAAGCTAGCATAAAACTGAACAAAATACTATATTTACAAACCATCTGAAAATGTATCATTTAAATTGCGTGACTCATGCCCGGCTGCTTCAGAGTTTATTTGAGTGTGGGTAGTCCCCACGAATTGAAATTGATTGAATAATAATTTTTAATATTTGTTCAGAATATGATCTTGTTGATAAACTTTTGTTATACAGACTCTACATTCAGTAGTCATTTCTCTATCAGGTCCTTCATAATCAATAATTAATCCACAAAACTTTATTTTGGATCAGGAATAAAATTCAATGTTTTTTTCGTATTTGTTTTGTGCTGCATATTAAATCAGTATCCATCCATTTTTCAACGTTAACGGGGATAAGACTAAAAATTAGAACTTTACGCCGACAAGATATCTCAAAAGAGCCTTGTATTTTACTATAGTATAGCCTCCAGCACTTTTTTAGCCTTTTTTAATTCGTATTTCTATATTTTGAGAATTTCCATGCAACAGTCTCAGTTCTTAGCTCATTTCGTTTCGTAATATTCTTGAAAGAGTCTCTTGCATTACGTACTAATGTTTTGTAGTCTTTTCAACCACACCATGTTACTCGATTATTAAAGGCGTCGGCAAGCGGATGCACTAGATCACCAAGCTTTTTTGTTAATCAAGCGGTTATGAAGCGGTAACGGCAGTGAATTGCTACAAACATCCCAGTCTTCCTCCTGTTTCTATAATTATGTTTTTTGATGGGTTTTGTTTTCAATTCAAGTTAGATAGATGTATTAGATACCTTTCAATTCACTAAACCATCCTTAATGGTATCTGAGATTATGAACGTGAGTTTACAGCTAAAACAGCACATGCATAGGTTAATACTTAGAATAAAATTAGAGGGTAACTCACTTCTTTTATTCGTATCAGTGCTTCTCGAAATTGTGTAATATGAAATTGCATCACTTCCACAAATTTGCATGATTTCTCCATTTTAATTGGTTTTGAGCCTCCTTTTACGAGCTTCCTACAACGACAGGTAGGATAATTTTTTGGCGTAGATTTCGCCAAAGCAGCCAGCGACTTTCTACTTAAGACGATAATAACTGACCTATGATTGGCCTTTGGTTTTTCCAAATTGGCCACTTTCCAGTCAGTGGTCGGTAGTTTGGAAATTCTAATTCGTTATATAGGGTTTTCCAATTTGGCCGAGTCAATGTGCAAATTGTCTATCATTGCGTCTGCTATGTGACTATTGCTACCACAGGGTGCCAACATCAACCCGCCCAAATTTACAAACGTTTAATTTCCAGAATTTCTTTTGGATCACTGGGTTTGGGTGAAAACAAACCATTTGCTCTAGATCTGCAGAGGAATCCATTCTAAGTAGTCCATCCATTCTGCTAGTCTAGCAACAGGCCAGAAATCACCTATACCCTCTCTAACCTTTCTGAAAATGATGGAAACATTCGGTCGGTACAAGTAGTCCACTTGACACTATTCCATTGCCACCCTTCGTACCGACAAACAGGAGCTTTTACAGGGTTTTCCTCATACTATTATTAAAATGGCGGTTAAGGAATTCTCTACTTTTCTCCGACGATATACACCCTCCTTCGTGAGCTCGGTCAATAACAGATAATTATACCTAACTATACCAAAGTCCAACGGACATCAGGTTTTAAATTAAAGCTTTAAATGAATCAGTTGCAGATGCTTCAGAGTTTTGTCAAAATTCACTTAACCTTTCTGGGTTTTGTGAATAAAATAGTCTTGATCTTGTAAACTCAAGCAGACTTTCTTGAAAGGGATTTCAACCTTACTCGTAGGGGAGATTCATTTTTCAAAAAATAGTCAATAATGCTATTCCTTTTCAAAATAATGTTAATTTAATTTTTTGCCAATCTGGTTCGGTAGGCAATCTGCAATTATAATTTATAATATATTTTCATACATATTCAAGACAAATAATTTTAGATGATAAACATTTAAGTTTTCGTTATAAAACCAAGTTTGAAAAAACTGTCATACACGATTAACAATACTGATAACAGTTAACAATACTGATCAAAACCGAAGAATTGAAACAAACATTCAAATTTCTAGAATTTAAAATTTCTTTGATTAAAAGACCACAAATTAGATAATTACCATTTCACAAAAAACCTTTTAACACAAAAACAACATTTAAAGGTCAAACAATTTTATCTTTAAAGTTCAAATATACTCGTCATATACATTGAACACACGCCAACTCTAAATAAAAATCGAACAAATTGTATATTTATGTGATTATCTAATACACTACATAAAACATTTACATAAGTCGAATACAGGAAGCATATACAAAAAAAACGAAGTTTAATGATCACAATACTATTTCTGTACTTTTACAAGTTACCAAATCGTTTCAATGTTAAATTTTCACGGTATGTTGCATCCGCATCAATAATTCGCCACAAGCAAGCATCGCCATCACATCCGAATGGACGCCACGTCAATAAATCACGATCCAATTTGCCATCGTTGAAATTATACATATACTCGTTCCATAGGAAGTTTGTAATGCGCACCAAATGTTCCGTGCGTCGGGCATGTTCAAATTGCCATTTATCCGAGTCGAGTACGATCTCATCCGTTGCATTCGTAACAAAAACTCGTCTCCGTGACGTATCAAAATTATATTCATTTGAACCGGCAAACAAATATCCATCATTTGTTATGCTTTTAATCCGGAACCATTGTCCACTTTCATCCGCCTCAAGTTTCCATTGGCACGATGAGCTATCGCGTAATGTGTATACCATTTGATAGCTGGTATTTCTAAACGGTTCACTTGTCGGACATAAAAATCGTTTGTACTGTTCATTTTTGATCAGAATTCGATTATTCCACGGGAATTTTTTCCATTGTTTGCGCATATGTTCCTCGACGTACACTAAATCGGCATTGTACGGTTCCTCCTCCAACAATTGGTTTACGTTATAGTCGAGCGACATGCCTGTGACGGAAAATAAACCATCGTGACGATTCATTAAATCGTATAAATTACGATATTCTGTGATTTGGCTTGACGAATTGACCGCCTGTTCAAGAATCAAGTCCGCCATTTTATTATTTCCGTGATACCGATTGTAGAACTGGGAGAGGAATTTTTGGCGTTCAAGCGGAAGCTCATTTGGTCCTTAAAAGAAATAAAAGAAAAAATTTAGACTATACACATTTTTTTTATTTCATTATTAGTTGTATATAATATTTGAAAATCGGATACATTTTATTGCGCACCAAAACGTAGATCAATACCTCTTGCTATTTTCCAGCGACAAGCGTCACCATCACATCCTAATGGTTTCCAAGTAAGCACCTCACGATCGTACGAATTATCATCAAGATTGTAAATGTATTCGTCCCAGAATAAATTTTTGATGCGATACTGTAGCATTTTATTTGGCCGGGAATTGCGTACCGGCTCAATTTGCCATTTATCCGCCGTGTGCACAATTTTACTTGTATCGGCGACCGTATAAACTCTGCGCCGCTCATGATCCATATCGAATGAAGTCGCAGCCGCAAACAATACACGATTATTTGCTTTGTTTTGTATCGTAAAGTAGCGCCCATTCGCTTCTACATTAAAACTCCAGTAACAATTTGCATCTAAATTTTTTAACGTATACACTTTGTAGTATGCCGGCTCAGTTGCGTGTTGTTCATCACTGGAGCACAAATATTTTTCAAAACCGATGTTATATAGCGTAATGGTCATATTCCAAGGTATTTGATTAATTTCGGTTAATAAATTGTTTGTTATATTTTCAAGTTGTTCACTCTCTCCAAATATTGCCCTTAGTTGATTGACTTGGTAGCCTAATATTGTACCGGAAATGCTGTACATACCATCATGTTGCACCATCTCATCGAACAATTTTTTGTATTCCAGAATTTTATTTACCGGGCTAACATCTTGATCGATATAGTTTAGGATTATTTCGCCGATTTTACTGTTGCCAAAGTAATTATTTCGCAATCCAATTGGTTCATCACTAACAACACTACTTATTACTGCCGTAATTACAAACAATAGTTGTAATTTCATTTTAACTTCACTTTTATTTTATATACTAAAACACTATTGCCTTGGTTGAGAGTTGTCGTTTAACTAAAAGTTTCGAAGACGATGATCATATATAAGAAATGTAATCAAATCTGGTTGTAAAAAACAACAAACAACAAAAAAATACCAAACGATCACAAATAAGAAATAATAGGGTGATTCATAATTGTTAAGATGTGTTGTATGAAAACCTCGAAGTAAAATATGTATTTTGAGGTAATCGGTTAGTTGAGCCGAGATGAACTAATCAAACTGGTTTTTAATTTTTTAATAAAGATTTTCTTGTGCGTGTACGTTTGTTGCCTTTGTCGACGGGATTTTTTACTTGATAATTTGGGACCAGTATTTAGTGTTTCATTTACACATAAAAATATATTTTTGTTTTCTTAGAAAATCCACGATAACCTTTGTTCACCAACCAGATAAGGTAGTGAAACCAATAAAAGAGATTAATTCTTACTTTTAAAAATTCCAAATTTGATAATTTTTTGTAAATGTAAGTTTTATGATAGTCAAATGCACCACATGTAGTTCCAAACTATATAATTGATTTATGTTATCATTCAATTGACCGGTTTTAGTTTACTTCCAATTCCATTTTGTAATATTTTCAAGGTTTTACGTTCATGACTAATTACAAAAATTGTTTTTCATTTAAGGGAATTTTAAAGCATTTACGAATACAGTAGGATGAACTATTCCGGACGTTCAGTATTTTGTATGGGCTCTTTTTGCACATACTGTAGTGCCCAATTCGTTATCAGGAGGTGTCGTCAAATCCTTTGACTTCTATGATCTCGGCTCTCAATATGATTGTATTTTAAAGTGATCCGTGAAATTTATCCAGGCCTAGAATAAAATTTTTGCTTAGATCCAACACTTGTATACTTTGAAAATTTTCACAGCAACATAGTTACTATACTAGCTAATACCTTTAGTCGGTGGAAAACGCATCGAGACGAGAATGTGCCAGTCACAACAGGTGCATGTATGGTGAGTTCAATAGAAACAAGTGTTCAGTCCAGCAGTATAATTAAATTGCGAAATCATCGGATTGAATGCAAATTAAAATTTGTTTTCTTTGTTTTTTTCGGCTTGGAGGTCAGTATTTTTTATAGTCATTTTTGCTTTAGTTGTGTTTATGTAAATAGTGGTAGAAATAGCGTAAAGTATCTCACACTAACCTATTGTGGATAATTGCAAACTGAATATGTGGAAAGAGTTACTGATTTTTTGGCTAATGAGGATGGCGAAGCCTTTTGAAAGCGAATTACAATTAGAACTGAATGGTGATTGTAAGTATAATTGGTGATTATGCGCAACTTGAAGATATTGATCAGGAAAGAGAACCAACTTCATTGTCTGCTATAGCGAAACCAGTTGAATTTTATAATTCCAAAGATAGAAGGATTTGGTTCATTGATTCTCATGTAACTGGGAGAGATCGTTCACACAATACAGCTCGTAGTATGCTAGTGGAAGACCAGCTGTATTTCTGATACATTCTGAAATACATGCACAATTTTAAGATAAATTCAGAGATTGCTAATATTATTGTGAAAGGAATAAGTACGGTTGACGAAACTAGCAAAACTTTAAAAATATGCAGCCGCAAGTAGGCAACAAATTCTGTTAAGTTTTTTGCGGAAAATAAAGAATTAAAATATGGTCGATCAACAAGTACTCGTGTTAAGAATGAAGACGCAAGTATTTAAATTTCAATTTTTTTATTTTCTAACGTAATCTTGTTTTACGTCGATACACTTTTCCTAACGTTTCTGCCATTTCTATAACCCCTCCAAAAAATACAATCTCTCAAACTCTTCAAAATACGCTTCTATCTCGGCGGTAACCTCCTCGTTCGAGCTGATTTTATTCCTCCAAGCCATGTTTTCATTTTGAAGTACCGAATGAAATCGCAGGGAGCCAGGGGGTCTAATATAAAATTTTGTTTTCGTCTCGGATTTTTCCGTTAACGGATAAATCCGTGCTATTATGAAAGCAAAATCGAAAGGGATTTTTTGACTACACTAGAAAAAATCCGACTTCTTACTTATCCGAGTACTTCTAAATAGTTAAAACCCAAAAATTCACTTTGAGAAATCCGAGATGGTTAAATTTTATAATAAACCCCCAGGTCAGGCGAATACAGTGGATGCGGCAGTAATGTTTTATTAATGTTTGTTTATTTAAAAAAATAAAAGATAAGGTTTACCCTTTTCTCGTAAAACAGGCTCTAACCTCTTTAAATTTTTTATAGATAAAACTAATTTTTGAGTAAATTAGAGCGGAACTTAGTACGAGCTTTTCGGAGGTGGGCATAATTGTTTGCGAACATGGTAAAGTAGACATTCACGTACAATATGCATAATTTGCTTGGGATCGTTATCCTGTTGAAAAGTGCAGTTTGTATTTGATAGCCCTAGTTTTCAACAGATTGGATAAAAATTGTTTATAAATATTTAGATACTTAAACCTTAACCCACTTAAATGTGTCTCTCAATAAATATTTAATTATACCGACACCATAGTAAAGACTCTGTCCAAATTTTTACAAAGATCGTTGACTAGAGTAAGTTATTTTTCTGGGATGACCAGAGACAGAACTTTTAAGTAAAATGAATTTAAAACAAAGAAAGTCCCTTTTGGGGATTAGTTGATTTTAGTAATTAGAGCAAATTCATTATTTTTGGGCAATGGGCCTCGAAATAATCAATCTTAGAAAAATAGTAAAATGCAATGGAGGAAACTAATGATTTAATGTTGTATGTGCTAAGCAGGTGTCAGCATTTTAGTACTTATTAGAGGCCACAAGGACAGGCTTAAATATCTAGATATTTAAAAACCAAATTTAATTCAATCAGCTGAAACGCTATAGGTAGGGCTGCCAAACACAAACTCGCTATAACACAAACTCGCTATTCCATCAGGAAGGACTTAAAACGGATAGAACATTTCTGAGTATATTTTAAGAAAAAGTTACAAAATCATTTTATCATGTCTAAAACACATTTAAGAATGCATTTATATTCGGAATAAGGAATAAAGTTCCGCTCTAATTCACCCAAAATTTGGTTTAATCTATGGAAAAGAGATATAGAGTCTGTTCTGCAGGCAAAATGTTTCCCGACCAATTATTAGTCTACTACAGTTTATCCAAAGCGTATAATGAATTATAGCGGGAAGAATAAAAAGTAAAATAAATCTTTAATGCTTTTAAAAAACCAATCTTAATAAAAAAAAATGTTAATTATTAGGTATGCAAGTACAAATTCGGCTCTGAAGTTGGTTGCATTGAAAACATACTTGAACCCATCCAAGTCGCTCGACATTTTGGGTTAGCTTATGCTATATATACACATTACTGGTTTCATAACTATGGTTTCGAGTTAACCATGATTTCGTTGTAATGTGTCACCCCTAACCATGGTTAGCAACTCTTGGTTTTAACGTAGTTTCGGAATGAGATATTTTTTCTCGTCCCGAGGCATTTTAGTGCTCACAACACCGAATACATATAAAAAAATGGAAATTCCGAACACTAATAGCTTACCAAAAAAATCTAGTTTCCTCCGAATTTTCTGTATACCATTGAAATATTTAGTTGGCGGGAACATTTTTTTCTGTTCTGTCAATATAAAAATCATTTCTGACAATGTCAATCGTGGCATTTTTGTCAATGCCTACTCCATTACTATTTAAAACCTAACGAGAAAACAAAAGAAATTGTAGTGTGTCTTGAGTTTTCATCTCGCAAACCATAGTTTTCTAATCCTAGTTACGAAACCAGATATGTGTCTATGGTATTAGTCATTGCTATTTGTATGACATAAGTTTCAGTCATTTACAAGCTGTTTGCATCAATTTTAAGAGACGGCTTCCGATAAGCAGCATGTATACATCATTGCATTCTATTCTGTTTTCAAATGGAAAAAATTGCTGATCAAGCTATGGAATTCATAAGTTCGTCTTTGAGTGAACATCCTGTGATACATTCAAAAGTAAAATCAAAGTTTTTAAGATTTCATGATGACAATTGTAGTCTGGAGGACCATCCACGTCCAGATGCACTAAAACAATTTAAAGACGAATCACTTAATGGTTCACTGGATTAAAATCCGTGTCAAACTCTAAAAAAAAACTTACAGAACAGTTAGGTGTTACTCACTAAACAATATTATTTCGATTGTATGCAATGGGAAAAATATTGAAGGAAGGATTATGGGTTCCTCATACACTGACCGAACAAAAACAAAAACCGAAGAGTTGATGTCTGCATGAATTTGCTTTCTCAGAAAAAAAAAAAATTATTTTTCCACAAAATCATTATGGGTGATGAAATGTGGATTTTGTACGATAATCCTAAACGCAAAATCTTGGACTGATTCAACCACCAGCTATCAACATCAGTTGCAAAAATAAATGTTCATGCCAAGAAAGTGTAACTGTGTGTTTGGTGGACTTGGAAGGAATCACTTACTACGAGTTTCTGGGACTTGGTCAAACTGTTACAGCTGCACGTTTCCTGATCAATGAAGACGGATTGTTGCATGACAACACTCGTCCACGCGTACAGCAAAACATGCGGCGTATTTTCCAGGGTTAGCTCCCTCTGGTTACAACTTATTCAGATCGATGTCATTATATTTGAAAGACCAGCGGAATTCATTATCTATACCTAAAACTGGCAAAAGATCATAAAACAAAGTAGAGTTTCTACTTGTACACCTAATAAATCTGCGATACTCTTTGTTTTGCAGAAGCAAATATTGGTAAACGGCATTTTAACGGGCTAATATTCTTGTTATAGTATCAAACACATTCATAATATTTTTTTCCTATTATTACTTGAAATTTTTTTTTCCTTATTTTTTTGCATTTTGTCATGGATTACAGTCATTGATATTTGGGTTTTCTCCGTAATATTTTTCTGACGAGATTTTGATTTTAATTCGTTTGTTTAAGTTTCGTTTTCGCTTTCTTCGTTATTTTGTCGAAATACCATTTTGTTTTTTTATCTGGTTAGGTTTTGTGGCAATGAAAATGGCTGGCTGATTTTTTAATATTTATTTATAGATGAAGTGCTAAGACATCGTACAATTTTTAATGATTTGTGTGCGTCTATATTTACTTCAGAGGAATCAGTTCCAATTCGTATATTTTGTACATTGGAAGTTTTTTTGTTTTGTAATTCTGAACTCTTGGTAACCGGATGATTCTTCCTAATAGAAGAGTTTCACCACACATGGCTATTCAACAAATTCAAACCGATAATTTGGAGCAACGGACACTTCTTAACCGGTCATTTGCAAATACTGCAAATCCAATTACAACATTTTCAAATATTGTACATTTACTTCAAATATTGTGCAACATAGTGGAGAAAGAAGGAATGGGCAGTAACATCATATTTATATCGAAATTCTAATACTTTAGGCAAATGATAAAAACATCAATTTACAACCAAATTCTGGAAAAATACGAGGTAGATTGTCCTTGTATTTTTCCAGAATTTCCAACAATTGACTGAATCCTGACTGAATTCCATGTAAAGGAAATCAAAAATTTACGGCTTGCATGACATCTGCTGTAATGGAAGAAAGCAGTAAACATTTAATTGATGTTACTGTAAACATGTTTGTGATGATAAGGGTATAAAATATTATTGATTCGTTTTGCTTGATTTGACGTCTTATAAGAATTTTATAACAAAAGAGCCGTGCTAACTTCTGAAGAAGTCTACATTTTCATTGAATTCTGAGATTAATGAAAATGTGACTCAATAAAAAAACCAAGTTACTTTCAGAATTTAATATCGAGAGTATAATTTCGCAGTTTGTCTAAATTTGCTAGTCAAGTTAAAAATGACAGGAGAAATACCAATTTTTCCAATTAGATTGCCGATTGCAATAATTTTTTATGTTGCTGGGTGATGAACTGGACAAAGAAATTATGCTTGATATTTATTTCCGATGATCTTCCACCGTCTAGCATTACACAGTACATATATGGTTACGTTATACGTGATAAACGTATTATACGATTTGAATTTTGATTTTTCAAAGTTTACTAACTTTTCCAGTGATTATTTACATAAAGTTATATCTAAAGCTTTGGTGTAATGAGATCTTTAAATGCCAAGATATCATTTTTTCGTAGTTCGGGGATTAAATGAAAGCTTTCCGTATACAAAATTGGTGAAGTCAAATATAATGGTCTTTTTACGAGAAATCACGACCGTGACTTATAATGTTAATAGTTGGAAATTTGTCGGTAAAGATAAGATTTAAACATGAATCAGGGCTTTTTAGCCATAGCTTTTATTTGGTTGTAATTAACTTACGGAACTTACGAAACGGAACGAAACCAGATCATCCCGCCGCAAAACTATCGTGCCTCACCCAGCATTATAGGTTTTAATGCTAAGTGAGTCATTAATCCGAAGAATACTAGACGATATAACCTCATGACCATCATGACATGTAATGCAACATAAATGTTCCGTTTCTAATGTTTAATATTTAGAGTAAAATTTAAACTGCGGCTAAAATTGACAAATGTAGATCAGATTTTATGGTTAAATTTAGACGCTTGTATGATATGGTGAGGGATTATTACTATCGCCACCCTACTTTTTTTAGATCTTTACAGATTTACTATTTTTACAGATTTATCATTCACTATACTGCCGAAGTTCGAAAAATTGCGTTTAGAGGTTTTTTCTGTGTGCCTGATTGTCAGACGGATTCATTGATTTACATTAAGGCGACATAGCACCTTCAAATGTTCAAAAAATCGAATTTTTTTTTATGATATTTGTAATATGTTAGAATGAACGTTTAAAAACATGATTTTAATGATATAAACATGAAAATCTCAAAAAAATAATAATTTTATTAATTGCGAAGCGCTAAAGTCATTTTTTACGCCTTTATCTCGAAATGACGATCTTTAAACGCGGTTATCTCGAAAAGACGTTTTTCAAGTTGGCGTGCAAGATTGAGAAAAAAACTACTTATCCAATCGTTCTAAAATTTTAACACGTTGATCTACATATATTTCTGCTAAGAATGAACTACGGAAGGAAAAATTGGCTTTTAATTTTTTGAGTTACAGTTAATTGGGGGAAAAAAAGCTGCATTTTCGAAAAAATACCGCCACTTTTTTATTTTTCTTTTAATCAGACGTTTCTGAGAGTAGTTATGATGCACGCCGCGAATTTTCAGTGTTTTTGGAAAACCCTAGTAGCATACGACCTTGGGCTAAAAAAAAACCTAAAAAATTGTTTTTGTACTTTCAGTTAAATAAAATGACAATGGAAAGTTTCATTAAAAGATATCTCTTTTTATTCCATTAAAAAAAAAATCGTTGAAAAACTTTTTTTTTCAATTTCGAAGGTGCTATGTCCCCTTAATCTTCATATATTCTAGTAAAATTTAGTAGAAATCGGTTCACTGGAAGTGGCAGCTTCCAAAAAAGCATTTTTGTTTTTTTAATATTTTATGCAAATTTTCCAATAAGTACAGCAATTACGAAAATAATCGAATTAAACAAAAAAAAGTAATATAAAAATTACAAAAATTTAACCTTCCGTCGGTGCACGGGGGTAAAAAGTTACCCCAGGCTTATAAAAAGTTAAATAAAAAGTGAATTAATACGAACTGATTAGAAATCTCTTAGGAATGCTCCCTCTTACATGTTAAGCACAACAATATATCAAAAAATGGCAAAATCAGAACTTTTGAAAGCGACTGTGGCACAATAATAAAAAATATGCCACGATCTGTGCATGGGGTAATAAGTTACCCCAGACTAAGAAACATCCTAATAATATTATTTTAAAACGGTAGTTAAAATGTTATACAGACAACACGAATTAATGAAAAAAAACATGATTATGTTTCTTGTTGGCAACCAAAAGTACATAGTTTTGGGTCTATACAGACATCAGTGTCACGTACCAAATCACCACACGGTTGTTTGTTTCCACGTTTCGCTTCTGCCGCCTATGTTGTTTACCATATAACCTGATAAGCTATGGCACAAAGAGAGTCGACCATTTTTCAGAGCATCCATGTCGTTGTAGAGAATGCAGCAAATTCTACGCTTTATGAGTTTCGATAATCATCGAACTAGAACCGAGCGACTACAAACTGATAAATTGGCGGGTTTCCGGGATATATGGTTACTTTTTCAGCAAAATCTGAAATTAGCGTATAAATCAGGAAACCTAACAATCAATGAACAACTGGTGGCAACAAGAGGGTGTTGTAATTTCTGCCAGTATATCCCTTCCAAACCAGGGAAGTATGAAATAAAAATATTTTGGATCGTCGATGCGGAAAACTCGTATCTATTGAATGGATAAATTTATATTGGCTGTCAACCCGGAAAAAACAGCGCAAAAGATTATCCATTCAATCTAGTGGACAAACGGCCTCGTCCCTACGTTAAGAAAGGACGTACTCTAACTATAGATAATTTATTTACAAGCTGTGCTCTCGCCAAAGATATGATTCGTCAAAAAACAACAATCATAGAAACGATTCGAAGTAACAAACCGGATTTACCTGTCGAATTGGCGGCACATAAGGCACCAGACAAAAAAATATATATAAAAAATCGAGAAGTTGATTCATCACGCTTTTGTTTTGACGGTTATCTCACTTTAGTGAGTTACATACCAAAATCAAATAAAAATGTGTTATTATTATCTACCAATCATAATAACGATGATATCGATGGAACTTCTGGCAAGCCAAACATAATTTTGGACTACAATTCCAGTAAAGGAGGAGTAGATACAATGGACAAGTTGGCCAAGACGTATACATGTAAACGTATCACTCGTAGATGGCCCATGGTTTTGTTTTTCAACATGATTGATGTGGGAGCTATTGCTGCATTTTAGATACATAAACTAGCTCGCCCAGATGGCTACGTACAAAGGAAAAGCAACACCCGTAAACTTTTTCTGGAGATCCTGGCAAAACAGCTTGTTGATCAGCATACTCGAAAGCGGCTATCAATTCCAAACGCACTGAAAAAGAACGTAAAAAAGCGATGCAATTAATGGGTTATGACGTCGATACTCTAAGACAACCAGTTGCTGAAAGTAGTTCGCTTAGTACGTAAAATCGTAGTCGTCGTTGCAATTTCTGTGATCGGTCTGCTGACGTAAAAACTATTATAAGCTGCCAAATCTGTGATATGAACGCATGCAAGCACCTTCATAAAATAGTTTGCAAGGCCTGCTGTGCCATAGAAATTCAAGATGTAGAAGTTATCGCTAGCTGTGAAGATCTTGAAGACGATTTTGATTAAATATTGTTCCTTTTTTAAATAATGTGCATTAATTATCACATGAAAGTGAATTAAACTATATTTTCAATATGTTCAACTGAATTATAATAAATTTTATTGATATATGTTTACTTTTATTATTTAAATATTTTAACAAATTACAATTTTAAATTTGTTTCTCGTATTGTGTATCAAACTAACTTGGGGTAACATTTTACCCCCATGCACAGAGCATGTATATAAAACACGTGCACCGACGGAAGGTTAAACTAGATCAGCTAATTTTTCAAAAACTTAAGCAGAAGTAACATTTTTTGATGAAATCTGTTTTTCGCCTAATTTCGGCATTTATTTAGCTAGTTCGAACAGGTTAGATAATCTGTATGAAATCCGAGTGATCCGAGGAAATACGAATGAAATTTTTGTTTAAATTTTAAAGTTTGAAGTCTAAATTTTAAGGAACACGCTTGTACATAATAAGCCTTCGTGTATGGCTCATTAGGCCAGATTCAAGTGACTATATCAAGGAAATATTATAGATAATATTTGTGAAAATCTGTCGATAAAATTGCTGGCGAATTACCTGCTGCGGCATCGTATTTTTATTTTCACTTTTTGTTATTACTAGAAAAAATTTCATATCTCTTTTTTATTGTTACAGTCAAGTAGAATGTCGCGCTACAACTGTAGTAAAATCCGCTGAATATACATATTTCTTGTTCCACAGTTGTGCTGCATATCTTGGTTGCGAAGCATCCAGGGTCGTACCTCGTATGCTTAGACAACAAAACATAATTTAAAAAAACATTTGTTATTTATTTAACTTTGCAGCGCCATATAATGTGAACAAAATATAATTGAAATCTGGCTAGCCTTTTATAAATTCCAGTGCGAGATTAATTTAAATTTTATTTATTAAAGTGTTTAAATAAATTAAAATATGTGTTAAGAATGTAACAATTGTTTACGCGAAGTTAAAATCTGAAATTTTATGTAAAGATAAAAATACCTATAGTTAAACAATTTATAGCAACAATTGGAAACTAAACAAATTGGGTGCTTTACGCTAAACTGAAGTGTAGACTTAGAATCGGAATTATTAGTTTATGATAGTTAAATTACTATTTAAAATCTTGGTTAGAGCCAAGATTATTCTAAATATTTGAAGATACTGAATCTTGTATGTATAGTTACGCAATATGCTGCGTTGAAAATAATGTAAGATAATTAGAAAGTAAAACTCTGCCGATCTTTCTCTTTCATACGAACGTGATAGGCTTGCAACGCAAAAAAAAATTAAATACATTTTTGATTTTCATTTAATGGACCAATATTGACCAAAACAGTTCCACAATAATTATTTTATAACATTCGCTCTAAACTAGGTTAAATTAACGTTTTGTATAACACTTTCATTATATAAATTTAGGTTAAGAAAACTTCTATCAAAATGCAGGCGGTTAATAAAAGATACTTCAAAAATGCTTTCAAAAATTTCGCGTGCATTAAGGTTGGTCCATATTTACAAAAATTTGTGGCATACATTTTTATGTCGTTTTCGTGCGCCTCACCCGTCCACACTTCCTAATTTGCGGCGACATTTTTTCGCCGAACGCGTTTTGCACAAAATTTTGTAAATGTGGACACATCTTTATATTGCTACTCAAAAATTGGCTTTTTAACAAAACTCAAAACATCGTGGCTCTGGCGGCAAAATCAAAGAAACCATGAATCAGATCGTGTTCACGTTATTACTGCACCAAGTCTCTTGATTTTTTTTTTTTTTTAAATAATTTGTTTTATTTTAATACATTAAACAGTCAAAGTGCTTTTATTTATTAATTGGATGAAGTAAATAATTTAGCTATTTAAGGCTATGGGAACTTATTCAATCATTTTTGGAGCAGGAATTGTTAATGGGGCATCTGATAAGTCGTGTTGTGAAATACTTGGTATAATAGTTCTGTTCGACGGCCAGTTTAGATTTGTTATTTTTACATTTAAAATGAAGTTGGAGGACCGTGAATATAAGTCTTGAGATGATTATTTTTTAAATAAGTAATTAATTACATTGGCCTTTTGGAGTTAACGTTGTTTCGACATTGTGCTGTATAGTAAGCACTACATTACTTTTATAATGCAAATAATTTATAACAATACTTATACTTTCATATCTTTTTATCCTGTAGTACTAAGTTTTTTAACCTTAATCCTTTTACCTATTCCTTTTTGAAACAATCAGATTTGCAAACCAAGTATAGTATCACAATGCAAGAGTATGCTAGCAGAAATAAGGTTATATGAATTTTACTATTATTTTACCTATTCTTGGTTCATTTAGGCCATTTAGTGTTGGCCAAAATATCAATTATCAATTTGATAACAAGAGTCCTAATGATACGATATTTAATTCTCGCTGGTCAACTTGTTATTTTTTGTTCTATCAAAAGTAAACCACTTTCTTTCAGGTGGCAAAAAAATTTTAACATTATAGAAATCATTCTCAACCAAATAGGCTCAACGATTTTTTATTTTTCATAATGTGCATTAAAATTGTTTTAGGACTTAAACCAGGCTTCTGCATTTATCGAACCTTCTTGAAAATAAATTTTTACAGTCACCTTTGCGAATACATGTTTACCGTCAAAAATCTCTGCGGTTTACTTCGGAATAAAAACTAAATTGTTATTTTTATTTGTTTCACACAAAGTCTTCTAGCAGCAAGCACGAACATAGAACATGATTTGAACATTTATAAAATTGAAAACAAGAAAACGATATCAATTTAGGATTACGCGTGGCGTTTTGTTTGCATTGGTTCGTTGATGATTGAGTGAACAAACAATTTAAATATAAAATTGTTTTTGTTAAAATGTGGAAAACCCAAAATCACTAAATTATTATATGAACGATTAGTTGTACATAACTACTCAATCATTTTTATCGCGTTGTTATTTTTTGCCTTATAATCAAAACAGAATTTCATCATCTTAACAAATTGATTTATTATTTCACAACAAGTAGAAAACTTTCCGAATAATTTTATTTATTTTTCTTAGTTCTTTAGAAATGTGCGCGCTCTAAAAACGATGTAGTTTCTTTAACAAAGTAATGTACTAAGTACAATTTTTTTCGGGGTTCGAGTCTAATCATCACATTTATTTAATTCAAGAATTCGATTTAGTAATATAATACAGTTATGATTTTAAACATAGAATTACGGAATTTTTTTTGGTACTCTACTAGAATATACATATAGATAAAATATTAAAAAGTCAAATTCAAGTTGAATTTTAAAAATTTAAAAATTTTAATGGTAGTTCTTCAAATTTAAAGCAGTCAACAGTAATTATAAATTTAAAAAATATTTTTTCCAGTTAGTTTTGAAAGTGTTTTTAGATAAACTGAAGTCAAAGTGATCCTCTATTGTATTAAATGTTTTCACTGATCTATTGATTGGGTTGTTGTCTCCATACTCGGTGGAATAGTGTTCTGGCGCCATTACAACATTAATAGAGATGTGCCCAGTACGTAGGCAGAATCAATGTGACCAAGTAGTACGTTACCGATGAAAGTGGCATCTAGATGGAGGCGTCTATTTCGAAGAGTGCAAATATTGTATTCTTTGCACTTTGTTGTATATGGTGGTAATCGGGTCAAATTTACATGGAACGGTTCTCTATGGTCGTAGTCCCAACCAAATTTTTTTAATAGGAATAACATAAATCTATTTTGTATGCTTTCAATTCTCTTGATGTGAACATCGTGGTAAGGATTTCAAACAATTACGGCGTATTCCACTTGAGATCTTACATAAGCAAAATATATAGTGAAAATAACTTTTTTATATCCTTGAACTCTCTAGTCCATCGTTGAAAAAGCCAAACAAAGAGTGTGCTATAGCAATACAGTTATCGATGTGCCTGTTAAAACTAATATTTTCAACGAAGGTGACTCTCAAATCTTAAATCTCGTATACCCTTTGAATTTCTACGCCATTGATGTTGTATGCGGTAATTATTGGATTCCGTTTGCGATGAAAAGACATAATTTTGCATTTTTTGATATTCAAATACATTGAGTATTTGAACACCACCTACTAAGTCTATTGAGGTGTTCTTGTAGTTCGATAGAATCGCGAATTTGTGTGATCGTATATGAAAAAATGTTACGTCAAATATGAGAACATTGGAGTTTTTTATTATGTTCGTTATGCTGTCAATGAAAACAATAAAAAGCCATGATCCAATGTGAGATCCTTGGGGAACCCCAGAAGTCACGTTGATAACTTTAGATTTCTTATTTCTTATTATTACATATTGTTGACGACTTGTTAAATACGACTTGAGCCAGTTGATATAGTCCATTGGAAATTCAGATGTATACAAGCTTTGGAGTGCTTTATGATGACAGGTATAGACTCAAATGCCTTACTGAAATCTGTATATACCACATCAACTTGGTTATGTTTCTCAATCTCGTTTATAACTATGTTAGTGAATTTAACCAAGTTGGAAGAAGTAGACACATGTCTGTTTGCCACTTGCCAATCTCCCAGTTTTTTAAATTCGAAGTAGTAGTACCTTTTGTATTTTTTTGTATGAGTACATGTGAGGCGAAAACTTAAAACGAAAAATTATTGATTATGCTATTACTCGTGCATGCGGTTGTTTGATACGACGATATACTGTAGAGCATTAGAGTGAAGGGGAATGGCAGTGTGAAAAGCGAGATAGTTTAATGTAAAAAGAGAGTATAGCTTAGTGAACATAAAATAGGTGTGGCTTCTTAGGTGACTGCCATAATGTGGACATGGCTGGACCTATTATGACAATTAAGTAATGTTTTATCGATAACAAACGATTTGGTAAGTTCAAACATGTACGTATAGTCAAAATATATGTAAATCTACAAACAAGAACTTACGTAATTTATTTTTTTTCTAAAAGGCTACGGTCAGTGCTTTCAACCTACATCGACCAAATTAGCCGCCCTCAATAATTTGTTACAATGTAAATAACAATTTATACTACAGCACATCTCAAATGAAATCCCGATTGTTTATATAGAGCTTATATAGTTAGCTGCACCATCAACATTTTAACTTGCCATGTAGCTATGATATCGAAGCTACTGAAGTGAGCCGGAAATTTTTGCCGAAAAAGTTTTGAAAAATAAATAATACTTAATTCAAATGTTTAAATATATTATGAACAGGGTGAGGTTAGCCAATTCGTAAATAGCTGGATCCCATATTTATAATTTGTCGTGCTAAGGGGCAATGAATTTGAGTGCCAAAAATCAGAGAATAATTTATGTAGTATCATTTTACAGACATAAGCTTGATATTTGGTTAAGTTGCTGTAAATTTAAAGTCCAATTTGAAATATCCTTATATGTAATTATCTTTGTTTGGTCCAGGGGTTTTGGGAGACAAACATGGGATCCAGTTATTTACGAATTGGTCGGACTTCACCCAGTCAAAATTACCATTTAACATTCAAATTATACGATATTGATTTTTCAAATTTTTTTTTGGCAACAATTTTCTGCCTACTTCCTTAACATGCAATTTTCGGCTTATATCAACAGCAGTTGGTACTACCACCTGATACAAAATATTTCGATCATGCAATTTTTTTCGGCTGAATTTTCGGCTAACTTCAGTAGCATATATAATATCGGAATGATTCTTAGACCATAAGTTATTACAAATTAACAAAATTTCATGGGTTAGTTTAAGACCAGTTCTTTGATGTGTCTGACGGTAAATTTTACACCCAAATCGATTATTACTAGTATCATTAAACATTTATTGAAAGCAATAAAGAAAAGTACTAATATGATCTACATTTTTTGTGTTAAATTTTATAGAATATATAAATAGCCCCCAAAAAGCGAATTAAAATTGTTTTGACATCAAACATTATTAAAAGAATAACGTCAATTTACCCACTTTAAATAATTTATTACTCTGGACCACTGCCAGATTTTGGACCAAATAATGCACTAAAACAATTGCAGATGGAAGGGCAACCTCATATCTATGTGTGTAATAAATGATTTTTGTGTCAGGTTAGACGAAATCGGCAACTGACAATGTAGGCTTAAAATTGTTATTTATAGGTCGAATGTTACTCCATTAGGCTTTTGAAGAACAAATTAACCTAACCTATACAGGTGATAAAACATTTTTGTGACAGACTAGACGAACTACCTTCAGATGAAATTTTTTCAAATATGTAATTTAAAGATCGATTTATCCACGTTTTTGTGAGCCGTATGAGGGTAAATAAATTTTATTTAAGTGAATAATAAATTATTTTTGTGTCAAGATGGACGGAATTGGCCTAAAACGGGAAAGGAATCCTCTATATGTAATTTAAATGTCAATTTTACCATATATTATAATTTATTACACCAGACCGCCACCAGATGTCGGATCAAATGTTACTCCTTGGGCTTTGTGGAGGGCAAATCAACCTTATACGTGATAAAAAAAATTGTCAGGTTACACGAAATTAGCTTCAAGGCATAGGCTTCAGTTATGGAATACAATGGTTGACTATAATTACGTTTAATAATTTATGTTGGTGTAAACCAAATACAAATCTAGTTTATTAACCACCTGAGTATAGTAAATTTGCCCTCACATGGCCCATTTAGTAACATTTGTGGTAAAGTCTACCCTTAATTTATTTATTTGAAGCCTTTACCGATTGATGCCAGTTCAGCCTAATCTGACACAAATATATTTTATTACCCACTAGTCTTCCACAAGGCCTTTGTGGTAAAATTATTTTCAATATCTGGTGGTGATCTCGTGTAATAAATTATTAAATGTGTTGAAACAACATATGTATATCATTTTGTAAGTGAACGCAATCGGATTGTTTATACTTTCGGGATATTTTCCCTATTAATATAGGATTGATGAATTCACTAATTAACTCATCTAAAAATTGTTGCTTACCCATTCAATGAACGGTATATGGGCTAGTGATGTAAATTCACTTATTTACTTCTTATATAACTCTATCTTATAATGTACACATCGATGCACAATGTGAGAATTTCATAAGGATTTCCTTTATTACGCAACTGATGAAATCATTAGGGAATATTCAAATGAATTTCATGCACTATGAAAGAAATGAATTCATAAATGATTTCATCGAGATTTTCAAAAGGAATAGCTCTATTACCAATCCGATGAACTAATTAGAATTAGTGAATATATAAATGAATGTCTTGAACTAAGAAACCAGTAAAAATGTTAAATTATTTCAATATGAATCTCGCAGGTATTACACTAATACATAACTGATGAACTCTTTAATGAATTTATATAGGACCTTCAACAATAATAACGGAATAAAACTACATATTTCTAGCTACATAGATTAGCTGTTCAAATTCATGTATTCACTTCAAATTCGGTACATTTTATTTATTTAATTTAGGTTATATATTCTATATTTATATTTATTTATTTAAATTTGACGATTTGATCTGGCTGGCGATTTGAGGATAAAGCACCTAAAGATAAAAAAAATATTTTAAAAATTAAATTTATTCCCTTTATTACATTAACTTAACCCATCCCGATGTTCACAGTTTCTTATCCAATTTTTGCATGCAAAAATTCTGTTTTATTTTGAAATTTATCGAACCTTTTTGCGAGTCTGTCATCAGTACGTTTCTCAAATATTTCGGACTGGAAAAAATTTCATTTATAAAAATAAAATCCTTGTTGACAACTATTTTTGCCAGTATGATAGTGTCATCCAGTAACAAAAGTCATAGCTGGGACATCACAGATAAATCCACGTATTTTTATTAACTTCCATAGATTCAGAAACGACTTTAATGTTAGTTAATAAATTCGCTCAAAAATCATAATTTTTTTTTTTCAAATCCTGAATAGCAATCTATTAAAAATGGTGGCATACCATCTTTTCCTACATCTATAGTTATTAACTCTTCTCGCAAAACTTCCTCGAAAGGTTTGCTAACTAAATAAATTTATATCCGATAGTGTTAATATTCGCCTGGATCAACTTTATATACAATTAGACGACGGACGGCTAAGAGTTTTGAGGACGGCTCTCGCAGATTTTGGGAAATTTTTGATTCCCAACTCTGTTAGTGACTTCAGTAAATCTGTGACGTGCGAATGTGGGACTTTATTTCGTATTGTTCACTTGGCAAGATTATTTTTTAAAATAGCTTGATCTGACTTGGCTATCGAACATTGAGTTTCGTTTAGTTTAAGTTTTTCTAAAAAGGTGTCACTGACATCAGAATCATCAAAATCATTAATTCCAAATAGTGTTGAAGATACCGGTAGGAGTGTGTGTGTGTATAATTTTAAGGAGGTATGCAAGCGAAAAACTGTGGATAAATTGAGATAATTGCAAATTGTTTAATTTTTTGACACTTTTGATAATTTTCTATTTAAATGATTTTTATATCTTAATATACTAAAAATAGTTAACTCACATTCGCAATTTGCGTTTGATGTGAATTCTTATGTCTGCGTATTTAGTACATACATAAATACACATTAAATGTTTAATTTTTTATTATGAAGTTTTTTGAAATATAGTATATCCTACTCCTATTTAATTTTGGAAGTGAAATTTAAAAAAAACCTTAAAATTTTTTCGGAAAATTTGGAAGTTTCGGCGAAATGTTTCGCTTGCACCTCATATATAGTTTAGAGATACAACACCAACATTAAGACTTAATCGAAAACAAATTTCTTTTGGAGGAATGTTAAAACTTACCCGGTAAAAGCACCCATTTTAACGGAATTTTTAGCTTGTACATTCTACAAGCCATACATCCTATCAAAAATGCTTAACCTACCCGACAAACAATTCTAATAATTGAGTCCAAAAATTACCAAAACATGGACTGACGGCCGAGTCGGTGATTGTCTGACAACGGTACCATAAAATACCTGATTTCCGGAACACTTTAATCAGGTAAAATATACGAACGAAGTCCGATGTGGGTATTTTACAGTGTTTTATCCCGTGTTATGTTAAGCCTTATATTAGCGTATTTTCCGGTTATTTGCTAGATGAATCCATCAATAAATAATTGGTCAATATTAAAGAGATATATCGGTCTTAATTGAGGGATTTGTGACGAATAATATCGAGATTATTTTTCAAAATATTCGGTAAATTTGAGCGAGCACTTATTGTGAGCAAAACTAGACAAAATATTTTAATTCAATTATTAATTTAGGTATTTATTACGTAAAATATTATATGTGAGTTACAATGTAATATCATATTGACATTAATTTAAAATTTGTTTAATTTGCTATGCACGGGATTTGTTCACCTTTTGAGGTATTCCTGTGCGGCCTTTTTAATTTGTACATGGCTTATTTGCACATCCTTTGCCATGTAGTTGACCACGTGTTCTATCAAATTTAACAACAGAGAATGATCGGTAAAAACCAGTTTTGATACTCCTGAAAAATAAATATATATATACATGTATTAATATATGTAAATAATTTTTTAATAAATAATAAATGTCTTACTTTTTTCGAGCCCTGCTTGACACGACCATGAATATTTTTTGAGCAAACTTGCATCAAATAGATGCTCAAAAATATATTTTACCGTTTTATTCAAGGATGGCGACTTAAATTTAAAAAGTCTTACAATCTGTAAAAAAGAAATTATAATTATTATTTCAAGATAATGGGGTAGATACTCGATCGGCTACCAAGCAAGAAATATGCTGTTGCTGAAATTCTGTAAAATAGTAAAATAATAAATAGTATGTATGAGTACTTTTAATTTTGTTAAATTATAATTAAGTGTTTTATTTATAATAACTTTACATCCCGACAAACATATCTAAATAATTGATCACTGTTAATAATAATTTTCACGCGTCAGGTAAAACAAAGGAAAATTACCCGATATTTTCTCTATGCTCTAAATACACTACAAAAGCTTTTTTCTAAATATGTAATTATTTCTCTATGGAGAAATATCCGATATTTTCCTTATGGGATATAAAAATATAATCAAAACTATTCTCACATTTAATTATTTTCTTAATACTGTTAAAGTTAGCCGAAAGTTTCAAGCCGAAAGATAATGCAGATAGAGTCTTGAATACAGCAAAAATCAGTCATAAACTCGAATTTAGGATGAATTTAGGATCGGGTTATATCCTTCGGGCGAAGAGAAAATTATTTCGGTTTATGGGAATTTAAAAATCGATAGGAGCGAGAGTATAAAGAGAGTTTAACCTTCTGTTTAAATAGTCAAGACACTATCTGCATTATCTTTCGGCTGGCATCTTTCGGCTAACTTTAACAAGGTATTTTCTTAAATTATAAAAAACGAAAACTCACCTTGGTTTGCACTATAAAAATATTTAAATCCCTTAATCACAATTTAAGAACAAATTACACTTTAATTTTTGAACACTTTTTTTAAACACGTCCTCTTAGAAAATATTTTGAAGCGCTTCTAATTAATAAAAAAAATTTATTACATAATTCAAACGGCAACACACACATACATTTACGAGTATAAATAATCCAAATTTTGGTGAGATTTGTATGTTCTTTTATTTTATGTAATTGAGAAATCTCAATGCATTTCGAACACCTATAATAATAAAAATTTTGATTTTGTCTCGTCCCGTTTCGTTTAGAAACTCGTGCATACTATTTATGCAGGTGTTCACATTGCAACAATAATAATTTTGATTTTTCTTTTTTTTTTATCTCGTCTTGTTTCGTTTAGAAACTCGTGCATTATGTTTTTTAAATTTTATCCGAGTATCGGGTAAAATGGCACCGACGACGTAGCTTGTACGGCGAGAAATTGTTTGTCGGGCTACCAAGTTCAATTAAGGCCAAAATAATAAATAGTTAAAACTAACTTAGGTTTTTTTTAATTGGGTACACACGTGATTTAAGATTTACCACTTCACTATACGCGGTGGTATAAGAAGAACTGATTAATCGCAAAATTAAATTTTATTTTGTGATTTGATAACGATAAAAACAAAAACAAGACAAGTTTGTTTCCTGATTATCATCATTAAAATCATCATGAGTATCACCAAAAGGCTCATCATATGTTTCCTTTATATTTTGTGCTAAATAAAAATTTTATTTTATAATTAATTTTATGAAACTCATCATAAGAATCATCAGAAGTATGTTTTTAATGTTTATTTTTTATTATTTTATAAAAACACAATTAAGGAATTGGCAATACTTTGGCAATCTTGGATAATTGTATGCGTTTGGTGGATTTTTTCTAAAATAGTATTTGTGATCTGGTGAACCTTTGTTACCACGGTTTTTTTTTACCAAAATTGGTGTTATGCCCAAAAATTTATGACGTGTGCTTTTCAAACTAATTTTAGAATAAATTTATTTATACAAAAACTTAATTTTTGATGTAATGATTTGACATATGGGACCCAAACATATTTAATTTGATTATTTTTTGAAACATGTGGAATAGTTTATCTATATACTTCAGGCGTAATTGGATTTTCAATTTAAAGAAATTTGAATATTTTATTTAGAAAAGAATTTGAACAATCATGTTTAGATAACCATTTCTGGAAAGTGTAAGTTTAAGGAGCTTAAAATTTTCTTTATATGAAAAATAGGATCCGATAAATTAACTATTTTGTTACTGTAAAAATTTAGCTGTATTACATTTGAATGCTAAAGTGAGGTGAGATTCAAAATTTAAATATCTTTAATATCTTACCTTTATGAAACCAATCAGTGAGTAATGCTGTATTTAATTACGTATTTCGATCACATTCAAAAACAAGCTAACCTTTAATTATGTTCTAATTCCATTGTAACTGTAATTATATCATCAATATATCTGAAATAATTGGTTTAAAATTCAACGTGTTTAATAAAGTGGACTCAACAAACTCCACAACAAGATCTACAACTGCAAGGCTAATAGGTGAACTCATAGATGAATAAAAAGTTTTGCATAAATTTGGTTATTGAGCACAAAATTTGGAAAAATTAACTTCATTGCACTAATAAATTCTGATTTATTTAAATAAACATAAAATATCAAATGATAAAATTACTTGATCGACTGGCACTAAAATATTTTTAATTTTTTCTTTAAATTCAACAGAAATTTGTAGCTCCAAAAGAGTTGAGAAAATTCTGGTGAAAATTTTAGATAAAAACAAGCCAAATTATATAAAGGAGTTCCAATTGAGCTGACTTAGGGCGATATGAAACATTAACTTTATGAATTTTTGTTACACCATAAAGCTAAAAAAATTAATATTAATGCTTTTCATGGTCTTATTTTACACACATTTAAATTTTGTTAAAACAGTTTTGAGTGAATCCGTCTTATACAAAATTATATTTGCTATCATTTTATTACATTTGATATTAACATATTTTTACTTTCTTTAGCCGTAATGTATAAACATGCCTTTTCTTAATTCCTAAAATAACAATTAAAATAATTTTAAATTCCTTTTTCTAAGTTTACGATTTGCAAGACTTACATACACAAAATGCTTTGATTTATATTTAGTTTTTAATATTATATCTATTTTTTAACATTTTTGTAAAAATTATAACTTTGTAATTACCGCAAATTTCTCGTAAAATATTTTATAATTGATTTTTTACTAAATAAATTTATATTGTTTTCTTCTCTGGTGTTAAATATAAATAAATATTTGAAACGTTGGCACTTGGAGCAGCGAATTTTAATTGTAGGCTTAGTTCCAGGAAACCAACATTAAAATACAAAGTTAACTTATTGCACACCTAATAAGGTTAACCTGAGCTGAACAAGGCATATAAAGTAACATTGTAACTTAAATTGGGGGGGGGGGGGGGGGGGGCGGTCGGGTGTAGTAAATTATTTGAGCAAGTAAAATTGACATTTAAATAAGATTTTTAAAGCCGTTATCGTTCGGAGCAAATACCGTATAAGCTGACAACAAATGTTTTATTACCCACCAGCGTAAAGTTGACTTGCCCCTCCACAAGGCAAATGGAGCAAAATTTCATTCTTTATCCAATAATCATGCTAAGCTTCCGAATTACATATTTGACGCCTATATCATTTAAAGCCAATTCCGTCTTACCTGGCACAAAAGTAATCTATTACACACCTGACCCGCCTTCCACATTGTTCATGCAGTTACATTTGATCAAATATTTGGCGGCGGATTGTATATAAAATTTTGAAATGTGGTAACATTAACCCTTAAAATACACATTTGAAGCCAATTCCGTCTAACCTGAAACAAAAATATTTAATTACACATCTGGTTAAGTTTGCCCTGCTGCAGTAACATTTAAATCAATATCTGGTGACGGTCTAGTGAAATAAGTTTTTAAATTTGGAAACATCTACATTAGAATTACATTCCTGAACCCATACAAATTTAAGCCTATTCCGGTTAATCTCACAAAAAGAACCTAATTCCATATAACCTGACGTTGAATTTATTTCCCACCTGAGCAAAGTTGACTTGCTCTCGATAAAACCCATGGACTAACATTTGACCCAATATCTCGAGGCGGTCTCATCTAATGAATTATGATAGGTTGTAAAAATGGCGAAAAAATCGAAAAAAATTTGTTACACAACACAGCTCGTAGACTAACATTTGACCCAATATCTTGCAGTGATCTGGTGCAATAAAATATTTAACTTGATAATATCACAAAAAGTTATTTTTTATACCTGGCTAAGTTTGACCTCCACTCTTTAAGGCTTTTATAAACTGACATTTGACTCAACATCTGGAGGCGGTCTACAGTAATCGTCTGAAGTCAATTTTGTCAAATTTTACACAATAATAATTTTTCACTCTTAATTAGGAGGATCTGTCCTCTTCACATAGCTCGTGCAGTATCATTTGACCGAGTATCTGTTGGCGAAAAAATTTGAATTATGTTTAACCTGACTCAAAACAAAATAGTTATACACCTGTGGCTCTATTCTGATTTCCCCGGGAAATAGAAAATTGGGAAAATATTTTGCTTTATTTATAAATTACACTTTTCTCAAATATTTATTTTCAGTCCCCAAATGTATATTCTGGCAGACTGAGAATCATTTTTCGGGTTACATTTTTTTATGTAGATTTTTATAAACTAAAACACATGTTGCGACCTAATTATAAGTTTAATTTATTTTTAAATATATATTTATTAGATAAAATAATGTTTAAAAATTCAAAAATGTACGAATCGCAATTCCCCACAAAAATAATGGAGAGAAATTAACGTCCAATTGCTATAAAATTAAATTTTATTTACCCAATAAAAAAAAATCCCAGTCGGTATAATACGGTATAATACACTTTTGGGAAGACAAAATTTCCAACTGCTAGAAAAAGTCATTAATTTCCAATTCTCTACTGCCGGAGAAAACCAGAATATGGCCAGGTTAAAATCATAGTGGTGGTTTTAAACCAATCAATGAAATATAATTAATTTTTAATAAATTATGACCCAAGAACCATCCCCATGTCACAGCTACAGTGACTCACAGCTTATTTGACCCAGTCGCATTTTATGAACAAAATTGAAAATATCTCGCAATAACTTCATTTGTTTGAAAAAAAAACTAAATGTAATATGAAAGCTATATTTACTTTTATTACAAAACAGCTTTCATATTACATTTAGTTTTTTTTCAAACAAAATAAGACATCGCGAGATATTTACAATTTTATTCATAAAATGCGACTGGTTCAAATAAGCTGTGAGTCACTGTACATCAAAAGGTACAGTTTTATTGGTGTACGGTAAGCTAAACAAACCTCTGTTCCTCGCGAACGCTAACTGTAGCAAATTTTTGATTTGTGGTAATAAATTGTTATGAAAGTATAACAATTTACGATTAAGGTTTCATTGAAGTGGGCTAATTTGGTCGGTGCAAGTTGTAAGCACTGCGCTTTCTTGGTTTTTTGACATGTAAACCTGCAAATTATAAACTGATCTTGAAATGATATTTATTAGGGACTTTCTCCTTTTGTTTTTGGCCATGTTCTGCATTAGTTTGGGAAATTTTTGGGGATTATAATTTCATTATGGAAAATTTCTTAAACTTTTGGGGCCTTTGCATTGAAGTTTTCAGAGCAGTTTTTGAAACAAGTTCGATATTTTCAGAAACACTAAGAACAACTGACAAAATGCACTGAACATTATATTCGTCTAAATAACTAAGATGAGACATTTTTAATTAATTGTTGGTGGTATTTTTACAACATTCGTATCCATATTAAAAATAAAATTAAGCCCCAAATCAAAAACATCTAAAAAATAAATGAATACTCATTAAAATGAAAAAAGACCCGTAGTATTGAGGTATTTGTGAATTAGCATACCCACAACAATACTTGGTCATTTTCCAATATAATATTATTATATATCCCATTATAAGACTCAAAGTAGTGGCAAAGTATCCATCTAACCATACAATTTTCGACCTAACCATTTTTGTTTAAAATATTAAATCATAAAAAATATAAATAATTTCAAGAAGTTGTCAGCTATGAATGACAAACAAATATTTATGAAATGAATCAAGAAATCACTTTTAAGTCTCACAAATCGTAATAAAACATTTCATATTCAAAATTATGGTCCACACTGGACTTAACTCATTCTGAGTGTTATCAAGAAGCCTCATACTAGAGACTCACTCTATTGATTTTATTTTGGAAAACATTCTTAAATTTAAAAATGCGAAAACGCTAAGAAACTATACTTGCTGCTTCCATACGTTAAGGAGAGAATACAGCTTGTGGAAAATAAAATTAGTTCCACTGCACTATAACCGATTGCAGAGCCACCCTGTAACACTGTCTTAGTTCCAAATTTTAACAGCAAATGTTTATTTATGTGTCTTTATTAAATCATAATAATGCAATAATTTAAACAATGAGTTCTCAGTATTACGTACACTAAGATGATTTCAAAGCAAACATTAATTAAGCACAAAAAAAAAAAAGAAGATTGATTTCATCATAAGAGACGCACAAACTTCCTGAAAATTTACTTATTATTTACTGAATAAATTAAACTGACAATGTATAATTTTTTTATCTTTACAGAAAAATTCTTCAAAAACAAACTTCTATTGGCCTTCCTCGCCATCGTTTTGATTATTAAAATAATCAAAATTAAACTATTCTGGTTACTGCCGCTACTCATCGGTGTTGGAGCTGCCAAAAAATTAGTACTCAAACTGGTGTTGTTCATATTCCCTGCCCTAGCACAAATCTTTAAGTTATGCTCGTGGTATCATCATAATTATCACCAAACGAAACATCATTTCCACTCGCATCACATAAACCATTTGCATTCGGTGAGTACACGAGGTTAGAAATTATTTTTAGGCTGATCATTTAAAAGAAAGAATTTATAAAAATTTTATTTGTCGAATTATGTGCAAAGTGACGTACATGAATTGGTTAACTTTTAGTGAAGTTTATCAACCGCGATAAAATTCATTCAAAGTCGTAAAAAATATATAAATAAAAATTATCGGAAATCAACTAATTTGAGTATATTTTGAAAACAAAGTTAACTTTCTTTTGAACGAGATTTTTTTAGTTCGCTTAATCAGATTTATATAAGAATTAAATAAAAGATTACGCCCGATCAGATTGTGCCCTCAATAGATGATTACCATCATTCATCACCACCATATGGTGCCGATATTATTTATTCGCATCCCCCGAAAGGTCATCCAAGCGAATATATTCACGGGGGACCTCCACCACCGCTCGGTTCATTGCATGCGCACGAACACACTCAGCAATGGGAATTTTCTGGACCCGGTCTAGGTTCTGAGTAAGTATATATAAATAATTATATAGCGCAGATTTTGGTTACAATTCGAGCATGCGATGGTTACTTCTTTAAACTCATTCATTATTCTAAATAAATCACAATTAATTCAATTTTCAAGCATCAAAAAAATATCATAAATTCATTTTGTTATACGTTCAGGTATATTGGTGATGTTCATAGAAATGCACAGGTACAAAAGAATCCTAATTTTAATCCAAAATTAGATGATATAAATGAAATAAGTTCATGGGGATTAGGTTCGACTGGTGCACCACTAACTAGTAATAATAACCTAAATAATATTAATAATTATAATTCAAATCCATTTGGTGACAAAAGTAACAGGTGAGTGCATGTTCACAATAGTGAACTAAAATTCATAAAATTAATATTCACATGTTAGAAGTTAATAATTTATATGTCAGCAGTGTAACTTGAGTGACAAATCGAATCAGTATACATTTGCAATTTTGTTCTTTTGTGCAAATATTGAGTTGGCTTAGTTTAGATCATAGACTTAACTTCCAGAAGTTGATTCAAAAAAACTCATTAATCAAGATTATTGCTCAAAATCAATTTAAAAAATTTCTGTCTGTCTATCCTTCTATTAAATAATCGTAGTTCGGTTTTGTTAAACTACCAAACTTCGTCTAAAAAATATTTAAAAAATGTTCATGCGTTGACCTAATTTCATCCTAATCCTCATCGTAGAATAAGGTTGGTCGGTAATGATGTGCTATATGTCTCTGGAATACAAGGATAGTGCCGACACATGAACTTTTCTATAAAGCTTTTGTCGCTATCACTGGTTTTCACTTCACTCGTATTTGAGTTGACAATTTTACAGATACGATACGGCGCAATCCGCATTGGAGCTACTTTTCTACTAAACACTTTCGCTGCATTGCTCTGAACTAAATGGTAGATGTTGACGTTGCGTGTCTACATATTTTTTTCGCCGATCCTGCTCTCGATCATCATTATCACAAGCACAGTTCAACACTCCTTTAAACTTCTTAAAATACAGAAAAACCTGATGCACGAAGTTCTCCGATTAATTAATGTGCGAATTTTATTTGAGACCACGTCGAATGTTCGTATCTTACGTATGAATGTAAGAAAAGCATTGGTTTTATCGGTGGCCTTACAAATTGTTATGTTCACAGTGAATCCCATGCTGGATAAACATCCCATAATTGCGGCGTTCAGCTAGATTAGCCTGGAAACATCGTCCACTATCAGTTTATGTGTCGATAACCACCATCGGCCTCAGTTAATGTTCCGAAGAGGTCGTTTACTGTTACTTTCATTCATTGGGCCATTATCGGGGTTTTCAAATGCTCGGCCAATTCTAATTTAAAACATTATGCTTCTCACAACCTATACAATTACAACAGTACTCGGTAACAGGTCGGTGTAGTAGAGGAAAGCGCAATATTTTACGTGAATCTTAAACAAAGTTGGACCAAGTTGGATTAGGTGAGCTTTTTTGATTTCTTCGTTGCTATAGTAGCAATATACTCCGTGCTCTATATATGGTATCCTCAAGAAACATAATTTTCTTGATGCGTATGGATAATTTTTGAGGTGTAAAGTCATCTTCCACCTTTATTTGTCTTAAACCGCTTGGTCCTCCCTGGAGAAAATCAATCTGGAAGGCACCATTCGAAAATTTCCTCGTGTTTTGAAGGTAGTCGCGACAGTGTATCAGCCACCATATTTTATGCAGTATAATTAATTATTAAATTAAATGATTAAATAAACATTAGCCACCCATTTTACATGTCCTCTATCTAGACTCGAAAATTAATCATTGCTCGAAAATTAATCATTGCTCATACTACCGCACTCTCGTTCAGTGGTGCTGTAGCTTTTTTCCGCAGTGATTAACAAACAACTTGCAGGTTCGATTGGATATTTATCATCCCTATTACCATTTAATATTACACCACCCAAAGAATAACGGCTTCCAACGATCATCAGGATAAACAATTTCCTTGGATTCATTTGTCGCAAAATCGCACCATCCGTTAAAAAATGCTTTTAATTTGCAAAATAAAAATTGTCAGCTTTCATTCTAAATCCACGGTACGTTTTTCTTTGTCAAGTCGGTTAACGGTCAAGCTACATCCAAAAAATGGATGATACTTTTTCGGTACCTCGAACAACCAAACGGTGTGAACTTCTTTTATGTTGACCACTGCGGATTCATGTCCAAAATCACATACACCTAAATCGGGCCAGTTTTTATTCCACCACGCGAAATCGATCGATGAGTCGTTGTAATGCTGTCGGCGCATTTTTAAACGAGAACCGCGTTCATTTAAAAAAATTTAAACCAAATGATGTAAAAAACGCGGTTTTATACGGGTGTTCATTGCTAATCTTCATGGTCGATGTTAAACGTATATGGTATAATCCACACACGCTCGAACTTTGTTATTGTTCTTAGGTATCATAACTACAGGTAATGCCGATGGCGACCCACACTCTTCGATAACATCGTCATCAAGCATCTTATCAATTTTTGTTATAAAATTGTTTTACGATAAGGATCTTTCATCTTTATCACAAGTTCGATAAAATCTCATCTGGACCAAACTAGATTGTGAAACGTTAGGCAAAATGGATTGCTGACACTTCAAATTTGAGCAAAACCTGAATTGAATTTTGTACCTTAGCATCAGGAAAAAAGAAAATTCGTTGGTGTCCTTTTTTACATGACCGATCTGTTTCTTAACATCGAAATCGACTTTGTTTTATACTTCAAACAATTTCTTCCTACTCCTAATGGTAAATCACACCCATATCACAACATTTCGGATGATAACGATTTATCATATGACGTGCTTGGTGATTCAGCCTAAAAAAATTCTTTGGTATTCTCCACAGTCTTACAATAATTACACCGATTTTTACGTGATTGCTCTGACTCCATCCTCGTTCGTGTTTGATTTTGAAATCATTTTTTTTCGCTATACCTTCACTTCGGTCAAAAACGTTTCTCAACTTGGGCTAGTGCTAACATTTTGTTGTACATCCATCTACGCGAAGATCTGACGGAGAAAACATCATCATTAATTTAGAAATTCTAAAATATTCCGGTAATCTACATTACCATAGTTCTGACCTCGATAGATTTGGGAAAATACACAATACTAGATAGATTCACGGCTTGTGTGGAATACCTTCAACCCTTCAATTATGTTGATTTTGTGTATCAAAAAATTAAGCGAAAGTAAAATAAAACATTTAAAGCGTTAGGGATGGTAAAAGACTGTCCAGTACAAAAAGTCTTACCTATATCACTCATCGCTAAAAAGTGTATCAAATCCGCTCACGATGATCGATTTTGAATGCTCAGAGATATCTATCCAAATAGACGGATTTGAACAAATAAAATTAGAATTAGTAAAAATTTATGTTTATGACAACTTGTTACGGGACGATAGTGAAACTACTGCAATAGCATTCCTTGCACATTTAATGAATTAAAAATTTGGGTAGATACATTTATATGTTGGTGTTCCTCGGTTCATCTTTAACAATGTCTGTTTTCGTTGCTAGAATAGTTCATTCGCATAACCGTTTTTAGTCGGTGTTGGAATGTTTCAACAATGATGCACAACTCATTTGTAAATACAATTTGGTTGAGCTTTCATATATACTCCCATTTTACTAGTGTTACCACGTAAGTTTTTGGGTTTTTTTTCATGCCGTTGACGGATTTTTTGAAGGCCATAATATTCATTCGTATAATATTATTGTCATGCAATGACTCTAAATATGTCTTCGAGGCGTCAAACTTGCAATGTTATACACAACTTGAATTCGTAGTCAACTGTGCAGGGCGTTCGTCTTAGCATTCTCATGATGACAGCACATTTTCTTTTGTTACAATTTCGGCTAGGATTAAGTTTTTTTTTTATTATTATTTAATCTTTCCCATCTGTCCTGGGGCCGAAGCACTCTCAACACTTTCGCAGCTCACTTTTCACGTCCGTACCTTATGCAGTCACCTCCATGCATCATCATGGACGTACCCTTATAGGACCAATTTTTAACCATCTGGACCTTGTATAACTTCATGCCAGTTATAACGTGGAAGATGAGTCGGTCCATGAGTTCTGCACTGCGTTATAAGGGGCCATAGTTGTGCTCATTTTCAATACAGATCGTAATTTGATGATGAAAAAATTCGTTTCTAATCCTACTCCTATCGGGATTCTAACCAGTTACCTCCTGATCCAAACATCAAAGCTTTAACCACTGTGCCGTTTGATCGGTAAGGATTAAGTTGATTAAAATAATTTGGCTTTTGCTTCCAGGTACAAATTCTAAAATTATTAGGTCCCATTGTTATTTTTAACAGTATTGTGTCACAATCCGTTTTTTACTATGATTGTTGTGTTGGATATAGTATCCCAACCAGTCATCATTGTAAAATTTTCCCATTTAATTCACTGTTTGTGGCAATAAACTCACTTTTCCGGACTTCCGAGTTGTTGGTCATCGATTTGGGACATTATAGTTAAATATTTAATTATGCGAAAAGGCTAATGATATCATTATATAACAAATTCAATTTGTCCATTTCACTCGCTAATGGAGGCTATACAATTGCCTTAATCTACTTTTAAAATTATCAAATAGTTAATATTATTGAGACTCTTACACATCATCTTCACAGGTTCAATATCGCCATAATTCGTAACAGCAGGAAGTCTTGGTAAATTAGTTGTCTTCTAGGCACATTTATTTTAATTGAATCTATTATACTTCCGATGCGTCGATTAGGCTTATAGTAGAATATTACCATTATATGTATAGTCCTATTCAGATCTTAAAAAAAAATTTTTTTATTTGTTCTGCGCAGCTTTCAGTGATGTAGAATAAAAATTTATAAAAATTTTGACGGGTCGCATTTATCTTAGATAGCAAACCTAAATAAAATAATCAATAACCATTAAAAAGAATTATATTTCATTTTTAATACATAAAACATTAAAAATGATTATGTATTTATGTTATTACACTCAAATTTCAAGTGAAAATTAGTAGGTTTAAAAAAAATAGCACGCCTTTTGGAAACAATGTCAACATTAATTTTGGTACGGACTAGGGAAATGAATAACCAAATGTCATTCATATCGAAAAAAACCACAACAACATAAATTAGATTATTTAGACATATAATACAAACTTAATTTTCAGTACAAATAGAAAAATATTTTAATTAAACACAATTTAATTTATAAAGCCTAAACTTTGTGTTTTAATTGTATCCCAAAAATGTAAACTATAAACATGAATTATTATATTTAATACATCACTGTGTATCCGCCATATTTTTTCTGCGCGTGAACTGTCAGAATTCCAGCGAGATTTGAATACTACTATACTTTTTAGCAATTCGAGCCTTTTCCTAGCGTTGCAAGTTGTTTATCTCACATCCAGTTAAATATGCGGTGGCTGTCGTTGCATTTACGTGGTAGATCATGGTCATAAACCCGTTCGTGTTTCCAGGACAATCTTTGTAGAACGGAGACTTCACATTTACAGCATATTTCAGCTGGGGTCGAACATAAACACTATACAGTACTGAGTACATCGTCTCCAAATCAAAAATGTCAACCATCCAACGTGTGGAAAACCAAGCATGGAGTTCTATTCTATCGATGCGCAGCACAATTTACCTAGCAAATGTCATGTTTTTAACATACGTAACCCTTAGGTCTTAGGTTCAAGTACTACCTGAAGAGGTATATCATTTATCTTATAATCTTGTGCCGCAGGGATCGCCATTCAATGAAACGATAGAGATTTGCACTTTTTAATATTGAGAATCAGAGATTTCAACTCGTACCATATCGTTAGCATGTCAATGTTTCCTTGTACTTTATTAGCATCGTCAACTGACTTGATGGCTTTGTAAATTTTTAGGTCATTTGTCATCATCTGGAGTTTGATATGATTTATCACATCAGTAATAACATCTATGAATATTGTAAAAATTCATGCGCCAACATCAGAGCCTTTTGGTACACTAGTAGTTGCTTGTATGTGTTTCAAAGTTTTGCATTTTCTGATGACGTCGAAAGCTTTTACAAAGTCTATGTAACAGTTCAAACAACTAAGGTAAGGCAGTTATGCTTGTAACACCTCTGTAGCAAGAAACAGCATTTCTAGATCCGGTTCTAAAAATAGGCGTTACTCTAGTTAGTTTCCACTTTTTATTGGAAAAGTTTGCAATTTTAATGACTGATTACACAAAATGCTTTGAGGAATTGCCAAATTTTTAGAATTTTAAAAATACATAGAGCAGGAATACCAACAAGACCATATCCATATCCGATTCTTACCAATGCTCGCTGGTTGTCTTAAGCCTTGATATGTGGCATAAATATGGATATGCTCTATTCACTAGAGTGGTTTGATCTTTGTAACTAACTATCAATGTTTTAAGTTTTATAAATGGATGGGAAAAACTCAGCAAACATATTCGTTACGATCTGTTGATCACAAGAATTTTGATCCCTAGTTCTCATACTCGCTGCGTAACCATCAGTATCGCGTTTTTTATACACATATTTCCAAAAGTGTCGTTAATCGGCTTTCATTTTATCCTTTAGATTGTGAATAGATCTTTCATATTGTAACGGTACCTTAACAGTCAAATACTTGATAAAATCCCATTAACAGAAATCCAGCAAATTTGTTCTCCGTGAGCTTACAATGACTAAGCGGGGGGTACTAGCCGAATGGTAGGATTGACAAAAATTGCTAAGTTCCATATGGAAGAGTTCCATATGAATATGAGAAAATTTTTCCATTCTTATAGAAATAAGATTGGTTAAAAATGATTCTTTATGTTTTGAAAAGATTATGATAATGACAACCTGTGGTCAGCCGGAGTGCGAATTTTGTAAAATTTTTGTAACGTTTAGTTAAAAAAAACTAAATTAAATAAATAAATAAATTGTTGAGATGTGCTTTTAATTATTCAAAACGGATTCGAAATCAGTAATATGAATACCACACGTCCTCTGGACCTTTAATTATAAGCTCGAATCGAGGCTAAAATAGTTTTATTTATATACACCATTTAAGAATTCTTTGAAATTAACTGAGAGAAACTCGAGCAAAACGGATGGAAGTCTTTCCAGAAACTTTATAGTGGCTTGAGCAGTAGCTTCACGAAAAGATTCAACACAAACGAATATCGAAAAAGGTACTGAAAATGTCAAGATACCAGAATTAAAAACGTCCCAATACGTCTATCATTTTTCCCTCGCAGGCTTAGTTATGTAATTAACTGGTATTACTATTTTACAAGTGAGGCAACTGGTTAACATGGTTCATGATGTCTTTGAAAATGACAAGAAGTAGGGGACTCTTGCGCCATGATCAACAAATCCTTGATCATAGGTTTAGGAACTACCAATTTCACTGTGATTCATCTTCTTATAAATTTGTGTTTCTATAATTCAAGCAGATGCACAGCTTCCTATTTAGCGTATATATAGAGACGTTAGATTCCAGCTTTGCCCGATCTTGTTAAAATTAGATTTTAAGAAATATTTCTCGCCGAAAAAATTAATAGATGACAAATCAATGTAGAGTGTTATTTCGGCCTCAGTGGTAAGCTTAGCGTTGGCAATCAGTTCATCCATATTTACCCGGGAGAGAGCATCAGGTACAATTTTTGCCATCCAGTCCACTATTGTATGACAAAATTATACGATTGAAGCTATAAATTCAATTGGGTTAGGCACTCCCCTGTCTGATCTCTTTCGTTCATTAGCCACTTCAGGCTGGCGTGGTCAGTGGATATGGTGAAGCGGTAACTTTTCATATACAGCAGCATATAGCATTCGAGTTCGGTAATATTGTAGGTTTTCTGTGCAACATTAAGTGTCTTCTTTCTTAAACTTTCAAAAGCTTTCCTTTTTACAATACTTAATTTTCTTTAATAATGTTCTGAAATTTGCCACAACACGTCTTTTAAATCCAGTGTGGAGATAAAACTTGTTTTACCAAGGCGGCCTAGCAATCCTTCGATGCTGGATAAGCACCTTTCCAGCACACATAGCCGGATTTTTCCAGGCAAACTAATGTGACCGGAACTCCATGCACAGTTCAAATTAGGATTCAAAATTTTGGTTATACACAGTAAATTTCTGAGTACTATCTTTTCAAGGTTACTAGCAAATCCAAATACACACGTGTTCCGTAGCTTGACAAATCGCTCCTTATCTCCATTGTTATGAAAATATGCACAGTCTGGACCCTGATGAGCGTATTTACTAAGTTTATGATATCAGATGAATTGTACGGCTAAATTTCAAGAAAACGCGTCAAGTATATTTAAAATAAAAACAACTCTAACAATAAATTGAAAAGTCATTAGGTTTACCGAAATTTTTATAATCAATGTGTCACACTCTATGTCACCAAGGTGCACTCCTGACTAAACCATTCATATATATATATATATATATATATATATATATATATATATATATATATATATATATAATTTAATTTAAAAGTACAATAAAATACACAAACATGTTTACAAACTCGTGCACATACATAATTTTACACTGGAAATTTAATGATAATTTTATACATAAAACATTTTTAATTATAACACTGTAAATTAGAGTTTAGTCATAAAAATAAATTTTTTAATTTTATCTACAGAATTCATAAAGCACAAGGAAATTCGATAAATCCAGTTTACGCGCACTCACCAAATAAACGGATACAACAAGGACCAGTTGGGCCACAATTTAATCCAAATCAAGCACTCGATTTGGTAAGTAAAATATTAGTACATTAAATAATTTATTATCAGATAAATTCATCATGATTGATGAGAAACCCGCACAATGTACGTGATCAGACATAATTATAATTGTAATATACATTTCACAATTAGCATCGTATATCGCTTTATATGCATCTTCAAATAAGTGCATATATTTTATGTTTTGTACAACATTTCCGCTGTACATATATGATACTAAAATAATTGAGGTTATGAGATATTTGTTTGCTAAAAATTGTAACAGTCATACTATGTAGGCATAATAAAATTGGTTAATTACCGTAATAATTGGATGCCGGTACTTTTATTGTTGCTGCGAAAGAATTACGACAATAATTTATAAGTATTTGTGTTTGGTGTCAAACGGACATTTTAAGCATGTTAAGTACTTCAATTAGATATAAAAAGTAAAATTTGTACCAAATTCTAGCATGCAAATTGTAAATCTAAATCAGTTAGAGAAAAATGTAATGACGTTTAAACGTGTATCACTTAGCTCGTCACGTATTTTGTCATGCAATCTACATATATAGAAAGTTATTTTCAGCGAAATTATCTACAAGTAAGAAATTAGTTTATGTCCCAAATATTTCGTAATCTCCTGGACAATTAACAAATTTTGAGGCGATTTTTGATTTTTTTATGTACTATAAATGCTTTTAAAAAAAAACCTTTGTTGAGATTTTTCTACCTCTCCAAAATTTCACCATCTTCTGTGAAGCCAGTATCTCTTAAATGATTTGAAAATGCGCGAAATTTCATACACCTATTTTGACGTGCGGAATTGAAATGACATGAATTTTGAAAATTCGTAATTTTGACGTGCGGAATTGAAATATTGGGTGTACAAATAAATTTCCGACCTTTTTTACTGAAATAAAAGACATTACTTTTTTGTAGAGAATGAGAGAATGTTTTATTCAAAGTATGCTCCTTCGGAAGCTATAACCTTCGCCCATCGTTCAGGCAATTAACGGATTCCCCGAAGGAAGAAGTCTGGTAGTTTCGAGGCGATCCAGTCATCGACCCATTCTTTGACGTTTTCATATGAAGTGAAGTGCTGCTGTGCCAGGGCTGATTGCATCGACTGTTGTATGAAAAGTTTTTGAACTAACAAACATACAAAACACTTTTTCTTCAAATTTATATTTATTTGGCAGCGCGGCTCTCATCTTTTCAACACGTTCGAATAGTACACGGTATCTTTCTCTGCAAAATATTTGTTTAAAGAGATGATGGACACAACATTCGACGATAATCTGTAATGAGTGCTTAAATCGTAACTTGTGAATTTTTTTTATTTTTTTATTCTGCAAGTATGGTCGATTCTCCGCAATTTTTGCATTCAGGTTGTGCTACACATGCACATTGCATTCAGCTCCAGTAATGGTTTTCCTTTTTTGAAGATAATTGGCTAAGATAACTGTCCCAGAAAACAGTCGACATTTCTTACTCAGCCAAAGGAACCGCCTCTGCCTTTTTTTAACCAATTCCACGTTGGATTTCCACTGGTTTGATTGGGCTTTTGATTCTGAAGTGTAATGGTATATCGTAAAGCAAAGTAGGAACCCAACGCGCGGACAGCTTTCTCCTACCTAACTCTTAATTGAATATGTGAAAAACACGTTCATTGGACATATTCATAACCTTTTCTATTTCTTTTCTAAGTTTAATTCGATGGCTCTATAGCACAATTTGATGAATTTGAACGATGTTATCGTCAGTGGTTGCATATTCCAGATGTCGCGAAATTTCGTCGTCCTTCAAGTTAGGACGGCCAAGTTTAAATTCAGTTGGGCAAAAACTTACTGTACTAAATGACGATTTTAGTAGTGAACCAATGTAACTGAAGTTCATGCTAAATGCTTAGAAAATACTTTGAATGACTTTTGAATGTACATGATGCTCATAAACAACCGAAATTATAAATCTCATGGAACACCCAGCCAGACTCATTAGCAAATCATGCTACTTAATGGACACTCCTTTTTGTCTTAGTAGTGGACCAATATCACTGAAGATCACACTTCTAAATGCTTATGAAAATAATAATATTATTTTGGAATCTACCTGAGATCCATTAAAAAACCAAGTTTTTAATTCTCATGGAACACAGACCCATTAAAAAATCTTATAAAGCATTAGTCACAATTCTTTGGGTTTAGGAAAATCATCAATGTTACTGAAGTTTGTTCTGCCTGTCAGATCAATTTGAAGTTCTACATCTTACTAGGGACACTCTTTTTGGTTGTATTAGTCTCCAATATCATTAAACTTTATGCTGCTTAGAAAATACTTAGCATGACTTTGGAATGTACCTTACATCCATAAAATTACATTTTTAAATCTCATGGAACGCCTTGCCAGACCCATTAGAAAATCGTATAACTTACTAGGGACATTCTTTTTGATTTGAGCAGTCCACCAATAGCACTGAAATTCATGCTAAATGTTTAGAATGAATTTGGACACACAGTTTGTTGTTGTTATATTTTTGGATAAGAATGAATAATTTTCACTACCATTAAGCCGACGAGAAATATAGACTAAACTCCGTGGATATTTTGAACAAAACATGAATACGTTAAAGAACTAGAACTAACAATCTTTTAGAATCTGATGCCAATCACTATAACTTTATAATATTGCGTACTCGATTCGCAAACCAGTAGACATCTTAAGGTTCAGGAGTATAAATAAATTAAATTTCCCAAGGTTACTATCTCATATTCGTCACATATATTGACCAGAAAAAAGAATGTACATATTTAGAAAATTCTAAAATCAGAAAAAAACACAAAATTGCAAAACCGTCAGAGTTATGCCATCCTGGTAAGAGTAACAAAGGTAATGATAATATTTTTTCAAAATCACTTATCTTAAAAATTCGAAAAACCAATACTCATTACAATTAGACCAATATTTGCCCAATAGATAGAGAATTTTATAAGCTGTCGAAAAATTAAGACGTGGTTCCGTGGACATCTCTGATACTGGCAGTATACCAATGAAAAAAATTAATACTATTACAGAGATAGCAAAGTTCATTAGAATCAAATGCCAAGTAGAATATTAACGGTAGAATATTGTGTAATCTAAGGAAAAATTTGGATGAGAACCTTTGTACATTTCTAGTATCGGCCGGCTGTATCAAAAAATGATATTAATTCAAATAGTTAAAATGATGCAAGGTTCATCAGAATCAAGTAACGTTCACAATTTAAGAGCTAGACTAGTAAGAGCTGTATAAAATCATAACAAATCGAAAAATCCTTGAATTCCAAAAATAAGGCTAGTACACGCAGACATCTCCAGGAGTGTTCGTTGACATTTGTAAAGTAAATCAAAACACATTGAAAATTCTAGAAATTTCTAAATTCTCCATCAGTCGCAAAATTCGTCAGAGTTCTGCTGATCCTCGGCACTTATATCATAATTTACCTAACTATTCATAAATATTGGTGGAATTACCTTAAACAGTTACAGTTATTTTGAATTATTTAAAGAAATCAATTTTCGTTGGGTTCGTGTTCGTTTCTTGTTCGGGAACGTCAATGTAAAATCCAATTGAAAACATTTCTAAAATCTCGTAGAGGGAAACAATATTTTTTTTTAATTTCAAAAGTCAATTCAAAAGTGTCCCCACATTGTAGACGGGATTGCGTGGATATCTCGGGTAATGGCAATATAAGTGAATAGATGAATCTTTTTTAGAAATAGCAAAAATTATTAAAAACGAAGGTCATTCCTATATAACCGTAGAATATTGTGCACTCTTTTCGAAAAAATTGGTGAAACCTCAGGTTTGTATTAGTAAAAGTGGTTTTAAAATTCATATTTTTGGAAAGTTTTATTACCCATAACACGGTTCAACAGAACCGAGTAATATTTACTATGTCTTAAGCTGTAACAAACCATAGGCGAAGAACACGTGGAAATATCCAGAATTGACAGACAAATTTTCAAAAAAATCGATTTCCGTTTAAAGTTTTAAATTATCATTTCATAGCAAATTTGATGAAACATGAAATTTTGAAACCGTAAAATGTGTTTATAAAATTAATAAAATGAACCCTCAGATCTATTCGTAAACACCGACAGAGACCTGTAAAAAATCCCGTTATGAAATTTGAAATGTTCTTCAAAATTGTGAAATTTCAAACATCTACGAGGGCAAATCAATATATTCGTAGCATCGATACAAAAGAGCTAATTTAGAGAAATTTTATTTTTATTTTTCCACGTAATCGTCTCCAACATTAATGCATTTATCACATCTTTCAAATAATTTATTTAAACCATCGAAAAAAGAAGTTTTGTTTTGGTCTTCAAAATAACCTTCAGTAGCGGACATGACTTCATCGTTATTTGAAAATTGTCGGCCCCTTAATTGTTTTTTTACATTTGGAAACAGAAAAAAATCACTAGGGGCCAAATCTGAACTAAAGGGTGGGTGGGGGATTTCACGCAGAACAGTTTGTGCAATTTTAGCCTTATGAACAGGCGCGTTGTTGTGGAGAAGTAAAATCTTACTTCGAACTTTACCATGCCGTTTCTCCTGGATGGCAGCCTTCAATTTGTATAAAACTTCCGCATAATAGTTGCCTGTGATAGTGGTCTTTTGTGGCATATAATCAATTAACAAAATTCCTTCTGCGTCCCAGAAAATTGTGGCCATAACCTTCCCAGCTGACTGTTGAGTCTCAAACTTCTAAGGGGGAAGTTCATCACATTTTTCCATTGCATAGATTCTTGTTTGGATTCCGGATCTCAATGATAAATCCTTGTTTCATCGCCCGTCACGATACTATTTATGAAGTTATCAGGATTATTTTTTTCATATTTAAAAGTTTCGACACGAATTTTTTTCTGTTACGGGGTTAGCAAACGAGGAATCCACCTTGCACTAACTTTTGAAAGATGAAGATGACCAGGCAGAATTGTAAATGTGGTACCAAAAGAAAGCCTGAGATTTCTCGATAATTCTGCAATATTTACACGGCGGTCCTCTAATACAAAATTTTCTGCCAAATAACGTTTTCATGCGTGATGGCGTCCTGTGGTCTTGCCTGGAGCTCATCATCTTCTAGCGATTCTCTGCCACTTTTGAATAATTTAACCCACTTCGTTACTGTAAAATATTTTGGTCCACTTTCGCCATAAATTTTTGACGTATAATCATAAATAAATTTAGCGTTTTTTTTCACCTTTATCAAAAAATTTAATTACAGCACGATATTCAATTTTATTCATTTTCTATTTTTGTCTAAACACGTGTTGGAAAATTGACGTCCAGAAATAAATTAAACAAAATAAAACAAAAGTTGTTTCTAGATGTTTCTTGCAGTTGAAAAATAAACAAAAAAAATATAGTTTTCTGTTTCACTCCATAATTACATACCAATACTACGAATATATTGATTTGCCCTGGTATAAAACATAGTAAAATTCATCTTAATTACTATTGACCCAGTTGATTGAATGATTCATTCAAAAATGTTGTAGAAACCCTGTGTTGGATTTACTGTACTACTGTTTGAAACTGTCGAAAATCCTGAATTTCTAAATATAATTTTGAGTAGAACAAACCTCAAAAATATATTTTACTCAAGTTTTAGAAATAGGGCTGTGCTTAACATTCCTAAAATTGTCAACTAGATAGAATCTCTAGATATTTCTAGATTCGGCGGCACAATATTTGGAATTATAATTAAAAGTAAAAGTAAAATTTATAATTTTTTTTTGAAAATAAAATCCGATTGGAAAATTAACAAATTTAACAATGTAATATTGCATGTATAATTAAGTTTTTTCGATTTTCTAAGAGACGGCGTAACTTTAGTACTAAAAATTATTTTACAATGACACCTACGGCGTATTAAAGTGTTAACATTCCTCATTGAGATTTAGTTTGTCATTATTCGTGAAAACGAAAACAATTTCCCGTTTAAACATGTCGAATTTTGTACCAACAAAACAGCATTTGTGGGAAGCATTAATTTTTTGTTTTAATCAAAAAAAAAATCTGCTGAAAGTTTTTGTTTGCTTCGAAAAACGTATGGTAAACATGCACCAACTCAACGATCTTGCGAAAACTGGTTTAAACGATTCAAAAGTGGTGAAACATTGAAAATCGTTTAATGGTTTGCACTTCTTTGCTTACAAGACATTGAAGTTGACATTTTTTGTCTCATATTGTGAGTGGTGATAAAAGGTGGATTTACTACCATAACATTTACCGCAAAAAATCATGGGTTCATCCAGGCGAACCATCCACATCAACAGCAAAACGAAACATTTATGGTAGTAAGGATATGTTGTGCATTTGGTGGGATCAGAAAGAAGTGGTGTACTATGGGCTGCTAAAACCGAACTAAACTATTACTTGTGAACGTTCAACAATTGATAGATTTGAACCATGCGTTGAACGAAAACCGTCAGATTCAGGCCAACAAACAGCGAGTGATTTTACTGCACGTCAATGATCGACCACATGTCGAAAAAAAAATAAGAAAAAAATACGCTGGTAGTACTTAAATGGGAAATTCGACCGCATGCTCCTTTTTCATCAGATTGTGCCTCACCAGATTACTATTTGTTCTGAACAATGCAAGCTGATCTTTAAGACCAACACTTCAGAACCCACGAAAAATCAAAAAAATGGCTCGACGAATGAATCGCATCAAAAGACAAATATTTTTTTTCTCGATGAAATTCGTAAATTGCTAGAAAGATGGTCAAAAATCATGGATAACGATGGAACATTTTTTGGTTAAAAAAATACCATTTATTAGAGAAAAAAAAACCCAAAAAAATTAGTTATATTGGCAATATGTGATCGAGCATCAAATTGCGGTGACTTAACTAAAAAAAATTTAATATTTTTTGCATTTTTATCTAGGAGTGAAAGGTCTCAATAATTTGTATTCGAAACTCCAGAGAATCCATAAACAATTGTGAAGATCAAAATTAAAATAAATTTTGGAATAAGTTTGCTTTTACCCCAAAGGTTGTTACTAAAATATCGCTAAGGATATTTCAAAATTTGAGAATGCAGTGTTCATTTTGTTACAGAATGGTTCAACACCATTCTGCAGATTTTATCTAAGCGCACGCAGAGGCCTCACACGGTGATTTTGCCGGCTTCAACTCAGGGAGAAGTGCTGTGTTTCGTGGGGTTTGAGGCTTGCGTGGCTCCTGCCCTACACCGTGATTATAGATATTAATTTTAGGGGGAATATTGAACTTGAGGAACGAATAACATGAATAACACAATAATTATAACTGAGTGAGGTGCCTTGGTGCGCGTATTCATTCGAATTCAAACAGGGCAAAGCCCTGGTTTCGAAATCGGATGCGGGCTCCAAGTGATCGCAAACGTGACACCGACACGAAACGGAATCCCCGCTCCCATCATATCATACCGGAAAATACTACACAATTCATTTTATGTTTATTCCTAACCGAGGAAACGGAAACCAAAACCCGCAAGAAATACAATCCCAAGAGAAATAAATAAAACAACCGCAAAGAGAAAAAATTCTTGGAGCGAGACCAATGCTGCGAACTGTTGGTGCGCGATTACAAAAATATTGAACAAGAAATTAAAAATATTTAAAATTAATAAAAGAAATAAAAATTAAAAAAAAAATAATAAAATAAAAAAAATCGTACCTGACCTTAACCAAGGTCACCATGTAAAGCGGTGGTGGCAGCGTTCTTTCGGCCGAATAGGTTGCGGCTTGATAGCCGTCCTGCCACAGGCTCCACGTGTGGACCATTGGGCGTCTTCTCGCCTTCGCTGGGCTTTCTTATGCCTTCGTTGCGCTTTCCTATGCCTTCGTTGGGCGTTAGTTCGCAAAAATCCGTTGATATGGCCTTCGTCGGCCACCAAACCAAAGTTGGGTGTTGCCTCGCCAACCGTAAGCGGAATATTTAATTTAAATTTTATACGTGATCATTAAACGTACACCGGAAAACAACCATTTTGTACCTTAAGAAAAATTAATTGAAATAACCAGTATTCTAAGTAAATCAATTCACTTATGAATAATTCAATATTCCTGAATTGTTCCAGTTACAAATTTGTGGAATCTAATGCAATGAATGTCATACCACCCTTGTCAAATAAACCCAAAAAAAATAATGTTTTACACTTTTATTCTTTTTTCTAAAATGATTTAAATATAATCTTATACTTTTCATTTTTCCAAAAAAAAAAAAATAACAATACAAACTCTAATTTATAAAAGGTACAGAATTATTACACCAGTGTGCTATACGCAAACTCCAAAAAACTAACTTTTATTTCATACAACCAAAACGAGACTGTCTGACAAAAAAAATCGCACACCCCACAGCAAACGCCAAGACGCTCTAGAAGAATCTTCTTCCTTCTCTGTTTTTCGTTTGCATCAATTCGCATTGATACAAACGAGAAACATAATTATAAGGAATAATATTCCTCTAGAGCGAATTGCTTCGCACACGCCCGATGTACATTGGTCTCGCTCTCTCTTTTAACCGACGATTGCGCGTTCTTATTGTAGGGACAAACACGAGAATTAAAAAAAACAATTCCACATGGTAGAAAATATTTTAGTACAGAAAAATTTCCACGTGTTCGTACTCAGGTGGCATTGCTATCAGTCACAACGCAAGATTCGCCATAGAAGTAAAATACTAAGAGTGATCGTATGTAGAGAAATGCTTGGTATTACAAAAAAAAGTCGTAACAAGTTTATAACTTAGGGTAATAATAAATTATTTTTCAGGATAAAATAGAATTTCTACCGTATGATTGCGTGTAATTGTAAGTTTATTAGCCGATGATGATAAATTCCGCTTGCACTCTGTTGTTATCGAGATTTGATTCAAGGAGGATTCAAATGAAGTTCTGACGTATCCGAGTTTATCTGTAGTCTCTAAAAATTTAAGACATAAATATGATTTACAAATTTTATTAAATAGAGCGAAAGCTTAGATTATTGGCACTTACAACTTCGTACCAGGAACTAAACAAGTGACATTTATCTGCTGATATTTGCAAAGGATTATGTCTTGTAAACATTTAAATGCGGCGATTTTAATTTTCTGTAGCCATGCATTAGTTTCTAGGTTCATTAGGAAGCCTATTAATAAAGATCAAAGGAATATTAGATAATGTATATTTCCTTTACAAACACAATGAACCAAAAACATTCAGAGAAAAAACCAGAGATTAACCGGTGGTAAACTGAGAAAATCGCAGTATACGGTCTTAGATGATAAAAGAAAACTAGAAGTTGATTTAAAAATTATATTGTGGGATATGTTCACGTGAATCAAATTTACAAAATTATCGTTGGCCTTCGGCGGAATCATACAAATTTCAGCAAGAGCAAATAAAGATATGGGTGGTAGATGACATACCACTGTTAACATGTTAATAGTTCGTTTACATTTCACGCTCTAAATTTTACTTTCTTTAATGCGATCCATGAATCCAGTTAACATAAAATTAATTCTATAAAGCAATTTTAACTGAGGAAAGTGATTAACTATACCGGTATAATAACCCATCTTTCATTTTCAATTTCATTGACCCAAAACCAATTTTACTTGTGTGCTTTACTCATGCGGTAGAAATTCTAAGAATCATAGTGCATTTTCTTTTCTTATTCTTATAAATTCACTCGACATGCTAATTCGGTTTACATATGAAACAATTGTATTAAACATGTTAGCAAAATTTTGAAAATTGGCAGAGGTTAAAAGTAAATTCAAATCAATTTTGGCGTAAAATAGTAAAAACCCAGTTAATAAATACAAGTCATCAAAGCTGGGTCAAGACTTTCTTCTAAACCATTATTAGAATCTGACACATTCGTGCGAACAGCGGCTCAATAAACAAAAAAATATTAACAATAACACCGAAAACTTTCAGAAATTTTGTGTTATATAGGTTTGAATACAAATGACAATTTTGTAAATAAAACTACTTTTGATTTTAAACCAAAATATATATGACCCAGGGGTGACACAGACCCATTTTTATAAATCAAATATAAATTCATTGATTGTATCGCATCGATGCGCCGAACTCTATAATCATGTTATGACTAAATAATCTACGAACACATGACAATGACCTCAACGGGTACAATACGCGTACATTGAACATGTAAGAAGTGTGTATTTGCTCGTGGCGATGAAAGAAACGTATACAATTATGTCTTGACACACTTTTGTTATAATATTTTTTTGTATTATGTCTTTAATTCAATTGGAATGTCTGCACAAATTATTTTCAATTTTTATTTCTTATTTGTTTACTTACTATAATGTGGCCTAGACGTATGTGTGCGTGCACAATGAAGTATCGGAAAAGAAAAGTAAAACATTTATGTATATGCGATCGCGAGTTGATGTCAAGTACATTTGAAGGTTACTAATATTTTATTTCCGCCTATTTTTATTTATTTGCAGAGAACGCAAGAAGCACTCCGGATACAACAGGAACAAAAACTAATAGCACAACAGCAGCGAATACTAAACGAACAGCAATTTAGTGGTGCACCCGTAATAGACACATCACATAATTTGGTGCAGTCAACGACGATGATTGATCCATTCTATAGTCCGATTTTAGCAAAAATCGATAAAGTATTTATATCGCTCGGACTTGGCGAACACGAAGAAGGCTGCAGGGAGCGATTAGTGTGCAGTATGTATAAGAATCCGTCGCGATATAGTCCGCACAGTAATTATATTTCAGCGGAACTCAGTCGGTAAGTGCAAATTTTAAACAATTTTTTTTCGTTTATAATTTTATGGAATGGCAAATTTCTATATAGAAAGACATAATTAGTACGATCGCCGTCATACCATGTCGGAAACGACATGACTAATGAATGAGATTGATGTAGTTTTTGTAGTGGACATTATAAACATACATCTCATTGTATGATGCTTCAATCAGACCTATACAGTTATCATTTATAGTCTTTCTAATTTATTTACATTTCGAAAGTGATATGGTTTATTTAAAGCTTATGAGATTGATGCTCATTAAAAAAATGAGGTTTCCCATTTCTAAATTAATTAACCCAAAGTGTTTTTTTTTTCTAAATTATAAGGTTTCGTATATACGTTTGGATTTCATCCAAAACCAAAAATATCGTTAAATTTCAAATCGTTTTGATCACAATTGAGGCTAATTGCGATGTCACTGATTTATTTAAAACAGAAATTATGAAGTACTTAAAAAAAATCCAGAATTTAAAATTTTATTAAACTCGGGGCCTTATTCAGAAAAATTTTATTTCATTAAAATATAATTTTTAAAAAATTGGTTAGTAAATTTGAATAATAAGATGTACGGTTTCGCTGTTTTTGATAATATTTTATACGTACACACTGCTTTGGTAGTATGTGGGATTATCGAATTGGATATAGATAAATTTTAGTATAAAACTTGACAGTTCAGAATTTTTCGCACATTGACGAGTTGATATGGTTGTTCAAGAAACTCCGATTTTTCAGTTTGACGAAATTCTGCTGTAGTAGAAGATGCTCGTTAAGTGTATCTACCTTTTGTCGTAATTAATTTTGAAACTAAAGCGATTCTTGTTGATTTGATGTGGCGAATGAAGTTCTAAGGATAATAAAAATCACAAGTTAGTTCTAAAAGTTCAACAGAAACCCTTATCTTTACTCTTTAAATGCCATAATATTTAAAAATTGGCCGATTTATTTTACTCTAAGTTTATACAGCAATAATTTTCCTTAAGCTTTGCCTTATGCTATTTTTTGTGAACTAGCGCTTGAACAAGAAAAGGGGTAATAAGGATAATTTTTTTTTTAAATCAATGATTTATTGATTTTCCTACATTGCAATTTATTGTCTTTGCATATCGATGCGCATCCGATCTGATGGAGACACAAAGCTCACGCATGACTTATTTACCAGTTTCCTGCAATAGTGCCCCAATATACTTACGTCTTTTTATACGAATGCAGCCCAAAACTTTTAAACAAGCATTTTGATTAGACCGTAATAAGTCTAAAGTTATTTGCATGCAAACAGATCTTATTTGGCCTTGTAACTTCGTTTTACATCCGATTTTTGATTTGGATTTTCCTAGCTATAAACTAAATCACTAAAAGCCTGAACAAATCGGGTGGAACCCAAATTTTTTAATGGAACGCTTGATTAGGCCACAATGTGTCTAAAAGTATTAGTAAGTCAAAATAGATTCTGTATTGCGTCCTAAATCCGGATTTGGTAGAATTTTCGATTTAAAATTTGCTGACTTTAAATTAAATCACCTTAAGCTTGACCAAGAACAACTGCCTATATTTGATTAGGCCAATGAGTCTACAACTACTTGTATTTCAATAGATTATGATTTGCGTTTTAATTTCGGGTTTGATTCAGATTTCGATTTGGGCTCTGGTATAGCTTTATTATTTGCGCCCCAATTTCGGATTTGCTACGATTTTAAATTTGGGTTCTACTAGCTATTAATTAAATTACCTAAAGCTTAGTCAAGAACTAGTAAAGCTGTAAACGCTTTATTGTGGCATTTAAATAGGCCATAATGAGCCTAATAATATTCATATGTTAATAAATATTTTTTTGCATTCAAATTTGTTTTTTTATTCAGGTTCACGTATTTGCGTTCAAAACATGATTCGCGAATAAAATGCCAATCAAATCACTGGAAATATATTCAAATTTTTCCGCCCGAGATGAAATAATCTTAAATTTGGGCAAATTTTTATCAGCATCCGACAGAATTAAAAAACTAAACAAATTATGACCAATAATGGCGCTCATTGATTGGCTTGATTCGCGAACCAATTTTTTATCGCTTACGTGAACCCGCCTTAAGTTCGATTTTTGATTTAGGTTCAGCTACCTTTAAACTAAATGACATACAGCTTGGTCACCAACTTGTGGAGCCTTAAAATGTTTTAATTGTGCATTTTATTAGGAGCTTTAATGTGCTTTAAATTGTTGGTATGTCAATACACCTTGTCTTGCATTCTTATTCCGGTTTTGGTCCGATTTTCGATTTCTGATCGATTTTAAATAAATGACATAAAGCTTCGTCAAGAACGAGTAGGAGCCCTATCTTAAAAAATAATTGATTATGCCATAATGAGACTAAAATTATTTATATGCCAATACGTCTTGTTCAGCGTTTTAATTTCGGCTTTGGTCCGATTCTCGTCTACTAGCTTTAATTTAAATGACTTTACGAAGAACGAGTGAAACCAAACAATTTTTCAAAATCATGTTTTTAAAATATTGTATTTCAAAATCCCTTTGATCATATTTCAAAATTTCGTATTTCGGGTTTTTGGATGGAATGTGAAGTTTTGAAAGGAGTTCTGTATAATGGCCACCTGCGACAGAACACCGCCAGTTCTTAACCAATTATGATAAGATTAGGTTTGTAGAAAAAAAAAGTTATTTTAAAATAGTTTTTGGAAGAAGTTCTGTATTATGGCCACTTGCGACAGAACTCAGCCACATCTTTGGGTTGCTGTTTGCGATTTAATGTGATAACGTTGATGTGGTTCAGTAAAATTTCGGATTTCTCACATTGTTGGCAAAAAAAGATTAGAACTTTTGAAAGTCAAAAGCAATCAATTCATGCATAAGTTGGTGCCTGGTGTATGTCTAGTGGTTGTTTGAATTCTCACAGTTGTAAAACACTAAAAAGCTTCCGTATTAGTCTAAGTGTGGTTGGGTTACTTTTGCTTTTATTGGTACCACTCTCGTTTTAGCTGTTATTTGGCTGATGTCAACTGTTGCATTTACCTACGCACCACTAAATCATGAGCTTCTATCATGAGCGACTATTGATTTAATTGTGAAACCTATCCATCTAATGATTTTCAAATCATTAAGCAAAATAAAATAAATCGTTGTTGAAATAAGTTCTACTGAAACGGATTCATCCCAATAGAGCCGTAAAAGCCAGAGTCTCTACAGCATTACTTTTAGAGTTATTATTTCTAATGCTATAGAGCCTGGCGTATCAAGAACTTGGTTTTCGTAGAAAAGATGATCCGCTTTGTCACCAATTGTGTGCCGGAAGGCCTATGTTTGATTTATAAATGTCTATGTACGAGGCCGCCAATAAGGCGCTAGAGGGGGTTATTTGGGTGATCAATTAGTTCAACACAACACAACACAAATAATATTGTTTTTAGGGTCATTGGTTGTTTGTAGTTCATTGGAGTAAATCAATGATTTAACATAATTTCAAAAATCCACAAGAGTTATATCGCATGATCTTGCTGGCCAGTTCACATGGGAGTTTTGGAGATTAGATGATCATGTTGTGTTATAATATGTTTGGCATGTTGTACTATCTTCGTTCAGTACAAAATCATTTTAAATAATTTCAGTAATCATGTGCCTGTAGTGTTCTCTATTGACAAAAACTGCAATGCATTTTTGTAATAACAATGCAAATTACTTTGAGTTGCTCTAAAGCTAAATCTCCAAAATTTTTACAGAATAAATAGTAATTTAGTTTAAGTTCTTGATTAAACTGAATTGTATACGCCTTGATATGTAAATTTTTTTGAAGAATATTCCAGCAGACAGCATTGATATTTGACATCATCGATATTTTCAGAAGTACGTTTACATTTTTGACGGGTTGAATTCTTAACATCACAAGGACTACATTTTATCACTAATTTTTTAATTGCATTATGAATAGTAAGCTCTTTAGGTCAATTAAGTTGGCTTTAAATTTCTCGAAATGCAAGTATCGTAATAAAACAAAGTTAAATCAAGTCTTGAATTGATCAAAATTCGGCTTCTTTCAATATAATTTTGAAAATAAAAATTTATTATGTTTAGAATACTGAATTTGATGTAAGAAAGAAACGAAAATGTTTTAAATTTTTTCTGGTACAGTGAGCACGCCAATCTAAAACGCGAGTTTTGAGCTCTGCTGCTGGCAATTACATTTTGAAAATGGATGATTTTCGTATATTAAACAGAATAGTCAGTAATAATTGAACTCGCTGTAGATGTACTCATTCCATACATTCAACTTAGTCTATTTAACGTTAAATACTGTTCCTTTTGAATTTTAACTGAAAAATTTAAATTAAATGTATTTGTTAGAATCGGCTTTATTTACTAGATCTCATAAACTAAATATTAAATGGATCCCGTTTGTTAGGTTATGATAATTACAATGGCTAATTTGTAATTGTGCGGCATATTACATTTGTGATAGTTTAAAGAGACTCTAACTTATTTCTCACTGTTCTAAAATTATTTAGATAAAATTAAATTAATTTATATATAAAGGAGGTAAGAGAGGTTCTCTAGTTTTTATTAAGCCGATTGAAATGTTAATATTAATTAAAGAATGATTAATCAATTTCACCCATGATACCTTAGAAGCTGGACTGTTACACGATTGTCCTTTTGTAAATTAAAATTAAGTGCGAATGCTAATAACGCACTGCTGTTGATAACAGAAAACCTTTGCAGTCTATATTGGAGGTGTCTATAAAAATTTTCACAGCTACAATCGAAATATGGTAGATGCCGTCTACTTCTCGAAAATATTTACAGGATCAAATTGCAATATAACCTAAAAAAAGCGGATAGTATTGATAGATTTGTCCATGCAATTTCCATACATTTTCCCGAAGTATACACAAGTACATTAAAATAAAAATTTAAGGCAATAGAGCAGTTAAGATTTTTTTCAAGTTGCAATATTTAAGCTTTATGAGACCACTGTGAAATATATCTCATGTGATTAGAACCTGCAAAGTATACTTTAAATGGTTCTCTTGAAGGTCTACCTCAAATGCTTCGATTTTGCAATGTTTATGGAAAGTTGACTGATTGCAACCAGATAAATGATCTCTAGCTTTAGCTCAAAGATTGCGCCCAGTCTGACCAATATAGGAGAAACTACAATTATTGCATATAATCCTATAAACAACAGACTTGGAAAGGTGATCAACTCTAGGTTTATTGTTTTAAATTATTTTCTTTATTGTGTTATTATTATAAAAATATAAATTAAAATTAATTAAAAAATATAAATTGTTGATCGCCACGATCAAAACGACATGGCATATCTTGTAAAAAGAATTCAATTTGTATTGGTTTTATTCATTTCACTTAAGTAAAGTATTTCTATAAATAAGTTATAAATTAAAATAAAAATGTCGGTTGAAGTTCAGCTGTTATTTAATTTTAACCTGAACAAAGCCGATACGAGGGACCTTTTACAATAATACGTTTCGCGGCTATTTGTTGCCTTACTTCTTAAATACATTTGTCTTCTTTAACAATAGAATATATATTTTGTTTTATAGGTTAGTGATCAAAATTGAAAGTTAAAGACAACACACGTCATAAACAATATAATTAGCTCTGCACTTTAACACTATAAACATAGTTTGAGACACTATAAATTATATGTTGCAAAAGATGTTACATTTTCCCACGCATGTACAAAAGGCGATGACCCCTACTTCCAGCGTACTTAAAAGTTTAATAAGCTTTCAAAATACAGAGTTTTAATCACTTTCATTTCATTTTAATTATTCTAATTAGAACAGAAAAACTTCTTACTTTCAAATTAAATGTTTTCAATCACGATACAGTTTAAACCATAATGATATACGTAATTTTATACTCTGATTAATTCGTCGTGCATTGGAACAGAATGTCTTTGAAAATGAAGTGATTTCAAAATCAAACAATTTACATTTTAGATATTTAAGATGACAAATTTTTTTAATTATATTGACTAGAAAAATTAATTTTGATCGCCAATCTCAATATCGTCGTTAACAATGCAATAGTGTGTATCTACGTTTTCAGTTTTTTACAGGGGGTAGAAAAAAGCTTTTTGATTTTCTAGCCTATATGAAAATAAAATTACAAAATTCTACATTTTACAAGCAATGCCTGTTTGGGTGGTACTAAAACTAGGGAACAAGTCGAACAGTGGCGATTTATGGATAATGTAATAAAATGAATTTGACGAATTTTGTAGATATACACTATTGCATTGCAACCGACGATATGTGAACCTATATAAAGCTGCTGTAAAATTTCTGAACTAACATCCAAACATTTATGTCAAAATGATATAAAAATCTATAAATAGATGAAGGAAAGCCATAACCGTAATCGTTACAAGTACATAAACGTAATTGATTGTTTATCATGCAATCAATATTACATTAATCGGCATACATCGTAATCATAACATCGATTATAAAAATTATTTAATACTTACAGAAACATAAGCATATATAAAGATTTTCCATAAAAAGACGACGTTGAGATTATAAAAGAGAATTAGGTATTAGTGTCATGTAGATTATAACACAACAGAATACAATTTAAAAAATTGGTCTGATGTACATAGCTATGCCTGTATCCATAATTTTAAATTGATTATGTTTTCGATTTCGATTACAGACTTCGAGACATCACGACTTATTTTTATCTACTCCAACTTAAACTAATATAAGAATCATATTTAATAGAGTAAGGAATTGCTCTTGTATAATCGTGTAGGTTAAGATTATAATGTGCTTTGAAGGTGTTAATTTGGTTTTAAACGTTCGGTATACTCGGAATGAATTACAAAAACATATTCAAGTAATATTTGGTAACCATTGGCTCATGTTGCATGTAGAATTTCTAACGGCCATCAAAATTTTTTAGTACATCGACTACTGCAAGCGCAATTTAAACACACAATAAATTATAAGCAGTAATGTATTTTACCATGCTTATATTAGCTGACTCTGTGTGTTGTTTGTATCGTCAAATTTTGTAATCAATTTTTTAACCTCTTGCGATAGTGCAATTGAGCTGAAATTTTACATGCAGGCTTAACTCCGATGACAATACAAGATTCTAAACTTTTTGGACATTAAAAAAAAATTCTTCCTTACAAAAACTATTTATAAAAACACCTTTGTTTTTTCAAAGCCTTTGTCAAAAATTGTCAGGAAAGAAGCCATGTCATAATGAGGCATTGGCAGAAATGGTGAGACTAAGATCTGTGGGACGCAAATAACTAACAAAAAAACAAGCTCGCGGATCGCTCTCATGTCCAAAGATAGAAATACCATCTATCTTTTTGCAACTTCCTGACAAATGTTAAAATGATCGAAAAATTGATTGCAAATTTCGATGACTAAAAAGTAGAAAGTAAAATATATTTAAAAAAAACTTTTTAAAAAACCATGCTTATTTTTAAAGGGTCTAAAAAGTAGATAATAAAAGGCTTTGAAAAGTAGAAAATAAAATTGTTCTTTGTTACTCCTATCAAGGTATATTTATAACAAGTAGAAATTTAAAATTAATATGACTAAAAATATAAGCGTGAGGCGCTCCTTCTGAATGTATATACTATTTCTCAATATATCATTTTTACATTAATACTGAAATGCTCAAGCAAAATATCTATTCTTAGGATACATCAGAATAGACTGTTCCATTAGTGTTACTAAAAAACTTTACTTCATGTGTCTAGTAGTCTTAAATTACTAATGCCGTAAAGGAGCGCCCCACTCTTATATTTTAAGTCATATTAATTTTAAATTTCTACTTGTTATAAATATACCTTGATAGGAGTAACAAAGAACAATTTTATTTTCTACTTTTCACAGTTATTTATTATCTACTTTTTAGAGCCTTTAAATATAAGCGTGGTTTTTTAAAGTTTTTTTTTAAATATATTATTATAACCCTGGTACCAATCGCACAAATCTCAAATGTTGTGCTTGTGCAATCGAATTTATCAACATTTGGAATTACAATAATGAATAACCCTAATGAGCACTATTTATGTCTCGCGTAAACATTCCCGCGACCTTGAAATATTATATTTCAAATGGAAGCTAACTTTTTAAAATAGTTGACTGGCAAAAAACTGATTTTTTTGAACGCGGCCATCACAACTATAATACAATTCGGTTATCCTCCATAAAGGACAATACATGCGGGAGGAAGGTTTCCATCGAGCATAAGATTAATAAATCCCCAACTTTTAGGTTTACCGATGGCTTATTCCACTTATCCACGATTTTGCAATTCCAAAAGATATTCAGTTTGCCATTTTTTCCAGAACTGTTGTAGTATCCGTTGCAATAGTTGTCAACATGAGGATAGGTCCGATAAACTGTTTTCGGGGAAAGCAGTAATGGGAGTATACCAATCAAAAAAGTGGCAGGGAAACAGTGCCAACTTATCAGGAGGATTGTTTGACATAGGTGTTTCAGGTCGTGAACTTAAACTACTTTTGTATTGAATTCGTCTATTATTAAACATAATATTCCAATTGCTCGGCTTTAACGGTTTTTACATGCACAGAATTTTAATAGTTCTGTTTGACAGGATTCAGACAAGAATGATTCCCCCAACTCATTGTTGGAGTAAATTTTTAAACAAATGCCACGGCGAGATATACAATGACGAAAATATGCTAAGAAGGCTTGCGTATAGACAAGTCTTGGACAACCCCAAGATGAACTTTTTTGACGGCGAAGCAAATTAATAGATATAATATAAATTAATAGATATAAATGTATATTAGTTAAAATCGAACACATTCACTACATATTTTCTTACATAAACCTCTACCAGAAATAATCCAATAATTCAAACTTAAATTGTATAGATCAACGCTTGAGCGTAGGCATGTTAAAGCCCATTATGTTCATCACCAACTAGCAGAGTAGAAAAAATGCTTCGGCGTGGATAAAATTGGGTATTTCTGTAAAAAGTTCATCGCCGAAACTTTTATTACTCACAACACTGTTGGTTGTAAGAGCTTTAATGTCGTCTACAAATTCTTGGGACTATACTATTTTATGAATAACTTTAGGAGAAATTGCCGAGTTATTTGAGCTAAGTTCACAAGTTTTTCGACATTCCGAGTGTTTTATTTTACAATTATTGTAAAAACGGAAGAAATATTTAGTGACGTTTATTAATTTTTTATAAGAAAAAAATTTGTTTATTAAATGAACGTCACATGTCATTGTGGTAATGTACGGTTGATTAATTATTGAAAGATCAAGATTAAAGGCACATTCAGTGTTGCGTTCTTTCGTTCCTTTCTTCGTTCTGAAAATTTTCAGAAGAAAGAAAGAAACGAAGGAACGCAACATTGTATCCGGCTTAATAAACTCTCAGCTTAATATTTTGTTCCCTCTCAGGCTTTATGCTCACATTAAAATTCCGGAGCTGGTTCCTCCAGATATATGAGTTTAGCAAATCCTTTGGATATAATCCTCGAGAAGTATGATCAGCAGGATTTTACGAAGTTGGAATACAGTGCCAATAACTCACAGTGCGAAGCTTATAGCGTTTACGTACTTCTTATAGATCAATATCTGGCTGTACATTTCGCTTTGTCAGCTGGAAATGCAATTGTATAATCCCGAAAATGGAGAACTATAGAAAACCAATCTGATTGAACCACAGGACATGCAGTTGTTCAATGATAGATGATTTTCTTGATGCATAACGCAGTAATGTGGCACACAGTAGGTTTCAGCACATTGGCTTTCTGCAAAATTTGGATCGGAAACTAATTTCGTATGATCAAGTTGATAAAATTCTTCCATACAATTCTTGCACTGTTTTTGGATTACAGGGTTTCTTAATAACCGATTTTCTCTTTAGAATAATTGTCTTCGGGCACTTTCATTTGAACATCCATTTTCTACTATTTTTAAATTAAGTGGACAGGCAACCGAATATCTACTTCAGCTTTGCTGTGGTTTTTCATAAAGTGCTCTTCACATAGCTTCTCTTCGACGGCATGGTTGTACTTGAGCATAATATTTTAAAATTCTCAAAATTCCTTTTGTTTGTGATTCAAATAATACAACAAACAAAGAAAAGTCTTACAAGGAACTGAGTTACTTGAAGATTGGTGTGCATTTATTTTACCACTGATAACATAACCGTCAAAACCGTGATAAAATACAGCTCCAATTAAGATATCGATACGATCAGGAACTTTGAATCGTGCATCCCCAAATTTTATATATAGGATGACACTAAATTTGTTTCAAAGTCAGTAACAAACGTAAATTGCCTGTATTTTCAGGTATTACATAGCACTGTATATTTAAGTATAGTAATAAGAAAATAGAAATTCTAGATATAAATACACTTTGTGACTGTGCCAGGTTATCTTGTTTCCCATCCCAGATACTTGTTTCGAAGTTGTGTGCATTTTTAATTTCAACAGATGACACATTTTTTATGTGATAAAGTTCCTAAACCAAGTGTCTGTTAGATATTGTTGGATCGTTTAAAGTTCCTATCGTAACTTGTTGATCAGGTGTTGGCTCATCAATTGTACCTTACGGGTTAAATCCATATTTTGCTTTCTGATTGAGTTCTACTCACATTAGGAGAACTAAGTATTTCTTCAGATATTATTACAGGGTGGGTTTGACGATCAAATACAAAATGTTATAGAGGATCATGCCTTAAAGAACATTTATTACAACCATTATTGTAACAATTACGTACATTATATGAAGCTGATAAACAATTAGTACATTCGACTATTTTTGATGAAACGAACTCGGCCGGGTGTAGAATGAATAAATTTCTAGTATACTTGAAGAATGTATACTAGACATTAATGTTGATTGAGTGCTCCGTTTACGGAATTATTCAAATTAAACTTTGGATGGACACTGGGAATGGTCAGAGGTTCTAACGCTTTTAGTACTCGAACACGACTTTGTAGAATTTTTATTATGGTATCCAAATTCATCACCGATCTATCTTTGGAGTTTTTATAATATAACTTCTGTTCTAGTAGCGTTATCTAACTTTTTTGAAAGATGATGAAATAGGATTAAACACGAACTTTCCACTGGAGCTTGAAGGACTTTGAAGGAGTTCTAATTGGCAACGGTTTAATGAATAAAAGCTTGTATAGTGATTCAGATGAATTAAATATAAATAAATAAATAGTTCGCCATGCTACCAATAAAAACCAATCAATTTAAAACAATCGGGACTGCTAGTCTATATCAGGCTACGAGTATAAAGTTCAGTTGGTGATCCTACTCATCAAAATTTATTCGTTTGTAATCGGGCAAATAGACTATAGTGGTTTACTAAACTTAAATAAATTGTTCAAGTGTAAACAATTTCAGCAACTATAGTGAGGTTAGTATCCCAAAAAATAGAAATTTTTAACTAGGTAACACTAACATTTCACTAACCAATTTGCTCCATTCGATATAACCTCAGACAGCCCATAGTCCCATTCGCCGGTCCATCTGTCACGTCAATATTAATTTTGATCAATTAAAGCCGACCTATGATGTTCAGACTGATAAAGCTTCTGATTAGAGCCAATTTTGGGAGCACCATGAGAGTGCGTCATTTGAACGCCGCATGGCTCCATTTAAATGGATTCCCCGCCACAGTGTAGGACCATTAATGGATTACTGCTTAATTGGTTGGTAAATCGGAGTTGCGTTGACTATAGATAACTGTGTCAAATCACCGATCGGACACATATCCTTTCCACCAAACGGAACCTTAAGTCCTGTGATTTGCTTGAGTTGCGAATCGACGATTATGCTCACTTCAGCAATAATTACAGCGCGAACGTACTTAGAGAGGTCGAAACTTTAGAACGACTTCAATCGAAAGAGGCATCTTTTTAAATAAAGAGTTTTTAAGGGCGGTGTGTACAGTCATGTCATCGGTGGATACGGCCGCCTTGCCCGTTGAAGCGGATATAAATGTCCATTACAGCAATCGTATTACAAATATGTTGCCTCAAACCTGCAGGTCCAGTTTAAAAGATTTAAAATGGTTAGACACTTTTGTCTTTCATTGACTGAGCGCATAACTTTAATGAATTCTTCATTAAAGGTACAACGTTCTCTTACTTTTTTGCTACTCGACCTAGACAATCCAGTGTGGCCAACTTCAGTTCATTATTCATTTCCACAGTTGAATCAGCATAAAAATAAGTGAATGGGTTACTTTCACGCACTTGTGCTGATAGTATAGAATAGTCAAGTCACTGACTAATTCGCTGTCTGGATTTTAATCATCCGAACATATCAGACGATAGTTCTCGCAATCTCAGCGTACTTCATTGTCGTCATCCAGTTTAATGAACCGCAGCTCAGTGAGAATCTCTACATTTCTCCGAATAGTTGTAGGACTGCCAAGTTCATTCCATTTTTTGTTTTTTACCACCGTATAGTATGAAGCAGCCTGTGCTAGAGCCAGATTTTCGATATCGGCGGAAGATTAATCCATTTATTAGCTGGTTCTCGTTGAGAAGAAAAACTTTCAGTCTTGAAGTACCAGCCCGCAGTACGTCTAGGTAAAATTCATCTTTCTGTATACCATGTTTTCAGAAGAAGTGATCGATATCATTGTAATTGCTTTTTCCAAGTGCTTTCCACTAGTGACTATATATATTGCCATATGCTTTCAGTTTTATCGATAGGCGCGAGAATGACTGTCGACCGACTGGACATAAAGGGTTCTTCGAAGCGGCACTTTTGAGCTTTTGTATTGTTAATTTTCTTATAACAAGTATAATTATGCTTATGACGCTCTAGTTTTATATTATCTATGAAGCATTGTTTTCAGTACTGCCACGGTGGTGAAACTCAACCCGTTTGGAGAAATGGCGAACGACATTTTTACCGAATAGACTTTCGATTTTAGTCTCAAAATTTTAATGATCACGTGAACCAGCTTATGAAAATATAGGACATATGTTATCGGATCATCATAATTAAGAGATGTTTGAATAGTTTAATAGAGATCACCAAAGAATCATCAATATATATTCCAATTTTTTTTAATTTGTAGTGCAAATGCATTAGCTTTAGCCATCCGATCCCATTGACGCTCATCGTAAGGGAACATGTTGGCTCAAGACGAATAAGTTCTGCTTTTTTAGGTGCCCAGTAGTACGTTGAATTGAGAATTGATCGTAGGAATGTCAAATTATTTTCGATGCATCCGTTAATGAAGTCTATAAACTCGATTTGTGCTCGAGTTTCTTTGGTTTCCTAATGCTGATAAATGAAAGCTGCTTGGTGCTTCTTTTATAATTTAAAATTTTTTAATTTTTTCATCTTTTAAAAAAAATTGTTCAAAATTGTTTTGTTTCTTTTTTTTTAATGAAGATGTTTAAACGAAATACATCGTTTCCGTTCGCCTAGTTTTCAAGATTACTCTAATACAATGTTTACATATAAAAAAACACATTTGCTTGTTTAGAAAATGAAAAAATTATTTATTGAATATGCTCCATCTGCAGCCACAACCTCTCCCCATCGATCGGGCAATTTACGGATCCCCCCCCCCGTCTGGAGTCATATTGGTTTTCTAAAATTTAAGTTTCAGTTTTCGCACTAGAAATGAAGTCTGTTGTATTCAAGATCTATGTATATACATTTCTGCTAAGGGGAAGTCATGTGTTGGTCACAACATATTTCCCCTTTTCTTTTTTTCAACTGTAAACAACTGTGAATAATTCTTAAAAACTATTAAAACTATTTATGTTGTCGTAAATGATTCAAAATATGGAAATTTAGACCGCACAAAGATAGCGTGAGATAGCTGATTAATTACATTACTCACTGGAGCGTTACAGGCCTAATTGAAATCAGAGAACGGAATTGAGCACAGATTGGGTATTCTTAACTTCGTGACCTGAGGGAGTTCTAGTTCTGATACGTAGTCGTGTGTGCTGGTTTTTGAGTCCGCGTCTCAAAAAGAATCACGCACGACCACAGAGAACTAGAATTTCTACGTCCCATGATATATATTTAGTTGAATAGAACTGCTTGTTTAACAGTAAGCTTCTCATCATATTACATAAAATATACCTACTGCTTAAAATTCTGTAAATTTAGTTCTTAATTCTACAGAGCATTTTATGGTATAGGTATGACAGGCATTTTAATGTTTGAATTTGCAGCCATCGAAATATATAGAACGGGATTATTGTTATCAATTGAAGTCAATCACTGAATTATTATCAGACAAGCTTACCATCCGTTCCTAAATTTATGAGTGGGTAACATTCCTATAAATCCGTTTTTTAGGATACATGTAAAGAGGTAATCTTTATATGTGATCGATTAGAATTACAATCAAACACTGACTGACATCCATCGATCACATTTGGTTTTCGATGTCATAACACAAAATACGGGGCAAAATAATAAATATGACTTACTTTCAATGTATTGTAACACACGTCAAGGTGAATGTCACTGCCATGTAACGACAAAACATATAGTTAAATTACCATACCCATAAGCACAGGTGAAAGAAAATGAAATAAAGCACTTATGTATTTTAATCTAAGTATATATCGTAATAAAAGATATACACATAACATAATAATAATTAGCTTCCGGATGATATACGCACACATAACGATACATTATGTGTCATTCCCATATAAATCGATATTATAAGAAATTCAATAAACGAGTTTCGAAAGTACCCCACCATTAAAATATTCTTTAAGAGAAAACTACTCATTTATTCTGATAACGACGATGGCATAATATAGTTTTGTTTATAAGAAAGTTTAACACGTACAAGATGTATATAATCGCATGCCGCATGTCCAAATATAATACAATGTATTATTTATATAAACCACATACACATATGAATATGTACATGAGCAATACATAAAATATTCTTAATAGTAGGTTAACGCGTATAATCATTCGTATACGCGTATTTTAGAGAAATTATTTTATTAACAAAATAAAACGAAACTGTTACAAATCGGTTCGCTTCTAATTTATTTAATCTATTAAGCAGACAAGCAACCGGTATTTTCAAAAAAACCATAATCTTTAGCTTAATGGTTATCTTATACGTTTGAAAAAGTTCACTTCTTACGCGGGATAATTATAGAGATTTTGATAGTTAAAACTCGAAAGAATCTCTTAATTAACACAAATTTGTGTAGGCTCGTAAAATTTAGTGTAAGCTACATTTAGTGTAAGCTCGTAAAAATAAGCGGAATTTCCTATAATATCATCTATCTCAATCATTTATTATTTCTTGTCCTAGATTATGTATACCGACAGTAAATTGTAGTTTTATGAGTTTTATGAATATGTTATTCCCAAGTGGTATTTTAATCGTTTAAAATTCAACAGTTCCAACACATGCCAATAATTGCTTCTCGATACTATTTTAAATGTAAATTTCATACAGTTTACAAGTACCTACTAATAATAAGAGGTGGACCATCAATTCAGTGAAGTAACTGCCCCGATTTGAGAGTAGTCCATCATATGAACTCAATTTTTCATTTGAATTTACATTTTTGATGGTTTCGGGCTCTATTTCGCGAATAACTAACAACTGTTGAAAACGATCTCGCTCATAGTTACATGTCACTCTTTACTTCTCTTTTCCTGAGAATTGAGTGGTTTCAGACATTGGTTAACTGTGTTAAGATCAGCTTTATACGAGCATCAATTCCATCGAAAGAATCAATTTCTCCGAGTGTTTTTACACCTTCCCAGAAGCCAACTGTCTAGCAAATAGAGATAAAGGTCTCTTTATCGTAAACAATTTATCGTGTTTCAATTTAACGAGAACATTTAACCATAGAACAGTTTTTCGTAGACACAATTTACCGTGGACACAGTTTATCGTGTGGACAATTTATCGTATGCCAGTATCATAGTTTGTAAAATTGACGGTATAATAAAATGATTTGTAAATAAAAATTAAAGTGTCTTCGGTTTATAAAATTTTATTTAATTAGGAAGAAGTTCTGGAATAAGGACACCTGGGACGGAACTCGGTAATTTATTAACCGATTATGATTGAATTTTGGATGTTGGATGGAAATGGAATTCTGAAATGATTTTTGGAAGAAGTTCTGGAATATGGCCATCTGGACGAAACTCGGTAATTTATTAACCGATTATGATAAAATTAGGTATGTTGGATGGAAATGGGATTCTTACATGGTTTTTGGAAGAAGTTCTGGAATATGGCTACCTGGGACGGAACTCGGTAATTTATTAACCGATTATGATGGAATTGGGTATGTTGGATAGAAATGGGATTCTTAAATGATTTAAACAACATAAAAACACAAAAATATAGTGTTTAAAATGGTTTATCTTATGAGCGCCAAGAAAGTCACTCAAAGGGTTAAATGAATGAACAAAAAAAAAGAATGACACGTGATTTGCATGTGCAATAAAATAATCATATGCATGAAACTAATACAAACACAAATAATAATAACTATAGCTGTTGTTCTTTCGAAAAATTACAACAACAATTGCATTGTATAAAGCCCAATTTTACCACAAGGCGGTTATTTTTTATACTTTTTTTGTCATCTTGTTATAAAAAAAGACATTTTGCGTTAGTTTTGACAGAAAAATACCGAATTTGTTTTATTTTGTAAAATAAAAAAAATAAAAAATTTATTAAAATGAATCAAACCGGAGAATCAGGCTAAGCTAAGCGGGATTTGCGAAAGCAACACAGCTTATATTTTTCCGGTTACCTTCATTTAGTTTATCACATTTTGAGACAAAATTGATATAAAGGTTAAATCTTTGTATGATAATGCATGAATTTAGTTTTAATTTTTATAGTACTGCAACACTACCAGTGAATAATAGCTGCAGTATCAGTAGAAATTGCACCGGATAGCGCTCGAGTAATAAAACACGGCTATTTTCAATTTTAATTGTTCGAATATTGAAACAACGGCAACTAATCCCATTAACATTTGTCGAAATTATAAGTCCAATCTAATACTGGGTCCTAGTCACCCGACGTTTTATTTTTCCGCAACAATGTCATGCAGTACACCTCGTCATATGATGGAAGAGCCATCTTTATATATATCTGTGGACTCAGAGCGTAACCGCTTAAGTTGATTAAAGACAGAATTGCGAGTTATACAAACCACAAGTGGATTATTCGCCTATATATTCGGTTTGGCAAAACATCTATTGTTGTCAAAGGAAGTGACATAATTGTATAAGTAGGTGAGTCACAAGGATATATAGAAAGCAAGCCCAATCCGGTTCTATAATTGTCTGTGACCATTGCAATAGTCACTTGGCTGTCAGTATACTGGTAAACAAATCTTGAACTTTAAAACATGTTTTACAAACGGCTGTAAAGCTGTATATAAAAGTTACATTAAATCTAGCGTATAGTGTGCATAATTCTGACTTCAGTGTGCAACAAAACTCTGACTTCGGCGTGGAACAAAACTCTGACGTAAACGTGTGACAAAACTCTGACTTCAACGTTCGACATATTTTTGATTATAAATCATTTGTGGAAATTTAAAATAATTCGAGCAGCACCTTATATTTTATACATATCTTTATTTAAAATATAAAAACTTAACAATTTATTACAAAACTTCAATCAGACTAATAACAATTCAAATCGATAATTAATACTTATAAAATAGCATGTATAATATAATAAAAAGCCTTTCTATTTCTTCTTATAAGATTTTCGTTTGAAAAAATCTTGTACTGCATGGCATATATTATCCCTATTATAAAAAGAGCACACGTCCTTTCTACTTTTGTTGCACACTTCCACAATAAAATCTAGAATATTTATATATTTTTTTAAAAATATATATTCTGAAACAAAAACAATTATAGAAGTTTAATATTATGCTTACAATTTAACGTATTGCATTACCATTTTCTTCAGCCAGCAAAGCTTCATCAACTTTTTTGATGCGGTCCCATCTTATTTGTTGCAAATTTTTCGGTTATTAATTTACTTAGAATGGATTTTGCAAAGCCATTGATTTCTTTCTTGGCATCTCCTTTTGACGTATATTGAGTATACTGGTAAGCCTGGAAAATAGAATAAATACATATAACAGGAATTAAAATAAATATGATTTGAATAAATTTACAAGTAAGCAAGACAAAACAATTTGCTAATAAGTGTGCATATATGTGGCTGTCTGCAAAATTATTTTATATTACATATGCATGAAGACTATAATAGCCAGTGGATGAAAGTGGTGTTAAAATAGAATGTGGGTAACCTAGACCATCAGGTTAATAAAATGGTTATAAAAATACTTACCATATTTTCTTTATAATCTTTTTCACACAGATTACGTTCAAGAGTGTCCAATTTTCCTTTGTCGTCTATATCTGTCATTGCTATAAATGACAATGCGGCTGGCGACTTCTTACAAAATTCGGTTATCATCCTCATCATTACCTCGTTCTGAGCAGCTATTTTCTCTACATTTGAGTTGATGTTATCTATTTTTAGAGATAACATATCAGAATAGTCAGACTGGAGTTGATGAGACTGTTTTAGTTCAGCAAGTTCTTGCAAAACAGTTTGGAACGATTCATACTGAATGCATACAACATTGCTGACTGAAGTTTGTTCAGTTGTCATTTCTATGGGCTTATCCGAAGATACGGTTTCTGGTAACTCGCTAAACTCGATTAAATGCTCCTCGGAATTTGAAGTGTTTTCAGTTGTTTCTATATCACATTGCTCAAACAAATTTGAGTAGTCTTTTAAAATCACCCCAGAATTAGAGGCCTGTTTATTTTGCTGATGCTCGCTTTCTTCCGTATCCGAAGTAGTGTAATTTAGATGCAGACTACACTCGATATTGGCAGCTTTAATAGTATCTAAACGACGACAAAAATATGAAAAATATAATACACCCAGCTTGAAATAATTTTTTTTTATATATATACATACCAATGGTTTTATATATATACATACCTAGAAGTGACTGGACAAGACATAATTGTAGAGTATTAAAATATAAATACTCTACAATTATGTCTTGTCCAGTCACTTCTAGGTATCCCATGGTTTTTTAATTCCAAACTCCAATTTTTTGATTTTGGACAGAAACATTGTTTGGCATTTTCCGTAAGCCACGCATATCTATAACTTCAATTAGTAACTTCGATAACTTCAATTAGTCTTTTGTGTGGTTCGCTTTGATCTGCTTCAAATTCCGCGACAGCAAAATGATCTTTCTCTAGTCTTGCCATTTTTATAGTTGAAAACTATACGGGTATATTTAAATTAATTGTTTTACTTTAAAATTAAACACAAAATCTACAACAATAGTTGAATGTTAAGTAATTAAAAATCATTCACATGTACTCGTATTTATAGGAAAATAAGTTGTGATTTACCGATTTAACTAATGAAATTTAGTTCTCAATTTGGTTGGTTTTTTTGTATTGTTTTTTATATTCTCTTTTCCGTAAAGATACGTATGAACTATATTGTACATTTAAAAGTTTCAACTGTATGAGTAAGTGTATTTTAAATATTAATGATACAACTTTTTACTTATTTTTTTATTTAATTTTAAAGCGGGTTTGTCGATTGTTAGTAGTTTTATTTAAGTTTTTAGTTTAAGTTATAGTTAAGTTTTTTTATTAAATTTGTGATATAATACTGCATTAAAAATTCTCATTTATTTTTTAGAATTATGAAAACTTATTAATGGAAAAAATGTAATTAGTGATGGGGTTACCTCATCAATCATTGCAAATAATTTTCGGTCCAAATGAGAAACATGAAATTTTTCCAAGTTTAGTGATAAATTTTGACATTGATATACATTTAGTTTAGAGGAGCTTATAGGAAATGTATAAAAATCCATCTATTCCATATATTGTTTGCCAAAAACGAAAGTTTGTCCTTCTTCTCTCACAAAATTGACGATCTCATAAATTTTCTTTTCTTTACTTAGGACATATTTATTTTTGTCATTATTATTTAATTTATAACCATAATACACCAACTCTGAAAAAGTGTTTTGTGTTCCTTCAACTGGTTTTTTTTAGCTCAAACTGAGAAGACGGTGAAATTGTCGGAGACATTGAACTATTCATTTCATGCAGTCTGTTTGCAAATTCAATTAAAGGATGTTTATGTCCTGCCAAAAGTTTTTTAAATGGATGCATATACGACTCAAAAGTAAATCCAGAAAATGTATCTAAAGGACCTTTGAAAATCATTGCTTCTTTTGCGAGATGTCTAAGCATATGTACATTATGATTCACCATATCTGATCCATACAATACAGCATAATTATTAACAAAGTCCTTCAAAAGTCGTTCTGTAAATGAATTGTATTTGATACACCAATCTGGGCAACAAAGAATTTTTATCGCGACATGTAGGAGCATAAAATGATCATAGTATTTTTGCAAATAAGTTGAAAGGGAATTTTTTAATATAAATTGTCCATAAAATAGTAAAAAATTTTGAAGTTCACTTCCTTTGAAAACTGCTAAATGTTCTAGAGATCTCAGCTGTCTTTGAAAGTTATTTGGTAGCAATTTATTTAAAAATATCATTTTATTTGAAATTAAATCTTTCAAATATTTTGGAAATAATGGCTTTTTTCCAAACCAAATTTTAAGCAATTTTTTTGTTACACCAAGCAGTACTATGTGCAAATAATCCAAAGCTATCTGTGACACCATACCTATCCCAAGGTCTTCAAGAGGAGAATTAAAAATATGATTGCCTTCGTCTATTCTTTGGGCAAACGTTAAATCTGTACGAAGGCTAACTTCTGCATTGGTGAAACACATTCTATGAAATTTTTTATCAAATTTTCCTCTAATTACACATTTTGGACACCCTTCAAATGCATTATATTGTTTAACGCCTCAAATACCTGCTCTGGCAGGAGCATCACATATTATTGCACGAATTTTTATGCATATATATTGTTCTTTAAATTTAAAGTTACCTTTAATATGTTTCATTTCAGAAACAAACGGATTTAAAAATTCTGCAAAATTACTTGGTTTTTTGAGAGCGTGATAAATTCCAATCACGAACACTTTGTTTGCACCGATGTTTATGATTCACCCTAAAATGAGCCAGAATGAATGTTCAGTATTGTCACTGAAAACGGGAAGCCCATCTACATTTATATCAACATACACTATTTGTGGCAGAAGTTCAATACTGAAATTCTCTTGCCCTAAAATTTTCTTTAGATTATTCTCTTTACCGATATGGATATATTCCCCAGGAAAAATTTTAATTTTTTCTAGATATGGCGGCATTTGCAACAAAGTTCGGTAGTCCATCGGCAATTCGGGGAAAAACTTTTTCAAAAATTTCAATAACTCAGATATTGAATTCTTATTAATATTATTTTCTACTGACCATTTTTGTAAAAAAGCCTTCACGTACGCAATAATTTCTTGATTGGTATATGGCTGAATTAAATTATTGATGCTCAAACTTTGAAGGGGATTTTTAAATTGCGTTTCGTACGATTTCCCTGATAGATTATAATCATCAGCAAAATTAGAATCATTTTGATTGTTTGATTCATTTTAAACTATTATAACTTCCATCGATTTCTGGTAACATAGGCGATTCCCTTGCCAATTTACAAACACGACTTTTAGTTGATTCAATAATTATAGATCTTGAACAAATTGCATCATTTCTTTCTGTAATATAGTTGTGTATTACACTTGCACGTTCACTTGATATATTATTCTTTTGATTGCGGTAATTGCTTATAAATAACAAACTTGAGAGTCAATTATCGGTATTTGACGTAAGTGCCCGTCAAATTACTGTCTTCAAAGCCAAACTTTTATAACCGGCGTTTACGCTAATCGAGTAACAGACATATAAGTCAGTTTGCTGTAATTGACATCAACGTTAGTCATATAATAGGTATCAAAGTCGACATCAAGTAACGACATCAAGTATTTAAGCCTGTCGAAAAATTAACGTAAAAAGCTGTTTTAGGATAACGGTCATTTAAGCTGGTCAGTCGATCAACTTATATGCCGGATTTTATAAAAACAGGTTTAAGTCTTTTGCATCCCTAGCATCAAAGTTAAATATATACATTCAGCATTAGTGTTAGTTAAGAGTAGACAAGAAAACGGCGCAGAAGCGTCATCATTGTCAGACTTAAGACCAACATTCCCTATATTTTAGGACTTGTGGTTTACCGGGGTATGGTAGATTAGATTTTAGATTTTTCCGACAGTTACAACGATAATTACACCATAATGAAAAAAATAACTCATTTTGATAAATTAAATGTCCATGCACTAACCGCCTAAGTCTGAAAAATAGACCTAAGCGCCGACTTTTTTTTTGATATAAATATTTTAAAATATTTATTTATTTATTTAACCAACAGTATTAAATTGCATCTGGTATTTAAAAATAAGTTTATTAATATAAATCAAAGTTGAATAAAAAAAATTTTTACAACTCTTTTAAATTCATTTCTGGACAAATTAAATTCCAACACTGTAGAGACAATATTAAATACACGGCTAGAATTACAAACCAGGTCCGACATACCAAAATTAAACCCATGGAAGTGCCGATCAATCATTAAGCCTCGGTGTCTGAGTGATCTCACTGGGGCACGTATTGAAAACAAGGACAGACTATGTGAACAATCAATTCGGCCCATTACAACGTCGCGCACAAACATTGCGCAAGAAATTTGTTTTCGGACGAACAATGGTTCAATATAAATAAGAACGTTTACCTCTCGAGGAAGTCGCCTTAAGGCAAACAACATAAATCGCTTCTGGAATGATTCTATACGGTTAGAGGAATTGTTATAGTACGGATTCCAGACAATTGACGTATACTCCAAGTGCGATCGAACAAATGGAGCGAATAGGACTTTAAGAGTAAATGCGGATCATGAAAATCTTTGGAGAAACGGATTAAAAACCCTAACATTAAATTAGCCTTATTAATACATCTGTAAATATGGTCCTTAAACGATAAATCTCGTGAAAAAAAAACCCTAAATCTAGAAAAGAATGAAATCGCTCTATCATAACGCCATTTAAATATAAACTATATTATCACGTCCATAACGTCTTCTAGAAAAGTTCATAACTTTACATTTAGAAACGTCCAGGCAAAGCTTACTCAAGCTACACCAGTCGCAGAAAACGTTTAATTCCTGTTGTAGATTTGGCACTTCGCGATCATTTCTAATCTCACAAAAGATTTTTACATCATCAGCTTAAATCAGAAACTTATAGTGTTTGAAACACCGCTTCACATCATCCATGAATGCAATAAATAATAGAGGTCCAATGTGGCTACCTTGTGGGACGCCAGACAAAACATTTATGTCTCTAGATAAAATATTATTTAAAAAAAACTTTTTGAGTTCTGTTCGTCAAATATAAAAGGATTCACTTTAAAAGAAGGGCATCACACTTGTTAGGCTGTCCGAGTTTCTTTACCAATAAAACACTACCTACAGTAAACACTACCTCAACACCATCACCACCTTCTAATGCTAACGTCAAACAATTTGTAAACAAAGCAAGATTTGTCACAGTTGACCGTCCGGGGTAAAACCCATGCTGGTTTACTGAGATGGAATTTTTAGTTAAGAAAAAGATGCGGTCCTTGACCATCGACTCAAATAGTTTAAGAGTAGCCGATAAGATAGAAATACCGCGGTAATTTTCGATATCTGTTCTCCGTCCACTCTTGAAAATTGGTTTAATGAAACTGGATTTCCAAATTGAAGGAAAAACTCCACTCTTCAAACTCAAATTGAAGATGTCCGTCAGCGGCTGAGCCTAGACCGAAGTACACTTTTTCAACACAAGCTGGTGAATTTTGTCCGGGCCACAACGCATATTCACATTTACATTCAACAGAGCGTACAGAACATCATCTGTAGTAAACTGAAATAAAATGTTTGGATTATTACTAAAAACAAGTTCGTCATTTCCTCTCGAAAGTTCGTCATTTCCTCTTGTGGATCACTAGCAGTTAAAGAGTTGAAAGACATTTGCGAGGGTATACATCTACAATTCCGTTTCGAATCAACATAACTCCAGAAACATTTAGGGTTGTTTCTAATATTCGAACGTCTAATCTAATATAATATAACTCTGCTGATTATGTGACCTATCTTATAATTTATAAGGTCACTCTAAACTCCATTTTAAATTTTTTATAAAAATATTACAAATTTTTCAGAAAAAGCATTTAAACTTTAAATTGCTTTACTGAAAAATACAAAAATTGACTTAGGCGGTTACGCCTTGTGTCCATAGATATATATCGAACTGAACAAATAACGTTCATTCATCAGTCATATGTATTTCGAGGACGAACAAAATTGTCCTGGATTTATTATTATCGATAATTATTTCGTTCGTCCTCGAAATATAGCGAAATTATATTTAATAATAAAAATAAATTAACACTTTTTGTCGTATCATACATAATATAGCCATATCGATATCTAATGTTCGCATTTTCGATGTAAAAAGTGCTTATTAATTGTGTCATTTTCACTGTTTCCGCCTTCCGGATAGACAATTTCCTCGCGGTCATGCAGTCTTGGTGAAGTTATTTTGTATTTTGAGATAGATTTCACTAACGTGCGCGATTTTTATTTCAAAACGCTTTGGTTGATTCTTCATCCATCCAGTTATTTTTTGTTTGCGGTTTTAAATGTTGTAATAATTTTTCACTGATTCTCGGCGAACTCAAGAATACCTGTATAAATATTATCGAAATGTTTGCAGTTACAATAATTATCAATTTGTAGAAAACATGACTAGTTTGATCAAAGTTTACCTAATCTTGGAGTTTACATATTGGCAAACGAAATATCAAAATTACGTCCATTAAACCCGAATGTGCAAATTCGGTATTTAATAGGTGTGAAGATAATCACTAATTGTGATACTAATACACGATGTTATTTTCAATTAACATTTTTTCCGGTTTCGTTTAAATATCCATTTTGTATTAAAGTGCTTGTTCAAAGAGTTGGCGGATGCTTTTCGTGCGATTGAAGTTGAATAGAGAGAGTAGTAGTATAGGTTCGAACTTTCAATTCGTTACAAAGTTTTCGTACTTTATTGAAAATGAGAATATTTGACGTCAATCACATTCCATTTCACAAATTCTTTATTTTTTGTGAAATTGTTAGTTTCCCTGCTTTATCGTCAATCTTTTTATATTATGGATTGCGACAAAATGTGGGTGCACAGTTCTAGATATTTACGTCTTTGCGGTGCTGGCTGAGTAAATCTCAACGATTGCGGATGTCGAAAGAAAGCGATGCAGGAGCAATTTTGCTTATGGCCTTTGATACATGTCAGAGCGAGCTATGGGCAACACAAATCCAATACTACATCAGTGTATGTTCTCCAGGATAGGGGTGACGGAAGTGGGTATTTGTCTCATAGCAGTAGGAGCTGCTATGTACATGTATATTACTAGTCCGCAATGCACGCAAGTGTCAACCCAATATGTAGGTTAAGCAGCAAGTAACTATGTGTTCTCAGAAAAAGCTGGTTATAAAATCTACCTAAAGGCCCCGGATAAAATTATCGTTTTGATAATAAGAACGACCTCAGAAAATGTACACGAGAATATGGAACATACTAAGCCTTCAAATAATAATGATCTCCAGAACCTTTTGAACTAAGCGTAAATTTGCACTCTGAACGTAGTTATACTCCAAGAGCTTAGATGGTCTGGGATTTGGATACCAAACTTCACCGATGGTAATACATTTTACTACAAAATTTATTAGAAAAAATAAAAAAAGTGCTTTTTCGTGCAAAAGCGAATACACGGTTAAAAATAAAAGTATGAAGTCCATTCTTTTCCTATCCTTCTGCGGAATAACTATACTTCCATCCTTTTCTAAGGAATAAAATTATACTTCCCAAATAAATGAAATTTATACTTTCAAAATTAAAATAAGTTTGTCCTAATTTTAGCAAATTTTATTTTTGTCCAAAAGATTAAAATTCATCTATCGGATAATGATAAATTTTATTCTTTGGCCGAGTGTCAAAAGCACACAAATATAAAATAGAGTTTGCTCTTTGAAAATGACTAAATTTACTCTTTTTGGCGTATACAAAATAAGTCACAAAGAATAATATTTATCTAATTAAAAGATTAAAATAAATACTAACCATTACCATATTTTATTCAATTCAGGGAAACATTTTATTCTTTTTACCAATCAAATTCAACGTTTTTATAAGTGAAGTTCAATTAAAAAAAGTACAAATTTTAATAATAAAACATAATTGTTTATTTAAAATATTGGCAATATACATATAATATACAATAGTTTATGAAAATTGCGTAGATCATATACTATCCGCCCGCATATAATAATTTTCGGATTAATGAAAATCCGTTGGGTGAAATGCTGGGTGAAATCTCAAGCTGATTAATTCCATGTTATAAACTCGTGGTTTAGCTCCATCTAACTTGTTTTTGCCTAAATAAATTAAATATTTATAAGAAAAAATTATCAAATACATATTTGTATTATTTAATTACGCATACATTTTCAAACAAATAAAGGCAATTTCCATCCGTGTTCCTGTAGTGTGATTGAATGCGGGCTGGTTGTAGATGTATCTAGATATGTTATTGTAAAGAGTAAATAACAGTGTAAAAGTAAATAGCGCTAATTATAATCAAAAACTACATAATTGTGTAGAAATAAAAACTTACCTCGTAATTCAAAGCAGAACCTTTTCAAACAAACAGCAACTGATAACTAAATTTTTAAGTCGAAATTACTAAAACTATATCAAAATTTTTTTACCAAAAAGATTGCTATCCTTTATTACCCCACAAAAGTAATAGAAAAGATAAAGACAAACAATTTTAAATTTTAAAAGTTGTCTGTACTGCAAAACATATTAATTTATGTTTTTAAAAGCTAAATAATTTGTTCAGATTTTTATGCAAAACTTAATAAAATTGGCAAAAATATTTGTATACTAAAAAGGACAAAATATGATTTTCTCTTCAATTTTTAGTCAATTAAGTATGAGTATCCGTTATTATCAGCCGTTTTATCATAAGTTTTCAACCGGTGGTTGGCCTACCATTATTCTACAAACGTATCTAAGAATTGTATAAGAATACGATTGTAAAAAATAGACCATCATATGTTCAGCAAAGAAATTGAGAAAAAGTTGTGGATATTGGAGATGCGCTCCAATTAACGTCAATTAATTGCTCATGTGATTATCCTTCATTTGCGTTACGACTAAAATAATATTGAAAGTTTAAAGCCTACGTCACCTGCGCGACAATTTCACGCACGAACTGTTCTAAAATTATCTATTTCTCCTATAAACATTCGTAACATATCTTTAATTTTTCAGTTTGGTTGATAAGCCTAAATTTCTTAATGTTGTATAAGATACTCGTATGTGGGGAAAATGTTTTATCTATGTATATACAAAACGGCGATATATCTACAAAATCATATCACAATGATATAAATTTGAGTGGAGACTGTTACCTGTTAAAAGTAGGCTGAAAATGTTGTACGTTGAAGTTTGCGATATTACAGATGTTCTAACCTCATAATTGTATTCTCCTAGCTATTTTCTTACTTTAATTATCTAGAAAACTGAATTTGAAATGGGTTAGTTTTAAACTGGATGTCAACAGTTACAGCATACTCTTACAATCTCAACAAATTGTATCTGTTAATGTGTAATTTTACAATTCTATTTGATCTACTCGAGGCGTCTAATTTCGAAATCCATTGGCTAAATTTTTTGAGATGACCGTACCGATCTCTGGAAAGTTTATGGATGAAGAAAATTAATATTAAATATTTTTGTTGAGAGACGAAAAAGAATTGTAGTTGAAAGAAAACATTAGATGACAGAAATACAGCACAAAACACGGGATTCAGTTCCGATAATTTGATATGCTTTTACTGATGCGAACGATATTGACATGCAACATGTGTAGTTGGGATGTCCTTAGAATTTGAGAGTTTGATTAAAATTAGCTTATCATTCTTTATTTACACTATGTAAGGTTAATTGATTATTTATACTTTTAAGCTTAAATTATTTTGCTAATTTTTATTCAATTTGGACTAAAATTAACCATTTGCCAATATATTAAATATTTTAGGTTTAATATAGATAAAAATATCATTAAAAGGACAAATTTTTATTTATGTAAAGAATAACACGAAAAAATAAAATTTGTTTAAAAAAAAATGATAAACAATAAACAAAATAAGAATAAAAACAGTTGAATAAGCGAGAATAATATTTAGGTTTACGAAAAGAATGGATTTTATGTTCCAAATTGAATAAAATTTATTCAAAATAATTTTATACTTAGACTAAAACTAATTTTTATCCTTTCATTTTTAACCGTGTACAGCAATTTATCACTGACTATTGCCAATCAAAATGCGGCTACGCAGTAGCCGAGATTCTTCCCAGATGCCCATTTTCCTTCCAAAAATCATTAAAGAATCTCATTTCCATCTACTATATCCAATTTCATAAAAATCAGTTAATAAATTACCGAGTTCCGTCCCAAGTGGTTATATCTCAGAACTTCTTCCAAAAATCATTTAAGAATCCCATTTCCATCCAACATATCCAATCCCATCATAATCGGTTAAGAAACAAAACTATTATACGATAAACTGTGTCCACGTTAAATTGTTCTACGATAAACTGTTTTACGATAAATTGTTGTACGATAAATTGCTCCCGACAAATTGTTCACGATAAACTGACAGTAAATCAGCAAACAGACCTCATCCAGCTTTATTAATGACAAATCACAGAATTTTACTACATGCGAGCTGACTATTTAGTGATGAGTTTGATAACCCAAACGTGTGGACTCTGTGGTCACTAGATGCCCAATTTTCTTTCACACCACCACAAAACTATCGAGCGCAACAAAGTTTCATTCACTGTTGTTAGATCAATATTAGAGTTTCCATTACACGAGAACGTTGCAGAGTTTCCCCGCTTGTTCATTATGAAGAGCTATTTAAAATCGTGGTAATGTCAAAGTCCACGCGAAAGTTACAACTTTCACCACCCAGTGAGACTTTGTTAAAGTTAGCCGAAAGTTGTCAGCCAAAAGTGAAAAAATCAATAATGCAGATAGTGTCCTTACTTGTTCAGCCGAAAGATAAACAAATTAACTATTAAGCTGAAGTATCCCAGCCGAAAGTCACCACCCTACAAAATCAGTTGAAAACATATAACAAACAACAATTAAAATCTGGAATTTAACCGATATTAATTATTGTTTCATATCAATTGTGAAAGATTATTTCTTCCCTTCTTCTGGCAATACAATAGTTTATCATTCGAGATTTTGCCAGATGGACACCAATCTGACTATGCCGATTCAATAGCCCCTGATCATAGGTAGGTTCTGAGTGTAAGGTTGGGGTGGGTCCGATGGGGTTATAGAGTTGATTTGATTTTCCCCATTTTTCAACGATAAAATCGTTCGTCATTCGAGATTTTGGCATATAGACACCAATCTGATTATGCCGATTCGATAGCTCCCTTGGCCATAGGTAGATTTTGATTATAGGTTAGGGGTGAGTCTGATGCAGGGTTATAGGGGTGACATTTTGATGAAAAGTTAAAAATGAGGAAAATCAAATTTTCACCCCAATAACCCCACCAGACTACACATAACCTATACTCAGAATCTACCTATAGTAATGGGCTATCAAATCGGCATAGTCAGATTGGTGTTTATATGCCAAAATCTCGAATGACGAACGATTTTATCGTTGAAAAATGGAAAAAATTTAAATTTAACCCTACAACCCCATCATACCCACCCAACCCTATACCTACAACCTACCTTTGGTCATGGGCTATCGAATCAAAATAGTCAGATTGGTGTCTATATGCTAAATACTCGAATAATGAACAATTTTATCGTTGAACAAAAAAATGGAGAAAATCAAAAATTCACCCCTATAACCCCATCAGACTCACCCTAACCTATTATCAAAATTTACCTATGGTGATGGGCTATCGAATCGGCATAGTGAGATTCGTGTCTATAAGCCAAAATCTCGAATTACAAACGATTCTTGATGATGCTGATAATTTTCAATATTCTTTATTGACTATGAGCTGTATGAGGCAAATATGCCGTTTTATCCCTATAACCCCATCAGACCCACCCCTAATCTATACTCAGAATCGCCTATTGTCATGGGCTATCGAATCGGCATAGTCGGATTGGTGTCTATATGCCACAATCACGAATGACGAACGCTTTTATCGATGAAAAATGGGGATAATCATAATTTCACCCGTATAAGCCCATCCCTAACCAATAATCAAAATCTAGCTCTGTTCATGGGCTATCGAATTGGTATAGTCAGATTGGTGTCTATATGCCAAAATCTCGAACGACCAATGGTTTCATCGATGAAAAATGGGGAATATCAAAATTTCATCCCTATAACACCTCAGACCCACCCTTAATCTTTAATCATAATCTACCAATGGTCATCGGATATTGAACCAGCCTAGTCAGATTGGTGTTCATCTGGCAAAATTTCGAATGGGACAAATTTATGGTCGAAACAACGGAAAATGGAACATTTCACAAATAAAACCAAATAAAAAATACTACAAACACAAATTCCAATTCTACTCAGGGTCATGGTTCATTCAATTGGTACAGTCAAATAGTTCATCTGTCATAATCTTGATATACAAACTATTCATCAGCTAAACGTGTCTGCGATTCATTGCTATTCTATAGATGCCTGTTATTGACATTTTCTTTTAGAAAATTGATGATTCATTTGTAACTTTTAAATCTGTATTGCTGGCATTTTTCGGTTTGAATATTGAAGTTAATCTTCTTTATCGGTACAATCTACATTATTGACATTTTAAAATATTTTCAAAATTAATATCTGCATTGTCATCTTTCAGCTAGGATGACAAAGTCACTATCTACAATACCATTTTCGGCTGGAATAGCAAAGGCACTATATGCATTACCATCTTTCGGCTGGAAAATTTCGGCTTACTTTAACAGTATCCCAGTGAGCGGCTTCTTTATTCTTCGCACTTGATATAGAACATTAAAATCTTTTTCTTCTTTCGATCTAGGCCATTTGGATTTTTGGATTTGTTAAGCAGTGGGTCGAATTTGTTCTAAATCCGACAGAAAAAATATGATGTTTTCGTAGTCGTATAATGAGTATCGCATACAATTTTATACTAGTGTGTGTAATTTTTCTGTGGATATATGTTTGTTTTCTGTGAATGTAACATCAAGAAATTATGAATCGGTATAAATTGGTTCAGATTTTTAGAGTTGTCCTTTCGTTGTCTCACTTTTTTTAACATCTCACCAAGTTTTTGAGTGGCGAGTTAACACTTCCGCGCAGTCATACAACTTTTTCGTTTTTTAACACGTTCGCGCAAACAACTTTCATTTTTTAAGGAATAACTTCCGCGACGAAATATCACTACAATATCACTACAAAAGTTATCAAAATATTCCTGAATAGCACACACTCTTCTCTTGCTGAAATAGTTATTTGTTTTGTTTTTGTCTTTTTGAAGTGAAACTTCTTTAGTACCGGGGTGATTTTAAAATCGATGAAACAAAACGAAAAATTACAAGCAAAAAATGAAAAAGCGATATAAAACGAAAATGCGACAATTTTTCTTTTACTTTTTTCACACTCGATTGAAAAAAAAAATTAATTTTGTGGAGATGTGGATTTATGCGGAGATGAAATATATATAAAGATTTACTACGAAAAGGAAACTGATATTTTGGAAAGTCGTAAAGAGTTCGAATTTGATTTAGACATTAACAAAACCTTAGAAATTTGCCTAAAAACTATCTCGTTAAGATGGACAAATGGATAATGATGATGAGATCCATGATATAGCCACCAGATTTCTAGCAGCGAATCCATTTCAAGCATTATATTAACATTAAATAAACTTGGTGCCATTGCCAAACGGAAAGAAAATCTGATGCCTAATGAACAATTTTATAACCTGCTGAAAATGGCAAACCAAATACAAAAGGAACTTTTGATACATGTCGTTTACAATCTTCAGTTATATAATCCCTTTCCATTGCAATTATTTTTTACTGGCCCTGGAAATTTATAATCGGTATGCGATAGATTTTGCAACTCTTATATCATTTGGATATTGATGGGACAATGATACACACTACGCTAAAAATAGGTCTTTTAAAGTGGCTTCCTCTGTCAATTGAAGTGGCACAGCAATACTACTATATATTATAGTATAGCAATACTACTATATCACAGTTTAAATAAGTTCGCATTTTGATTATCGATGAGATCGGTATGATTGGAGGTGAGTTGTTGTCTGAAATAGATTCGAGATTAAAGCAAATCATCGGTAATATTCAAGACAATTTTGGAGGATTAGATTTAATTTTGATTGGCGATTTACGTTAACTACCACCGGTTTGCGCTACCCCGATTTACAAACAAATCGCCAAAAATAGCAGGTCCAACACTATGGCGAGAATTAAAATTCTATGAACTCAGCGAAGTGATGCAACAAGCCAACCGAATTTTTTCAACGATATTAACAAAAATTGGTGATGGACAGCTGTTATACATGAGAACGAGTTGGAATTAATTGAATCACGATTTTACTCCGAAGAAGAGGCTGATATACACATACTTGCAACAGGAAAATTGATTTATATCGAACATAACGACAAAGATGAGTTAGGTCGTTTATGGCTGGAATTCTCTGGCTCTCCCAAAACTGGTCAAAAAATCCGAAGAAAGGGAGCAGCATCAATACAAAGGCACAATCTTAGTCGACTAGCAGTACCAATCTATGTGAGAACATCCTCTATACCATTAGCGGCTATTAAAGCAGTGATCGTAAAACGTAATCATTTTGCATTAGTCTCTGCGTCTGCAATAACGAGACAAAATATCATCGTCGTCGAATTTTCTGATTTTTTCGGAGATGTGGATGGATAATGACAACATTGTAGAGATTTAAATTTTCTATATTGTCGTTCAATATAAAAGGCATAATATAAGGGCTGATGGCATCCACAAATTGACATCATTGCACTTCAACTGGAATCCTTATCGGTGCAGGTTTCTAAAGTGGAAGAAATATGTGCTTGCAAAAGCAGATTACACCATGACACATTTGTAATTATTTATTTACATTTCTCCCACCAATCGATGGAAATTATTATTCAATTTTTCCACGAGAATTTGATAAAGTATACGCCAAAAGTATCGCGAATTCTGAAAAAAAATTATGGTAAAATTCCAATGATTTTGAGTGGGGATTTCAATGTGAATTTTGTATTAAATGCGGCGGTCCTTTTGATTCAATTCCTCAATATCGAATTAAATTTAAAAATGTGCAGCAGTCGTACTGAATCGACAACGCGATCAAAAATTGTTATCGACACATGCCTTTCAACGATATGTTGATAGAATTCAAACTAGAGCATTCGTGTCCTATTTTAGTTACCATAAACCACTCGTGCCATTCGTCGAAATAGAAAACATGGAGTCGGAATACTAAACTGTTAAAAAAAACTTCGACATTTTGTTTGTGTAAAACTTGATGTTCTCTGCTTTGTTGAGACGGCTCCATGATCGCATTCCGGACGCTTCAATTTGACTTTCTAGATATAATATATTACAATTGGACCAAAATTTGGATGATTTGGATGTAAAAAAAACGGGAGGTGGAATTTGCGTTTTCCTGAAATCACGCATTCAATATAAACTGGTACATGGTCATTGTGCACCTAATTTAGAGGTAATTCTCATAGAACTATTACGCGGAGCAGCTAAGGTGTTGTTGGTTAACTATAATGATATTGTACTGTGTGGTGACTTCAATTGTGAGTTGTGACCTCAAAGAAACTAAATCGACAACGAAAAAATTTAACAGGTTGCTAACTGAATTTTCTCTCACTCCTGTGAACACCGAGCCAACATATTTCACGTCACACTCTAGTTCATTATTGGACTGTATTATTTCTAATACGGATAAAATTGTATTTCATACCCAAATTCTGGTTGCATTAAGTGATCACGATCTTCTTTAATTTTCCTATGATATTAAACACGATAGATCTATCCCTTAAATCTCATTTCGCGACTATAATAGCATTAAGTTATCAGTTTTCTTGATAAATGTAATAGTATCAATTGGAGCATGGTTTACAATTTTTAACAACCCTGTTGAAAAAGTAGAATACTTTACAGAACTGGTTGTAGACTTGTTTGAGGAATTTGTGCTAAGGACTATATCACCCAAACCTAACCAGCCGCTTTGGTTCAATGACGAGATCAGGGATACAATAAATATCAGGGAGTTAGCATGTGGAATTCGTTAAGTAATAACGTTAGGAAATCTTAATCCTCTGCGGTGTTTCGGGAAAAAATACGTATTTAAGCTTAATAATAGCTGTATTTCTTGACGCTTCATCTGTTTCGGTTCAGTTCGTGTTTCATGAAACAACACAAAACCGCTTACTAGATTTAAAATCAAAATTTGTGATCAAAAATTGAATCGTGTTTATCATATAAAATTTGAACTGATCCTCAATTGACAGCCATTGAGGATCAGTTCAAATTTTATCAATTTTTGTGGGTGTGGGCTGTGGTAATAAATTCATGGGTTCTTATTCCTTACATAGGAATAAAGTTCGATACATTTTGATCGATTTTTGTGGTTGTGGGCTATTGTAATAAATTCATGGGTACCTATTTGAGGGGGTTACCTATACAGAGAATTATTGTTTTAAAGAGCTGCACTTTTGAGGGGAAGTTTTTGGCAATTGAACTATTACAATATATTGTAATTTATTTAGTAAAATTTTCTTATATCAACTAGTACGATAAAATGATTTTAAACGGTTGCTCCCATTTGGGGCAGTTTTCTGCAAGTTAAATTATGCCATTTTATTGTAAAAAGTTTGTAGTACTACCCCAGCACTATATACAGCAAAAATTTATACAAATGCAAAAGGCGCGGTGGAAACGAAAAATAAGGTTTTTAAAAGTTGCACCCCGTATGAGAAGCTTTTGTGGGAGGGGTGGAGCTTTGCCAATATGTTGTAGTTAATTTGTAAAAAAATTACAATACCGCCCCAGTACGATATAAGTATAGTATTAACTGAAATGCCAAAAACTAATTAACTGAATTGCACCTCTTAGGGGTAGTTTTTTTGGGCGTTGAACTATGTCGATATGTTGTTATTAATTTGTAAAAAATTCCAGTACCACCCCAACTATGATATAATAAATATTAACAAAAATACGAAAAGTGTGGTGTAGCTTTGTCTAACGCCAGCCTACACACGAATTGCAGGATAATGGGACCTGTAAAAATTTTTCTAACTGTGTAACAAATTTGTAATTAATTTGTAAAAAATCCAATACCATTTTCATTGGATTGTGCTACAAGTGCTGGTGCAGCATTAGGGTCATGATATTAAATCATGTTTACCTGATTCTTGTGCACCATAATTTATGAATATATACATTTTTGTAACATTGGCAATTGCAATTACTAATAATTTTTTTTTTCTTATTTTAGCGATTCATCTGAGCTTCAGAAACCACAGCAAACAAACGTTGCAGTTATACGATTCTATCGATACATCCAGGCAGCCCGAGATGGTCAAGACCAACAAGACTGTTTGCGAATATATCAACAGTGTTCGGTAGCAACCGAAAAATAATTATAAATCGTAAAATTACGTAATCATTAGATGATAAAAATATTGTAATATTTATAAATTATTTATTTATTATTTATTTATATAATATTTAAGAAGAAATGGACAGTTAGAGTATTATTTAATCTTAAACGTCATAAATTTTAAGAGACATTTAATCTAATGTATTTTTTAAGTACGTACTTATGTAGCTATTTTTAAATGTTTAAAAAAAAATTTAATGGTCGGTGCTTAGAAAATGTAGAGTAATGACATTTTTATTGAGAATACTATTAGTCTAATTCTTTTGGGTTAAATAATGCTGCGGAAACTTTAAGTTATTACGCAAAAAGATTTCGACACAAATAATTATGTCAGATTTTTAATTTTCAGTGACAAAGTTTTTCTCTGGTAGTTAGTTCAATTCAAATCTTTAGTTATGTAAATACCAAATTATTTATTTTATATAATTATGATTATTATAAGTTAGCGTATAAATAATGGGACGAAAAATAATCTTGGGTAAAATGGTTTTAACATTTAAATATTTAAATTTATTTATTTAGTTGTAAATTATTTATTAATTGTAATATTTTACACATATACAGCAATTACAAAAATCTTGTGAATATCACATCTTAAATATTAATGTTATTGAATAAAATATAAAGAATATTTAATAGAAAGTAAATAAAAGTAATTTCGACTTTGAACCGTAATAATGAAACTAATGCAGCCCATGACGAAGTTCAGAAAGCCAAAGTTCCCGCAATTAAGAAAAAGCATAAAGTTTCATCCTGATTACCCAATCCGTGTTGACTATAGAGATGCCTAAATTTGACGAAATAATTTTTTTTTATCAAAATTCATAATTTCTGAAAAAATAAAGTATAAATATTCTGAACCAATTATGTTTGAATATTATTTTGTAAGCTCTGGTAGTCGGTGCCACTTCTGGAGGACCAATTTCACGCAAATATCGTCTCCAAAATTATGTATAGAAAAGCTTAAGTAAAGCGAAATCCAAAAATTGGGAGTAGTTTAGGAAGTATTTTACAATTCAATCCTATAAAGTAAAGTGAATTTTTTTCTAAAACTGAAACTATGTACGTCTAAGTGTTAATGTTGTATATGTATGCGAAAACACAGTAGGAAAGTTATTAACGATAAACTAAATGCCGATCAGCGACAATCAAGCATTACGTTTTGAGTCATATGTTTTTTGTGAGAAGGCAAATACTATATACGAATTGTATGCAGCTAGGCGTGAATTGTAAGTGTTATAACGGGGAATATGTCGTATATGAAATGCTTGGGATAAAACTATGTGGGCTATATAAATCATTATTAGAATCATGTTTCTGGTTATGTGTTAAAACTCCAAATAGCCTTATTTGCTCTTTTATCGAACATGACATACGAAAAATTGGGTTATGTTAAAAATATAGTAATAAAACAATTACTAAAGCTTTACTTGCCAGTTCAAAAAATTGAAACTATTTAGCGAGGACGGGGTACAACGAGAGAACATTGGTTATCTACGCATTAGAAAGTACGTGACACGGACCTCTCGCACTCCTAATCGAATATGGGGAAATCTTTAGGCTAGTCCTTGGAGAAACTAATGTGACTTCTCGCAAGTTAGTCATTTAGACAACATACGAGTAACATAAAAATCAAATAAAGGTTATTTTTTCATTTTCATATACATTTAGAAATAGATAAGAAATCGAAACTTTAAATTTAACTCTATCTAAAATATTAAGACGACCTTTCTAAACAACTAAAACGAAGGTTTAAACTGAAAATTTTTTATTGCTGATGGTCCGGTTCAAATTTATTACAGGTAATGGGAAGAAACTAACGGTAGTTTGAATTTGGGAAGCCCGATTATTGTAAATATCATGTTTTGAAATCAAGCCACATGTTGTAATCGAACCTGGATTGCAAGAGAAGAAGACGACATATTGTAACATTTTTTTCGAAAGACTTGACGCAATTTCAATGAGCTCTGTTTACTTTAAAATACGTTTAGGTGCCCTTCGATGAGGCCTCCACGCAGCGCAATGTTGCATCATGTTCAACAATGTTACACAGTATTTCGACGGGTAAAAGTTTCATTTAAATGGGTTGCGTCAAGAGTTTGGAGTTCTTTTTTTCCAATGACGGGATTAAATATGACCAGAAAATTAGCTTAAGCACGATCAAACTTCTATTTCCTAAATGTTACACAATGCTAATGACAATGCCACCATTTTACGGATGTTAAGGTCCAATTTATTTTTAACCAATGAACAGAATTGTTCTAAAGGGAACGACTTGGTAAATATGACGAGAAAAACTACTCATTGAACGTTTGATTATTAACAAGCACCATCAATAATTCGGTCTCCTAAATCTTATTCCAGCTAGAGAATACATCAATTTTCATTTCTAACCCCACAATCCACCCAATCCCCTGTATTTGGATCTTCCTGAAAATATTGACAACATCTAGGACTCACGCAGATGTAAAATTTAGAAAATTGAAATATTGATCGCATTAAAGTTAATAAATAAACGTCCACTGTGTGGTTTTCATCGTTCATTCATAATAAAATATTTTAATATTTTTGCAATGGAATTAATGAACTGTTTGTTTAATAAATTAATAATTAATTTCACTTATTAATCACTTGTGATGTTTATTTCCAATAATTTGACTGAATACCTATTTCAAACCGATTGTTGTATGTTTGACTAATACTATCAAACGTTTTGGTTTTAAGAATTTTTTCAAACAATATTAGATATAGAATTCAGAGATAAGAACACTAACAAGAAATTGAAAAAAATACAACGCATCAGCATAGCCCCTGCAACTATATAACATAAATGAGGATGACATCAACATATTCAGAATGAATTGAAAAGAGCACCACTATGACAAAAAATTGGCATTTCTTTAAGTTTTTAAAAAAAGGCATAGTTCTATCTACTCGTATACCTTTACTTTTACAAAACTCTTTCTGAATTCCGAAACGCTATTGCCATTTCCGCAGGTTGCTTAATTTTTTTTTTTTTGGACCTGATTTCTATTTATATGAAAGCTTGGATCCTTGTTTCGATTTTGAGTTATATTGATGAATCAAAGATCCTTCTCTAGTCACATTTATGTTATTATTATTTTGCAAATCCTAGTTGCACAACTTTGTGCAGTGACATTTCATGTGCCATGACATTACTTTGTTTTTAGTGTAGCCACAACATAATACTTTCATGTTATACGTCGGTTGTTTAGAACACATGTCCTATCTAGAATAAATCATTTAAAATATGTCGTAATTGCTTCGATTTGTTATTTGACAGGGCTTAGATTATGATCAGGCATAATGACAAGTCTAAAGAGCAATAAAGTTAATAAAATATTTTTTTCTATCCTTGTTTGCAAATATTAAAATTTAATCTTGCCATTCCTTTAAATTAAATTTGTTTCAAAAGTTAGTTAGTTAATATGGATTTGTACGTAAACTAACTGTATCTGATCAAGTTTTAAAATAACAGAACTCCATCAAAAAATGTCCGAATAGAAGAAGAACTACAGGTTCGTATAGCGCGAATTTAATTTTAAATTTCAAGAACTTTTTGTATCTACAATTTGGTAAATTTAAAACAACACACAGAAATTAAATGGTGGAAAGCTCTAATGTCACAAATCGGAGTGAAGTTTATACCATAATATTCAGTATGAAAAAAATCACTCGATAATTGAAAAACACTCGAATATTAAACTTTCACAATAATATTTACAAATTTCCAACAACCAAAATTTTTTAAAACTATTCTGCGCGAGCCGAAAAAGTATTGGGAGTGATTGGGCTCAAGAATAGATTGCAAAGAATCAAAAAAAAAAAAAAAAATTAAAAAAATTCAGGGCTAAGCTTGGGCACTGACATATTCGTTTGATAGAGCTAACATAAAAACAAGATGAGATCAATAACCACCTCGCAAATCCTCGAACAGTATTCTATTGAAAAAGTTAATAAAACCGTAACGATATTCGCCATTCCAGAATAATGGAAAAAACCTGAAAATAACTATGTTCTTAGTTCAGCCGACAAATAAAAACATTAACATCTATCACGACGTTACAAAATCTCGTCTAGTATTCTTCTAAATTGCAAAAAATTTATTAACCCTGTTTGGCATAAACATGGAGAGATGGATGGCCGTTTCGCAAAATCTCGACTAGTATATTCTGTTGAAAACCAAAAATTAATTAAACCGAGTAATAATTTGCTTCTGAGCCATGTTTGGCTATTACAAATCTACACCAAATTCGGAAAAACACAATAGACATAGCCATCTGACAGTTATAACATAAGAACATGGCCAAAACCTCGGAATATCTCGACTAGTACTCCGTTGATGTCCAAAAATTTATTAAATCGTAATAATAAGTCACTAAGCCATGTTTAACCATTCCAGAACAATAAAAAAACTCTATAGACAATAGACAATCTGGTCGAACCAATATAAACTTAAACAAATCGATGATCACCTCACAAAATGTCGTCTAGTATTCCGTTGATCAGCTTCTTGGCCATGTTTAACCGTTGCCATGTTTAACCATCCAAGATATAACATTATTCTTTTATTAACCATCATAGACATGGCGGCCATCTGATAGGCCTAGCAAAAACACATAGTGAGATCTATGAGTACTTCGAAAAACCTCGAGTTGTATTTCGTTGAATTAAACCGTTATGATAAACTCCTGGACCTTGTTTATCCATTCCAGAATTAGGAAAAAATTCTGGAGATCACTATGGACTTAGGCATCTGATATATATTCAACATAGAAACATAGTAAGATCGGTGATCACCTCGATAAATCCCGACTTGTGTCTCGTTAAAATCCAGAAAAGTAATTACACCGTAATGATATGTTTCTAAGGCTGCGTACAAATAGTCTAGTAGATGTCAGTTTTATGTAAATTTTTCGGTAAATTCAATTATTTTTGGAAAACTCTATGGTAAACTGATCGAAAAATCTGCACTAAAATCGATTTTTACCGTAGTAAACGATTTACCCTTGGATTTGTACGCCGCCTAAAAAGTAAATTTTAAAAAATTGCAGCAGATTTTACACAAATCAACCACTTTGTAAGAAATACGGTAAAATTGCTGATTTTTCTTATACGATTTTTTTGACATAAAGAAATTTTGCAAAATTATGGAATAGGCGTGCTTTGTTTAAGTAAGATTAATTCTGGTTATAAATTGAAGTGGAATAGTTTAGTTTTGTACGTAAAGTTGGTGCGGAATAGATCTACGTATTTTGAAAGGTAACAAAAAGTTCTTACTCAATTTACTCAAGAATTGGAAACATTTTGTAAATTATCATTTTAGCTACTAATTTTTTCAGTTCAATGAAAGAAAACGAAATCAATTAGCATAAAATTTTTTAAAAGCGGAATAGATCATTTTAGATTTTCTACATCACAAATGATATAATTTTATCCGACAGTTTACGAATTGGTCTACCTTCAACCATTTCATATTACCTTTATACATTCGAATTATGTGATATTGATTTTTGAATTATTTTTCGACGAAAATTTACTGCTAACTTCTCTTACATGAAATTTTCGACTCATATTAGTAGAATTTTGTACTACCACCTGATACAAAATATTATGTCGATAATGCAGGTTTTTTCGGCTGAAATTTTCGGCTAACTTCAGTAGCATGTTTCTAAGACTTATTTTGCCTGTTCATTTTCTGTGAACTTGGTGGGAGGGGAAGGTGACACTACTCCAAGGAGTTCATGCTGCCTAACTACAATTTTAAAAACAGGACGAAATACGAAATATGTTAATAAAATTATGATAAAAATATTGATGTGGATGATTCCATATTTAATAAGTTTGGAAGAATGATATCCTGCCGCAAAAAAGAGGTATGTATAACACCATTGGTCTTTTTAAATGAAAACGGATTTAAGCTAAGAAAAAGCAAAATAAATTAAAAATAAAAAATTTAATTAAAAAGAAATAAAAAATATAGGAAGTTGATAAAAATAGAATTACACAAAAAATACAAAAAAGGAAATTTTATTAGTCGATATTTGAATAGAGCCTTTTTAGTGAAAACTTGCCAATCTTGTACTCGAAAAATTAGTAGTGCATGTCTATTTCACCCAGCATAGGTGTAGCAGTAATGGGCCCGTTCTGGCCGTAAAATTTCTATGAGGTGTAGTGCTAAATTCAGGAATACTTTCAGGAACTTCACGAAACTGGAATATACGTTTGAGTAAAGCTCGATTTATGTGAATATTTTGGTATAGAGACCAAACTTTACTGGCATACTCAAGCAGACTTCGAACTAAGGTAATGTAAAGCGCGTTTATAACAAATGGCTAAAGGGTGGATGCATTCCTTAGACCAGCACTCATCAAAGCCAAGCTCGGAGTTTACTCCAGAATATCCGTATTGATGGAATAATTGGCATCTGCAGATAATTTTTATTTTCAATAGTTCTATGATTATAGACCTTCGACATTGTTCAAAAACAACTCCTGCTGTTACTCTGTTAAAGTTAGCCGATAGTTTCGAGCCGAAAGTAAACAATTGATATAGCAGATAGCTAGTGTTTTTCTATCTCAACCGAAAATATAATAAGAATGTTAAATATTAATATGCTTGAGCCGAAAGTCATCACTCGACATTTTTCAGCCGACAATTCTCAGCTGACATTTCTCTGCCAGTATTTTTCAGCCGAAAGCATTTTTTATGCCAACAATATTTGTTAAACTATATCTTTAATCGTATTATTAATTGTTTAAAAAATTGATTTTCTTATAGGAAAACCTGTATAAAATATATCATGCAAACAAAATTTAAAAATTTCTAAAAATTTCCCGTTTAACATGTCATGGTTGGAAATATGTAGATTTAAATAAAAGGTCTTAATGATGCTCACACCTGGAAAAAATTTCAGGTCAATTGCGATATAGTCAATCGAGTTTTCTCGGACTCTCCACATGAAAATTGACTTTAAAATTTTTTCAGGTATGAGCATCATTAAGACCTTCTATTTGAATCTATTTCCAATCATCACCCTTTAAGCGGTCAATTTATAGAATTTTTTAAATATTGTGTTTTCATGATATTTATACTCAAGTTTCCCTATAATTAAATGAATTTTCTAATCAATTAATAATGCATTAAAACTATAGTTTATTGGTTTATTTTTGATGGTTTGATTTTTGCTATTGTCGGCTGATGACTTTCGGCTGAAGCATATTAATATTTGACATTTCATATTATATTTTCGGGTGAGATAGCAAAGCCACTTTTTTTACTTTCCGGTGGAAACTATCGGCTAACTTTATTAGGTTAACTGATGTTAAGAAGAAATATAATAATTCCACCCAAAATATTTTGTTTATTATAATTTATTATATTGGTTCGAATTTTGTCATTTGAACCAACATTATTCTTAGCAGGGTTGAAATATAAATTTCAAAAAATTTTGGGGTGGTATAAATAATTTTTATATAAATTGCAAAAAATGCCCATCGAGAAATAATAATATACCGAAGGCTCACTACATGTTAGACAAATTTTATAAACTGACAATTAGAATGTCCTTATACGATCGATAACATTAGTACAAAATCGTCCATTTTTGAGCAAGGAAATTCTCACAAACAATGATTGGAAGGTGGTAAAATGTTATTTTGTTTCTCAAAAAATTGGCTCTATTTGTGGTGGCAATCGATGATATGAGAATTGAGTCAGTTGCTTAAAACATCTATGTAGGAGGATGTCAATTGAGTAAATGGGATAATGGCGAAAAAGTACTGCACCAAAAATAGTTTCATTTCATAACTGTTGATCTGATCCAGTGATGAAACAGCAAAAGAAGATTACTCTATCAAAATTTGTGATCTAAAACAAATTTTCTATTGAAATTTTCAACTGATTCGAATCTTATAATATTTTCCTCGGTAACTTCAAGCTAACTTACGCACATCAACGTTACACATGTATTCAAGAACGAAGAGCATAACTTCCGGCTTACTTTAAATGTGCGAATATAGTTGTTTTTTGTGTAGTACTGTCTAGTAAATCTTTTTAAAAATTGTTTGAGGCTTCTAATTTTTTAAATATCGATGGTAACTATGCATTAGTTTGTCTCTACATTTTGCGTGTTTTATCAAGCTATGATAAAAACGTTTCATTTGAAACTGAAATGACCTTGTAAAAATATATTAACGCATATTATATAATTAATTTGCGTAAAATTGTTTTAATAATCAAAAATTTAGAAAAAATTAACTCATGTAATTAAATTTGTAGATACTTACTTATGAAATATAAAAGAGAAGAATTTTGTAGATACACACTAATGCATGGATAACATCGATATATATATATACCTTAAAATATCCTTTCGAATCTATCAAATATTGACTTTTAAATAACGAACGCATTCAAAATCTTTGTTATGTGTTTTTTTATATGCAGGGGATAATTTGGATAATTTGTTGCCAACGTAATAAAAATTCAAAATTAGACTCAAGTTATCCGGGTTCTATTTCCAAAAACTACTACTACTAAAACTACTATTTAAAGAAAGGTTAGTAAACACAGGGTATACATACATGTTCGATTCGAAATGCATTCATTATTCTGTACATTTGACCTCATTTACAGTCAACTGTCAAGCGTCTTATATTTCATCATTACTTTGGCTTATACCTGTTCTCTAAGTGTTCTCAGATTTTCTGTTTCATTGAGCCTATTTTTGTTTCCACAATTTTGTTCCCCGCTGTTTTGCAATATATCTGTTTTGTTAGAACATTATTTTGTCAAGTTAGGATCGTTTGTTACTGCCATCTCTTCCTCAATGTAAAATGAATCGTGGTTCGATCGGGCTTATAACGCAATTTGTATTTGGATACCTATGAGGGCAAGGTTTCCATATAAAAAACCTTCACGAAATTGTTCTTCAAAATTATTTTTATTCCTCTACACAGTCTCCTTATAAGTACATATATTCACTTCCCCCTGTAATGTTTCAATCCCTTAAACCGGTTCAAATAGTGCACGACGTTTTTTTTCTACAAAATACTTGTTACAAAGATAACAGCCTTCTCAGTCCTCGCCTAAAAATGTTTCTCCGGTCCTTTTCCGGGCGCAACATTTAGCTTAGGCAATGAAAAAAGTTGCTTGAGGCTAGATCTGTTGAATAAGGAGGGGGCAAGCAGTTCTAATCGTAATTCGTATTTTCACATTGGAAATTGCTGATGTGTGACCAAGCGCATTTTCTTGGTTGAGCAAGATTTTTTTCTGCAAATTTGGTAATTTTTTCTGCCATTCCAGCCTTTAGCTTGTCAAGTAATGATGCGTGTTATGCTGCTGTAATGGTTTTCCTTTTTGAGAATAATCGACTAGGATAACTCCATGACTGTCAGAGAAAACAGTCGCCATCACTTTCCCAGTTGAAGGAACACTTTTTTGGAGCCAATCCCCGCTTAGCAGTCCACTGTTTTGTCTGTATATTTGACTTTGGAGAATAATGGTGTATCCAAGTTTCAACAACAATAATTAGCTAACGACAAAACTATCATTTATTTCCGTTTAAACTGCGTCAACAGAGCTTTCAAAATGTTTATTCGGACACAGACATTTTTCTAATGCCTACATCTTTAATCATAATGTAACAAACACGTGTTCTGGACACATTTTCTGTTTTATCTCTCTTATTTTAATTCGGCGGTAGTCTAGCATCATAGCACTGGTTGTAGTTTCTCGACGCCCGGAACATTCATCGTCACCCAAGCTGGTATTGCTTAGTTTATATTTAGCTGGCAAAAATTCAAGGTCGTAAATGGTATTGCAAAGTCTCCGTATACACCGAGAAAGAAGTCTTTGATTTGTGTAGGCGTTTTGTTTTTTTCAAAAATAAATATTTAATGACAGCTCAATTTTTTTCATCTTTACAAAAAATACTCACATCGACTCACTCAAACGATTGTTAAACAATAATTACACGTCCAAAATGGCTGATATTTCGTCGAGTACCTTTCAAATAACCCTCGTACTTCATCAAACTCTGAAGTACGCCATCGTTTTAATCATTGTTTTAATCTAAAGAAATGAGGTTTATGGAAATCTATTACTAAAATTAAGAATAAAGTAATAAATTATCGTTAAACCAAATTTTATTGTCAAATTTTAATTTACGATTTTACTTAAAGTAGCAAAAAATATTTTTAAAAATGTAAATAAAAAATATCGGCAATGAAAATATAAACAAACAAATTTAATTTTACGATTGCGGAAAGATATTATGGACAAAGGGAAATTAGGTCTTTCTTCTGCGGACAAGTAAACGTGATAATTTTTTAATTAACATTTTTTATTGTCTGTTATTATTTTCTAATTTGTCTGAAAATAATTTTATTTAATTAATTTACAGCTGGGCTAAAATTTTAAACAACGATCGTTGCTAAAATTTGTAATATTATTATCAATTATTTGCCACCAACTACCATCGTATAATACCAACTGTAAAATTGTATATAGATGTTAGTCCAATAAAATTATTCAACTCTCGATTACTTAAAATGGTTTAATGCCAAACCATAGTGACAGACAAAAAGTTTTCATTGTTAGAATAGATAGAGAGAGTTTTCATGATTTTGACTAATCAGATAAACTTTTACTTTCCATTAATTGAATTAATTTAATTCAATAAATAATTACTGATAAATGAAATTGAAATTTAATTATTAGTTAATGTTTATTTTGTTATTTTTATATTTGAAATTTAATTTATAGTGTTTAACCTTTGATATTTGGTAAATTTTTTATAACACTTTAAAAAAAAAGTTTTAATTTTGTAAATAGGTTATAATAAACTAGTACTTGATGTAAGAAAGAAATCTTATTTAGATTTTTGTTATTCGGGAGAGGTAACTGAGCGTATTATGAGAATTCTTAAATATTTGAAATTATTTATCTCGGACCCTGTGGATCGCACATAGATGATCGAAGTGGTTCTGGACTAGCACTTGATATAAGAAACAAATCTTATTTATTCACATGCTCGGAAATCCTTGAGATTTTGTGATTCGATTGTTGTTAAATATGTGTGATCCGTATTGGCCGAGTTAAAAATTTCAAATGTTTTAGAATTATTGTATTACATGATTTCCGAGAATTTCGTTGACCAAGATTTGTTTCTTATGTCAAGTGCTAGTCCAGAATTACTTCGGATACCTTCTGTTCGATTTTGTTGTAAATAATAGTAGTTAGTTTTGTTGATTTTATAAAATTCACTCAAAACTAATCACAAAAATTAAAGGTTTTCTACTTATAGTGTAGAAATATTCATGTTTATTAAAAGTTTTACAAAAAACAAAAGCTCAATTTTGGAGTGTTTTTTATGAATTATAAGTACCTAAAAAAGGACACAGTCTATATTTTGTTATTTTGGCATAAACTTCTCTCCAATAAGATCACAAGTCCCTAATCAAACATAATATTGTAATATGCTTCGTTCTTGATTTAGTGGCTGCAACTATTTGTCATAATCTCTTTGAAAGAAATTCATCACAACAAAGATCTGATCTGATTCTCTTATATCAAAAATACTTGAATATTTTTACCTAAAAAAGATGATTTAACAATGTTAACTAGGGGTTGAGATCGAGAAATTTTGACGAAATTTGTTTGGAAATTTTTAATTTTCGATTTCCTAGATATTTTCAACTGAACGCAAAATCTTCAGTTTAGGATTATTTAAACTAATTAAAACTAGAAGTTTGATGTTATTTCTAAATATTATGTTAGGGAAAAATAAATTCATTATTTTTACGTTTATTTCATTTTGTTTACAATAACATGGTTACAATCATTCGTTTTGGCTCAAATATGCGTCGTTTTTCCATAACACGTTGCCATTTAGAAGGCAATTACTTTATACTGCTTTCCCAAAACGACTTGTCCCTCTTAGCAAAAAACTGTGAAAGCCAGTTCTCACAAGCCTCTCTTGAAACCATTTTTACACTACCAAGACCGCATGCCATAGAGAAAAGGAGAGAATAATCGCTTGTTCTAATAGTAAAAGATTCCCTTCTAATCCCACTAAACACAACGTTTAACCTTTCTTCTTGTAAATTCCGCATCGCCAGCTTTCGACCTCGATCGTTTCCTTTCGAAATTGTCGTATATGAACCATTTCTTGACGCCAGTCACCATCCGATTCAGAAATTTCTCTATTTTTTCCGTTTGGCCAAGGATCCGCAGATGGAAACACAGTCCATCAAATGTTTGCGTCAACTCGTGCGGAACCCAAACATCGAGGTTCTTTTTGAAGCAAATGGTTTAAAACTGTCTGAGAAGGTTTTTCAGCTCCTGGGCCATGCTGCGACTGCTTATCAACATTTTCGACTATATATAGTGTGATTGTCTGTGACTGCATTTAGACCACAGACACCAATTATAATTTTAGCCACCTAAGTTTTCGCCTTTATCAAAGCGAAATCGAACCCAACTGAATCGATCAATCACAACAATGATACAAGCATTTTTTTAATACAAGAATCCTCCTTCCAACGAGTATAAGCCTGACCCCTTGCGACTAATGCGTCACGAGATATATGTCACTAACGCCGTCTAGCTAAAAAATAATGGATTTATTTTTCTCCAAACCATTATGTGTTTTATGTTAATTTGAAAGTTTGTAAAGTGGAAGTAAAACCACCAAGAGACCATCAGCCATGTTTGTATTGATACCTCCACATCTTTGGTGGAAACCGCTAGTGAGGTTCCTTGCGTTAACAAGACAGTATCTTGAGTTTCCTTCTTCCATTTCGAAGCTAATATTTTCGATGCATTTTCTCTTACAAGCTTCTTTGGTCGGAGATATTTTAATCTTATTTTAATTTATTTTGTTTATTTTCGACAACCAGGCGATACTGAACATCGAACAAATCGATGGTCATAAATGATGGCAAAATGTCTTTATGGATTATGACGTGTGCCTTTGGTTTTCCGTTGTTTCATCATTCGATCTCTCGAAAAAAAAAAAAAAAAAATAAAAATAATTATTCCCAAAGTTGAGAAATGGCTGCACAAAAATCTTTCTGGACTTTCTTTGATTGGGTGGAAGCAATTTGTGACGTAGTAGCTTCAAGTGGCATGAGAGATTGGCTTGGTGAAATTTTAAATTTGTGTACAAAGTCCTACTGCGATTTGGTTGGAAATTATGCAACCGCATCAGCACACTAGTGTTAGTGTTGCTGCTTTTTCGAGACAAAGCTGCATAGGTGCTAGAAATACCCGAAATCGTGATGCCATAATACCAAATGTGTTTTCGACTTTTACTCGTCCTGAACTCAAACGTTGGCTAAAATGTAATTCATTTATCGATAGTTTTGCGTGACCAAATGGTTTTAATAAATGATCTAGCAAACCAAACGCGTCATCTCCAACAAACACATATGGCAAATTTTTTACCCCAGGATATACAGGCTCTAGTAGCCGTAGTTTTAGACGGCTTTTATTTAATTTATTTTAAAATGTTGATTGCAGTAACACTCCTCCGTCAGAAATTTTACCATTAGTACCAACATCTACATATAGACACTTACAGTTGGTATTCACTACCGCAAGTAACACAAAACTGAAAGTCTTTTTATAATTAAAATAGTAATAAAACCAGAATGTGGAGGCTATTTTCTATGGATAAGTTTGCCATCCAAAGCGCCTACGCAATGATGAAAACCAGAAACACGCTCGAATGCAGAAGCGACTTTATTCCATCCTTCGCATAATATCGGCATCTAGAAAGATATTTGTGAGAAAATGATCAAGCTACCTAGTAACAAACCAAAAACTATTTTCTTACTTTTATAAATATATTTAAAGCACTTATAATCGCCTCACACGTTTCGATAACAATTTTCCCAATAGATTGTTCCGAAAGTGCTGTGGAAAACTTCAAATCTTCAAAAAAATTCCCGTTGGCAAATTAGGTAAAATTCCATATAAAAAGTGATTCAATTCGCGAAAGAAATTATAATTTTAAGACATTGGAAACTATTCGAAGAAAATTTGCAAAATATTAAAGAATTATAAAAATTAAGATCTGGTTGACGATGTATAGGAATAAAATAAAATTATGTTACTAATCAAAATGTATTTTTGTTAAATTTTGAAAAACTCCTTTTTTATACAAATAATTTTGAGTGATATTTTCAAATCGCTCTACTATGAAAAATTAAAAATTTTGGATTGTGTCACTCTTGCAGCAAATGAGCGATATGTAGTGTCCATGACCATAAAAATAATTTACTCTGTTCGTCTCCACTATACCCCCTGATTCATTTAGAATTTCCCATGAAAGTCTGATGGCGGTTTGAATCTAAGACTTTGTGTCCCGGTGCAATACCTCTTATGTTATTAAATTTGGGTGGGTTCTGATTGCTCGGTACATTCATCATTGATAAATGACAATGACGTCGAAAATGTGATTAGCAAGTTTGTCATCGCCTGGGAACCTCAGATAGCATATGTATCAATACCTGAATCGCATAATATGGTATATTATTATTTTGACTGTCCCTTAGTAAACTTATGTTTTTTTCCTAATTTCGCCGCGATATAAGCTCCACTAAATTTCATACTATGTAAAAACATTTTTTTTTAGAGTAACTTTTACATTCGAACCATGGAACAAACTGTAATTTTTTTCATTCTTACCAATTGAGAATGTAGAAGGATTATCGTCAGCCCATTCTCCTGTTTTAATGACAATAAGTGACACGGTAATAAGGAAAACAAGCCATCCAAGACTAATAAAAAACAAAACCAACTGGGAATACTTCCTACAGCTAGTCGAAGAAAGTGTCAACCTACAGGTGCAGATCTTGAACGCTTACATGATATAAGAAGAACTGGAAAACCTTATTGAAAGTGTGTAAAAAACGGCTTCAGAAAGTACACCTGATCAGTAATAAATATTACAAAAGAATATATAATATTCAGTTGAATTGAGAGAGTTGGTTAACGAAGAAAGCATAGAACTACAACCTCTGAAGACAAAACAATCCTAAACAATTTGGACAAAAAACTCAAACTACTACTACTAAAAGAAATTCTTGCCAGTTGTGCGGGTCGGTAAACCGCTTCTCAGATGCGCCAAATTTATGGTAAGTTTTTAGTATCTCAATATCCCTTAAATTTATCAAACAATGATATGCTCGGTACCGGGCGGACGAAAATGCTTGTGGTATTCCGTTGTCAATGGCTTGTTCCCAAGGGTGGGCAGTAACGAATTACATGTATTTGAATTACGTAATGAAAATACAAATTACAAATTGTAACTTGTATTTTAAATATTAATAATCCATATATTGTAATTTGTATTTTAATTAGTTTTATTTCCAAAAAATTGTTAGTTATATTTTAATTACATACATTACTTAATTGGAATTTTAAAATAATTTTTTTATACATTTAAATTCAGATCCATCTATATTTTGGTATGAAAATTAAATTGATAATGAACTATGGGGATTTTTACGGTTTTGTATATTGGTTCATCGGGAAATTGGTTGTCATTGTCACAAATAACCTCAAATGTTAGTATGTATTTATACTAGATGAGATTCAGATTAGTGTATGTTATTAAACATGTCTCTACCATTAATTTTAGATGGTACATATTTTAAAATATCAGATAAAGAGTTAAAAGACACCGATTTAAATAGTAATGTTAATGTCAAAGCGATTTGCTTGCTCTGTCCTAAACCAATCGAAATTCGCGGGAGTCTAAAATCCACATCAAATTTTACTACTCATCTGAAGGTATAACTTTATAAAATTGCTTTAAGATCCGTACGTGGATCAAAACCAACCTGAAAATATTTATATTATTTCTAATAAATTTTAGAGAGTCCATCCAGAGTCAATCGAATCATTTGAAAAATATAAGAAAGACAACAAAACGCCAGGCAGAAAAATTATGCTAAACAGGTCATCACACGAAAACAATTTAAAACAGACAACATTGGGAAATGAATTTTTTAGAACGAAACAAAATAGGCAAGAACAATTAAATAAAAATATATTGAGCTACGTTATAAATAGTATGAAGCCTCATTCAACGGTTGAAGTTGTAAATTTTATAAAAATTGTGAAAGGTACATAATTTTAAAATTTTAATTTGATTTTTGTTCAACATAATTTTTTTATATGTGTTTACTTTTGTTAGATTTGGATGCTGATGTCACGATTATGTCGAGAAGAACCTTGAGCCGAAAAATAGTCGATAGAGATGAATTTGTTCGATCAAATTTAAAAACAATCTTTAAGTGGATTCCGTTTGTATCAACAACGGCTGATATTTGGTCTACTAAATATAGAAGCTACATGGGTGTAACTGTACACTGGGTAAGGAACTACACATTTTTTTACTAAATAATGTAAAGTAAAGTAGTCAATTTCAAATTATCAACATTTTATAGATAGAACCAAAAACACTAGTTAGAAAGAGTGCAGTTCTTGCTTGTAAGCGGTTTTTTGTTGTTCATACATAAGAAAAAATTGCGGAAATTCTGATTGAAATCACACGGGAATTTGATCTAAACCACCAAAAAATAATGTCAACCGTGACGGACAACGGATCGAATTTTGTTAAGGCATTTAAAGAGTTTGGTAATAGATGTGATGATGAAATAGATTCATCGGATATAAATCAAGTTGACAATGGTTAGATATATCTTTTTAAAATCGAAGTTTAACATAAACCAGAAACGTATTTCCAAATACAAATTTTTTTATGTTTCTATAGATTTAGACACCGATATTGAAGGTGACCTACCATAACCAGAGCACCATGTTATACGACCAAACGCGGAAGAAATGCACAACGATGATTTGACATATGCATCAAATGTAGTCAAAGATGTTTTGGAGACAACGTTTTTATTACCACTCCATTTACGATGCGCTAGTCACACATTAAGCCTTTTGGCAACAGCGGACTATATTAAAATTTTAAAAGACAAACCCACAACATCAAAAATCCATTTTCCGGCTATTGGAAAGTGTACATTTCTGTGGAATGCTGCGAGACGGCCTAAGACTGCCGAAATTATTAAAAGTACCATAGATACACAATTAGTATTTCCAACAGCAACAAGATGGAATTCTTTGTATGATGCAATCCACCATCTTTTAAAACATAAAGAAAAACTAAATATTTTATTTACTAAAATCGGTATTCATTGTGCGTTCAAGAAACTAGAACTGGAATATTTAGAAAAATACTGTTTCATTTTTAAACCAATTGCTTTAGCCTTAGATAGCCCCCAGGGGCAAAATGATTGCAACTATGGACAATTATATCCGACGTTATTTTCATTGAAAATAAAATTAGAAAGACTACAATCTCAAAATGTACTTCGATACTGCAATGGGGTGCTAACAGAGCTTATTAAATGTTTGGAACAAAGATTTAAATTAATTTTTGAATTTTCACCTGAAATGAATCATGCTCTTGTAGCTACTTGCTTACATCCGCTTTTCAAAATGAGATGGTTACCAGATATTGATAACGCTACAAAAATTAAAATTCAAAGTATTTGTTTAAATGCAATTGAAAAAAATAAAAGAGATCACCAACTTTTGAATGGATCGCTTAGTTCTAGTGGAGATCTTGATCAGGAAGATGATGCTGAAAGTTTCTTCGTTTTCGACTCTACCTCAAACCACCAAGAAGCATTAAATAAGTCAAACCTGGAACTGGAATTTATTAAATACCTGAGCGATAAAAATAAATCATTTGAAATTTTAAGCAATTACCCGAATATAAAAAGAGCTTTCGCGAAGTACAATACGAGCCTTTGTTCGTCTGCACCAGTAGAGCGATTATTTTCTCTTGCTGGCTTTATAAATTCACCAACCAGAGGGTAATTATCAGATGGTGTGTTTGAAAAGTAAGTCTTTTTGAAAGGTAACCAAGAATTTGTATCTAAATAAATGAAACAATTAAAATTGTTGTAGTGTAGTAAGAGTACCGTGATTGAAATAAATGCGCATTAATAAATTTGAATTTAAAAAAATCAAAAAAGTTTTTTATTGTAAAAATAAAAGAAATTTTGTGTTTTTGTTAAAATAATTGTAATTTGTATTTTTATTAAATATTAAAATTCGATGTAATTGTAATTGTTATTTTAATTACAATGATTAGTCGCTAAATTAACTTGTATTTCAATTACTTATCTTGATGTAACTGACCAAGTGTATTTTAATTACACAAGAAGAGTAATGTGCCCCCCCTTGCTTGTTCCAAACCTAATATGAAACCGAAATTTTTTGAATGATATTTATTTATATTACGAATGTTGGTGCAAACCATTCAGGTGGATCATAAATCATACAAGTTTCAAATAGAATTTCGAATTTGGTCTACATCTTAATACTTATTTTACATCTTAATACATCTTAATACTTAAATTTTGAACTTGAAACGATTAAATCGCTGAATTTCACTTGATCGCAAGGGTAGATATCCCTCGTTGGTTACTTATAAGGTAACTTTTTTTATTTATTTATTCAGCATAAGAGATAAAGCGTAGCTTTTCTATCCATACGAGGTAAAATCACATCTTTAAAAAAGAAATTCGCAACATAGTGCGTGGGCAATTACTAATGATTTAATCAACAAAATTCGCCTATTTTTATGAGTGATATTTTTTTGAAGCTTCAAACCATACAAAATAGAATTGATCTTACAAAACAGATCCACAAAACAAAAAACAAATTGTGATCACAGTGAACCTGTAATTTATTCAAATTCTCAGATTATTAACAGAATTCGCAAACTTAAACTTCACACCATTCATAAAGATATCGGGTATCAACTTCTTTTAGAAATCAGAATCGCTTGCGTTTTGGCGATCTTCAGTGAGATGTGTTAGTTGGAGTATTTAATTGCTTGTAGTAAGTCATTAATAAAAAGAGAAAACTGAGGTGGGTCCAGTGTAGTTCCTTGAAATACACCTTCAGCCATATGACTTTTTGGCATCTATCTGTTAAGTAGCTAAACATTAGTTTAAGTGCTCTGCTGTCAAAATTAAAGAAAATCTTCAATTTTTGTAGTAACAAAACATGGTTGAAAGAGTCAAATTCTTAAAGATTACAAACCAGATCGTCTGCAACATGAAACAAAGTATAGTCGTTGTACTGTAGTTATTACGGAATCCAAATTGAAATTACAACTAGCCAAATGCTTGTTGATTTGATCACGAAGAATGATCTCGAATACTTTAGATAAGATGGAATTATTTATTTCAAGAAGTTCAGGCGCGTACAATTGTTAATCAGGAATGCCAAAGGTGATACAATATATGATAAAATATTCTTTAAACATTTTAAGTTTATTTTATCGTGAAAGGATAAATTTGATTTGATAAGATGTACGGCTTTGGAAACATCTAATTCACTTATGCTGCAAAAGGAGATATAAATATTCGTGCCTGTGTGCGTTCCATCCTCTACAATGGAATAACTGCCGATGAACGAGATAATTTGCAAAAATAAATGTTGATAATTTAAGGGTCTAAGTCAGTTGAAACACTAGACCTAGTATAGTCTGCAATCCAAAAACTACTCATTCCAAAAAAATAGTTTTGTCTGGAGATCTTTATCATGCTAGTTACCCTATTGCATTCTTTACGATATAATTCAAGGTTTCTCACATTTTTTACTAGTCTCTCCGGGAGGGAAGTTTCCATAAAATTGTTTAAGCTTTATCTACCCTTCTAAAATTCATGCCGATTGTTTAATAGCCTCCCAAAACCCGATTAAAATGTTTGTGTAACGTTTAAATAAAACATTATTGTTTTTTCGTATAAACGATTTTAAAGAACTATTTCACTCATATTTAAATGTCGTCTGGTCCTGATGTATTGAAATCAAGGTGATAGAGCTCAAAATCCATCACTTTCTCATAACTATCAACGAAGTCCAGAAAGATAGTTAAAATAGGAATAAGCTAAATGTACCAAAATAGAAATTTTATTAGTCGATATTTGAATAGAGGAACCTCTTTAGTGTAGACTTGCCAAGTTCTGTGAGGTGTAGTCCTAATTCCAGGAACCTTTCCTAACACACAAGGATTTTAATTAAAATGTAAACGTTCAAACAAGGCTCGGGACTCGATGTTGCCAGACAGCAAGTGAAGAGTAAAGAGTGTATGCAACAATGCAACGCTTACTGACTGAGAGCATGAACATTGATAAGCTCAAATTTTCCAGGTAGAGAGGCAACTAAAATTGTATAATCAGAGCAGTCCACAGCAAATACGATTAATGTGGATATTGTGGTACGTAGAATAAATCTAACTGGCATACTCGAGCAGCGGTCGAACTAGTCGAGATTTTTTGAACACCAGATTGCAAAGCGGTTTAGGGCGGCTTTTAAAAGTTTGGCGTCAGTGTTTGTGGAATTTTTTTTAAAAAAATTCATATCGTCGGCAAAAATAGAGACGACCCTGTTTTTAAAAATGCGGTCAACATCATTTATGGACAGAACGAATAACAATGATATCAAATTTTCTATGTATGATTCCACCCAGAGCACGAACTCTATTGGAAACAGTGAGTTTAAGTTTGAGCATAATGATGCAGTGAAAGAAACCCTATCGACGGTCAAAGTGAAATCTGTTGGGACGATATCTACCTCCTTCCTCGTCTGCTTAAAGAGAACAGAGGTCGGCAGTGAAAGCCTTGTGTATCATATACTATACTCGCAGATATATCAGACAAGCTGCCTTTCTTATGATTGGGAATTATAAATTAATCCTTCCAGTGGCACTATTCCGGTAATTCCCTGGGAATAGGGAATTGGGGAAAGATTTTATATGTAATTTCTATTTAAAATGTTTTTTTCCGGCCTACTGAGGAATAAAGTTTCATGTAAATATTTATAAATTGGGAATAATTTTTCCATATCTAAATTGGTAGGGAAAATTATTCCCAATTTAACTTTGTTTTCAAAAAAATTAACACTAGCTTTTTTACCTCAGTATGCCAGAAAAAAACATTTTAAATACAAATTACATATAAAATCTTTCCCCAATTCCCTATTACCAGGGGATTACCAGAATAGTGCTACAGGTGTTCAGGAAAATTCCAAAAGAGAGTGATTTTTTGAAAATGGTTGTGAGCGGTTGAGCCAACAGACCAGCACAATGTTTTACGACCACTGCCAGCAAACCGTCTGCACTAAACGAAACAGAGTAGACCAGATCGTGAATTTTACTAATTACTGTGCTATAGAATCGACATCAATGGATATCAGGGATGTCTGGGTGCAATCATCCAAGTATTAAAACTAATTCACGTCAGGCTCAAATTCACGACTAGAAAAAGCAAGTTTGAACTGAATTCTGCAAACATAATTGTTATAATTTTTGTCGCCTTTTCTGTTTTGAAAAGTTGACTGGTACTCATGTGATTTCTGCTTTAGATTAATATGTTTCCAAACCCGTTTAGTGGTAGCGATGATAATTACTTTCATCAGGCTTTTATAATCATTGTAAAGTTCAGTGATCAATCTGCTGAATTCATTGTAGGGCATTGAGTAATTAGAATCGTTATCTGTGTTTATTAGTTTCAAAACCCTAACATTGCCATCATAAGCAATTCTGAGAAAACTTTAAAATTGTTATCGGTTTTTAACCTGAAGTTAAATATATGTTATTTTTGCTTCTCTATGTGCTTCTTAAGAATAAAACATTTCTGCAAAAGCAATTTCCTAAATATTAAATATTTCAAAAGTTATGCTTTTTGACGCATTATTTATAGGAATTAGGGGTTTTTGCTACTAAATTTTAATGAAATGTGTATGCATTTATTTTGTTTTGACAAATTCAATACATATTCAAATTTTATATAAATAAAGTAACATTTTACCAAATCACAAATTCTTATTGTAATAAAAATAATGAAAATATTATTTCAATTAAATAAATTCATCTTAGATCCGAAGGTCAACATCTTCATCTAAATTAATGCATTCTTCATGGGTGGCACATTATTGTCATTAAGAATCAATTTATAAAATTGTAGCTCTTCTTCATCCTCCCAGTTATTACCAAAATGTTTGCATAACAATTTTTTAACGTCGTCCTTTACACATTTTACAGAAATGCCAGTAGACAAAGTTGTGAATTTTAAATTTGACAACATTCGCACTTATTTGTTCACCGATTTTGGATCTATAATGTAGTTCTCCGCGGACCAAAATATCGGATTATCCACGGCTTATAATAAACCGTTTTGATTTATTAAATTAGAAATGTCACTGCCCTGGTGGCTTTAGTATTTCCGCATGTTTCCAATTATACACCGGACAACTTTCTAAGCCCAGTTTAACTGGGCCGTGATCTTTATACATATTTAAATATTCCTCCGGTTGAATGATTTGTTCTTTGGATTTTACCATTCTTTCCAGAAGAGCAAATACTCTATCAGGAGATATGAAAGAATGGCCGGGCACGGGAAATATTATTTCGATTTTTCTGATATGGTTTGGAGCGTTACTGTAAAGCCATTTTGAAAGCATGCCCATTAATGCGGAATTTTTATTTTGTCCCCGCAAACATCACAAATTAACCGAACTACAGATTTATTTGTTAATTTTGTTCTACATAGCCTGTGGTAAAGAGCTGATGCGATCTCGTTGCTTCCTTTGGGTCTTTCATTTTCTGTCCAAACGTATAAGAAAACGTTTTCTTTTGAAAGGTTCGCTTTAGGTGAGCCTTCTACGATGCCGAAATTGTATAGATAAAATTGTCTCGAATAGTAGGCTGATCCGCTACTTTTAGCAATACCATGTTCTTCTGGCAATCGAAAGATAAGGTAATCATAGAATCGTTTTCTTCCTTCGCTAAATGAAAAAAACTTTTTGCCCGAAGACTATGAACCCGCTTTTTAATTAAAATAACTTTATGCTTTGATCGTATTTTTCTCCGTTCGTAGCTGCTCTTTGTACATGAGGCATGTTGAACATAAATCTGTAGCCGGTGTTTTGAAACCTATATTAAATGAAGTATTAAACACAAGTATAAAATAGCTTTGCTTCACTTGAAGATGTTCCGGCTTTTCTTTATTATAAATTTTGTGTAATTTGTTTATTGATAATTCACTCGGCAAGTATTGATGCCCAGAATTACAGGATCGACAGTAATGCATTTCTAAAATTTTAAATTGTGACACAAACTGTTTTATGCTGTTTCGTTTTTCAGTAAACTTGAAATAAGATCGATCACCTCCGCGTGTTTCGGTTGGCAATGTACAATTAAAAAATGACTCCGGCATACACCACGCAATCTGTAAACTTTAATATCTAGTAAATCCACAAATGTTTTCTGGCATACCTTTATTAAAGAACCGTTGGATTTTCTGACAAAATGATTCATCGAGAAATTTCTCGCAGCTGTACGAGCTCCTGACTTTTTCCAATCTGTTCTTAAGGGTGGTTCGATGCGTGTATGAGGCACAATAAACTTGTCTTGATCTGCTTTGTTCTTCGATTTGTAACAGGATTTAACGAAACAAAGAGCATCGTTTCCGCGAAGCAAGCTACACTTAAAAATTGATCCCGAATGTCAGCATGTTGGCATTTTTGGCGGTCGTTTCATTGTATACCTGTTATATTTACAAAAAATGTTATATAAGTTTAATACATATACTTTCAATAAACCAATTTTTATAATAAAATATTGTCAAAATAACTTACCTTTGTAATTTTTCTATATTTCTTTTCCATTTCGACTTATCTACAGCTCTCTTCCGTGCTTTCTGTGTTCCTGATATCGGAACAGCAAATTTTCCTATTTCCATATTTTTTTAGTTTAGCTTAGTTTCCAATTTTACGTATCAATACAATTGAAATCTGCGACAGTTTAACGTATTTATTAAAATAATTATTATAAAACACTTCCACAAATATTATTAAAAACTTTAAAAAACTTGTATCTGATACCCAGCACTGATTAAACTACACTAATAATTTGAAAATTCAAAACCATATTATTATAACGGAATATTTTTGACGTTTCAGGAATTACGGGATTTTGCAACACATGTTACATAGAATTAATGGAGATAATATAGGAAATAAGGGTTTTGAAACTAAAGTTTAATCGGAAATGTTGGTTTTTTGCAACGCCATGTTTAAGGGAAATGTATTGTTTTTGCATTTAATAAGTATATTTAAACTAATTTTCTATAAGAATTAGGTGTTTTTGGAGTGTAGTTAGTTTAATAAACCGAAGGTATTAGTGCTACCTATAAAATGGCAATGTTGGGGTTTTGAAACTGATAGACACACTACGAACTGAGTTTTTAAAAATGTCTGCCATTGTTTGTTGCGAAATTTGAAACGATACCATAATTTTGATTCCATGCGAGCGTGGCCATAATGATATAGCAAAATGTGATTGACATCTGGGGATGGTAAAAGTCAATATTTGTAAGGATTAGATTAATGGATATAGCAATGCAATTATTAGCATAATATGAAAATATCAGATCGAGTTGCAATATGTAGATGTTAGAGAATACGCATCGTACAGAATTTTCCGAATGTGTCCGTAACAGGTGAGGAAGTTTGAGTCCACTAGAACCAAAAATTTACCTTAGATCTCCAAATTATTTGATAAAAATTGAACAGCATCCACGAGTACCTAGTAATTTTTAATCATACTTCGCGGACGCAGGTAGGCAGATTAAAGAAAATTTAATTTTTCGAGTTTTTTAATGTCAATTTTCACACATCGCAGCTCGATCCGATACGCCAATGTTCACAATACCATCTTTACCGAAATTATTTAAATCAGCTTTGAAGTACTCATTGTGATTAAAGTCACCAATGAAATTAGTTTCCGTTAAAACAAAAAAATTAAAGGGACGTGTTTTTGGTTTTGTAAACACCTCGCGAGATTAAGTGCGGAGTCCCCTCACATTTTGGCAACAAAGCGACACGCTGCTTATTTTTTGACTCAGCGTTAAGGTTATTGTTACGTTTATCTAAAAAATTTTGAACAAAGATAGAGTTAGACCACGAGTTCGGAGACATGAGTACTTCGTAACGTGATTTTGAAAGATGTTACGTTGCAAATAAAATGTGACCGATTTCTGCAGTTAATATAAATCAGATCCTTGAATGAATGAATTTTGTAAAACCTTATGTTTGATTTTATGTTAGCAACAATATTCTTGTTTATTATGGAATTTACGAGTATACTTATCAAAAACGACTAGTTCTCAGTCCATTACTATTGATTACGAGCAATACAGAAAAATGTGCTTGCATAATTTACAAAAATCCAAAGAAAATTATTTCAATAGAAAGTGATAGTTTTCACTCTCTCTGCGAATTGCCAAAAATGGTTAACATTTTATATCGAGTGTACATTAAAGGTTAAATGTTTAATTTCACCCGCACATATAGCCTTTGCGTAAAAATTATACTCTCTACCACCCAAAGTCAAATACACAAAAATCTCTCACAGTTAAATTGTCTTTTTTCAATTTTGATTTTCATTTTGCGTTCTATAAAAACCATGAAATTAAATTAAACTACATACAAAACGTAATTGATAGTTTAACTGTCAACAACATTTATTTAATTAATTTTTAGTATACTTCAATTTCTAATTTAAATTTTTAATTTTGTAAAAATGAAATTTTTCATTACGTTCTGTATTGCGTTTGTTTCCATTGCGGCTTGCACAGCACAAACAGATAAATCAGCTACTGATGTATTCGGTGATATGTATACGACCTGTTTAAGCAAATTATCGATGGGCTGTGTTAAACCAAAAGCTTTGTCATGGATTAGTGAAGCGGTCAAAAACGATAAGATTCGAATTACAAACGAATTGTCAATTATTCGCACGGGCAATGACGATGAAACTACAGAAGCGCGCAGTAAAAATCCTAGTGTACATTTCCTAGAAATGATTCAAGGATTTTTGGCGACCCATTCACTACGTATGGAGGTGCCAAAATTTTTACAATCTAAGGAGGCCGGTAAATATATCCCAGCTTCATACATGAAAAGTGGACTTGCTGGTGGTTTAACAGTCCCGTTGAGCGAAGATGGCCCCGCAGAAGGTAAATTATCTTGTATAAATCGATATGTAAACTTTACTAATATAATTCGTATTTTGTAGGTCGAGGAATGGTGAAAAAAATTATCATCCCGTTCATTCTTGGATTAAAATTCAAAACGACTGTAATGGTACCACTCGCCCTTGCCATGATCGCACTCAAAACATGGAAAGCAATGACATTAGGCCTATTGTCAATTGTTCTTTCAGGCGCCCTTGTCGTCTTCAAGCTTGCAAAACCAAAAGTAAGATTTTATTTTATATAATTTTTGCATTTTATATAATTTATTAATTTTTCTGTAAAGGTTGCTCACTACGAAGTCATCCACTATCCACATCCTCATCACCATCATGTTGAACACCACGTCGAGCATCCACCACATCACGGATGGGATGCTCAACCAGTTTGGGCACGTTCATTCGACGGACAAAATTTAGCATATGCCGGCCAACGATAAAAGCTTTATACGGGTACACGAAAAATTCTAGATATCAAAATGAAAACTTTTTAAAAAAGTTTTTTCTTAATTTTGTTGTAATTTATTTAATAATTTATTTATATAAAAAATAAACGCAAATAATTTATTTTGAAATAAAAAACAATTTGTTCAAATATATATTCTTCTTTAGGTCAAACAAATTGAATAATTATAGAATTCTTGAAATGAAGTTATTTGGTCGCTAAATGAAAGTTATCATTACGTACATGCATCACGTATACAAATAAATTTTTATTCGCCGCATCGTACGACAATATCGAACAAAATACACAAGTGGGGTTAAAACAGACCCTAATGTTTTTAACAATCGAATGAGAATTTGAAAGAAAATGAAAAGTTTTTATTTGTTGGCCGTGCTTGAGTTTGATCTGCTTTCAATTTTCAATTAAATAATTGATTTGAATGATTTTTTTTCTATTTATAAAATTAAATTGTTAATGTACATTGACTTGGGTGGTGAAAACACTTAAAACAAATTGCGAGGAAATATGTTGAACGCGGTATGTAGACTAGTAGAACAAATATTTAATTTTAATAAAGGCGGATAAGTTTCTGTGCTCGACAGCAATATGGTTCGTGTTGAAATTGAATGACATTTAAATTCCTTCACATTAAATATACACACGTTCGATTACAATGTATCAGTGTTTACAATAGCATTCATGAACAATAAATTTATTTGAATTAACAAATTAATAACCAATTTATTGTAATGATTTAGGAGTATAGCTCGTTTAGCAAAAGGTACTTTTAGTTCACAGAAAGATTCAATTATGTTTATATTTTAGTATGGCAAACTTAAACAACTAAATCGAGTGACTTCCAGAAAATTATAGGCGGGAATCACTTCATCACGACGACAAGCAATACACCAACATGTGAGCATATCCGGTCGATTTGGAAACTCGCTATAACGTATATATTTACATTTATATTTGCTTGAGTATATGAGTATATGCAGTACAGGTCCATTGGTAGATGATTTACAGTCAAAATAATTTCCGCAGTCTCCAGATCAAGTCTATTCCGCTCATCTCTTCATTGACTGTTCATCATACTAAAAATTCGATCTACACATTCGCGTTGTGACCAGGAATTGAAAAAAAATACTGGAAATCATGAAAATCTTTAAAAACTCCGAATTTTGTTCTACATTTAGAACAGCAGAAAAAATTGCACCCATTTTTCGTGTGCGAGTTTCTGAACAAATAATTTGTCTTTTTCAGCGTCCTTAAAAAATATTTCAAATTTTTGAATTCATTTTAAGTAATAATCGTTAATACTGATTATATTTTCGACTAAAAATTCGACTCTCTTTGATATTTCCACCTATTATGGTTCGTTGTTTAATTCCATTTGTTTAAAGAAATAAAAATCTGAGAACTGTTTCGTCCATAGCTTTAAGTATTCAAATGAATTTTTATAAATTTGAATCAAATTTTAATTTTTTCGTAAGACAGCCAAACTAATATTGGCAAAAAATTAGAATTTATTCGTTCCTTAAGATGAACCGATTTTTAAATGTTTATATAATTTATATAGAATACATTTACATTGTGCAAAAAATGTAAATAAGCTTCATTTAAACGATTTTCGAAAAATGATTTAAACATTACTGGTCGCTGGGCTATTGAAAAAAATAAGAGATAAAAGGTTCATATAATTTTAAAACCCTTTGCTGAAAAAAACAAACACCGAATCTTTGATGAACTACGAAGAATTTCGTGGCCAAGTTCAACAAAATAGTTTAACCTGGCTCCAAAAATATTTTTTATATTCGGACAGTTTGAAAAGCTTAAGACAAGCAACAAATTTGGTTTCCGAGTTTAAATTTTGTAAAACATTTAAACATAATTGAAATTTTGAAAGTCTCAGCATTCTTATTTGCCACGGATTTCATTTGTAAAACTTTATAGCTTAATTCAGTTGTACAGCTGAAATATTTGATCAGTATACGGAACACCTTTGTTGACCCAGGATTGCTGCCATCTGCTACCCAACGTTTCTTATGCCACCGTTGTTGATTTTGCCTTTGACATATTTAAGTGTCAATAGAAAAACAACGTTATGCCACATCGCTTGTGGTTTTGTTTTTACACACGCAAGTTTTGATGCTTATTTAGATTAGAGTCTTTGAAAAGGATTGCGTAAAGGTTTTTAAGAACAGTCATTCAACCAGAAGCTGAAATGATGATTTTTGGCGTGAGAAAACTACATTGCTTGACATGCTGATACTGCATCGCCGATGTATGCGTGATTTATGTTATTTTTGGTTGTTGAACAAATTTGAATTAAAAAAGAGAACAAATAGAGGACATATGAAAATAGTGCGCAAACAAGTTTTTTTAAATTACAAAAGATAAAGGACAAAAAGAGTGCAATCCTAAAACAGGACGTGATCGCCTTAGTTATGGAGCTTATTTCCTTATCTGCCAAAGTCCTCCCAAACGCGGTCTTATAGAACACACTATAGATCGAAATTACCGTAAGGAACATTTAGGACGAAAAAACCTAATGATGCCAAATTCTTTAATTACAGGAACAACGATTATCTGCTGACATGCTTTACTAAATGAGTTAAGTAAACCAAAATGTATAATCTATTTTTTGACAAGAAGGATAATGCTCAATTTACAGTCAACATCTGCAAGAACAAACGATTAGAAGTTGACAACAATTTTGTAGCAAACAATTTATTTAATAAATTTTCTTGTTTGCTTGTGAACAACGCCAGCATGCAAACCAGGTTTGTTAAAAATTGGATCAGAAATAGCCCTATTCTAGTAAGATTATCAAAAATAACTTCCTCACAACCACATTTAAAGTTTCCAATATTTAAGTGCTTTAAACCGAAACTGTTTAACCGTTTAAGTCCCAAGCAGCGCGATCGCCCTGTTGAGATTTTATGTCAAGAAAACCCAGCACATTTGGAACATTGTCGACAACTGACGGTACGTTACCGATTGTCGAGGTCACGCGCTCAGATTTACTGAAGCCAGTACATCACACAGCTCCTGTTAATGTAAATAGTATATTTTACAACATGTTTGTCTTAATTACTCATTACTCAATTACAATGGGTACCTATATGCTGTAACGAACCGTAACGGATCCGAAAATTTGTTGTTTGGGCAGCATGGTATATCGAATTGAATCGTTTCCAAAATAGTACCGTTCGTTACTGAAAAATGTTTTCATCTATTTAGAGCATTCAACGCATTGACGTCCCACACAAATGAGATGTCTCTTTAAGCCGGGCTACAAATAAATGTTCGTTCGATTTCACGAGGAATAAGGAATCATTTAAAAGAATTGAACCTTTAAGGTAATTTTTAATTAGAAGTTAACCTGGTAAATAAAGGAAATTCAGATTTTTACGACAGCCATTACGAATTAATGTCTTTTAGATGGTACGTTCCCAGAGAAATTCCATTTTCATCGATGAGCTTGTAAGCTACGTTACCAACTGGTTCTTTTATAAAAGCTTTGCGGAATTTCTGCGCAAGTTTCACTTTGGCAAAAGTTACGAACGAAGACTAGCTGACCTGAAGACAGCTTCTGATTGCAACTTCTTAGATTATACGTATGCGAATTGCGTTGGTGGGACTTGCGCAAATTCTCTAGTACGGTTTTTTGAGCAATAGATAGTTTATCTGCGTTAGAAAATTGAACTTCATGATCTTCGATACAGTTCAATTGACGAAGTAATTGGTAATATGATCCATGCGAGATGTAATGATGTCCAAAAACCAGGAAATGTGGAGATCTATCTGTACTGTCGTGCGTCACGTTGCGCAGCGCCGAGGCGATAGCATGTATATGCATATCCCAAGTAGTGTGATCATTATTGATGTATGAACGAATGGCCGATAATATGCTATACGGTTTACACGTTCCGAAACATTCGCCGGAGGTGAATACTTGGGAGTTAAGATATGAGTAATACCATATTTCTTCAAGAAATCTTTGAAAATATTCGAAGTGAACTGCTTCGCATTATCACTTAAAATTTTCTCTGGAACTGAGTACACATTCAGAACTCGGTGTTCAAGGAATTTCACCACATTTTTACTGTTGGCATCACGCATGGGCTCGAGGACAAATCGACTAAAATGATCTAGAACTACAAATAAGTAGGTATTTCCCTGTTTCGATCTAGGGTAAGGTCCCATGAAAACAATATAGAGTTTTTGAAAATGTCGCGAAACTTCATATGATTGACCTATAGGTGGACGAAAGACTGTGTTTGTGGCTTTATTTGCTTACAGTTTTCACAATTTATGACGAATTGGTGAACATCACTAGCCATCATAGGCCAACGATAGTATCTCTTTAAAATATCGAGAGTTTTTCGTATTCCCAGATGTGCAGCATTAGGTGGCAAATGAGCTTTTTCAATCAATGTTGGAACAATCGGTTTCGGAACATACATTTTCCAGGAAGGGATATCCGAGGATAAATGAAAATCACGATTGGGAAGAATAAATATTCTACCATTGCTAATACGGAGGTTGGAATTAATTGTTGGATTTGTTTGGATACGGTTTAGCAGCGCAAGATATTCAGGATCTTGAAAGGGAACAGAATCAGAATCCATGCACAAAAATTAATTATCCCCATCTCCATTCAGTGTTAATGCCTCAGACTGTCATCAGAGTGCATCTGGCACGATGTTATCCTTTCCTTTGACGTATTCAAATTTGAAATTGAAACGCTGCAATTTAAGGCTCAGCGTGCGAGACGCCCAGAAAGCTCCCTTTGCCCCATCAACCACTTCAAACTTGCGTGGTCCGTGACGATGGTAAAAGAGTAGTCTTCTACATATTGTCTGAATTTATCAACACTAAACACACCCGCGCAACATTCCAACTCAGTAACGCTGTAGTTACGCTGAGCTGTATTAAGTTTTTGAGAAACAAAGGCAATAGGACGTTCTTCGCCGCTGAATGACCTCTGGAACAAGACGGCTCCCACCCCACGCCAGTCATAGAAGCATTACACGGAATGAAGAATGGTTTGTTCCAATTTGGATTACAGAGGACGGGGCAGACGAAACCTCTACTTTCAACAACTCAAAAGATCTCTGGGCATCATCGTTCCATTTGAATTTCTGATTCTTTTTCAGCATATTAGTGAGTGGAGTTGCTAAGTCCAAATATTGGTTGATAAATCGCCGGTACCAACCTGATATACCCAGAAATCTCCTGAGTTGTCGAACTATCTAAGGACTAGGATAAGAAGTATTTGCGGAAACTTTGGAAGGGTCTACCTTAAGTACACCGTCGCCGGCAATGTAACCAAGGTAACGAATTTCTTTCAAAAGGAATTTGTTCTTCGCCAAATTGATCGTTAGCCAGCTTTTTTCAATAATTCAGCTACTTTTCTCAGCAACAACAAGTGTTCGTTGAATGTTTCAGCAGCAATCAATAGGTCGTCGAGATATACAAATATCTGAGTGTGCAGCTCATGGGGTATCACACGATGCATGAGGCAACACATAGTTTGTGGCGCGTTGCAGAGTCCGAAAGGCATCATGGCAATTTGATCCACGCCTGAATCCGCAGTTCCTTTCCTGTTCCTATCTTCCCTTCTTGTGATCCACTAGCATCTATTTATCTTTGGCAAAACCCACCCCAACCCTGAAATCTAGCCGGGAAAAACTTGACCACGCTAATGCCTCTAAATAGATGAAAACATTTTTCTGTAACGAACGGTACTATTTTGGAAACGATTCAATTCGATATACCATGCTGCCCAAACAACGAATTTTCGGATCCGTTGCGGTTCGTTACAATGCCTCTCGTACTCATTTAGAAAAGGCGTGGTTGCGCGGTTTGAGTTTCTTCGACAAAGTTTTTTCAATAGCCCCTGAGAGTCAAACGGTTAAAATAATGCAATGTCACCAATTGCTTGAAAATTATTGACAAATTTCCTGAACTTTGAGTTGGGCATTTGATACGAATTCATACTGACTTTTGCAATTAAAAACACTGAGTGACTTTTGTAAGAAGCTTTATTTTTCAACACATTTAATTTCTTCGCTGTTCACTAGTTCACTTCGCATTACTTACTTTTTAAGTTTGCACTGTATACTCTGAACTTTAAGTTTGAGAACTTTGTCAATTCAATACTATTCAAGTGAATTGTTAAGGAATGTATAGTAATTTTAGTGTTAAGCCATCCATTTGTTTAAATTTCATAACGCACTTTCTGACACTTTTGAAACTCAAACTGCGTGATTTGTCTACTACTAATCGAATCACGTTTGGTCAGTTTTTAGAAATTCGTAAATTAGCTCACTGAGAGAAAGAAGCTGTTGCATAGAGGGTCTCGGGTTTGATTCCCGGTGGTAACAAAAAGTTACGACTGGATACTCAAATAACTATATAATTGATAAAATACATTGTCTGGTCATATACAGCTATAAGTGCTAGTCGAGCTGTGCAAATAAACAAAAAAAAAATTTAAATTATTATAAACGAAAACTGGGAAGAGATTCGGGTCCTCCAGAATTAAAATATGTTGAAGTTGCGTTTGTTCACACAAGCCCCTTTTTGGAAATACTTCTTTCTGGACAATATACAGGCTGGTGAAAATAACATGTATCGAACACCTATTTATACGCATCAAATTTTTCAGGAATGCGTTTTATAAGAAGTTCCAGGACCAAATCCAAAACGAGCCATTAATTTTGTTGGAGATTTTTTGCAACAGACCGAAGCTATGGTGCAACTAAGTGGACTTTAAATTTATAATAAACCACAGGACGAATAAGTCGCATTTTGCAATATTGGCATCGAAAGCCTAGAGTTGATGAATGGTTATGTTGTAGTCCCAATGTTTTTCTAGGGTCATCTTCAAAATGAGACACCGGTCAGCTGTTGATCGGATTGGCGAAATCCAACTTTGTAAGCAGAGTTTAACAGATCGCCTATTTTGTGCAACGGACATTTGAAAACGAATTTCCATTCATCGGGGTGAGTCAATAACTCGAATAGGGATCACTTTGTTGTTCCCATTTATTAGAGTTTGGAAGAAGGATTATCCACTCTATGGACCTCTTTTGTTCTCAGCTCCACATTTGCTATTGATCTTTGATGGTTGTGGATTTTGATTGAACTCCTTAGTACGACCAGAGAAAACCTAAACGAACTATATTTCATCCTATGTAAACGTAAAAATTTAAACTGCGATTTTATTTTCTGTAAATAGCCGCATACAATCAAAAATATTTTGTTTTTTTGCATATACGTATACGCAGTTTAACGAAAAATCACAGGTACAACGATGACATTAGAACTATCAGAAGTTTGTTTTGTTTCCATTTTTTAGTTCAAATGAAAAATCTTCTTTGATTGACTGTGATAAGACTGTTCCGAGCATTACAAGCAAAACATTTTTCATGCAGCTTTATTGAATTTTCGATGATTTGACAACACTGATCGTTGAACCAATGATTACGTGCTGTTGGTGGCATTATTTCAATAGTATTTGCTAGATGACCGCTTGTTGGTAACTTTGAAAAAAGTCTCCATTGTTATTGCATCGATCTTTCAGCGCACGGTTTTCTTTGCTTATTTTTTAAATGTGGATTTAAATATTAATTTGAACACAACAAGTTTGTGATCTCTGTCCATGCCGGCGCCTCTTTAAAATCTAATCTCAATTATGCTTGTATGGGTACTGCAAACCTTAATCGTAATCCATCCACCTTTCCAGTGCATGTTACAACTTTGTTGACTCATTGAATATGTACATTGTAAAAGGGATATCATACGTTGATATCATATCCCAGGTGTGGTCTGACGTAAGGACAATATTGGATTTTAACTGTTTGAATGTCACATCACTCATTTTCTAGCTTTGTAAATTGTAAGATCACCTGTAGAGTAAGAACATCATTATCTTAGAATGCTGTATTATTTTTATTGAGCCCATGTGATTTCGGTGGTAAATAGCTTGAATTTACTTCGATTTTTTATTTAAATTTAAACATATTGAAGTTAAACTAATTGGTGAAACCAATTCGCTTAGTTGCTAGATTTAGTCTAACAATGGCTGATGGAATCCAAAGCTTTGTTAAAACTTATATAGACAGTATTAAAACGGACGCAGGTTAATGAATGTTATTTGTGGAATTCGATATAATGAGTCGATCTTGGTGTTTTTTCGAAAATTAGTAACAGTGATTCTAGTTAAGCTTCACCATTACAGGTTGGCTAAGTTTCTATATTTAAACATAAACACCAAAAAAGCAATCCACTTTTTCAATAAGGGCACGTATAAACCAAGCATATCTAACATTATTAACCTATCCAAGTAGATGCTGTGTTGACTAACTACATATTGATAACACTAACATATTGATCTAACATTTACGTCTCCCTAAGTATATACTAAAGTGACGGCGCCCGCCAAATCGACAATATCACTATGACAATACGGATATGTTTCCGAATTTGGCGCATTTTATATTACAATGTATATTAATTTTATTGTGCGAGAGAAATTTGAAGAGATATCAATTTTAATTTAATAAATCACATTTTCGATTTTAATTTTAGCTAATTACTTTGCACGACCACGTACTATTATAAATATTTATAAACAATGTATTTCTCTTCTTATCCGCAAATGACAATTATTATTAGAAATTTCGTTTTTATTTTTTAATGAATTTAAATTTATTTTGACGTCGCGTTTTTTAAGTTTAAATTAGATAATGTTAATAGCCGTTGATTATAGATTAGCCGAAATGTTCATTTATAAAAAAATCTATTTTTATTCAAAAAATTCATATAATGGATTTTTAACTATATATAAGACAATGACGTGTTATTTAATTTAATGTGCGGATTATAAAATGTACGGATTACACACAAAACGTTTATGTCGTTTTATGAAATCTAATTTGATTTAACGATAATGGGATTTTTGACCATGAACTAGACCGTATGTTGCTTTGTGGATGGATGATGGTGTAATAGTTTGTGCATGCTATACATTTTAATGTTCATATTATTATGAGATGCTACAGTTGTAACAGCAAATATTATTGCAAGTTGTTTGTTCGAATGTGGGTTAGAAATATGTAATCACTAATCGAATAATGGACAGACATCTGTATCGCATTTGCAATTTTTGCACGACTTAATCTATTTAAATATAACCTTGTATTTTATGTTTTGTTGGTAATTATTATAATTTAATTAGCCGGTATTAACTTATATTTGCTAATATAGATCAAGCTGTGCAGGCTATTATCCAATTACAAGCCTAGAATCACAGAGATAAGTACATAATCAACCTGACTCACAACAACATAAACACCTAAATGAAATACTCCTGTGCAAAAAAGGAAATGTTTTAATATATCTGACTTATAGAAAACGACCAAATTAGGGAAACTTTCATTAAAGTCATATCAACCAGTAACAACCGGTCTATAATACAGAGTGAAGACACCTATTTGAGCAGTAGTAACTTCTTAGAAACATCTTAAGGCAAAGCATTTTTAATAAGATACAATTTTAGATTTTCTCAAAGTGAAAATACCGATTTCAGCCGTAGTAACCTAAATGTCTTCTCGATGTATGAATGAAAATAATGTGAATTTGTTCTTTACACGCATAATTGTAAGGAAAATTAACATTTACAATTTTTGATATTATTTAATTTAAAACGTAAACTAATTAATACAGATCTCCTGAAAATTTAAGAAATTTTGTGTTTAAGACAGTTTAGGGCAAACTTCAATTGATTATATTGTCGGATACAATTTGTCCTTAAATTCGTTTGTACATTAATCTTGTAGAATACCGCTTAATTCTTGCAGAATTATGGTATTTAGTAAAGGCAGAATAAATATTGCGCTGAACGTCGTACTGATAAGCAACAATTTCCTGATTCCACTTGATGTACGAGTAGAAATTGAGTAGAAAAATTTTTCCGAAAAAAGTTAATCGGGTATGCCAAGACAATAACTAACCTTTTGTTAGCTTCTACTCAAATTAGAGAATATAAGATCGTGTATTTTATCAGGTTTATATAGTTATATGATTTAGTTAGTAAGTTTTAAGAAGATTATCTAAACCAAATATAGGGCTACTTGAACTCCTAAAAATATAAGATATAACCGACTATCGTTACTGGTCAATGAAATATATGAAAATTTATGAATCCGAGAAGTAAAAAGTGTCGATTATCTAAAAAATTAAGGATATAAGGTTGTGATCACATGAATGTGATCGTCGAAGAAAAATAAATTACACGTTCAATTAGAGCCTTATCAGTACGTCTTCTTCTGGCCAAGCTTATACTTGTGTACTGGATGATGCCGGTACCATCTATACAATCTCTATACACTTAACATCAAGAGGATAAGACACGTTTATTCAGATAGGATACGCAACAGCGTAAAATTCAGCTTAATTTTTAATTCAACACATTTAATTTTTAGATATTTCCAATTAACAGTAATATCGTTCTTCTTGTGTAATGGCGTGCTTTAACAACAATGACTCATTTTTTGCGTTTAACGTAGTTTAACAGAAATGGCTTACATATGCGTATGGCGTTTTGAGAATTACAGATATAACTGATAACCACAATCTTGTTTCATGTCACATTTTTAAACAGTTTGTACAAAATTATCGCCATTAATTTTTATTCATTATAGGCTTAAATCGTATCACTTGTGTCGTATTTCTTGTAGAATTATTGTGTACTTAACAATAACAACTATTATTGAGAGCACAAACTTTGTAAACCAAACCATATTTCTTACCTGTTTGCTTCTAATTCGAATTTCAATTTTTTACAAATTTAAATTTATCATTAACGCTATATTTTATAGGCACATTGAATTGTTTTTACATCAACACATCACTTGCAATATACCTGTAAATATCCAATTTATTCCGAGAACAACAGATTAATTTGAATTTAGCAATTAAATAAATGCGTTTTGTAATTTACTTAAAACTAGAAAACATATATGGCTATTGTTAAAAGGATTCACTTCCTGCATGTAATAGTTGTTATTTAATTTTATTTGTGTGAATATTAATTGTGCAGTTGGTTAGCCTTGAATTTCAGTTTTCGTTGTTTTGCAACCAAAAAAAAGAAAAATATAATAAAATCTGTTATAATTTTGATTTATGTAATTATAAAAATATTGATGGCTTATTTTATTGTTCGAAAAAATGCAAAAAAAACACGAAATAGATTATAATAACTTGTAATTGTGCTAAAAAGGGACCGAAATATGGAGTATTTTGCGTTGCAATTGGGATGGAGGAAAAATATAAAAAGATCGAATGTCAGTCGGTGCTTGAATCTAATTGAGAAAATATCATCCTAAATTTATTACCGAAATATAAAATAAAATCCAAATGGTGTAGTTTAAAAATGTCCAAGGTGGGACTTAATCGAAAAATTATATTAAATTAAAAATTAAAATATGTATGTGAATAGTCTAGCCACTTGTGAATAATAGACTTAGACTGTGTCCGAATTGAATGATAAATATTTTCTAGCAAAAAAATTTGACACTAACGTGATTATGTGATAATTTTTTTTTATAGAAATTCCGGCCATTTGATTTAATTTTGATTTAAATTTAGGATTATTGTCATTTAAAGATATAAAATAACTCTATAAATAGGAAAAAGATTTGAATCATAAACACAATTTTATTTATTTTATTTTAACAATATTGTTGTTTAGTATTACATCCTTGAGTCCAGATCATTCACTTTAATCAGTTTCTAATCATAATAATCTGTTGATAAGTGCATACGACAATTTTTCTCCGATTAAATTACCACGCAATTTGTCAAACATTATTATACCTAACGACTATGATAATTCGGGTGCGTTCGTCATTTTCATAAATTTAGTACTAAAAACTGTTTATCACACAATTCGAACACAGTCTTACAAATAAAATTTAATTCTTAAAAGTAAAAATAATAAATAATAGTTAAAATTAAATAAACTCAAAACTAAAATAATATTTTAAAATTAAAACTCGTGACATGTGGGATTAATACCGTTCTATGTCCGAGTGAAATATGGAGAAATAACGATTAACAGAATCAAAATAACAATTTGAGAAAGAAAACTACTAATAAAACTAATAAAAAGTTAACGTGTTCAACGACTTAATAATGTGGCGCAATGCGCATATGCTTGAATTCTTAAATACTATAAGTGTAAAATTAGCCGTAAACCTAATTATTTAGTTTAGCTTAGAGGACTATAAATACTGTAATGTCAACTACAGTTAATAATTATGTACGTTTAATATAAAATAGTTCGTTTTAATTTGATAATAATCATAATACAATATTTTGTGCAATTATATAATAAAAAAATTCAAACTAATACGTGATCCGGATGAACTTAATTAAATAAATAATAAACAAAATTATAAGTTCGTAAATTTTATACCGTTTAATATTGACGAACGTAATTCTAAATCTGCGTTATAATTTCGATCATTCCGGTCTAATTTCGTATGCCACATTTATTAATTTCTTCGTATGGATTACCTTGGTGCCCAACGATCTTCATATTATTGTATTGTAAGTGTCTATTAGAATTACTTTAAAGTTTATTCAAATTTAAATAGTTGAAATATTATGAACCTAATATTTAAATTTTAGTAAACTTATATACATTTTTGTGTCATTGAATAATTAGTTAAGTTGCTAAACATAATAATAATAATAATTAAGATAAATTAATTCCATAAGATTACTCGCGACTTGAGAAAAAAAAAATGTATCTGCCTAATTTTTCTCTCTTAATCAATTTTTTCTAAATAGTAAATTATTGTTATTATGAATTGGGTATGTGCAAAGCACACCGGTGACTTTAAATATTTTGTAGTAATTTTTTTTTTATTATACTCGTATTTACTTAAATAAAAGTGGTTTAGCAAGACCGATGGTACAGTTCGGTAGACTTCACCCTTATACCCCGAAAATAAGCCGACAAGAAAAAACCACTCCGAATGTTTTCATCGATAATAAAAACTGTTCGTGGCTTTTTGTCCTGCATTCAATTTAGAGAGCGAAGAATGCACGCGAATTGTTACAACTTAGTGCAAGAAACAAACTGTTTTCCTTATTAACATTTTTTAAATAAATGCATTTTGTATTTTAATTTAAACTATAAAAGATATGTGACTGTAACAATAGAAGTATTTACTTCCTGCATGTAATAATTGTAATCAAATTGTATTTGTGTAAAAAGTCATATTATATCTAATTGAAATGTAAATATATAAGTTCTGTTTACTCGGGGTAGTTTAAATAAATTTTGCTAAATGAATATTAATATCAAATAAATGCACTTTATATTTTAATAGAAACCATAAAAGATATATGACTGTGACAATGAAAATATTCAGTTCCTGCATGTAATAATTGCATGTAATCTAATTTTATTTGTGTAAAAATTACAATTTTTGCTTCAGTGAAATTTAAATGTATACATTCTGTATGCTCGTGGTAATTTTAAAAAATCATGGTAAAAGAATATTCATATACACTTCCTACATGTAACAATTTTGTTTTCTAACTAGCTCTTTTCAAATAAATGCATTTTATATGTAATTTAAACTATAAATGATAACTGTAACAATGGAAGTATTCACTTCCTGCATGTAATAATTCTAATTAAATTTAATTTTTGTCGTGGTAATGTAAATAAATTTTGCTAAAGGAATATTTATAATCACTTCGTGCATGTAATGTTTTTTTAATTTGCATTTTTCAAATAAATGCATTTTAAATTTTTATTTAAACTATAAAATATTTATGGCTGTAATATTGAAAGTGTTCACTTCCTGCATGTAATATTTTTTTTTTATTTGTGTAAAAGTTACTATTATTGCATTACTGAAGTTTGAGTATATATATTCTGTTAACTTTTAATAAGTCTACTTTTTTGAAAATATTAATAAATTTCGCTAAATGAATATTAATACTTCACTTCATGCATGTAATACCTGTTTTTCTAATAAGTGAATTTTCAAATAAATGCATTTTGTATTTTAATTATTAGAAATAGCTTATTATTAGAAATAGCTTAAAATTTAACATTTTAAAGTGCGATGATTGCCATTTTACGTTTCATTTTTGTACCAATCTTTAGGCCTTTTATAGACCGCTTAGTTGTGATATTGAAATGTTTTTAAGCGTTTTGGACAGCATTAATGTAAATAGGACAGATACAATCATTGTTGGAGATCTAAATATTCCCGTAAATAAGACCTTGGATTTAGTCTCTGATTATAAGAAAATATTGATGAGTTTCGGGATGATTGTTATTAATACATTTACGACTAGGTCAATCAGTAACAATATTATTGATCATGATGTATGTAGTTTCACACACATTAAAGCTGTTCAAAATTCAACAATTTTTTCAGATATTAGTGATCATAGTTTTATTTTTTCATCTATTTTCTTCAAAATTTTTCCGCCAAAAATAAGCACAAATATTTATTGATTTTGATAAAGTGGATTTTTATTTTGATGATTCTTTTCTAAAACAGATTTTGATACTGTTGACCAAGAAATTACTATTAAGCAAATGACTGAGAAATACAATCATTTAATCGTAAAATTTACAGTAGTTAAAAGTGTTATTGCAAAATTGAAGAATGATTCTTGTCCCTGGATGACATTTAACTTGTGGAAGCTCATTGGGAAACGTAACCGAATTTTGAAAGTACAAATTAGACTCTCTCTCTCTCTCTCTCTGGCACTATTATATCCCATCAAGGGATTTGGCAGCCTCACATGAGGTTTCATAATCATATTTTCATTTCGGATAATGAGTGATTAATTCTATGATCCTAAACCAGCCGTGAAATATTTTCTTTGTCACTACCGGGAATCGAACCCGGGACCTCCGGTCGCTGGAGCAAGCATGCTAACCACTTTGCCACCGCCCCGGTATTAGACTCTAACATAGAAAATTAAAATCAATTTCACACTCTGAATAAGAAAATATCATCTGAGAAGTATTTTACGAAGAAACGATGTTTTGAAAATATGTTTAGCAATGTGAGTCAGAAAAAACTATGGGAAAATATAAATCAGTTTTTGAACAGAAACAACACGAAATCTAATATTGAAGCTTTCGAAATTAATGGCAATAAATATAATGATAAATCTGATATAGTCAACTTGGTTAACGATTATTTTGTTAATATAGGTGATTCACTTGGGAAGGCGATTGGGAGTGATATATATATATATATATATATATATATATATATATATATATATATAGGGTTATCCAATTCGAGGTTGATAAAGTAGAAATCTGTATACCGACATCTGTCAAAGATAAACGTCAAGTACGCTGTCATTTATTTAGTTGACATTCTGCCATTTAAGAATATGGAGCATTTAACAATCGACCAACGCGTTAAAATTATTAAATCTGCTGATGCTGATTTTTCGAACAAAATTTTCTTCAGTGATGAAGCTCATTTTTCGCTTGGTGGATACGTTAATAAGCAAAACTGTAGAATTTGGGGCTCAGAAAATCCACAATTGATTGTAGAGAAGCCATTACACCCGGAAAAAGTCACTGTTTGGTGCGCATTGTGGTCTGGTGGTGTGATTGGGCCGTATTTTTTTGAGAACAACCATGGACGAACCGTTACTGTCAATTCTGAGCGCTATGGCCGCATGTTAACCGATTATTTTTTTACGAAAATCGAAGATTATGATCTTGACGATATGTGGTTCCAGCAGGATGGAGCAACCAGTCACGTAACACGAGCAAATCGAGATCTTTTGCAAGAGAAATTTCCTGGACGTTTGATTTCGCGATTGGCTGATGTCAATTGGCCTCCAAGATCCGGTGATTTAACGCCTTTGGATTTCTTTTTGTGGGGCTACGCGAAAGATCGTGTTTACGCAAACAATCCTCAAACTCTTGACGAATTGAAAACTAATATTCGTAAGGTAATGGCCGAGATACCGCCCGAAATGTGCCGAAAAGTCATTGAAAATTACCTCAAAAGAATCAAGGCCTGTAAGAAGTCCCGTGGAGGACATTTGAATGATATCTTGTTTAACTAAAAATGGCAAGGATCAATCTGTAAAATGAAATAAAAATTACAATACATTCCGAATATTTTGTGTGTTTTTTTTAAGTTTACTTTATCAAGCTTGAATTGGATAACCCTTTATATATATATTGATAAATTCAATACATTGCGCTTGAATTTAGACTCAATATTTTTGTCATCAACTATTCCTCTGGAAGTATACAACATAATTTTCATGTTAAATAATAGTAAAGGCCAGATAATATACGTAATTTGGTTGTAAAGCGTAACGCTTCCCATTTCTCTGCAATTCTGGCTAAATTAATTAATGCAATTTTTGAGTGGTGATAAAACTGTAATTTCTAATTATAGACCCATTTCCATCTTGTCCGTATTTCTGGAGAATCTGTACGGGACTGTTGTTTATGGTACTGCCAGTTACACTAAGCTAAAGAAAGTTCAGATCATACAGAACAAAAGTTTGAAGGCATTTTAGAGACTATCTGCACGTTTTCCTACGTTAACTTTGTCTTAACCTAAAGCCAACGTTATTTTACCAATATGTGCGTTATACGATTACCAAGTAACATTATATATGTATAAGACATTGAATGCATCTTCAATTCTCTCTAACTAAGAATTTTATCGTTACAACCATAATTATCATACCAGATTTGCCAATAATATATCGTGCGGTTTTATTACTAACAAATTTGGGGGAAAATCAATTAAATTTTCTCGCCCTTCGTTATATAACTACTGTAACGCTGCACTGCCCACCACAGCGTTAAACGGCTGAATTTCGGAGTACTCATCTGGCAGTACAAATACAATACAAACAAATTATGTTTTCCCCTCTCGAGCTGACGGAAACGAAGATATAAAAGACGAACCTGATTTGGTAGGTGGACAGTCGGTTTAATGCAAGAGAAAAAGACAAAATCGTGTCTCGCTGAACGGTTAGTTGTGTCATTCGTAAACTAATTTTAATTGAATAAAATTGAATTAAATGGTTAAAAATTGAGTATAAAATTCGGGCGAATTCTTAAAAATTATATATATATATAATTAATAAATTCTTATTTGTCGGTTATCGATTCGATCGTGCAGTGTTATACTTGTTGAATATACGGTGATTCTCATTATACAGTAATGCAAGGAAAACCTGAGTTATTCGTGTAAATCGAACTATGTTGTGTATGCAAATATTAAAATTAATTATTAGTTAAAGTGTATATTAGGTTATTTTAGAATATAACTAATTATCATGCATATGAGTGCACAAAATAATGCTTTGTGAAATGTAATTGCTCATGATTTGGGGCTCAAGGACATGTTAAAACAGACGGGTTGTGCGATTTGAAGAAATTTCGGTGTAGGTAAATTTCTCAAACAAGCTATTTTTAATAAATATTAATAAAAAAAATAAATAATAATTTAAATATGGACAATAAATACATAAAGTGTATAAATAAAATATGTCAGTCTGAGATCACAGTGAATGTTAAAACTTTAATTTCTTAGTGCTATAACTAAAAAGTAATTACGAAATGTTATATTAATTAAATTTAACCGTGTTATCAAAGTCATAAACAAAAAAAGGGGCAAAAATTATAATACATATATAACAGTGTACAGTAAACAAAAAAACGCTAACCAACCGAAAGTGGACACAGAACTGCGTTCGTGTCATAATTTTTACGCTTGGCAATAGTAATATTAATTGCAACAAAAAAAAAAGAAATCAAAACAACAACGATTACATTAATTAAAAATTATAATATGATAGCAACGACAGTACAATTGATTAAAAATTAGAAATTATTAAAACTATAACCAACATAAAACCTAAAATAATATCGAAATTAATATACGGTAACGATTATAATACTGTAATTAAATGTTCCGGACGTCCATGATAATACGTTGTAATAATAATGTGCAATTGATAACGTAACTAAGAGAGAAAACCTCTACAATCACGAACAAAGTTTAGAAAACGGAAAACATTATAGACTTTGTGTTTCAATCAACGATTTGTGTGGATATCGATTTAACACCAATCAACACGCATCACTCAACAAGCAACTTTATTCAACATCACGGCTGGCCAACAAGTAAATCATTTTTTTTTTATTATTAAAATTAAAACTTTCATTGATCAATTTAGATTTTTATTATTAATCAACGAATTTTCCTTGTTTGATCAATTAATATTTAGTTGAGTTGTTTATTTTTAAGTTTTTTTTATTTTTAGTTAAGTTTAGGTTAGTATATAGAAAGGTATACCGTTAGGATAGTTCAATTTTTCTTTGTATATTGCATATACAATTTAGGCTTTGTTATATATATCAATTTATAATAATAATATATTTGAGTATGCATTGGACTCAATATAATTCAAATTTTGGTTTGCATTAGTAAATATAAATGATAATCGTCCATTTTTTTTTGTTCAAACTTCTTGAATTGTTGTAAATGTAGCTTATGAAATAAATATTGAGCATGCTAAATTTCAAAATATTAATTAATGTCTTTCGATTTCTTGCATGATAACCAATTGAAATGAGAGGTTAATCAAATCATCGTGAGGCCTGGGTGAGTAGTGGAGTGACTATGGAACGATCACTGTTTTCTTGCAATAAATAGCTTCTTCAAATTCTGGTCAGGGTTAAAGCTAGTTCATTAATAGATTTTTTTTTTATGTTTAAATCAATTTCGATTCTTTCATACAGAGTTTAGATTTTTGTAAAATTGGTAACCCAAAAGTAATTGCGATAGTTTAAATTTACAACTGGTCATTTAAATTTTTATTTTTTTATCTTTTTTCATTATTATTATTTTCAATTTTCTTTTTTTTTCTTTTTCTATCTAATTTTCCTACGATTATTTTTGATTCTGCGGTTTATCAAGACTACGTTCAACCCTTGGAAAGCCCACCCCTTAACTCCTGAGCTATAGCCGCGCTCAAAATGACCGCCCAAGGGCAATGAACTAGTAAATATATATTTTCTGATAACGAAACGACGTACCATGAAACCATCTTCAGATGGAAATTCCCACGATCAAAAGGCTTTCGTTACAGTGGCGCCCAAACATTACGGCTTTATATATTTTCTTTCCATTAGTCTTATAATCCTGACCAGTTCCAGTATTTTTTGTCCTTGTTATATTGATCAGTTATTTCAGATACGCAATACTTCTAATTTTTTTTTAAATTGTTGATTGAATTGTGCGCTTAAAATCTGAATAGTCTTCGTCAATTTTCTTCCAAATAGTCTAGGAGTTCCATTCGATGCTCATATGATCATGGATGTAGCTACAATAGCCTTGAATGAAATTCTTAAACTAAATACCCATATACGTTAACGCACTGAGTTCTATTGGAATAAATTTAATTTACAATGTGATTTCAGTGTCAAGATCATAACGTATGAATAGTTTTATGAACCTCCGCTATACGTCGCAAACATTTCCATTTTGTTGATTTGTTTGTATGTGACATGAGTATAGTTCCAATATTAATTTGTTTTAAAAGGGTTATCGCAATCGTATCCTTAGTTATTGTCGATTCGATTGTACGTTGTAAATTTATACCCTCCCTACATTCTTTCATTATTTTCAATTTAACTATGTATACATATATACAGCTCCGCTCGATATTGCATCGAAATATAGTGAAAATTTCCTAGTCATTACCAGTGCTCCCCTGGGTCTCACAATTAATTATATTCATCTATTTTACATACTCATTATCAATTACGAATTATTAATTAAGTCACAAATTTTGAACAATTCTTAATTTTTTTTTTATCGTGCCCGGTTTACGTTCTTGAAGAAAATATTATAACTCTAAACAGTTGTTTAAAAAAATAAAAAAAAAAAAAAATTTGTTTAACAGGACTTGTCCATTTGCCTGACGCACAAATTCCATTAATTTTTTTTGTTGACTAAAAATTCTAGTGAAACCAACATGTATGTATCACTAATTAAATCCGAAAACTTAGATAACGACGAATTCAACATTGAGTGTGAAATACGTCAGATCACTGGTGAAATTAACGATCGGTTCCGACTTTTAGACGAGCAGTTGGCAGCGGAGCAGGACGATCCAAGTTTGGCCCCGCAAAATTTACACGCTTTGGCCGACTCGTCGCCGCAGGCTGAGTTATCAATCTGCATACTGAAATTGCAAAATTTGCAAAAAGGGCTTGTTAATTTCATTAAGTCGTCTAGTGAATTAGAAGAGATCGAAATTTTTAATTCCCGATTGCTACATTTATTAGGTCGTACAGAACGGGTTGCTTCAATACCTATTGTGCAAGATACAGCAAAAAAATTATCTCACTTAATTTCTAGGTTATTGTCTCTATGTGGAAAAATTGTTAATAAATCTCAAGATCCAGAAAATTCTATTACTGAGCTTGAATCTATGGAAATTAATCCGTCTAAAATCTTAGTAGATTTAATGAGTTTAGATCCAGTAAAAACAAATCCGGCATTAAAATCGTTAACTATTGCTAGTGCGGTAGAGCAAATCATTGTTGAGGGTAACTCTGATGGTTCTAGACCTAATTCAGTAACTCAACGAGCATCAAGCCCGATAGATGCTAACGTTCCGGCTACCACGCAAGAACATTCAATGTTGTTTAATCCAAACCAGCATAATGCAAATATTAACAATTTCAGAATACCTGAGACATCGAGAATAGTATATCCTAATGTTCAGGGACCTCCAATGGAACCGGCACTCAGTTCCATTCCCAATTCAGGTTATAGTCATGTACGCGGTTATCAATTACCCGGGTCATCTACAAATAATATAACTAATCCCTTGCAAGCAACTCAGGCTACCATTCGACAAGCCGCGCCACACGTAACCTTTCCGTATCCACCAATGACAAATTTGCAGGTGCCTAGGTCTCAAATGCCATATTACTACCCGCCGCAGGATTACGGTTTTAATACAAATTATTTTTCACGTCCACTCGTACCTAACATTCAATTTGATCAAAGAAATTCAACAAATTGTAAAACTCCATATACGGATGCTCCTCAAAATATAGCCTGGTTTAGAAACTCTGAAAATCTTGTCTCGAAGGGGAATATTGATACGTATACGACAAAAATGGACAAATGGAAATTGTCATACGATGGAACTGATATGACGGTAGAGAAATTTATATTTCAAGTTGAACATTTATCAGCCACCAATAACGTTTCTGAGCAGCAACTAGTCAATGGGTTGCATTTATTTTTAAAGGGGCTTGCACGGAACCATTATTGGATAATGTTACAGCAAAATCCGCAGTGTAATTGGCAACACCTTAAGGATTCTCTACTACATAGGTTTAAAATTCGTCGGTCGGATATTGAAATTCGACAAAGCATAGATAACAGAAAGCAAAAATTTGATGAGAACTTTATCGAATTTTACTATTCAATCTATGAATTATCTCAACCACTTACAAAACCGTTTAGCGACCTGGAAATGTTAGAAATTTTGAAAAAGAACATGCGGCGAGACTTGAAAATTCACCTTGCTGGTAGGTTCATTAACACTGTGTCCGAGCTTCTCAGTATTTGCACCAACGTTGAAGATGTTTGGAAAAACGCTAACTACATTCCTGAAAAGCCTCGCTTCCGACCTCCCCAAATAAATGCGGTTTATAATGACGTAGAAGATCTAGACAGAATAAGGCAACCTGGGAATTTTTACGATCAAAATATTTCGGCTATGCAGGCTACTAAGACTTTAATATGTGCTTCGGCTCAAGATACGTCAAGCAAACCTCCGATAAAATGTTGGAATTGTAAGAAGACTGGCCACACTTGGTGGAACTGTGATATTCCACTGAGAATTTTTTGTTTTGGTTGTGGACTGTCTGATGTTATGTTACCACATTGCGGTTCTTGCAACAGGGAGGGAAACTGGAGATCGGGAATGGGACGGCGTGGGTTCCACCATTCCCAAAGTCAATTTCCGAAACCCACTCCCAATCCATTTTCGGAGCAATTCAACCCAGCACAGGAGTCTCGCTAAATCACTATAAAATCTCGCTAAATAACTCACCTTCAAATAAATTCGAAATTCATACTCCAGAAACTATGTTAAACTCTTCGAAAAACCACAAACTTCGGTCCATTCGCTATTTTAAATTCCGGCGTCAATTTCGAGCACAAATTTCAGAATCCATATATGGCTCATCCGATCACTCTGAGGATAATAGGCCCTATGCAGTGGTTTCTCTTAATGGAATCCAACTCAAGGGTTTATTAGACAGTGGCGCTAATATCAGCGCCTTGGGTTGTGGAGCTGAAGAGTTTCTTCAGAAACACAACTTGAAGTTGATAAATCTTTCCGGATGTGTGCAAACTGCGGATGGATCGAAACAACACATTCTAGGGTATATTAATGTTCCCGTGAAATTCAATAATGAAACTAAAATTCTTAAAATTACCGTTGTTCCGTCGCTTCAACAACCTCTTTATCTTGGTTGTGATTTTTGGGACGCTTTTAATTTAAAACCTATGGTGATGTCTGAATTAAATAAAATATCCAATTTGACTCTAGAGAACCCAGAGCAGTTTGCGATATCTAGTGAAAGCAATTCTGAATCATCTCCTAAAAGCGAACCCGAGTTGTTAATAACTAATGCAAAACATCACTTACTAAACGAAGAACAACGTACACGACTTAACTCCGTCATTAAAACTCTTCCTGACTTCCAAAAACTGGGTCTTGGAAAGACTTCATTGCTATACCACGTGATTGACACCGGAGATTCAGAACCGATTAAACAAAAATATTACGCTGTATCACCGGCTATTCAAAAGGAGATGTATGCGGAAATTGATCGAATGCTTCATCTTGATGTCATAGAAGAAAGTTCTAGCCCTTGGAGCTCTCCAATGACTCTTGTTCGCAAGAAAAATGGGAAAGTGCGTCTGTGTCTAGATGCACGAAAACTTAATAAAGTGACTAAGAAAGATGCTTTCCCTCTCCCTATTGTGGATGGTCTTTTGGGGCGGCTCGACAAAACCGAATTTATATCGAAACTGGACCTAAAAGATGCCTTCTGGCAAATCGCTTTAGATCCAGCCTCGAAAGAAAAAACAGCTTTCGCCATCCCAGGACGACCACTGTATCAATTTAAAGTTATGCCGTTCGGGCTCTGTAATGCCCCCCAATCTCTGTGCCGATTAATGAGCAAAGTGATTCCCCATCACCTACAGGACAAGGTATTCGTCTACCTTGATGACCTGTTAATTGCGACTGCGACGTTTGATGAGCATATTTCGCTTTTGGAAGATGTCGCCAGACGTCTTTCAAGTGCAGGCCTGACCATCAACGTCGAGAAGTGTCAATTTCTTCTCAGGGAGACGGACTACCTGGGTCATGTAATTGGGGTGGGAGGATTGCGACCTGATCCGTCCAGAGTGAGGGGTATTACAGAGTTTCCTAGGCCGAAAACCGTTCGACAAGTGCGTCGGTTTCTGGGAATGGCGGGGTGGTATCGGCGATTCGTCAGAAACTATGCAGAACTTTCAGCTCCCCTAACAGATCTTCTCAAGAAAGGAAAGCGTTTTGTGTGGTCTCAGACAGCTCAAACTTCCTTTGATCAGCTTAAATCATGCCTTGTTTCCTCTCCGGTTCTGGTTCCACCTGATTTCGGTAAAAGATTTTACATTCAGTGTGACGCCAGTTCAACTGGCATTGGTGCAGTTCTGTTTCAAAAGGACACTGATGGGTTCGACCATCCCATATCGTTCATGTCTCGGAAGTTGAATGGCGCTCAGCGCAATTATTCGGTTACAGAGCTGGAGTGTCTGGCGGCATTCATGGCGATCAAGAAGTACAGGGCATATGTGGAGGGTCTACCATTCACTGTCATTACTGACCATGCCAGTTTGACCTGGCTCATGTCACTCAAGGATGCTCACGGCAAACTTGCTCGATGGAGTTTGGCTCTCCAAGGCTTTAATTTTGAAGTGGAATATTGTAAAGGAAGCCAAAATGCCGTCCCTGACGCCCTTTCAAGGGTGCAAATGGATGCGCTTACATTACCCCCAGAATCTTTTGGAATCGACCTCAATTCCGAGCATTTTGCTTCACCTGAGTATTGTTCCTTGCTGGAAAATCTCAAGGTATCGGCAAAACAATCCAATCTCCTCGAGCAAGATGGAAAAATTTATATAAACAATAGGCCTAAACCATCGTATGATACTTGCCTTGACATGCTGTCCTGGAAACTAATTGTTCCTAAAGAACTACGCGTAGACTTAATATCAAAAGTTCATTCACCTCCTATAGGCGGTCACCCCGGTATTCATAAAACCTGCGAATTAATTCGACGATACTATTACTGGCCAAACTTACCACATGACGTCCGGTTATTTGTGAATAAATGTGAAGAGTGTAAAACAAATAAAGCGGCAAATTATAGTACACGTCCACCTCTATCGTCACTCCCAGTAACTTCGCGACCCTGGCAGAGATTATATTTAGATTTTCTGGGACCTTATCCATGAACACGTGCTGGCAATACATGTATTCTGATAGTTTTAGATCATTTTTCTAAATTTGTGATGACCATGCCATTGCGTCAAGCAACCGCAACGGACGTGGTAAAATTCCTAGAAAATCAAATATTTCTCCTGTTTGGGGTACCCGAGGTAATTTTGACTGACAATGGTAGGCAGTTCGATTCGCACGTATTGCAACAATTATGTGTAAAATATGGTGTGAAGCATATCTTTACTCCTAAATATTCACCACAGGCAAACGCTAGTGAGAGGGTAAACAGAACCTTATTGGCCGCATTACGAGCGTACATAAAAGATGATCAGCGTTCGTGGGATCTGCACCTTAATGCCATAACTTTTGCCTTACGGAATACTACTCATGAGTCGACTGGTTATAGTCCCCATTTTGTTGTGTTCGGACAACATCCCATTCTGCATGGCTCCTTGTACCCTCTTTTCCAACAGCTTCACTCGATTGGCGGCAACCATCTTTCATTAGACGACAAACCCGATGACCTATCACGCATATTTTCCAAAATACAGGCAAACCTCGTAAATGCATCAAAAATAAGCCATCGTTATGCAAATTTACGAACTAGATTACCCATGATTACGGTTGGTCAAGATGTTTATATTCGAAATTTTGTCCAGAGCAAGGCATCAGATCAATTCGCTGCAAAATTAGCACCCAAATATTTGAAAGCAAAAGTGTTTCGGATGGTAGGAAAAGTTGCATGCGAAGTAATAGATGAAGCAGGCAAATCCTTGGGAATTTTCCATCTAAAAGATTTGAAACTTTAATTCATAAAACCGCCAAACCAGGTCTAAATTGCATAATATGTATTTTGCCCGGCTTTAAGACTCGTCTCAGGTAAGGGTCGTCCCCACGAGTGTAACGCTGCACTGCCCACCACAGCGTTAAACGGCTGAATTTCGGAGTACTCATCTGGCAGTACAAATACAATACAAACAAATTATGTTTTCCCCTCTCGAGCTGACGGAAACGAAGATATAAAAGACGAACCTGATTTGGTAGGTGGACAGTCGGTTTAATGCAAGAGAAAAAGACAAAATCGTGTCTCGCTGAACGGTTAGTTGTGTCATTCGTAAACTAATTTTAATTGAATAAAATTGAATTAAATGGTTAAAAATTGAGTATAAAATTCGGGCGAATTCTTAAAAATTATATATATATATAATTAATAAATTCTTATTTGTCGGTTATCGATTCGATCGTGCAGTGTTATACTTGTTGAATATACGGTGATTCTCATTATACAGTAATGCAAGGAAAACCTGAGTTATTCGTGTAAATCGAACTATGTTGTGTATGCAAATATTAAAATTAATTATTAGTTAAAGTGTATATTAGGTTATTTTAGAATATGACTAATTATCATGCATATGAGTGCACAAAATAATGCTTTGTGAAATGTAATTGCTCATGATTTGGGGCTCAAGGACATGTTAAAACAGACGGGTTGTGCGATTTGAAGAAATTTCGGTGTAGGTAAATTTCTCAAACAAGCTATTTTTAATAAATATTAATAAAAAAAATAAATAATAATTTAAATATGGACAATAAATACATAAAGTGTATAAATAAAATATGTCAGTCTGAGATCACAGTGAATGTTAAAACTTTAATTTCTTAGTGCTATAACTAAAAAGTAATTACGAAATGTTATATTAATTAAATTTAACCGTGTTATCAAAGTCATAAACAAAAAAAGGGGCAAAAATTATAATACATATATAACAGTGTACAGTAAACAAAAAAACGCTAACCAACCGAAAGTGGACACAGAACTGCGTTCGTGTCATAATTTTTACGCTTGGCAATAGTAATATTAATTGCAACAAAAAAAAAAGAAATCAAAACAACAACGATTACATTAATTAAAAATTATAATATGATAGCAACGACAGTACAATTGATTAAAAATTAGAAATTATTAAAACTATAACCAACATAAAACCTAAAATAATATCGAAATTAATATACGGTAACGATTATAATACTGTAATTAAATGTTCCGGACGTCCATGATAATACGTTGTAATAATAATGTGCAATTGATAACGTAACTAAGAGAGAAAACCTCTACAATCACGAACAAAGTTTAGAAAACGGAAAACATTATAGACTTTGTGTTTCAATCAACGATTTGTGTGGATATCGATTTAACACCAATCAACACGCATCACTCAACAAGCAACTTTATTCAACATCACGGCTGGCCAACAAGTAAATCATTTTTTTTTTATTATTAAAATTAAAACTTTCATTGATCAATTTAGATTTTTATTATTAATCAACGAATTTTCCTTGTTTGATCAATTAATATTTAGTTGAGTTGTTTATTTTTAAGTTTTTTTTATTTTTAGTTAAGTTTAGGTTAGTATATAGAAAGGTATACCGTTAGGATAGTTCAATTTTTCTTTGTATATTGCATATACAATTTAGGCTTTGTTATATATATCAATTTATAATAATAATATATTTGAGTATGCATTGGACTCAATATAATTCAAATTTTGGTTTGCATTAGTAAATATAAATGATAATCGTCCATTTTTTTTTGTTCAAACTTCTTGAATTGTTGTAAATGTAGCTTATGAAATAAATATTGAGCATGCTAAATTTCAAAATATTAATTAATGTCTTTCGATTTCTTGCATGATAACCAATTGAAATGAGAGGTTAATCAAATCATCGTGAGGCCTGGGTGAGTAGTGGAGTGACTATGGAACGATCACTGTTTTCTTGCAATAAATAGCTTCTTCAAATTCTGGTCAGGGTTAAAGCTAGTTCATTAATAGATTTTTTTTTTATGTTTAAATCAATTTCGATTCTTTCATACAGAGTTTAGATTTTTGTAAAATTGGTAACCCAAAAGTAATTGCGATAGTTTAAATTTACAACTGGTCATTTAAATTTTTATTTTTTTATCTTTTTTCATTATTATTATTTTCAATTTTCTTTTTTTTTCTTTTTCTATCTAATTTTCCTACGATTATTTTTGATTCTGCGGTTTATCAAGACTACGTTCAACCCTTGGAAAGCCCACCCCTTAACTCCTGAGCTATAGCCGCGCTCAAAATGACCGCCCAAGGGCAATGAACTAGTAAATATATATTTTCTGATAACGAAACGACGTACCATGAAACCATCTTCAGATGGAAATTCCCACGATCAAAAGGCTTTCGTTACACTACCTACCAGAAAGTATAAAAGAATCATTGAATCTCCATCATTTTAAGAAAAGTTTGAAGCTATATTATCAAACTCTTATAAATAACTATATAGGTTGAATTTTAAATTTTGTTTGATGTTATTAATTTATTGTTTTATAAATATTACTAAGACTGTGTCCGAATTGAGTGATAAATATTTTATAACAAAAATATTTGACACTAATATGAAAAATTTTGCCTGTTGGGAAAATTTTTCTCGTTTTGCTGCCCGAATTGTGTGATAATTTTTTTGATAAAAATTCCTGCCATTTAATTTTATTTTGATTTGAAAATATTGAATTTAATCATTATAAGATTAAGATTAAGTTATAAATTGTTAAAAACACTTGAAATCATAAATCCAGTTATATTTATTTAATTTCAATTTTGTATTGTATTATTAAAAACCGAAATACAATGATATTGTTGAATATTTAACCTTAAATACATTTCTTTTAAATATTAAAAAGCTTATAATCGTAATCAGTGCCCTAAACAAGTACATTCGATTATTTCCATCCGATTAAATTATCACTTATCTGTCAAAAATTACTATGCCCATAGCCTATGATAATTAGTGTGTCTTCGATATTTTCACAATGTTTGTACTAAAAAATATTTATCACACAATTCGGACACAGTCTAAATATATAATTGTATAATAGAATTATTTTTAACATTGGAAATACATATATGTACTATTGATTTCCCTTAAAAGGACACGAAATCCATCAACTTTGTTGTTGGGAATCAACTTTGTAAATTATTAATAAATATTGTAAACTTTTGTAATTTTGTAAAAAAAAAAAAAAGAATTAACTATAAAACATTAATGGCTGTAACATTGGAAGTATTCACTTCCTGCATAGAATAATTGTTTTCTTATTTTATTTGTGTAAAAATTACTATTATTGCTTCAGTGAAACGTGAGTTTATAAATTCTGTTAACTTGTGATTATTTTAATAAATTTTACTAAATGAATATGAATTTTTACTTCGTGCATGTAATTATATGTTTTTTTGAATTGGCATTTTTTATAAAATGCATATGTATTTTAATTTAAACTATGAAACATTTATGCCTGTAATATAAAAAGTATTCACTTCCTGCATGTAATAAATGTTTTCTTATTTTATTTATGTAAAATTTACTATTATTGCTTCAGTGAAGTTTGAGTAAATAAATTCTGTTAACTTGAAATAATTTTAACCCTTCAATGCATGATTTTTTCTATTTTGTTGAAAAAATTCCACATTATAGTTTTTGCAATCCCTATTTATAATATCAAAATATGAAATTCTAATTATTTGTAGTTTTCTCGGAAAATTGATTTTCGTGGTTGTATCATATATGATACGGCATGCATTTACGACTAAAAAACATACATAATTTTTTTTTTATTCAAATTTAAATTTAAATAACTAAAAATGTTACATAGTTTTTCACAGTCTAATTTAACAAAACTATTTAATAATAAAAATTAAAATAATAAAGTACATAAAACAATTTCTGTCTTTGTTGCAACAAAGATGTATGTTGCATTTTTCACACATTATAAAAGTGAGTTTGGAACTTCCGGATAACTTACACCGCTGTTTTTCCGATGTCCAGTTGAGAAAATGCGATACACTGGCAGACGTCTATTGCAGCTATGTAATTTGCGTTGGGCTTTTTTCGTTTAACGTCTATCTCAAGACTAATACTCTTGGTTGATGGTCGGTCGGGCTCGTTTTAAATAGTTGTAATTACCATTGACTCTGCACAAGCTTTCAGCAAGTTGAATTCTAAAATTCAGTAGAGCGAGATATTCCTATCATAAATCACCAGCAATTCTTTTAGAAAGTAACCATGAATTTACCACCGTGGATATTCCTTAAGATGGTAAATATTCGTATGCACCATTTCTTGGAGCGTTTTTGTGGTGACCTATTTATTCCTTAGAGCACGTTCGGTTGGTAACTTGCTTGAAGGTAAAGTCTGTCACGACGGACTGTGCCAATTGATTGAACACTAACTTTACTTAGTTCGATAACCGATGGTAAGCTCGTGTAATAATAATCGAAGTAATCGTGGTGGTTCACATTTCTTGGTACATTTCGTAGTAGTCGAATGACCAAATTTGATGAACTCCCCAAATTTTTTTCTGATAAAATACGTTTATCATTTTTTTGCCCCGAAAATTGTTCAAAATTGTACGTAAATCGTGAATTTTCCCTGAGAAGAAAAAATGTGTAGCCCTATTTATGCGGCTTCATTGGCGTGTACTGTTTCAAGTAACTGCTACCTTTAGTAGGGCACATCTGTTCATCAATAGATATATTTTGCTCGATTGGAATCTTCTGGAAGTCTTTAATGAGAGCATCTATTACGGGTCGTATTTTGAATGGGCGATCGTGATTTGGATTTGTGTGCGGCATATTGTTCTCATTGCGATTGAAATGAAGAAAAAAACGAATTTTTTCGAAATGCTTTTCTGTATTATATTGTTCCACTTCATGAGACCAGTATCAGCGCTAGCTTGTTAGTTGGTACATGAATGTAAAACTACACACCCCGAGAAATTTTTCCAAATTCTTCCCTTTTATTGAAAACGGATTTTTATTTTTAGTTTCCATTGCGTTTATAGTTTATAGTTATAAAATAGTTTATAAATACCCTAGAAAAAGACGACCTAAAATCTACGTTGGTTGCGACAAACAAATCACCACGGCAAGCGACACTCAACCGGCATTATTCTATAAAATTACGCGGGAAAACTAAATTTTGTGTTGGTATAGGTTTTCAAAATGTGTATAAGAAGATTAATTTATGAAGCAAATAAGAAATTTGTATGTATACATGTACTTTTTTGTAATATGAAATGGTTGTATCATATTTGATACAATATGCATGGAAGGGTTAATAAATTTATTAAATGAATATTAATATTCACTTCGTGCATGTATTAATTTATTTTCGAATTAGCACTTTTTAAATAAATGCATTTTGTATTTCAATTTACATTATAAATCATGTAACACTGAATGTATTTACTTCCTGCATGGAATAATTGTAATCTAATTACAATTCTTGCTGTGACAAGAAATTTTGAGCATTATCATTAAATACGGTAGTGTGTATTAAATACAACAAATTAAAATTCTGCTGCAACAGAGTTATTCTTGTTATTAATATCAGTTTCCTTTAGAACTTTGGATTGCTGAGAAATATTTAAAACTTAAATCTTGGAATATAAACTGCTTTAACTAGTTATTTTTTATGTATTTTAGATCCTTATCACTTCTTTATTTATTCCAATTTTAGTTTTGGGAGAAAAAAATCAATATATTTATGATTAAGGCAGACATGAAAATGAAGGTGTTCGGTCTATATGAGTGAAATAATTATTGCTATAATTCTTTATCTGTGTTATTATTATTGCGGTGGTAAATGGGAACACTATCATTGATAAAGTGATGTGTATTTTACGGTGGATTATACTTTTTTCTTTATTAAAGAATAAAGGAGCTAAGAGCTAATTTGGAAATAAATAATGCATTATTTCAGGATGGGCCGTTTAGCTCATTTATCTTGATTTATTAAATTTAAAGTAGGTTGTGCCGTCTTGCAAATAAATATTAACTATATGGTTATAATGGAACAATTAGATTTTGGTTGACGAAATTGGTTTAGTTCATTGATATTTTTCGGATTATTAACATATGATACACCAAAAATAATCAATTATAACTGATTTTACAAACTCCTAATATTTAACCAAACTACGTTTTGGCATTCTATATATAATACTTTATCATTTTGAAAGATTGGCAGCACTGTGTAATAAAAGGTTAAAACGCGGGAATAGAAATAAAAATGACATTTCAACGAAAAGGTTTGTTGGTGTGATCGGTTCCTGTTAAAAGTGTTATACTGCCATAAAACATATAAATGGGACGGTTGGGTAAAAGGTAAAAAGTCATTTTTACCTAGTTTTCAGGAGACAAAAAAACTGGTTGTAGCAATAATTTATAAAATGCAAATAATTTTTTTGGTAAATTATATATTACAATAAACACAATTTCATAATAAATTATTGTTTTTTAAACAATTTCGTTATTATTAAATAATTTAATGATTTATTCCTTTCTCCACAAAATTTATGTTTGACTTGTTGCTTAATGATTTGCTTTCATTGAAAGTATTACTAAAATAAAATTTAAATTATTTACTAAAAACAAAATATATTTTTGTAACAGAAATCAAATTTATTCATAGTAAAGAAAAATAAAACTAATTTAAATTATACGTATATTCCAAAAATTCATAAATATAATAATCATTCTAAATAATAAACAAGACAACTTTAGTCGTCTTCATCCGACTCAACAATAGGGTCAGTGTTTACAGAGGATGTTGGCAGACTTCGATAAAATTCATGGAACACAGGTGGAATATATGGAAGAAGCACCAAAATGCGTTTCTTTTTTTCCAGTGAAATAGGTAAAGGAGTTCTATAGCATATGGATGGCGTGAGGCAGGGGCTGCTTTTCCCACGGCGTGACATTTCCATAATGTTGAACGAATCATCTTCTTTTAGTGAGGTTTTATAAAACACTTTTAAAGGATCGGTTTTAGAGAATCTCAGCCATTTGACGTTATGCCAAACAAATTTGTCTCCGATCTCGTTAGGCTTCTTCATCTGAATATTTGTTTTTAATAGAGAAGCTTAATCGAGGAAATCTGATTGCTTCATTTCAATAACGTGAAAAGGATTTTTCCTGCCAGCCATTCTGATCTGTTGTATCCAGTCATGAGGGTGGCTGATAGGAGTTTGGTATCTTTTCTTAAGCTTTTCAATTTGGGCATTATCAGAGTCGCATTCCATGCGGCTGTGGCCAGGTACCATGAATTTATGATCCACTGTTTCAATATTACTGTTTTGTATAAGAGACAGACACATAGCTAGGAATGGCGTATTCTTATTTTGGCCAGGGCAGCAGACACTATATAGGATCACATGTTTCGTATTGTCTTGAAGATTCGTAACTGCTTTAAACAAACATGATGCAATCTCATTAGCTCCTATTTTCGCAACTGTTTCGTACCGAATAAAACAAGTTGCTTGGTCATTTTTCATATTATGGACTGTAAATTAAACGTCCATAACTGTCGCTTATAAAAGACTATACGGATGTTTGTAGGCTTGGAGTCGGGAGACATTGTTGGAGGTCGAACGATAACACCGTCATACTCACATCCGATTTTGCTTTAATTTTGTCTGTTCTTTTAGTTTCATACGCTAGTTCAACTTCACTGTGATGATTTCTCTGTTGCTCCAATATTTCGCTTTTATCCTTCTCGTCTGCATAGGTGAGTCGGTTCTTTAATTTGTCACAGGTATGGCATGTGTACTTTTTGGATTCTTTATAGAATAATTTGATTCATTAATCATTTTTGAATATGTTGAAAAACTAACCGGAAGATCTGATTGTTCGCAATACGTTTTATAGGTTTTTTTGATTGTGTAATAAGGCGGTAAATACAACTTGTTTGATTCTTTGCGACAGTAGTGGCTCTCATATGTTGGTAAAGATGTTTAGTGCTCCTTCACTTCGTTTAACTTAGACGCACTTAATTTATTGAACGGTTCGTGGCGGCCTCTTTTGTCTGGGGTCAAATTCCTGGCAGGGCATATTTTCATATGTTGAGATAAAATCCAGAGAAATTTTGGTGTTTCATTGAATATTTGCAAAAAACATTTTTTGCAAACTAAAATGTTTTCTCCATTTATTGGTACGTGGTATTGATAAGTTATTTCTCTCTTCTTCTGTTTTTCAGGCGTTTCTCGTCCTTTTCTTGAAACCCTAGGCTTATGGAAACTTATCAAACCTGTTATGTAGGGCTTCAGAGGCTTCACATAACTCGGACTGTACTCCCTCACTAATTTTGAAGCGCATTTCATCCGGCAATTAGCTAAATGACGAAAAATTCTTGCGTTTACTGTCTTGCCACTTTCTGTGATGTACTTTTGGTGTCGTGGTAAAGTATTTTGTGTTTTCTTTGCGATTCACTTGATTAATAAATGTAATCACTTTATTTTATATTAATTTTACACTCTTTATTTATTTTATTTTTAATTCATGCTTTAGAGCTTTTTATTTAAATCTTTTTTTTTCACCATTAAAAATCTTAATAATATTGTTTTTATTTTTTGGCTTGCTCTATTTTACGTACATACAAAAAAACCTCTTAAAAGGTTTTTCTGTACCCAACTAACCATTTACGGTGCTTGACAATTTAGGAAATTTATTTATAATTTATTACATGATTTGGTTGAGCAAGGTGTGAAGGACGCCACAATACTCCCCTCCCAGAGAGATCGCAGATCTATCGCTTCAATCTCTATATCTGGTTGGAGTCCTGGACTCACGACCCGAACTTGTAATCAAAACAGGCCTCGACGAGAGATCAAAACGAACCTGTTTGCGAACTTTCGGTTCCACGGTAGATGATTTAGGTCCGTCAGCCGAAATAATAGGTTCTGGTCGGTCAGTCGATACAAGTAATCCAGTTTGCAAAGTTGGTGCGTCCGTAGTTTGTTGTTGATTGTCCGAGTAACATGGTTTGGGTCGGTCGATGGAAATTTTGGCGTGTCGTCCGTTTAGATCCAAAGTGTAAAATTTGTCTGTACGGTCGATAACCAAATACGGTGCAGTATACGGTGGTTGCAGTGATTTGCGTACTGCGTCAGTTCGTAAGAAAACGTGCGAGCAAGTCGGTAAATCTTTACTAATAAAAATTTTGTCCGTAGTTTGTCGAGAAGCCGGTACAGGTCGAACTTCGTCAAAGTGTCGTCTTAAATTAGTAATGAAGTCTGATTGTGAAATTTGTTCGTTCGTCGCATCTAAAAATGTTCCAGGAACTCGAGTTGTATACCCATAAACCAGTTCAGCTGGAGTAGCTTTTAATTCGTCACTGTACGTCGTCTGTAGTCCAAGTAAGATTGCAGGAAGAACACTAGTCCAATCAGCACGATTATAGCACATAATGGCAGATTTGATGACTCGATGCCATCTCTCGATCATACCATTACATTTGGGATTGTAGCTAGTTGTTCTCCTGCGCTCAAAACCAAGTAAGTTAGCCAGTTCGTGAAAAAGTTGTGATTCGAATTGCATGCTTTGGTCCGTGACAATGGACTCTGGCACACCAAAGCGAGCTATCCACTGTGAGTAGACAGCGAAAGCGACGGTTGCTGCAGTTATATCCGGAACTGGAACCGCCTCAGACCAGCGAGTGTATCTATCAATCAATGTTACGCAATACCGCTGATTATCAGAAACTGGCAAAGGACCGATGATGTCGAGATGAATAATCGAAAAGCGTTGAGAAGTTAATTTATAGTTACCAATCGGAGATTTTGTATGTCGTGAGATTTTAGCCTTTTGGCAAGCTACACAATTTTAAGCCATTTTCTGAACGTCTTTTTTAATTGATGACCAGATGACATTCTGAGTCAAAAGTTTGATGGAAGCTTTGACGCCAGGATGTGAAAGGTTATGAAAAGCATCGAAAACTTGTTTTCGGAAATTAAAGGGAATGAATGGCCTAGGTGTAGTAGTAGAAATATCGCAATAAATTAATTTTTTTGAATTGAAAGAAACAGGAAATTTCTCAAATTTGAGAACAGAGTTACTCCTTAAAATTTCTTGAAGTTCTTCATCATTGGTCTGAGCATCTGCGATGATAGCATAATCAATACTTTCGGGAATAGAAATTTGATTAATGCGTGAAAGAGTATCTGCAACAACGTTATCCAGTCCAGAGATGTGCTGGATATCGGTTGTGAATTGACCGATGAAATCTAGGTGTCGAAATTGACGAGGAGATGCTTTTTCCGGATTCTGATTAAAAGCGTAGACAAGTGGCTTATGATCGGTATAAAGCGTAAAAGTACGACCTTCGAGAAGATATCGAAAGTGTTTTATTCCCGAATATGCCGCGAGAAGTTCAAGATCATAAGCACTGTATCTTTTTTGCGTTTCATTGAGACGTACTGAAAAGAAACCGAGTGGTTGCCAAGAATTGGATACAAACTGCTGAACTGCCGCTCCGAGAGCAGTATCGGAAGCGTCAACCATGATGGCCAGAGGTGCTGATGATGATGGATGAATAAGTAAAGTCACGTTCGTTAGTTTAATTTTGCAGTTATCGAACGCTTCGATAGCCGCCGTTGACCATTGAATTGGAACTCGACTGTTTTTGGTATAGCCTTTTAGGTAATCATTCAACAATTCCTGGTCAGCAGCGGCACCTGGAATGAAGCGTCGATAAAAGTTTATCATACCTAAAAAGCGTTTCAGTTGTTTAACAGTCTGTGGTCGTTCGAAATTTTTGATGACTTGAACCCGTTCATGCGACGGTAATATACCTTGTCCAGTTACCAAATGGCCTAAAAAGACAATTTCGGTCTTTGCGAAAACGCATTTGTCCACATTTACCACTAGTCCGTGTTCGTCTAATTTAGAAAAAATGATTTTAATATGTTCAAGATGTTCGTCGTAATTTCGAGAGGCAATGAGCACATCGTCAAAATATACAAAGCAGAAGTCAAGTCCACGTAGTACGGAATGCATAAGACGTTGGAACGATTGTGCTGCATTCCTAAGGCCGAAAGTCATTCTACAAAATTCAAATAGTCCAAAAGGTGTCGAAATTGCTGTCTTTGGAATGTCGGTCGGTTCAATAGGAATTTGATGGTAAGCCTGGACAAGGGCTATTGTTGTGAAAATAGTGCAGCCCTCGAGCCGTTGTGTAAAATCCTGGAGATGTGGGATTGGGTACCTGTCTGGAATTGTGACTCTGTTTAGGGCCCGAAAGTCTCCACATGGTCTCCACGCTCCATTCTTTTTAGGTACTAAATGTAACGGGCTGGACCAAGGACTGCTACTAAGCCTGCTAATCCCGAGTTTCATCATATTTTCGAATTCTGTCCTCGCGATGATGAGTTTGTCCGGTGCTAGTCGTCGTGGTTTGCATGCAATCGGTGGTCCGTTCGTCGCAATTTTGTGAGTTACATTATGTTTAGTATCGTCGATATTAATATTTCCGTGAACTACCGTACTGAATTTTGATATTACCTTAAAAACTCCTGGGTCCATTGCTGACTTGTCGATCCTAGATACTGTAGAACCATTGTAGGTAGAAGGTTTACCTTTCGAATACAAGGAGGTTAACGGGTCAATGAGCCTCTGTCCCTGTATATCCACCAGTAAACCAGTTTTATTTAAAAAATCTGCGCCGATTATAGGCATCGACACGTCAGCAACAATAAACTCCCAGGAGAATTCGCGGCGCAGTCCAATGTCTATTTTTAAAATTTTTGTACCGTACGCGTTTACCAAGGAACCGTTAGCCGCAAACAACCTAAATGATGGGTCAACCTTTGGGTTCCTGATAAAACGAGCGGGTAAGACTGAGACGTCTGCACCTGTATCAATTAGGAAATGCGTTTGATTAAATAGTTCAAAAATTAAAAGGCGGCTGGTTTTTGTTACGTCATTACACCCCACCAATTGTGAATGACCACTTAGTTTTTTGTAACATTGTTACCGGAAGTATTATTTGATACATATCTGCAAAGTGGCTTACATTTGTAAGCCTTAGTTCCGAAATAATAATGATAAAAACAGATAAAATTATTTTCGATCGAAGGTTCACCATAATTTGGATCATACTTTGTTCCAAAATTTGGTGAATTTTGTCGCGATCTATTGAATTTAGAATTTGACCGTGAACGCCTGCGACTTCCTGAATTTGATTTTGAACGAGATCTAAAATTTTGATTAATAATTTCCGATACTTCCGATAACAATGTTGTTTTAAAATTCGAAAGTTGTTGATCTAAAGACGACAAAGAATTTGGAAAAACCGAACAAGGTGCAGATGTCTCTAGACTATTCACTTGAGACTGTGTCATAGTCTCGAAGACGTTGTTAGCCCGTTCTGCCAGGACTGGCAGAGAGACATCATTTTCAAACGGTATGAGCACCATTTGAACGGACTGGGGCAACCTCTTCATCCAGAATTGGCGAAGCGTTGCTTCATTAAAGTTGTTCCCAGCGTTCAATTTCATGGCGCTCAACAACTGTGATGGCTTTCTGTCTCCAAGTGCTAAGCCATGCATCAGGTTGTTCAGCTTCGCCTTTTCCGATTCGCCGAGAACCCGGATCACTTCAGTCTTAAATACCGTATAAGGTTCATTACCTTTTGGGCTGGTGATCAGACATGCGAAAGTGTCGTGGAGTCGTGAATCCAAAGCTGCAACCGCATGAGCATACCGCGTTGCCTCAGTTCTTATGTCCGCCACCGTGAACTGTTGCTCGAGTATTTCGAACCAAACCTCTGGGTTTTGTGAATGTAATGGTTGTGGAGGTTTGAATGCCACTCGAGCAACCGTTCCGGTGTAAGAAGGAAACGAAACGTGAGATTGAGATGTCTCTGGTAGAGGAATTGTACTATTCCGCCCTACCTGCGCGACGGCTTTAGCGACAGCATCGTTGATAAGACCGGTTAGCTGCGAGGATGTCAACGAAAATGTTGGTTCCTTAGAACCGCTGCCCGATGCTGCCACTTCATCAGTTGATTCCGCAGATAAAACGGCCACCGGTGGATCATTCACACCTTGGACAACGCACCGAAAAAGAAACGAACACAAAAGAAAAAGGACCGAAAAAATAAAAAACACCGAAACAAAACACATTTTAAAAAGTTTTATGAATAAAAAAACGAAATTTGAATTTAAAATAAAATTTATTTAGTCAAGCACCACAAATAATTAATTGGGTACTTACAGTTTTAATCGTATTGTTCAAAATCCCTCGATGAAGAGACACGTTCAAATTGGAGTCACCTCGGTCTCTTGGTAGCAGTAATGGGGTTGAAACCTGGCTGCCGTAACCATATACCCAACCGAAACTTTGTTGGTTGTTGAAAAATGTTGAAAATTGTTGAAAACCGCCGAAATTGTTGAAACCGTTGAAAACTGTGTAAATTGCTGAAACTGTTGAAACAGATTCCCAGATGTGGTGAAAGGTGACGTACTTGCCGCTGATTGTATGGCTATAGATTATGTGGCCACAATCACGTCGAATGGTTACCAGTTTTGGTGTCGTGGTAAAGTATTTTGTGTTTTCTTTGCGATTCACTTGATTAATAAATGTAATCACTTTATTTTACATTAATTTTACACTCTTTATTTATTTTATTTTTAATTCATGCTTTAGAGCTTTTTATTTAAATCTTTTTTTTTCACCATTAAAAATCTTAATAATATTGTTTTTATTTTTTGGCTTGCTCTATTTTACGTACATACAAAAAAACCTCTTAAAAGGTTTTTCTGTACCCAACTAACCATTTACGGTGCTTGACAATTTAGGAAATTTATTTATAATTTATTACATGATTTGGTTGAGCAAGGTGTGAAGGACGCCACATACTGTTCACCCTTATTTCTCTTGGTTTTTCTGAATTGTCTTATTTTCCTCGATTTTCCTGTTAAGAGTGGCGCAGTACTTGTACTTAGTTCCTGAACATCAAGTTAAATCGTCTACCGTAAGTACATTGCTTAATGAATCTTCTTCATTGGACGATGATGTGGAGGGCTCATATCTTGGATCCATATCATCACCGCTACCAACTATTTCATCGTTTTCCTAAAAATAAAACATTATGGAAAATCTAATTGTTGAATAGTCATTATAGATTTCTATAATGCTAGAAGCTTAAGCGTCACTGTTAAATATACATACATTATATTCATCGATATTCGTACTGTATGCCGCATGGCCGTCGCCAGAAACGTCGTCTGGAGTAACTGTGGTACTGCGTGGCTCTCCTACATTTGATAGTGGAGTAAAGGGTTCATCATGAATATGTATCTCACAATTTTGTTCGCCACTTTCATAAACGCTGTTTTCTGTATTACAAAAAAAGATAGGGATGTCACGTAAATATTCTATTGGTTCGGCACCCTGCGTTAAATCACCGTTCAATAAATAAATAAAAATGTATCAGTCGCATGTAAATAGTGTCAAAACTAGATACCTATAAACTACCTATAAATAAAAATCTTACCTGAGTTTCTGCAACATTAATAATTGTAATAGTTACTTCTTGCACTATATTATTGTTTAAGTCTTCATTAAAATTCTGATTTACGTTAATTCCACTATAACCTATACTATTTATCGATTATTGTATAATTCAGTACCGCATTTAATATTAATATTTTCGTTCGTTTTGAAATCAGAAAAATCTAATTTTCTTCTAGACTTAAGCTTTTTTCTGGGGGGCCTAAGAAATAGAATTTGTAAAGGTAAAAATAATACAAATATATAATAATAATATAATAAGTTCAATAAAATTTAACTGTCATTTTTTACCTGAATCTGAATTACGTTTTATCTCAGCCAATGCCATTTCTAATATTTTATGAGCTCTGTTAGGCCTGTTTCCCGGAAACATCCTGATATTCAAAAAAATGTTAAAACTGATACACCGAAATAATAATGATACACTAAAATATAACACAGCTACCCGTGTTGAAACTCAAATCACAATTAATAATTTCATTCTCTTCGTCAGTTAAAATATGAAACAAACACGTGACAAATATGAAACAACCTTCTAATCGGTCATAGTTAAAGAGGAACAACAATATTCATTCTTTTTGTCAGTTAAAATATGAAACATACTCAGGTGTCAAATATGAAACAACCTTCTAAATGGTCATCATTACACTAGTTAAAGAGGAACAACAAAGTATTATAAAACATAACATTATCTATCTCAGTTGGGAAAAAAGAAATAAATTTGACTTGTTCCATTTTTACAAATAAATATAACAAAATCTTATATATATAACCCGATTGGGAAAAAAGGAATAAGTCGGATTAACTCCCTTTTACCAAAATATAAAAAAAAAGTTTTTACTTGTTGAAGATATTGGCAAATACTATTATATTATGTAATAATATTTTTTTTGGAAAAAATAACTTGCTACCTTTTGCCCAGAAACCGTCCAATGGTTCGTTTAAAATTGATTGATTTTAATTTAATATATGATTTTTTATGTTTTTGTTATATGTTTCATATATGATACTTTATGCTAAAATGAAAACAACTTTTCATGTCTCATTTATGATACGTAACACTTATGAAACATTATGCGATTACGAAAAATAAACGAAACACATTTCTAATTTTAAAAATATTCAAACTTTTAAGACGCACGGACTACGACCAGGTTGTTTATCAGAAAAAGAGATAATTGATATAGTAAACAGCTGGTCGGATAGTGAAGATGATTTTGGGGACGAAGGTGAAGAAGTGGTTTTATATGAAAGCATTTGTATTAATAAGATTGTGCCGGAAAATAACGAAAATAGAGGAAAGTATTGCGGAAAATAATGAAGAGTTAGATTATATCGAAAATGCGGGTAACGGTGGAGGCAATTTACACCAAATTACGGTAAACAATGAAGAATGGTATGATATAGAAAACATGCAAATAATTTTTGAATCGAACGAGAGTACAAACATACAACCAATAAATTTGCAAAGCTTAAAAAATAAGGTTGTAAATTTAAAATGTAAATTTAAGGAGAATTCTGATTTACCGTTAGAAGTTTAAGAACTTTATTCACCCTTTTCAATCTTTAATTACTTTTTTGATGCAAATTTAATGGAACACATAGTGAATGAAACTAATTTGTATTACACGAAAAGTGACGTACTAAACCGACAAATTTCACCAAAATTGATATTTATAAGTATATTGGTATTTATATTGGCCTCCGTAATAACGAATACCAATATTCGACGGTATTGGAATCCTATCTAACGAATGGCCGTAAATAAATTAGAGAAAATCCGTCAATGCTTCCATTTTAACAATAACGAAAATGCGGCGCCCAGACTATTTAAAATTCGGCCAATAGTAAATCTAATAAATAAAGAATTTTTAAAAAATTCCATTCCAGGAACATCTTTGTGTTGACGAACAAATGTGTTCCAATAAAATTCACAGCTATATGAAGCAGTATATGCCGGACAAACCCCTATAAATGGGGTTTCAAATTATGTGTCCTTTGCGATACTACTGGTTTTGTTTCAAATTTCGAATTTTATACTGGGCAGGAGAACAATTATAGTTTACGTTCCGATGATATTGATTTGGAGATAAGCAGTAATGTTGTTCTCACATTACTCCGAAATGTGCCATCACACCAGAACTTTAAATGTTATTTCGATAACTATTACACTTCTATACCACTCATAATGGAACTAAAGAAGAAAGGCAATTTAGTTTGGGGACTGTTAGAAGAAACAGAATTCGAAATTTTTCACTACCAGTGGCACTATTTTGGTTTTCCCTGGGAATAGGGAATTGAGAAAAATATTTTCATAGCATTTTTGTTTAAATTATATTTTTCTGGCTTACTGTTAGAATTAGTTTTGGGATATATTGGGAATTACTTTTCCCTATAAAAATTTTGTGGAATAAAAGTTTCCCAATCAACTTTATTTCGAAAATATTTACACCAAACTAATTCCAACAGTAGGCCAGAAAAATATAATGTAGACAAAAATGCTATGAAAATATTATTCCCAATTCCCTATTCCCAAGGAAAACCAGTATATCGATTTTGTCTCAAAATGTGTGAAACGAAATGAGTGTAACCGGAATGATATAGTAGTAGCCTATGTATTTGTGTTAGTTTCGTGCGTATGATTTTTTTTCTGCATATGTAAGTCACGTGTCATTCTTTCTTTGTTTATCTAGGGCCATTACACGGTCAGTAATAATGCCATTACTTACTGGGAATGACATTTATAATGATCATGTAATGTTCGTTATTGAAGAGTGATGTTTAGTAATGATGTAAATCCAGATTTTCTGATTTCGAGACATCATTACTTGTTTTTGACGTCAATACTGTCATTATTAATGATAGTGTAGGGTTTTCGTCATTACTATTGTACATCATTACATACTTTTCTTTAGTTCTACTCTATTTAAATATGTATATAAAATTGTTTTTCGGGATTGCTGACGGCAAAAGTGAAAATATATGTAGTATTTATTTAGGTATAGTAAACCCTCAATTTAACGGACACAAAAATAAAATTTTAACATAAATATTAATATGTAAAATATTAATATAATATATTCTATCGAAATTGTGATATACATAATATTATGTATACTCGTTGAAAAGATTTATTGGCCGATAACAATATTTTTTTTGCGGTCGGCAACTCTTGAAAAACAGTTTTGTGTATATAGAGTAGAACTAAATTTTTATACAAAACGATTAATAGAACTTAAGTAATGACGATAATATTGACGTGTAGGAATCACCGTGTAATGGTACCAAAACTAAAGAGAGTAATGACGCAAGTAAGGACATTACTGGTAAGTAATGACATTATTACTGACCATGTAATGGCCCTAATTCATATTAAGTCCCTAAGTCTTTGAGGGCAAACATGATTTCGGCTAGTGTATTGAGGAAGACGATTGCGCTTTTTGGCACTCAAAGGGTTAACCATTGTAAACGCCATTTTTTGCGTTGTTTATGTATTTTCGATTTTTTTATAATTTCTAAAATTTATGAAATTTAAAATAAATTTACCTATAAAATTTTATTATTAGATTTAAAATTAATTTATGATAATAGATAATATAAAATATATTGGAATGTTAATGACACTCCACAGCTCGAGAGCAGACGTAATGTGCTGAGAAAAGGAAGTAAGCACCATAAAAATTTAACCGATGCGCCCGGATCGCGTTATTTTGGTACTGTTCATCATACAAATGACACAAATACCAACAAAAGAAAAATACAAATACAAAGAGATATTTGTGTATTATACACTGTGTACGTATTCGATTTTTTTTTGCTTCACTCATTTTAAATGAGTAACTCACGAGACAAAATCGATATACAGTGCCACAGATGATAAATTGTGGAAGAAAAAAGAAAGAGGTCATTCACAACAATTAGTTTCTGAAGACGGCGAGAATAAAATTTTTCTGGTATCATGGAAAGACCCGAAGGTTATGAATCTTGCCTCTAATTTTATGGTAAACTGCCATATACTACTTTCGAAAGACGAGATAGAATAGCAGGTGAGTTAAATATCAACGTATACTTGTTTTCAAATAATTATAGTAGAATATTTTCTTTAACTTAGGCCAAATCAGTGTTCGATATCCAGCTATTATAAAAGAATATAGAAGTCATATGGGCGGAGTTAACCTTCTCGATTCCCATTTGGGTCCTTACAAAATAAAACTTAAATCATGAAAATGGTATATGAGAATTTTTTATCATTTATCGGACGTTACCGTATGTCATGCGTGAAGTATGATTTATTATAATAAAAGTTTAAAAAAACTATTTATTTTAATTTATCCTTTTCAGACGAGCTAAAATGAACGACAAAATTTTTTTAAATCAACTAGAGTTCAAAGAGGTATTACCATCCACGCTATGACAAATGAGGGAATCTGCTCGAATCGGCCGACCTTCAGCTGAACTAACGAAAGCTATTGAAAGAAAACGAGCGAAACATACATCTACTTCAATTCCTTCATTTTAATCACTGGCCTAACTGGTCTTCTCAACGGCAAAGATGCAAATTTTCAAATTGCAAATCTTTAACATATTGCGAGTGCAACAAGCGCAATTTAGCCTCCTTGTGCTTTAATAAAGAGCAGAACTGCAAAATGTAACACAATAATTGATATTTTTTGTGATTTTATATCCTTGTAATTATTAAAGTGATTTATTTTTATTTTTTTAAACTGAAATTTAAATTAAAAGAACTACGAACGTAATTTAAGCTGTATGAAGTCCGAAAATGAATGTTGTTTCAGTTATTGGAAAAACTGCTAATTTCGGGAAAACCGTAAAAATTGAAAAATTTCGTTTTAAGCCGTTTTGATCCACGAGTAAAAAGCAATTACAAAATAATTTTTTCACATATAAATAAAAAAAATCATGTATTTAAGGGTTAAATGATACTTTTTAGTTAATTTTTGTTAATTTAATCAAAAAATTTATTTGGGGTTGAGAAAATTGTTTCAGTATATCGGTGCATTATGAGTTTTCATTGCAGGAGGAATTAACAATAAGCTCCTCATTAAATTATTAAGACACGATGATTGGTTCATTTATTTATTTTATTAGTAGCTCTTCCTGTATGAACAGAATAAATCTGTGGTGAAGATATAAAAAGTAATGAGAATAACTAATTTTTTCAGTTTTTCAATAGAGCATTTTTAAAATTTTCTTGTGTTTCTGAAAAAAATTATCAGTCTTAGGAAACTTAATTTTTGCATAATTTTGGGTATATTATACTTATCCAAATAAAAAAAAAAAATATCGAAACAGTTTTTTATGGACATTTTGAATTAATGAAGAGATCTAAAAAGTAACAAAATGACTTATTACCTTTTATATCTTCACCACAGAAATATATTTGCAAATTTCAGTAGGAATATTTTTTAATTTGATAGAGTCTAAGAAGTTGGGAAAGATTAATTAAATAAAATTTTTATACTCGTACTTTTGAGGAAGCCAAAAAGTATTAATACAAAATTAAATTTTATAAAAACTATTGATGCATGTAAAATTTGATGAATACACATTCGAATGCTATTTTCATTTCCAACTTTAAATAAGACAGCCTCAGTATTTTAATTTACGCTGTGACTGTGTTTTTCATTAACAATTGTCAAAATTGTCAAATTTATCAAACTAATACTTTTTTTTTTTTTTTTTTTTTAAAGGAAGTATTAATTGTCCAGTAGATTTACTGTCCTTTAAAAGTCAATTAATACCCCCCTTCCATTCACGCACAGACCACCCATTCACACAATTACAGTATACCACCTGCACATTGAAAGCTCCATGTGAACCTGTACACTGACATGGACGGTGGGTCGGCTTTATTTACTATTAACTACTTAAGTGTCTGTAACCACGGGTCAAGTCTATCATACTTAACAATCTTTGCGACCCCTGCATCTTGTTGTATGTAACAGGGTGTACGTTGGGCCCGGCGTATCCGGGACCCTTGCTTAATTTTCACCGTACATTCTTATAAATCAATCACTGGCGTGTTTTTACATCATCAACTATTATCGACAATACCAATTTTGTGGACAGAACCACATCTCTCAGCGATTTGTTTTAATTTCGGTGATAAAATATCAAACTTAACAATTTTGACAATACTTTTATACATTAGAGGTTTCTAATTATCGCTAATGCCGAATTTCTTGTGTAATGGCGTTCTCATAATTTTATTGATAAAACCATATGTCTCAAAGATCTGTTCAAATTGGTTTTTAAACTGTCAATATTAATTATATTTGGATAATTTTTTTCCTATTAGGGTTTCTACTGTCGGGAATGTTGAATTTGTTGCATAATGAAGAGTTTTTGACAGTAACAACTAGTGTTTGCAATACCGGTAAATCGATTTACCGATTTACCGGTAAATCAAGTCAAATTTGCCTACCGTCATACCGGTAAATCACCTCTAAAATACCGGTATTTCGGTAAATATGTATTAGAGTTTTAATTACACAGCAGCATGCCATGGAGCTAGCAATTCTAGTAGTTTCACGCATTCAAGTAATACACAAATAACAAAATAATTTAAATTGTTGAAAATAATTTACGAGCCGTAATCACAAGTTTATCTGCACGTGATTGCATTTCTTTTAATAGAATTTGTACATTTTATGATTTACTAAAACTACTATAACATAAAGCATATAAAAAACATTCCGAATTCGTCGAATACAGTAAAAAAAATGGTACTAGAATATGGTTAGTCCATACAAACTACATTGAAAAAATACATGTCTTTAAGAATAAATCAAGATAAAGCTTTTAGCCTCACTTTCGATGTAAGAAAGCATCGTTTTATGAATGTCAATGTACATTCATTTCGAAATCTCGGTTTAAACCGAATTCCACGGTCATTGTCAGCTGAAAAATGTGTTACCATTTTTAATACTAAACTTACCGAATTTGGTATTCCGCCCAAAAACGGAACTTCAGATGTCGCTTCTATAATAAAGAAAGTGAAGATGCTTGTGCGTTGCTCTCGATATCCAATTGGCCATACTTAAAGCGATATATAAAAGAGATAATTTTGTAGTAGAACAAAATTCAATTGACTTAAGTAACAGTAACATTGATATCAATTCCTTTGAAAAAGATTCAATTTATGAGCAAACCGAAGATTTAAAAATAATAAATAAAAAACACTCACTAACTAAACATCACCAAAACGGCCCAATTATCGCTAAAGTACGACAAGTGTCTCTAATTTTTAAAAGATTAAAAACGAAATTCGGCAAACGGATATCAAAAAAAGACTTGACATCAAATAAAAACATGCATCCGCAAACGTTTGATTGAAATCGAACCTGAGATATTCTTCTCAGAACCAGAATTTCAAATATTGTTAACTCTAATAACCGCTGTCAATAAAAACATCTTTATAATGTGGGTATTACGTGTCCTTCAACGAGGAACTAAAGGAAGCTCTTATTTTTAGAATTATAGAAAGATTTTCAGTTTATTCTTATGTAGACAGGGTGTCCCAGAATGGATGGATAAGCCTTAAACACAAAAGAAGAGCTATTAGGCGCTCAAAATAAAATACAAAAAAACATATATCCCAAGTAGTACCAAAGATAAATCATTTAAAAAAAAACCCCCATTTTTTTCACATTATTTTACGTTTCCGATCACCACGACTGCAAATAAATTAAATCCATTGGTTTTTTGGTGTTATAATATTTTTAATGGACTATACTAACAGATATGCAGTAAATAGTATGAGTAGCTGTAGCACTTTTTTTGACCTCTTCCAATAAATTTGGCAGATCATTTTGAAGAAAGTCCAAATAGCTTTGGCCAAAAAATTCCCGGGCAGTTTAAATGGGCCAATTCTTTCCGTTCAATATGCCAGACCAATAATTTATTTTGAATTTGTACTGGGATCTATTTTCTCGCATTAAATGAGGATTCAAAAGTTGCCAGCTGTGAAGATTGTGCATATTAAAGCATCCATCCCTATTCAGTGTTGATTGATCGCTCCATAGAATCTTATTAAAGAATTGCGAATTTTGTTCTATTTTCTCAAGCATCTGTTGGCAAAAACACAATCTTGCGTAGTAGTCTCTTGCTTCCACAGTGGACCTCGTATTTACATTAGATAAAAGGATGTATTATACCATTTTAGAATCTGCATTAAACACGCATATTTTTCAAATAGTTGGCCACTTAGATTCTCATACAATTTTTTCACCAAAGACCCTCAAACTTTTATAAAAAAAATATTTAACACATTTCATGCTGAAAATTGAAGTTTAGATTTTTTTATTTTTTTTTTTTAAAGTACAACAGCTACACATACTATTTACTGCATATCTAAGTCTATTAGGAATACTAAAACACCAAAAAACCGATGGATTTAATTTATTTGTAGCCGTGGTGATCGGAAACGTGAAGTAATGTGACAAAATAGCTTTTTTTTAAAAAAATGATATATCTTCGGTACTACTTGGGATATATTATTTGTATTTTATTTTGAGCGCCCAATAGCTCTATTTTAAGCTGTTTAACTCTTCTCTATCCATTCTGGGACACCCTGTATTTGTGTGTTACCTATTTGAGCCAAAGGATTCAAATGGATTAGAAAATCAAATTATGGAATATTTACCAAAACCAATAAGAACATCGTTGAGGTGCTTCAAAAATTGCTTACAAAGAATTGGAATTTGAAATGGCTCAAGTGGGCGAAACTAATCCTATAGAGGAAATTGTACCATCATCACATGAAACATTAGTATATTAACCTTTACATATAAATAGGATTTGGCAAAAAAAGAAGGCCAGTATCCAAATAATTGATCAACCAAGTACTATCTTCAAAGCGAGTATTGGTTTGTTAAATATAGTAAAAAGGAAGATGACGTTCTTCGAAGAGCAACATATAAAGGCAATATATTTAAATATGGTTCTTAAATACATTTTGTCCGTTCGTCTAACAAGCGTTGACCCCAAATGGGAATTTTCTGCTGCTAGACTAATTGCAACAAAATTTAGATAAAGATTGAAAGACGATGTCTTAAAGATACGAGCAATTGTTATATATATATATATATATATATATATATATATATATATATATATATATATATATATATACATATATATATATATATATATATATATATATATATATATATATATATATATATATATATATATATATATATTTATATTGTTATAAAGGTTAATCATGGAATCCATTGAAATACCTATTTTAACTGATTATCCACGTAAAAGAAAAGTATATATTAGAAATAGAGCTCGGGAGCAAGCGAAACAACAAAGGTAAGTTAGTTATTAAATTGCAATTATTAAATAGCAAGATAATTTTTAATTTTTAACATTATAATAGATACAAAAGAACAGAATTGCCAGTTATGCCAACATGTAATCATAAAGGTGATCGCTACAAATGTCGATTGCTCAAATCCGCTGATGCATTATACTTCTCCGATGCATTTTACAAAATTTGTTCGAAAGTAGCCCAAGATGCTTTTGTTTTAAGCTACTGTTGTATTGACAAGCCTCAAAGAACGAACAGAAGTAAAGGAGGGCCAAGAAAAGCGTTTTCAGTAACATATTCGATCAGAACTCACACCAAGAATGTTGTCAAAGTGTGTCAGAACACTTTCTTAAATTTATTGGGTATTACACAAGGCAGAGTACGAAATATTTGCAATCAACATTTAAAAACCAGTGCGGCTCCAGTCGAGAACCGAGGCGGAGATAGAAAAAGTTGGAAGTTGGCGACGAAAAAGGAATTAATAATAAACTTTATAAAGCAATACAAGACAATAGAAATCCACTATTGTCGAAATAAAATTTCCAAGCGCCAATATTTACCAGGAGAACTCTCAATAAACAGAATAGCGAAAAGCTATAATGAAACACATATCAGTAATCCTGTGAAATCTAGCTATTTTCGTATGATTTTTAACACATGTTTCAACATAGGATTTAAAGCTCCTTCATCAGACGTATGTTCGACATGTCTGCAACTCAAGGAACACTTCAAAATAAGTGATACTAACGAGAAGAAGAATGAGGTCATGACGAAAATCCGAATACACAAGCTAAGAGCCAAGGCATTTTTTGCTCTTCTTAATGAGGAGAAAGATGACATGTTAACCATGTCATTTGATTGCCAAAAAAACATGACCCTTCCAAAAGTATCCGACCAAGCGGCATACTACAGTCGGCAGCTGTATTTATACCTTTTCGACATGGGAATCGGTACAGCTCACTCATCTCTCACAAAAGATAATGTTATTTTGTTTTACTGGACAGAAAATTCTCGGCCTAAAGGTTCAAACGAAATTGCTTCGGCTGTTTTCTATCAACTGTGTAATTCTCGTCTTGAGGGTATCACAACAATTCGTTTGGTCGCTGATGGATGCGGAGGCCAAAACAAAAATGCGATCATGGTGGGTATGTGCGAATACTGGCTCGCTGTTAAAGCACCTCGACATGTTCGGTCAATTGAACTAATATTCCCGATTCCTGGCCATTCATTTATTCCACCAGATCGAGTTTTTGCTCAGATTGAGAAGAAGGTGAATGCGAGAGAAACCATCGTCACAGTCCAAGAATATTTAGATATTTATAAGGAGCACGGGACAATTAAAAATTTAGGGAGCAATGAATGTCCTGTTATAGACTTTAAAGAAGAGGTTGCGAAGTTCATTAAACCGCCCTCTGCGTGGCATTTTAAATTTAATGAAAGTAAGCGGTTTATATTGAAAAAAGATGCAAATAATATGATTGGAGTACGTGGTGAGGCATTTTATAAATCTAATATTGGCGTTTTCAAAAGTAATGTTAAACGAGGTCATAATATTCGCGCTATGGCCCAATGAGACTGCCGTTGGGATTGAAAATAAAAACAGCAAAGCTAGATGATGTTGACAAGCTGCTCACCAAACATATTGGGTATGAATGGAAATTGCTCGACTCATTGACGTTTTATAAAGACATACTGGAGAGTAACAATATGCGGAATGAATTGGCTGATAATGAAGACCCTGTTTGCGAATTTCAAGAGCAAGGATCATCAATTAGGGTTTAGATTACTTTAAGTAATTTTCAAGTTTAATGTGATTAACAAAAACTTTTTACAGACTGACAGTTGAACTGCAATTTATTTTATTTTATTTTATCTAATATTTGAATTTTGTTGACTATGTTTAATTTTATTTATATAATTTATCTATTTTTTAAGTACATGTGATTAGACGAAACTCTAGTTTTTATATTTTGTGATGAATTCAAATAAAATGAATCTGAAATGAATATTTTTTACTATTGAAAATTTCGGGTCTTCAACCAATAAAATACAAAAGTAATGTATTACTTACAAATAATAATCAAAATAACTCTATTCCCAGTATAACGTTTCAAAACAACTTTATTCCGAAATTGTTTTGAAAATAATTCCTATTTTAAATGAATATGATTTATTTCCAAAGTACTATTAAATACCTGATTGCTTAATTAAAGTAAATTTATATCAAAATCCTTAATAACTCCAATTCTCTTAAATTACAACAATTTTTTTAAATATCTCTAATCTGATAAAACTGGAAAACATCATGTTTGATTCTATAAGACACAATATTATAGTAAATTTATGTCCAGCAACAGCAAAAATACCTCCACCCACAATGAATATTTGCTAAAAACTGAATTTGTTTCTTTAATTTTTTGACAATTATGGGTTTTCGCGCCAAAATTTGGAATACGTTGTGTTTGATTTTTACACTAAAAATTTGTATAGGAATAAAGTTATTTTGATACTTAATAGGAACAGATTGTTTTTGTTTTTTAAACCAACGTGGAATACATCATTATTGAATTTTACTATGAAATTAAACCACCAATAACTATGGAATAAGTAACATTTTGAAAACTTTGATTGTAATGAAGAATTCTATTCAATAAGACGAAACGAAATTAGTCATAACCTCATTTTTTTAAAAAGTGGAATAGATTACGTTTGATTCTATAAGACACAACACGATGTGTTTCTTGCGAAGACACTTCGCCGAGCAGAAGGATTTAGAGATCAACCATTAATAATCTTTTTATTCAAAGATTTTTCTGAATTTAAGTGTAAATGTTTATTAACAGTAATGAAATTTTGTTCTGGTTTTCAATGAAGAGAATACAATTCTTGAAATAAATTATGTTCAGATATTTAATTTAAATTGAATTTTACACGTAATCATATATTTTTATTTACGTTAAATTACCGGTAAACCAGTTTTTCATAAATTACTTACCGTTTACCGGTTTTTCAAAAATCGGTAAATTTGCAAACCCTTATAACAACTATTATTGACCACAACAATTTTCTTATCTAAACCGCATTCCTCAACGGTTTGCTTTAATTTCGGTAACATATCAATATTAACAATTTTGATGAAATGTTTATACATTGTTTGTCAATAATTGCGTATTTTAAGCGTAATGGCGTTTTTTTGACAACAACAACTATTATTGACCATAACAATATTGTTTAGAAATCCTCATTTTAACGATTCGACTCTGATATTAAAGAATAAGGAACATTTTCAATGATAATCTAGGAGAACTCTTGGGATCTGTGCTGTAAATGATAATTGAATTGCTTTTGGAAGAAATCTGCAACCGACCGGAAAACGATTAATCAATTTTCCCCGATAGCTTCCTTTGCTGTTTTAAACCTCCATGAAAAAATATTGTAGTTAATTAAACCGATTCATAATTATTTAAGATGCTGTTGGCAGCAAAATATTAAGCCATTTGAGGCAGGGTTTCCAAATCCTCTGAAGTGTATTCAACAAGCCAATAATTTACTACTCAACCTCTGTATATTTGTAACTAGCATCAGATCCAGGATATCTATATAAGAATTGTTGTAGTTTGTCAATTTCAATGTTTATCATTAAACTGATCATTAATCAGTGTTTTGAATGTTAGAAGATATGGAGTATGGGATCTTCGCTGCCTAAATAGATCACAATCTATATGGGGTCTTCGATAAATCCCATTTGTAAATATGATGAGCACTATTCCTTTGTTTGGGTAATTGTTTTCATTACTCCTATAATACCTGTGTGTGCGAATGTCGACATTCGAAATAAATCTGAGATTATGACCCAATGACAAAGTAAATATTTCAAAATAATAATTTTAAAGTTTTAGTCAAAATTCTAAACTTTTGTAAAACAGATGAAAATTTTAGCAGAACATTTATGAATAATTATTGTGACGTTGAACGTTTCAATTTTGAAATTTTGCCATATAAGTTTACTTTTAGTGAAAAGTGAAAAGTGTTTAAATAAATTAGAAAATTGGAACACTTACGAGAAATTCCAACATTATTGTTTTATAGCATTTCCATGTAATAAAATTTACGATTTATAAAATGATTTGTCTAAAATTCACCCGCCATACCCAAATTCCAAATCAATCGGATTTATTTACATAAAGAAGTAATTCGGTCGATCGGAAGTACGTACAAAATAATAACAACAAATTGTAGCAAGACATAACGATACTGTCGTTACCATTTCTTACACACATACCTATATGTATTATCATCGTCCAAAGAAATCAAAATCATATGTATTAAAAACGAAAATGTGTACACCGAAGAATATTAAATTAAATATATTGTCGCATGTGCTTATGGTAATTGGGTAAAAGTATAAAACCCATTGTTTGCACATAAGTAGTTATCAATTTCAATTACACGATCAATTAGACAACACAACACCGCACAATTTATTTTTAATAAAATTAATTATTTATTAATTTACATTATATAGTAAAATATGGCTTTTAAATACTGCATATTGGTGCTTACAATTGCCGGATTGTCGGCGGCCAATCCAGCTGTGAACACACAATGGAAAAATGAAATGAGATCGGCGTGCGGCAACGAAAATGATGCCGTCGAATGTCTAAAAGTCAAAGTAATTGGATTTTTAGATCAAATGTTCAAAAAGGATAGCTATCAGGTATATATTTTTTTAAATTAAATATCTAATTATATGGCTAATTGTCTTTAACTATTTACAGATCAGTGAAGATATCGAGGTACGCAGCAACGGATACACAGATATCAACGAAATAACATCACGATCAGATCCTGATTTTACCGATAAAGTAGAACGTTTCTTAAAAAGTCACGATGTAACATTTAAAGTACCGGCAGCCGGCGCTAAAGTAACAGTCTCTCCCAGAAATTTGAACGACAACGAACTAAATCTTAAATTTAAATTCTCCGATGATGGTAGCGACGTTGCTGAGGGAAAAGGTATATCGCCATAAATTTTTTGTGTATCCGGTTAATTAATAAATTTTTTTTTTTTATATTTACTTAGGCAAAAAATCAAAATTGAAGAAAATCATTCTTCCAATCATGGTTTTCGTCCTTCTCAAGGCAATGACACTAATTCCACTCGCTCTTGGCGTTTTAGGTCTAAAAGCATGGAATGCTCTACAATTATCATTCTTCTCATTTGTAGTTTCAATTGGATTAGCAATATTCCAATTATGTAAAAAACTTGCAGATAATGGACCACCACATATCGCGGCTCATGGCCCATGGGATCGACGTGCATTCAACGATGAAGTACCGCAAAACGAAAATGGCCAAGTTTTGGCGTATAATGCATATGTGTAACACTTTGTACACCAAGAATGTATAGGTAATCAACAAATCGAGAAACTTTACCAAATAATAAAACAAATAAAAAATAACTGTAAATTATTTATTTAATTTAAAATAGACAATTGTAAATTTAAAGAAAAAAAAATAAAAGATAATTAAAAATTAAATTTTTTTGTTTCGGAATATTAATTTTGTCCAATTTGCCTTTCACGGAATTGTTCTATTTGCCCAAATAACAGTGGCCATTATTCTCCACACCAAATGTTGACATCGAATTAAAAACGAAAGCACACACTTATATGTGGGTGGGGTTGTTTGAAACGTTATACCTACGAATTAGTGTCAAAAACCTTATGTAGATAGAATTTCACTTAAAAATTGGTCGCTTGCCAAGTTTGTTTAATTTTCTTTAGGTTAATTTAGATGTTGGGTTGGATAATTGAATCGTGTACGTTTATATGTGCCATATATGTGCATATGTTCCTATTGATTTTCTAATTATGTTTAATTGGATATTACATTATAAATATTTATTGGATATTACATTATAAATATTACAATATTAAATTCTATTTCATTTTTCAGACAAAAAATCTGTGGATTGTAAATTAAAAAAAAATAATATTATTTTAATATTTTAACTGCGGTTAGGTAAGGGGTCTTACTTTTGGTTTGAATGATATTAATATTGAAAATAAATTGTGACCTATTTATTTGGCGTACACTTTCATATGTTAAATTTCTAATTCCTAAAGATCTCCAGGCCATTAATTTACTCCCCGAGCATTACTTTCATTTTGCTTATTACGCACCCCTTCCCCCCTCATTGAAAAACGGCTGTTTAAAAAAATTATGTTGATTTTTACAAATCAGAGTAAATTTTCTCAGCAAATTCAGTTTGTGAATATTATGCACAAATGCTTCGTTATCCTTCAATTGTGTGAATCTTAAGTAAAGTCTTCTTCAAACAACATGCGATATTTTTTGGATATTTTTTTGGAATCTGTTTGTGGGAGCGATGATCTTAACGTCTTTCATAGCTAGGTATAGAGCACAGCTGCTGTACCGTCCGTGATACTATACTATAAAAATGATAATGAGTTGGTTGTTCAGAGCGATTCAAGCTTCACAAAATATTCGGGTTCTCTGTCGAATTTCTTTTTAACTGTTTATAAAAGGCTCCGTTGATGTTGTTTGATAATTGCAGGTCATTATACCGGAATGTAAGTTTCTTTAACTGACTCTTGACGGAACGAGTAGAAAATTCGAAAAAGTGATTCATCGCACTCCGTCTCTTCGTCTGTATAATTAGCCACTTGGTTTGATGATAACCTCCTAATTAAGTAGATGGACCAGCAACAATCAAACCAAAAATAGAGTGCTTTGCACTACAAGCCTATAGTTCTTTCTTCAGTGACTTCTTTTGTGGATTATAAATTTAAAAATTATTCGTTAAATTTTAGGAGATCTCTTTGATCTGGTTTATTAAAATTCGGATCAGCTAATAAAAGGTGTTTTACGTATATGCCAAAGTTCGTGGTCAATGGTCGAGACTGGTTGCCATGATGCCAATTAAAATACGATTAAGATTTGGTTTATTTTAGGTGATTTGAAATGTTTAAATAAATTTTGCCTCTAAATATGCCTTCCTTTGTAAGGCTTTTTCCAGAAATGACGACACGTGTAATTTGTTAAAAGAAGTTGTAACCACTGAATTAAATTTTCACTAACGCTAGAGGTTTGCGATCCTGAATGGTTCTACATAATTGCGATTCTCCGTCATCTTAAAATTTCACTAGAGCAGGATCGTTTTTGAACATGAAGCAGGATCGTTTTTGATCAAGAAATTGTTTTGGAATTTATGAGTAGTAATTCTGTTCAACAAATATGACAAATTTCCTTTGTTTTGCTTTCATAAACTTTAAGTGGCAAAATTAAACAGTATAAACATTGTGATTTTAGTAAAATTAGGTTACTCCTAGCTAGAAGATTCTGTGAGTTGAATCTATTACATTCACAGTTTATGGGTACTTGATCGACAAATAATGGACAAATAGTTGTCTCTTATAACGATTTAATTTAATTCTTCATTAAAAATTAGAAAATTCATCATCAAAAGATTTCGATGTTATACTCTTCTGTTACCGAAAAATGTCTTAGCAAATGAATCGCAATTTTTGCAGCACACAAGTGATACAAGGCAATTGTTTGTAAGTAGATTATGGCTTCTATACCAATCAATTCTCCTGAACCTCCTCTATCAGATTTTTATTAAGCTCTCTAAATGAATCAGAATTTGAAATTGTTAACGTTGGCTGCGAACTAACTCTTATCAACTCCAGGTCCATCATACAATTAATATTGAATTTGAAAGTAACAAACGATATTCTAACTTTCGATTACAGGTGAAATTTTACACAATTTTAATTTTAATTTTAATATACCATTGTTAAAACCTTATCCAAATAAATAATAAAGAAACTGGGAACTTTACTCTAGAGAAGTATCGAGTTTACTTTAATCGTCTTGTGTAATTCGATGGGTAAGGAAATTTGGTTCTCTAACAAACTCATTTTCGGAAACAATTTTGACTGTTCTAATGCTTGACTGCAAATTATCATCCAAAAAGCTCAGAACAAACCTTAAACATTGAACAAAACTACAAGTAAGCTTAAGAATTTAGCTAGAAAATAAAATCTTCAGGACGATTGGAATAACTTCCGGGGTGCGCAAAATATCTACAGAAAAGTGTAATATATACTCCCACTTGACGTAAATTCTGTATCAAAATCACTAATAACGGAAAGTTAACATTTTCAAAAAAGAGGTTATTGAACTATGGCACAGTTTCGACCATGTTGCCATTGAGCAAGCTAGTACCTTTGATCCTATGGTTGATTGGTTTCTCCCGCAATTTTGTTGCACCGTTTTAAGCGGCTTGTCCAGATGGAATTTTCCCTGCTGAATTACACCATGTTTATCATATAAATTAAGATAATGTGCTTTTTTTCTTTCCAGCTTTTGAGGACATTGGTTTCATCTCCAACTTGTGGGGAAGGATTCAAAACGATTTTTTTTACATAAATGTGGCAGGTCGGATTACACTAAGAGTGTTCGCCAAGGATACATTCCTAGATATTCTGGTAGCATTTGAGTTGGATAGGTTCTCAGTATCTGTAATCTTTCACCACTGCTGTGGCTCTTGGGTATCGATGAAACTTAAATAGTTCAGGTTTTCCAAGATTCCATACTGTAAAGTCGTGGCCCGTCAACAAGAAACTTCAAGTAAATTCATCTAAAATTGTTCTAATTGTGTTCACTAAACGTAGAAATCAGGATGGCCTAAATATTCCCACTACACTGGGAGCGTGATTACTATAAATTAGATCGCCTTAAGCATCTGGCAATCAACTTAAATAGAACGATTGGGAAGCTTAATGATCTAAACTGCTTTATCGTCTACACACCTCATTGTCAAGGGACACAATATTTTTATTCATCGGATGCAAACCATCATTTTAGGTAGAGCTTCGTCTCCTGCTTATCAATTGAAATTTAACAGTGCATGAAATGTATTAGAAACACTCACAGGGCACTGGTACATTTCCAAGTATACATAGCTATATAATTTCTTTTTTTTGTTTTATTTTTTTTTATTTTATTTAATTCACATTTAAACAATTAAACTATAAATACATAAATAGTGGCCAGCACTTATTTAAGCCTGAATATATTTCGAAAACTGCTTCGATTAGTATAGAATCGTTTTGCAGAATTATTATTAAGATTAGTCAAAACACTTTTGTGAAAATAGTTTATAAACTCAATTAATAATAAATATTCAGGTTTTAAAAAATAACTATTTTAATTGGAAAAGTGTAGTTAGAATTTTTTTACCAAACGGAACAGCCGTGCTGAATTGAGGGAAAAATAGTGGTTTTTATACAAACAATAAAATACGCATGTTGTACATCACAGTTGCACTACTTGGCTCACCACAAGACGCTTTTATAATTGTAAACTGGTTTTATGTCTTATAGTTGGTGACAATTGGTTATATAGTACGAGAAAAAACAACGACACCTTACATCATAATCATGAACATCGCAGGTTCTAACTATACTTGAAAATTATGTTTGATTAAGTTGTTTATAATTTTTTAGCTTAAGGCAATCAATTCTTTTTTAATTATATTATATTGTGATACAAAATCTGTGAATATTATTCTGGAGGGGGTCCTTATCAGAACATGTAATACAAACGGCCCTTTTCTGTAGAATGAAAAGCTATTGTAATATTGTGCTAGTTGTACCATCCATATCGGATTTAAATATAATATACGAGTATGAATATAATAACAAATCTAAATTTGCATGTACATCAACCAATAAACTCTGTAAATCATCATTTTTATAAAGTACCAGCTGAATTACCCGGCGTCGCATGGGATAAATTAAAATTACTTTGAATTACGGATATTTTGGAGTCAATTTCTCGACGTCACTGCAGTTGCCATGACAGGAATTCATTATGTACTGAATTCAGTATCAGAAGCATCACCGGAAGACTTTAAAATTGAAATTTTAGAAAACATGTTACCGATGCCCCTAGACCCAGGGTCTCAGCCCTAACTTTACCAACTCAGAAAACTTTGGGAGCATGCACGCAACCCATCATCATCGTTTCATCACAATCAAATGAATAGTACAGGAACGCAAAAGAATGGGCCCCTAGACCCCGTGGTCCAGCCCTGACTTTTCAAACTCAAAAAACTTGACGGGCGTGCACACATAGAAGATTTGCCTGCAAATTTTTTAATAAATGATTTTGATTTAGGATTACCAAAGAGCATGTGAAATTAAAGCGCATTTCATTTGCCAGATTATTATTTATTACTTTATTATTTGTTTAAATCACAAGCTGTAATTAATCCGCAAAGCGTCTATTATTGGTGGTTTATCAGCATAATTCGGTGACTTTAAATAACCCTGCACTAAGAAAAATGTTGGGTAGTAAAATTATAGGCGAAACATTTTAATTCAACTTTGTTTCTGATTTAAAAAATCAATCACATTTGTTGATGAATTTATCATGAAACGGTGTTAAGCAAAAAAAAAAAAAAGATAGTGTAAAATTAAATTTAAAATTGTTGAACCCCTAACTACACAAATTGTATAGAGTTAACAACGGAGTATCGATGAATTTTCTATGCTTATTCTGTGATTATTGACTGATTAATAATTTTTAGTGTATTTATAAAAAAATCTTAATAAGTGATTAATTCGTATGTAAACACTAAATATCCATCTTCTATACTTTGTAACTTCATGGCTGGTGAGAAAATAAATCCCGAATATTAACGATTACAGCAAATATAAAACGATGACGCATCAATATAGAAACAAAACAAATATTTCAACGTTCGGTCGAGCGCCTCTAATGCTCGTTTGTGGGCCATCGTACACTAATCCCAAATGATTATTTTGCAAGTCTGTAGTACTTTTGCCAATGCTAATTTTTTGGAAATGTTGAACGTCGATTCATATGTCGTTTGCAAATTCAGCGGCAATCAACTGATGAGCAAGAAAAAAAATTCAATTTTCTTCAGGTTTTGCGGAAATTTCCGAGTTTTCCATTCAGATTTTCCAATTTTTCTCTTTTAAAACACCATCTGGATCAGATACGTGCGAAATCCCATACAAATTATCATTTTTCGATTTTCCGAATTTTCCGACTTTTTCGGTAGATTTTCCCAAAATTTTCTTTTGTAAGAACCATCTCCTGGAATTTGGCAACACATCAAAAAAAGATTGTGCTTAATCGAACCATTCTGAACTGATGCGCTAAAAAAATTCAATTATCTTCGGGTTTTTCCGGAAGTTTCCGAGTTTTTCAATTTTTCTCTTCTAAACGACCAGATCGAATTTGTACGAAAAAACCGTAGAAAAGCATCATTTTCGATTTTCTGAATTTTTCGACTTTCCAGTGGATTTTCCCAAAACTTCCTTTCATACAAACCTTGTCCTGACAATTACGAACACAACAAAAAAATCAGCCAAATCTATCTATCTGTTCTCTAGCGCCAATTTGTTTTTATTTAGATTGTCAATATCATCTGCCATCTGTTCATTTCCAAGTAAATCGATCATCATTAAATCATTTGAATCATTATGATCATTAAACCTTGAACCAAGTTCAAGAATACGACAGACACAAAATTGTTTTTTTTTTCAATTCCCAAGCTTACGCTACTTGTAAGGTGTAGGCACGCTGCGGTTGAATTTGAATTCTTGATAAAGCCAAATTGACATGAAGATATTAATTGTTGGTTTCTAAAAATACTTGTATACTCGCGAATTGATCACATTTTCAAAAATTTTTGTTGCGAATTTTCGATAGAGACCGGCATGTAATTAGGAAATTCTACATTAGAACTACTTTTATAAATCGGGAATAACGGGTATGGGGCAAAAGTCCCGCTACCATTTCGATTGCCTATAACTTTGTTCAAAGAAAAGATAAGTAAGTTTGGTTTTGATAAACAGTTTATTTGGTCTTTTTTTAATAATAATCATTATCATTTTTTTTTTTTTCGTTATGATTGGGAAATTATATCAGCTAAATGGTGACCGCGATTTGCTATGCAACTTTCGGGTCTTATTAAGGCATTTTTCATGACATCCTGCAACATCTCAGGCTGAATTTCCTCAATTTCGTGTTGAATATTGTCTTTAAGATGTTGAGTCGTTTGGGGCTTATTCACATAAACTTTTAATTTTAAAAAACCCCATAAGAAAAAGTCTGGTGTTGTTAAATGCGGAGATCTGGCTGGCCATGCTGAATCGCCATTTCGAGGAAATTGTCTTCATGGAAAAACGTTATTCAATAATTGATGTGTTGAAAACGGGCTGTGTGTGTTGTCGCCCCATCTAACTGAAACCACATGTCCTCTAGTCCTGGCGGTTCAATTTCAGGCACAAGAAAATTTCGAATCATGTCTTGGTACCGTTCAGCAGTAACAGTAACTTCAACACCTCGGTCATTTTCAAAAAAATAGGGACCAATAATGTTTCCAGCATGAATACCACACCATACAGTTGTTTTTAGTGGATGCAATGATGTTTCATGAATTAATTGAGGATTGTGTGTTCCCCAAAACCGACTGTTTTGTTTATTGACGTGGCCACTGAGATAAAAATGGGCTTCATCGCTCATTATCAATTTAGACGAACAATCTTCAATTTCACCAGACAGCCTTAGGATTGCATTAATGTACTCAACTCGTTGATCATGATCTCTTGATAGCAATTTATGGACTAATTGAATTTTGTACGGGAACAATTTCAAATCAGTTTTCAAATTTCGCCTTAAACTGCGTGCAGAAATGCACATTTTCAGCGTTACGAGACGTCCCTTTTCTTCCAGAACGAGGTCTGTCTGCTGTCGTACCGTAGTGTCAAAAATTTGCTTGTAAACGATAAATTGTGATTTTGTGAGGCACTGGACGATTAGGATATTTTTGACAAAATTTCCGCTGAGTGGCAATAATGGAACGATTATTTTCAATAAATATGATCACTATTTCTGCTCGTTTTTGTTGCGTATATTTATCCATTATAAAATTTGAGCGTCTACACAACACAATGGTTAAAGCAAAACTGAGCTAAACGTCACATAACCAAGATAGCGCACTAATTAAGTTGAGCTAATATGCTTGTTAACCTAACGGTATATCGAATAATAAACCGGTGCGAAACACAATCAAATCCATTGGATGTTTTGATTTTCAAATTTTTTTTTATTACTTCCTTGATTTCCTCAAGAGTTATACTTTCTAGGGAACAAGGTTGACTAATATTGTAATGAATGTAATCAAAATGTGATAAATCTGGAAATAGTACAATAGATTCTTATATAGATCAGACACTATCACTTTATCAACATGCGGTTTTTTAAGATTATTTTCAAATATGTTTAGAATGTATTTTTTTTTTTGCCGAATTAATTTTGGTTTTGCATAATCTGCAATAAAATTTAAATTTGGTAGCACAATACTCAGAATTCAAATTTTTCTTTCTTAGTTTGTCTTAGTTTGTCGAAATATTTACATATTTCTTCCGTCATCTAAGGTTTCTTGTAATTCTTTTTGATTGTCGAATTTTTTTCAACGCTATATTTAAGTATTACTCTTTTAAGTTTCTTGGTAAGAGATTCAAAGTTAAAAAATTTCTCTATTATATCCCATATTGAATTTTTATCGACTAAATCACCCTGTATAATACGTTAAATACAAGACATGGAGCTTGAATCAAACAATTTTTCTGTCTTAAATCTAAAGTAAATAAATTTATGATCAGACAAAGATGTATCACCTAAACAAAACTGAAACTTTATGTTACTTAAATCAGTAGCTATATGTTCTATAACTGTCTTCACCACATTACTAACTCTTGTTGCGCATTTTTGGTCCTCTTTAAGGTAGATTTATATTATCCGTTCCTTTCAGTTCCTTCATTTATCGTGTCAGACAAAAAAAAACATTGTTACATGTATATTCATAGGAGTATTTATATTATCCGTTCCGTACTTGCATGAACTGAATGGAACGGATAATATAAATATTTCTATGAAAAATACATGTAAAAATGTTTTTTTTTGTCTGATACGATAAATAAAGGAACTGAAAGGAACGGATAACATAAATCGACCTTTATTCAGTAAAACGTATCCGCGACAAGTAATAGATTCATTGAATTTTAAGACTATCGTTAGCAGAATTCAGTATAATATTATTAATGTCTCCAATCACATTTGTTAAATCTTGATATCAATAATTCAAATTTTTGCAAAAATATTAAAAATTCCTAAATTGAATATGGTATTGACTTATTATTGTGCAAATTCAATAAATGTCTCAAATATTTAGGAATGAAATCTTCATATCACTAGCATTCTACTCAGGCGGTTTGCGCTATAACCTTTGTGCATGTTTAACCTTTATGTCAACACGAACACACCCGGGTGTGCATTTCCATTTTCAAACGTGAAAATTGATCTGATAGAAAAGTCCTAATATAAATAATTTTCAGTAGTTCTCCAGAAACGGAAAATCATAGTAAAGCATATGCAATATAAATTTATAAATATTGGAACTTTTAGAATTCCATTTAGCCAGTTACATATTATAATCAACACGAACACACTCGGCTTGATGGAAGGAGAAAAATACTCGTGTTGACACAAAGGTTAAGCTGACGTTCAAGGCGTCACGAGGTCTTGGTTCTCATTGTTCAAGTTGAAATCACTGCCCTGTGTCATTGTGTATCCGAAACGCTAAGTTGAAACTGTAAATTTCAATACCTCTAAGGCGGTGATTCATGTACAAATTTTATCTGGCAGACATGAATAATAATCACTCTGATTGGTTGAATGTCGGCCATATTTTTTTATCGTACGACAAAAATTAAAAATTGAACATTGCTCAATTTTGTATAGAATTTGAGAACAAAAGAATACATAATAAAAAAAAATTCTAAACGAACAAAAGTAAAAACACTTTTTAGGTTGCTTGCTTTATAAAATGTCAAAATATATCCATACGACAAAATTTTGTACATGTATCGCTTAAGTGTGTTTTTTTTATTTTGATCGTATAAGACAAAAACATATTAACCAATCAGAGTGATTATTATTTATGTCTGTCAGACAAAATTTCTACATGAATCATCGCCTTTACATTTAACATTTGATATAATAAATCTACAGTCATGGGGGTGCCAGCCTACTCTGACATTTTATTCAAAATTAATTGAATTCATTAACAATTAGCGAAATAGTTTATTGCCGAGTCAAATTCTCTTTTAGCCATATTCGCATATGCGTAAAGGATAAACTGCAAAATTACGTTGCAATTTTGACTGAAATCGCTGTCGCAATGAAATCGCATGTGACTGTATATGTAATAACTGCTTAAAAGCTATCAAATTCCACGTTTTTAATTTCACCTCACAAGGACGTCCTTAACTTGGTCTGAACTGAATCAGTTTACCATATAATGTGGGGCCGCCTCTGGTCCTTTATCGTATTGAGTGCAGAACCCTGTCTGGGTCCCAGCCATTTCAATAAATAAAAATCTAAAGCTGACATTGAGCGAAACCAAATTATTTCTGAATAAATTTATATTCGCCGACAAACGACAATTCTCAACGTGTTTAGTGTACAATACACTAAATTATTATTCATTACCAATTTTAATTTTTAACAGACTTATTGCCGCTTGTTAGAAAAATGATAATATTGGAAATGAGTAGGAAATTAACAGTTTCTTCCTTTCGTTTTCAATCTTAAATCACTACCAAAGAATTTGTATAACTGTTATCGATGACATCACAGATTTGTGTGATGTGATTGCTCTAATCGAATACTAACGTTCCAAAATCTATTTATAATTTTAAAAGCTGTATCATCTTTATAAATTTAGACAAATAGCAATCTCCTTTTATATTGACCTCGTTCTAAACTTTAAGAAAATTGATATTATTTTGACAGATTATTTGAAAAATGTAAAAACACAGAACAAATTTGTTTCTCTTAATATTAACTAAATATTTTTTGATGTCTAAATGACGCAACACAAATAGTGACAATTCCAAAAATGTTTGTATTTTTTCATGAATAAACAAATATGATAAAGTTATCGCTACATTAAGATTAAGATGAATTAAAAACACGCACATAATTTAATATTTTTTACGCAGATTGACATCACGACTGATAGAATAATATTAATATAAAACGGACTTATATGGACGTATTCGTAGTTCATAACAAATATAAAATATGATTAGCACGCAAATCGTAAATTTTAAAAAGTCCCATGAACTGGCCTCCTCCTCCTCCTCCTTTGGTTCCGTCAATAATACATGTTGGTAATGACCCTGCATAGGAATTATGGTATGTTCCGTAGGAATTATTGTTGAAATGATTGTGTTGTTTTCATTTGCAGTGCGGTCGGAGTTACCGTTTATCGCAACAATGTTGAGTAAATTTGATTCGTTTGCAATGTACGATAATGAGGTAGCCTCTGCGTACGATGGTGGCTCGATTACAAACGAATATGGTACCGAAGGTATCTAAGCAATAATGTTTATTATATAAAAAAACACAATAATTATGATATTGAGTTGTATACTTACATCAGACATTGAGTCAATATTTTTAACAAATAATTATCACACTATATAAGCTATTTGGTCCCAAAGAAATAAGCACATTAATTACTATTTAATCCTCAGGTTGATTTTATGGTCACCGTTTTGTATCAGTAATTGTTGTCATTGTTTCAGCAAACTAAAAATGTATTTATTATTTTCACTTAAATCCAATTTGTTTCTATCGTATACATGTAACGAACTTATTTCGGAAAATTATGCGCGCACTACTTAATCGAAGTACTTGTATTTTTCATATAAGTAAGAATCAGAATGAAAATAATATTTTAAAAACAAATTTAAAAAAAAAATTAAGTTGATGATAAGAATTAAATAAAAAAAATTAACCTCATACTGTTCGTTTAATCTAATAATACATCATGTGAATGGCAAGTGCAAAAAAGAATGAAGTATACGAGTATTACCATTTAAACAATCATCTAGTACAGTATCGCACCACACGTCTTTTCAGTAGTAGAGGAGTAATCGCCTAGCGAGTACGTGCTACCAGTAAACAACGTCGAGTACTAGTAGACAATGTCACCAACTGCTTGTAATTCACACAAATGTGGAGAAAATTCTAATTTTTGCTAATGTCATTAATTGTTTTTGTGTTATAATAATATTACCTGGGTAAGACGGAAATCGTAAATTTCGATTACCACAGTTTTCTTGAATATAATCAATAAGTCCTATCAAAATAAACTGAATAATATACCGAATAATACCGCCCCGGTGGCAAAGTGGTCAGCATGCTTGCTCCAGGCACCGGAAGGCCCAGGTTCGATTCCCGGTGGTGACAAAGAAAAAATTTCACCGCTGGCTTAGGATCAATGAATTAATCACTCATTATCCGAAATGAAAATATGATTATGAAACCTCATTTGAGGCGTTCAATTCCCTTGATGGGATAGAGTGCCAGAGAGAGAGAGAGAGAGAAAATATAAAACCATTTTGTTTGGAGATGAATGTTAAATTTGACTAAAAATATGGGGAAGGGGGGGGGGGGGGGGGGAAGGGGTCGGGTGGTAGAATAAAAAAATTATTGTAGTATGACCAAAAATTATAAAAATTCTCAGGGCAACTAAGATATCACTAGAGATTTTACTCAACCTCAGATATTTCGGGCGTGAGTTGGAAAAAATAATTAAGGCTCCAAATCCAGGGGTGGGGACGATCTATTATGACCAAATAATTTTGGTCCTTAACACAACCTGCAAGTATATGGAGTGTTAGTAAAGAACCAATTAGAAAAAATAATCAGAAGCTGGGGTGGGAACAATTTATGGAATTTTATATTTAGACCAAATGTAATAAAAATTCTTAGTCCGACTGAGGTACCCCTAGAGATCTTTAGCAAAACCTTGGGTACACTGAGGGAGTGTTAGTAGGGAACCAAAAAAAAACCTACCTCACCAACCGAATTCAATAGTTAAAATAGCTTTATACAAAATTTCAAGAAACAGATAACTAAATAAACTGGGAAAGTATAATGAATTTATTGTTATATTTCGTGCGAAATTAAACAACGGCCCACCACTTACACCTGTCCCAGATCGTCACAGTATAAAACAACCATAGCCGGACACCAGTTCTAACAATCAAAATGCAGGTTAGGAAACAATGAATCCACAGCTGCAGCAATTAATAAAACGACAGACCATTCGGATGAGGAGTCTCTACAGGAAGATTAATGATCCCAAAGACCTTGTCGTGACTGGGCCAAAACCGGCAATAGAACTGTCACTATAGGAATGATGCAGAAACTCATGGAACAAATATATCAACTACATGAGGAAATTTGTATTTATAAAGTTCTTCACAGAATAATACTACGAGAACATTGATAACAAGCGTCAAGCAGTAATCCTTCAAAAAACAACGAGCATAAAAGAAACCGAAAAATTATACGAACAAACCAAACAACAGACATTCGGCTACCACGAATTCAAATCCCAATATTTGCTGGGGATTACCAGAAGTGAACTGGATTTTGCAACACATTCACCAAACTCATCCATCGAAATAGACAATCAGTTCTGTCTGTTCCCTACTGCTGCAAAATTATACAGCCACCTTCAACCAACAGAATAAAATTACCAAGCCGCCTGGAAATTTTAAATAGCAGATATAACAACACAAGACTATTGATTTCAACACATTTAAATGCGTTACTCAGTCAAATAAATATAAAAATAGAGTTTGCAGTGGCACTGAGAAATCTCCACGATACAACAATGAAATGTTTGGACGGATTACGTAACGCAGGGGTAAACATTGAATTTCGGAACTCAATAATAATCTTCACCTTAACATAAAAGCTAGAGAATGAGTCAAGGCTACTCTTTGAGATCTCCTTAGAAGATCCTAAGGAATTCCAAACAAGAACGGAATTTTTAAAATTTTTGGAAGTAAGGTTCAAATCATTAGAGGCAAATGGCAATCAAAAGCCAATAATCCTACCAACAACTGCCTCACGTGAGAACGAAGGTCAATCAGTTAAAAAGACCTTATTAAAAACAACAAATATATGTGTCTACTGCCACGGGGGACATACAACTAATGAATGCGGAGAATTTCGGAAATAAAATTCTTGAGAAAGATCTCAAATTGCAAAGCTTCACCAATTATGACGAAACTGTTTATCAGCAGAACATGAGACATATGTATGCAGGCAGGAGTATCAATGTAGCATATGCAAAACATAACACAGGACTCCACATCGATTCCAACGCAGATATGCAGCGAGTATCTAAAAATTATATAACAACACAATTTTTCATCGTCATTTATCTCCACAAACGCAGCAAATCTTCTGAAGGCGAGGCAGAAACAATGAAATGATGCCATTCCGCAAGAAAAACACACACCCAGGAGGAAACAATCGCTGAAAAGCTATATACAGACAGCACAACGCGACTACCAGATGGGTAGTACATGGTACATTCACCGTTTAAAGTAGAATCATCTATGCTAGGAGAATCCAGAAAAAAGGCAGTAGCACGATTATTGAAATTATAAAGAAAATTTCTGAAAGATAAACCATTCACTAAATTATATCACGAATTTATGGAAGACTATCTAGCGAAGGATCATATGTAATTAGTGAAAGATGGGTCAGGTGACAATCCAGTATACAATATAGAATACAAACTAAAAACGGTTACCTATGGAACAACGGCAAAGACGTTTCTTGCTGTAAGAACAGTTATGCAATTGGCAGAAGATAAAAAGAACAACTATCTGATTCTCTAAAGTCCTGAGGATGATATATTTCAATTTGACCTGGCCAAGTTAATCTATCAAGGGAAGACCCAACGAAATGGCTACTGTTGTCCGACTCTTCAAAATTATTTGATCCTGTCGGCTGGTTATCACCAATAACGATAACAGCAAAGCTGTGAATGTAAGACACTTGGAGAAGTGATACGCAGTGGGATGGCAATCTACTAGAAGAAATTGAAGAAAAATGGAAAAAGTTTAAGATCTAAATAGATGAATTAAGCAGAATAAAGGAACCATGATATGGGTTAAAACAACGTCAACCCAAAAATCGGAATAACATTGATTTTCAGATGATTCGCAACAATCATATGCAATGGTTGTTTATTTAGGAACCATAAATACATTCGAGCAAGTTACAACCAGCTTGCTGGTAGCAAAAACCAGAGTTGCTCCAATTAAAACAAAACTGACAGTTCCGAAAGTGGAACTGAACGCACCGCATCTGTTATCAAGGCCGTATTCTAAGATACGCCAAACATATCATAAACATCCAGAATGCAAAGATGATAGGTTGAACGGATTCCCCCATAGAATTTAGAAATCTTTGTATAGCCAATCAGGTATCACAGATTAAAGGTAATTTAGCTCTGCTAAATGGAATTACGTATACCAACAAACAATAAAACCCAGCTTATTTAGCAACAAGAGAATGGCCATCAACACCCTCGAACCAGGACAGCGCAGAAAATATCACTCTTCTCACAATAAGCGCTGAATCTAAAGCAAACACGCTACATGAATTAATTGATAAAATTTCAACATTCATAAGTTGAAGCGTATATTGGCGTACTGCCAAAGGTTCATAAACGTGCGTGTCCATAAACAACGGCAACATTTGAAAGAAGCGACAGTACCAGAACTGAAACTCACTCCAAATATTTAGGATTGAACATCGATACTTCAGTAAAGCACTTCAAGCACTGATGAGTGAGCTGTTATTGAATAAAAAATCCAAACTATCTGTTTTAAATCCAGTCATCAGTAAGGATGGGATATTACGATTACACGGACGTTTACTAAATTCGCAACTACAAAAGCACGTTGGCATTTAGTACAAAAGATTGTATATGAGTTTTGGAAAAGATGGTCTAGAAACTACCTACAGCAATTATAACAACGTACTAAATGAAGGAAACGTCGGCCCAATTTAGTTGTAGGGGATGTCGCTCTAATTAACGAAAAAGCACTGCCGCCGTCGCTTTGGAAAATGGAGAGAATACATGAGGTGCATACTGGCTCAGATGTTTTGGACCGTATTCCGTTCATAAACTGCAACCAAATATCTATAAACGACCTATCACTAAATTGTCAAGCTACCCAAGGAAGAAGACAATTCATGGTCATAGCAAATCATCAATGCAAATAAAACTCCAGTTCCAAACTAACAACGTCTAACATCAACCACCCAGTGAGATACGAACCAGGAAGACAGGCGAAAGAAAATATCAAGCTTCAACTGACATTTTTGGGCTTGATGAGTATCTGCTTTTCTACTAGCAGCGCTAAAGAACCGATGCAGATAGAGTATTTCAAACATTCTACTGGTTATATCTTGAGGAAATCAGTAAGATGGAGTTAGTTGCCATGAGATGGACTTTAGTTGTGTGATTTAATTTAAATACGTATTGTAAAGAAACAACTCATATCGCTTAATAGACGAACTTGCAACTATGTGTAAAAAAAATACATTCAGTAATAGATATATGCAGAGGTTTAACTGCCAAACAATAGTAATCCAGCAACTATATGATCTCAAATAAGTAGAATAGACGGAGGCAATCAATTACTGATGTCATCCAATAAAGAAGTAACCAGAACGAAGCAGGGAATTGGTGACACTATATAGGACTAGTGTTGTTAGGTGACATTTTTGGAATATTAACACAGAGAGAAGCAGATCAATATGAAGAACATTTTCAACTATAGAAACCAATGAAGATAATTTATTACTGCTAATAAAGAATGAAACCTCAATGATTGATAACTCTGTAAAACTATTCAAGTACAGCAAACATGCCACAGTACTGGCAATTAATAAGAGAGGTTATTCACAATGCACATCTAAACATTTTACACTCACTTTTATTGAGCCTATCAGAACTTGAAGAACAAATAGCATCTATCAGAGAACAAATACCAGTCTCCATTACAATTCCTTCTCCATTCCAAATCCTACTTATAGTGCCAACAACTGAATTTATCTCTTTTAATTTTCAAAACGAACGTTTTTCGCAACAAACAACCAGGGATATATCTAAATGCAACATTATCAATGATGATCATCTATTACGCAGAAACCAACAATACTATTGGGTGTCAGGGAAGGAATCTGTTGTAAAATCTCAATATTGCAGTACAGGTCTAATTTAGAAGACATATTTGAGATAAAATACCAAAACGTTACATCATATCGTAATGGCAAGGGAAACAACTGTGACGGTCAGGGTTGGGAATAATAAAGCTAGATTCGGGATGCGCCTTAAGAGATAATCACTTAAGAATACTGACGTCTGATAGATTCGAAACAACCATAGAGAATTTCGGAATTGCACCAAACTTAACCACATATACTTAACTTACTTTACGGGGAAGCGCTTAAAAGATTTAACAATAGAAATATCTAAACAAAACTATGATGAAAATGAGCTATTAACTGCTTCAGAAACAAAGGGCTTAGAAGAACAAATCTTAGAAGGTGCCATCCATCATCTTTAAAAATTGCAGAGGTATAAGCCACTCACACCCATTTCTCAAAATTAACTTTCGGTATCAAATTTTCCGTTCGTTTCGAAAACCTTTTCATTATTCCCCAATTAAAGGCCAATTTCAGAATTATCCTGCATTCCAAAATTATTCGAAAGCATCGTTTCTGAGTCACTGTAATTTCATTGCAAATCTTTGCTTTCTGTCTTTCCCTATATGGTTTCCCCAAAGATTGTTTCACGATCCTATCCGACGTTACATTAAACACATTGACTGTCATGGAAGAAAACATGCAGTTACCACAGATCTAGTAAAGCATTAGACAGGTTTTCACAAAAAATTATTATATATAAGATATAATAGCCCTGGGGTTTATATCGCAACTTCTCCTGTATAGGTTGACTCAAATATGAGAGATAGAAAGTCCCAGGTGATCTTCGGAATATCGTCATTTTGATTATCGAAATCATCTGCTTTTCGAGTCACATTTGTAGTGCTCCAGGGTAGCCATTTGGAGTACCTTTCCTTCATTTTATCTTTAAACGTTGTTGCTGGTGTTAATAAGAATTCGTCCATCTTCGTGAACTCCAATGAAATGAAGATTTATAGATCTGTTGATCGTTTAGTTTGCATTGAAAAAATCACAGCACTTTTAAGTCCCACTGAAGTGATAGAATTTTTTGGATGATAGTCAACTTTTAATGTAGTTTGCGCTGGCTTACCACGCTTTAGTAAGGATCATTTTCAATTGAGTTGGCTTAAAATAACCAATTTTGTACCATCATAAACGTCTCGTTTCAAAAAATCGACTTCTATAGGCGCTTTAAATGTGTGTTGCATTCAGAAATAATTTAAAGGATTTTGAACTGCGCGATACATTAAACTCCAATGCAACCTCTCGATCAGTTATCCGGCCATCCCATGCCATCCGGCCACAGTTTTGTCTTTCACTTTGATTCTTTAATTTCATTTTGTCGACGAGAACTACATCAACGTTTGCATACTAATCAAAGATTCAACTTTAAGTTATAACACCAACACAGCGAACGCTAATAATTGGTTTAAGTATCTTGACGTACATTCAGTATACATATTTTGTTTTCGAAATGCCACATAATTTACCAAAATTACATCTACATTCTCTAGAACAAACCGAACCCTAAGGTATATCTAGTCTCCAAACATAGTGACATTAAATTGTTGTTGCTCATTATTCCGTCTAAATTTTTATATTTCCAGCCCTATAACTTCTGAACAACTTTGGTTTTTTATCCATGACCGTTTTACACCTATCTTGGTTGATGCAGTGGCAGTCGTCTACGAGCAAATCCAAATGTACCACTAACCAGGGAAATTGATTAAAAGATCGTTGAAGTACTCGAACACTGAATCGTAGAGTTGTTATGGAATAACTCGTTGCGTGCGACGACATAGCGTTTTAGGGGCTGTGCATGGCCCGAAAATCATAATCTTGATGTGATACAAGAGCCACCTTGGCCATAAATGATGTCTTTTCGCTGAATTGGGGTTTGAGCTGGGTCTGCCATAAGTCTCTTACAATTTAATAGCAGAAATGTATCGTGTTTATCCCAGAGCACTACGAGCTATTTCTCTCCTCAATAATTGATAGCATTCTATTTAATTGATTGTATGCATTGATCTTGATTGTCCTGGTTTCACTGAAATTTTAAAAAGTGCTTAGATAATAAATTCGTTCACTATAGACGGATAGAGGAAACATTTGATGTGATCCTGAAACTATTCCAGAAATGTATACCTAGATAGAGTGTCTGTTCTAACGTGAGTGCAATGTAGAGAGGCAAGGTATTGATTTTGTTGTTAAATTGAACCAAAATAGAAATGTGCACAAGTACTTGTTGAAGTTGCCCATTATCCATTTGAATATGCGTGGGGAAAGCGGGAAATTTAATTGTCGGGTCCAAATAAAAGGTTTGGGAGCCGCGTCATACCACACTGAAACTGGTCCAGCTATCAGGTGAAGCCTTATAAGTTACATTATTTAACAGGGTGGTGTTTTCGCCTTCCTCAGTACCTCTGGGATATGTATTTTTTTAACAACCAACTGGTTCGTTTGGCGGAGTATAAAACGCGAATATGATTTGCGAGTTTAGAAAGCTCGTAAGTCTGATATTCCGTGTCACGAAACAATCATGTTTTTACTTGAGGCGCGTTTCGAAATATTGAAAACTTTTTTCATAGTCAGTGTTGTGTGGTCGAAACCGTGCGAATTTTGAAGAGAAAAATTTAGAAATATGAGTCGTGAAAGAGCGCCAAGTGGAACCGCTGTAGTGGGATTTGTGTGAAAGTTTACAAGAAATGCTATTGGATGACATAAGTGGTCCTAAGCTAAGACAGTGCACACGTCTAATAATATTGATGCTGTGGCCATACTATAGAACGCAGAATCCATCGACCGCAATTCGATGTTAATCGGTCATAGACCAGCTTTACAATGACGTCTATTTTGGTCTTAAAATTATCTTATCAGACGAAGGGGGCTATGTTAACAAGCAGAACAGCCGAATTTAGGATTTGGAAAAGCCACACGTAATCGTAGGGAAGCAAATGCATCTACTAAGAGTAACGTAATCGTAGGGAAGCCAATGCATCTACTACGAATTTTTAAAAATTAACTTGTAAATGACAAACTCTGTACAAGGATTTGATGGATTGTTAGTAAAAGTATATGATGATTCGCCGACATAAATGAAAAGTTAGAGGATCTTGAAACCAAAATTTCCGTTGAATAAGAGTAGCGAGGTTCGAATGGCTCAGTCCGACTGCACATTCCCGGTTTACTCTAAGAAAACTCGATTTCTGTAGCCAGCAGTTCTCAGACATCCATTAACCATGAATGCGATTTCCACACATCGATGACAAAAGGTGCCTTTTGGTAGAACTGGAAAATTCATAAATGTGCGACCAATTTTTCGACCGAGTCTTCATGGACAAGTTTAACAATCGAGTTTTAGTATCGATACAGATTCGAACACCTCAGGTCTATAGGAATATGAGATTCATGTCTAATCTTAAACGACTTATAAGAATCAAAATCATAACTCTGTAATTCGTTAATGGCGTGACGATTGGAGAATTCACCATCATTTGGAAATTAAAAGCGCTTGAACGTATTTTCCCATGCCGAACAATATCGAATAAGGCCATCGATGGTTGCAAGGCATTGGTCAGATAAATGGTATTGCAAGGCCGGTTTCATATTTGACATGAGTAGTTGAATTAATTTTTCGTCACAATATATGGAGTTCGCCATTGAGCCTTAATTTCCACTCATGGTGATAAATGTATACAAAATTATAATTAACATATGATTATAGCTTTGGGAATTCCATAGTCGGTCCTTCGATCCTTTCTATAAGGGATTGGGTTGGGTCATTAGTTCAAACTGATTTTACTATATTTTGGATAGTGTCGTTGGTTACGTGTGAGAAAGCAGAAGTTCTAGACTGTGACTTCTAACTCGCAGGTGAGTTGATTAATTAGCCTTCCAGAGAATCAAGTAGGCGTAGGCATTATTTTAATAACTCTCGGGCTGGATCTTGGTTGGTGGGATACTGAATTTGAGCTAACGAAATATTACCCTATTATATATTACCCTGTTACTTCAGAATGATGCTACAAAAAGTAGCAAAATATTTGGCTCTTCGATACAGTTCGAGAAGCCGAAGAAGCTGAATTACGAATTCAACTGCTAAACGAAAAGCAGTTGGGTGCATTTCGTAAAACAACTGCCGCAGTGAATAATGAAATAGTCTCCAGCCGAAGTTGAGATTTGAATATTTGGTTTGGGCGCGTAAGTGGTCATGTGATCCCCAGCGCGCATTTCCCGTTTGAGATATGACTATTTGACTTGGCAGGAAAGTTATACTGTATGCCTTTTAGCGCGTGCTTGCCGTTCAAGGTTTAAAAATTAACCGCGTATATGAATTTACTTTATTTTTGATAAAAGTGCATCAAATTTACATCTTAAAAAATCTTCTTAATCATTTCTTAACCAAAAATTCAACAAAATGTATTCACGTGACTGATTATTCAGTCACAGGTCAGCTAGTAATAGCATTAATACTGAATAATGAAAACGTATTTTGTTAAACTTTTATGAAACTTATAATTTGAAACAGCAAGCTCCTTGTCTTGTTTAATTGGTTTTAAAAGATTAATTTGGATATAAGCAATTTCTTCAAAGAACTTCGAATTATCAATAAAATTGGTTATAAGTGCAAAAAATGGTTCGACTGGTAATTTTCGGGTAAGGCCATCATAGTCGAATTTATTTATTTTCTATAAAACCAATACTATAAGCAAATATCTGCATTACCAATTGTGCCTTTCTATCGCTAAAATGTTTTCTGAAAATGTACTGGAACGATTTAAAATGTACGGCATTCCGAAAAAAAAACAATGTTATTCTAAACATTTGACTAATGTTTCGTCCAACATTCCAATCACTTGGGTTTGGTTCTTTCAATCTAAAATTCCTCTCATACTAACAATAAAAAATTAATTTATTGATGTTCAACACAATATTTTTTGCACTCAATTTCCAAAATGCTAACTAAATTTTGGAAAAGCATAAATCAAATATTGCTTGATGTGAATAAAATTTAATTGCAGTGTGATTTACGTTTTTATGTGTACGAGTATGTGCATATATTTATTTATTAACCGGATTAAAATATCAAACAGTCTAAACGTACGCCGAATAAGCAAAATTAATTGAAGTTCCTATTACATACATTTATATGCTGTTAGTATTCTCTTTGCTCGTGCATATGTACATACATAAGTATTCTTTTACTTGCACTTTTTCTTTTAATGTTATAATCATTTATGTGCCTTTTATGTGATGGAACGCAAAAAAGGAAACTAAACTGATATAAAAATCCAAGTTCTCGACGATCCGACTAGGGGATTGGAAAAAAAAAATCGTTCCTATTTCATTTTCAGTATCCAGGCGAATCGTCGTCTTTTTCTTTGTCTGTATAACATTTATCAATAAAATATTTTAATTAAATTACACCTAAGGGCCTTCAGTTTTTAATCAACTGTAAGGGTCGGTAAGAAAAAATGTTTTTATATCACATCATATACCCATCTGAGAAGTATGTGATTAAGAAAATGACACGACCGTTATTTAAAGAAATTTTACATTTTCTAATTATGAATCCGGCCTAAATAGTTGTTGGTTGTTGTAAAACGAAATAAAATTAATTATTGTCGCACCAAATCAAATCGAATAAATTTCAATGTACATACATTTAACAATAAAACACTAATTGTTGCTGTACTATACAAAAACCATTTAAGTTCTAATTAAACCAAAATTGGAAACCATCGTAAAGTAGATGGAATTCCGTTAGTGGGTTCATTTGTGATTTTGTATTGTAAAGAAAATATGTAATATTGTTTCCAACCACAGTGATAAAATTTGTACTTATATCATTTGTGCAGAGCGTCACTAGGAAATGACTTTCATTTTCTACAAATCCGTTTCATAATAAAATGATGCCGGAATTCTCATTTTCATAAAGTCTTAAATAGTCTGTCCCTAAATATTCACACTGGTCGTATACAGAGTATCGGTTTTATAAACATCACGCAAGCAACTCAAGAGAAATTGTTATTCAGTATTTGACATCGTGCAAAATATTAACGATTTATGTTAAATGAAAAGTGAAAATTGGTTGATTATCTTAATTTCCGTTTCATACCAGTAGAATACTAATTCTATTGAAAATTTTTAAAATATGTGCGATGTTTTTTTGAAAATTATCATACACCGGTATTTTATTATTGGTATACTGTTTGTCTGTCAAGTTAAAACGTATAATGATGACAGGACCTCCAATTGTGTCATTTAATTTTTTGATCAACTTCAACTAGATAAAGTTCTGAAGTGTGAAAACTTACGAGGTGATTTAATTTTTCTTTCTTTTACATAACAAAACAAAGTATAGAAATCATGAAAAATTTTGACCCCGTGAAGAAAAGACCTTTTAAAAAATTCGGTCGATCGGGAGTGCCTGCTTGTTGAGAAGCTTTTTGGTATCTGCGAACATTTTGAAAAAATTACCATTTAACAAAAATACTTATACTAAAAAATTCTAAACCAAATTTGCAAAAATGTCCAGATGTCCTAAATTTAAGCGGAAATGACGATATTAGACCACAAAAATATTTTTAAATAAAAAATGCGGCCCCGTACAGCACAGACGAATTGATTGCCCGAAGATAAATTTCACGGTTACGGTTTTTCTAAAAATTGGCGATTTAAAAGTTATCATTTACAAGCAAACGGATTATGAATTAAAAATTTTAAATTATTTTAAGTCTATACCGCTCATGATCAGTTTTCCAAAATTTTAGCGGAAGGACAATTATTGACAAAAAACGATTTTCAACAAAAATTTGTTCTTTTTTAAGCTAAATTGGACGGCATGAAACTTTATACCTAATCGTTTTCAAACTGGGGTGAATTTTGGCCGAAATGTGTCAATCGGAAGTGACAGCTTTCACAGGAGCTTTCTCATTTTGTGCATTTATTTTGAAATGTAAATCATTCACGAGAAAATCGAAAAAAATAATTTTGCAACAATTCCAATTTTGCAAGTCATCATAAATAATTTTTTTTTAAAGTAATATTATTTAAGAAAAATCGATTAAAATTAAAAAGGTTGTAAATAAAATTTCAAACAAAATTACTTGAGATCATATTTTAAATTTTACCGAAAATAATAATATGTTTTGATAAAAAAAATATTTGCATCTCTACACACCAGGATACACTATTTGGGATAAAACTTTATACTAAAGCTTTTTAAAGAAATCGGTTGATCCATGCCAATTGTAGTGGACAATTATTTTTATTCATTTTGCGATGAAAAATAGATTTGGGTTGAGGGTTGACTTTGTTAATTTTCTGAAATTTGAGCAGAAACAATGATTTTGATTATATGTACATAATAATTTTTACATTAAACACTGTAGGTTTGATTTTTTGCTTTCTAAATTAAGTGTGGTGAATTATAGATCTTTGTACGTTTGCCGTAATGTAACAACTCCTCCAGTGACCGGTTTGGTTAAGCATTTTGCAACTATACATATATCAATTTTGGTTCTTACGAAGCAAAGCTCCCCTCAAATAGAACTTTAATATTCCTACCACATACTTCATATCCATAAATTTCTTCTTCGCTCTTCCTATATTGTTCTTGCTCAATAGCAACGTCTCCCCTTGTTTCACATACATTGTCATTGGGGTGTTGAACTTAAAACTGTTCGCATAAACTTTACTCTTACGGAAATCCCATAAGAAGAATAACTCTATTAATAAACTTCTCTTTCGAAAGATCGATTGATTCCGTTGCTGCATGGCATGTTGCTCCGTTCAGTTGAAACCATATATTCTGCACATAAATATCTTTCAATATTGACTCAACAACAGTTTCTAATTATCTCACGAAATCGAGTGCTATTCACAGTAATTGCATTGTCATTTTGATTTTCGAAAAAATATGGACCAATTAGGCCACCTCACCAAAACCCACAGCATTTAGTAACTTGTTTTGGTTTCATTGTCTTTTCAAACAATTCTCTAGGATTGTCGAAGTAATGCATGGTCATTTTCGCTTTAATTCATGTTACTGTATTTTGTAAGCCTTTACATCAAGATCTTTTATTTATTTATTTATTTATTTATTTATGTATATAGCTACACAATTTTGTTTGAAGCCCAACCCCATTTTGAGCTTATAAGCTCATTTATAACGAGGTTCTTGAACATCATAAAAATTTCCAAAATGACTATCATCTTCGTGTTAAATTTAAAATTGGTATCTGCCACCATGTAGTAATTTCATGCATCCTCAGTTCACATCACAATTTTACTAGGCTCCTTTCTGTTGTACAATGGTCCAATAGTTCAATCCTTGTGAGTAACAATCTTCACTGCTCAATACGGTACCCCAAAAGTAACATGAGCAGAAATAATCGAAAATATAAAATTTTGAAAAATCAGGAACAAAAATAATTGTGACTATTTGACGCGAAAATCAAAGCCAACAATTCAGTGTGTAAAATATTGAACAAAGTTTTTGGTTTGAAGTTTAATTTGTGTGAACGACGACAAATGATGTCCTTGGTTCTCAACACTATTTTTAACGAGATTTCTTCTAACTTCTGAATAACTTTCACCATATTTAAAATACATTTTTAAAAATGAAAACTCGCTGTTCAATCGTATATCACTCCATTAGAGTTAACCGGAATTTTTGTACTTGTCATCTGTCAAATAGCATATGATACTCTAATACGAAAAATATAAATGGCGAAATATCTAAAATATGCCTCAAATTTGAACACCCGTTATATCATTTAGGCTCGGTTATTACGTAATATATTTTAAAATTATTTTACAACAACACCGGTCCAGGTCAAAGTTTCAAATTTAAGCGAAGATCACGTTTTTTGTCAAAAAACTGTTTTTCAGTAAAAATTTGGTATCTATATCCAATACGGATTGAGAATCCAATCAAATGTTTAACATTTAAAGAAAGTTGCATCCTATAATCGGATAAGAAATGGCTTAGATTAATTTCAGTTGCTCCAATTTTATATAAGATTTCCATTTCCCTTCGATTGAGAAATGAAATAGTTTTATTGTGCAACAAGACGCTACATAATTGCTAACCGACTGCACAATCATCTTAACAAATTTCTTTAAATCATTGTCCATATTGCAGTCGATTCCTGACGCTCTAAAATATCCTCTTTCGAAGTTTTTGTCAAAATAGTTCAAACCGTTTTTTTTTGAATGCCCCTGATCTCATCGGAGAACCACAAAACAAATGTTTCGGAATTGAAAACTCATCGCAATATATTATTAGTAGCCGAAAACTTCTTCCACCCATATTTATAATGAATATTCTTAAGTATAGGATTCATTACAAACCATTCCTTGCATTAGAAAATTTTTACTCTTCCAATTTATGCCTAAATCGTTCAAAAGTAAAACTATTTAAAAAAGAACACCAGACCCAACTGAAGGACTTTCTAAACAGTTTTTACTGAAACTACTCTCATTGAGATTGACTAGTGGAATTCCAAATATCGCCTACACTAATTTTAATCATAATATTGCAAGCTGAAAAAAATATATTAAGAAAATCCAGCCTTCAATGGATGACCCACTTAAATAATTTTCTCGAAATCAGGTAACCTGATTATCAAAATTGTTCAAATAAAATAAATAAAATAGGACTGGGGTCCTCAGAATGACGAAATTGTACGAAATTATAATTTCGTACAAATTCGTCATTCTGAGGACCCCAGTCCTATTTTATTTTTTTATTTGAACAATTTTGATAATCAGGTTACCTGATTTCGAGAAAATTATTTAAGTGGGTCATCCATTGAAGGCTGGATTTTCTTAATATATTTTTTTCAGCTTGCAATATTATGATTAAAATTAGTGTAGGCGATATTTGGAAACTTTGATGAAAATTGCGGAAGTTTTTTTTCGAAAACAAGGAATCGATTGCGCGATGGGTCTTATAAGACCCATCGCGCAATCGATTCCTTGTTTTCGAAAAAAAACTTCCGCAATTTTCATCAAAGTAGTTTGAGTTGAGTAAGAAGAATTAGAAAAAGGAACCCGAGCCAAAGTTGAAATCTTGATTTATAGCTATTTCCAAAATTATGGAAAAGGAATTATAACTGCGGTCGAAGAGTTTTGTTATATCTAAGACCATCAAATGTAAGGCATTTACTTAGCTAAGATTCGATGAAACAAAAATAACATTAGTTATTTTCGTCCTTTGAAAACGAAACGCCGCCAAGTCAACATTTTTCAACAAGATGCAACCTCTCGCAACTTAAAAACTAGATTCAACATTGTACATCATAACGGAAAATATCGCAATATTTGCCACATCATACAACAAAATGTGACAACGTACAACATTGTGCAACATGACGCAACGTGGTAAAACATGATGGCAGATTAAATTATTTATCAATTAATTAGAGCTCGTTGTAATTTAATTGCATTTGAAAAATGTTCGTCAAATCAAATATTCAAAGCCAAGCCCCATCAAGAGCTGACACAAATAATGAAAGACCCATTCGAATCGATTCCACGCACTCGAAAACCCATCTCATCCATATTTCTAAAATTCGTTCGACCCAGAAAATCCTAAATACATTTTTCCCAACTTAACACTCATTGCAATTCCTGTCAAAGTGGAAATCGATCCGAAACGTTTCTTCCTCTCAACAATTTTTCCAAATCTTGCCTTCAATAATTTTCATCAAAATCGAGCCTCCACCGGATGACCCCCTAAATGACTCGTCGCAATCGGCGTCTGTTACTGGGGAAACACATTTTATAAACTTCGTGTGAGCCGAAAATAATTTAAATAGAAGGACCCTGTCCCACAAAATCATTTAAGGTTGAATAAATTGAGAAAAAGGGACCAACGTAAAAACATTAATTAGATGGCGAATGCTACAAATCAATATTGTTACCTACCGATAATAATCAAATTTTCAAAAGGATACGGTGTCGTTAGGCAAAGAACACAATATGGTGCTAAATTGCACGATGTGATGAAACATGACGCCAGATATCTAATAAATGATAACCGCGAGGCCTAACACGAAGCAACATAGAAGTTAAATACGACATCGTGTAACATGGTGCAACTTCTCGTAAAATGGTTCATGAGGCAACAGCCCCCAACATGGTGCAACATTCACAAAATTGTGTAACATCATCCAAAAAAGTGGAACATCAAAAAATATCTGTCAGCAAGATGCAAAATCAACAACATGATTCAACATGGTGCAACATACGACAACTTGATTCAATATTGTACGCAAATTGGTTCAATATGTGCAATATCATACAACATAGTGCAACACGTGAAAAATCAGATCCTTAGGGCTTATTGCGAAGTAAATGTTAGCGTGATGTCCAAAAGTATGGAGAAGCGGTTTGTATCATCTCAAATAAACGATACGGAGCACTTATAATAATTGTAATGATAATGATTAAATAAAAATAAATTTTAAATTTTAATTTTAAGTTAAATTTTTATTTTTAAAACTTAAAAGAAACAAGTTTGGTTTATTTGTTGGTTGGGTGATCAGCGGTTGCTACTTCTCCAAAAATTCCAAACTGACTAAAAAAAATTTTTAATTTTGTATAGCTTTTATACAAAATTTTTAAGATAATCTGGATGCAATAAAAATTGGATTGCTCCAGAGCTTTCGCTTTTTGGTAGACAAGGTAATAAAATATCAAACCTGGTTTTCGCCGGTTATCAATTTGTTTGAATTATTGATATGAACAACATTGTAACGTTAAATTTAATTTGTTCTAACTGCCCCGCCATCATGTGAACTGGTATTTAATAACTGAGTCTTCGATTATCACAATCATGATGATGGGGGGCATCTATAATAAGATTTTAACAACTACCGTGCCATCGTTTGATTTAAATATTTTGTGTCTTGGTTATCACAAAATATGATGGTGACATCTATGATGCAATCACAATATTGTTCATTTCAATGATTGGTAACGATCTTGATTGATATGCAAATCGGTGTGATAATAAAATTTGTTGATTTTGTAATGTGTACAAAATTGTTTTGTTGTACTCGTATGTACCGATTTTAGTTAAGAAGACTGTTCAGTCGACGGAGAATTGTAAATTTGTAATTATGTATATTGTGCGGTGTTTCTTGTAATTGAAAAAACAAGCAGCTACATCACTCCCTCGTCAGTGGAGAGGGGTGGGTTTTGTGGGTTTTTTTGTGTCCACCAGCGATTGTGGATGAAGTTTTGGGAATTGTACTATTATAATGATGTATACGATGTAATAGTAGCGGTGATGTACTTTGTTTACCAGCGAAAATTAATGATAGCTAATGTATCGTTATGACGATGTACATGAAATATTTAAATACAAAAAAATGTCATTGTTGACTGGGCCGTGTTTCTTTATATTTTATAAAATGCGCATGGGCTCGCTCACTTAGTTGAAGTATGTCCGAATCAAGCATGGAACCAACAAACTGTTGGTGGTGCTTGTCACGTTGATGATGCTTGGTGCTGTGGTTCGGCTTGTTGTCTTACAAGACGATATGCCATGAGTGATGGTTTTGATGGTCTCTTTGGCGTGCGTTTAATAGCTTCCAAAATTGTTACGCGCCTCTCCAATTGCGTCACTTTTGTATTGCCAGAATGCGTGGCTGTGGTTTGTGTGGCGATCGATTTATAACGGTGTTGATTGTCAATTGCCTATTTTTGTATCCACGCTTGCTTGTATTGCAGTTGACTCGAATTTTGGTGCATTTAATGGCTTTTGTATGGCCGGTTGCATCGCCAGATTGGTTTCCTTCAGTTTTTGCGCCATTCTGTTAAAATAAATTTATATTGTTATAGTATTGTGTTTTTTATTTGAGAATGGGAAGATTTGTGCGAGGAATGCTTATTATCCAAATAATTGGACCGTTTTCTTCACTCCCGATATTTGATCGGGTGAACTCAGTAGATTGAGTTGATAGACTGGTTTGAATCTATGAATGGAGATAGATTGATGTTTGTCTCTGATTTGCAATACAAAGTGTTTACAAAGTCGTCGTATCACTTTGTATGGGCCTTCATATGGCGGTGTGAGGCCAGTGCGAACTTTGTCTTTTCGTACGAAAACGTAGTCATAAGTTTGAAGTTACTTTGGTACGAATATGTCATTTTGATTGGTTATACGCGTATCCATTTGGATGAGTTTGTACATCGTGGAGCGCATCAAATGATCAATAACTGTGTCAGTGGTTTCCTGGGATGTATGGTATATAAGTGGGTGTTCCACAAAGAATTCTCTAGGTAATTTGATCGTTTGACCGTACACCAGTTCTACAGGTGAACATCAAGTTCATCTTTAACTGTTGCTCGGATTCCCAACAATATGATTGGGATCTCTGAGCTCCAGGCTCAGGCAGTTGTTCGTATTCGATGTGAGCCTGAGAGCTGCATAAGCTCAGCGAAAAGCTTAGATTCGAACTGCGAGCCTTGGTCGGTCGTTATGTTGGCCGGAATGCCGAATCTAAAGATATAGTTTTTGACTGGCGTGTTTTGCTATTGTTGTTGCGGAGATGTCTTTTATATGCAGTAGGCTTCACGCCATCGCGTAAAACGATCAACGCAAGTTAAAATATATGAAAATCCATTAGATGGAGGAAGTGGTCTAACTATATCTATATTGATGTGTTCAAATCCTGGTGGAATTTGGAAATTCGCATGAGGTGATTTAATGTGACGTTGCATCTTACATTTTTGGCAGGATAAACAAGATTTCGCTCATTGGGTTACGTCTTTGTTCATACTAGGCCAAAAGATTTTTGCAGTGACAAGTTTACGAGTTGCTCGTACACTTGGATGTGAAATATTATGCAGAGTGTCAAAAATAGTTCAACGTAATGACTCTGGAATGTACGGACGATTGTTGCCTGTAGATATTTCACAATAAACTGTTAAATCGGCTAATGGAAATTTATCCAATTTCCATTTGGAAGTGCGTTGATTTGTAGATCTAGAGAGTAAGTTCTGTAGTTCTTGATCGCTAGCTTGTTCTTTTGCGATTGTTGTAATGTCGTAGCGAGTTGCTACGGAGGCGATCTCATGGTCAGAAGTACGAAAAAGTGTATCGGCAACCACATTGTCTTTGCCTTGTATGTGCTGTATGTCTGTCGTAAAAAGCGAAACATAGTCTAAATGACAAGCTTGCCTAGGATTTCGCTCCGCTTTAGAGATAATAGCTCTATAGTAAGAGGTTTGTTGTCGGTAAAAATAGCGAATTCCCGACCCTCGACAAAATAGCAAAAGTGCTTAATTGCTTGGAGGATTGCAAGCAATTTGCGGTCAAATGGCGAATATTTTCTTTCGGTTTCTGATAATTTCTTGGGGAAAAATCCAAGAGGTTCCCAAGTGTCTTTTTTCAGTTGTTGTAAGACTTCGCCTATTGCTGTGCTAGAAGCATCAGTAGTGATGCTGTATTTTGTTGCATTTAGCGGGTGAGCTAAAAGAACAATATTTTCTAAGCACTTCTTGAGCTGAAGGAATGCATTTTGATATTCTTCGAGCCAATAAAAATTTTAAGGCGTTTTTGGTTTCTTGAGAAGTGTTGCCAATTGTGAGTGAATTGGGGCAAGTATCTCAGCGAGTTTTGGAATGAATCGGTAGTAGAAGTTTACCATATCGACAAATTGTTGAATTTGTTTAACGTTTTGTGGTGCAGGGAATTCCCTAATTGCCTTCTGTAGTCCCCACATGGTCTCCAGTCGTTGTCCTCCTTCTTCACCATGGACATTATATTGCTGAAGAAAAAGGTCGGCAGATTCCTAGTTCCACCATGTGCTGAAATTCTAGGAATGCTGCTTTGTGCCGAATAAGATCCAGTCTACGTGGTCTTGCAAATGGTAAATGGCCTGTAGTCACGATATGGTGTACTACATTATGCCTTAGCGGAGAACCGCAGTTTGGTAGAGCTGTTAAAGAAGAAAATTTCTTCAACAACTCTCCATAGCCATTGTTGACTTTGTAGAACAATGCTGATGGCCTATCAATGAGTGCTGATGTAGCGTTGATAGTAAATTTAGTGGATGGATCAATCAATTTGCGATTTTTCAGATCCACTAATAAACCGAATTTCGTTAAGAAATCCGCGCCGATGACGGGGCGGTTGACATTGGCAAGAATAAATGCGTGTTTAAAGGAACGTCTTAAGCCAATATCAACGTTAATTTGGTACCAAAAGTATTTATTATGGTACCATTTGCTGTTGACAGAACTAAATTGGGGTTGCGATTTGTTCCATAGCTATAGTATTTGTAGTACGGGATTACGCTGAGATCAGCGCCGGTATCAATCAGAAAAGTGATATTATTTTCCAAATACCGTATATAAATAAGCGGCTGTGTTGCGCTGGTCTTAAGTCTGCCGCTGCAACCTTAAGACTTAATAATTTGGGGAACCGGTACTTGCAGGTTCTTTATGATGGGTAACAAAACTGCATGGTCTGATACATTTAAATGCTTTGTTACCAAAACGACCGTGATACCAACACCAGTTTTGTGGAGATTGGTATCTGTGCGCTTGTGAATTGCTTGGGCGATTTGAACTTCCCTGATGTGTGGTAAATTGCATATTTCTCGAAGGAGAAGTAGTACTTTTGTAATTATGTATATTGTGCAGTGTTTCTTGTAATTGAAGGAATAGGCCGCTACAGGCTCTTAAATTAATTAACAGTTTATCAGAACTCCTTGTTATTTCATTGTATTTGTACAGCTTGTTCCGCTAAATTTTATTAAAACTGTTCAAGCCAAATCAAAGATCCAAAGCCCAGCCCGATCAAGAACTAATAGAATTGAACTTAATCAACTTTTTAATTTATGACGTCCTAAACGCCATTCCTGTATAAAAAGGGACTCATAGCAATTCATTCATGACGTTACAAAAAAGGTTTTCGCCGCAGTTTTTATGAAAATTGATCCAGCCACAAAATAAACTTTAATTAACCCGGACCACACCTAAGTACCTGTTACGACTGTGTTGTCGTCAACAATAACAATTTTTTTCTGTAGAATGAATATCCCTTTTATTGAGTATACCCCCACCTGTTGGAAATGTTTGCGTATTCTTTTTGGTGTCTGTCTTTGCCTATTAACGATAGTGTGCGCGGCCTTGTTACGTTTTATTTATTTTTATATTAACAACGTTGATGAATGATGAGAGGCGAGAGCAATGCGCATCGAGTGTGTGTAAAGTAAAACGTTTTAGAGAAATGTTTTTCTTATATGCTTCTCGTTTACATCAATGCAAATTGATATAAACAAAAACAGAGAAGAGAGATTATTCTTCTAGAACGTTTTACGCGTCGCTGTGTGGCGCAAGAATTTTTTCTGCTTGTGTCATTCGAGTTGTGATTTTGCGAGTTTTGGTTAAGAAAAAAAAAGTGTAGATTTAAAAGATTAAAGTCGAGTAGTTTTTATGTTTGCTAAAAATTTAATAAAAAAAGTCGAAAGTTTCCATCCATGTGGTTCATGGTGGAAATAAAAACAAATTGCATAAAAGACAATAAAAATTAGTATTACAAAGTGGAAATTAAAGTTTATTATAAAAAATAAAAAAAATAAAAAAAATATATGCACAAGTTTTGTGTTATTGAAATTAATGGAAAATCCGAAAGTTAAGGCGTAAATTATTTTTTTTGTTCGAAGTGCAAGTCGGAAGAAAATAGGAAAGTGTAAACGTGATTCTCTGGTTCTTTGGCTTAGACCTTAACGGCACTTTCCGTCGCTATCTACGGTTTACTGGTGGTCAGGTGAGGCCACTTGTTTGGCTACGGTTTAATGCGAAGACGCCCACCGTTTTACATAACGGTTTTTGCAAAGCAACATCTCACGGGTAGCGATTTGGCGGAACATCGTTACTGCTACTTACGACGTAAAGGCGAGGCCAAGTAGACGTGCCTCCAAGTTGAGTTTGTTTGCGCGTGGTTAGGTGAGGCCACTTCAGTTTTATTACGGCTAAAGAAGAAAGAATAAACGCCCAACGGCTTGACTGCGGGTAAGGTGAGGCAACGCCCAACATTTTTGATAGCGGTGCAAGGCGCCGCCTCAACCAGGTGGCCAACCGGCCATTGGTATTTTATATTGGTATCGGGGAGAGGCCCCGCAATAAACGGGTAGCCGACCAACCGGTTGCCCGACTTAGTTTTTTTGGTATCGGGAAAGGCCCCGCAACGCCAGGGTCGGGTTGCCCGAATTTGTTCTTTTATTCTGGTATCGGGGAGAGGCCCCGCAACAACAACGGCACCAAGGCCGCAACTGTCCGGGTGTGGTACCACCTGTGGCATGACGGCCGCGCAAGGCCGCACCAGTAATTTTTATAAATAATAATTAAGGTACAATTTTTTAATTTTTATTTTAATTTTTTTTGATTTTATTTTTTTATATATTTTTATTATATTTATTACTAGCTGACCCGGCGAACTTCGTACCGCCTCTAAATCAATAAATGTTGTTTAAAGTTATTATAGCTTAATTAAATTGAGTTTTTTATTAAGATAACATGAATTTCTCTCTCTCTCTTTCTCTCTCTCTCTCTCTCTCTCTCTCTCTCTCTCTCTCTCTCTCTCTCTCTCTCTCTCTCTCTCTCCCTCTCTCTCTCTCTCTCTCTCTCTCTCTCTCTCTCTCTCTCTCTCTCTCTCTCTCTCTCTCTCTCTCTCTCTCTCTCTCTCTCTCTCTCTCTCTCTCTCTCTCTCTCTCTCTCTCTGGCACTATATCCCATCAAGAGATTTGGCCGCCTTAAATGAGGTTTAATAATCATATTTTCATTTCGGATAATGACTAATTAGTTATTAATTCTTTGATCCTAAACCAGCCGTGCAATTTTTTCCTTGTCACTACCGGGAATTGAACCCGAGACCTCCAGGGCGGATAAAATGAATACTCCAAATTAATTAAATTCAATCAAAATGAAATATATTTTAATTACATTGAAATGAATGTAATTCACGTGGCAGCCTGGCTTTCGTTTTATTGAATTGATTCGAAATGATTCGCGTAGCATTGTTGCACTACTTCCTTTTAAACTGTTTCTTGAGTAGGTTGCAATAGGGTCGATTCCCTTCAGTAAAACATCTTGTGATATACGACATTTTTTGTTTAATTGTCAGGTGCGAGAACAAACAAAGCGCATGGTTTGCCGACACGTGAACATGCTACCTACAATTGGCCGTGAGAGAAACATTCATTTTCTAGATTCAGGCCACAAACACTCAAGGATGGGCCTTGTGATTTGTTGATCGTCATGGCGAATGCAAGACGAATCGGAAATTGAATTCGTTTAAACTCGAATGGCATATCGGTTGGAATCATCAGAATTCTCGGAATGAGAACTTCCTCACCTTTGAACTTTCCTTGAGATTTCTCAAAATAAAACGCGTTCCGTTATATAGTTTTGTTGATTCAGGTTTCGTAGCATGATAATTACCGGCAACACAACAACTTTCAGTTGTCAATTGTGCGGGGGCAAGCCAGCCAGATCCAATCAGTTTAAGAATTCAGTTGGACAGTTGGTTGATTCGTCTTTGTTTGTCACACAGTCGATGGATTTGAAGGAATGAAGTGGACCGACGATTAGATTTTGAATTGTGAAATTTAAGTGATCCCCATTTTTGTTCTTTGCCGCAAGAATTACTCGTTCACTCACCCAATTGTGATTTTTATAGTTAGTAATATTGTTCGGGAACACTTTGTTGATGAGCTCGTCCTTCGTTGAGACAAAATTGCATAAGTTCTGAGGAAACGAAATCAATCTGTTCGATTTGTCGACCGGGACACGGCCATTACCGATAGTCAGCAATTGCTTGGAGAAATCTTCGGCAGATGGATCGTTTAACCACAGACAATCAAATTAAATTTTTCGTTCGACCTAAAAAATGAAAACAAAATATATTTCCAATGAAGTTAAAATACTGTGGAATAGGTGTCAATATTTTACCCATATAAAATTTGCTATCTCATCTGTCACAAGCCAGAATAGGATGGTTATATAAAAAATCCATATGGTTTACTCATATTTCGCTATATGCACCCGTCAAACCGATTTGTGTTGTTGTATGAAGTGACGTGTTAATTTTGCGCAGTAAAATTATAAATTATAAATTTTTAAAATTATCAATTATAATTCATCAAAAATAATACAAACTTTATGAAATAGTCATTTGTTTATATAGTGGTGTATTATGTGATAACAAAAAATACAGACTTTTGTACAAAATGAAGTGTATCGTGAAAAAATGCGAAAATACGCCTAAAAAATTTCAAGAAGGAATATCTTACCACCAGCAAATTTACCAAGTGTTTATATAAAATAAAATGTAAATTGTGCTAAGAAACAAGTGATTTGTGATAAATTTATCTTTACTTTATGTTAAAAATCAGAAAAAATTAAGAAAACAATTTTGGTTGTTGGCGTGGGGTGCATATATTGGTTTCTTGTTGTTGTAATCCCGTTGATTTAGATGCTTTCTCTTTTACCCTCCGAATTTGTGACACTTGACAGTTGCTTAGACTCATTCTGTACATTTAACTTCTTTGTATATTTCTGACAATTCCAATGTCATCGTTGTATCTGTCATTTTTCGTTAAACTGCGTATACGTAATGAACTCGCAGTTTAAATTTTTACGTTTACATAGAATGAAATATCTCTGTTAGGTTGTCTCTGGTTTAACAATGCAACTCGCATGCTTGTCGTCCGCTGAAGTTTCATCACATAGCGCCACGCAGAGTTGATGATTTGAGGCAAGCGTTTATTTCATCGATAGCGGTCAATCATTGCGCCTCCAAAACATCTTGAGTCATTGCGTAGATCTTTCATAGTTCGATTGAATGCTTCAAATGCGCATTTGTGCGTCATTGTACATTCATAATCGATGATGATTTTACTTGCTACCAAAACTTTCGCCATTGCTGAATGTTTCGCAATGTTGCAAGTCGAGTTTTCAGCCGATTGAAGGTCTATCGACAATTTCAACGCTGAGCAACTGCTACAGCAATATTGGATCTCGCACGAACAGTGGCCAAACTTAATGAAATGAGGAATGCCTTCTCAGTTCCACTGGGCGCATCGAAGAAAAATAATCCACCATTTCCATCAAGAATTATATAGCTAAGTAGATAAAATAAAAAAAATTGGATAAAAAATAAAATAGAAAGGAGCTTCCCTTTTGAGTTTTTCTGACTTTTCTTTTTTCCTAAACCACCACTGTATTGAGACGAACAAAATAAAAAAAACAAAATGTCTCATAATTTTCTTGATAACTTTTTTTTTGGTGAATTTTTCCAATGTTTTAATAGTTATTATGCTATTCGGAACGGAGTCAAATCCAACAAAACAAAGATCATAAAAATCGGTCCAGCCGTTCTTCAGTTATAAATGGTGTAACTAACCCGACTTTGTTTTATATATATAGATATATATAATTTTCAAAGTTTTTTTGATCGAGCGCCGCATAGCGGGTGCACGCTCGAGGCATAGTGCTCTCTCTCTCTCTCTCGTTCTCTCTTATCGTGGTGCTGGTGGAGGGGGAAGTTGTTTTCTCTTGTTTTTTTTTGTTTTTTTTTGCTTTAAATAAAATGAATTATTAAATTTGTCGGTGTGGTGTGATGGGAGCGGAGACTCCCTCTGTGTCGGCATAGTGTTTACGGTCCCTTGGTGCCGCATTCAATTTCGTAACCAGGGCTTGGCCTTGTTTGACTTTGAATGGATGCGCCCACCAAGGCACCTCTCTCTACTCTTTTATGATTATTGTGTTGTTTGTTCCTCAGGTTCCGTCCGACGAATTTCGGCGGAACTCCGGTTTTTTTATTATTATTATTTGCGTTCCCCCTAAACTTCTGTTAATCACGGTGTAAGCCAGGAGCGTCATGCAAGCCTCAAACCCCTCGACCTTAGCACTTCTCCCTGAGAACGTAGGCGGCAAAAATCACCGTGGATGCCTCTGCATGCGCTTAGTGATATTTGCAGGATGGCAGTAGCCATCCTGTAACATATCTCATAAACGAATTTTCCCGAAATTAGAACCCATCGATATCAATTTCGAGCATTTGCACTTTACCTATTTTTTTCAAAATTATGCGCTCCAAAACAATTCGACAGCGGAATCCGGTTCCTTCTGCATGAACTCTAAACAAATTTTCCTGAAATCAGGAACCATCACAATCAATTTCAGTTACTCGAAAACACGCCTGCATCAAGTTCGTGCTAGTCGAAAAATATTAAAGATAGTGGACCCGTGCTCCGCTGGATGGGGCTTTTTTTTAAATCCGCGTTTCGCCTAAAAATACTGGACCTGGGATCTAAATGTCCTTCCCTCTTATTTGGGGTAATAAATCCGCATTGATTTACCCAGTCGGAAATTTCCACCAATTTTTGTTTGGTAGTGAAATAAATAATAGAAAACTTGCAAACAAATTTGGAAAAATGATTAAAGTAGCCGGCGAAAAATCGGATTTTATAAAGAATTTAATGCAAATTATAATCCGCATGCGGAAATATCCACCGATTTCAAAAATAGCGGCCCAGGACTCAACCAGATGATCGGTACGCTAAGAAAGAAATAAAAAAAACATTTTTATTATTTTTTTCTGAGCCAAAACACCAATCGCAGTTTTTCTGAAGTTCTCGTAGATCTCTTACAACAATTTTCATAAAAATTCTTCGAAATTTAAAATAAAATTTTGTCAAATCTTAATTGTTTTGGAGATGCGCATGAATTTAATTAAAATCTTTCTTGACTGTTTCTTCAGTATGCAAGTAGGCAGTCCACCAGAATGTTTATCCATAGCAGCTAATTACTGATTTATCAGAAACCTCAAAATTTTTCAACTCCACTACTATTTGGGAGGTAAATGTTACTGGTAAAATTTGTATCTAGTACCTAGTTTGTATATCTATCTGAAAGGAAAATTTGGAAAAGGAATTGTAACTGTGGTTAAATATGTGGTCATTTCATCTATAAGACCATCAAGTGCGTAGAGCATTTACGCTTACACTGGCCTATTACCAGTATTTAGTATGATAATGTTACATGCAGACAACAATTTTTTCTGTAGAATAATGCTTATTTGATTGATGTCTGAGAAACCTCAACATTCGAGCTCAATATCATGACGGTTTACATATTAAACAATTTCCATAAAATCCTAAGAAGCTGTTATTTCATGTTCTTTGAGGATCAATGGTTCTTGAATAAAGAAGACTTATTTTGAAAGTGCGTTTTACATCCCAAGAACTTTCAGTTTTAGTCTCTTCCACAAGAGTCCTTCTTTTGAACAAAAATGTTCTCTCTGTGAGTTTCTAGTATCTACCGAATTCGGAACCTTAAAAATTTAGTATTAAAGCTGAAACCATATTTGTACTTCTAACAAGCATATGGAGGGCGTGGGTAGTGGGGACCTAGAATTTGATACATCCCAAATGCGTCGCACGGATACAGGTAGCTACAGTTCATTTTACCCATATAAAGGTTCGTCGAATGTGAATTACATTTATCCGTAAAAATCAATTGTTTAGCAAAGGTGTCAATTAATTTTGCAACGATTAGCACGAAAAGGTAGTGATGGTGACAAACTGTGTCCCTCTGCAGAAAAATTTTTTAATCTCTCTACTGGATGGGGCATACTGTTGAAAGGCATGCTATATGAGATCATTTCGTCCACTTTCATTTCACAATAACTTTTATGCTGTTCGCATGCATATCGCATCAATACTCAAACTCTGTAGTCCCTTGATGCAAGGGAGTATAGGTCCATATTTCGTTAACATGAGAACATAGTAAACGAAATAACTTCTAAATATAATTCCATGAAACTAGATTACCACATAATTTAATTAATGGCAGAATGCAAAATTTAGTTCCGATATCGCGACAACCTCAACATTGAAAAGTAAATTTGGTTTTATAAATTTTTTACCATATTCGATTCAGACACATCTAAAAACCATGTCCAAAACTATCGAGCCGTCTTGAATGTGTAAATATACGTATAGTAAAATTATTTAAAATATTTTGAAGACTCGTGTTGAATTTTAATTTTGAATACAAAAAAATTTCTTTTAATACAAAACTTTACAGTAACCATTATGTTTACCATCCTCACTTACCAATTTGTATTAATTTGTAATACATTTTCATTTTTGGTGCTGTTGTAAATTGTACTTATAAGTATCGATAAAATAATAAATTAAATTAATTTTATAAAATTGACAATTTTAATAACCAACAACAACAACAACAACAACAGCATTAAATATCTAAGTGTATATGTACGAAACGAAATAATGTACAATCGAAAAGACAACGCGGCCTGATAACCCATTGCTAATTGGGAGCAGTAGTATAAAATACTCGTACTTAAAACTATTTAGTATCATAACCGCATTGTATATTCAACAGTGCACATCATATTTTTTAATTAAATATTTTATTTATTTATTAATTAATTAATAATTCGAAAATAATTATAATAAAATGGTTTCTCGACTTTCGATAGTGTTAACACTCGGTTGTGTCGTGGCCGCAGTACAGTGCGCATCAATTGCTGAAACGCCCCGCATCCATAACGGGGACCAATTGATTATGTCGATTGCAAATGAATGCTTTGATGGGAATACGATGAGCTGTTTAAAAGGAAAAGTGCTCACATATTTGGATACAGTGCTAGGATTAAAATCGGAACAAGCACGTTCGTTTACAAGTGAAAATGTTGATCGTGTTATTTTCGATCGGGTTGGACGAATTTTAGCCGGAAATGAAATTACCGTACAATTGCCAAAAACAGTTTTTCAAAATGCTGTTGTATCGTATCGGGCCGATCGTGGACTAGATTTTGATGTGCCAGAGGATGAACAGGATGAAGGTGAGGGTTGTGATATGTTTACAATTTATAATTTACATTAACAATGTTTTTTTTTATATATATATTTCAGCTCGTGGTGATATGCTCAAAAAGAAATTACTTTTACCAATTTTACTTTTAATGAAATTGAAAATGAAAGCTTTAATGCCAATTTTTGTTGCTATAATTGGATTAAAAGCAATGAAAGCTTTAATTTTATCTAAGCTAGCAATCACAATCGTATTAGGTTTCGTTCTTGTTCAACTACTTAAGAAAAAAGGTATGGAGATGCCAATGATGATGACCCCAATGGCACCACCACCCGATCAATATGGTGCCCCATCTCCCGCGCCTGCACCCGCATCATCGTATGATCCAAGCTGGGAACCAAATACCGGAGGACCATACTCACGTGTTTGGTCACCATCCTCAAGCGTTTCGAGTTCAGATTTAGCATATAGTTCATACTATCCATCAGCATCCAGTGGTTCGTCTAGCTCTGGTTCATCCGCATCATCATCTAGTTCATCGCATTAATGACGTGGTCTATACACGTTGCGTACCTGTATAAATATTTTTATTTTAAATACGAAAATTGGAGTCACAAATCGAACAATAAATTTTGCACTAAATTTTAATAATTTTAAGACACACGACCCGTTGAATGCACTCTATTTCATAATGACCTTATTTATTTGTCAGTATAATTTGTAGATATTGAATATAATAAATTATTTAATTTTATTTATAAAATAAATGTATTATTCATTTTCTGCAGGAGCCTATTTACACCGGCAGGGCTGCCCATTACAGAAATATGAAATTAGCATTCCACTCTAGATGAAATTTAAAACACCGAAGACTGATAGCGAGGAAGATGAATTATTGAAGTTATCATTTTTAAAAGTTTTTCAAAACTTTTGCAGTTTTAAAAAACAGTTCTTCATTACAAGTTAAAATGAACAAGTTGTTGTTAGAAAATCGTATAAGAATTTGAATGAATTTTATTTATTAGTACGCCTTGTGTGTAGAAAACATGACAGAAGTAATCTATGTGTTCGACTTAAAAACAATAAAATCTGCCCAATTCAGAAAATTTCTTCATAATAATAAACCATTTTGCCATACAACATGTCTCGTACGAAACATAGGTTTGTAACTTTGCTAGCCGGTTTAATATTCAGCACAAATTAAATATCAAATATTCACTACATTTTGTTTTAGTTCAAATTTTAGTTGTGGCGCAATGTAGAATAAAAAAGAAAATTTACTAAATAATGACTATTGATGGTTATTAAATAAATTTGCAAACGGTTGCATACATTGAAAGAAAAACATCGTTTTTTACATCGATGTATATCGAAGATCTCTACTCCTACCTATCGGCTTATCATAGTTTCTGGTAATATAAAACAAAACATTTTGTATCGTCGATTTAAAATCAATACTATACACTGTACGGGCGGCGGATGGCATAACTGACTCTCGACATGCCAGTATATTTCATCCAGCAGTAGTCTTCTCCAAGATCTAAGACAAACAATTCCAAATCTTAAAAATCCGTGAAGCTAACCATCAGGAATTCGGTTCTAGGAGCATCAAGTTGATTAGAAATATTGTTCAAACTATATATTGGAAGTTCGATAATTCGACTGGAAGTAGAAACATGTTTCAAATTCAAATGTCGAATTAAAGCAGAAAGCTGCAATATATTAGCTTAATTTAAACGTAGTTATTTTTTGGACTTCCTGCGGTACTTCGAAAACGATCGAAAGTATCAAGACCTTGTTAAAGTTAGCCGATAGTTTCCAACCGACAGTAAAAAAAAATCCGTAATGCAGATAGTGTATTTGCTAACGTAGCCGAAATAATAATATGAAATGTCAAATATTAATACTTCAGTCGAAAGTCATCAGCCGACATTTTTCAGCCGAAAGTATTTTTTATTTAATAAATATTTGTTTTCTATAACAAAAAAAAATCAACTGAAACCGTTAAATATAAAACAATAAACTAAAATTTTAATAACATTAGTATTGTTTGGAAAATTCAGTTTCCATAGGGAAACTTGTATAAATATATGATTCAATCAAAATTTGAAATTTTTTAAAAATTGAAGGTTTTTTGACGTGTGATAGCAGGAAATAGATTCAAATGCTGATCAAGCTAATTTATTTAGTTTGTAATAAAGATTTTTGATTACAGAAGATCTTTGAAGTCGTCAGAGCGGACAAGATATTTACTTTTTGAAATTATAGATATCTTGGAAACTACAGAGTTAATTTGAAATGCTGTTCGATATTGCAGTACTTAGATAGTTTTTCATAGATCTTGGCATTTCTTTGGTTAAATTATTGTTTAGGTTGTGTAGCGAGACTGTAAATTGGTGAAGGTTTTGATTAGCTTGTTCTAGGTTGAATAAATAATTATCGCTGGTTGTGCTTTTTTATGATTTAATACGATTGGGTTACTTGGTTATCAAGGACCCTACAGTTATGTTAGCTACTTATGATTCAGTCTGTCTTCTTACAGATTCCTGATTGGTTTAAAAGTTTTATTTAATTCTGGTTTAATTTGTTTGGATATTGGGGTTCTCAAACTGCGCCAAATATCCATTATTGATATATTACCTTACATATTTCAAATAAGCTGTTTTTGAAACCAGATTTGATTTGGTCATTTTATATTTTTATAAATAAACATATTTGTATTAGATTAGGGATGGCAAGGACAAGTAACCTTCATTAAATTAACAGATTCACAAAGATTATATCCGTTGAAGCTGAAATGATCGTTCCTGCTTTGATACAAGTACTACAATATTTGGTGATTTCTGGATTCGAGTTATTTTGATTTGTTTTAAGAAAACCAAATTAATTTAGTTACTACTAATCATAAGATTACATTTATTTATTGGACAGGAAATTTACTGCAACTTAATTAATTATAAATTTTACTTATAATTAAATTTTTTTTTAGGATTTCTGAATATTTATATCCAAAAAAAATCAAAAATAATTGTGTTATCTTGTGCTAACCGTCTTATATTATATTTCAACTAACTATTGACTACTTAGGTGTTTGAAACCGGTTCAATTTCCAAAATAATTAGCAAACCTTTCCTATTCCTCCTTCTTGTTATATGTAAAAGAGTGTGTGGGTGTGCCAGACGTAAACCGGAAATCTTACTTAGGTTTGGTCGCACATTCCAATCAATCAAATAGCAGGAAATAGATTTAAATGAAAGGTTTTAATAGTAGTCACACCTGGATAAAATTTGAGGTCAATTGTCACGTGGGGAGTTTGGAAAAACTCGATTGAATATATTTCATATACACAATATTTGATCATTTCTGAAAATTGACCGTTTAAAGTGTGCGAGTGCAATTTTTATGTGAGGAGTTTTACCAAACTCTACACCTGAAAATTGACATGAAATTTTTTCCGTAAACACGTAAACAAATAGTTTTGCCTACGCGTTTTGTCTACGTGGTTTTGAAGAAGAGAAAACTTCTAAAAACACAAACCATATTGCAATCATCGACCAACACTTGCTTAGTATATGATCTACGATGCTCAGAAATATACCGTATTGAAGATGAAAAAAAACTTAAAATTATCTCAACCAATAATCAGCTTGAACATTACTGTTTCAAAATGAAAGCAATATAAACTGATGAAAAGATGAGCGAAACGAATTTGGTTCAATTATAAGGAAGCTATCGAATATTTGGATCAATATGAAGAGCATGAGGACCACGAGCGGAAACAAAAACTACTTGAAACGAAAACCATGTAGACAAAACTAAGTAGACAAAACCATGTAAAAGAAACAAAGAAGGCAAATCCTCTTAGAAAAAACCATGTAGACCAAACCATGTTGACAAAACCACGTACACAAACCCGTGTAGACAAAACTACGTAGACAAATCCGCGTACAAAACCATTTAAACAAAACCACATAGAAAAACCTATGTAGACATAACCAGGTAGACAAAGCCACGTAAACAAAAGCATGTAGACAAAACCATGTAGACAAGTCCGCGTAGACAAAAACACGCAGCCAATTTCAAGTAAATAAAACCACGTAGAGAAAACTAGGTAAACAAAACCATGTAGAACAAAACCACATAGAAAAAATTATGAAGACAATACCACGTAGACAAAACCAATTAAACAAAAGCAAGAAGACAAAACAACGTAAACAAAACCATGTAGGCAAAACCATGTAGAATATTTCACGTAGATAAAACCACATAGAAAAAGCTACGTACACAAAGCTACGTAAACAAAACCATGTAGACAAAACCACGTAAACAATTCTACAGACACAACCTCATAGACAAAACCATGTAGACAAATCCGCGTAGACAAAACCACGTAGACAAAATCATGTCAAGAAAAACACCTAAAGAAAACCACGTAGACAAAATCATGTAGACAAAACCACCAAGTAGACAAATTCGCGTAAAAATAACCGCGTAGACAAATCCGCGTAGACAAATCCGCGTAGACAAAACAATGTTAACAAAACCTTATAGACAAAACCAAGTAGCCAAAGCCGCTTAGCAAAAAGCACCTAGCGAATACGCGTAGAAAAAGACACGAATACAAATCTGCTTTTATAAACAAAAAGACAAAACCATGCAGACGAAATCGCGTAGAAAAAACCATGTAGACAATTCCGCATGGGCAAAACCACGTAAACAACACCATGAATACGAAACTTCATAGACAAAACTATGTAGACAAATTAAGGTAGATAAAACCAATTAAACAAAATTATGAAGACAAAACACCATAATCATAACCATGTATACAAAACCGCGTAGATGAATTCGCGTTCACAAAACCTCGTAGACCAATCCGCGTATAAAAAGACATGTTGACATATTCGCATATATAAACACCACGAACCATATAGACGAAATCGCTTAGGCAAAACTATGTGGACAATTCCGCGTAAACAAAACCGCGAAAACAAAGCCATGTAGACAAAATCACGAAGAAAAAAACATGTAGACAAATTCGCGTAGCCAAATACCACGTAGACAAAACCATGTGTAGACAAAACCGCGTAGACAAATCTGCGTAGAGTAAACCGCGTAGACAATACCGCATAAACAAACACACGTAAATAAAATCCGCGTAAACAAAACCACGTAAACAAAACCATGTAGACAAAACCACATAGACAAAACCATGTAAACTAAACAACGTTGACAAATCTACGTAAACAAAACCATGTAGACAAAACTACCACGTTGACAAACCCGCGTAGTGTAGACAATACCACAACATAGACAAATTCGAGTGGATAAACCCGTGTAGGAAAAACCACGTAAACAAAATCATGTAGACAAAACCATAGACAAAACCATGTAGACAAAGCCATATAGACAAACCAATTAGCCAAAATCGTTGAGACAAAACCGAGTAGACAACTACATTGGCAAAAAGATGTAGAGAAAACTACGTAGACAAACCCGTGAAGACAAAACCACGTAGACAAGTCCGCATAGACAAAAGCACCTAGATAAATCCGTGTAGAGAAAACCATGTCGACAAATATACATGGTTTTGTGTACAAGGATTTGTCTACATGGTTTTGCCTACGTGTCTTTGTCTACGCGGATTTGCTTACTTTGTTTTGTCTACATAGTTCTGTCTACGTGGTTTTGTCTACACGGGTGGATTTATTTACGTAGTTTTCTCTACATCTTTTTCTCTCAACGAATTTGTCTAGTTGGTTTGTTTACATGGCTTTGTCTACATGGTTTTGTTTACGTGGTTTTCTAAACATAGTTTTGTTTACACGGGTTTGTCTACGTGATGATATTGTCTTTATGGTTTTGTTTACGTGGATTTTCCTATATGGGTTTATCCTTTCGAATTTGTCTATGTGGTTCGCGGGTTTGTCTACGTTGTAGTTTTGTCTACATGGTTTTGTTTACGTTTATTTGAGAACGTTTTGTTAACGTAGTTTTGTTTGCGCGGATTTTTTTACGCGTGTTTGTTTACGCGGTGTTGTCTACGTGGTTTACTCTACGAGGATTTGTCTAAGCATTTTGTCTACGTAATTTTTGTTTACGCGGATTTGTCTACGTGGATTTATTTACGTGGTTTTGTTTACTTGGCTTTGTCTACTTGGTTTTTCTACACGGTTTAATCTATATTATTTTGACTACGCGGATTGGTCTACGCGGTTTTGTGAACGCAAATTCATCTACGCGGTTTTGTATACATGGTTATAATTATTTGGTTTTGTCTTCATAATTTTGTTTATTTGGTTTTGTCTACATGACTTTGTCTACATGGTTTTGTCTATGAGGTTTCGTATTCATGGTTTTGTTTACGTGGTTTTGTCTACGCGGAATTTCCTACATGGTTTTTCCTGCGTGATTTCGTCTACATGGTCTTGGCTTCGTGGTTTTTATAAACGAGGATTTGTCTTTGTGTCTTTTTCTACGCCTATTTGTCTAGGTGATTTTCGCAACGCGGCTTTGGCCTCTTGGTTTTGTCTACAAGGTTTTGTTTACGCGGTTATGTATACGCGAATTTGTCTACGCAGTGGTTTTCTTTACGTGGTTTTGTCTACGTGGTTTTCTCGACATGATTTTGACTACGTGGTTTTGTTTAATTGGTTTCATATGGTTTTGTATACGTGGTTTTTGTCTACGCAGATTTGTCTACGTGTCTTTGTCTGCATGGTTTTGTTTACGAGGTTGTTGTTGTTGTTTTGCCTACGCGGATTTGTCTACGCAGATTTGTCTAAGTGGTTTTGTATACATTGTTTTGACTATGTGATTTTGTCTACATGATTTTGTTTAATTAGTTTTACATGGTTTTGTCTACGTGGTTATTGTCTCCGTGTCTTTGTTTACGATTTTTTCTTACGTTGATTTGTCTACGTGGTTTTGTCTACATAGTTTTTTCTACTCGATTTTGTCTGCATGGTTTTGTCTACGTGGTATTGTCTACATTGTTTTGCCTACGCGGATTTGTCTATGCACATTTATTTGTCCATGTAGTTTGGTTTACACGGGTTTGTCTACACAGATTTATCTACGCGGATTTGTCTACTTGGTGGTTTTGTCTACATGGTTTTGCTTATGTGGTTTTGTCTACTTTGTTTTGTCTACACGGGTTTGTGTACGTGGTTTTCTCGTCATGGTTTTGTTTACCTGGATTTGTTTACCTAGTTTTGTCTTCACATATTTGTCTTCATGGTTTTCGTCTACGTGGTTTTGTCTACTTGGTTTTGTCTACGTGGTTTTCTCAACGAGGATTTGTCTTCGTGGTTTTGTCCACGGAGATTTGTCTACAGGTTTTTGTAAACGTGGTCTTTGTGGTTTTTTCTACATAGTTTTGTACACCCGGATTTGTCTAGGTGGTTTTCGCCATGCGCATTTGTCTGTATAGTTATATGTCTACTTGGTTTTATCTACGTAGTTTTTTCAACGCGTATTTGCCTACATGGTTTTGTCCACGCAAATCTTTTTGAGTATGTGTTCTTAGTCTTTGTCTACATGGTTTTGTCTATGTGGTTGTGTCTGTGGATTTCTCTACGTGGTTTTGTCAACACGGTTTTATTTACGTGGCTTTGTTTACGTAGCTTTGTCAATGTGGTTTTATCTTCGTGAAATTGTCTATATGGTTTTGTCTACATGCTTTTTTGTCTACATTTGCTTGGGGTGTTTTATCTACGTGGTTTTATCTGTTTGTATGCTTTTGAAAATTACAAATTGTTCCGAGATAATTTTGTTTCCGCTCGTTCTTCTCTTGCTCTTCATATTGATCCAACCATCTGATAGCTTTAGTCAAAATCTTTTCGTACATCTTTTCGTCAGTTGCTACTTCTTTCATTTTGAAACAGTAACGTTCAAGCGCATTTTTGGCTGAGATAGTTCTTAGTTTTTTTCATCCTCAATACGTTATTTTTGACTATCGTAGATCATACGCGCGATATCTTTGTTGCTAAGTAAGTGTTGGTCCTCGCTGATTGCAATATGGTTTGTGTTTTAGTAGATTTCTCCACAGCTGACACATTCAAGATACCGTGTTCATTAATTTCGAATGTAGCACCAAGCATTGTGTCGGCTTGGCTGCCATGTAAAATTGCTGCTTGAATAGCTGTACCATATGCAACAACCTCATATAGGTTAGTCGTTTTGTTTAATTGCCTTTCATTGAAAAATGTATGTAAATAATTTTGCTTTTTTGGAATACTGGTTGATCCGCCAACTAATACAATCACATCGATACTACACTTGTCAAGCTTAGCATAGCAGAGTGCCTGCTCAATAGGTTCCTAGAGTCAGTCAGAATAAATCGGCATTCAGTTCATTAAAGCGAGCGCGCGTAATTGAAGAGAAAAAATCAATTGCGAATCAATTTCAACGAAAGCCTCTTTGGTTGATGTACTCTTGGTTCGTTCTCAAGCTGTCCATAACCGAGTTCACGCGCGTTTCTTTAAAGTTAAATCATTTTTATATTTACGTTTAAATTCTTGAACGAAGTGATCTAGTACGCGATACCCAAATGTGTATTTCTTGCGGTAGATTTTACTTCCAAAACAGTTACATCAAAATTACCACCACCTAAATCAAAGTTGAGAACGTTGCGTTTGCTGCAGTTGGTGCGTTTATGATACGTATAACCAGAGACAACCTAAAAGAGATATTTCATCCTATGTAAACGTAAAAATTTGAACTGCGATTTCATTTTCTGTAAAAAGCCGCATACAATCAAAAATATTTTGTTTTTTTGCGTATACGCGTAAACGCAGTTTAACGAGAAAACACAGATACAACGACGACATTGGAATTATCAGAATGAAATTTTGTTATAATTTTTTAGTTCAAATGAAAAATCTTCTTTGATTGCCTGTGGAATAACATTTAACCCGGCAATCTTGTATAGCCTGTCTTTTGGGCATTTTTGAAATAAGTAGGCACTCCGATTACAGCATTCGCTACGGTTTTGCCTAAAAAGGCTTCAGCGGTTACTTTTATTTTAGCCAAAACCATTAGCCAATCTGTTAGGGGGAAATTGTTTCTGCTTGCCTTTATAATTAAGTTCGATTGTTAGATTTCCATTAACGCAGAGACGATCTGAAATGGCCAATGTTTCATTTTGGAAAACTTGATTGAATATATATCGTGCACCCAAAATCTGAAAATTCCTAAAAATTGAAAGTTTAAAAAATTGAACGCCAACAGTTTTTTTTTGTAAAATGTAAAAAAATTCTTTGTTGTTAAATTTTATTTAATAAGAATGATAACTCTATGGCCAAGTTGTAGTAATGTGCAGAAGGGCTGCGTCAAGCAATTCTAGTAATATTTAAATAGAACTCGTGACTAACAGAGCTAAAGAACGCGCGTCAACAAATTAAAATATGTACTCAATGTCAGTCACCGGTGACTGACAACGAGATCAATATGTTAATGGACCGTAATTTGGATGGAATTTGATTAATGGTTCTAACAGCATCAATTTGATTACGAGATATTGTTCAAATTTTGTATGGGATGTGCGGTGATACGTCTGGAAGTAGCAACATGTTTCAAATTCAAATGTTGATTTAAGTAGATCAATCAACGAGATACCTTAAATGTTAACTAACTATTAAAAAATATATTCCCAGTCTTAAACATAAATTCAAGTCTCATTTTTCAAAACAATTAATAATTTTAATTTCATTTTATAGTTTGTAATAAATATAATTAAATTGTTGTAATGTTGTAGCTTTTGTCTAACATCTTATGTACTATATGGTTGTCTTTATAAAATTCATAATCATCAATAAGAAAATAAAATACCTGGATATACCTTTACACTCCTATATCACTTTGACTGAGGTGCATCATGTTTACCATCAATGAAACATTGTGTTATACCACATGCTAGTTGTTGTGTAGCACGCTAACACTGGTTCGTAACTTTACTAACCGGTATTTTATTCAGCAGAAAATACGAATATTTCGTATACGTGAACCATTTTATATTGTTTCTTATATTTTACCCGTGGTGCGCGACGAATCTGAAAGAGGAATTTTATAACATATTCAAAATATTTTTTTGAAAAGCAAGAAACGGTAAATTTAAGTAACAATTTAAGTAAATTTTATTTTGATTTAATAAATATCAAGTGCTTTGGTAAACCACAAAAGAAATGTAAATTTAAAAATAATAGATTAAAATGATATTCGAAAATCTGGTTAGAGGTACACCAAAATCACATGTCATGACCGATGATAAATTCAGACTTAGCAATAGGTAGCTTAGATTTTGGTTTTATGTGAATTATAAGCTAATGTACATCATCTTTAATTCTCGGTTAAAAGTGTCGAATAAATTTTCAGAATTTTTTTATATTCGATTCTTTGACTACTTTTGAAATTTTATATACATATCTGACTTTGTATGAAATGTTCGATATGTGCATTCAACTTATCGACCTTGTCGACGTTTAGTGTAGACGTAGACCGGGCGAATATGTATCATCTGAACTTATTCACATTCTGTGTGCATCATATTCATTAGAAATTCTAAGTATCAACTAATTTAAATTCTTATATATTTGACCCTGTCTTAAGGTATATTGTTACGAATTTTAGGTATACGAAGTTCATTTGCAATGGATTTTTAAAATAAAACTCATGTTTAAGACGTCGTTGAAGTTATTCGGCATTCTATCCCAGGAAATTTCTTCATCAGGCAACAATAAACATATCAATAACAAATTTGCTCTTTTGTGAAGGGCCCAGCCCAGAAATTTTATCAACGAAAAATTATCAAATTTATTATATTCGATTTGTTATTAATCAAAGTATCAAAAAACTGTAAGATTATGAGATACAAATGTAGTAATGGGCAAGTTCCACAAATTAAACTCTGGGCTAGAAATTTCATTGATTTTTGTATAAATTTTGTCTCGCGCAAACAAAAACAAAAATGATTTCGAAGAAAATAAAAATGTTTCGGAACAGGGCTAAGTGATTTTGAGGTGTTTCTACTACTAGCTAATTTTAAGCCTAAGCTAGCTTTAACGAAATCATTGTTAAGGAAATTTTTAGCACCGGAGTAGGACAATAGTTACGAAGGAGGTAGAAAATTCTTGCAGTTGAAAGCAGATACTGGTTGACTGAATTGACTTGCGTTTTCTCATTAAGTCAAGTGTCCAAGTGAACAATAATATATTTAAAGGAGTCAACTTTTTCAATCCTAAAACACTCAGAGTGGTAAACAATAGATGCACATTCAGACTTGTTCACCCGTGGCAAATTATGTTCAAATTTATGTTACCTGGCAATTTAAATAACATGCCTAACATGTTCCGCTTTTATAGATTAGAATTAATCATCGAAATAACATTACTGGTGAATTTGCCAAAGCTGTCATCGGCAAATACGGTTGAGTGTCCATGCGGATTCAATATAAAACTGAAAAACACCAACGTCAACACATTTCGGACCGCGTATAGAGCAGAAGAGAGCAGATGCTTGTGATCAACCATGTCGATGCCAAAGCAATATTTATTGCACTTAAAAATTCCAACAAGGCCGATTCGGTACTTATACCTCGATGAAAGCCATGTAAAAAACTAGAAACTGCCTTTTCAAGGACTTACAGGATTACTGGCTGCAAGGCAATATGTCTATAATTACCTTTATCAAGGCGATTAACATTCATGGAAATAGGAATTATAGTTGTTGTTTTCAGTCGATCAGGTACAACTCCTAGCTAAGAAAAAATGATAAAAATGTGCGCAAGAACGGTACTAATATGCCCAGCAATGACTTTTACTATAAAATTACTTAGAGCAACGTTTTCAATTGAGTGTTTTGGTTCTAAAGCACAGATAGTTGAAAAAAATTCAAAACTAGACACTGGGTTGACTAAAGTGTCGTGTGGCCGAAATTAAATGGCAAATCGAAACTTAAGATAACGTGTTGCTAGTGCCAAATTTAGCACCTAAGTCTTTAGCAATACTAGTAAAAATCAATTCAACTCTTTAGCAATTTCTAAACCGCAACCGTAAGAAGTTTCTCGTTCTCCAAAAAATCCAGTTTTTTTTATCACCGCGGTTAATTAAAAAACGATTGAAATAATAATTTTCTTATCTTTTTTATTATCCTCATTAATTATGGCGTACATTCTAGTAAAACTTCCGCGAAGAATTCCTGAAATAACAGGACGCTTACTTTATTGCTGTCATTTACACGTCACGCAAGGTCAAAGGAAACCCAAACTCGTAAGCGTTTGATTTTAGATGAACAATTAGCAGCCTTCTAAAATAATAGAAATATTATCCAAAAATACATCAAAAGCTAGCAATGGATTGTCGAAGTTCAAAATAGAACAACAGTTTATATGATCCCGAGTTTCAAATAACAATAACAGATTAGGCTTCTTCGTGGAATTATGGTTCAAATTAGAGCCTGAAAATGATCAATGCAAATCAAAGAAAATGAATCTACACGCGTGGGAATATTAATCAATGACTCTTCATATTGCACAAAACCTCGACTATTCCTTGAAAAATAAAACATTTACAGGTCTAGATTGCAGCCAATAAATAAAAATAAGCAAATTTCTATTCAACCTTAATGTATCAGCAGCTGTTGATAAATTATGGGCATTTACTGATCAAGCTAAATTCGAATCAAAATAGGCGGCAATACCACCAGCCTTAATAAGAGTCCATTTCAATTTTATGAAGACAATTTATTAGTGTGATTCCAAATTTCACTCAAAATTATAAACGAGTGGTTTGTATTATATACAATAATGAAGATATTCCAAAATGTTTACACAAATATAACATAAAGAATGAACAACCCGAATTAAAGAATAAAAAATGAGGTGCATTTAATTGTACTTCATAATTGTTTTTAAGAATCATAGACCTGTTTATTGTTCCGGGGTATTGTTGGAATCCTAATACATGGAATTGTCATTTTATGATTTATGTAAAATGCAAGGCAACGAACAAACTGCAAAAATTCAAATCTGGCTTTTTACTATATATATAACAAAAGAACATCGATTTAGCGAATTATATCACATTAAGCAAAATAATACGTCCCTTAAGCTAGCAGAACCCACATAGCAGAACATTACAAGATAGTACGGATAATTATAGGCTAATTAAATGCCGCATTAAAAAATGTTGGGCTCCACACCTTCCAACTAAAACGCGGGTTCTGCTAGCTTAAGATAAAGTTAGCAAAACCCACATCAAAAACTGATTTAAAAACAATTGGAAAATTAACGGTTAATTTTAAGCTAATTAAATGCACTATTTAAAATTTTTATTATTCTGCTCGATCTAGAAAATGCAAAAGGCTTTATCATTTCAAAGCTAGCGAAACCCAAATCGAAAATCGGACCAACACTGAAATTAGAATGCAAAACAAGATCTATTGATAAGCAAATAATTTTAGACTCACTATGAGCTATTCAAATGCCTCATTAAAAAATTTTGGGCTCCACCCGTTTTTGACCAGACTTCAGGTCATTTAATCTAAAGCCAGCAGAACCCAAATCGAAAATCGGACCAAAACTGAAATAAGAATGCAAAACAAGTTCTATTGATAAGCAAATAATTTTAGGCTCACTATGGGCTATTTAAATGGACCATTAAAAAAATTTGGGCTCCACCCGTTTTTGACCAGACTTCAGGTCATTTAATCTAAAGCCAGCAGACCCCAAACCGAAAATCGGACCAAAACTGAAATTAGAATGCAAAACAAGATCTATTGATAAGCAAATAATTTTAGGCTCAAAATGAGCTATTCAAATGGACCATTAAAAAATTTTGGGCTCATTTAATCTAAAGCCAACAGAACCCAAATCGAAAATCGGACCAAAACTGAAATTAGAATCCAAAACAATATTTATTGATAAGCAAATAATTTTAGGCTCACTATGGGCTAATCAAATGCCCCATTAAAAACTTTTGAACTCCACCCGTTTTTGACCAGACTTCAGGTCATTTAATCTAAAGCCAGCAGAACCCAAATCGAAAATCGGACCAAAACTGAAATTAGAATGCAAAACAAGATCTATTGATAAGCAAATAATTTTAGGTTTACTATGGGCTATTCAAATGCCCCATTAAAAAAATTTGGGCTCCACCCGTTTTTGACCAGACTTCAGGTAATTTAATCTAAAACCAGCAGACCCCAAATCGAAAATCGGACCAAAACTGAAATTAGAATGCAAAACAAGATCTATTGATAAGCAAATAATTTTAGGCTCACTATGGGCTATTCAAATGGACCATTAAAAAATTTTGGGCTCATTTAATCTAAAGCCAACAGAACCCAAATCGAAAATCGGACCAAAACTGAAATTAGAATGCAAAACAAGATTTATTGATAAGCAAATAATTTTAGGCTCACTATGGGCTAATCAAATGCCCCATTAAAAAATTTTGGGCTCCACCCGTTTTTGACCAGACTTCAGGTCATTTAATCTAAAGCCAACAGAACCCAAATCGAAAATCGGACCAAAACTGAAATTAGAATGCAAAACAAGATCTATTGATAAGCAAATAATTTTAGGCTCAAAATGAGCTATTCAAATGGACCATTAAAAAATTTTGGGCTCATTTAATCTAAAGCCAACAGAACCCAAATCGAAAATCGGACCAAAACTGAAATTAGAATCCAAAACAATATTTATTGATAAGCAAATAATTTTAGGCTCACTATGGGCTAATCAAATGCCCCATTAAAAACTTTTGAACTCCACCCGTTTTTGACCAGACTTCAGGTCATTTAATCTAAAGCCAGCAGAACCCAAATCGAAAATCCGACCAAAACTGAAATTAGAATGCAAAACAAGATCTATTGATAAGCAAATAATTTTAGGGTCACTATGGGCTGTTCAAATGCCCCATTAAAAAAATTTGGGCTCCACCCGTTTTTGACCAGACTTCAGGTAATTTAATCTTAAGCCAACAGACCCCAAATCGAAAATCGGACCAAAACTGAAATTAAAATGCAAAACAAGATCTATTGATAAGCAAATAATTTTAGGCTTACTATCGGCTAATCAAATGCCCCATTAAAAAATTTTGGGCTCCATCCATTTTTGACCAGACTTCAGGTAATTTAATCTTAAGCCAGCAAACCCCAAATCGAAAATCAGACCAAAACTGAAATTAGAATGCAAAACAAGATCTACTGATAAGCAAATAATTTTAGACTCACTATGGGCTATTCAAACTCCCCATTAAAAAAATTTGGGCTCCACCCGTTTTTGACCAGACTTCAGGTAATTTAATCTAAAGCCAGCAAACCCCAAATCGAAAATCGGACCAAAACTGAAATTAGAATGCAAAACAAGATCTATTGATAAGCAAATAATTTTAGGCTCACTATGGGCTATTCAAATGGACCATTAAAAAAATTTGGGCTCCACCCGTTTTTGACCAGACTTCAGGTAATTTAATCTTAAGCCAGCAGACCCCAAATCGAAAATCAGACCAAAACTGAAATTAGAATGCAAAACAAGATCTATTGATAAGCAAATAATTTTAGGCTCACTATGGGCTATTCAAATTCCCCATTAAAAAAATTTGGGCTCCACCCGTTTTTGACCAGACTTCAGGTAATTTAATCTAAAGCCAGCAGACCCCAAATCGAAAATCGGACCAAAACTGAAATTAGAATGCAAAACAAGATCTATTGATAAGCAAATAATTTTAGGCTCACTATGGGCTATTCAAATGGACCATTAAAAAATTTTGAGCTCATTTAATCTAAAGCCAACAGAACCCAAATCGAAAATCGGACCAAAACTGAAATTAGAATGCAAAACAAGATTTATTGATAAGCAAATAATTTTAGGCTCACTATGGGCTAATCAAATGCCCCATTAAAAAATTTTGGGCTCCACCCGTTTTTGACCAGACTTCAGGTCATTTAATCTAAAGCCAGCAGAACCCAAATCGAAAATCCGACCAAAACTGAAATTAGAATGCAAAACAAGATCTATTGATAAGCAAATAATTTTAGGCTCACTATGGGCTATTCAAATGCCCCATTAAAAAAATTTGGGCTCCATCCGTTTTTGACCAGACTTCAGGTAATTTAATCTTAAGCCAGCAGACCCCAAATCGAAAATCGGACCAAAACTGAAATTAAAATGCAAAACAAGATCTATTGATAAGCAAATAATTTTAGGCTCACTACGGGCTATTCAAATTCCCCATTAAAAAAATTTGGGCTCCACCAGTTTTTGACCAGACTTCAGGTAATTTAATCTAAAGCCAGCTGACCCCAAAACGAAAATCAGACCAAAACTGAAATTAGAATGCAAAACAAGATCTATTGATAAGCAAATAATTTTAGGCTCACTATGGGCTATTCAAATGGACCATTAAAAAATGTTGAGCTCATTTAATCTAAAGCCAACAGAACCCAAATCGAAAATCGGACCAAAACTGAAATTAGAATGCAAAACAAGATTTATTGATAAGCAAATAATTTTAGGCTCACTATGGGCTAATCAAATGCCCCATTAAAAAATTTTGGGCTCCACCCGTTTTTGACCAGACTTCAGGTCATTTAATCTAAAGCCAGCAGAACCCAAATCGAAAATCCGACCAAAACTGAAATTAGAATGCAAAACAAGATCTATTGATAAGCAAATAATTTTAGGCTCACTATGGGCTATTCAAATGCCCCATTAAAAAAATTTGGGCTCCATCCGTTTTTGACCAGACTTCAGGTAATTTAATCTTAAGCCAGCAGACCCCAAATCGAAAATCGGACCAAAACTGAAATTAAAATGCAAAACAAGATCTATTGATAAGCAAATAATTTTAGGCTCACTTGATCTTGTTTTGCATTCTAATTTCAGTTTTAGTCCGATTTTCGATTTGGGTTCTGCTGGCTTTAGATTAAATGACCTGAAGTGTGGTCAAAAACGGGTGGAGCCCAAAATTTTTTAATGGGGCATTTGAATAGCTCATAGTGAGCCTAAAATTATTTGCTTATCAATAGTTCTTGTTTTGCATTCTAATTTCGGTTTTGGTCCGATTTTCGATTTGGGTTTTGCTAGCTTTGAAATGATAAAGCCTTTACATTTTCTAGATCGAGCAGAATAAAAAAATTTAAATAGTGTATTTAATTAGCCTAAAATTAACCGTTAATTTCCCAATTGTTTTCAAATCAATTTAAGATATGGGTTCTGCTAACTTTTTCTTAAGCTAGCAGAACCCACGTTTTAGTTGGAATGTGTGGAGCCCAAAATTGTTTAATGCGGCATTTAATTAGCCTAGAATTAGCCTATAATTATCCGTACTATCTTGTAATGTTCTGCTATATGGGTTCTGATAGCTTAAGGGACGTAAAATAATCTATGTACGAATCGCATTTTTTCTTACTCGTAGATGTATCATTTGTCGTATTTATCTCCGACAATATTCTACATAGTAATTATGGAATATTTTTGAAACGGATTTAATTTTCTTACAAAATGTCGAAAAATTTTATAAGTTACTTAAAATTACATAGACAGGTTACTAATCTCTACATAAAATAAAAACTTTTTCAGCATATTCTGTAGAGTTATTTAATTTACATACTGGTTTACTGAATATTCCGTCACTTGTTGTGGAAACAAAATTTTTACATAAATGATGTAAATATTTTACCAAGAAATGTATGTAAAATTCCATAAATCACGTAAATGTTTTTTTACTGTGGGCTTAAATTATGCCAAACGCTATTTAATATACGTCATAATACAGTTAAATGCCAAAACGTGAGTATGATCAATTTAATTCCGAAGAACTGTATGGGTGCCATTTAACAAGATCAAGTCAACTATTTACAAGATTAAGATTATATAATTTATTACCGTTTTACGATTACAAAATTACAAAACGAAATTCTTATCTCATTATGAAATATCTGTGAAAATTTCAATTAATCAATCAATTAATAAATAATTGCCGGGAAACGTGATACTATGTGAGTAAATTGCTAATGCTAATGGGTGCTTTAGTATTCTAAAAACCATGTGATTTATATTTATTTATGGGTCAGGTATATACACTCGGAAAAGATATTCGATTCCGTGATTGGACAGTATTATAGACCATAAGGTAACCACATCCTTTAAAATGCACAGCCATAAATTAAATTCTATTTATAACAAATAACCCAAACCATTTCTCTATATAAATACTCATGTAGTAATGTTGTGTGTGCGGTGTGCTAATGTTGTGACAGGTTAAGGTGATTAATTTTCATGGTCATTGTTTTCGTTTTGCTTTATAAGTTGTATTGTAAAATAAAATATTTCTACTTAAGATGTCTAGACCCCAAACGAAACTACAATAATACAGTTTTGTGTGGTATCAGTATATTATACCGTGTAAATTGCCATTAAGCACGAGTATTTATGTAAATATTGTGTAACACTTGTTATACAAAATTGATAGAAATATCATTCAATGCGATAGTTCTAATTATAAATTTTATTGAATTGACTGCTTTTGAACGATTGTACGATTATTCTGCTATTAACAGATCTCTATTCTAGTAATAGCTTCTTTGCACCTTATTCATTGCGTCCAGAATATATAATCATGTAATTTTCTTCACTTGTGTTTATTTTACCACTCTTTTTCCATCACACTTCACTGAGGCCGAGAATGATTTTGTTACGTATCATTTCTTTCTATAATTGTGTGAAAATTGGAACAACTCGAACTCAAGTCTAATCCGTCTATTCGAGTTTTGAAGTTTCAATTTCCGATTCGTGTCCGTATATGATAGTCGAGGGACAATATTCGATGCCGATTTGGATTAATGAAAGTGTGGTTCAAACCTTGCCAGCTTCCATGGCTTCTGAGCAAGGTATACTGGCCAACCGGGGGAGGGTTCATTCCTTGCAATTATTCACTTTCTTCTATGATGTTCCCAAGCGATGACCCAAATTTATACTAACCCAAGCCATGGTTGGTTGATGTTGGTGTTAAAGTTGTTATTGTCTTATCTGTTTCTGCCAATCGCCCTCCATATCAAGCATGAAAACTCTTTGTCGATGGATATTGGATTGGCGAATGTCTCCAACAAATGTCGTCATTCTTAGCAAAACCTACACAAAATGGGGCATCGTTTGCATCAGAAAACCTTCAAATGTATTCTTTTTCATGATATAAGATAAATCACAGTTATCAGACAATTTTAGTCTGGAAAAATCAAATCAACAGTACACCCACTTTTTTTTTTATTTTAATCATAGCACAACCAAAATAACTAAAATTGATCAAAAAAAGTCATTTAACTTATAAGTTTCGTAGTAAACTCAACTACGTTGCTCAAGAAACGGACGATAAAATAAGAAATAAAGTATTCGTTTTGAAAATATTTACGACAGACGGGAAATTTAGCACAGCGAATTTTCTTTAATGCATAGCCGAATTTAGCCTCGTATAGCGTTATGCTAATGGATAAAGGAAAGCAGCGTTATGCCGTATTCTCTACACCACGTAGATGATTAATATTCTACACATATCGATAATGTAAGTACAAAATTTCAAAAATAGCGTCGACAATGTAGAGAATGTAGACAATGTCAAAAATATTATTTCTGTTAGCAATCATCAAAATTCAATGATTTCTTTATTAACGGAACCATTTAGCAATTTCTTGTCATTTAAAAATTTGACTCTAAATTTTTATATAGGAAGGAAGCACATTTATGTATATGTCACCGTTAAAGTGCGAAATTGTTCACCTAAATACCCGTAGTATTGTGTATTCAACTTTAAGACAGATTATATTGTGGCAAGGAGGTTCAGCAACAGCTGCGTTCCCGTGAAAATTATGTCAGCTGTTAACCAGTACAGCTCTTGCTGGCTAGGTAGTAAAACGAAACCAGATAGACACGTTAAACGTAACACTTTTACTTAATATATATTATAAGGCTCGGAAAATGGAATGGGTCCAAAAATTTTGTAGGAAAACGTGGAACTGTTTATACAACTAAAGTTTTAAACGAAACCAAGGGTTATCAGAATATTAGTGCACAATATTCAACATAATCGCAATAAAATAAAACGAGATAAACTTAAATGAAACTCTTGAATTATTTTGTCTATTTCGGCATCATCAGTTAATTGTATTATAGGTCTAATTTTGCTTCATCTAATTGCTTTTGTTGTAATCGTGTAACAACATGTAATTCTGGATCGGTTTTATTCAGTTTAATTCTGCTGAGCGAGTCCGCGTTTGGATTTTGACTCCCAGGTTTATGGATTATCTTGTAATGGAAATCATCTAACCTAATACGCCACCTCATCATGCGGGATGATGGATTTTTAAATTATTAAGCCATATTATTGGCTTATGGTCCGTGACAATTGTGAATGGTCGACCGTAAACCTATGGCCGCAAATGTTCAACAGCCCATACCATCGCCAAAAGTTACTTTTCAATTGTCGGATAGTTATTTTCTGCTTCATTCAGCACTTTACTGGCATACGCAATAGGAACGTCGAAATTATTTATTTGTTGGGAAAGCACAGCCCCTATGGCCGTATCGCTTGCATCCGAGGTTATAATAAATTGTTCGGCAAAATCTGGGTACTGGAGTATTGGCGGATTTAGTAATGCATTTTTTATTTTAGAAAAGGATTCTTCATAAAAAGCATCCCAAATGAATAGTTCTCCCTTTTTTAATAAATTGATCCATGGTTTTGAAATTTCTGAGTACCTATTGATAAAATGCCTGTAATATCCAGTTAAACCCAAGAAGGATTTTATGTGTTTTTGATTTTCAGGTTGAGGATAATGTCAAATGGCAGTAACCTTTGATGGGTCAGGTTTAATTCCGTGTTCGGTTACATGGTGTCCAAGATAAACAATTTCCTTAGACAAAAATTGATATTTCCCTACATTAATTTTTAAATTGTTATTTTTAAAACAAGCAAATTCAGATTCAAGCTTCGCATTGTGATCTGTTAGATTATGGCCTGTCACTATAACGTCGTCTAAATACACTAAACATTTAATACCATTTAATCTACTTAGTATATGATTCATACAGTGTTGAAATGTTGCCGGCGCGCCTTTTAACCCGAATGGCATTCGCTTGAACTGGAAATGGCCTAAAGACGTGCTAAATGCAGTCTTTTCCTTATCAGATTCATCTAAGTATATGTGGTGATACCCATTTGCTAGATCTATCGTATAAAAGTATTTTGATTTACCTAGATGGTCCAAAATGTCTGAAATATTGGGTAACGGAAAAACATCGTTTACTGTGACATTATTTAGCGTCCGAAAGTCAACAACAACTCGCCATTTTCTTTGTTCATCTTTAGTTTTCTTTGGTACTACAATGAGAGGAAAATTCCACAAGCTTTTACTAGTTTCAATTATGTCGTCATCTAGCATTTGAGCAATCTGATTATTGATTTCATTTTTGGTTGATTCAGGCAAACGATATTGCTTAATGTATATATGATGTTGATTAGGTTCTACTCGAATTTTATGACGCGTAACATTAGTTGTGGTAACTTTATCACCCAGCAAATAAAAAATATCGTTGTACTTACGGCAATGGCTTAAGATTGAATTCTTTTCCTCCGAGTTAAGGTGATCTAGACTAAGCGATGATTGAATTATTTCCAACCGATTACTAATATTATTGGACCATGATCGTAAATGAAAAACTTCAAATTCCTCTAAATTTTGTAGCGATAAATCTAAGTTTTCTATTTTCAGGTCGTAATCGTTGGTATTAACAAGACTTAGAGTAGTTAAATTATTTTTAGAATTTACAATTGTGTTGGCAATATGAACTCCACTTAAAATTTCACGAGACTGACAAAAAAAATCTCTATTATTCGGAATAGTTAGATGAATTGTAAACGTTTTTTCAGCTCGAGCTGGCAATGATACATAAGAATTCGTGGTAAGTTTTAATACAATTATTTCGTTTTTGGATGGAATTTCAAGATTGTAATTAGAGTAATCAATCTTACATTTATGTTTGGATAGGAAATCCTTTCCGATAATACCAGCGGAAGAAATAGGGAAAGAGTTAGAAACAATTTGAAATGAATGTGGGATAATTAATGAATTTGAAATGGTTATGTTAGCCTCACAACTTGCTAAGGTTTCAATTGTTTCTGTAGTATTGCCTTTCACCTTACACTTCTGATCGGGATAGCATAATGTATTTTGCTTGATGAAATCTCGTTTAACTATACTGATATCACCACCAGAAAAAAATAAGAGTTTGATATTAATATATCTAAGTCTAACTGAACGTATTTTTTATCGTAATTATCGGAACTGAAATAAATTGAATAAAGATTTGAATTTAACGAATATGGATTACCGTTTGACTCTAGCATGGAATTAGAAGAGTTAGTATAAGAAGAATTTCAGAATCGAAGAAATTAAGATCTAATTTAGAATCAACAGGAAAATTGAGTTTCGATTCAGTTGCGAGAAGATTATTGTTTGATTTCGAACACTCTACTTTGGAATTTCTTGGATCCGAACAGGAGTGTTCGTTGAATTTTTTTAATCGGACCCTAGACCATTTCCCGAAGAAGGTGATTTTTCATTTCTCAAAGAAGATTGGTAAATATTGTTTCGTGAGTTTACGTATTGACGTTTCCGACATGAATTGATATGATGTCCAGGTATTTTGCAATAAGCGCAAATAACACTTCCTTGAGCAACGCGTATATTTGGAGACAAAGGTTTAACGTCGTTTGTTTTATTTGACACATTGTTATAAGTAGGAAGAGTTCTACTGATATGATTAGAGTTTGGTGTGAATTTGTGTAAATTGTAACATCCTTCAGCAGTATGACCATTCTTCTTACAAAGTTGACATCTAACACGAGTACTTGTTTGATTAAAGCTAATGTGGCTTCGACTATTAATAATAATTAACTCCTCTTCACACGCTTGATTTATTGCATCGTGGAGTTTCTTGAATCGACAAGCTTTAATAATAATTTTTATAGACTCGTTAAGACCCTCTTGAAATGCTTTGAGAGCTGTTTTAGAATTTAAATTTAAGATAGTGGTAGATGCTTTTTCTCCTTCTTGGATGCTTGGCTCCTATACACACCTCGTTCAGTTCTGATAACAATTTTTCGACTCGACCGGCATATGCGGTTACGCTTTCGTTGTTGATGAATATTTATTAATTCAATTTGAAGTTGTTCACTAGACCGCGAGTACTGGAATTTATTCTTCAATTCAAGTTTCAAATTTTCCCAAGAGTCAAATTTGGTATATTTTATAATGTCGTATGCTTTAGAAAAAAGTTTGGTTTTAAGCAAGTTTAAAAAAATTTCACTTTCGGTAGCTGCTAATTGCTTATAAACTACGTCACAACAAGAGAAAAATTTATGCAATCGATCAGCGTTACCATCAAAATCGGGAATTAATTTAAGAGCTACTTCAACGTTTAATTTAATCATATTTTTGAAGTGATTTTCCACGCCGTCAGAAAGAATTAATTTTGTATCTATGGATTCAAGAGTTTTTAATTGTTCGCCCGAATTTAGAGACAATGATCGTCTGTAATACATGCATACCACCCTGTATGGCATATACAATACTTTACATAAATTAGCATTTCCCAATAAGTTAAATTGCATTTACCAATAAATTAAATTAGCTTAAACTGCAATTAAATATTAATATTTCAATTAACAAAAAGTGATGACAAAAAAGGTAATTGTACGAGGTACAATGTACTGAAGAACGCTGACGGGTTTTTTTGTATAAATCGAGCGTTCACCAAAATTATAAATAAATAATTGAAGATAGAATTAGAGTTGAAGCAGAGCAGGTGTGAAGAATAAAAATGTAAACTAAAGTGTAAAATAAAGTAGAACTAAGTATGTTATAAATCCCGTGTCTTTTATTAATGAAGTGAATAAAGAAACCAATAGAAACTTTACACGTCGCTTTTTATTAATAACACGCATGCGCAATTTTAAATCGTTAATATTGGCTATTTGATTTGTATTTTCCAATGACATTGAACGAGAGATAATAAATATTAACCATATAATATATATTTGTTAGGTTGATAGCAAAATTTAAAGGCAATAAAATAATAAAAATAGAACAAACAACCAAAATTCCAAATTTCTATTTATATGTATGATAATAAAACTTTTAATTAAATTTGAGAGAAATAAAGATTTGAACACTAACCTTGAATAATTATTATATTGCAGTAATGAATATAATTATTACATTAATGATGTACTGCTGGTCCATTTTATGGCATAATCCCTTTAAAAATTAATTGTTGATAGCCTTGTTTGATTTGTTGTAGAATTGATGACGATTATAATAAGATTGTTGAAATTATAACCTGATGGTTTTAATTATAATTGATTCGGATCATCTGGATCAATTATATGAGTTGAAGCGATGTATGTTGATTCCAATGGATGATAATTTTTCAATCGCGTTCATAATGTATAGTCCATATAATTATACTAATGAAGTTGAGATTTAATGATGTAGATACGATTTCATCAAATCACTTTTTTATGATGATAAATCGTGTTGTTAAATAGATAAAATGGCAAAATGTAGAACGTTTGCCAGTTACGTTATGTTGATAATATTAATATCTTAGAATTACATGTGAATATTTTTTGATAACTGATGCTGTTAAAATACAACGTTATATTTGATGGTACAATTGCATTGCAACTTACGAAAACTGATGATTCACTGAGCACATTTTTATTTCAGCGAAATATTTTGAACAGTTACACATATTTTTACGGTTACGTACTTATACTTTACGATAGTTTTTACTTATAACTACTGACATTTTATAATTCAGTTAATTCACTAGGCTATATTTGGTAACATAACTTATTTTTATCATAGCACGGTTCACTTTTATATTAAGGGCTTTCACGTTACACCACCTTTCACAATCACAAAACTGTTTTTAGAAATTATTTGTTAGCAAACATGAGGTTTGCCGATTACCACTCACAATTAAAACTTTATTTTGATTTTTTATGTTTAATGTTTATATTTTTAGAAAAGAAATTTACTAGTCGAACAAGATTTAAGATTTTGCTCGGTTTTTGTTGTACACCTTGTAAATTTTATTTGGTTTTATATTAAAGTTCTTTACATTTATTAAGTTTTAAATTTTATTAACTTCAAGTTATTATTTTACATTCAATTTTATTTACTGGACATAACTATTGTCCGATATATTTAATTTTAATTTCCAAAAAAATACTTCCCCGTTTTCAAAATTTCAAACCCTTATATAGCTTTTGAGAAGTATATAAAATTAGGTAAATAATAGGTTTACTAATACAAAATAAGAAGTAAGAAGTATATACATTATATAAAAATACTAGCTGATCCGGCGAACTTCGTACCGCCTCAAAATCAATAAATGTTGTTTAAAGTTATTATAGCTTAATTAAATTGAGTATTTTTATTAAGATTAAATGAATTCTCTCTCTCTCTCTCTCTCTCTCTCTCTCTCTCTCTCTCTCTCTCTCTTTCTCTCTCTCTCTCTCTCTCTCTCTCTCTCTCTCTCTCTCTCTCTCTCTCTCTCTCTCTCTCTCTCTCTCTCTCTCTCTCTCTCTCTCTCTCTCTCTCTGGCACTATATCCCATCAAGAGATTTGGCCGCCTTAAATGAGGTTTAATAATCATATTTTCATTTCGGATAATGACTAATGAGTGATTAATTCATTGATCCTAATCCAGCCGTGCAATTTTTTCCTTGTCACTACCGGGAATTGAACCAGAGACCTCCAGGGCGGATAAAATGAATACTCCAAATTAATTAAATTCAATCAAAATGAAATATATTTTAATTACATTGAAATGAATGTAATTCACGTGGCAGCAAGGCTTTCGTTTTATTGAATTGATTCGAAATTATTCGCGTAGCATTGTTGCACTACTTCCTTTTAAACTATTTCTTGAGTAGGTTGCAATATGGTCGATTCCCTTCAGTAAAACATCTTGTGATATAAGACATTTTTTGTTTTATTGTCAGGTGCGAGAACGAACAAAGCGCATGGTTTGCCGACACGTGAACATGCTACGTACAATTGGCCATGAGAGAAACATTCATTTTCTAGATTCAAACCACAAACACTCAAGGATGGGCCTTGTGATTTGTTGATCGTCATGGCGAATGCAAGACGAATCGGAAATTGAATTCGTTTAAACTCGAATGGCATATCGGTTGGGATCATCAGAATTCTCGGAATGAGAACTTCCTTACCTTTTAACTTTCCTTGAGATTTCTCAAAATAAAACGCGTTCCGTTATATAGTTTTGGTTGATTCAGGTTTCGTAGCATGATGATTACCGGCAACACACCAACTTTCAGTTGTAAATTGTGCGGTGGCAAGCCAGCCAGATCCAATGAGTTTAAAAATTCAGTTGGAGAGTTGGTCGATTCGTCTTTGTTTGTCACACAGTCGATAGATTTGAAGGAATGAAGTGGACCGACGATTAGATTTTGAATTGTGAAATTTAAGTGATCCCCATTTTTGTTCTTTGCCGCAAGAATTACTCGTTCACTCACCCAATTGTGATTTTTGTGGTTAGTAATATTGTTCGGGAACACTTTGTTGATGAGCTCGTCCTTCGTTGAGACAAAATTGCAAAAGTTCTGAGGAAACGAAATCAATCTGTTCGATTCGTCGACCGGAACACGGCCATTACCGATAGTCAGCAATTGCTTGGAGAAATCTTCGGCAGATGGATCGTTTAACAACAGACAATCAAATTAAATTTTTCGTTCGAGCTAAAAAATGAAAACAAAATATATTTCTGACAATTCCAATGTCATCGTTGTATCTGTCATTTTTCGTTAAACTGCGTATACGTAATGAACTCGCATTTTTAATTTTTACGTTTACATAGAATGAAATATCTCTGTTAAGTTGTCTCTGGTTTAACAATGCAACTCGCATGTTTGTCGCCAGCTGAAGTTTCATCACATAGCGCCACGCAGGGTCGATGATTTGAGGCAAGCGTTTATTTCATCGACAGCGGTCAATCTTGGAATCACTGGTATTTTTTGACGGAAATTGCTGGACAGTTAAATCATTGCGCCTCCAACACATCTTGAGTCATTGCGTAGATCTTTCATATTTCGATTGAATGCTTCAAATGCGCATTTGTGCGCCATTGTACATTCATAATCGATGATGATTTTACTTGCTACCAAAACTTTCGCCATTGCTGAATGTTTCGGAATGTTGCAAGTCGGGTTTTCAGCCGATTGAAGATCTAACGACAATTTCAACGCTGAGCAACTGCTACAGCAATATTGGATCTCGCACGAACAGTGGTCAAAATCAATGATATGAGGAATGCCTTCCCAGTTCCACTGGGCGCATCGAAGAAAAATAATCCTACATTTCCATCAAGAATTATATATCTAAGTAGATAAAATAAAAAAAATTGGATAACAAATAAAATAGAAATGTGCATGCAGCCTCCAGTCGGATTCGTATCCAGTATCTGGCGGTCCAAGCGCCAAAGCTTTAACCACTGCACCACTCGTCACATAGAAACTACACCTACAAAATTCATAAAAAAAAGGTTTTTTTATTAGATTTTTGGGGCTTCGCTTTTGAGTTTTTCCGACTTTTATTTTTTCCTAAACCACCACTGAGACGAACAAAATAAAAAGAACAAAATGTACTAAATATATGAGAGAACAAATTTTCTTGATAAATTTATTTTTGTGAATTTTTCCAATGTTTTAATAGTTATTATGCTATTCGGAACGGAGTCAAATCCAACAAAACAAAGATCATAAAAATCGGTTCAGCCGTTCTTGAGTTATAAATGGTGTAACTAACCCGACTTTGTTTTATATATATAGATTATACAGGTAATAAAGAATTCATAATAAATATTAATAATTATATATGTTTATAGGTATACTAAAGCAATTACATAGAGTTTAAATATACAGTGCTACACTGGTAATACATAACAATTTCACAAAGTTTTTTCGATCTTGAGTTCGTATGTATTGTGGCTAATGAACATCGACACGAAGTCTAACGAATGGAATTCACCACTTTACCTATTAGTGGTGAATAACATTCGTTAGACTGCTCAATGCTGATGTGTGTAGCGTTAATATGATATGATCGAGTTAACTTCGGCCTGCTCTGAAGCCAGTTTGTTACATTCTTAATTTCAGGTTGACTTATATCTTTATGGTTATGTTGAGAAGGGCTATATCCTGACAATTTTTGCATTCTCTTCTTAGCTCGCCTTTCTAAGGGATCGTTATACTCAAGCATTGTTTCTTTTTTAGCAGCAATACATATACTGGAATTCCACACGATATGTCGTCTTTCAGAAGCAAGTTGTTAATGCAAAGATTTGTGTATCGTTGGTGAATACCACAGTCCCCGAAATATTCGTTCCATCTCTCAATTGTGGTACATGGTACATATGTTGTTAAGATTTGACCAGATGCATCCCTTATTGTTTGGATATTGGTAAATTTTCTAGTCGCACACATTGATTTTTTTAAGTACGTGCACGTTTTAAGTTGCGGCAGCTTATTCTCCTTCCTTGAGGATATCTCATATTAATGGTTTTTATTCCACTTCTGTCTCATTTGCTTTAGTGTCCAGAGCATATTCCTTCGCCTGTCTTTATTTTACCACTATTTTTCCATCTCATTTCACTGAGGCCGAGAATTTCGATTTTGTAACCCATTTCAAGAAAGGTAACTATTGTGAAAAGGGACCGGGAGAAACAAACATCGATAGATAATCAATTGGTGAATGTCTCTGACAAATGTAACCCTAGACAAACCTAAACCAAATCGGTATCGCTTACATTAAAAAATCACCAACTTTATTCTAGTTCAAGACAAGACTAAGCACACATATCAGACAATTTTAGGTTGCAACAACCAAACTATCTGTATGACAAATTTTTTTTAAACAAAAACATTAAAATCTATCAATAAAACTCTTTTACCCTATAAGTTTTGTAGTTACCCAAACTACGTTGCTCAAGAAATAGTCGTTAAAATCAGAAATGAAGTATTCGTTTTTCTTTTAAACAAATTTATTTTAAACCATAGTAGAATTTAGACTCGAATAGCGTTATAGTGATCTATTAAGCTCTGGAAATCCATGCAAACCAACATTTTGTTTGATTTCGTTAAAAAAATAGATTTTTTTTTTACAAGATACTCACAATTTTTGAATTCTTTTTCGAAGGTTTACATCGACTCCAATATAAAACCATTACTACAAATCCGCAAATGTATCATTTTTTATTAAACCTGAAAATAATTTAATTTTATTACTTACGTACTTGAAGTTTGTCCTAACATGTCCTAAACCCAATTACAACGTTTCCAAGTAATAATAAAATTTAACAGTCTAAAATTATATTAGAAGATACTTCTAAGAGGTTACAAGTTTCAGAGTAAGTGTTTTCACTATGAACTAAACCCGATCCAACTAGAAAACACGAGTTTTTCGGAAAAATTAGGGAAACACTGGGTCTAATAGTAACGTCTTAAAAATATCTTAGGACAAAGGGTTTTTACTTCGACCTTCACCTCTACAACTTTTGAATATTACACCCAGTGTTCCCCTAATTTTTCCGGAAAACTCGTGTTTTCTAGTTGGATTGGTTCTAGCTCAAAGTGAAAACACGTTCCCCTAGAGTTGTAACCTCTTAAAAGTATCTTAGGACAGAGAATTCTTACTTTGATATTTTCTTCTAAATCTTTTGAATTCTAAACGTAAGTTTAATAATAAATTGATACTTTTCAATTAATTATATTATTCTAGATTATTAATTTACCAAAATATAATAATGTAAGTAGATAATCAATTGAAAAAATTTAAATTGCCAATAGTGTTTATATAACAAATTTAAAATTGTTGTACACTAAATTATGAACGTCTAGGACAAAATTCACGGTACCATATATTCGAGTGAATTGCAGGACAAGTAGCGACAAACTTCATGAGAATTGGAAACTATAAGATGACGAATATATATATCTTGGCACAGAAAAGCAGTAGAAACAATAACAAAAAAATATTAATCTACATTGTTTACGAATTGTCTACATATTTTACCAATTCTCGACATTCTCTACTCAAAAAACAATTGTCGACGCTATTTTTGACACCAACATGTAGACAATTTGGAAATATGCGTAAACGCACAACACTGGAACAAGATTATGAAGGTTTGTGACTGTGTGCGGTTAGATTTTCAATAATATCCAAAGAGGTTCGAGCTTGTTTAGGTTGCTGCATTGGAGGCCAGTAACGAGCCAATGTTGTATCGTGTTTCTATAATATTCAAAGCGATTCTGCCTGGTATATCGTAGTGTAGCGGTGGCTTGTAACGAAATGTCTCCCCTTAGACATAAAATGGGACTTTTCTAGCTCATATTAAAATCTGAAACTAATTTTCTAGTTTAGTGAAAAAGTTTAGGTCTGGTATGTTTCAGTGCATCAGAGACCAAAAACAGAATGTATTCAGACAGAACGTACTGTCCTGCCTTGTTCCAAGAAATACCATACCGAATCAATTTGGGTATTGAATATACTCCATCACTCAAATTATCTTAGCTCTGTTAACAACATTCAAACCAAATTGAAAATAAATCTGGAGTTACCATATACGACTACGTGTCGTGAAGAATACATTCCGCTACTGGCCTCTGATACACCAAGACATACCAGGCAGAATCCCTCAGGATATTATATAACCTTGATACCACGCGGATCCAACCCATCATTACTGTGTCCACAACATGCATATTAGTTTGACCTTAACTGACCGTTCACTGGTTGAAGTTAATACGACCCCTATCGAATAAAATACTGGCTTATGGTAAACCAAACCATGCCAAGCAAAATCTCTTTGAATATATAAACTCGATTCCATACTGACTCAAACTATAACAGCTCCTTCCATCACATGCAAGTCAGTTTGAAAATAAAACTAGAGCTAGTAAAGACAACTTCATGTCTACTAGAACACATTTCATAACTGGCCCCTGATAAAGCAAGACATACCAGACCGAATGCTTATGGGTATTAGTGAAACTTAATACCATACTGACGCAAATCATCATAGCTCTGTTCACAACAAGCAAATCTGTTTGAAGTTAAAACTAGAGCTAACCAGTACAAGTCTGTATCGAAAAAGTTTCACTTATAATTGTTGTTCTTTGATAGAGCAAGGGCTCCCAGCAGAACCCCTTTGAATATTATAGCATTTCGATACCACACTGGATCAAATCATGATAGCTGTGTTTACAACACGCAATAATGATGTGCAACAAATTGATGTGAAAATAACCTGGAGCTAGTTGATTCAACCTTGTTTTCAATACACGGAATGTATTTATTCCGTGACTGACCTCCGACATATGTGCGGACAGACAAGGTCCGTTCTCTTTGATTGACGACCCAGTGTCGCATAGAATATATTCGGTCACGTCAATAACCTTTTATTAGATCTTCATTAGTTTAGAAAATCGATACTGCATTGACTAAAATTAATCGCTCAAAAACGGAAATTGTTTGATATTTATGAATGTGACACTTTCATACGATGCTACGTAAAGTGGACAATTTTTAGTTATTACCATTATTCCAATCAGCAAGGTGATTCACTTTGCTTCGCAGTGCTAAATCAAATAAGTTTTTTAATTTAAATTTAATATTATTTTTAAATAATTTTTAATTTTAATTCTAATATTTTGATATTTAAAAACTGAAATTTATTTCCGGGCTGGTGCTACCCTATGCTATTTTTTTCAATGGGATGAAATTCTGGGCTAACTTTTCAGTGATTTCTAATTATTCGTACAGATGTGCTAGATTTAATTTTTTGACTTAAATCAGTTTATGATATCATAGTTTATGGTTTGAAATGAACATGCCATAACTAAATGATTATAAATATCAAAATGTTTAAATATTATTAATATAAATTCATCAAATATGAAAGACACATGTCAGTCTATAGTTACAGCAAAACAGCAATTGTTTACTTGTGCCCATGTGAAATTTACGATTACAAAAAATTTATTCATTTTTAAATTAATTCAAAATTTACGTGACCTATAGTGTGTTTTTAATCAAACTCACGTGCATGTAGGCACTCAAATAGACAGAGTCCATGTGCCAAAATTATTTGTGGCTTTTAGTATTACAGGTCTGGTACATCAAAATTGTATTCGTTCTCTCAGAAACGATGTTAGAATTAAACTCGACCAAGAATTTGGTGCTCTTGATATCCACAATATGTATATCTGTATATATATATGTGTACATTACAGATGGACCTAAATGAAAATATACAATTTTACATTATTTTTATTTTAAATTTGTAATGATTCACCGATTTGACTTTGGGATTTTAATATATTTTATTTTATTTAAATGTGAATCAATTTTTGTTGTGTAACATACGACAAAAAAAAATTTAAATAAAAACTATAAAATTTATAACTAGTTTTTCTCTGCTTCTTTTATCAATCGAGTCTGAAATTATTTAAAATAAATTAAACTATAAGTTATTGATGTATTTGGTTTTTTTGTGAAGAATATTCATCATCTCATCGTGAAGGTACCCATCAATATGTATACGGACATAAAATTTATGCATCAAAACAACAAAATGCATTATTTCCTGTTGTGGTGACTACTAAACGTGCGATCTTTGAATTCTTTCTTTACAATGTGATGTACTCGTATAGTACGAGTGTATGTAGATTTGGATTCAATTTTCTATTATGCAGTAATGAAGGCCAATGTAGTCGATGTAGTTAGTGTTTCTATTACAACAAAATATCATTCTCATAAAGTGCGTTTTTTCCGCCCTTTAGATGTTGAAGTGATACAATATTATGTTTAGTGGACGTTATGTCTATTTATCTTATTTATTGAATCTATCAACTCGCAAATAATAATAAATTATCAAATCTAAATCACTAAGCTAATCATCTAAATCTGCAAGAGCAGAATTTACTTTTTATCGATAAGTAAACTTAATAGTTTTATTATTTTTATTGTTAGAGCCATCCTGTTCTCAGGAACTCCAAATTTTTAGCTGTTTTCGTTGGATAATGTCAATATTGGAACTTTAAATTGATTGCCATAATTGACATCCATGACCAAATTAGTTTAAATTTTGAGCTACACAAGAGAATGCCCTTATCATTACTACATTACGTGTGTCGATTTCTCATCATTGACTATATTATCTTTCATTTCTTAAGCCAGATTGCGACATATCTATGACAACATGTTTTAGCCGAGTTTCAGACGCCGTTTGCAGATTTTTATGGGTACATACGATTGCCCTTTGAGCTGCGAAAGTAGGCATCATAATTTGTGAAGACGTTGGTAGGTCTGAAGTGAAAATTAAATATAACTTTGAGCTAATAGTATACTACTGCCTTGTGGTACTGACAGAATGGTTTTCTCATCCGATTTAGTGGTATTGTATTTGACATAATATCTGCGATTGGACAAATACAACTTCATAAGTTGGTAAATTTGTGCCAATTTAAAATTAATGTTATGAGTGCTATACATCCAAGAAGACGGCGGAGCAGTATTTTTTCGCTTCGCTTACTGACTTTGTTTATGTAGCTACTCGATGCACTTGCTCAATTTATTTATTTATTCATTTTCAATACAATTTTGTTAAAGGAAAAGTGCATATGGAAACATTATAAAAGAACAACAACATCAACAAAAAATACTTCCATTGGGCATAAAAACCTAATATTTTTTCAAAAACAATTCCAATCCATGCTAATACCCGCCGAATTTAGCTCCAGCTCATTTGATACAGAGAATACTGCAAGAAGTGAATACTTTCAGTTCAGACTATATACAATAATAATACGTATGATTACAAAAATATTATTACAAAAATAATACTACATGTATTGTCATTCAAGCGCGCCACGCTAAATAACATGCTTTAAAAGATTTATTCGACACTGACCTCTTAATATGTAATAGAATAAAATTCCAAAGAGAAATACCCCTAAATAAAAGGATGTATTTAATGATCTGCACAGGTTTATAGGGGGAAGTAAAATTGCAGTCAAGAATCAAATTTAAAAAGGGAGAAATGTGATCATATTTCCTAATACGAGTACTAAAAATGAAACAAGTACAAGCATTGAAACATCTTTGGAGAAAATTCGTATTATTCTGAAGCGTGCCAAACAAAACAACGTCATATATATAGAAAATGTGGAAGAATGTGTGAGAGGAACATACGCTTTTTAATATCAGTGAACCCTACAACTTGATACAAACAACTAAGCATTCCAAAAACCGTTTTGCTTACCTTAATCAAATGATCACCCCAAGTAAGGGTTTTATTAAAAATCAACCCTAAATTTCTAACTGTATTAGAGAATAGAATTAAAGAATCACCGAGAAAAATTCCAGGAAAAGAGGAAGTATTTAAAGATATTTTATAACTTATAATTTTTATCTATACTACCCAAATAGAGCCACAAGTTGATGAAAGGTGAGATCCCTCAATTTTAGAAAAATCCCTATGGCTGAAACTTTAGGTTTAGGTCGAGAGTAATAATTAACAGAAAACACAAGGAGGTCATGATGAGAGCCAATACCAAGAGACAATAAATTGAAAAACATATGGAATTATCAGCATAAGTCATTGAGCGAATAAAAACCACCACTTGGGGTAGCGTAAGAATAAGTGGACGCTTCAGTATTATAAACCGAAAGGTTAATGCTATTTAGGATATTTAAATACAGAGGGCGACAAAATTAGGTGAACACTCACATCACTTTTTTTTAGAATACCCTAGTTTTAAACATCTCTGCACCTCACATTGTTCTTTCTTTGTTTTATTGTCGCTTATTTCCTTATGCTGGAAACACATGTGCAGAATTCTGCATGCATCAAAATTAGAATACACTAGTGTATATGGGTTAAAATACATGTACGACGCATGCCATGCAGAATTCTGCACGTCGTCTCTATTTCTAATTCCGATGCGCATCGCCCAGTGTTGACACCACACAAAAAGAAAAAATGAAAACTTCACATGAGACTATTTGTTGTTTTCTAAATTTTGGACAGATTCAAATTCAAATTTTCAAGATGGAGGAAAAAATAATTGAGTTCGTTAAGGAACACGAATTTTTATACAATAAAAAACATCATAATTATAAAAATATCTACATGAGAGATAAAAAATTCAATGAATTATCTCACCAATTAAAAATTCCTAGTAAGTTATAATATTTCAACATATGTATTATTATTTATTTATTTATGTAGTTTATATATTTTTATGTAAATATGTATATAATACAAATGTTTACATATTTCTTTAACATTTTTGTATACGATAATCTAAATTTTAATGTATCTTTGTATTTATAGTGGAAAAAGTAAAATCCCGATGGCGCACACTGAGAGATAAATTCCAAAAGAAAATTAAAACTTTAAAAGGAAATACCTCAGGCAGTGGAGCTCTCAGTCCCTGCAAGAAATGGAAGTGGATGGAAAGCTTGATGTTCCACAAAGATGTTGAAACTTCAAATGACAGGTAATAGTTTTAAATTACATATTTGTTCAGGATCATCGGAAGCTGAAAGAAAACATAGAGTTTAATTATTTCTAAGCTAGATAACAATTTGAATGTAATTTACTTTTGTTTACATTATTCCCAAACATAATTATTCCTATAATTGAAATTGTATGTTATATTATTAGCAATTATCTTATTTCATTATTTTGTAATCAAAATCAACTTACCATTTCCAGTACTGTCATTATTCATTAGTATTAGACAGCTGATTTCTTGTTTGTTTACATTTTATTATTTGAATTTCAATGTCAACCGGTAATACCGATCTTTATAAATCGTATTGCCATCTATGTTTTGGATTATATAATTAACATTAGTTTTCTTTTATAAACTAAATTATATTAAAGTCATGGCGGATACGGTTTCTTGAATTGTTAGAATTTTTAGTATTAAGAATAACCTAAATTTATTATAACTCGTTCACTTTTTCCTTGGCAAGAGAGCGATAAACATCAAATTTTGGACAACACAAATTTACATTAAAATCAATAAAATTTAAGATTATAACGTATTGAAAAAAAATCAATTTGTTTTATCATTTTCGCAATAATTTGGAAACACATCCGCACATTCTTTGGTCCTTCGAGCCGGATCGTGTTAAGATCCATTTTGGAAAACAAATAAAAGGAAGCCTTTTTTCAGCGGGAAATATCGATCTGGAAACGCAAACACATGAGTATAAAATATTTATTTCATTTACATTTATTTTAATAATAAAGACTATTAACCTTATTAAGTAATTTTATTTATATTAAACTCAATTTACCAAAACTATATTATTAAATATAAACTATACCCAATAACACACAAATTTCGTGAAATCACGTGTGATTAGAAGTGTATCGAGTGCTATACGGGATATTAAGTGAAAAGTGAAATAAAAAATTTATAATTTGAACGATAGTGATTTTAAACTCGCTGAGACTGTTTCGATTCTATTATACTCGTGTTTTAACTAGTTTGTCGTTTTTTCTTGCTTCTACGTTTGACTGTTTGATTTGTTAGTAATCCAAGTTGTACAATCTTCCATTGGTGTTGAAAATGGAAATGCTAAAAGGAAAAAGAACATATATTAAGGGTCAGATTACTCGAATCGAAAATTTTGCGAAACTTATTAAAAAAGAAACAAGTATAGTTGATTTAAAGGTACGATTAGAGAAGATAAATCAGTTATATCAAGATTTTGTAGATGTGGAGTGTCAAATGGTTGGTATTTCCGATGACATTCCAACTGATATAGAAGCCGTGGACTCCCAGTATTATATGATTGTTCCAAAACTGCACTGCGAGATACGGAAAAGAACTGAAAGTTATACTTCACCTTTAAATATAGATCAATCACTTAATTCGACGCAAACACCATCGAGTGATTTTCGGCTACCGTGAATTATTATTCCCACGTTTAATGGGAACTATAAGGAATGGCAGTCATTTTTTGACCTTTTCGGATCAACTGTGCACGAGAATCCAAACCTTTCTCCTGCCCAAAAGTTCCAATATCTTAAAGGGTACTTAAGGGATGAAGCACTGGCTCTAGTTCGGCACTTTCCTATAAACGACGCAAATTATATCGAAGCATATCAGAAGTTATGCAAAAGATATGACAAGAAAAGGTATATCGTTGAAACATTCATTGAAACGTATTTTGAGCAACCAATAATAACGCAAGCGACATCACAAACGATAGCATGTGATGAGGTAGTACGTGGGTTAAAGGCTCTTGGTCCTGAAGCAGAAAATCGGGATGCTTGGCTCATTTATATCGCAACTCAAAAGATGGACGCTGAGACTAAACAGATGTGGAAGTTAGAAACATCGGAAATAGAATATCCAACGTTTGATAAACTTTTATCCGTGCTAAATAAGAGAATGGATACTTTGCAAGGGGTTAAACAAGAAACATCAAAGCGCTTAGCAGGAAAGCTAAATTCACAGCACTCGAGGTCTATGCACACTGCATCGGCAGTAAATTGTGCATTCTGTGGCAAAGACCACAAATTTGTTGAGTGTGTCGATTTCCGTGCTTTAGATGTTCAACAACGCAGAGAATACATTAGGAAAAATTCTAGATGTTACAATTGTTTAAGTGATACACATTTGGTGTACCAGTGCCGATCAAAACGGAAAAGTAAATTGTGCCAGAGGAAACATCACGAAATCCTACATTTGGAAGTCCCTACAAGTAGCCCGCTAACAACAACAACATGTGCTCATGCTATTTCAGTTGCAAATGCGATCCTTCCAACTGTTCAAATAGAAGTCGAAAGTCATAGTGGCGATTGGCAAAGGTATCGGGCTTTACTTGACTCTGGGTCACAAACCTCGTTTGTAACTGAAGAATGTTTCCAGCGACTCGGTTTAAAAAAAACTAATGGACGGATATTTATTCAAGGTCTCAATGATGTCACTTCTGGAGTATCAAAAGGTAAAACAAACATATGCATCAGATCCAGGTTTAAGGATGCTCCGTATAAAATAACAGCAAGGGTGTTAATTGTTCCTTCCATATCGTCGTATCAGCCTATAATCGATGATATTAGAAATCTTAAGGGATTGAACAAGGTGAGGCTAGCAGATCCAGACTTTTCCAGGAAAGGTAAAATAGACATGTTACTAGGAAGTGATCTATTTTTTGAAATTATGTGTGATGGCAAAAGGTATATTCCCAACACGAAACTTATTGCACACAATACGGGATTTGGATGGATAATTGCAGGAACGCCAATTCATAACGAAAATGGCAATAATATGGTTCCAGTGAATCTACATATCGATGTCGATCTGGCTTTACGAAAATTTTGGGAGATCGAAGAGATTTCAGATGCAGTTTCTTATAGCAAAGAGGAGAATCATTGTCTGCAGCATTATCAAGAGACGGTTCGGAGAGCGGCAGATGGCAAATATATCGTAAGCCTACCATTTAAAAACGGTTTACCGGAACTTGGAAATTCAAAACTAATGGCTATAAGACGAATGTATGCTTTGGAGAAAAAATTTGGACGAGATGAGGTGTTTAAAAGGAGATATAATGAATTCTTGGACGAATATCTAGAACTTGGCCACATGGAAACCTCGGGTGATGTAGGTAACAAACAATATTATTTGCCACATCACGGAGTTGTGAAAGAAAGCAGTTCCACTACGAAGTTACGAGTAGTATTTGATGGATCAGCAAAAACGACCAATGGAAATTCATTAAATGACCAGTTATTAGTAGGACCAGTCGTTCAGTCCAGTTTGATTGAAATACTGTTAAGATTTCGTATTCACAAAATTGTTTTCTCCGCAGACATAGAGAAAATGTTTCGCCAAATTTGGGTCAACAAAAAGGACAGCGAGTACCAGAAAATCGTGTGGAGGAAGGAATCGGGAAGTGGTCTGCAAACCTTCAATCTATTGACCGTAACTTATGGCACAGCGTCGGCACCGTTTTTGGCAACACAGACATTAAATCAACTCGCATCAGATTACCACGACGAATACCCAGAGGCAGCAGATGTACTGAAACACGACTTCTACGTTGATGATCTAATGTCAGGAAGGAGCCAATTGGAAGAAGCTCAAAGGGTGGTTCAAGATTTAATCCGTATGCTGAGGAGAGGAGGTTTTAATCTGCGTAAGTGGTCATCCAACAACGAAACGCTGTTAAGCAGTTTTCCAGAATCCGACAGAGATATATCACATAAAGAATTTGGAAGTGATTCACAAGCGTTCTCTGTACTTGGAGTAAAGTATGCGCCTAAAGAAGACTCATTTCTCTTCAAACTTAATTTAAACGATCGTGTACTAACAAAGCGGTGTATGTTGTCCGAGGCATCGAACATTTTTGATCCCATTGGCTGGTTGTCGCCAACTATAATAAAAATAAAAATATTATTTCAGAAACTCTGGTTGCTAGGTGTTGACTGGGATGAACGCGTTTACCACCCACAATTGACGAGAGCTATGCAGCGATTAGAAGCAATATGTATAAACTGGAAAATATCAGAGTATCCCGATGGCTTCACACTGAAGGGCAAGAATGGGAGCTTCACGGATTTGCCGATGCATCTGAATTGGCATACGCGGCAGTTATATATAGCAGAGTCAAAACAGAAAGCGGCTATATCATAAGGATTGTGACTGCCAAGACAAAGAGGGCACCTATTAAATCAATAAGTAACCCCACGTTTGGAGCTTTGTGCTGCTGTGTTATTAACAAAATTGATGGTGTCCGTACTAGCGATATTCAAAGGTCAAAAAATCAGCACGTATCGGTTGTGGACTGACTCAACCATAGTCCTTAACTGGATATCATCATGTCCGAGAAAATGGCAGACATTTGTGTCCAACAGGGTTTCGTATGTCCTCCAGCACACTAATCGTAAACAATAGAGTCACGTACCCTGAAACGATAATCCGGCTGACTGCGCGTCGCGAGGTATGTTCCCAGAGGAATTGGTGAATCACGATTTATGGTGGAAAGGTCCACATTGGCTAAAGAGACCAGAGGTAGAGTGGCCGAACCAAATTATAACCACTTCGGAAACATCAAAGGAAGTGTTAAAGGAACAAAAGTTGAATTCAATTGTGCTGATGAATGTTAGAACGAGTAGCGAATGGCTTTCCGGTTCCATTAAAAGATGTTCCAAATTTTCAAAGGTGATCATGGTTATTACTCGAATTTTGTTGCTCTTTCGAAGAATACCAGCAACCAGTGTATCCAATTGCCTAAAATACTCACGGCAACATAATGAGGCCAAACAAGACGCGATCCACTTTGTGATGAGACACATTCAACGTACCAGTTTCGCTTCGGAGATCAACGACCTCGTCAATAATAAACCACTAAATAAAAATTCTAAACTAATAAGTCTTTTTCCATTTATAGACAAATTCGGTTTATTACGAGTTGGTGGGCGATTGAATAATGCAGATGTTCCCTACGAAATGAAGCATCCAATTATAGTTTTAGCAAAGCATCGCATCACATCGCTTATCATTAGGGACGAACACATTAACCAGTTGCATGCAGGTCCAAGGGTTTTGATGGCAATGCTGAAGCATAAATATTACATTATGCGATGCAGGGATGAAGTGCGTGCTGTAATTGGAAGATGTATCACATGCGTCCGCTTGAAGGCACAAAATCAACAACAACTTATGGGACAATTGCCGCAATCACGAGTGACCTATCAACGACCATTCTTCACAACGGGGGTGGATTGTGCAGGACCATTTTTCATCAAAAGCAGTAAACTACGAGGTGCGAAAAGTGTAAAGGCGTATTTGACGCTTTTCGTATGTATGGCAACCAAAGCCGTGCATTTAGAGCTAGTTTCCGACATGACGACGGATGCATTCCTGGCAGCCCTGCGACGATTCCATGGTCGAAGAGGAATATGCGGCCACATATATAGTGATAACGGGACTAATTTTATCGGTGCAGAAAAGGAATTGGCTTCAACTATTGCGACGGTATTATCAGATGCAGCAATAGCCAAATATATTAAAACAAACAACATCAAATGGCACTTTATTCCACCGACTGCTCCTAATTTTGGAGGTTTATGGGAGGCAGCCATAAAATCTACAAAGTATTATTTAAAACGAGTACTAGGGGAGGCGAGATTAACATTTGAAGAGATGGCAACATTGTTCATCCAAATAGAGGCCATCCTTAATTCACGCCCGCTATGTGAGATAACTGCGGATGATATAAATCCTTTAACGCCGGGGCATTTTTTAATTGGGCATGCAATCACACTATTACCGGATCTCAATTACCAATTTATCAAAGAAAATCGGTTGTCACGGTGGCAACACATCCAGCGAATGGTCCAGCATTTCTGGCAAAGGTGGCACCACGAGTATTTACTGTCACTACAGCAACGGCAGAAATGGAATACTTCTGGAATAAATACACCTTTAAATGCTCTTGTTGTATAGTAATAAATAAGGTAGAAAATATTTTGGTGTTTTAAATTAATAAATTAATAAATAATAGCCCAAAAAGTATTTTACGATTGAAAACTTAATATTAATTTTATTTGCTCAAGGCTGGGAAGACAAGTTTATTATAAATAGTATGTGTTCACTTAATTTTGTCACCCTCTGAAGCTAGCTACGAGAAAATAAAGTCTTTTGAGAAATATCAAAATTAAAATCACCCGAAATGAAACCTCATCATACCGACAGAAAACATCACTAAAAAGACACTCAATGTCTAAAAGGGAATTTTAAATCGAGTATACGACTTCTTGTTTGTTTTAGGTGGATTACAGACCACATCAAAAAGAAATTTCCGCTTATTCACGAAGGCATTTCGTGAATGGGGGACCCCATGAAAACTATGACGAAGTTCGTCAATATTTAAAATAAGACTCTGTACATTCAAACTACAATTACATAAAACATGTTGGACCTAGTCCAAAGCATGAATTTTAATTGAACCGAAGGTAAAGAAATATTCTCGGTTGGCATCGCGAGTCGTGACGCATTTCAACAACAATACTTGTTTCAACAACAATACTTGTTAATTTTAAATAAATAAATAGTCCCCTCTTCAAAAGTAGGTAAACGTAAAAATCTTCCTTCGTAGAGACAAGTTTTACAGACACCAAGGTCACAGGACTCCAAGTGTCAAAATCTAAAAAGAAACAAATAAAGAGAAACCAAATAATATAGGTACCAGAAAACTATAAATGAGGAGCGATACTTATAATTTAACCAAATCCTTCAATCCAAAATTAGGTGGGGTGAGCTGCAAAATCAAAATTAATACCTCTATGGTTCCTTTCTCGGCTCTGAAACCTAATTAGTGATTATAGAGATGATATTTCATAATGCCGGTTTAATAGTTTCAATAATTGCTTTTTCGAATATTGAGATGATTGGAAGTAGCTTATTGGTCTATGTGACGTGATGTTGGTAGAATCGTTTTCATGCTTCGTGATCATTTTTATAGATAACAGTTTTTAGCACTCCGGAATATATCTTGATTCATAAATTGAGTTGAATATTTGAGCCAGTCGTTCAAAAGCATACTCAGGCAGTTCTTTAAGCGATTCACATGCAATTCGATCATACCTAGAGGCTTTCTGTAATTGAATTTGATCTGCAACAATAAACTTTACGTGCGGTTTGTTTATCTTGAATTTTGATTCACCAAAAATCGTAGGTGGGGAGTGAATAAACTATCAAGTCGAAGGAGGGAGTCGAGGTTCAAGTCGAATTGGTGGGTTAAGTTGCGGAGGCCGTTTAAGGTGTTTAGTGTTTTCCATGATGAATAGTTTGTGTCCGAAAGGGGAAATATTTCAAAATTTTGCATAAAATCCGCATTGTTTTTTTGTAGTAAGCTTTACAGTTTTTTTCGCCTATAACACTGTGCTAGTTGAAAAATGTGACAAGCTGGGCACCTGGGGGGTAAACCTAATTAGAGTATGCTGAGTTCAATAGTGCTAGTCCCATTTTAAAGTTAGTCCCCATTTTTGAGATATCGCTTTCGACATGTTTTGGCTCTGAGTCAAAATATACCCTCATTTTTACGATGATAGCTCTTGAACCATTAAGATTTTTGTTATGCTCTCTTCAGCAAAGTTGTTGCGCAAGTCAAGACCAACAACTTTGCCGAACATATCAAGATCGAAAAACAACATCTAATTTTTTTTTACTTTTCATTTCGACGAAAAACACTGTTTTTATCATTTTTTATCATTTTGTTGAATTTAAATCGAGTAGAATCGATCGAATAAACATCGCATCGACAAATATAAATACAATAGAAACTATTTAAAAGAAAGTTAAATCGATTCAGTTGATTTTATCATGCTACTGAAGTTAGCCGTAAAAAACCTGTATTATGGACATATTTTGTATTAGGTGGTAATAAAAAATTCTGTTGATATGAGCCGAAAATTACTTGTAATTGAAGTTGGTAGTAAATTTTCGCCGAATAAAAAATTTGAAAAAACAATATCACCTAATTCGAATGATTAATGGTAATATGATCTAGGTGAAGTTAGACCAGTTAGTAAATAGCTGGATCCCGTATTTATAATTTGTCGTGTTAGGGGGCAATGAATTTGAGTTGTGGCACTTACTATGAAAACTTGTGCCATAAATCAGGCCATATTTTATGTAGCATATGGGATCCAGCTATTTACGAATTGGTCTAACTTCATTAGGTCCAAATTTCCACTTAACATGCGACCAGCTTTTAATTTATTTCACTACGATGCTACATAAAATATGACCTAATTTTTGGCACAAGTATTTACTGTTAGTGCCACAACTCAAATTCGTTGCCCCCGAACACAACAAGTTATATATATTTTATCCAATAGCTTACGAATTGGTCTAACTTCACCTAGTTCATATTACCATTAAGCATCTGGATTATGATTTTTTTCAAATTTTTTTTCGGCGAAAATTTACTACTAACTTCAATTACATGTAATTTTCGGCACATACAACAGAATTTTTTATTACCACCTGATACAAAATATGTCGATAATGCTGGGTTTTTCGGCTGAAATTTTCGGCTAACTTCAGTAGCATGATTTTATGGTAATTTTTCCTAAAAAAAAATCCTAAAAATTTAACATTTTTCTTCTCTTTGACAAAACAATGGCGTGCCGTTGCGATAGTGGATAAAAATCCTGGATTTTTCCATCCCATCGTTTTAACCAATTACATCACTTAAATTATACATACATCAGACAAGCCACTTTGTAAAGTTGAAAAAAATTGAAAAATAATCTGGGATAGAACTAGTAGAAGCGGACAATTGAAATTGTCCGACAAGCGCTCGATAACATAGGAAAAATGCAACAGACAGACGGACATACATAGGTGTAAAACCTCTAAAACAACTAAGGTGCTAATACAACAAATTAGCCCAATAGACAAAAAATGAATAGAATCTTAAGCAAATCAAAAAAAATTACAGAAACTAGTTTTGAAATAACACTCTATTTATTATAGATAAAAGTATGCCTAGAATAATAATTGAAAATTTATAAAAAAAAGTAGACAGCCGCATCTGTGTGACCTCTATTTTTAGAAAAAGTTGAATATCTCGAAAACTACTTGACCTAGATTTCCCAAATTTTAAATGTGACCTTTTTAGAGTAGTATTTATCCGTGTGCAAATTTTAAGCTCTCTGGTATGTACAGTTTTTGCTGTGATAGTGCCAACAGACAGACGGCCTAAGTCTTTGTATAAGCTTGCTCGCAAGAGCGAGCGCTAAAAATCCTAGATTTTTATCCGTCGCATGATTCTGTGATTGAATAGCGCAGTGACATTTGATGGTTGATATATTGATGCAAATGTTTCTTAATTTACGTGATGTAATTGGTTAAAACGATAAGATGGAAAAATCCCGGAATAATGTTAATTTTTTAGGAATTTTTTTTTAGGAAAAATCACCCCATCAATTGAATCGATTTAACTTTCTTTTAAATAGTTTCTATTGTATTTATATTTGTCGATGCGATGTTTATTCGATCGATTCTACTCGATTTAAATTCATCAAAATGATAAAAACAGTGTTTTTCGTCGAAATGAAAAGCAAAAAAAAATTAGATGTGGTTTTTCAGTCTTGACATGATGGGCAAAGTTGTTGGTCTTGACCTGCGCAACAACTTTGCTGAAGAAAGCATATCAAAAATCTTAATGATTCAAGAGCTATCAACGTGAAAATGAGGGTATATTTTGACTCAGAGCCAAAACATGTCGAAAGCGATATCTCAAAAACGGGGACTAACTTTGAAATGGGACTAACATCGGTGAATTCAGCATACTCGAATTAGGTTTACCCCCCGGGTGCCCAGCTTGTCACGAAAAAAAAGTTTGCAATTCAAGCACAGTGTAATTAAAGTTTTTTTTTTTTTTGTTTTTATTTTATTTAGACAACAATTTTACTAGATTAAATATAATAAATTTAACAATTTCAGTCAGTTGCTCGAACCTAATAAGGTTATAACGCAACTTTATAGTAGTATATGCTAACAGCTTAAGTATATACTTAAACTTCAATTTAACAATGATAGAGTTAATTTTAAAAATATATGTATTTATTTACACAAAAGACAATGTTAGTTAATAAGTTACTTACACTATTCAATTTCTCGTTATTTTCGTAAAGTAAATTTTTAATCCCCAATTTTCCTAGCAATTCACAATTATCGTACGTTTTAAGGTATTCAGTTATTTTCTTTTTAAAGTTTGTTGAGTTTGTAATGTTCTTAAGCTCCGAAGGCAGAGTATTATATTTCAAAAGTCCTCGATACAATATATTATTATTTGATGCCTTTGTTCCAAAATAATTAACAACAAAATTTGATTTTCTTCCTGTATTATAGTCATGCTGATCTTGTGCTTTCATCAAATCAAAATTATGTTTGATTTGGTTATTATGTATTTTATTTATCAAAATTAGCTCTCTTTCAATTAAAAACCTTAGTGATTGAAACTCATCAAAAAGTTTCTTCGTTGGTTACCTTACTGAAACATTAATAATTTTTTTTAGAACTCGTTTTTGCAAAATCTCTAGCTCTTTGACTTTATAATTCGCAGCACCACTCCAAATCGGATTAAGGTAAATTAATCTCGACTGAGTGAATGCGAAATACATTAGCAAAAGTGCTTGTCTTGGAAGGATATATTTTAATCGATTGATAGCGAAAACATAAGGTAGTATATTCTTTTTAATTTTGTCAATTTGACTAGACCAGTCTAGCTCGCTGTTAATCAGCAACCCAAGATATTTATACTTGCTAACTCTTTCAATTACGAAAGAACTATAAATAATTGGGTGGTTGTTAAGAATATCCTCGTCCAATTTTCGATTTGTAAATATCATATATGTACTTAGATTTAGTATGATTCAGCGATAAATGGTTTATATTAAGCCAATGTTTCAATTTTTGTAAATCATTTTGAATTTTTTTTAAGCAATTCTTCTAGAGATTCTGCAGAGTACATTATCAGACAATCATCAGCATATAGTTGAATTGTCCCTTCAAGTTTAATGAAAGTTATATCATTAATGTATACGTTGGAGAGCAGGGACTAAGATACAGCCTTGAGGAACTCCTAAATTTGTCATTTTTCCTGAACTAACACAATCGTTAACTTTCACGAATTGACGCCTGTTTGATAAATAAGTCTGAAACAAATGTATTTGGTTTGGAGTAAAGCCTAGTTTGGATAATTTTATCAAAAGAATGTCTTGGTTAACAGTATCAAAAGCTTCACTTAGATCTAAGAATAGGCAGCCACAAAACAATTTTTTATCTATATTTGTGCTCATATAATCCGTAAAATTTAAACATGCCGCCGTAGTATTAGAGCTCAAGGTGAAACCAAATTGATGGTTACTAATGATACTGTTAGAGGTTAAAAATTGACTTACTCGACTAAGTATAATCTTTTATAAAACTTTAGATATAGCATTTAATATTGATATCGGTCTATAGTTTGTGACATCCGTTTCATCTCCGCTTTTATAAACAGGAATAATATTTGCAGTCTTATTACAATCAGAAAAGATTCCACTATTAAAGGCTTCATTTATGAATTTTGCAAGGAGTGGACTGATATAGTTAACAGTGTACTGCAATACTTTTGTAGAAATGTTATCATTACCAATGGCTGCATTTAAGTTTAAACTTAATTTTGCCTGCTCCACTTCATAATCATTCGTTGGCCAAAGTTCGAAATGATAAGAAACGATATATGATACATAATTAAAATCGTTTTCACCAGGGTGATTGAAATTTCTCGCAAAAATACTTGTGACACTTGCAAAATAATCATTGAAATGATCTGCAATTGCTTTTTCTTCATTTACTAATATATTCGCAACTTTAACAAAAGTTACAGTTTTTTCAGTAGGACTTGTTCTATTGTAAATAAGTTCATTTAAATGTTTCCAAAGTTCTTTGGGTTTGTTTATATTTTTGCTAATACAACTAAAGCATTGTTCGCTTTTTACCTTTTTAGTTTTTAAAGCTACCAGGGCATTAAGTGCTTTGTGTTTACTAACCAAAAATTGATTGCCAGTAAATTTATTTTTTAACTTGAAGAATTTTTCTCGTTCTTTAATCAACCCCTTTATTTCAGAGGTGATCCAAGAAGCACCACTTGGTTTAATTTTTGATTATAATACGTGTGCTATTCAATACCAAGCGTTTCAACCCACTACAGAAAGTTATGTTTTGCGTCTGGCGATCGATTAATTTGCCGGGTGATTCTAAAGCGACGTTTCTTTAATAACATGTTTTCTATTTCAGTAGACTAAAAGTAGATTGGAAGTGCACTGTATTTTCGAACATTTGAACTTTTAGTTTCGCTCTGAATTTTTCCACGTGTGATTTCTGATTTTTCGCCACTTTTTTATTTTTTGAGCCTTTTTCGTATAGCGTTCGAAGCTAATTTGTATCATATGTAGAAAGCCAGTGTCATTACTATGCTGTTGGGGAGCATATTCTTCGGGTCATTTATCACTTCTGGCTTCATATTAAACATTTAAATTGAAATATTCTGTTTATCAATACAGTACCTGGCAATTGAAATTATAGAGCAAAAAAATAGAAGCAGACATATATTACTAATACAAAAAATTTATTTATGTCTTATAGAAGATATTACATCAATATTGTGTTAACACTCCTTTGGCTGTAATGACTTCACTAATTTTAGCTGATATGCTGGATGAGTGCTTAACCTTTTTCAACATGATCAATACATTTTCGACCAGATTTAGATTGGGTGAGTTTCCGGGCCATTCCAAAAGAGGTATGCTATGCTCTTGAATTTGAATTTGTATCTTTTTCGCTGTATGATATAGTTGTCCATCCCACATGAAGCTGAATGGCCCTCCTTCTTTATTTAGTGAGTTTTGGAAAGGTATATATATAGGTTAACCAACCTTTTTATATTGCACTTGATTAATGATGTCTTCCACAAAATACAGAGGTCCGGTGCCATTCGCGGTTATGCATGACCAGATCATGACTGATGGTAGGTGTTTAATTTTATTCTGTACAGCTTCTTCTTTATAACGTTCCGTGGGTCTTCTCTAATTCAAGTCGGGATTCATCGTCAAAGATCACATGTTGCAAAAAAGATGTGAATTGTAAAAGTGAAATTTAATATAAAAATTGGTACTTTGAAGAAATGATTTATTAATGGCAAAATTTGTACTCATTTATCTTTTTCCAATCTTAAACAGTAAAATGTCTTTGCGTTTTTGCACGTGCTTTCTTCATTTTTGATGACTACCTGTGACAGGAATCGCTTTGCTGGGTTTTATAGCAATTGCATTTTTTCGATTAATAAAATCCATTTTGGTAAATTTACCAGCGAACTGGAATTTGCCCGCTTGGCTTCTTGGCTGGTCTGCGACATTTGAGTCTGGCAGTTCAATCTTGATTAGCTCTTTGGGGTTGCTGGGGGGGGGGGGGGGGGGGGGGTTGCTGTTTATATAAATACTCGTTGAACACTACTTACTTTACTTCTTAAGAAAGGATTGTTCAATTTCTTAAAGGTGTTTGTATACTTCCATCAGGCGTAATGGATAAATCATCCACTAGACTCCCAACCTCAGAGTGATTGTTTGTAGCTGTATATGGTGTTGTTACTAAGCGTTGCATCACTAGATCACCTGATTTCCTGCATCACAACGTTATTTTTCATGGTAGGCTCTATTGTGTATTTAGATTCCAGGTTCTTTCCCTTAGTCTTTTAATCCTACTGCTAGGTTTATTTCTGCAAAGCCACCTCTAACATGGAGAACAGACAGTAATCGAAATCTGCCCTAACATTGAAAAAGATAGTATAAGGTAAGTAGCTAATATTTTACCCGTATACTCGCGGTGTTATACGACTAGCGTTACGCAGGAAATAGGTGTATAACAATAAATAATAATTTCTCTTTATCGAAGGGGCTTAAACCCCTCACCCCAAGATTTTCAGCCAAATGATGAGATTTTGAATTTTTTTGAAGATCTAATTTATTTGCTCTATTTGTTCCGTACTTATAATAATTTAGACAGAATGGTAGTTATTTTGTGTGTGCAAAATAGCAACAAATATGTTTATATAAATCTGAAGTTAATATAGAAATGATACATCAACCAGCTTTCTCTTACGATGAAGTGCGGAGTATTGAATATGCGGAATATGGAAATAAATATTCAAGGACGGTAACGATTACCTCTTCTAGCGCATGTTTAAGCTGATTTCTATACGATTTGGTTTGCAGAGAAAATTTCAGACGAGCGGAAAATATCGCTTAATTGTAGAGTTCCTGAAAAGTTATTAATGTACAACGAGCGCATTTTAGGCGTTTCCCAGTGCGGTTCTTTCACAGGCATGTCGACAACAGATCAAACGTTTTCTCTACGAATTGAAGTGTTATTAATGTTCTATGATATTTCCTTTTCATGTACATTTTATGTTAACAGATTTTCAACAGGAGTATACCGTAGCATCCACAGGAACACATTATAGAGTGGCTTATGCCACAGGCATTACTTCAAAATTGATAACCACGCGCACAGTACTAATGGATGCATTTTAAAGCAAAGTGATAGTCGAATGCAAGTTCTTGGTAACTGTCCAATTAACATCAGCAGTATGACGGGGAGATCCAATAGCCCAACAAATCTGGACGGCAAAGTTTTAACACGCGAGGCACATAATACGAAAAGATGAATGGATTTAAATACCTGAGTACGATGGTAAAGATGCAAAACTCGGTCTCTGGGGACATGACATCGTAGATCGCAGCAGGCTATCAAGCATATTTCACGCTTAAAATCACCTTAATGTAAAAAACACTATCTGGCTATCTATCTATTATATTAATACGCTTAATTTTTTCAAACTCAACGCCAAAATGACCCGTAAACATGATCCGATTCGTTTAAATTTTTCAGGGTAGGTCGACATTAATATAGCGGTGTGCCTTTGCTAGAAAAATTGGAAAAATTCCACCTGGAAGTACCTGAAACGGGTACCCAAGGTGTTTTCAGCAAAAATTTGTCATGACGCCAGAAAGCCATGACAAAATATGTTTATATTGAATCTGAAGTCATGCGTATTACACCGTGACAATGACAAAATTTATTAAAATTGCCGATGTTTTTTGTCATACTGTGATGACAAAATGAGTAGAAAATTTGTAATTGAATCTCAATTAAACAAAACAGAGAACATAAAATGATTTTACATACATTTTGGTGTTAATAGTTGTGAGTGTAAAAATACGATTTTGTCATGACACTCTCTATGTATTTAAAATTTAAAAATTAACCGCGTAGATGAATTTACTTTATTTTTGATAAAAGTGCATCAAATTTAAATCTTAAAAAATCTTCTTAATTATTTCTTAACCAAAATTTCAATAAAATATATTCACGTGAATGATTATTCAGTCGAAGGTCAGCTTATATCTATCTTCTATCTATATCTATTATATTAATACCCCTACGCGATGCAAAAGAAGAAATAGTGCGATTGTATTTTTTTTTTCTTAGTATGACTTGTAACAAGTGTAAAAATTGTACACTGCAAATTGTAACAGACTACTGTTACAAAAGAGGTGGAGAGAAGGTTGTTGAACGAATGTATACAGTAAGCTTGAGAGATGAGGAGCGTTTGTTCTGGCGGCTACTTTTGCTACATATTCGTGGTTCCACCAGCTTTGAATTTGTACGAACATTCAATGGCTTTATTTACAAAACCTTCAAAGAAGCTAGAGCTGCACGAGGTCTGGTAAACGATGATGAATGGGATCATTGCTTAACAGAAACAGCAGGCTTTCAAATGCCAAGACAGCTTCGAGAGACTTTCACTCATATTTGTTGCTTTTGTCAACGTTCAAAACCTCTTGATCTCTGGATGAAGTATGCAGATGACATGACTCTTGATTACAGCCAACACCATATAAATGTAGCAAACAATTTGGCTCTACACATATCCACATAATTCTCATTTCTTATACAGCACAGACTTTCTGGCGCTATGATCGGCTTACCAACTCCATCGAGAAGTCCCGTAGAAGTGCAAGCCTTCGATACAGTTCGAGAAGCCGAAAAAGCTGAATTATGAATTCAACTGCTAAACGAAAAGCAGTTGGATGCATTTCGTCAAACAACTGCTGCAGTGGATAATGAAAATGTCTCCAGCCGAAGTTGAGATTTGAAAATTTAGTTTGGGCGCGTAAGTGGTCATGTGATCCCTAGCGTGCGCTTCCCGTATGAGAATTGAATATTTGGTTTGGGCGCGTAAGTGAAATCATGTGATCCCGAGCGCACGCTTCCCGTTTGAGATATGAATATTTGACTTGGCGCGTAAATCATACTGTGTGGATTTGAGCGCGTGCTTGCCGTTTAAGATTTAAAAATTAACCGCGTATATGAATTTACTTTTTTTTTGTTAAAAGTGCATCAAATTTACATCTTAAAAAATCTTCTTAATCATTTCTTAACCAAAAATTCAATAAAATGTATTCACGTGACTGATTATTCAGTCACAGGTCAGCTAGTTATCCAGAATAACCAAAAATTGCATATAGAAATCGCTTGGATACGTTAAATACAATAAAATTCGATGTTACGAAAGGATTCTTAATTGCGTAGAGAATCATTTAAATTTGCTAATGCATTGTAATGATACTTTGCATGTAAGTTCAAAGTATTTTCTAGTTTTTTATATTTAATGTTTCATTATAGTTCGAAACCAAACTTCCAACGTCTTTTTAACATCACCTTGATGTTATAAATTAAATATATATAAAGCCCAGATGAGACTAGTAATACCTTTTAGTATCGAATCTTGCACACTAAAATCATTCGACATTCAAAAATGGTTTAGTGCTTCGTCCTATTACGGTAGATGTAATGTTTACCGGATGCGCCTGAATCTCAAGGTTAGAAATGAACTCGAACAATACAGGTATAGTCGGAATAATCAAGTTATTACGGTTTAGATGGCTTGGGCGGACGACTTGGAGTCGTCACCAATGAACACATAACTTTCAGCTAAAAATCTCTTTTGAAGCTGTCACTTGCTGTGAACCGATTCTTGGTATCTTATTCGTGCATTTAAAGGTGGTTCGATGAGGGTTTAGATTTCAATCGAGATAGTCGATTTCAGCTTACAAAAAACTAGGGCGACCAACTTACAACCATGACAGGTTAATCTTGATTTTCCACTAACATAATATATATAATATCATCTGTAAAATAATCATCAAAGGTATCCTGGTAAACTAGTAAGTCGAAAATGTTCAAAATGTTAGTCGTATGACTGTGGTTGATTCTGAAGTTATTAAAATGACTTCTGTGCCTTTTCATTGTAAATCTATATGGAACGCAAATGTACAGTTTGTGTTACAGTCTTTAATGTTAGAAATATAACTAAAACGGAAGCCATTTCATTAAATTCTGACTTGGAAGTTAACTTTACAATAAGATTAAATAACTTTTTTAGGATGTCAGCTTGCAATTCAATCATTCGAATACGCTAGTTACAGAACTTTGGCTTGGGCGTTCGTTAACTGTCAAAGTTTGGTATTGGATTACAGAATATTGACGTAATCGACATATTATTCGATGAACTAAAAAGGGATCTACAACAATTTGACTTTAATGTTCAATACTAAGGATGAATATTGAAGGCAGATACAAATAAAATAACAACTAATCTAAACATTGGTTTTGGAGACAGTCATATGACAAAAATCGAAGTAAATTACGAGACACTGACATAGTCGCCCTCTCATTCAACGAAATCCGAGGTTAGTTTCTTAAAACTGAGTTGGTGGTTAGTAGTTCCATTGAACATTGAAGTCAAATTCGGAAAACTGTAAAGTATGCTGAACGTTGACTTCTGGGTCGAAAAACTATCAAATTGTAGGCTTAAATCTCACTCCTAAAATAGACATACATAGTGAGAATTTCCAGAAGTTACTGATTTTGTGATATAATTCGCCAAATCGATAAGTTCTTGCTTTGTACTATAAGTATACTTAGCAAGAGTTAAATTTTTGTAGTTTGGTCGTTGCAATCTGACGAGTAGACTAACTTTTTATCAGTACGAACCCAAGCTGCCAAGAAGGGATCTAAAGAAGTTCTCATTTTTGTAAGGGTTTGTGTATCTTTGTGTACCTACATAAGTACCCTGGGGTTAAAAATGGGAGGAGTGCATTTTTCTACATTTTGTGGTAGATATATTGTGTGAAAATGGTCTCTTTGTTTTCTATGACTAGAAAAGTCGTAAACATTGGTATAAATGTCATTAAAAATAATGTTTTGATCGAAAAAATATAAAATGTCTATTTTAGGAGTGACTTTAAGCCTACAATTTGATACTTTTTCGCGTTGATACTTTGTGTACTGTTAAACTTCATCTAAAGTCAGACATGAACGATTTGGCGTCATGGCCGGTTATTTAATTATTTTTGAAGTTAGCAGTTAGTATACTATAGCTTTGTCTAAAGTCAAACTTAAGAGTCAGAAATATAACACACTTACGTTTTAGTTTGGTTAAGCAGTTGATTGACATTAAAGTGACTTCTTGCACTGGTGAAAGTCTGTTATACGAATGGAGCTGGCTTACTTTTATTATATCCTTGTAAATATATGGCGTGCCTGTATCGTTTTCCGACTTGGTTCGTCGACAATTGATATTTTAAGTTTTCGAATATCATGGCGAATAAATGGCTTTTGGTTTACCGGGTATGCCTGCTACTAAACGGAAAACAGCCTTGTGAACCATTTTTATCAGTATGTTTTATTGTACTATGCAATATATAAAACACCAATTTTAGAAAGACAATATGTCAAAAAAATTCGAGTGTCTCTAGCCAATAATCAGAAAAATTAATTTAAAATAATAAATTTTTAATGGTTGCGGCAAATGAGAGAACTATTTGCATAGACTGCGGTTCATTTAAACCAAATTCATGTAAATTTTGGATAAAAACCAAATTGGTTTTTGAACTGAACTCCGACGGGGGGGGGGGGGTCATAGTGGCGTTGATTTCCATCACCGATCGTCAGTAGATGATGAAAAACACCTTTTGCATCTTCCCCTATCCTATTGGGATTCGAACCCGGTACCTCCCGATTCAAACGCCAAAGCTTCGTTTCATTTGACCCGGAGAAGCAATATTACAATCAAATTTAGCTTCATACAATTAAATTTGACCGTTTTCTGAATTGTATCGGATCTTTGCAAAAGACAAAATAATTTAAACAAATTGAAGAATTACGGACAATTTTGAAATTATGATTTTTGAACTTAGTGTTTTATTTATCCATACAAATATTTGACATAAGCAATTGAATAATAATTTTTATCATTGTTATTGGACCGAATTTCAGAACTTCTAATAATTTTTTTTTTCCCAAACAAATTAATTTAATAATTTTGTGGCATCATGGTTAGTTAACAATGTTTCTATTTTAAAATTTTAAAATTTTTATTGTGAAATTTAGGATCTGAAAGTTTTAAAACTTTTGGATCCAAAAGGAAGCCAAGAATAAAAATTTAGGTATCTGCCGGACCAACTATCTTTATGATACCAATTAAAAGAAATTTTTTCATCAGGTTCGTAGCTCAAAAGTAAATCTTAAAAGTAATTTTTTTATGTCATCTTCCTTTTACAAAGTAAGTATTATTTGATTAAAGATTTTATTAAAACTGCTCAAAAATATATTGTATTAATTTTGTTTGCAGGAACAGCCACAAACATATATCGATAGTAAAATAATTGCTGAAATTCTAAAGAAATTAAGGCCAAACACCCCAAATTTGCCATTAACAAATTTGGTAGTATATAGGGCTTATGGGAGAACCTCATTAATGATCCAAAAACTTGTTTAGAATTTTTATTGTCAAAAGCAAATTATGAATTACCTAAAACAATGCTTAATGCTGAAAGCAGACGTTGGGCGTGCGTTAAAATTAGAAAACAGTACTTTACATGAACTTAAGTACATGTAGTCCACATGGAATGTGTTTTTCAGCAAGTTTTCACTAATTCCAAAAAAAATAAATAATTTATGCCTACTTGACGATATAATTTTAAAAATTAGCTGTCATTTCATTGTCTACAAATCTCAAATTGAAAATATGGACAAATTACTAAAAGAATTGGTTGAAAAAAATGAATTTCGTTCTAATAAACAGTACCTTATTATAAAAATGATTAAAAAATTCATAATATACAATAGATTGCCGATAGGTGACTTAAACAAATAAAAACCTCATATGAAATAATCCGTGCATGTATTTTGACATCACGTTTCCGCCTGCGTATCCGCAATTAGTAAATAACGAAATTGCGTGTAACGAAATTATAAAAAAAAAATTGGGACAAAATGAAATTTTTGTTTAAAATCTTCGGAATTTAGAATAAAAGAATAAAAGTTTTTCCTTAAAAAAAAAAGTAAAAATAAAATTTCCCCATATTTATGAAAAAATGTACTTACTGTTTAGCAGGCGTGTCCACTAATTTTTTTGAGGAGTCTACTATTCCAAACAATATTTTTTGCAAACTACTTTTTGATTTCCAAATTACTATAAAGGCGCACTTAAGTATGCTAATCATTTTATTCTCGATTTTAAATGGTATTCTCAAAAATTGACCAGTCAATTGCGATCGTCCGTATGGAAACCTTTGCTGTATAGGATTTTAATATTTGGTTTGAGAAATTAATATTAAAAGTTTTTATTAGCTTCGAAAATGTTGTCGATGAGACATCGAGCTCAGCAATCAAATTGTTTTATTTTAATTAAAATAAAAAACGAGCCCTAAACCAATAAAAATTTTAATAAATATTTATTTTTGACTCAATAATTAATTTTTAATATATTAATTTATACTTAGTTTCCTATATGTGGTTTCCAAAATCGAAAAAAACGGCGCCGTAAAATTCAACGCGTGTGAAAATTTCGGCTGCGCCAGTTAAGCACCCCATCTAAAGATTTTGACAAAAGCGATGATTGAAGGATTGGTCACTAGTTTTTATCGTTTGGTCACTTTCAATTAAATGGTAAATAAATAATGAAAACTTCAAAAAAAAATTCCCGGGGAGCACAGAAAATCATACCGTTTTTATCAAATTTGGTCAGGTGATTCAGGATTGGTCAACACATTTTGGCGTTTGGTCACCAATGGGTCAGTTCTTACTGCAAAAATAAAACTGATTCAAAATTGAATTAATTCAATAAAATCAGGTTCGTCGCTTATTTGGGAATTTCATTTTACAAAATTAATAAAAAACCTAATTGGAATATACCATTTAGATAAAAATATATCTTTTTTCAAAAATTGTATAAACATAAGATATAATAATCAATTAAATTTTTTGGTTCTCCAAACTTGTCAAGGATTGGCCAAATGGTCACTATAGTTGATTTCGTTTGGTCATCTCTATGAAACGATTTATTGCGAAAAAAATTTCCACACGTCTGGAAGTGTTTGGGTCTGGAAAAATGACCGATGCTTAACGATTTTATAGCTCGAGCTATCGGAATCGGTTGGTCGAATTTTATTGAGCATTGGTCACTAATTGATTTCGTTAGATCGTACCTACTTAATGATTTATTGCGAAAAATATTTATGTAGAATTGACAAAAATGAAATCAACTAGTGACCAATCCTCAACAAGTTATGAAGAACCAAAAACGATATGATTATATCTTATGTCTTCCACGTTAGATGCAATACTTTGAAAAAAGAAATATTTTTATCTAAATGGTATATTCCAATTGGATTTTTTATTAATTTTGTAAAATGAAAATCCTAAATAAGCGACGAACCTGATTTTATTGAATTAATTCAATTTTGATTGAGTTTTATTTTTGAAACAAAAACTGACTCATTGGGGACCAAACGTGAAAATGTGTTGACCAATCCTGACTTAATGATTACCTAACGAAATTTAATAAAAACGATATGATTTTCTTCAAATGAGGTGCTATCCGGGAATTTTTTTTTTTTTTTTTTGTTGTAAATTTTCATTATTTATTTACCATTTAATCGTAGGTGACCAAACGAGAAGAACTAGTAAGCTATCATGTCCAAACGATGACCAACCGAATCCAATCATAATTTTTGTCAAGACCGTTAGATGGGATGCTTAAAAGACAGAGCCGAAAATTTGTTGGGTTCCAGAATTTCCTCGGTTCAGTTTTTCGGTTATAGCATGTGTTGAAGATTGCTAATAAAATAACGCCACTTTAAAATATATGTGCTTTTTAAGTTGTCTACTGCTGATTGATAGTAGCGCTGAAACCTGGTTGATCCACTTAATAGGTCATTTTTGGTGCACCATCAAGAAGTGCGCGCATATAAGGTGGCAAAAAATGTTAATGTTACTAGCACTGACTTTTTATTTCATATCTGTTAAAATTTCAATAAAAAGTGATTAATGAATAAATTTTAATGTTACTCCTCTAAAATCTTTTTTATTAATAATGTTATCACAACAAGATTTATAATAAACTTCTGTTAGTCGTCTAAAATTATGCGCATTGTTTAAGACAAAATATTTTATTTAACAAACAATTTTCCCGCTTTTTATTGCGTTTTAAAAATTACACGAACAGATAATATTTTATATACAAACCATGACCTATGAGAAAATAATATAAACAGAAACTTAAAGGATGCTAACCCTTGAAAACGAAACGTTTGAACTCGTAAATTAATGACACGAATTTTATATTTATAAAATCCAGAATATAAAATTTTAAAACAAACATTTAAATTTACAATGAATTTAACTATCCTTCAAAAATTCAAATCACATCAATATCTTCTGCATCTTCTACTTAAGAACAACAACAACAACAACAAAATGTTAAATTGTTGAAGAGAATTGATATTCTCTTATCAACGATAATAAAACAATCCATTTACATTAATCTTTAGTTGAATTAATTTGTTTACACCATCGGAGGACATTAAGACAAGGCGATATGAAAAAATTAAAAAAAAAACTTGCAAGTCATTTATAAGTTTGTGGTGCATCTGCATGTCGTATACAGATTAAGATAAACGCAGAAACCCAGGAAATAGAGGCTACCATATTTTGTAACCCAAGGTTCGCAGAAATAATAAATCCCGTTAGGTTATATTACAACTGTTAAATTCTAAATACAATAAGTTTTACTTTCATTTTAAAAGAACAAACGATTTATTGTTCTGCGCTAGAGATTACGGTAACTATAAGGTGTCCTTGCCATAATGACATAACATTATGGAATTATGAGAGAGATCACACATTATTTATAGGTTTCTTGTTATGTTAGAGGTTGACCGTTTAGACACATTTAGAGCAAAAATAACTGTAGAATAAAAAAACGAAAACCGCACACAAGGAAATTATAATTGTTTTTTTTGGGTAAGTGTGTCCTTGAAAATAGTTTTATTCTTTATTGTCTATTACTAGTATAGTTTGATATTTTAACACGACATTAATTTATTAATATAATTCTCTAGATTACACTTCGGTGTAACGATGTTTCGGAAAACGGGAAAGCAGACTGCATATTAGTAAAACTGTTTCGGGGATTCTAAATAGCCTTTAGGAATTTACGAAAAATTGTTCAACATTTTTTATATTTTAATTCGCTTTTTATTTTTTTAATGGCTCTTTAAACATTAAAAATAAAATAGGAAGATTGTTATTATTTTATATAGAATGAAACATGTTAGGAATGAAATAAATTCAATATGAAAAAAATGATGTTGATAGTGATGTAATGAATCGGTCGAATTTTGATGTTCTTAAAATCAAAAAATAGAGGGTGAGTTGTGGCCAGCATCCGATTTTCCTATATTCAAAAATCATTATTCCTGCTTAAATTTCAGAAAACCAACAAGGAAAACCATTGTTGAAAATTTAGTCTCCATTGCGAAAATTGAAAAACTTTTATGGAAGCTGCCACTTATGGTACGCAGACTTATACCACATTTCGTATAGCTCAGCTAATTTATGGAAAATGTATAGCTAGATGACGAATTTTAGTGAAATACATTTTTTTAACATTATAGAACTATGAACCGGTCCAAATGACCAGGTGAATCATTTATTTATAACATTTCCTTTTTAATAAAAATCTGACATTATCGTAAAAAATTAAATCAGAGAAAGAGGAAATGTTATAAATAAATTATGCAAATGGTCATTTTGACCAGTTCATAGTTCTAGTGTTAACGAAACTCGTCATTTCAACTCGTTCAAGATTAATACACCAAAACACAGTTTTTTTTTCAAAAATCTACATTTCTGCTTAAATTTTAGAAAATCGATCTAAGATAATTTTAAAAATATTTCCAATAAAACGAAAAAGCTTTCGAAAAAGCCACATTTCTCAAATATTATTGGAATTGCCAAATTTATGAAAAAAACTTTCGTATGACGTTTTATTCCGATCAATCAATCCATTTGGGATGTATATGTGGGCCGAATTTTTTGCACATATCTGTTAAAATATTTTGTAAAAACCAAAAAAAGCTTTAATGGAATTTGTTATTTCCGGTGAATTGATTTCTGCCAAAATTCACAGAGAATTTGTGAAAAAACTTAAGTAGGAAGTTTTATCTCAATTTGTCAAGCATAGATAGAATTAGTTTGGTGTAAATATTTTCGAAATAAAGTTAATTCGGAAATTTTTGTTCCACAAAATTCCTAATAGGAAAAGAAAATCCCCAAAAATAAACTTTTTTAAATTGGCTTTTGCTGTAGGCGCTCTGCTACTTTAATTTTTCTCGGTAGTTGAGCGTTCAGATTTTTCTGATATACCAGGCATCCTTTATAGCTAGCCGGATGACCTTTTTCTCCGCACAGTGCACAAGTTGGTATAACATTTCGCGGCTTTTGACATTGTTTTGTTTGATGATTCTCTGCACATTTGACACAGTTGGCTTGCCTATTGAGGTATACCTATACCTATTACCTACTTCCGACTGCGTTGTTATTTTGATATCGTTATTGGATATTGCTTTAAACTGAGCAGGTTTCTCTGTCACTGCAAATACTTGAGCTCTGAGTATATTAAAATCTCTAATGTTGCTGACATTGATTGGTGGTGGTAAGGGTTCCTTTTTGTGTGCATATTGTGGTTGTTTTGGTATTTCGTTATCTAGCGGTAGAGGTACCCTTGGTGATGGCGATTTGGAGAGTCTCCTCTTTTTATTTAAATTTAGTTTATTATGTCTAGGTTGGGTTTCTTTCTCAAGTTCCTCTTCATTCGTAAAGTAGTCATTGGTTAGACTTTGTAAAATCTGACTTCTACCATTACTGACTTCTGTCATTTCATTGCCGTCTTGAGGCATACGGTGTCTCATCATCATCACCAAATCGTTCGACCAGTGACCTTAGCTGAAATTAATTAAGAAATTTTTAATTAATATTTATGATATTTAAAGATAAAATCTTGGAATAAAAAATGGAAAAAATTATTTTATTGCTTCGAAATATTCACCCTTGAATTTCACCATTGAGTTTTTTCATTCCACATGAGTTTAAAGTGTAAACGAATTTAAAAAATTTAAATTTCGGATTTTTACCTGATTGGATTTCAAATTGAATTGAAAAGTAACCTAGTTCTTTTTAAGTGGATCAAATATCGGTTAAAACAGAGTAGTGCTGTATCATTTTCTTATATTCTAAAGCCGGAAGAAATTTTAGAATCCCATCCCATTTCCATTCAACCTATACTAAACGAAATGCAAATTTGATAAAAATGCTTTAATTAGTTCCGTTCTAAGTGGTCTTCTAGAGCTTGATCCTAAAATTACTGAAGATTAAATTTTGTTCCCACTTATTAAATTTTATGGACATTTATGGACTCAATTGTTTGAACGTGGAATGGAACGAAACGTTCCAATAGACCGTATTCCTGAAAACTACCCTAGGCATGCCAAAATGCCTTATCCAGCATACTCGGGAGCTGGCTAGGAGTCAATGGACCAATTATAATTAAAATGATTATAGCAATAAATAGTAGGAGAAGAAATGTACACAAGTAAAAACGCAAACAACGATCATACGCTCGAAGAATTATTTTAGAAATCATTTCGACTTTGTCAAATTTTGACATAAACGGTTAAAAAATGAGAAGAAGATCATGTTTTCACATACTTCTTTGACCTTTTGGTCATCGTAAACGATCGCATTTTGAAAAACCCCTCTTCGAAAAATCTCATTGTAAAAATTGTAGGATTGTAATATGATTTTGTGAGGGAATTACTGAGTGGGAAATTACTTGGGGTATTTAGAGTTTGGGATCCTTTTTGAAAAACAATTTTACCAGGAATCGATTACGATTAGTCCTGATTTTGGGAAAATCGTTTAAGAAGTTCCGACATTCGGTGGAGTTCGAGTTTTTTTTCAGTGAACCGGTTCTAGCGATTTTGATAAAAATTGGCGAAAGGGAGAATTCGAGTGTCGAGGCAGGTAAAATGAATCCTAATTTTGGGAAATTCGTTAAAAAGTGGATTTTTTTAAATTTTCCTATCTACAAATATTTTGATAAAAAAGCTGTGATCTGTTGCGCTATGTTGTACCATGTTTTTTGTGTATTGGTAACATGTTGGTTCATGATGATATGTTACGTAAGGGTGGGGCTTGAAATCCCGTATTTCAAAATCCCGTGTCATTTGAGAGGTTTTAAAATGATTTTGGAAGAAGTTCTGGAAAATGGCCTACTCGGTTGGATTTCAAACATTTCTTTATCTCAAAAACTAACTGAATTCCATCCTAGCAGCCCATATTCAAGAACTTCTTCCAAAAATCATTTTAAAACCTTATTTCCATCCAAAATGCTTAATTTCTCCATGATTGGCTAAGGCTGACATGACACACTTAATATTAACTATACGAAATTTTCAGAATATTTTACGGGGTTTTGAAATACGGGAACTCAAAAAAAACAGGATTTGAGCCGCTCCCATTACGTAACATTGTGTCATATAAAGATGTGAACTCTCCTTAGAAAAAGCTTTGTCCCTAAAAAATGTTATTTGTGATGAAAATTTGCTTTTGATAAAAAAATTGGTGAGATGAAGTTTTTGAGTACCAGGAATAAAATGCGACGAGCCCAGATTTTGGGAAAATTCAATTAGGTTGTCCACCAGATGGGAAAGAGGCTTCTATATACTATTATTCGGGTCTAACAAATTTGAAAAACATTTTTGAGAGGTTTGTGTGTCAGGACTGATGAGTTATTAATTCAGAAAAAATCAGTTAGGGATGCTTCGGCGGAGCTCGGGTCCCATTTTAAAAGATTTTCGGCGATGAATAAAAATTGGTGAGCACGGTTTTTTGAGTGCGAGGAAGGGACTGAAGTGAGTCAGGATTTCGGATAATTTGATTAAATTTGATTTAAAACAAAAAAATTTTTGCTTGAACGATTTTGATAAAATGAAAGGTGTTTTGTCGACCAAACCCATTATTTTAATATTCAACGTTTAAGTGGATTTCCAAGCTATTCCGTGTACTATTCTTTATTTTTTGACTTTTTTCTGTTTAATAATCCTTTTGTATCATTATCGTAAATCTATTTAGTGTAAAATGGTGAAGCACATTTAAGGGATATAACACCAAAAAAACAAAATAAATAGAAGAAACTTGCTGCTACTCTTAGTACCCATGTTAAGTCACAAAATATGTTTTTGGAACAATTTCACATTTACAGTAGATGCTCACGTTGCTCCAAATTAAATTAAACGGAATCTCTTTAAGGGCAGCAGATCCAGTTGTCTGGTTTAATATTTTAAAGATTCAGCATGGCGGGTGTTAGACTGAAGGCAATGAATGAGTCAGAACGTTTGATGTAGCAGAGATTAATACGATTATTAATACCCGATCAAGATCAAAGTCGAACTCGAGAATGTTTCAACCACATCCTTTCTCGATTAAGAGATCATTTTAGTCCAAAAATTAGAATTCATGAGTTCAAATTAAAATCCCCAATTGAGACGATTTTGGATCGTTGATGGAATAAAGTTATATCTAAATCTGTACAATTACCTATTATAATTTATACAAAATAAGTTATTAGATTCTCACACTATGTTATGAATGATAAATTCTTGCTCAAAATTAGTCTGTTGGAGGGGAAAACATGTAAAATAAAATAATTGGAATTACGATTTAATTTATAGAGCAAAATGTTTAATAGACGCCAGAGCCGAATGTACCCGCGTAAGCGTTCTAAAATTGCACAAAAGATCACAACATTTAATTTATTGGCGGCAAATAGAACTTGATTCAACATTTCAGACTCAAAAAAACTTTTAATTGGAAGTTCTTTTATGACGAATCATTACCCATCATTGGTGGCAGTTCAAAATACAAGAGTGGTATATTTACGAAAACGATGTATGACCCGTTTGCCACTGGCGCTGCACACTCTTAAACAATTTCATAATTTCAGTTGGATAAGTCGCTATAAATTTTCAAATTAAAAATTTATTTGCTAAATTCGGTAACGTAATAAATAGTTCGTTGTGTATAAACTAGTTGTTCAATGTGAGATGATTTTCGAGATTCCATCATTATTTTAGTGTAAATCGTCTTTCACTGTGCAATGATCATGCAATGTTCAATTTCGGTACCATTTTGACCACGATTGCATTTCCTGAGTATTCCTCCTGGAATCCACAACAAAAATCAAGTTTCATCGTTAGAAAGTTTTAAACGTGTCACTATTATAAGTTACTCTATAAATGTTGTGTCATGATCGGGAACGGCATCGTAGCAGTGTTGTCCGCTACCTTGCTTGAGTTAAGCTTAGCATGTTTTGGCGTCTTTTTCCATTCGACGTTTGTGTGTTTCGCGCGGATCACACAAATGGCATACTTCTGGCTATGGACTTACAATCAATAACATAATTGATTAATAATTATTGTCGAGTTGTTATCTCAAATGGGGATTTAATCAGTGGGAATTAGAATAAATACCTTTACGACTCACTAGCTGAGATGCTACTGTTTTCAACTTTTTTAAATTTTCAAAACATGTGTTCATTAAGGGCCAAATCGACAGACGATGCTAAAGACGCAACTGCGACTAAAGTCACTCTTTTGGTATTTTTAAACGAAGCTAAAATAACAAAATGAAGCGTTCTTTAAGTTGTAATCATGACTGTAGACGTTGATATTGGTGGCTAAAGTCGTTGTAACATTTGACGTTTTATACCAAATTTTTGTTTCGAATTTCGAAGATAGATTGTTGTTGTTGTGTTTTTATTTAAGATAGTGTTTTTGTCAAATAATATTTTGTTTGTGTGTAGTGTTGCTTTTATGTAATAATAAATTTTATTTAAGATAAATAAAATAGTTTTTGTTCTATATCTGTATCATTCGGTATGAATCATTTATTAATTTCTTCGTCCTCGTCGTTTAATTCTGATTATTTTTTGGAAATTGGTAAAAATAATGCAGAACACAGTTTCCAAGAAAGAACTGACAATAACTACTACACGGATGTAGAGTTCAAAAGGCGGTTTCGTTTATCCAAAAACAATTTGGGTTACTTGGAAAAATTGGTAACAAAGCAGTTGATATATAAAATGGTCGAAATCATTTGTATAGAAGAGGATTACATATTATTCAATGTATAAAAAAGTTGACGATTTCCCAGATAGAGGCAAAATCCAAACCACTACAAAAAAGGAGGATGAGGCCATCATACAGTTATTTGCTCAAAATTCTTCGTTTACGCTGTGGAAAAATTGGCGAAAAACAATATTATTATACCAAAAACCACCATACGAAATAGAATTATGGAACATATGGCTACGCATATGGAAATACTTTGGTCAAACCACTGGTAATACAAAAATACATGGAAAAGCGACTACAGTGGGCAAATGAACAAGAAAACAATGATTTTAAAATATTGTGTTTTCCGTTGAGTCATCCTTTTGGCGTTTTAATGTTATAAGGCGTGTTTGACCAACTAAGCAAAAAAAGGATTGCCCGAACTGTGAAGCACCCGCCTTAGCTCATAAAAAAACAATCAAGAGTTCAAAATGGTTAATTCATATAACTTGAAACAATCGCAAAATATAAGAAACAAATTCTTCTATTATACGGTGACTTTCATCCATTATCCACAATTATCAAAGACACGAATGAAAAATTGAGAACAAACGTGGCTGACGTTTTGTCAACGTATGGCAATCCTACTTCTAAATTCTACTTAACCTTAACGAAGAAGTGACTTCTATTCGAATTATTATTGTCCTACCTCGCGAGGAGATACCCGTTCCAAAACTTTACACTACAGGAAGTTTAATATACAGGTATTAGCAAATTAAAAAATGGAAAGGCATCCAAATTTTTAAAACACGGAGGGTCTACTTTTGTATTTACAATCTATATGAAATTATAGTCAATCGCGAACCAGAAGAAGCCTCCTGATTCAAACGCCAAAATATTAGCCCCTCAGCCGTTAGGTTGGTCACGTTTAGATTGATCTAGGAATTCAAAAGAAGCTTCATTTTCTTGTGTAAGCTAACAGCCTCTGGCTTGCTCTGTTGAATTTTTTTGGCAGGCACAACATCTGGTCCCCCCAAAACAACATCAGGTGTATGATAGGGAGATGTTCTTGTGCCAGTGGTGTTTATCATAGCGCTGGAGCACATATTCGCAAATTTTCTTCGAATTGTTTCCAATGAATGACTTAAAATAATAATTTGTTTCGCGGATTGAGTCATTTTTTATTTGGAACTTTATCTAATTTGTTCGAAATAATTACTTAAGAGATTATGTTTTGACACAAAATAAAAAATGTGTGAATTGTTGAGAATCGTTTGATTCGAATATCTTAGAAATGAGTAATTTGGAGCTGTGACATTGTTGCAGCAAATGAGCGATATTACATTTTTCCCTTTAATAAAATAAAAACTCACATTTCGCTCATTTGCTGCAATTTAGTGTCACAACTCAGAATTCAATCATTCAAACTATTCGAATCAAACGATTCCCAATAATTCACATTTTTATTATTTTGTATTAAAACATACTCTCTTGTGTAGTAAAATTCTATCAAATTAGGTAAAATTCCTTTTAAAAATTTACTCAATTTTCGAATGAGTTTAACATTTTAAGATATTGGAAACTATTCGAAAAAAATTTGCAAAATATTAACGAATTATACAAATTTAGATCCTATTGTGTGTAGTGTGTCAGTCAAAGTATTTGCGATTAAAATATAATATTTTCCGCAATCGTTTAAGCTTGCACTTTACAAATCACTTTAAGCCCTGTGCTAAATTTTGGAAGGAAAAGTTGGTCCTTGACCACTAATGATTGACGAATATTATTTATATTTGAAAGGAGGTCATTCAATCTATTTTTGGTCCAGTTAAGGTTTTGATCAACAAATATCGGATTCGAATATATTTTGTAAATCGAATGTCCCCTTGAAGGGTGAAATTATCAGATTCATTAAAGTCAACCGAGTAAGATGGCAAGGCTAAATTGAAGGAGCGACTGACTGGCGTTGATGGAACACTTTCCTTTTATTTGATGTAATGGAATCAAATGAAAAGTGTTCCATCAACGCCAGTCGGCGTACGACGTATGGTATGGTCAATGAAGACCTTTGAAGAATAGAGAACAACAATGCAAAATCCCGCCTTGATGTGAAAGCTAAAGCGAGAAAGAGAACGCGATAGCCATCTGCCTTTAAACGTTGTTGTGTATACGCACCAACAGCTATCCAGGGAATACATATTATATAAAAACCAGGAATCTATTACATTGCTGACTTTACATAAATCTTGTAATTCTTCTGAAGCCTTCTGATAATTTCGTCAGATCTGATCAAAAATCTTAAAATAGTGTTGAATTTTTAACTTATAGATGGAAAATGTTAAGAATCACAACAATCAGTTTCGAACGGGGTGTCAATTCGCGTTCCATGAAATAATGAAAATGAAAAGTTTTTTCATTTGCAATCTAGTAGTTTGAATTATTTGCACGTATTTTAAATTCCACTGTGTGAAATCATAATTTCTTATGGGCATGCAAACCTACTCGATTGCAAATGAAAAACACATTTTAATTTTTTTATTTCATGGAATACGAATGGACTCCCTGGTGCCACTATTCTGGTAATTCCCCGGGAATAGGGAACTGGGGAAAGATTTTACATAGCTTATATCTATAAATCAGTTTTTTCTGGCCTACTGAGAAAAAAAGTTTGATGTAAATATTTATAAATAGGGAATAATTTTTCCATAGCGAAATTATCAGGGAAAGTTATTCCCAATTTTATTTTGTTTTCAAAAAAATTCCCACTAACTTTTTACCTTAGTACGCCAGAAAAAAATTATTTAAATAGAATTTATATGTAAATTCTTTCCCCAGTTCCCTATTCCCGGGGAATTACCAGAATAGTGCCGCACTGGTCGCGATGACTGATGTTTTATTATTTTACATTGGAATATATTCTATAGAACAATACCATGTAGTTGTGTTACTAGCGAATTACTACATAGCATATGCAATTCGATTCTTTCACATTTCTCATCTATCTTCTATTTACACTTAGGAAGTTGATTGTGGATAAGTAAGTGTCGATTATCATAGTCGTTGTCATACAGATTTGATGCTAAATTCAAGAATTTCCTACGGTTGCGTATTTAATTTGAGAGTGCTGAAAATAGACCAATATACGGAACAATCACAAACAGGATTACAATCGAAAAAACCAAAAGTAAAATTAAAATAATTGTTAATGATGGATTTTGCAGCCCAGGTACATTTCTTGATGGTTTGAATTGCATGCAACCTGCGATCATGAAGTTCGTTTTTGTGGTGGTTGTATTTTTCTGAATCGTTTTAGGTACAAGAAATACGTATTAGCCCCGACAAACAATTTGAAACCGTATCGGGTGTGCCACGGTGACAATAGCTGTGTTTCTTGACCATTGATCTGATCCAGTTCAGTTCATGTTTCATGAAACAACACATAGGCGCTTGCCGGATTTAAAATCAAAATTTGTGATCTAAAACAAAATTTTGATCATGTTTTCCATATAAAATTTGAACTGATCCGAATCAATGAGCGTCAAGAAGCACGGCAAATGTTATTGATGTCTAGTACCCTCATTTTGCAAAAAATGAGTTTAAAATTATTTTAACGTATATGAGGAATAAAATTTAGACAGACAAAAAAACGAAAAAAAAATGATTTTTTCATAAAACAATTTTTATTTATAATTTATTTAAATCTTTAATTCTTAGACAAAATTTACAGAAAAATTTGCGCCCCATATCGATTGGCTTTCCTGATCCTTCTTGCCACTCTTTTCATTGCCGACTGCATTCCTGATGTATCGATATTCTTTAAATATCTTTTTATCTTTTTAATCAAATATTCAACATTTTTGGCACGATATCCATTGTTGTATACCATTCTCTTCAAATTTGCCCAACAAATTAGAATTGTCCTTAATTGTGGAACATTTGATGGGTTATAGTCTTTAAGGATAAATTCGATTCTGGGCTGACGTAAATCAGATAACGTTGCATGGGCGTACTATTTTGGTTGTATTTTGGTTGTCATTCATTATATTCAACAGTGAAATAAGTTTCATCATCCACAACACATTTAGAAGCTGAAGAAGCAGCGAAATATGTTTGGGAGGGCAGTCTTAAACTAGAGTCGATCGTAGCTATTTGTTTGGCTGTAGTTGCTGATACGACTTTTTGGGTTTGCGATATATATTCATACTCCGCGAATTTAAGAATTTTACTCGGGATCGATCATCAAAAAGATTATGATGCTCTTGTATACTAAATGCGATTGGTAACTTGGCAATTTACAAAAGAATAAATATTTCCAATTGTTTTTTCCAAAACCAATTGTGAGCGTAAGCTTTTACTATGGAAGTATAAATTTATGTTACTGAGATAAAGCTTAACACCGTTTTAATATAGTTTTATTTATATAACTAATAAAACCACTACGTTTTGACTGTATATATTCAGCCATTCTCAAGGGATACAACAATTTATGGAAATTTGGCAAAAAAAAAATTGTGAAATTTTTTGTTATGAAAACTTGTTTTGAAATGAAAATTTGATAGTAACTTGGGCTGCGGGCCAATAGTCGGGTAAAAGTCAATTTTAAGTAAGTTTTTTGGAAAATTCATTTATTTTTTAAAAACTTTATGATAAACTGATCGAAAAATCTGTTATAAATCCGATTTTTACCAAAGTAAATTATTTACCTGACTGTTGGCCCGCAGCGTTAGATTCAAAAAAAGAAAAAACATAGTTCGAATTATACGAAGTAATACCGAAACTTCAAAAAAATTTGAATTTTGACCAAAAACAAGAAATTTATATCTATAAAATAGTTAGCGTATTGCATCGGTCAATTACAACAACAATTGCATTGATAGTTAATCCAAATGGATTCGTCTAAACATTTCGGCAAACGTCGAGAAATTAAGAAGGAGAAAACGAACCGCAAAAAAATGGGGTGGCCCACCACAGATTCAAAATAAATAAAAAAAAATTAAAATTTGTTATTGCCGTAATAATATCGCCAACAAATCTGTAAGAGAAAATATGGGTAATGGAAGATGCATTCAATACTTTGGAGAACCAAATATTCGTTTAAGGCATAATATTCCATTGGAATTAAAATCAGTGTGATCTATTTTTTTTATTAGGCTTGACTCCATAAAAAAAAACCATGTTGGCAAAAATCAAAATAACATATTTTTAATATTTTTACTAAGAAAACTTGGTAGTCCCTACACACACATTTATCGTCTATTACTTATTTTATTATTAAATAATTATTCCACTTATTCTAATAAATTTATACATTTCTTTGTAAGCTAAACCTCCCTCATTCATTAATTCTTTTATATTTTTTGCATTCCGAAGGATGTTGAACTTGAAACTGCATTGGTTGTATCTTGTAAAATCCAGTAACAGACGTTCAACATCATCCACACTTTCACGCAACTACAATGTTTGCTCTCACTCAATTAATGTTTCCACAAACATTCCTTCCAATATCCATGATTCAGCCTGAATCTCTCCACCGTTCTCTACATTTGCGTATCTCCTTTGAGCACCTTATAAAAAGGATCTCTCAAAGGAGTACCATGCAGTGCAGAGTAGATTCTTCCTTTCGTTAGACTTCTGTCGTTAAATTCGCTGTTCCATTTTCTCCAAATAATCATCTACCTTCAAATATTCCAATCAACTCAGCGTTCATTATACAGATACTACGAGGGCAAATCAAAAAGTCTTGCAATATTATATGAAAAAAGAGTGAGTGAGACAGCAATATTTTTATTTTTCGACATAATCTCCTTTAAGGTTTATACATTTATTTGTCACATCGATCAATTAACTTGCCTAAACCCTCTAAAAAAAAGATTTCTTTTGCTCCATAAAATATTCATTTACAACAGACTGTACTTCATAGTCACTGGAAAATTTCCGGCCGCTTATTGTTTTTTTCAAATTGGGAAACAGGAAGTAGTCACTGGGTGCCAAGTCTGGACTGTACGGTGGATGCGGAATTTCCACGAAGCCACAGTCCTTTAATGCAGCTTGAGCAGTATTAGCCTTGTGCACTGGTGCATTGTCGTGAAGAAACAAGATTTTTTTCCTAACTTTCCTTGGCTGTTTTTCCCGGATCGCTTTTTTCAATTTTCGCAAAACCTCTGCGTAATATATGCCTTTAATTGTGATTTTCGGTGGCATATAATCGATTAACAAAATTCCTTCAGCATTCCAAAAAATTGTTGCCAAAACCTTACCAGCAGATGGTTGAGTTTTGAATTTCTTTGGTGGTTGTTCACTACGTTTAATCCATTGCATCGATTCTTGTTTGGATTCCGGATCCCAGTGATGAAGCAATGTTTCATCGCCTGTTATTATGTTATCCAAGAAATTTTCTGGATCTTCTTTGTACATATCTAAAATCGCCCTTGAAGTTAGATCACGCATTTTTTTTTTGTTCTGCATTCAACAAACGGGGAACCCATCGCACACTTACTTTCGACATGTGAAGGTGGTCATGTAATAAAGTATATGTGGTACCGTATGAAAGAGAAAGTCTCCACGCTAACCGCGGAACAGAAATACGCCAATCCTCCAATACAATAGGTTCGGTCAAAATTACGTTTTCATGGCTAATAGCATTTGCTGGCCGACCCGAGTGGTTGTGGTCTACTAATGACTCTGGACCACTTTTGAATAATTTTACCCACCTTGTTACTGTGGCATATGATGGTGCAGATTCGCCGTAAACTTTTGATATATAGTTGAATATATAAATTGCATTTCGTTCATGTTTACAGAAAAATTTAATAACGGCACGATATTCAATTTCATTCATTTTAAGAAAATTCAAAACACGTGTTACTAAATTGACAAAAACAAACGAACTGTAAAATTTACATCGAAATGTTCTTCTAGAAGTTTCATCGCGACAAAAAATGGTTTTGAAAAATATATTGTTGTCTCACTCACTCTTTTTTTCATATGATATTGCAAGAATTTTTGATATACCCTCGTATCATCCAATTTAAAGCATTTTTCCGCAGTCTTACTAGGCATAAAAATGCCGGCACCTACTAAATTCTCACTCAAACTAGCATCTGTATAAACAATATCTTGTTGCAAATACCGCTGACTGATTTTCTCAAACATAATTTAAGCAATAACTTCATTCATCATCATTGTGTATATTGAGGTTGAGTTAAACGCACCCAATCAGCCAAGAGTTATAATTAAAATATTCGCCTGACCACCTTTTTTATTATACCGAGCTTGTTCACGCTTCCATTTTCTTTACATTTCACTACAACATCAATAAAGGCGAATGAAAAAAATTTCCACTTCTGAAATTGGTATTTCGAATACAAGTATGACCCCTCGGAGTATATAGAACTTATGAACCGACCCATCTTCTATACCAGTACTATTGACTGGCATGAAGCTATGCAACGTGCAGATGATTCTAGGCAAATCGGGCATATTGCCGCACTTCTTCGAACTAGCTGGCAAACGGTAAAACATTAGACCGGGAAAAGAACAAATTCAAAATATTAATATTTATTTATTTATTTATTCTACCATACAGTAAGTATGTCTATGCAATTGGTTATTTAAAAAAATATATAAAAATAATAATTTAAAAGTAAACTTCTAACATGATGAAAACAAAAAATGACACTAAAATCAAACCATTAACAATAATAATTAATAATTCTAAATTACAATTTCTTATTACAATCATTTATTTATTAAGATGTGTAGGGACAATAGTGGTGGCACGTAGTCAAAACTGCAGAGTAGCGATTGCCCTCTTAAAAGCATTGCGAGAAATGTGTTGTGATCTCGTTGGATGCGCATTGAAGGACGATGGTATAGCTGTAGTTACGTAGCAGTTGTAGTACGAAAAAACTCACTTGGGCGTAAGGTGCGGTGAGGAGCATAAATAATAAAGAGTGAAATTATGTCAACACAATCAAATTTACCACAAATCACCCACATACCATGTACTTAAGTAACATTGGTACATGTACGCCTAAGCCAGAGACTGAAGGCTCAGGAAATCACAACGGTCAAGGTAAGCTGAGAGACTATAATTGTCGCGCTGTAAAGAAGGTGGTTTTTTGAGATCAAATAACAGAAACTGCTTTTCTATATTCTCAATTCTCTAAGAGTGAGAGCCATTGAACAGGGACCACCATATGACACTTCCGTACTTAAACTGAGAACGAACGAAACAGATGTACAGTGACTTAAAAGTCAATGAGTTGTGAACGTTTTTAGAATTTCAATTAACAAATCCCAGCATTGAATAGGATTTATTAACAATCGCATCGATGTGCGAGTTAAACGTTAAATCAGATCTAAAAATAACCCCCAAATCGTTAATTATATTAAATCTATTCAGAATACAGTCGTTTAAAGAGTGAACAAAGACTATTGGAGACTTGGAATTTATCCACACTTATCCAACATATAATCTGTAACACACCAATCACAAAACATGTTCAAGTATTGTAGAAACAGAACAAAGTTTAATTCACATGAAATGTAAGCAAATATTTTCATGTCGTCTGCAACTAAAACACAATCGGCGAACGTGAAACAGTACACAACGTCGGAAGTAAATAATAAAAATAACAGTAAGCTAAAGTGCCTTGAGGCACACAAAACGAAGGAATGAAATAGTCTGAGCAAGTAATACCAATCTTGACACACATTTTACGATTTCCTAAGTATGACATTAGCCAACCTAAAGGAATAATATAGCAATTTATATGGCTAAGCATATTCAAAAATAACTTTTGATTGAGTTTATCGAAAGCTTTAGTAAAGTCGGTATAAACCACATGGACCTGAACTTTTCTAGCAATGGAATTGATTAACTTATTATGAAATATTGCCAAATTAGTGACTGTTGAGTAGCCCGAAAAGAAGCCATGCTGTAAAATGAAATTACATTTGATATTTTCCAAACATCACGGAAAACGCCTTCGAGACTTATGTTAAACAATTAGCATAAAGAGGCGGCAAAACCAACTGCCCAAAGCTTCAACAGAGACGCTGGTAAACCAACAGACCCCGGACCCTTTGACGCGTCTATGTTCATCAATGCCCTAACACATCAAGCTCAGAAAAAAAAAAATTCTTTATTAGAGATCGGCATCATGGAGTTTGTTAGATATCCTTAACAAAAACGCTACTGAAGTAACCAGCAAAGAAATTGCAGCTTGTTAATGAATTGTCTGATTTTTGACCACCAAATTCTATAAACGACGGTAAGCCGTTATTTTGGTTCTTCAGTTTTACAAAACTCCTAAAAATCTTCGGGTTACAGCGTAAGTCGTCCTTTACATCAATCATGTAATTATTGTACAGGAATCGGTTAAGACAGAAGAACTGCCTGTGCTGAAACTGAAACTGAGTAAAATCGAAAGCTAGACTAGTACGCCTATATCTCCTGTGAGCTTTATTACGCAGCGCCTCCAGTTGCTTGAGCTTTTGAGTGAACCATGGGCAATGATGAGCGTGGGGCTTTTTATTATCTTTTTAGAGACAATTTTTCGTGTAGCAATATTTGACAACTCATTAAAGACTGCACCATTAATATTCATGTTTGATAGAACAACCGCCCAATCAGCTTCAGCTAGGAAATTGTTTATAGAAACGTGGTCGGCATTCGCATATTCAAATACAGAGCAATTCTTAATGAAGTTCATGTTATTGAAAACCCGCTGAAAATATTTTATTGATGAAATTGTTGCCACCAATGATTTTATTACTAAAAATACATATACTAGAAATATTAATAGTCAATATGTTAGTATTATTAGAAAAATTTGATTGGTTAGTATTTGAAATGATAGACTTTAATTTGAAAATGCAATTTAAAATGTTTGGTTGATCCGGCTCTCATATAAATTAACCTTTTATTACATAAATTTGTAATTTTATAATTTAATAGAGCTTAATAATTTAAATATCGAATACAGTTAGCAGTTAGCATAAATAACCTTAGTATTGGAAAAACAAATTTAGCTCGGTCACTTTTGCATTGACCGTAAACAAGCAAACATCATCAGAATTTATTAAGCGAAATTATTGTAATAAATCAAATCAGTTTATATAAAGGTGTGAATTTGTGTTAAGTTATTTATCCAATTACCCGGTGATCTTTAATACTTGTGGAAATATAAATTCTTGGTGCATCAGGAAAACATTGGTCCTTCGAGGCGGATCGTCCGGCGCAGCAGAATAACAGCAGCGGATTTAGCTATACGATGAATTATACAGCATCAAAGCAGCAATCCACAAAGCAGCAATTTAAAGGAGCCATAAAGCAGCAATTCACGGGATAATTTCGAGATTTGTCAACGGTGGAAATAACGGTTATCGGAAACTTGAGGACGAATCAAGCACGCGGACAAAACAGCTAAGTACACACGTTTTTATTATCAATAAAGCCAAATATTTACATATCAAAACACGTTTTTTATTACTACATTTCATTAAATTCAAATATATTTCTTAACATTAAATTAAATATATCAGCAATATTTGTACTATCCGCTTTTGGTGTAAATTTAAATTGTGTTCGGCGTGAAACTTTTTAAGCACAATTATTCCTAGTAACTGCTATTTGTGAACTTTTAGTGCCTGAAACGTGAAAATTATACGCTTATTAAAATCGTTTCAGTGCATTTTTTTAATATTTACACAAAAACATACAAAAGTGAATTAAGTGAACAGTGATAAAAGTGTAGTATAATAAGGAACTTTATACGTGTTTGAAGAATAAAAGTGAAAAACGTGATGTCCGAATTAGACAGTTTGAAAAGGCTACGAGCCAATGCCAAAGCCAGCATGACGAAATTATTAAATTATGTGAGTGAGTTAAATAGTGATAGTGTACCGGATATAGAACAGCTCAAAACTAGAGCAAAGCGCGCTCAAGAAATATTCGACACATTCATGAATATCGAAGAGCAAATAATTCGGTGCAATGCAACGGAACCATCTGACCTTGGTCCGTTTGAGGAAAATTACTATACAGTTTTGTCCGGCCTCAACTCGTGGATTAGGAAAAGGAGCATTTCGGAGAGAATAATGGTGTCTAATGATACGATGAATCAATCACAAAATTTTGGAGCAGATGTAAAGTTACCAAAAATAAATATTCCTGTCTTCACTGGTGAATACAAAGAGTGGCAGACATTTTTTGACTTGTTTTCATCAACCATACATGAAAAGGAATATTTAACTTCGTCACAGAAATTTCAGTACCTTAAAAGCTTTTTACGGGGTGACGCGGAGCGATTCTTGCGCAATACGAATGTAACGGAATCGAATTATAATGAAGCCTTAGCAAAGCTGATCAAGCGGTACGACAAAAAACGTCACACAATTATGTCGCATATCGAAGCGTTTTTAAAGCAGCCGTCAATTAGTGTCCCAACCGCAGCTAACATTCGTTCGTTGCTTGCTATATCGGATGAAGGACTTCGTGGCCTCAAATGCTTAGGCACGAAAGCAGAACGTCGAGATCCTTGGCTGATATATATTCTGCTGAACAAGCTTGATGCCGAAACTCAAGTTTTGTGGTCGCAACAAAATATCGAAGAAAAAGATTTTCCCACACTAACCGAATTTTTTGAATTTTTAGAAAATCGTACAGATGCATTAGAGTCTTTGAAGGTGTATACATCGAAGAAGTCCTCATCAGCTCCACCGATAAAATCCGTTAAAGCTAATACATTTTCTACCACAGCTGTTACCAAATCCACACCACCATCGTGTCCGTTGTGCAAAACAGAGGATTATAAACTTTTTGATTGCGATAAATTCAAGGCAATGGCTGTGGAGCAACGAGCAGAAACAGTCAAAGAAGAGAAACGGTACTTTAATTGTCTCAATCACAATCACAGCGTATACATGTGTAAGTCCCGAGGCAGATGTCGTCAATGCCAGCGTAAACATCACAGTTTGTTACACGAAGAACAAAAGTCGAACAGCAGCTCAACACAGCAAAGCGGGCCTACCGAGCCAAAAGCAACTGCATCCACAAAGGTTTACAAGGTTACTACATCGTCTCAGGTCGTAATACCCACAGCAATGGTAAAATTAAGGTGCAGCGATGGGAACGAAACCGAATGTAGGTCGTTGTTAGATTCCTCATCACAAGAATCATTCATCACGGAGGAATGTGCCCAGAAAGTAGGACTACAAAGAGCAAACGGTCGAATGTTGATGAGAGGTCTTGGCGATACAAAACTGGTACATTCTCGCGTGAAAGTGGTATTATCAGTGCGACCAATCCATAGTCAGTATTCGCAGTTTGAAACAGAAGCATACGTCGTGCCGAAAATAGCATCATTTATTCCGTCTAACGACTTCGATCCATTTAACTGCGAGCAACTAAAAGGCTTGGTACTAGCGGATCCAAAATTTAATAAAAAAGGTTCAGTCGATGTTTTACTTGGCACCGAAATATATTATAGCGTAACGGGAGGTAAAAGACTACAGCTAAATAACAATTTAGTAGCAGAGGAAACACTGTTAAGCTGGGTTTTGGCAGGCAGATTTGTAGAGGAAAAGACTAATGTTTCCACATGTTTCAATATCCTCCTCGATATCGATGCATCACTACGAGCATTTTGGGAAGTCGAATCAGTTCCAGCGGTAACAAAGTTATTTCCAGATGAGCGGAAGTGTGAGGAATTATTCTCCAAGACCACTACAAGAAGTCCAAACGGTACATTTATAGTGAAGCTGCCATTCTCCGAATCACCAGCCGCAGTTGGATCATCATTACATCTAGCCCAATGTCGACTCAAAGCAATGGAACGCAGATTTGAGCGAGACAACACATTTAAGGATCTTTATACTGAATTTATGAAGGAATATGAAGAATTGGGTCATATGGAAGAATTAGCTAGCGACCAATTACCAAAGCAAACGTATTATCTACCACATCATGGTGTCCTTAAAGCTTCCAGCTCAACCTCGAAATTGCGGGTCGTATTTGACGCGTCAGCCAAGTCAAATACTGGAAAATCGTTAAACAACATATTACGAGTGGGTCCGGTAGTACAATCATCGCTAATGGATATTGTTTTGCGCTTTCGCCAGCACCAATTTGTTTTGACTGGTGACATAGAGAAGATGTACAGACAAGTGTTGGTCGATTCAGAAAGCTCTAAATCACAAAATATTGTCTGGAGAAGAAACAAAGATAACCCAATAAGACACTATTGCTTGAAGACAGTAACATATGGCACCGCATCAGCATCCTTCCTGGCGACTAGATGTCTTAAAGAATTAGCCACATTAAACCAAGAGCAGCATGAAGCAGCAGCATTAGCGATAGACCGAGACATGTACGTAGATGATTTGATGACAGGAGCGGATTCAAAGGAAGAGGTTATCAAGCTAAAAACCGACATTTCCAAAATTCTAGATTCAGCTAAATTTAATATGCGAAAGTGGGCATCAAATGATGAGGAAATTCGGCGAACAATATGCGGAAATCGAGATACAGCAAGCAGCCTAAAAATCGCGGTATATCTAGAGGAAACCAAGCTGTTGGGTTTAGAGTGGAGCCCTAAAACCGATCGCTTTTACTTTGCCACTAATTTTGAAGAGCGAGTGAGACATACTAAACGATCGATGTTATCGGAATCGAGCAAGATCTTCGACCCCTTGGTCGTAGTACTTGGTTGCAAAGCATTGATTGGGATGACGAATTGCCAGCAGCAACGCGACAAAAATGGGAAAATATACGCAGCGATTTGAAGAATCTACAGCACGTACAAATTCCGCGATGGGTAGGATCACGTACGAACATCGAATTGCATGGGTTTTGCGACGCAAGTCAGTGGGCATATGCAGCAGCCGTATATTGTCGTAGTGGGTCCGGAGACAAAATCGTAACGAGTCTTATAGCAGCAAAAACCAAAGTAGCACCAATTAATCAGCTTAGTATACCTCGATTGGAGCTTAATGGTGCATTTTTGCTCACTAAATTAATGTTGGTAGTGCAAAATGCTTTGAACCTGAACATCAAGAAAACGACGTTATGGACAGATTCGAAAATCGTGCTTGATTGGTTGTCATTCCATCCCCGAAAATGGTCAACATTCATCGCCAATCGAACATAAGAAATTTTGACATCTTTTAACAGAGAGCAATGGAAACATGTAAGCTCAGCCGACAATCCTGCCGATTTTGCGTCTCGCGGAATGAGTTCCAATGAGTTGATTGGAAATCAACAGTGGTGGAATGGTCCTTCTTGGTTAGAAAAACCGAGTGAATTTTGGCCACGTCAACTTGTATCATATGGAACCAATGAAGAGGTAAAAATTCGTGAGACACTCGCATTTAAAGTGTCTGTAGAGAATCATGTCGTCCAACACATCATCGAGAAATATTCCAGCTTCTATAAAATGTGCAAAATATTATCACTTATGTTACGATTTTCGCGAAATTGTCAGGTTCCAAAGTCACGGAGAATCATCAATTCATTACTACCAATGAACATCGAAGAAGCAGCTGGGATCATAGTTCGATTTCAGCAATCATTATCATTTGAAGCAGATATGAGAAATTTGGAAAAAGGTGTGCCAATCAGCAAATGCAGCAAACTAAAATCGTTAAACCCATTTATAGATAAGAACGGAGTTTTACGAGTCGGCGGTAGACTTAAAAATTCAAATGCACCCTACACAATAAAGCATCCAATGAATTTAGCAAACAATTCCACCATATTTAAGGCAATTGTACGAGATTATCATGTCAAATATTATCATGCTGGCATCCTCTTAACAAGCAACCTATTGCGTGATAAATATTGGATTTTACATGCCAAAGATGTCGTACGGGAAATTGTCTACAAGTGCCTGCAATGTATAAAACAAAAACCAACCTTAGAGTCTCAGTTGATGGGTGACTTACCAGCAGAAAGAGTCACATATGCAGATTCATTTGTCAATGTTGGAGTCGATTACGCTGGGCCATTTAAAATTACTCCCATAAGACGAAGAGGACAGCAATCAGTCAAAGCATACATATGCATATTCGTGTGCCTTAGTACAAAAGCCGTGCATATAGAGGTTGTTGGAGAATTGTCCACTTCAAGTTTTCTGGCTGCTTTAAGTCGTATGACTGCACGGCGGAGTCTCTGTAGAGCGATGTTTAGCGATAACGGCTCAAATTTTGTGGGCGTTAACAAATTACTGAAAGAATTGTATCAATTTTTAAAAACAAACAAATCTAATATCAATTCTTATCTTTTAAGGCAAGAAATCATATGGCATTTCAATCCACCAGGGCTCCTCACCTGAATGGGCTATGTGAAGCAGCTGTGAAGTCGGCCAAAACACATCTTAAACGGGTCGTCGGTGATTCCATTTTATCACTCGAAGAATTTAATACACTGATGACAGGCATCGAAAGCATTCTAAATTCACGTCCGTTATGTGCAGCAGATTAAGCATCCGACGATATTGATGAGATGATCCTAACATCAGCACACTTTATTATTGGGCGACCACTCCATACGTTACCAGAAGATGATCTGCTAAACAAACCTTTATCAACTAATGCCAGATGGGAGTTAATTAAAAAACTCAAGCGACATATTTGGGTACGTTGGCATCGTGATTACCTAAACAGCCTGCAAAGATGAAGTAAATGGATTAGCAAATGTGTAAATGTCAAGGTCAACGACATTGTCATAATAAAGGATGAAAACTTACCTTGTACTCGATGGACAATCGGCCGTGTTATAGAAGTGCATCCCGGTAATGATGGTATCATGTGAGTAGCTACGATAAAGACAGCAAGCGGAATCTACAAACGTCCAGTTCATAAGTTATGCATCCTTCCAGTATGTTAAAACAACGTTTTAATGCCGGCGGAATGTTTTGGTAACGATGCACAACCAAAACAACCAACACCTGAAATGAAGAAAAACTATGTATTAAAAATTAGAAATATTTATATTATATTATTGTTACTTACCTTTATAATTATATATATTGCAAGTTGGCCGGACTCCATTCAAACTACGAGCTAATTCAATATCTGTAATAAATAAAGTTGATTAATTAATTATTAAAGTAAAATATAAAATCTACTTAACTTTATAATGTACTGACAATCCGGTAGTGTTTATATAGGCTGACATTTGTATTATATAATTTCAAACTGCAATACCGATTATTATTTAATTTTTTGTATAATGCCATCTGTTAGTCATAGTTCATTTATCATATTAATTAACCTTTTAGTACATAAATTTGTAATTTTATAATTTATTAGAGCTTAATAATTTAAATATCGAATAAAGTTAGCAGTTAGCATAATAACCTTAGTATTGGAAAAACAAATTTAGCTCGGTCACTTTTGCATTGACCGTAAACAAGCAAACATCATCAGAATTTATAAAGCGAAATTATTGTAATAATTAAAATCAGTTTATATAAAGGTGTGAATTTGTGTTAAGTTATTTATCCAATTACCCGGTGATCTTTAATACTTGTGGAAATATAAATTTCTGGTGCATCAGGAAAACATGCTGTCCAACAGATGTACAGAACAAATTTTAATCATTAGAGATCAGTGAGGCACTAAAAAGTGCTTCGAAGATTGTCGATTCCTTAATCAATACAGCTGGAGGCTAAAGTGATTAATATAGTAACTGATTAACTTTGTTTTCGGGAACACCAATTTTAAATTATACATTATCCCGATCATCATACGAGACAAAACAGGTTTCATACGAACCAAAGCAGGTTTATCAATCTCGAATTTGCTTTTTATGTACAATAGCATATAATCCTCTATAGCGTTTTTGCAAAGACGAGAGACAGAAATCTATGTTAGCGGAACAACAGCACGTAGAGTTGAATCAAAATCACCACTGCCAATCTTGCAAATAAATAAAAAAAGATGAACGGTGTTCCAGCTCCACCTGAGCCTCAAATGTTTGGTAAAATATAAGGTTTTTCTCATAAGGAGATTTTTAGGAATCCCATTTCCATCCAACATACCAAATCCCATCATGTTAAGAATTGCTCGAGTTCCATCTCAAGTGGTCATATTCCATCGAGCATACACAATCCCATTATATTTGGTAAAGAATTGATCGAGTTCCGTCCCAGTTGGCCATATTCCAGAAATTTTTCCAAAATGCAATTAAGAATCCCATTTCCATCCAACATACCCAATACCGTTATAATCGAATAAGAATTGATCGAGTTCCGCCCCAGATAGGCATATTCCAGAACTTCTTTAAACGTTTTCCTAAATGTTTTACCAAACATAAAAAATTAAAATTGATATTGCCGTAAGATTCGCCACAGTTGGACTAACCGGAGAATCCATTGAAAAACCAAACACTTGAAAAAGCATTTTCGATTGAAACTAAAATCAGTATGATCTAATACAACATATTATTTTAAAAGTTCTTAATATTTTAGAACTGGCTCCAAAATAATAAAAATTTTATATTAGTGGAACATAAATTTATTCACAACATCCTGAAACTTTTATGACCAGACACAACTATTAGTATTTGATGTGTGATATGCGTGGGTGAGAACTACACTACTAACTCAGTAACATGAATTTTGAATTTTTACACACGATTCATTAGAAAAATATTAATTTTGTATCTGACTACAAATCAATCACTATACTCTACACATAACACAAATAGTTCGTTACCTCGAAATGATTTAATCAACGTTTCGCCCGTGACATTCAATTCTGGCCAACCAAGTATGTATATGAATAGCGAATAAATTTCTTCAAAGCTTTGTGAATATTATAATTTTATCTAGGTCAACTTTAACGAGATTACGTTGTGTACGTAGTACAAGTATACCAGTCATGTACGTGTACAAATATATTTTATTTGCCCTTCAACAATTTATTTATAAAATAAAATAAAATTAAAAATTGAATAGAAAATTTAAAAATGAAAATTGTTGTTGCTCTTTTCTATATACCTTATAGATACATATAGTCACATTAAATAAAATATCTTAACAATGACATTGAAGCAGGAAACAACTAAACATTTTTCTCCGTTTACATACTTCTTGAATACCTAATGTCAGACACAGCATGTTACTCAGTGCATAATATGCGCATACTATATCTTTATCATCGCATGTGCAAAGATTCAAATCATGCGCGATGATTTTGTAAGCGATCCGTGATTAATCTGACATTTTGATATTTCAATCGAAAGGAATGAGAAATAAAATGCAAATTCTCTTCGGTTTGGAATGCTGGCTATGCCAAGATAGTTGAAGGCGCGCTCGCGACCATAACAAGTACTGCAGTAAAACACACAAATCACACAAATTTCACTTTTATTTTTCGAGTTATTGTTGTTGTTGTTGCTCGTGTTAACGTATACGTTTATTCATTCATAAATTCGTTTAACGTTGAAATTTAATACTTTTACCTTTCAAACTGAATGAGTTGAAAGTTATTAATGGTTGTAAAAAATATAAATAAAAATAAAATATATTTTTATAGATTATATTAAGAATTCCATTTCAACCGGTTACCGCGTTTCAAGAATTGTGTATACAATTTTGTAGAGCATGAGATTTTGAGTGCAACAATATATGAGGGGTGAATTTAGATGAAATTTCACTCGAGATTGTGTTCATTAAAAAAGCAAATTCCCAAGAGGCGGCGACGCAAATGCAACTATAATTTTAATAGCGTCGTGATTGTGATTCGTATAATTTATATATCCGTTTTGGTGATGTTACTTTCTAAGTTGTTTAGTTTTTCGATTGTACAGTGATAATTAAGTCAAACACCATTAGAAAGTTGAGTCTGCATTTCAATTAAATTCCTGTTGTGTATGTATTAAGTTAAATGCGAGGCAATCATTCAAACTGTGCTCATTAAATTTAATATAATTGCAACATTATACATTTTTGATAAGGCGTAATAATATTGATGTTTTGATTTTTTAATACCCTTACAGGCTAATCTGAAAAATGTTTCATTTTAAATAATTGAGTATAAATGTCGAACTAATACGTGAATTAGACGGATGCTATAGGCTTCAGATTAAAACCAGTTAGTATTGATACTGGAGTCTGCCGCCTTTTAAGCCAAAAATACATATAACAATATTTATTACTTGGCATTAATATCCTGGCTTACCAGATTCCATCTGAAACCATTTCTGCCAATAAAAATAGGTAATTTTAATCCAAATTGATAAAAATATAATAGTTTTCATATCTTTAATTTGCAAACCAATTATAAAATATTTATAATAGAGCAAGCAAATAAAAACTGCAGATCCCTCCAATAAAAACAGTTAGTGAAAATTCGTTTCGAAATAACGAAAATAAACTTCAGATATTGTGAGTACCATCGGAAGACCATCGGAGACCGAAATACTAATTGAAATAGGAGTAGTATCGAAAAATGCAGAAATACTCTGTACTTCCACTAATACTTACTGCATAAATGAAGAAAAAAAATCTCATTACGATTAAAATAGTAAAACAGTTGCCAAGTAATGCTTTGCACATTTATTGTTAAAAGGCTTAATTCTATAGTCGAGAAGACGAAACTAATCCCAATCATCAGTTTTGCTCCGTAACCAACACTCAGCAACAGAACAGGTGCACAAGATATCCCATATTGTTAGAAAGCACGAGAAGGAAAAAAGTTTGCTCGATAATACGTCTAGGCAATGGATAGACTCGGTCTCTCCATTATGATATCAAAGGGCTGAATGTCGAAGGGCCGAATGTCAAAGGGCCAATTTTCAAATGACCGAATGTGTCGAAGGACACAATTTTTTTTTAATGTTTTTTTATGTTTTTATTTAATTTAATAATTTTTTTTATTTTTTGAACCATATACATATTATCAGGAGGCTGGCATAGGGCCAAATGTCTCAGGTGGCACATGACCAAGTTTTTCTTCACCAAAATGCATCGCTGACTGGATACGTATAATTTCATGAATATCCAAATATGAAAAATAATAAAATACATAAGAAATAAGAAATTAATTTATGCTTAATAAAAAAAAATTACAAAATATTCCATAAAATCACAAATTTAAAAAATTATATTTCTAAAAACAAATCCCAAAAATTCAGCTCTTCGACCCATTTGGTCCTTCGACATTCGGCCCTTCAAAAAATTCGGCCCTTCGACACATTCGGCCCTTCGACATTCGGCCCTTTGTACCCATTCCGTCTCTCCTACCAATACAATTTTCTAAAATATTTAAATCTTGCGAGGAACATTCTTTAGAATAAAACTCGGCGAAACCTATACTGAACTGAAGCAACTTGATGTAGTATTACCACAGGACAATGTATTAGGACCAATTTTGTATCTACTGCGAACCCCTGTTCATCTAGCATTAAAAATTAATATTGTTAATACGAATTTGGAAAATTAAAAGGGCAGGCACCTTAGATATTGAAGAAACTAATGAAAAATCCACTCGTAAATTACAATTAGCTTTTTTTTCTACCATATTGAGTTTCAACGAAGCATAGGATATTCATGACGTCCATTCTGTTGAGCTCCCTATAAATGCAAACTGCTAAGTGCTAGGAAAAAACAATTGGAAATCAGTGGGGGATCAGTTTCTGCCACATCTTCATCTTGGCAAATACAACAATAATCATGTGATAAGACTCGCATTCTGTTCACATGCTGACCAACGGGACCGTGTCTCGTAATAGCAACTATACCACAATAATGATGAGTCTGAATTTTTAAAGGTTTTGTTTTGGCCACATCTGCTTAGTTATTATGCAATAGACCTATCGGACTATTTCTCGTTCGTTGTTTTTCTAGTTTCCTCTTAACGCAGTAATTTGCACTTAGCATTATATCAACATCCGCCTTGCTTGGTGAAGTAAAGCAGTTGTACCTCGTCGAGGGAATTCATTACTTTTTCTTCCCCGTAATATTGGAATGCTTTGGCCCCCATAACAGGTGGATGTTGAAATTATCTAGCATCTCGTTAGGAGATGTGAGACAATTCAGGGCTACCAACGTCTTAAGGAAATTATGATTTGAGCGCTTTAGACATTAGCCATTCAACGGCTTCCCTTATCACGATTAGTTGAGCTTGATAAAGGATGCAGTCTCGTGGACAAAAAGACACGTTTATATTTAATTCTACACAGGAAACTCCACCAATCACCTTCCCATACATCTTTGCATCATCAGTGAAGAAATTGATACCTTCAATATTCAGAAACACTTCTCTAAACCAGTCCTTCCTGTTAGGAATATCAGTCCTTAACGGGTTACCCACGAAATCCATTATGTCACGATCGTTTTTGACAAAATCCATTTTGACAAAATCCGTTTTTGACATAATCATCTTTTGACAAAATCCATCCTTTTCAAAATCCATTTATGATAAAATTCATTTTTGTCAAAATCCCTTTTGTCAAAATCCATGAAAAAACCATCGACTCCATCGTTTTTGTTATTTTTTACAAGCCCGGGCTTGTAAAAAATAACAAAAACGATGGATTCGATGGTTTTTTCATGGATTTTGACAAAAATAACAAAAACGATGGATTCGATTTTTTTTTTCATGGATTCTTGGATTTTTTTTTCATGGAAATACGAAATTTATTTTATTTGTACGATCATGAGTTTAGTCACATTATACTAGAGGATTTTGACAACAGTGGATTGTGTCATAAATGGATTTAGTCAAAATTGGAGAATAACAAAAAAGGGTTTCAACAATCATGGGTTTCAACTTCAATGGATTTTGTCAAAAGAGGATTTCTATAAAAAACTACGGATTTTAGCAAAATGGATTTTGGAAAGATGGATATCGGGGGGATCCCGTCCTAAACATCTGATCAAAAGACGGTGACGGGAAGATATATTCGGTAGTATTTGTGTGTTCTGTATTGTTATAGTTCTGCATGGAGATGTAGCTGAGCTCGATGTCACTTGTTGACCTAGGATAACTCAAAAAAAAAAAAAAAAAAAACAAGCCACCGACTAGTATCCACGTATAATAAAATAGGAAAATAGAACCAATGTATACAATATGGGGGCCCAAACGCCATATTTTTCAAATGTCATTTTTATAGGAGCGACGGGGTCTTTAACAGATAATTTTATAGATTGCTCCACAAATCTGAGTGTAGCGGATTTTCGGAAATACTTTCGAAAATTTTCAATGATAAGCGGAATATCACTGCGGCCTTGAGATTTTATTTTTTTTATTTATTGTACCTTAATGGTCTGTGTATCCGAACAATGCCGGTAATTTCAGATTTGTGAATTATGTGTTAAAGACCCTTAAACATCCACAAAACCTGGCGCCACTATTTTCTCGAAAATAGATTTCGTAAAAGCCCATTCCCATGGCTATGGAAGATATTCAAAAACAGCGATTACTATACTCCTTTTGGGCTTTTTGAGTTTACCTGAAGGACATGCGGCTTTCTTAGTTCAGCAAAGCCATTCCCGCGATTCCTTAAAGAAGTGTTCAAAGGGCTGGACTTTGTCTACTCTTATGTCGACTATATCTTTGTTTGCAAGCCAGTCCGAGATGGAATACAGTAAACATCTCGAGTCAGTATTTGAACGTCTCTCCGCATATGGAATTAATATTTAAGCCTCAAAATGTATTTTCGGCGTGAAGTCACTCAACTTCTTGAGCCACACAATTTCGAAAAATGGCATCCTCCCGTCGAAAGAAAGAGTTGATGTCATTTCAAATTTTCCAGAGCCAACATCAATCTGCCAAATACCGCAGTTCGTCGGTATGGTGAACTATTACAACCGCTTTATACCACGCTTAGCCGAACTGTTATCGCCTATTCACAGGCATTTGGCAGAAACAGAAGAAAATTCTCTTGGCACGAAGATTGCACCAGAACCTTCATTCTTTCCAACATTAGTACAATACTGGACCCTTGCAATGTAGCAGTTGGATGTTAGCAACCATTAGCGTTTATTTTAAAGAAGCTCTATCCTGCGGAAATTAAATACTCTACTTTCGATAGAGAACTTCTTGCTATGTTTAGCAATCAAATGCTTTCACCATTTCGTCAAAGGCCGAGATTTCTCTATATATTTACTGACCATAAACCTCTTACAACAGCTATTGCATCAAAGTCAGAACGTAGTCCTAGACAATTACGACATTTCTATTACATTGCCCAATTCACTAACGACATTCATCACATCAAAGGGAAACTCAATGTGGTGAGCGACTGTTTGTCTTGTTCTAGTAAAAAACTTCTCACAGAACTCACCAACTTCTTCTTTGATACGAAGAAATTACTTATACAGCAACAACGCGATGACGAATTGCAGAAATTGATTTCAGTTCGCGCACCTAAATCAAGCGTATACCTACAACGGATTGACTTACCACACAAGCCGCAAATTTGGTGTACAATTTCAACAGGTAAAATCGACCCTACGTTCCTCTCGACATGCGATCGACAATCTAATCTATATGGCTAATCACATCCCGGCATCCGTGCTACCCGAAAACTTATTGCTTCAAAATATTTCTGGCCAAGAATGAATACTGATAAAAGCAATTGTGCGAAATCTTGTATCCCATGCCAAAAGTCCAAAGTTCACCGAAACACAAAATCAGAACTTGGTTAATTCGAGTTACCAAGTGGTAGGGTTGAACACATCCACATGGACCTGGTTGATCCACTGCCACATTCGAATGGCTATCATTATATTTTAACAATAGTTGACCGATTTACCCGTTGGCCAGAAGCTTATCCAATCCGAGAAATGACCGCAACAACTGTGAATTAGATCTTCTAAAATGAGTATGTCTTTAGATATGGTGTCCCATTCTTCAACCCGACAGATCAAGGAACACAATTTGAATTAACGTTGTTTACCGAGCTCACGAAGCTCCTAGATTCCCATCGGATTCTGACAATGCAAAGAACCCGAAAGCGTATGGTTTTGCCGAACGGTTAACAAAATAATAAATAATAAATTAAATAGTTTATAAACAAAATAATATAGTCAGTGTTATAGATTTAAATAGATAAAACCCGGTAACACCGCTATAGCCTTATACCCAAACGCAACTCGAATTTTACAACCTTCTAACTATATGCAGGTTTTAAGCCGTTGAAAAATTCCTGGATCAAAATGATTCATACCGACCAAATGGCACAGTGGTTAAAGCTTTTGGCGTTTGGATCGGAAGGTACCGGGTTCAAATCCCGATAGGGGCAGGATGCAAAGGGAATTTTCATCTACAGATTACGATGTGTGATGAAATGGAACACATCTATGACCTCCTGTTGGAGTGCAAAACTCATGGGCCGACCCATCGTCCATGCCAATATAGGCTGGCATGGAGCTTGCAATGTGCAGATGGTTATAAAAATCGGACCTAAAGCCGTACGTCTTCGATTTGGCAAATTATGCGTAAAGTAAGACGGAAAAATAAACCGCGAAAGAGCAGGGAGTGCTTCGGCCCCAAAACAGATGGCATGGAATAAAAACAAAAAAAAAATTGATTCATAAATGGCTCAAAGAAAATCCAGGTGCTCAATTTTCATTTATAATTTTCCTTTATTGTTAAACGCTTTTCATAGCTCCATTTCGCCACAAATATTTGAAAATAGATTCAAGGCATGTGGTTTGTTTCCGTAGGATTTTAGCGCCATTGATTTTTCAAAGCGTTTCGGCAAATCATTAACTAACTTTGTTCCTAACTTTATGCCGTTCGATGGTTCTATTAATTATGAAAAATTTTCCGAAATTGTTGGCGATTTAAAAATTAAATCCTTATTGAACTAGCATTAAAAAACGACAAAATCATTCGATCTCTACGTTACTTTGTGAATTCTCTTATGTAGAAAAAACGTACTTGATCCAACTAAGTTGTACATTATTGCCAGGTCGGTGAAGTGTTGGCCGTTGTTGTTACTAGTTAGGTGCAGGCTGTTAGGACTGATGTGCGATGTATATTCTGCACTTCTACCGATTTTTGCATTAAAGTCGCCCACGATGATTTTAATGTCGTGGTACGGTATGTTATTGATGAAACCTCCAGCTCGACTAAGAATAGATCTTTGATGTCATCAGATTTATCTTCGGTGGGTGCATGCACATTTGACGATCGTGATGTTAAATTTATTAGTGCCAAGTCTGACCGTACATATCCGCATGTTGATAGGGCGGAAATCGATGATATGGTGCTTCACGCGCCGATGGATGAGGAAGCCAACTCAAAATTCTCCTTCGTTCTGATGGCCGCTGAAATGAAGAATGTAACCATTGGTGGTGTCATGGATCCCACTCCCAGACCATCTAAGCTCTTGTAGTGAAAGTTCGTCTAATGTGTAACTTATTGCTTGGTTCGAAAGGTTCATGGAGATCCCCAGGCCTTAAGAGGCTAAACACGTTCCATGTTCCCATTTTTAAAGCGTTGTCCGTGTACAATTTCCGAGGTCGAGTTTGTAATGAATCAGATATGGTAATCCGAGGCCTTTCATTAGGGTTCATAACTTAAATGTTTTAATGAAAGAAGTTTGTTAGCCTGCCACTCAACCCGCTTATTACGTGTGTGGGTCACGTACTATTGATCTTGAACACATTTATATAGCGAGCTGCTTGATACAAGACAGACGCCTGCGTCAGCCGCACCTAACCTGGAGAATAAACGCTGATTTGGTCGAGATCGACATACGCACTTAATTTTGTCTTACTAAAGGCGTCACTCTTGTTTCATATAGCCAGGTTTTTTAATGAGTTTTGTGTCTAATTCAGATTGAAGATTATAATGACCCGTATCATGGTATCTGAGATATGTGTTATTATAAAGGTTCGTTTTCTGAATACCCAGTACTGAATATACATAATCGTAGGTTCGTACTAAGCATAAAGTCATGGATTATAATAACTCACTTTTTTTATTCATATAACTGCTTTCTAAAATTGTGTGATAAGAATTTTCATTACTTCCCAGGACGGCTTTAATTTTTTATATTTGAACCAATAAAAATTTAATGAACTTGTTATAATGACGGGTCAGTTATCTTCCTCATCATGAGGAAGGTATAAACTGACATTAGCGAGAGATTTTGATTGCGCCTAAACAAGGTCGTAAATTAAATGCATATCATCATCACCGAAGCATAGGGGACCGCAAGGATATCAGGTGCAGTTACGCAGTAGTTAAATTGTAAATGAAAACAATTTATATTTTTGCTGCCGTTTTATACAATCTTCACATTTCGTGCACATTTAAACGTATACCGTGTCGTAATGTCACCCGGTGGCAAAGTGGTCAGCATGCTTTCTCCAGTGACCGGAGGTCCGGGGTTTGATTTCCTGTGGTGACAAGCCAAAAATTTCACGGCTGGTTTAGAATCAATGAAATAATCACCCGCATTATATGAAATGAAAATATGATTATGAAACCTCATTCGAGGCGGCCAAATCCCTTCATGGGATATAGTGCCAGAGAGAATGTCGTAATGTTCCATTTTGTATAGTTCGCGTTCACCGTATTTTTCATTTGTTTTGTCTCCTTGCATGTTCTCATTGGTTCGCCTCGAAGACGCGAGAAAGTGCACGGTTAAAAATGAAAGGATAAAAATTAGTTTTAGCCCAAGTATAAAAGTATTTTGAATAAATTTTATTTAATTTGGAACATAAAATACATCCTTTTCGTTAACTTAAATATTATTCTCGCTTATTAAATGATTTTCATTCTAATTTTGTTTATTGTTTATCCTTTTTTTAAAAACAAATTTTTTCTTTCGTGATATTCTTTGCATAAATAAAAATATCTCCTTTTAATGATGATGTTTATCTATATTTAACCGAAGATATTTTAAATATTTGCAAAATTAATGGCTATTAACTAAATGGTTCATTTTACTCCAAATTGAATAAAACTTCACAAAATAATTTAACCTTAAAAGTATAAATAATGAATTTTTCTTCCATTTTTAGTAATCAAAGCATCATATGCTAATTTGGATCCAAAATTAATGTACTACGGGCATCCCAACTAATTTGCATGTCAATATCGACCGTATCATAAAAGTTTATCAATTTATCGGAACTTCTCTGTTGATACCAAACTAATTCGCAACTGCAAGTGATTTAAGCCAATCATTCGTTGTTGGAATAAGGATTCCTTAATTGAAATGTTATGTCTAAAAGACATCTGATTTTGAAACATGATATATTGTGCTTTATTCTGTTCGGATCTTATATGGCTTTCTCTCTTTCAAACCAATTTAACAATACATTTAGTGAAAGATTAATTCTAATAATTCGTCATCATTGCATACCTCAACTACAAATGAATGTTTCACTGTGTGCCCTTAAATTGGTTAATGCTATCAGATGAACTAACTTAGAAACTTATAGTTCAAATGACAGCCTCTGTGAACCAGCAAAAATATTTTTTATTAATTTTTTTCATCCATAAACTCCCCAGAGACTATTACTACGTTAGTCTAAAAAAAACACATGATTTTCGAAATTAGATGCCTCGAGTAGAACAAATGGATATGTAAATACAGATAAAAATGGTTGATACTGTATAATACGTATGCTGTAATTCTTGACTTCCTGTAGTTTTAAAGTATCCCATTTCAAGCTCAACGTATGAAAGTAAACAATTTTCGAAAAAATCGAAGGAATAAAACGGCTAGGAAAATGAAATATTGAGTTGAGAACATAATTTCTTACAGTACAACATACAACAGGTTCACAAATTAATATCTTTGTGATATGATTTTGCAGATAGAGCCGTTTTGACGATAAACAATTTTTTACCGACATATAAAACATTAAGAAATTTAAACTTCTCAACCCAACTCAAAATTAAAGATGTACTACGAGTGTTACTGAACAATAGGCAATTTAAGAACGTTTCGTGCTTATTACATAATCATTGTTACGATGGCATTACAGTATCTTTAAAATAAAATACAAATTTCACTCGACGCAACAAAAATTGTCAGAGGCTTTAAACCTGACGGAGGCTGTCAATATTATTTTAGTCCTACCGCAAATGAAGGATAATGACATGGGCAAGGTATAATAATGGATTTAGCTTCAATATTTTGATAAAACGCCTGATGATAACTGATATTCATACTTATTTAAATAAAATTTTAAGAGAAAATCATATTTTGTCGTTTTTAGTATACAAATATTTTTGTCATTTTTATTCAGTTTTGCATAAAAATCTGAACAGACTATTTAGCTTTAAAAATATAAATTTGAATGTTTTTCAGTACAGGAATCATTCAAAATTTAAAATTGTGTGTCCTTATATTTTATATTACTTTTGTGAGGATGTAAGGGATAGCACTCTTTTTGGAAAAATTATTTTAATTTAGTTTAAGTTATTTCAACTTAAAAATTTAGTTACCAGTTGCCGATGATTTGAAATGGTTCTGCTGTGTATTAAGAGAGGTAAGTTTTTGTTCCAACACAATTTATGTAGTTTTATAATTATAATAATGATTATACTTATAGCAACACTTAATTTTAAAAATTTATTATCTCTCAACAGAAACATATACAGATAAATCTATAATGAGCCCGCACTCAGTTACGCTACTGCGAAACACGGATAGAACTTGTCTGAATTGTTATGTAAATGTAAGGGTAAATAAATAATACAAATTTGTAAATGATAATTTTTTCTTATAAACATTTAAATTATTTTGGCCAGAAACTAGTTAGATGGAACTAAACCACGAATTAGTAACATGAAGTATGGTTTTTCACCCAACATTTAGGAACATGCTATGAAATTCATGGATCCGAAATATATTACATGCGGATTGCGGATAGGATATAATCATCGTAATTTTCATTAACTATATTGTATATATTATAAATTACCAATATTTTAAATAAAAAACTATTTTATTATCATAATTTCTACTCTTTTTTACTCAAATTTCACTTTAAAAAAACGCTCAATTTGATTGAAAAAGAATTAAATGTTTCCCTGAATTGCATAACATATGGTAATGATTAGTTTTTATTTTAATCTTTTAATTAGATAAATATTATTCTTTGAGGCTTTTTTTTAATACGCCAAAAAGAGCAAATTTAGTCATTTTCAAAGAGCAAACTCTATTTTATATTTGAGTGCTTTTGACACTCGGCCAAAGAATAAAGATTATCATTGTCCCATAGATGAATTTAAATCTTTTGGACAAAAATAAAATTTGTTAAAATTAGGACAAAATTATTTTAATTTTGAAAGTATAAATTTTATTTATTTGGAAAGTATAATTTTATTCCTTAGAAAAGGATGGACGTATAGTTATTCCGCAGAAGAATAGGAAAAGGATGGGTTTCATCCTTTTATTTTTAACCGTGTGCGATAGATAACACGTTGAGTACCACGATAATACAATTACTTAAATAGCATTATAAGAAAAGTTCAGCAAATGATTGACGAAAGTTTAGCAGAGGCCATATACTGGAAGAGGTTCCCAAACATATTGCGTATATAGATCTTAATGACACTAGTTGGACCAAAGATACTGTCATTCCATATGTTAACACATTACACATAATAATGTGAAACTTGAACCCTGATATCTTATATTTCATTTAGTGCTCCTCAACCCTTCTATGTACAAAATTTATGCATTTTGTTCTTACTTTTTATACTTATTTGTTTACAGTTTACATTTTTTTAAACATAGATCCATTCCACACTTTCACACTCCATTTTGAGCAAGAGCTGCTCATTTATAACGGACTATGAAGCATGGAATGCGCCTTCAATTTGCAAAAGTATAGAATAAAATGTAGGTACTACATAGTGTGTGTAGATTTTTTTGTATGAGGTGATTTTAGCATGCTTATACGGATTGTGAATTATCACGCCTGGTTTAAAGAGTTGAGGATTAATGTCTTCTTACGTTCATATGCAATGTAAAATTTTAATTAATTAAAATTTTTGAACAATTTCACGATCCCAATTCACAATTCCCTGCAAGATTCGCTAGAAGTTTCGTTGATCTTAGCGAAACGTGCGAGGATTGGTTCTGCGTCCCTTGTTTATTAATACTTGTTAAACATTTTTTAATATTTTTATCCTATGGGGCATTTCACTTATTGCATTTTTGGCTTTGGTGAGTAGATCGGCATCATTTTCATAGACTTCTTTCATCGCTTCGATCAATTCTGATTGGGTGTGCGGGCAATTTTCTGCTACTTTTTCTTTAAGAATATCTCAGATGTTTTCGATGGGATACATATCTGGCCTATTCGGTGGCCAATCAAGGATTTGGTTGCCGTTAGTCCTTAAATATTCTGTGGCTTTTTTGCCGAATGGCATGGAGCCTTGTCATGCATAAAAACTCCGTCCCCATTGGATTTTTTATCCATAGTCGGTGGCAGTTGAGATTGCATAACATTTAAATATTGATTCGCGTTCAATATTACGTTTACTACATAAAGTGGGAAGAGTCTTTTGATGATATTGGTGGCCAAACCATGACTCTAACTGGTTGTTTGATCTGCTATTGGACAGAGGAAGGTAAATATTTTTCTCCTTTTGATCTACGAACGGTCCAGGACATTGCTATTGTCAAATGTCAAAGTCATCAGAGTCTACAACCTAATTAAGAAATAGACAAAGATAAAGTTGAAACATAGACATTAAAATTAGATTTTTCATTTGAACTAAAAAATGAAAACAAAACAAACTTCTGATAATTCCAATGTCATCGTTGTATTTGTGATTTTTCGTTAAACTGCGTATACGTATACGCAAAGAAACAAAATATTTTTGATTGTATGCGGCTATTTACAGAAAATGAAATCGCAGTTTAAGTTTTTACGTTTACATAGGATGAAATATCTCTTTTAGGTTGTCTCAGGTTGAAAGAATCATTTATTGAAAAGTGTAACTTTAAAATATTATTAAAAGAAGGACTTTTATTGTTTGTACCTTTTCTCAGCCCTCTCGAAACAATGTAAAATGTCCATTTACCCATGTTTTTCTTTGTTGTATTGTATAATCCTAGCATTTAACCTTTGCTTCTTTCTAGGTCGTCTTGCACATAGCCCATTTTCAAAAAATCTCCGTCTCACTGTTCTCCTTAATATTTCCGCACCAACGTTACGCATTGTACCCCTCAAAGACTTATTGGATAACGTTTGATCTTCTTTAGCTTTCCGCATTAAAAATCTGTCCTGCCAGACTGTTGGTTTAGGATTGCCACCACATTTTCCTCTTCTTCTGGGACACTGAGATGTTAATTTTTGGGAAAATTTGCTGACGAATGATCGACTCACTCCTGTTTTCTGGGCTATTTGCGCATGCGTATATATACTGGCCAACTTCCAAATACGCCGAAATTTTGGCTCTGGTTACAGCACTGATGTCTTTTGCTTTACTCATAATGAACTTCACTAATATTACAAAAACCACTTTCATTTTTCAAAATCACAAACGAGACTGAAATTCTTCAGTAAAATACTCATTCATAAATACTACCTATGTTGCCATAAAATCAAAACAATTCGGAGGTCAAACTAATTAACAGGACAACAAATACTCGGAATTCATATTTTGTCGAAAAGGGTTCACAGGTATTAATGACTTATAAAAGGCATATTTTCTGGATATATTAAGTTTTTATTGCACGAATTCCTTGGATTGATCGATATCTACCATAATGACGTGCCAACTATACAGTAGGTTGCAGTTCGGCCTCTGAAAATCACATTACCATGAATTTCGTATGAAATAATAATAAATTGGCCACATCTGTATATCAACCAATATTCTTGATAGTTTGGAACTTTGTTTCAAAATATTATAAATAAAATTAAATTTAAAAAAAAAAAAAAATCAAGCTTGTCCGACTTGAATATCAAAGCCAACCGAGATTTTAGTACAGCATTTCACTATGGCTAACATTATGCGCGAGGCTCAAAATATTCGTATGCCGTAAGATCCACGGTAAGATATACGGACCACATCGATTGTCTCACTATGGGAAACAAAGACACTAATCCGTATATTATGTTTAAATATAGGAAGCCATTAAAGAACTCCACGAGTTATTTTCCAACAATTAAAAATCCTCCCAATTGCTCGTTAAGTTTTAAACGTAGCCGGTAAATTCGTTGACGATAAGTCTATTGTGGATGTAGCATCTTCTAAGGTGTATTTGGTTTTACTGCAATTCGAAAACGACTGGGCGATATTTCACCAACACATTCATTTAATCAGTAGGACCAAGTGACCTTATAAATTATTGTGGTGTTGAAAAAATGAGAAGATTTTAAATCTCGAGTTTTTTAGCAGGTATCCGAAATAGATGAGGAGACAAAGGCCGAATAACAGTATTTCCAAGGATTGTAAAGGCAAGAGTCGTCCCAATTCACGCACGAGTCCCTTGAAAACAATGATGAGTATTACCGAGCAACGGAATGGGTATCAGGTTTCAAACATGTTTATTATAGAAGAAGTAACGGTACTTATTTTGGGGCAAATTTCTTCGTAGTACTAGAATAATTATGGATGTTAAATATTTTTTGATCGGTTTCTTAAAGCAACCTCTAAAGGGCCATCTACATCGTGCGTCGACGATTAGCTCCTGGTAAATATCAAGTGTGTGGTTAAGTCTACTACATTTAGTAGGGAAAAAGATAGGTGGACGGTGGCCTTGAGTCGACTAACGTAATAGGAATAGCGGCATAATACCAGACTGCAATGCAACACCTCATTTATAAAATGTTCCCTTGCAAGTGTACGGGCCATCAATTTTTTCGCCGTTAGTGTTCATTTAAATTTTTCTGCGAAAGACAATCCATTTATTTTAACAACAGCGCGAATCCGTTTGTAATCTAGAATTGCTAAAATTGTATGGATTTTAATTTCTATAAATTTTGATTAATACAAAATATTTAATTTCACGGTAGGACAAATAGTCCTTCAAATTACCTGCGAGTAAAAAATATTTTAATAATACAAAATAATACAACCCAAGACGAATTATATTTTTTTTTCATAATAATCATAATCATTACAAACGAAATAAAATAAAATCATTTCAAAAAAAAAATCTAGAATCAATCAAAATGGATAATGGAAGGGATCAAATTTATATCTCTTGCCTTTGTTGTCTTAAATATCTTATTTGGTGCGTGGTTTCACAATAAACACATTTTTTGGTTTGATCTTGCAATAGAAATCATTTTCGTAAACATTTGATCTTAAATTAAATATAATAAAACGAAATTTACAAAAAAAATTGCATGTTGAACGAAAGACCAATAAATCAGCGAATGGAAATCCCTTATATGTCGTAAAGTTGTTTTATTTTAAATGTAACAAAAAACCATAAGTGGAATTTATTTTTTTTTATTTGAAGGAATTTGCTTAATTTATTTTGAAGTAAATACTCTTTAGGTACAGGATTTTACTAGCATAGTGTGTAATTAAATTCGTCTACCTTATTATATAGCATTGAAATAGACCACCGAAAGTGTCTATCTAATTGTCAAATACACCTGCTGCTCGAAACGAAAATCACTTTAAGCTAAATAATATACGCACTTTACCAATCCACTTTGACCCAGTCCACATTACCTATTTGCTAAATATCAAAAATTAATGTTTAAACCTTTTTCGGTAAATGGATATATAAAAGAAATTTATAATATCAATTTACAAAACATTTCATCTTTAATAGCCGAAAGAAACCACCGATTAACCCTAACGGTATTCATCTTCTATATATAACTTTCATCTTAGAGAGTTGTTTTTTTGTTGTAAAAACAGGTGAGCACATATGCGGTTTAGAAATTTTATCTCCTTAACAGATGTTTATATATCTTTACATGTGTAACATCTTCCTCTCATAATTTGTTAATCTTATTATTTTTCAAGATAACTGTAACCATACCTGTTATTTAGGTTTATGTTAACTGTTTGACTAATAAGGATTTTGTATGTTCAATATTAACAGTTGTTTAAGTAGCGGCACGAGCATACACGTGGCTTAAAAATTATAAAATCCTACACAAACACTTTTAGATATATAAGAAATTGTAAATTTGTTTACGGAAATTTAATTCGTTTGATGTTTTGATTGGACTTGTGTTTCGGCAATACAACTGAACCGCCAAAAAATATGATATTAGACCATTTTCGCTATTGTGAATAGTTTAAGCTGCAACGATTGTCAGAATGAACGTGCAAGCAAAAAACTGGTTTACCAGGCTATCAAAATGGTTGTTGTTGTCAAAATTACGCCATTACGAAAAAATACGACATTAAAGAATCAAAAGAATCTCCTCAGTTGCAAAAATTGAGTTTGCGAAAATTCAAATTATTATATAAATACCGAATTTTAAGCCAATCATTAAGAAATATTTGTTCATATTGAAATATTTGTTGTTGTCAATTATAGTTGTTGTTGTCGCCATTAGGACAAATTACGCCAATACGACAAAATACGACATTACTGAAACACAAAAATCTCCTCAGTACTCAAATTTGATTTAAAATAAATTAAATTATTATACTCGTATGATCACCAAACCATTCATTGAAAAATATTGTTTAAATCAAAATAGTTGTTGTTGTCAAAACTACGCCATTACTAAAAAATAGGACATTATTGAAACATAAGAATCTCCTCAGTATCAAAAATTGATTTCGAATAAATTAAATTATTATTTAAATTCTGAATTTTAAGCCAATCATTGTTAAATATTATTCATATTATTAAAAGATTTGTTGTTTTCAATTTTAGTTGTTGTTGTCCAAATTACGCCATTACAAAAAAAAAGACAAACTGAAGCATAAGAATCTCCTCACCACCAAAAATTGATTTAAAATAAATTAAATAATTACAGTACTAACCCGTTTTAGCGAAGGGGCGAAAGGCACTAAAAACTTTCCTTTCGTAAAATCGGATATTTTTTAAAAATGGTTTTTGAATTTTAAAATTTAAGGAAATATCTAATAAATATCAATCAATAGTTTTGAATTTATTAAAATAAACTTAAAATGTAATAGCACACAATTCAAAAATATATTATTTATTATTTTTGGTTCATCAATTCATTACATATAATTTATTTATTTTAGTTAAAAAAATACTGAAAAAATTAAAATCTCGAACGAGTACAATAAGATACGCCAATAATTAGTTTTTCGCTATTTTTTCTAAAGCTATCATTCTTATTTTCCGCAACGTTAGAATATCGCTTAAATTTAATCCTTAACAGTCCGGAAGTATTTCAAGTTTACTTCACACCAGTGGCCCTATTCTGGCTTTCGCATGGGAATAGGGAATTGGGAAAAATATTTTCATAGCATTTTTGTCTAAATTGTATTTTTCTGCTCTACTGAGGGAATATGATTGGTGTTAATATTTTCGAAACCAAGTTAAAAGGGAAAATATTTTTCCCTATAAAAATTTTGTGGAACAAAAGTTTCCCAAATCACTTTGTTTTGAATATTTTTGCACTAAACTTATTCTTTCAGTAGGCCAGAAAAGTATAAATTTAACAAAAATGCTATGAAAATATTATTCCCAATTCCCTATTCCCAGGGAAAGCCAGAATAGGGCCACAGGTCCAAGCTATTTTTCATACAGAGAGAAACTTGTGGTCTTATTGCCGGGTAGGCGTCCAGAATGCAAGAAGTTCACCACAATGGACGCTCCGGTTGAATGTAATGCATCTGAAAACGTAATGCATCTCCGATTTTAATTTTTATGGATAAAAATACCGAATTCAAACTCGTCGTTACTACTGCTAATATCATTGAAATTATTGTTATCATCGCGTATTATTTTTTCAGAGTTGCCGGCCATATTTTACAGTTTTAAGCAAAATACTATTTAATAAATTAAATTGTGTAAAATAACTCCTACAACGCATACACTCTCTTGAAAAAATTAAAGTAAGACTGAATTTGCATGCGAAAACAAGTGCACGTACGCAAAAACGGTAAAAGGTAACAGATCATGGATAACAAGCAGAAACAAATTTACAGACAGGACACGTCACGATTTTTAACGCATTACTAGTAAATATAGCAAAAACAGTAACAAAAATAATAAAATGTTTACTGTCGCCATATACGCGGCATTGGACCAAGTAAGCACAAGTGCCAAGCCGCTTATATAGCGACATTAACCCGTTAAGGGTTTAAATTATTATTTTCAGCCCAAGTTATTACATCGTTTAAATTGCTTACTGCTTTTAAAAGATTATGTGCAGTGGAATCACTGTCTACGGCTACTTGAGAATTCATATTTTCTTCTGCCGAAGTATTAGAAGGGGCTGATTCATCCTTCACATAATTTTGTTTTTCGCGTTCTTCTGATTGTTCTAAAACTATCGATATATCATTATCAGAAGTTGAAACCAATTATTGAGCAACCAGAAGTTGAAACCAATTATTCAGAAAAGCTAAAGAAACGTAATCCTCATGAACTAGTTTATACCATCAACAATGAACTCAACTTCTCGCTACGATATTTTAATAATGATTTCCGAAATTTCATCCCAAGAATCGTGAAAACCAAATACCGCGTTATGGGTATTATACTCTTTTATTATACCCTTTTTCAATATTGCTCCTATGTTCTCATTATCGCTTGTTCTATTTATTGATGATTACCTCTTGCATCAATATTTTTCTGTTCTTAACCCTTTCGCGGACACAAACAAAATAATAAGAAAACACTATCTCAGAGGCAGCGTTTATGTTTTGATTGTGCCCCAAATTGTTTTTTTTTGTGATATAATCTGTACTATAACCGATTTGACTAAAATGGTCAAGAATCAAAATTATGGTATGTGCAGTGTAACAACTATTCTTAAATAATTGTTCGTCCTCGAAAGGGTAATGTTTTAATCTAAATGATTAACATTTGGATTAAATTTTGATCCATTGGTTGACACTTTACATTTACATTTAAGCTCTAAATTTTCAAGTGTTTTAAGTTTTCGTAAAATTGGATACTTTTTTTCGTATAATAGGATGCGGCAAAATCGGGTAACGTCTAATCAGAGATTCGTTAAATCGGGTTAGACCTGTATTTGAATACACAATTTTACGCCAATCATTGAGAAATATTGTTTATATTAAAATAAATGTTGTTGTCAATTATGGTTGTTGTTGTTGTTGTCAAAATTACGCCATTACGAAAAAATACGGCATTACTGAAACATAAGGATCTCCTAAGTACCAAAAAGTAAGTTAAATCAAATTAAATAATTATTTAAAAACCGAATTTTAAGCGAAACATTGACAAATATTGTTCATATTAATCATTTGTTGTTGTCAATTATAGTTGTTGTTGTCAAAATTAAGCAATTACGTAAAAATGCGACATAACTGAAACATAAGAATCTCCTCAGTATCAAAAATTGAAATAAAATAGATAAAAATTTTACATAAACACCGAATTTTAAGACAATGATGTAGAAATATTGGTTATATTAACATAATTGTTGTTGACAATTATAGTTGTTGTTGTCAATAATAATCCATTACAAAAAAATACGACATTACTAAAACATAAAAATCTCATCAGTATCAAAAATTGAGGTGAATCAAATAAATGAAAAAAAATCATTATTTAAATACCGAATTTAACAAATCATTGAGTAATATTGTTCAAATTTAAGCAGAAGTTGTTGTTGTCAAAATCACGCCAATACAGAAAAATAGGATACTAATTATAGATAAAAACCTCAAGTATTTCAAAAATCGAATTAAAATAAATTAAATAAATCTTTATAATCGAATTCTATGGAAATCATTAAGAAATATTGTTCAAGATAAAACTGTTGTTGTATTCAATTACGGTTGTGGTGGTCAAATTCACGCCTTTAAGCAAAATGAAAATGCTTTTTGTTGCTGATAGGTGAGTAATCATAATTATTTAATTCAGAAACAAAACCATCAAGAATTTATGGTTCCTGAATCAGGTAATTTTCTACTTGTGATACATGAAAACACTTCGTTCGTATTAAGGATGAACAACAAAATAGGAACCGGTGGAGGACAAAAAACGAACAAAAGTAAATAACTTACGTGCCAGAGATTAGTTTAAAGAGAATTCTGTCCAGACGAACAGCAAAAAATATCTAGAACATGGTCTCAAAAGACATCTGATATACCCAAAAATAATCGTTTGACGATAAGATTCGCGTATCCATTAGTCGACCCAGACCCCTGATCAATCTTATTTGTGTAACACAACTTTACGGACCTCTGGAGATCCGGGAATCCAAGTGTAAACTAGCAGAGGTTTACGGACATCATTTACAGAAAGTTGACAATCACTTCAGGGATACCTGATGGCATTAGATATACAGTTTAACTGTAAATTAACAGTAAAATGTAGCGATATACAAACAAATTATAGAAGGGTTGATTTTTTTATTTTACCCACTAAAACTTCTTTTTCTAATAATTCTGAGAATGAGAAAACCAGCGAATACTTTAGAAATAATAATATGGAAAGTACATGCTAGTTCTTGTGAATGTTTGATAGCTACCTTAATTCCATAGTGTAGCAACTACACAACATGATAAATCTAGAAAATCACTTTTGAAAGTTTGAAGTAAGATTTTAACTTATCTGCAAATAAATTAAACTTTTAAGCTCAAATAAAAAAGTTGAAAGTGCTTTCATATTCAAAAACAAGGAGCTTATCAACATTTCTAATTATTTAAAAAACGTATTTTAATTTTTGGCTGTATTATCAGAGCCTCCTTAATATAAGAGCCGTAAGATTCCGCCATTTTTTTTCATGTACTTTCCATAGAGGGGAAGCTTTTTGTACTTTTTCATACCAACCAGTGTATTTTAGTATTTTTTTAGAAGCTTTTTTGTATATAAAAACATAAATTCTTTGTTTGAATTTTCAATGTGAATTATTAATTCAATATTCAGGAAAAGCATATTTTAATATTGAGTCATATTATGTTGAGTTAACGCAAAAACATTTAAATTAGTTTAACACATTTTTTTTTCTTTTTGTACACTTTTGATATTTTTATTTTCTTTTAGGCTAGATAAAAAAATCTCCGACATTCGCAACACTATGCCGTTTATCAGAAAATTTCGAAAAATTATCCATGAAATGCTAGGACACTCAGATTTGGGAAGATATTTAGATTCGATCGATTCGACTCTTACAATTGTTGAATGAACGAGTGTTTTACGCGTACAGTAAAAATAGAATCATGGAACTTATTAGCTGTAAGTGCCTAGTATGAATTAATATTATTGGCGTTGATTCATTGAAACCTTCTATTTATTTCTTCTTGTATCCTGCTGTTTCTTTTATGCGCAAACTCGGGGAGAACATGTTATAAGAACATTTGGTTGCGTGAAAATGCACAGGGAAACGACAACAATAATTCATTTACTTTAATTTTATTTCGCCTATTTCAAATATTTTTCTGGTGTGTTTCCCAATTTTCTTGTAAAAAGAAGTTCTACTGGAACAAACGAAAGACTATACACTAAATGTGTTTAAAACTTCAAATATTAGGCTCAATAGGTACAACCAAAATATTCCTTAAATCCACTGTTATATTCCATCTTATGTATTTAAGGTCATATCGAGAACTATCAGAACAGTTAGAATCTTGTCATACTTTACCCTAATTTCCTAAAGTTCCATTGTGTATAATTACTTTAATTATTACCATTATACCACGAGTTGAATTTTTTCCGTATCCGCGTTCAAATTAATCACATCTTGCTTAATATAGAAAGGTACAGATCTTAAATTACACATCTTAAATTGGCACGTGACGAACATCCTTTACGTACGACGGCTAACAAACAAACAATAAAATATTCACTTTCAGTTTTCGTTTAGTTTTTAACAGCAGTCCTCCTTAATAAATAGAAATTTCGACACGCGATCATAAAAACAACCAAAAGTTTTTTTAAGAAACAACCCTTTCATTTTCGAAAAGAACACATACCCTTCTATAAAAAATTTAATCTAAACATTCGATTTCTATACCTAAGAATATTATATTTTTGAAGATAACAAATTTTTTTCCATGATGCTTTGTTTAAAATCTTGTAAAACCCTTTTGAAACAGAACTCAATACGCCCATACAATCGATCGAGGAAACAAGATATTTGGTATCGGTATTTTGTAAAACGTAATAAGAAAGAGTTGTAAATTGTAGTTTTGCGAATTGATTTGATTGAAGTATGATTACATCTGACGTCGTCACAATATTTATTTAATTATATATCCTTTTGTGTTAATTACAGATGTGTCGATTTAATCACTTCCTTAGTGCAGATGGCTGCAATGTTTTGTAGAATTTAAATTTTAACAATAACAAACGTGCATAGATAATTAATCTTCTTAAATATATAAACAAAAAAATAGTTTTTTAATTCACTGCACTTGTTATCCGGAAATTTATTTGGTTAAAGGACTATCCTAAACAATAAAAAAAGGTTTGAATCAACAAAAAATCTATTTTTTTATGTTGAAGAGTTTTTTCTTCAAAATAAAAATAATAAAAAATATAAACGTTAAATACTGGACTGTTTAGAAGTAACTTAAATAACGATCATTTAGTTATTTATGTAAAAATATCTTTAACAATATTGAAACGACATCAAACGATCGAATAATAAAGTCATAACCCTTAGTTAGTTATCCCTGTTGTAACTTTTCTTACATCCCTTTCTAAAACTCATTAATACCAAAAGAATTGATAAACTATTTTTTCAGAGTCCATGCCTACTGAGCATCGAGATCAAGCCGACGGTTCATGTAGATGATGTTGTTTAAATGTACTTTATTGGACAATTAAATTATATTGACCGGTGAGCCATTTGTTGCTTTTTGTTCTAAAATTTTGACGCCTCAACAATGAATGATATTCCAGATAACACTATCGATAACAAGGAGGCGTGAAATCCAGGGATGGGCGGGTAAATTACGTAAGGTAATCTACGTAGTTGTCGACACGTAATTTAGCACGTAGATTACATACCGATTTTTTGCTTTCCAGACGTCAACAAGGTAGACAACGTCGATAACTAAGAAAATGGTATATTAAAAACTTTAATTTTAGTTATTTTTCGTTAACCACACTATTAAAATTTGTGAAAAATTACTTAAATCTAATTCTGACAGTTTTACAAGCATTTTATAAATTACAAATAAATTTAAAATCTCTGAACTAAAGACATCTATCTAAAACTATTGAATATTTCAAATAAGGCTTTACTTTCTCAAATCATCTTGATGTCTGTATAAAAATTTATTTATTTTAGTTATAATAATAATTTAAACATATAGCTATATTTAATTTATCTAGCTTATTAATTTTATTGCAGTTGGCTGAATTCATAACCGCCGATATAATTTTATTTCGAAACCATCCGTAGCCATAAATTGTAACTTTGTAAGTGCCTTTGATTAAATATTCTCTTAGAAATTTATTAGTTTTGGTTTTTGCAGTAATGGCTAGCAAAAGACGAAATATCACGTGTACGATTATGTGCAATCGATACCATTTGCTAAAAATTTGCTGAAACAGCCATATCTTCGTCCAGAAAATTAACGGTATTATCACCATTATCTAGGAGTATTCCAAAACTACATTGGATTCTAACTTACTTACTTATAAATTCATAGTTATAGCATTGACCAGTAAATACGTATGAAAGCATTAAAATTACGTGTGTGCTTTAAGTTTTCATACAGCCGTATTTTTTAAAGATTTTTTGCACACTTCGCCTCATATTTATTATTAATTTTCATTAATTTGGTTAACAATTTTTAAACAAAACTAATAAATTACTAAGCGAATATTTAATCAAAGGCACTTACAATGTACAGCTACGGAGAGATTTGATATAAAGTTATATCGGCGGTTGTAAATTCGGCCAAAGAGATGCAATCCTCGAATACATAAAGAAATATGTGTAATCGACCGGATTATCTTCGGGCAGATAGGTCGGTTGACGGTTTGAACTGTGGTAAGATTAATTTGGCCACTTTCTCTCGTGCCCGCTTGAGTCGCTATTGCAGGTAAAACATATTCTGGGAAAACGTTCAAATCACTGCGTGGCAATTCATCTACCACTAGCACGCATAGACAGACGGTAATGAATCAAGTGCACATACTCGTACACAAGGTATTTCGTCTTTGGCTAACAATAACTAGAAAAACAAAAACCAAACTAATAAATTTCTAAGCGAACATTTAATCAAAGGCAAGCAACATGTGCGGAGGGATTCGATCTAGAATTATATCGGTGGTTGTGAATTCAGCCAACTGCAATAAAATCTATAAACGAATCATATTTTAACATTACTTTCACTATTATAATAATACAAAATTAAAATAACAGTTATTTAGCTCTTTTATTGTTTTTATTTATTAGTACTTAAGCTTTCGGAACCATTTCGGTTCCATTCTCAAAAGTATGTAAATCAATTTAACAAAAAAAAATATTTTCTATACAAAATAAAATCGAAATCAAGGCTAACTAAAACGTAGCTATTTTCCTGTAGATATCGCTCGCTACTAGAAAAAATATATTCTTTATTTTAGCAAAGCAACAAAAATTGATATCTACAGGAAAACACTTTACAAAATAAAATTTGACTAAAAACATAAATTGAAAACAATTTTATCCATCTTAAGTAAAATATGAATTGTGTAAAAGCAAAAAATCAAATTATAAAAATAGATTATATGAATTGCCAATGTATGCAAAATCGTTAATTTTGTTTAGAGAATTTGAACTAGATTTTATATGTAACATTTCCAAAATAGATCGTTTCCTGTAATTTGATTGTTTTTCCAAAATTTCTACATCTTCAAAAATAATTTTATGGTTGGTATCTCTAATATGTTCCGAAAGTGCACTTATTTGATTTGAATTTGAATTTCCCGAAGCACCACGTAAATGTTGAAAGAACCGCTCCCGCAAAAACTGTTTAGTTTGTCCGGTATAAATTAGGTTACAATCGTTACATTTAATCCTATAGACCAGATTAGATTCTTTCTTTAATGGTATCGGATCTTTTAATTTTGAAAACAAAATATCATTTAAACTCATAGCTGAACGACCAATAATTTTGAAATTATAATTTTTAAATAAATGTTTTAATTTTTCGAAAAGATTCTTTATGTAAGGTAAAGATAAATAATTTGTACTTTCAATTTCAGGATTTAATGTACAATTTTGATAACTTCTTTGTTTCCAAATCACTTTATTAATTAATTTTTTAGGATACTGATTATTTACCAAAGTGTTTTCCAAAAGTTTGAAATTGTTGTAATGAAATTTAGTATCGGACAATTTTAGAATTTTTTGAGTTAAAATTTTTATTGTATTAATTTTGTAAGAAATAGGAAGCCAAGAAATAAAATTTAGATAACGACCAGACCAGGTATTTTTATGGTACCAGTCAAAAGAAATTTTACCATCCGGTTCATGAATTAAAAGTAGATCTAAAAATGAAATTTTGTGGTCAATTTCTTTTTCAACAGTAAATTTTATTCTATTATCCAAAGAGTTAAATACATCCAGAAAAATTTCAATTTTGTCTTCAGGGATTGCCGTTATAATATCATCTACATAACGAAAATAAAATAAAGGTTGAAAATCCAAAGAGTTTAATCCCATTTTTTCCAAAAATTCCATCATTAAATTTGCGATTATGGGACTAATAGGAGAACCCATTGGAGAACCAAAAGTTTGTTTGTAAATTTTATTGCCAAAAGAAAAATCAGAATTATTCAAAACTATTTGCAATGCCGCCATAAATTGAACTTTAGTCAATTTAGTTTTTGAATTTTGTTTAATACTCCTCCAGTTATCTTTAATAATGTTAGTCACACGTCTATTATCAACATTAGTGAACAAAGACGTAACATCCAAAGAAACTAAAAGGTAATTTTGAGGAAGAGTAACATTCTGAATTTTTTGTTTGAAATCTTCCGAATTTAGAATATTTGAATTTGTATTACCAATACTAAATTTTAAAATATTACCCAAAAAAGACGATAAACTATGTGTTGGACCATTAATTGAACTGATTATTGGTCTATATGGAAAACCAGGTTTGTGGATTTTTGGTAATCCATATAATTTTGGAATTACCGAATTATATTTGGTTAACATTTTTCTAGTTTTTTCATCCACATTACCGGCATTTTTCCAATCTTTAACCATTGTGTTAATTGACTTCTGTATCGGAACTGTATTATCTTTTGGTAATTCTACATATGTTGTGTTATCGTTGAGTAAATTTTCCATTTTTGTAACATATTCAATTCGTGATGTTATAACAGTTACGTTACCTTTGTCCGCACGAGTTACCACAATATTTGGATTAGCTTTCAAAAATGATTTTGATTGTTTAACATAACTTAAAATACGATTTTCAAAAGGAGTTAATATATTTGAATTAGATTTATATTTAAAATTTGTCAAAATATTTATAAAACGGTTCCGAATAGTATAACGATCATTATCGTTCAAATGAAAAATTGCACTTTCGACATCCGAAATAATTTTGAAATACGGAACTGAATGGCCAATTGAAGGAGGACAAAATTTGTTTCCCAAACTTAAAATAATTTTGACATGAAAAGGAAGATCTATATTGGAGATGTTCACTAATGGAATTTTTGGAAAAAATGGGATTAAACTCTTTGGATTTTCAACCTTTATTTTATTTTCGTTATGTAGATGATATTATAACGGCAATCCCTGAAGACAAAATTGAAATTTTTCTGGATGTATTTAACTCTTTGGATAATAGAATAAAATTTACTGTTGAAAAAGAAATTGACCACAAAATTTCATTTTTAGATCTACTTTTAATTCATGAACCGGATGGTAAAATTTCTTTTGACTGGTACCATAAAAATACCTGGTCTGGTCGTTATCTAAATTTTATTTCTTGGCTTCCTATTTCTTACAAAATTAATACAATAAAAATTTTAACTCAAAAAATTCTAAAATTGTCCGATACTAAATTTCATTACAACAATTTCAAACTTTTGGAAAACACTTTGGTAAATAATCAGTATCCTAAAAAATTAATTAATAAAGTGATTTGGAAACAAAGAAGTTATCAAAATTGTACATTAAATCCTGAAATTGAAAGTACAAATTATTTATCTTTACCTTACATAAAGAATCTTTTCGAAAAATTAAAACATTTATTTAAAAATTATAATTTCAAAATTATTGGTCGTTCAGCTATGAGTTTAAATGATATTTTGTTTTCAAAATTAAAAGATCCGATACCATTAAAGAAAGAATCTAATCTGGTCTATAGGATTAAATGTAACGATTGTAACCTAATTTATACCGGACAAACTAAACAGTTTTTGCGGGAGCGGTTCTTTCAACATTTACGTGGTGCTTCGGGAAATTCAAATTCAAATCAAATAAGTGCACTTTCGGAACATATTAGAGATACCAACCATAAAATTATTTTTGAAGATGTAGAAATTTTGGAAAAACAATCAAATTACAGGAAACGATCTATTTTGGAAATGTTACATATAAAATCTAGTTCAAATTCTCTAAACAAAATTAACGATTTTGCATACATTGGCAATTCATATAATCTATTTTTATAATTTGATTTTTTGCTTTTACACAATTCATATTTTACTTAAGATGGATAAAATTGTTTTCAATTTATGTTTTTAGTCAAATTTTATTTTGTAAAGTGTTTTCCTGTAGATATCAATTTTTGTTGCTTTGCTAAAATAAAGAATATATTTTTTCTAGTAGCGAGCGATATCTACAGGAAAATAGCTACGTTTTAGTTAGCCTTGATTTCGATTTTATTTTGTATAGAAAATATTTTTTTTTGTTAAATTGATTTACATACTTTTGAGAATGGAACCGAAATGGTTCCGAAAGCTTAAGTACTAATAAATAAAAACAATAAAAGAGCTAAATAACTGTTATTTTAATTTTGTAAACTTATAAGCTCATAAAACAATTTAATTTATTATAATAATATTTTTTTTTCAAAGTTTCTTAAAATTTAATAAAAGTGGTCACTAAAATGAAATTTTTAACTAAATAGTGTCTTTTATTTATTAATTTATATATATGTATGTAGACGAATAATAAATCTTATTCGAAGTTACTACAATAAAGCAAAATTATAAAAATTATATAAACCGTCATTATTAATCATAAATTAACTATTCATTCACTGCGTATAGTTATGAATGGCAGAAGCTTGAAAATTGCATACAAATCACAATACACTCCAATTTTACTAAAATTCGCAAATTTAATTAACTTTTTTCGATTGTCACACAATTTTTTATCGATAATGGATAATTATCAATTTATTAAGCAATTTATGACATGAATATTAGGCACAGTATGTTTCATAAATAAAGTGCCAGCTATCACTCAGTAGTATACAGACAATTCATGTTGAGTTTTCTTATATGTTTCGATAGATGGCGTAAATTAATTTATCAAGTAGTTCTCGACGTTGTCGAAGAGTTGTTGATGTTGTCGACGAGTAGTCGACGTTGTCGACGAGTTGTCTACGAAATCATGTAAAAACTAGTAGTCGACGCGTAATCGCCCATCCCTGGTGAAATCACGATAACCAAGACTTTAAAGGCCCTGTTCTAGATCGTCCATATACTATCTAAGGGGCTTTCAGCGGAAAGAAGGAGGCCTAAACTCTTGTTGAAGTTGGATACAGAGATGGCATAGGATGTGGTCTTGCAGTAATCTTTCTATCTGCACTCCAACCTGACCACTGTCGTCATCTAGGAGTATTAAATTTTATCACTATTAAATTAATTAGTAAAGCACAGCTTGTTATCGCTCTCAATAATACCATTTGCCAACAGTTCAATGTAAAATATTAAATAAAAGGATAGCCAACTAAAAGGATGTAACGAATTATATTAATAAAAAGTACAGCAACGCCATAGTTAAAAAGTGCTCAAAACCGTTAGTTCAAATTAAAATGTGTGTATACCCATACTAAATGTGTTTTAAGCTGAAACAGCAATTGAATAAGTAACTGAAATTTTTCTTATTTTTTATGTTAAATAGGCACATTGCACATTTTACACCGATCTTGCCATAATTAAGATTTAAACTTAATTTAACTTCCTTCGCTAAATAAATTGTCGATCTAAAGTATAATCAAAACAATAATTTAGAGATTTCCTGAAATTATATTCTCAGTGTTGGTGAGAATACGACACTTTTGTTTACTTCTATTTTTATTAAACCAACAAAGTGTCTAATATTTGCTGTCCAGGATTCCACCAAAATATTCTCTGCTTACACCCTAAAACGAAGAACAATAGTTAATGTAATCAATTGATTAATACTTACCACTTTGTTAATTTAATCCGATAATCTGCATCTGCAATTAAGAAATTAATTAATATTGTTTAAATTGTAAAACTTATTTAATATTTTAATAGCAAATTATTCAAGAATGCTACCAAGTTCAAGAACTAATATGATTCCCACAGAAAATGATAAGAAATACTATCTACCTCACCACGCTGTCTTTAAGTTAAGTAGTAGTACCACTAAATTGCGAGTTGTATTCGATGCGTCATGTAAAACTAGCACTCAAGTGTCACTAAACGATGTTTTGCAAGTAGGCCCAAATATACAAACAGATCTTTCCACAATAGTGTTAAGATTTCGAAAACATGCCATTGCTCTAGTGGCTGACATAGAGAAAATGTATCGGCAGATCCAAGTTTGCCCAAACGACACTCACTATCAATTGATTCTGTGGCGTGAAAGTCCAAATGAAGATATCAAAACCTACAAACTAAACACTGTCACATATGGCACAGCTTGTGCACCTTACTTAGCAATTAAATCCCTAAAGAAATCGGCAGAAAGTTATCTTCAGACAAGTCCAAAGGCTGCATATGTTATAACGAACGACTTTTATATAGACGATATGTTGACTGGTAGTGACACCGTTCAAGAAGCAATAGAGCTGAAACGGCAATTAATTGACATATTACGACAAAGCGGATTTAATCAACGCAAATGGAAATCTAATGATAATCAATTTCTTGAGTCATTTTCGAAACAGGAAATACAAAACATTCCAAAGCTTATTGAAGATGACACGTCTATTAAAACTCTAGGAATTATCTGGAATGCAGAAGCAGACGAGTTTTCATTTAAGGTACAACGAGATAACGATCCTATAGTGTGGACTAAACGAAAAATACTTTCGGCAGCATCCAAGGCGTATGATCCGTTAGATTGGATTGCACCGATTGTCGTTCTTTTCAAAATTTTGCTCCAGAAAATATGGCTATTGAAAACCGAATGGGACTCTATTTTACCCAATAACATCGTGCAATTATGGGAAAGTATCTATACCGCATTACCAGAACTTGAAACTATTCGTATTCCAAGAAGATTAACTTCATTAAATGGGCAGAAGCAGTTGCAATTACATGCGTTTTGTGACGCCTCCGAAGCGGCATATGGCTGTGTCCTTTACATGCGAGCTATCAATGAGATGGGCGAAATAACCGTAAACATCATTTCGGCGAAGAGTAAGGTAGCACCAATTAAACAAATTTCCCTACCACGTTTGGAATTGTGTGGAGCAGCGCTTTTGTGCAAACTAATAAAATTCTGCATGGAATCACTCACTTACGATCAAAAAGATATTGTTTCCTGGACGGATTCCATGATCGTTCTTCACTGGTTATCTGATATTCCACGAAGATGGAAGTCATTTGTTGGAAACAGAACAGCAGCAATTCTCGAAACAATTCCGCGTAATAAGTGGCGTCATGTTGACTCAAAATGTAATCCAGCAGACGTAATATCAAGAGGAGCTAAACCATCTAATATAACAAAATCGGATCTGTGGTGGCATGGACCACGATGGTTAAGTGAACCAGAGCACAACTGGCCAACATCAAAGTGCACAACAAACTCAGATAGCATAAAGTTAGAAGAAAGGCCAACATATCTCCACGTTCTCACCGAGACCACAGATGATAATGATATAATACAAGAGCTGCTAAACAAATACTCGTCGTGGGTAAAATTAGGAAAATAATGGTCTTCATCCTCAGATTTTGCAGATCAATTCAAAGTAAGCAGAGAGAATTCAAAAGTATTTCAATCGGTCCAGCTGAAATGAATGAGGCAGAGATGGTGTTACTTCGAAATGTCCAACATAAAATATTTTCGATCGAATTTTCTATGTTACGCGACAAATCAGCTTTACCAACAAAACATCAATTATCTTCACTTGATCCATTTGTAGACTCTAATGGATTACTACGTGTAGGCGGGCGACTACGCAGATCGTACTTACCATACTCGGCCAAACATCCAATTATTCTGCCGAAAAATCATGTAGTTTGCAATCTCATAATAAAAGACATACATATTAATCACATGCATGCAGGAAACTCACTAACACTGAGTATTCTACGGAATAAATACTGGATAGTAGGAGCGAGGTACACCATCAAGCGCTATATAAAGGAATGTACTGTCTGCATTCGTTACCGATTCCACAAAAATGATCAAAAGATGGCTGATTTACCAGCAGTACGATGTCAGCAGAGCCGACCGTTTTTAAAAACTGGCCTAGATTATGCTGGACCTATGTATATCAAAACCTCAAAACGCAAAACCGCTCCAGTTGAAAAGGCATATGTGGCTGTTTTTGTATGCCTTGTTGTTAAAGCTGTCCACTTAGAAGTAGTGAGTAGTCTGGATACCGACTCATTCTTGGTGCGACAACGGGACCAACTTCATTGGTGCTAATCGGGAATTACAAAAACTGAAACAAGAAATAAAAAATCAATCAACAAAACCACTAATCACTGATTTTTTCTTACAGAAAAGCATTAATTTCCACTTCAGCCCACCTCACGCTCCTCACTTTGGCGGTCTGTGGGAATCAATCGTAAAATCGTTCAACTACCACCTGAAAAGAGTCGGAAATGTCAACCTGACATTTGAAGAAATGACAACACTCATCACTCAAATCGAATCATTATTAAATTCAAGGCCGTTATGCAAAATCAATGATGATGCTGATGATCTACAAATTCTTACACCAGCGCATTTTTTGGTTGGAGAATCTTAAACTGTCATCCCCGAGCCAACACTACATCATATACCGCAAAATAAATTATCGAGATGGCAGAATATACAGCAACGGAATCAAGGTTTTTGGAATCGTTGGGATCGTGACTATCTTACGTCTCTTCAGCAACGATACAAGTGGAAAACAAAAACCGACCAACTTGAAATCAATTATGTTGTTCTTATCAGGGAGGACAACTTATATCCAAGCCAATGGCTACTTGGCAAAGTAATAGCAGTTCATCAAGGCCATGATGGCATTATACTAGTAGCAACTCTTAAAACATCAAGAAGTGAGGTGAAACGTCCAGTTGCTAAGTTAGTTAAGTTACCTATTAAGAATTAAAATTCATTAAGGTGTGGGATTATGTTAGTGAGAATACGACACTTTTATTTACTTCTTTTTTTATTAAACCAACAAAGTATCTAATATTTGCTGTCCAGGATTCCACCAAAATATTCTCTGCTTACACCCTAAAACGAAGAACAATAGTTAATGTAATCAATTGATTAATACTTACCACTTTGTTAATTTAATCCGATAATCTGCATCTGCAATTAAGAAATTAATTAATATTGTTTAAATTGTAAAAACATTAATTTTATATGTATAAATAATTTATATTTACCTTGTAAACATCTTGTAAAAACAACTTGTCAATTTACTCTAATTATTTTCATTTTATTTTATTTTTATGATGTACTAGAGTAGTAGTACGATGAGTGCGTTTAGCAATGTAATTATAGCTGCATAGTACATCGTATTAGTACTTTATTTAATATTTTAATAGCAAATTATTCAAGAATGCTACCATCTGCATTAACTCTAAATTCAAACATGACAGTGGATTAACGATTTTCTTGTAACGCTAAATATTGTAAGAAAAATTATATAATCTGGTGAACAGAAAAGTTATAATTTTATAAAAATAATAAATACAGTGTGTTAATAATTTAAATAAAGTACTTTTTACAATAGTTTGGTTCTTAGTTTTCATTCAGTGTGTGCAGTCTCAATAGTGTACCTTATTTTCTCCATCAATAAATTCCACTTTAGCCATCATCAACCACAATAGTTCTGCAGCAAGTCATCAACCAGCTTCTCATCTAATTTATTAATTGGCGGATTCTTCACGACCACTTTTTCCACATACACTCAGCCCCATGTTAATTTTATGATATCTCTGCAAATAGTCGCTGGTGCTAGTAAATATATTGGTTAAAGCTGATCTGAAACTTGCAAGAGTAAACAAATTGATTCTAAGTAAGGGGCATAACTCTGAAAATCAAAATGCCTAAAAATATTATGTAATAATTGGATTAGGTTTTCAACAAAATCATAAATATTTGCTTATTTAAATTCTCCTAAACGTCTGAAAATTTAATTAAAATTAAAAAAAAATATTATGGATGATTAATGCAGTATAGACTGACAAAAATGAAAATTAACGGAGAAGTTTATAGAAACAAACGTAATCTATTCCACTAAAAAAAATGAGGTTATGACTAATTTCGTTTCGTCTTATTGAAAAGAATTGTTTATTACAATCAAAGTTTCCAAAATATTACATATTTATAGTAATTAGTCGTTTAATTTCATAGTGAGATTCAAAAATGATGTATTCCCCGTTGGTTTAAAAAAACAAGAACAATCTATTTTTACTAATTATCAAAATAACTTTATTGCTATACAAATTTTAAATTATTATTGTAAAAATCAAATACAACGTATTCCAAATCTCGGCGCAAAAACCCTTAATTGTCAAAAAATATTTTTGCTGTTGCTGGACATAAAATTTTTATAATATTTATAAACTACGAGTGTATATATATTTTGCTATATATTTATTCTGTTAACGATGGATTACTATTAATATAATAGGTTAATCATGGAATCCATAGAAATACCTATTTTAACTGATTATTCACGTAAGTAAAAGAAAACTAAATATTATAAATAGAGCTCAGGAGAAAGAAAGTGGTAGGGGTAATTTCTTTTGATACAAAATGCACCTGTAATCACGTCGAAATTCATAAAAATTCTAAAGAGTCACATTTGATGCATTCATAATCAAATAAATTATAAAGTCAAGAGAATAGAGTGTTTTTAATTATATTGTTACGTTTTCTTAACACGTCACTCATGGTTTGAATCTCTGAATTGTGAATAAAACAACTGATTTAAATTTGAACACACACACACAAACTTGTTTCCAGAATACAAAAATTACACAACCCAAAATTAACACCAAATTATAACACACAATTTAATTATCGCTTTAATAAGCGCTCTATTTAAACTTCACTGCATATATCGCGTTTGAAATAAGACTCGTCATTCAATTTACGCCTTTATATACCAAAATTGTATTTGTTTCGAGAATAATGCTGAATGCTCTCCAAAAATTATACGATTACATTCGAACAAATATTTTAGCACACAAAACGCCTAAATGTTGAACCAAATATAAAATTGTGCAACTATTGAAATAACTTATCCTATTCTAATCTAGGTGTCACCGTAACAATATTTTTAATCTTTAGTTTTGCTTTATGAGCTACACACGGTTTCAGCTTCTGGTTTCAAACTAAGTCGTAATTGATTTTTATTGTTAATTTAAACCCTTATTTTATATTAAAACAACACATTTTTTTTTTATTGTTGTATTCTGTTCTCTCGAAAATAAAATTGAATCGAAAATCTACATCTCAAAAATGGCCTTCAATTTTTTTATTTTCATTTTTTATTTTTTCATTTCGGCTTCAAGGGAAAACATTTTATGTCTTCGCTGCATTCCAATCGAATCTGTACAATTTGAACAAGTTTGGGACCTATAATAACAAAATATTAAAAGAAAATTTTTACAAGTTAGAAAAACTAGGCACGAGTTTTATATGCTATCTAATGAATATAAAAAAATTCTAGAGGAAAATGTGCTTATCGAACCTGCACAAGATACTATTACTTTAGTAGCAGACCCTCTTTAGTGAAGTGGTTATTGCGGAATATTCGAATTAAGCTTGAATTAGCAGTTGGGTCTGAAACGAAACAATAACATTAATATGCCCAACATGAACTGAATTTTCTGAGACTGATTATTCTGTAATTAGCACCATTTAATTGTATTTATTATATCTCTGTCCAATCGTTACAGGGATAATTATGCTGATACTATTTCATTTTTGTAGATCCGAAATTTTCGTGAACTCACAAAAATATACCCACAAAATATTCTTTACACAATTTCAATGTTTTGATAACATTTGAACCATTTGATACTCACAAAATTGCACTGCATATTGCCAGATCTCTATCTAGACTATAAATTTATGCACCGGTGCTAAATAATAGAGAGAAAATAATACATCTTACTTCAACACAGTCCATATTTTAATTTTGGTTATATCTAACTGAGGAGCAATCCTTCTTGTGCATGCTAAAATATTAATTCTGTACTCACAAGTCATAACATCTTAAGTCGATTTTTGCTATTTTTCAGGAGAGCAAAAACAAAGCCAAAACTAATTTCTTAAAAAAGTGGTAACGATTTAACTTTCAAACAAAACAGCCATAGTTCTATATAATTGCAGTTAATCTTTATTTTACCAATTTTAATTTAACCGCGGTTTAATAACCTAAAATTTTATCAAAAAACATGAAATTGTAATAAATTAATACTTAAGTCACTTAAGATGATTTTAATGAGTTTTTTAAAAGTTGCTTGTTCACTTATGTATACCTTAGATGTTTGAAAAAAGTATTTTAGTAAATAACAATACTTAAGATAATTTAATTCAACAATATTTTACTTCAGTCAAAAAAACAAAAAATTTAACAAAATAATAATATCTTTCAAGATTAGGTTATAAACATTCTTAAGATTAATTTTGATCCTCTGATTTTTCCGTTAAGTCTGGATCTTCAGTGGCTAAATTTTTCTAAAAATCATGGTAAATGGAGTCTATCCAGTAGATCTTTTTTTTAGCGCTGCTAATATTTACTGGGCGAGTGTAACATGGCTTTAAACTATTAAAATTAAACAAAGTAATGCCGCGTTTTTTAACATTTATACATTTGAATGGTTCCAACGGATCAAGAGTATTTTTGTACTCAATTAGTCTACATGTTTTAGTGTATCGAAGCCACTTCACTGTATTCCATATGAACTTATTTCCACTTTCAACTATTTTTCTTCAAACAAATTTTTCTTGAAAAATAAAGGAGAAGCTGTAAAACATATTCTGTTTCATTTCCTCAACTTTGAAAACGCGCTTAGAGCCGACGAACCACACAAATTTGTACCAATCTCCTGGGTGATGAATGACCGTGTACGTTTTTTTCTTTCTCTCTATTAAATAGTGATCCACGTCACACTCCATGTGCTTATGACCTGGAACCAAAAATGTGTGGTCAATTAATAGCATGTGCTTCTTGCATGAACAAAATGAACACAACAACCACAAACTTATTCTTGTTTTACCAGACCATGAGTCACTATGCAATGTATGATATTTACAGTCGTCCGAAATTAAGTTCAGATAACGATGTAAGCATGAAGCAATTTCATTACCCCCGCACTCTGCAACAGCTTGATGCGCCACATCATGCATACAGGTTCGCCTGAGATACAGTCTTGTACGGTGAGATTATACGTCCACAATAATCGTTTGTAAAATGAGACCGATGTTTCTCAATTCGGGGTGGCTAAACATTTTTGCAAGTCAAAAGTGAGTACTTTGCAAGCATTATCATCTAGTGCGAAACATTTTGTCGTGGTTTTTGGCTTTGTGTGCACCTTCCGCTTGTTTGTTCTGCTGTTCCTGTTGCTTTTTTACATTCAGCCAATTTGTGTTGATCTTTCGTCACCGTAATTGTTAGATGCAATACCTCACATTTATTACAACGATCTTATTTTGGTTCCGTAAATTTTATTTTAATGAAATATTTCGGTATATTTTGTATAAGATACTGAAGTTGGATGTGATTCATTGTACAACTTATGCATTTTCTTGCAAGGTAAGGTCAGATGAAAAATATTTTTGAGCCGAACGCTCTGAAAGCTGTTTATATTATCACGTATTTTTTTAATAGTATCATCCGAGATTAATAGCTTGTGACCTGGTGTATGTCTTCCCCGCTGATCAACCTTAACACATCCCGATCCTGACTCCAACTTTTTTTTAGCAACCGTTTTTATTGTTTGCTCACTTTCACATATGGTATACAAGAAGCATTTTTGGCATACGATACGTTGATTTTTGTATCTCGAATCACAAAAAAAAAAAAAATTAGATTGAGTCCTGTTCCGATTTTTTTCGAGTAGCCTTCGAAAATTGCTGTTTGATCATCATAGGTGATATAAATTGTTTACATTTTTTACGACAATTACCAAGTTCTCTAATGAATCTTTGGTTAATAGTTTTTCCAGTTCTTGTTAAATATCAGTTGCCAGAATTCCGTTACTACTTTCGCGATTTTATCATTTCTTTGGCATCTGATCCGGATTAAACTTTGTTAGCATGCGCTTTGGTTTCAACGCAAGGATCGTTTTCAATAATTGCATTTCGGGTTTGTGTATCCATGTCACTTGATTCGCTTACCACCGATACATCATTAGACGATGGTGTATATTTGGGGTTTTTGTCAGAATCATCGAAGTCAGATTCATTATAATTAGATTCATTACAATCATAATAACATTTAAATTGCACTTTATTTAATTAAATTTGACTTTTTATTTATGAATAGTAAATACGTCTCACTTCATAGAATTTCAGCTTAATACTAAAATTTTTGATTTCTAGTTTGCAACATGCCCGTATAAAAACATTTTAAGTGTACTTTAGTGAAAGGACTTATCAAATAGGAATTTAAAATATATATTAAGTAAACATAAGATCAAATGATTTATTATGAAACTGCGGAATGCTAAGTAAACAAGATATCTTATGTCAATTTAAGGAGGTTAAATTAATTTGTTGGCATTAAAAATAACACCTTATTTTAACATATAAGAAAAATATAATTAATTATTAAATTTACAGCATATTATCTTAAACAAACGTAAGGATATTGAAAAAAATTACTCTCATGAGTAAGTGGCATATAAGATATTGCACTATTGGACTTAAGATAATTTTATCTTATCAATAAATTAAAAAATCACAGTGATATAAATATGAGAGTTAGGAGCAACATAAGATATTTTTATTTTTAATTTAAAACTGCTCTTAGATCGATTTAGTTTTAAATCGACTTAAGATGTTATAACTTGTGAGTAGAGAATTAGTACTATACATCTAAGTTCGTCAAGTACAGTTCGGTGCAGGTGAACTACACGTTGACGACTGATAGTTCGATATTCTGATGCATAGGTTCTCCCAGTTTAATAAATGTAGATGAGGACAGACTTCCGTTTGGAAGGCCTTGGCAAAACCATAAAAGGATATAACTATTAAAGTTATTTGTTAGTAACACACTTTTTTAGATAAATTAAATGTGAACTGATTTTTACCTCATTCATATAGTATTTTTAAAAGCTTTCTTGACATCCTTGTAAGCAACAAAATCATTCTACAGTTTTCTAATCAACATCACCATCAACAATCGTAGTGAAAAAGCACCTTTTCCATCTCGTTTTCAAAACACAAATTTTTGATATATTTTCCGTTATTTTTTGCATGATTGCAAAAATAATTGTATATTCGGCCAAAATTTCCAAATAAACATTTTGTAAAAAAGTATACAAAAATATTTTATTTAATAGCACTTCCTGGTTTTAAAATATCAGTAAAAAGTGAAAAGAGCTTTTTTTAGCATTAACGATTTATAACAAATTTTGTTTTTGACTCCTTTGCACCTCTTTCATTTATATATTACTGTTAATGGCCACTACATCCGCGTCTAAAGTTAAACATTACTTTAATTTATTCGTCCTAATATCTTGTAAAATAGGCATATTTCTTTAAGAATAAAATCTATGTGAACCGTTTTAATGTAACATCATTTTCAAAATTAAAAATATGTAACACTTGATAAGGATATATCAAATTATACCGCATCGGAAGTCATTTATTGTATCGATATAGCGCAAAATTCGTTATACCCGGAATTGAAAAATAAAAAATTAATCAAAAATTAAATATTTAATTTGGAACGTTTTATCTTACCGTGTTTTTTGTTATCCATAAGATAGATGTAAGCCAGCGCGTCGCGACTGTATCATCATTAAATAAATAGATTGTTTAGTTTTTAAATGACTGCCCAGATGGTCATAATAAATATCCGATGTTATAGGAAATGTAAACAATTACGGTTTGTTGTTTTGTCGTCCATTTAGGATAAAAGTGATTTGACAAAAATATAAGACAATATAGTTTAACCAAATTAGGATAATAAAACACGTTTCGGTTGCTTTTAAAATTTTGATCCATTACTCCTTTATCCATCCACGTTTAAAATATTACTTTAGTTTTACAACATTTCTTTCATGTAGTTTCTTCGAAAACAAGGCGGGCAATCTAATAATCTCTTACATATTCATAATTGTAACCTTGAACGAAATTTACATTATGACAATAAGACATATCATACCTTTTAGATAAATACCATAATTTAATAAAATTTTATACCCTACCAACCCATTTACCAAACATAATTTTATTATGTATTTTGACTTAAAGACAAGATGCCGAAAGGGTTATTGCAGTTTGTTATACTCGTATAGATGTTTTATGATACATCATACGGTTATTCCTAAATCCTTTCGTTTTATGATATTGGTGATAATAAAATGAAAGTATTGATGGTTAGAAAGTAGACATTTTATGACTTGTATTGAGACAAAACACTGGAAAAATGTTCCTTAATTGCCATTATACTATAATATTGTGAAATTATGGTATAATCAGGTTTGTTCTACTTTTACTTTTGTGCATCTTTTTATAATTTTAATCCTTTCGATTTTATTACTATGTGAATTCTAAAAATTTGTTTGTTTTATAGATTTTATTTTATTAAAACGACTAATTTTACTATACATAGAGCTGTATACTTATATTATTACATTTCCTTATGTCACAAATTGAAAGTGTTTTTATTGTTATGTGCTTTTTTTTATTAAAAATACAATATTTTTGCTTTTAACATACCATATGAGAATTGGTGATCATTTCCCATCAACCGCGTCATTCATACGAGAGCTGCACATAATTAACATAATTTAGTAACATAATTTTATATATAGTCGCTCAATATCATTACTTCTTCGGGTGATTGGGCACTTTAGGACAACTTTGATAACTTGACTGTGATGTTTAATTGGAATACTGAACTACAGACAATTAAATTAGAGTTTTCATTTAAACTAAAATATGAAAACAAAATATACTTTTGAAAATTCCAATGTCATCGTTGTATCTGTGATTTTTCGTTAAACTGCGTATACGTATACGCAAAATAACAAAATATTTCTGATTGTATGTGGCTATTTACAGAAAATGAATTTAATAGTTTAAATTTTTAAGTTTACATAGGATGAAATATCTTGTTTAGGTTATCTCTGACTGAACTAAATATTACTTAAAGTTCTTCTATATTCAGGAATTCTACCATTATCCTGTTTCCATGCAGAGTTGAAAGTGGCTTGAGTTGGAGTTAGCGTTCATGGAAACAGGGTAGAGTTGAGTTTTCGTTAAATTATTTTGAACTCGACGAAACTAGTGGAATTGAGTAGAGTTGAGATTCAATATGGCGGCAACGAAAATATTTTGGTTAGATTGTGATACGAATATTTAAAGTGATAAAATTCAAAATGGCGGCGCGAATATTTTGGAGTGAAGAGCAATGTGAGTTATTATTAAATTTAATCGAGGAAAAAAATATTATAAAATTAATTGATGGCAGAAAATATCGCCGAAAAGAAATTTTTAAAATTGTGCTTGATGAATTTATAAGCAGGGGCATCAGTAATAAAAATGAAGCACAACTAGAAAATAAATGGAAAAATCTGAAAAAGGCATACATCGCAACGAAAAAAAAAATAATTGTAGTGGTGCTTCTACCGCTATTTGCGATTACTATGATGTATTGGATCGCCTTTTAGGATGACGGCCCAGCGTTGCAATACTATCAAGTGGAATTGATGCTGCTGAAATACAATCAGGTAAAATAAAATGCGTTCAAATTAATTAAATATATTTTTTTTAATTAAGCAATTTTCTATTTAATTTAATTTTAGAAAATTCCAACCTCGACAATACATTACCAATCGAAATGTCAGAAAGTTGTGATTCGGATTTTGAGCTGGCCCCAATGCGAAAAAATTGCAATAGAAAGCGACAATGCGACATTGAATCACAACTTAATAAGTTTAATGAAATTTTTTTCAAAAAATACAAAATCGCAATGGAGCACGAGTTAAAAGTTGTCGCCGAGCAAGAGGCAACCCGAAATAGGGAATTTTTGGGAACCATGCGGCAGATTTTAAAACAAAATAATGAAATGTTTTTAAACGAAATTAAAAACTTATTCAAAACAGATGAAACATCTGCACCAGGTGCATCTAACCAGTACTTGATGGCTGGGCCCAGCACGGAACTAAGTAACAATTCCAATCTGTCAGATTACAACAGATCAACGATCAGTAACATTAATTTTAAGAAAATCATGGTGCCAACCTCCAGTACGGTACAAAAACAAAACAATAGCGTAAGTGTGGATAACGATGAACTCGAGGAGGAACTAAGCGAATTTATTTCAATTTTAAAATAAGCAAAACAATTAAAATAAGTATATTTAAAATTTTAATATATTATTCTATGAAATACATATTAGATAAATTATGAATTATTTTTGAATTATATTTAATGTTTTGTTAATTCCTTTCTAATTATTTAGTTAATGCATATAATTTTTTTTTGGAAAATTATTACCTTTTCGTAATTATTTATATTCTTATACACAAATGAATCCTTTAACACTACTGCATCATGAGTGCATCCTGGATGTTTCACAGTTATGTCCATAAATCTGCAAATAAAAATTAAATATTATTAATTATTTATATCGATAGCGAAGAAATTTGACAATTTTTCATTACCTGTAATTTGCGTCTACTATCCCCTGAAGTACAATAGAGGCCCATGTTTTCCTGTTGATATAATCTCTATATCCCACTAATGGGGCAGTTACCGGAATATGGCAACCATCAATTGCACCGAATACCATCGAAAGGTCGCTTCTTTTTTTAAATTCCTCACACATTGATTTATTTTCTTCCAGATTTGGCATTTTAATTTCCTTGGGCAATAGAATTTTGATGACTGCTGCACAAAATTGTTTTAAGCATCTGTATACAGAAGCTTTATGCCCTCCAAATTGGTTTGCTACCACCCTATATTCCGAACAGGACGCCAACTTATATAATGCAATTCCAACTTTTTTCTCGACATCAATCGGGTTTCTAACCCAATTATGGTTAAACTGCAATGCCGGTCTTAATTTGTCACATAAATACTGATACGTATTTTTGTCGACTCTAAAATTTTCCATCCATTCATCGTAGCTATCACTATTCACTACCGCTTTCCACCAGTTATCACACCTCTTCTTCATCCAAACTTTTGGGGATCTTCTGGAAGCTCTACAGATGTACATATGCCTTAAATATGCATTTACACTTTTTGAGTGCAATTCCAACATCAGCCTCATTCGTCGACGATGTTTATTTAAACATTTTTGCCGCTCAGTTTTCAATTTTTGTGCGTAGAACTCGCACATCAAAGATGAGATTTCCTCATTTTTTTTTGATGCGCTATATACAGAATTTTTAACTTATTGTTCATTCTAATATTAACCATTTTTATTATAGCTAATATTAAATGACTATGCTGTATTATTAAACTATCTTAACTACACTAAACTGATATTTTAAACTTAGCTTTATAAACTAGCCTATCCAAACTGTGTTATATTAGTTATGTGGCACTAAACTATAACTATTTATTCACTAGAACTATTCTAAACTATATTTCACTAATCTACTTAATTTTAAATATAATAAAAATGATTTTTTTTTAAAAACAAACAGAAACGCGATCGAAAGATAAAATTCTCCTTACTAAGCAGCTGTCAAAATCTCAACTCAACCTAACTCTATTCATGTAAACGCGATACATGTTGAATTAGTTATTTCTTGAAAGTTTTCATTTGCTAATGAAATGCGGTGATGTGAGGAGTAGGTTTAACATTTTAGCATTTCCATATCAAGGAAATTATTAATTTTAGTCAGAAAATTATTTAATTAAGTATTAAATTTTTTTTATTAGACTTATATTTACCTAAATGATTAGAATCCGTAATGCTGAAATCCTTATTAATCATGTGATTTATTAACCGATCATCTACGACGCGACAATCAACATACTAGAACTTAGAGTAACAAAAATTGATTGGAAATTGTATAATGTATAACTAAAATCTATACACTGAGCTTTAAATTAATATATTGACTTCGTTTTCCTAACATAGAAATCATGTTTATAGAAATTAAAACTAGGTTTAGTAGAATTGTATTGGCTCTAGTGTATAAACCACATCGAAAACCCTTTTGTGATGATTTAGAAAAAATTCTTGATGATTAGTCCATAGACTATATACACGAACATCATACCATGTGGTGATTTTAATTGTGACCTTAATGGAGCGTCAAAGATGAGTGCTTAACCAACGGTTTTTAGCACACATACAAAATTGAATTTCTGAACCGAATTTCAGTTGGTTTTATTGACCACGATATACCTCAGCCTGAAGACAATAATAATTTTTTAGTCTCTAGTATTCGTGATTGTGATTTATTTGAACTATTTGTTCCTCTAAAAACGGTGAAAATTTTATCATCTCCACCAACTTGGTTTGAGACGTGGTGCTTAGTCGATAGAAGCAAACTTATGACGCTTACTTATTAGAGGATTTTAAATCCATTAGCAATAAAATTAATACAACTAAAAAATGCAGAGGAAATATATTTTACCAAAATCCTTAATCCTACCCCTTGCCGTTAAAAGTGTTTTGAATCCTTTCACTGATGTACCAGAAGTCAAATTTAATAAAAAAAAAATATATAGAGGTCGTGATTTACATCATGTTTTTAATTGTTTTGTTATGACTCCCACTTTCTCAGCGAGCTGTCAACAGTCAAAAATTATTTAGTTCCAAAAAAGAAAAGCTGTACTTTCCGTTCTGATTTGCGGCCTGTTAGCTTACTGCCTCGATAATCTAAAGTATTCAAGTGAAACTTACAGCTATACAGATATTAAAGTACTAAGAACCGAAGTACCTACTATCCGAATACTGATAGTAGATCAACGAGATTGATAAGATTGATCAACAGATTATTTCACACAAACTAAGTGAAAACAAAATGTTATCATCCTCTGCATGCAATGCATGCAAATTGCGTTCAGTCATACCTATCGAACCGTTTTCAGATAGTAATAATCTAATGCACATAATACTAATTTGAATGTCCCTCAAGGATCGATTCTGGGGCATTTTCAATTTATGATGAACTATAATGATCTTCATAAGGTTATCGCTCTTTGCAGGTATCATCTATTTGCAGATATTTACAATTATTTAGATTTTGTGATGCAACGAATAGTACAGGTTGTATTAACAAAGATAACCTGGTCATCAGCTGGTCATTAAGAAACAAATTTTGTTTTAATAGTAAAAATACTCAATGCATTTTGACATCAGGTCTTACTCGATGTACAGATAATTTCTAAAATATCGGTAAACGGCCCCAGTATCTGCTAATCTTGGATTAATTTATAAATGAACTCCGTTTCTGATGCGTTTTTTTAACTCATCTATTTTCTATATGAATGCTGTGGACTACGACCAAATGCTTCAGTAATGAACATAGATTTTAACTGATAGAATCTTATATTTTATCCTATTTTCTTCTTGGTGATTTGGTCACCTTTTATCTTTAGAAAAAATATTTTACTAATCTGCAGACGCTTTTTGATGACCGGTATAACAAATGGTCAAAGTGGGGGGAATAAGTGCTCGTTTCTTATTTAATTAGGCACAACAATTACACCATCAAATTTTTATCACAGTGTAATAGCAAAGAACTCTCTTACTACGGTACAGTATACTCGAATTACCAACAGAAGATTTGAACAAAAAGCGGGGGACTAGACTCGATCAACAGCATGACTTAAACCCAACTTGAAATTGTTTAAATTTAACACCAATGGAAGCGATATTGTAATACGATTCATTGAAAAGTCCCATAATTTGCTTCTGAATACGTGGGGATTGTTTAACTTTATCTCTGTGTATGGTACAGTGGAACATTGTTTGTGTATTGGGTAAAAAAGAACCCCAATGTATTTTGCATTTAAAAATAAAATTTTCATAATAAAAATTATTATTTTTACTTGCTTCTATTTTATTAAAAATACTTCTAATTTTTAAAAAATACAAAAACTCAATGTACAAGATAATAAAAGATACCTATAATTAATTACTTAAAATTTCATTATTAAAATTATTAAAAAGAAAAGTCATCAACTTCTTCATGTTGTTCAGTTTCATCATCAACTATTTCTAAATTAATGCAATCATCACACACGGTTTGATGGTGCCTTATGCATGTTGGTTTATCGCAGAAGTGGAAAGTTACATTTGTTTTTACGTCAGCACTCGTGGGCATAAATTGCATCTTTGTATTTTACGACTTTTGGTTTGCTGGTTTTGAGCGATTGGTGCTAACCTCAATTCTAGAACATTGAATCCTATTTGACTCATTACGATTTTTGCGCTTTTTTCGAGGCATTGGGAGTCGCCTCTTGATTTTATTGTTCAACAGCTGCAACGTCAATTTCAAAAATTCTTTTCGTTCTGAAAAAACCATTACGCAAATTATACCCAGCAAAACCCGCCGCATCTAACATGTTGAAGAAGAGTACCATTGAACATCTTCTAAATTTTTGCTTGCACGTATCAGGTGCACAACTAAATTTCCGGGTTTAACACATACGTGGTACTAGCGCCATAACAAATTGTCATTTATGTCAGAAGTTGTGTTTTGTTCATAGGGTGGACAGTTGTTAACGATAATCAATTGTTTCCAGCTCATAACGCAACGCAAAAATATTTTTTCTAATGATGGAAATGTCGAAATTTGTGCCAAACAAACATTATTTGCGGGAGGCTTTGCTTTTCTGCTCCAATTAAAAAAAAATGGAGCCCACTGACGTCATTTGCTTGAGGAGGCCTACGGCGAATATGCATAATCAAATACTAACAGTAAAGGTTGTTTTACACGCTTCAGAACACCAGAAATGAACACCAGGATGAAGATGATATACGCAAACTCACGATCAACTTGCAGAAAAAATTCAAAAGGAGGGAAAAGCAGATGGGAAATCGAAGAGAGGAATTTTGATTGCTTTGAATTGCTTTTACCGCATGAAAGAAAAAGCGTCCTGCATCGAATTTTTGCGGGAGATGAAAAGTGTTTCATTTTTAAAAATCCCAAACTTTTTCGTTTGGTCGTCCTTTTTTTTTTTGGTCGTGGCTTTCACCACCAAGACAATGCTCTGCGTTTGGTGAGATCAGAAAGTAATCGTGTACTATGTGCTGCAGAAACAGGGCGAAAATGTCAATGTGCAATGCTACCGACCACAACTCATCAATCTGAACCATGCACTGCTCGAAAAACAAGTACGAGCAATATTGCAAGACGACAATATGCTCCACACCATCGCACTCCCATTGTCTAGGATACCAATAAAACGCTGAGATGGAATCTGCTTCCGCGCCCACCTTATTTGCCAAACTGACTCCCTCGGAATATCACTTGTTCCGGTCAATGACACATTTCTTGGTATAGGGCTACAATTGGCCATTTTCGAAGAAGTGCAAAATTGCTAGGATGAATGGTTTCGGTCCAAAGACGCGTCGTTTTATAGTTGTGATATTCATGTATTGCCAGAGAGATGTGTGGATGCCGAAAAAAATGTGCACTTAACAAAGGACTATACTTTGAATAAACCATGTTTTATATTTCTATTGAAATTTTCCATTTTTCATTTTTCAAAAGAACCCGGAAATTTAATTGTACACTTAAATAACATAAAAATTCGATAGACGGCGAATGGTATCAATAATTTTCACTAATTAGTTTTTTATTTACATTTTTGTAGGTCTTAGGGTAGTTTTCTATCCCGGCACACAGAATGAAGGTTTCTCTCTCTTTCTTTCTCTCTCTCTTTCTCTCTGGCACTATATCCCATCAAGGGATTTGGCCACCTCACATAAAGTTTCATATTCATATTTTCATTTCGGATGAATGAATAGTTCATTCATTGATCCTAAATCAGCCGTGAAATTTTTTCCTTGTCACCACCAGGAATCGAAACCGGGACTTCAGGTCGCTGAAGCAGGCATGCTGACCACTTTGCCACCGGGGTGGCAAGATGATGGTTAATGCAACCAAAAAAAATTCTTCTTTCTATTGGCCATTAGTAATGCAGGCTTCGGTGACATTGAGTCTTTTGGATTTTATATATGATATGATGACTTATTGTCCGACGACATTGTTTTAATGACCATATTATTGGTTGTTTCGTGTTATTCTATGGATTCAACCAACCACTCTCATGACCATAACATCATAAAACAATGGCGAATACGGGTCTAAAATTACAGGGAACCTACGAAAAGGTAGTTCTAAGTTTCATATCACTGCCTTTATTTCTCTCTTGATTTTGCCATGCATTCCGATATTATATACGGGCAATCTAACCTGGTTTTTTCAATCTGTTCGGATACATCAAGGTTTGCCTGTACTATGGGCAATAATGCTCTGGCTGACTTACAAAATTTGGTCCAGTCCACAATAACTAGTGACTTTTCAATTCACTCAAAGAAAAACCACGACTAGCGTATTCCTCTAGGTTAAACTGTGAAGAAATGTGAAACCAGTGACTTCTCTTGAACAAATTTATGATTTTTTCAACTCTATTGGCAACCAATATTTCCCATCTCCCTGGTTGACTGGACACCCAGTTCAAAACTATTTTCGAGTCAGTCCAAATATAATGAGTTTTAAATTAATCATATGCGCCTTCGTTTGCCATGAACTGTATGTGATTACTCAGAAGTTCAGCGCCAAAGCTTCTAGTCTTTTTAAACTCACGAATTTCGGTGTGATCTTTGCTTTGTGGCTGATTGTGCGAAATGTAATTTTACTGTTTTTAATAACAACTACAGAATCTAACGCTGATTTGACTAAAATTTCGTCTCCATTAAATGTATTACCTACAGTCGCCCGTTTAGCTGAATAGATTTAGAGTAAGCGATTTCTTTTCGTAAACTGATCCTGTTTTTGAGTATCTCTTATGTTGTGTTGCACAGTATTATAGAGGTTGTGGTTATTATGTACAACAATAGTTTATGTATGTAAATTAACTTTGTGTAAATTCAGTTGTATTTATTTTATTTAAACCAGCTGACTAGAACCAACACATAGCTATTTTCTAAAGCTAAAACATCTCTTTGATTAATTAAATATATATATATATATATATATATATATATATATATATATATATATATATATATATATATATATATATATATATATCAAAAATTATAATATAGTAAAAACTATTTCTATTAAGTCCTGTGCTAAGTACGTGTGTGTGTGTATGTGTGTACAACAGTACGTCACTAATCTTGTGCCATGATTTTTGATCTGATAGGAACTGGAGAAAACCAACTAAATGGGTCGAACAGTAGTATTGCTTTGACAACGGTCGATTATTGCAAATAAATTTCATTCAACGGATTCAACAGTTGGGCCTGTCATGAGGACGTCATATGAGTGACGGGGTCTCACCAGTTTTTGATGATGCGACGAATGCTGCTCTAAGTTTTGTGGTAGTACTTTACTCGTGTAATACATTATAGTTAAAAAAGCTCTGGCTCGCGTTCAAATCATCTGAACAATGTGCGTAACATGAAATGAATATCTGACAGTTTCCTGGAAGCATGGTTTGGTTGGACGTAAGTGGCAATCGTGTGATAAATCGTCCATCATCGGAACGCGTGGGGTTTTCTTTTGATGTTTCCGTTGTTTCTTGGCGCTCAACTTAGCTTGGTTGGAATCGCGACGCTCTGCAACCTCCCAGAATTACCGCCGTGAAAATTTCTTTATTGAGGAGGGTGCAGTGTCTTTAAATTTCTCGGGCTATAAACAAGCCATGTGATCAGGAATGAAATGCTGTGAATTATCGCTTCATTCCATTATTATTGACTACTAAGGCCATAGCACTACAATAAATTTTGATGTAGTAGAATCTGAAGTTACTGATTTTGTTTCAGAATCAGCGGTGCTGCCTTCATCCATATGTAGTTAATTATGATGTCTTTGGAAATAAATGGGATATCTTGATTTCTTGTCAACTTTGAACGCAGAATATAACACTGTGCCCAGTATTCGGTTAGATTAAGCATTGATTGCGCTAGAGAATGTGTTCTGACGTTCGATAACTTCTATGACATTGTATTTTCAACAATCGAGTAAATGTTGAATTTCCTTCATACATAGCGGACCGGATTCGAACGCTTTTTGGCCTTCACACAATTTTTCCGTTAATAGCTAAAATAAGTAAAATAGTAATGCACCAGTCTCAACATCCGCGTTTGTACTTCATGCAGTTGCTCTGCTTGACAGTATCAACAAGTTGAAGAATTTTCCAGGACCACAATTACACTATCAAATATTACCTCATAGCACTCAGCAGCTCTCGTACAACAGTGCATTACACTCGAATTACGAAAAGCAGACTCAGATTGATTTTTATTTATTTGGTGTAAAAATTTTAATACCCATGTAGCTTGCGAATCCATCGTGTGAAAAACTCGATTGGGTACACAACTTATTCGTCCGCCATATCTGCATTCTGCCCTTTTGCTTAAAAAATGGATGTTATACTTGGATAATGAAGTTGGATGTAGTATTCATTTTGAATATATTCAAAACAGCCGGCTTCGCACAGAGAATTTATTTTATAGCCACGAATTTAAAATACATCTTGATGAATTCGATTCCACTAGAGTTCGATTTTTAATTTATTTAATGCAGCGATGGACGTAGAAAAATTCTATGAAGATGCTCCTATTTTCCTAGTTGCTTGACGGAATAGGTACAAAGGGCTGAATGTCGAAGTGTGGAATGTCGAAGGGCCGAATGTCGAAGGGCCGAATGTTGAAAGGCCGAATGTCAAAGGGCCGAATGTCGAAGGGCCGAATGTGTCGAAGGGCCGAATGTGTCAAAGTGCCGAATGTCGAATTGCCGAATGGGTCGAAGGGCCGAATTTTTGTTTTGGAATATTTTGTAATTTTCTTTATGGAATATTTTGTAATATTTTTTTATTAAACATAAATGAATTTCTTATGAATTTATGTATTTGACTATTTTTCATCTTTGGATATTTATGAAATTCCACGTATCCAGTCAGCGATACATTTTGGTGAAGGAAAATTTTGTCATGCGCCACCAGAGACATTCGGCCCTATGTTTCAGTCTTCTGATAATAGGTATATGGTACAAAAATAAAAAATAAAAATTAAATTAAATAAAACATGAAAAAAATATATTTCTAAAAACAAAAAAAATCTTAAAAAATTCGGCCCTTCGACACATTCGGCGCTTCGAAATTCGGCTCTTCGACATTCGGCCCTTCGACACATTCGGCCCTTCGACATTCGGCCCTTCGACACATTCGGCCCTTCGACACATTTGGCCCTTCGACACATTCGGCCCTTTGACATTCGGCCCTTTGATATCATACCTTGCTTGACTAAATACTCCAAGTTGATCGCATCGACTATACTATGTAGTATCGTTTCAAAAAATTACGATAATAATCTAAAAGGGATCATGATCATGTTAAACACTTGGGATTAAAGTTGAAGGAGGTACTGCTGATCGCTCTTTTACCGATATATCATGCGAGCTGCTGTTTTTACGGTGTGCACTAATTTACCGAGTGGTATACTTTTTGAACCAGACACAACTAATACGCGGAAACTTTTCTTTATACAGACATATATAGAAATAAAAAAATAAAAACCATAAAATTTAATCCCAATATTAAAAGCATCGAACCTTGCCAGCAAGAAGTATATTAAATTGTGCTGGTAAATGTGAAAATAGTCTAGAAAAGGAAGAAAATTAAACGTACATTCAGAATGGTTAGAAAATTTGTTACATTCGCCAAATTTTGAATTTTCACTTTTCGGTAAGAATCCAGCGTTAGAATAAAATAGCTTCTCGGCTCTAAGCAAACAATTTTTATGAGTATACCACGATTTATAGATTTCGGCACCGTTCTAGTATAAAAAATATAACTCTAGTCAGCCCTATACTAGAACATTAATTTTTATTATTTCTCGACCACGATAAAAAAATGCAGTCCGGTTATGATAAAGCTGTCCCTTCAAAATGTTATTGACCAACATAATTTCGTTTATAGAATTTTAGAATTTGGAAGAGATGATAAACCTTTATAAACTAGTCTCACTATATATATTATAGTAGCATACGCAACTATTGGAGTATCTCGCTATATACCTACGTAACACTGTTAACCAAAATAACCATTCAAAACAGATTTATTGTAATTTATTTAACTGAGAAATGACAAGGTGAATGACAGTGTGAACGACCGACCTACTAAATTGTTGTTATTTTTAATGATTTTATTTTTACCTCGTGTTCAGACATTTATTTTGATTTTATTTAGTATATCTATAGAGAAGTGTATATATATAGAGAGAAGTTTAATTTCACTTTCATTTTTTTTTTATATTTCTTATACATTTCTTGGAGTCATGTTGTTGTTGTTAACAACTACAAACTTAACAACAGCACATAATACTTCTTTGTATCTAATTAAATATCTTATAAACTCGAGCGAGAGGGAGAACTATATATAAAAGATAGAGGATTGATTTCGATAAAATGATATCATTAAAATTCAATTAATCATTTTTTTTTTCTAAATTTTTTATTGCTACTACTTCTGAATTAAAAAGATTGTGTAGCCCCACTTGCATTTCAACATAAAAAAGTTGTATTTGATGAGAACGAAAGAAAAAACATTAGTTTTGTTATTGTTAGTGCTCTTTAAATATAAATTCCGGTTTCCAAGGTTCATGGTATTAAGATCGATTCATATCCCTGTACACAATATTTGAAGAAACAAAATGAAAATGAAAACAAATGTGTTTTACTATGCTGAGCTTGTAACTTTCGTTTTCTTGTGGCGAGAGAAAAATTTCTAATCGAAAGTTTCACATAAATAATGTGGATATTTCGAGAAATTTAAAATTTTAATACTTATACTACTCGTTGAAGGTAATTCATGTGTTAGACGGGGTTAAATAAGTGCAGATTTTACGATAAATTTAAAGTTTTTGTTGGTAACTTTTCATCGAATTATATAAAAATAAATATTTCCTGAAAAATATTTCTAAGAATATTTTTTGGTTTTGATAAAGCAAAAGTGATTTGATTCATGAAACATTTTAAAATTCAACTGCTAATAATATCAATTTATTCTAGTTTTCTATTTCCAAAGCTAGCGTTATTGATAGTGTCGCTAATGAAAAATGTAAATTAAAATTATTTATTGATATCGTTCAGTTTATAATTTTAATTTGTGGTAAGATTCGAAATATCATAAAAATTTTAGGAAACCAATGACAAAATATTTATTAATCACAAACGCGTTTCAAACCCCACTGCATTTTTTAATTTGTTGTAAATTAAGTCGTAGTGCCACGTACACTTAGCTCCGCTTTTTTAGCAGCCCGTCTTAAGGTTTTGATAAATATGATGACTGGATTCATTTGATCAGGAAGTTTTCATCGTTTGTTCACTTACGATTAAACGGTAATTAAACAGTAAAAATTGGAAAAAAAATTCAGGTATAGCACCTCATTGCAAAAAATTATACAAGTTTTATCAAATTTCGTTAAGTAGTCGTTAACTGACTTATTTCAAAAATAAATCTAAGGTGAAATAATTGCGTGTGTGATTAGTGGTTATACACAAAAAAAAAACATTAAGGTAAATGTATTTAAATAATTTTTAAAAAAAAATTCAAAAATTGCACCCAAAAGTAAACATATTGTATAATTTTAATATGTATATCTCCAAAATTCACCGTATACCAGTTGCTTATCATTAATTATAAAACAATTAATAATGTGATGTAAAAACATTATACTATGTATCGTAACTATATAAACTTAAAATTGAATTGAAGTTTGTTGAATTTTTTAGATTTCATAGATACACTAATCTAAATTTAGCGGTTTGGTCATCAAAATCACGATGCCATTATGTTACTTTTATCTAATAAACATAATGATTTTTAGAATTTTGTCGTAGTTCTGGCATGGACAAATATAGCCCCGAAACGTGTGATTTATGATGTACAGTTTTTTTGCAATTCAAACGATTACTAATCAAGATTTTGTCCAGTTCTCATCGATCGCGTATGTTTTCCAGAACGATATATCAAATGCCAATATCCATGTTAATTTTCGGAATTTTTTTATAGTCAAATGGGCAACCTAGCGGGATCGATGAGAAAGATAAGTAATCGTTCACATTGCAAAAATTCTCTACAGCATAACTTACACATTTAGGGCCCATATTTGCCCATGCTAGAAGTATAACAAAATTCCGAAAATTATCATGAACAATGGCAATTTATACAGGGTGTTTGGCAAGTGGACCGACAACGTTTTTTGGCAGATTGATGGGGTCATTTGGAAGCTTTCATCTCATTGAACCAATGTCCTAAGTTTCACGGTAACTGAGATATGATATTTTTAAGTTTTCTTTTAAATTACCCAAAATCTCACCTTTAAATGGTCATAACTTTTTTGTTTGCAGACGTAAAGACACAGTTTGCAGACGTAACTTTTATTGTATTCTGCAATGTGATTTTATTCTAAACAAATTATTATTTAATACAATCGGTTTAAGAAAAATGAGTTATGGGCTTCCAAACCCTAAAAAGTTTATAAAAGTATAAACATGTATACCTGCTATATGCATTTAAAAAAAAAAACTAGCAATTGTTTTGAAATAACTTTTATTTTAAAAACTTCTCTAGTTTATGTCCTTTCCAATGGAATGCTATATGTCGTAGGAATCACCCATTTTGTGGACGAGATAAGAAATAATATTTGGTCAGGATTATTTGAGTCAGGATTAAGAAAATACTTTTTAATTTATTGATAAAATATTAATCAACTTCATTTATTACATTTAAAATAAACTGTGTAAACTGGGCCTTCACCTGTTTTTTCGATATTTCACTATCTGACACCGGAACTTTACGTTGTTTGTGTTAGATTGTTAAAAACTTTTCGTTGAGTTTGTCTTCGCTGGTGTTACGATGCCCATATTTAGTAACGAAGAGTATGCTGACATGTTGTTGGCGTATATGGCAGTGCTAGTTTACCGCACCATGAAACCTTCTCAACAACCAATCGACGTATGAAGGAGACCGGCAACTAACATTTTCACGAGCCTCCGAATGTGAGGTAACATAATGTTGCAGTTGACGAAGGAATTTGAGAAGCTTTTAACGAGGATCCTACTACAAGTATACGAGCTGTCGCTGCCAGATTCAACTTATCAGTCTGGAAAGTGTGGTCGGTTCTACGGGTAGAAGGAAGGCATGCATTCCATTACACTCCAGTTCATGGTAACTACACCCAGTTTTTACTTCTCTCAGTTTACAGAAATGCATCATATTTGAGCAATTGTCACAAACTCTCGGATTTAATTAATTGTTCCAGGTCTCGAAGAGGGTGATAATGCTAGACAGTTGGAGATTTGTAGGTTTATACTGCATACGAATGTTGAGGATAATAGATTTTTGAAAAGGATTTTGTGAACAAATGAGTCTAACTTTAGTCGTGAGGGAGTTGTACATTTAAACAATCTGCATCATTGGAGCAGAAAAGGCCAAAATCCTCATAAGAAAAGGCAGGTTTCTTTCCAAAAGAAAATCAGTGTAAATGTTTGAGCTAGTGTTATTAGTCGAAAACTTATCGGCCCATATTTTTTGCCAGAACGCCTTTCCGGAGAAATCTATCACGAATTTCTAGAAAATGAGCTACCTGAGCTGATTTTACCAGTTCTAGAAGAAGATGTGCCGATTATTTTACAAAATGACGGCTGTCCGGCACATTACCAACGAATGGTAAAGAAATACTTGGATGATGCATTCGCAAACTCATGGGTTGGTTGAGGTGGCCCTATTCCTTGCCCCGCACGGTCCCAAGATCTAGCACCCGTGGATTTCTACGTCAAGGGACGTGCTAAGGAATTGGTGTACGCATCAGAGGTACCCACAAAAAAAATTCAATTAAAAATGAAATGAAACTCCATACAACAACCGTGGAGATAAAAAAAGTCATCGCGCATGTATATACTGAGTGGTGGAAACCATTTTGAACACAACGTAATAAATGAAGTTGATTAATATTTTATCAAAAACTAAAAAGGTATTTTCTTAATCCTGACTCAAATAATCCTGATCAAATAGAATCTCTTATCTCGTCCACAAAATGAGTGATTCCTACGACATATAGCAATCCGTTGGAAAGGGCATAAACTAGAGAAGTTTTTAAAATAAAAGTTATTTCAAAACAATTGCTAGGTTTATTAAAATGCATATAGCAGGTAAACATTTTTTATACTTTTATAAACTTTTTGGGGTTTGGAATCCCATAACTCATTTTTCTTAAACCAAATGTATTAAATAATGATTTAATTAGAATAAAATCACATGCAGGAATTATAGTAATTTTGTCTTCTTTTGAGGAAAAACGGATGTAGGTGTCTCTTTGGATCTTAATTTCTTCAGATAAGCCTGACAATGATACCTTTTTTAAGAGGCAACCTTTAAGGTAAATTTACATATCCGACGATTTTTCTGCGCCGAACATCACGTGACACATTGAACCAATCAGAGAGAACTTCTTTGCCGAATTTTTGGCACGGCGAAGACATGAACTAAATTAATCTTTTCGGCGCGACGACACTAGCACACATAGATAAAAAAAAATCTGTTTTTTTCTACGATTTAACACTTGTGCGCCTTATTTAATTCTTGCAGCTTTAAGTTTTTATTTTATTTTATCTGCTTGAAGTTTTATTATTTACAATACACATTCACTTACAAATTAGAAAAAAATCAAGAAAAAATTATTTGTCAAATTATTGTTTATGTATGTGTGAAAAAACTGTGCCAAAAAATCGTCGAATATGTAAATCCACTTTTATGGAAGCATGCTCGATGGGATTAAATCGTATTAACAAAACAAACGTGTTTTCATATTAGATGTAGCGTAGTGCATCTCACTATATATGCCACTTCCAGAAAATAAAATTCTGAGTACTCAAAGGCAAATTTGGCTGTCTGTATCCAAATTAGTAAAAATAACCTTGTTTTTCTATTAAATAGCGACCTTTGTCAAAATTTCGTGCGCGAATGGTGGTTCGAACTAGTAGCGCTGAAGAAATATATATTGACGATGAAGCTAAGTATTTAATCGCTTCTTTCAGTTATTATTAGAAGTAAGAATAATGAAGCAAGAGATTATTTTAAACTTTTTCGAGATCACTTTCTGCAGGTTGATTTCTTTGGGGAGTAGACAAGCCGAAATTAATGCACTTTAATCTTGTGCTGCTTGAGAGTGTTTTTAATGGTATAAAATGCATTGGTAAATGGCTGATCATCACTCATTGAATCCTCTAAACATCGAACTCACTTGAAACCAGATTCTATCAAACCTCGCGCCATTGCAGCAGCTTTAAAATAGAGAGTTCCCTGGAAGATACGCCTTGTACGTAAACTAAAAAGTGTGCAAATAGAAGAACTCCTCATCTCGTGGACTAACATTTTATGCCCGAGACTACTTTGTTTGATACATCGCTGATGGCGTTGCATTGATTTCCTTAGGGCAGCGGTTTCCAAACTTTCTGATACTGCGACCCACATAAGAAAAAAAGAAAAAATTGGCGGCCCCCTTATTAGATAAAACAATAAAATAATATAAGCACATTTTCAAGTTGTGCCCCAAAACTGAATTAAAGTTTTACTATCCAATTCCTGTTGCAATGAAGTATCGCAAGATATTTCAATTAGTTGTTCTTTTTCGAAAATTGTCAATTCAAATGCATCAAGTTGGTTATTCAAAAATGGATTCTGGATCCATGCAAACTTTGTAAAATCAATTTCGTCGAATAATGTGAACATGTTTTAATAAACTTTGCAAATGTTCTATAAAAAGATTTTTGTTTGCTTTAATATTGTTTCTGGTACCGGCATCATTTAAAATTGGAAACATGTCATATATATCCTTTTCTAAATTGGATATCCATAGCTCCAATTTTTTAATGAATGCCGTGATTTTGTCTTTTGGAATCAGAGCATGCATTTGTGGACCTTGCATTGATTTATTTAAAAGGCTTAATTTTTAAAAAATTTCAACTAAATAAGCAAGTTTAAGAATAAAGTTATCGTTGCAAAAAGAAGATGCCTCATCTTTGTGATTTTCAGCAAGAAAAATCGCAATTTCGTCTTTAAGTTCGAACACTCTTTGAATAAATTTTGAACGAGATAGCCAACGTACTTCACCATAGTACAAGAGTAATTTATATTCAGCTCCCATATCTCCAAATAATCTCGCTTTCAAAGGACTGTTTTTGATATAGTTGATAAAAATATTATTGGCATTTAAAGGGATTCTTAATAAAGTAATATCGCAATAAGAAATTTGCATTAAAATTTAGTGATTAAATAGATGTTTGTAAGTATTTTTTTTAAATATGTAAAACAGAAATTAAAAACTTCACGACCCCCTTGAGGTTATTACGTGACCCCCTGTGGGCCGCGACCCACAGTTTGGAAACCGCTGCCTTAGGGTATTGAATTGTTGCGAACATGGACATATTTTTGTGAACATGGACAGGTTTTTCCTGTTGAACGGAGAAACGCATAAATGTAGGCGAGCGATTACATTTTTGACTCACGCAAATACCATATTGCTTTAGGGACGCTGACGTCTATCACGTTGTTTTTTAGCAATAAGCTTGGACTGCAAGGCACACATAACATAATGATAATTCATTTGGAAACCTGCACAGGAGCAATTTAGCCATGAGGACGACGGTACGGTGCATAGCGGTTAACGATGGCTACTGTATCGCTTAGAAACACCTTTGACAACAGTTTTTTGTAGATCCTTTTTCCGTATACATATGAGGCGTCTTTAATAAGATGCAATGGCTATTCATCATAAAATCCCTCGCAGGTTTAAATTTCGTCCAACACACGGGACTTCCGCAGAGATGAAACGATTAATTCGTTCTTTCGTTGTGAACTTATATCCTGCGTGGTCGAATGGTGATTAAGATACGAGCATGTGGGAGGCCATGCCTCTTAACCTCGATTACCTTCGACGCGAACCACACAGTTCGGTCGGTCTGCAGTTGTTTTAAAAGATGTAAAATTCTAAACTGTTAAGAAGCCTACTTAATTTAGCGATCAGCTTAACAAATGAATCTAGAGCTCCTTGCTTATCAAAGGTAGCCATTGCGTCGCAACACTGCTCTCGCACATTGCGATTTGATCCACTCGAGGATGGTGGAAGGAATTCAGGAACCCCAAGTGTAATATTTAAATTTGCTCTACCATGTAATCGAAGTGACAATTAGTCCCGACTACATCATTTCACTACGTTATTTGCGTCGGTATCGTCGAATCAAGTTGTTGGCTTCAATTTGCATGTACGAGTCAACAAAAAATTGCTGAATTAAACAACCAACATGCAGATTAGATTGATCTCATTACAAATAGGTGTTTAGGCGGTCTTGTAAAGTAGCATCGACAAGTTTTTATTAGCTCGATTTGCATAAAACCAGGATATGAGTCGCATTGCAAATTTTTTGCCGGCAGGGATGCAAGTGATTTCTTTGTTGATACGGTCCACCATGAATCGTAAAGACGAACATGGTCCACGATCGGGAATGATTACAATTACTGAACCACGGAAGCAAAGGAGACCTCGTTATTCGCACGTCGAATTTGCCCTCGAAATTACGGATATTTTGGAGTGGTTGAATGTGAGAGCAGATTTCATAAGAAATCTGGGTATACTTATTCATTACCGTTGATTTCGATAAGCTTTTGAAACATATATTTTTCTTTTCGCCAGCATTCAGGAAAAAGGAAATCCGATATACGTTCTACTAGAAATTGTTTGAACTACTGAGCTGACAAATAACAATCATGTCATCGCAGCTGTTATGATTGACGCTACTCTCTTCGAAGTTGATAACCTACGTCTAAGTTGATAACATAAGTAAGAAATAAGGATATGCAATTGGCAAAGATTTTCTGGCACCGGTGTCACTCTTTAGTCACTTTTACATATTTCCAAAAAATATTCATAATCTATGAAACTGCTATGAAAGTTCTTGATTTTTGGTTGTAAAAGCAAAATTTTGCGTTGGAAGAAATATTACAAATGTATTTTACCTTGCACTCAGCATCGAATCATCCCTATTTAAAAGTGAATGGGGAAATGACCGAAAGTCGTTTGTTACATGTTAATCCTTTGAACTTCAACGTCTAAAGTATTATGGTGCCGGCATATTAAATATACAGAATTCTAGCAATCTAGCTGTGAATTCAAATTATCTGCATGCGGCTTTTATAATAAAAGTTTAAATGACAAATTATGAATATATTTTGGTTTGCAGATCAGGGTACGGAGTAGAGTGGTCAAAACATTGCTGTTTCCATAAAAGTTATGAAACCTTGCTGACGGAAAGAAAAGAATATAGTATAGCAAATACGTAAATAAATGTGATCTCAAAATTTGTTCGAAATCATTTAATCAACCCGGTGGGGGGCTGTATCAACATACAAAATTTGTACATTAAACGTGTAAATTTTCATGTTATCTGTAAATTGCTTGTCGTTGCTTTCAATTATAGCAACCATCCTGTGTCCAACTAGAGATTTGAGTGACCGAAACATTGCTGATTGTGCAAAAGTTAATAAACTTAGGAATATAAAAAGAAAATGGTCGGAACTTATGTGACTGGAAAAATTGTACAAAAATTGTTACTCATGCCTCGAGTTTGCTACAACATACTAGATTTTTAGCTAGGCCTTCCTCATTATACGCCATATTCTGTGACACCATTTCCTAAAAATTGGTGTTCCAGGAATATACTCTCCCTCTCTTTCTCTTTCTCTCTCCCTCTCTCTTCATATTTACGTTTCGGATAGTGAGTGATTAATTCATTGATCCGCAGCCGTGAAATTTTTATTTTTTCTCTTGTCACTACCGGGAATCAAACCCGGGGGCCTCCAGTCATTGGAGCAAGCATGTTGACCACTTTGCCACTGGGGCGGCAAAGTGGTCAACATGCTTGCTTCAGCGACTGGAAGATCTGACCATTCCGCCGCATTCTTCAAATAAATTGCAGCCATTAGATGTTGGTTGTTTTCGTAGATGATCCAAACATTTTCAATATACAATGTTGCAGCTATGCGTGGGGTATACTTTCGAAAAGGCAATGGCACCTTTTAATATCATCTCATCATTCAAAAACACTGGAATTTATTCGTTCGACGAAAACGTTTTCACACAAACTAATTTTGTTCGAAAGTCGAATTGGCGAATTTGGTTGCTGAGGCTGTTTAAGGTATTTAGTGGAATTCCATAATGAATAGTTTGTCCCTGAATGGGGAGATAATTCTTTAAGATAATTTTGCATATAATCTATCTTGTTTTTTGTAGCAGGCTTTGTAGTAACTACGTAGTCTCCGGAAGTATTTAAAAAATATTCAAAAGCTGCAGAAAAGGAAGACAAATTCTAAATTTTGTTGATGGACAAAAGTATCGTTGTTACTGACACCCCTCAGAAAAATGAAATTCAGGAAAGGCAGACAAATAAAAAATTCAAAATCACGAATAAAAAAGGCACAGAAAAATGCAACGAAGCTGATTAATGTTGAAACGGATGACTCCGAGGATAATATGGAAGTATTAGAAGACAGAGACGTCGATGTCAACATGGAATTGGAGGAAAGTCCACATTTTCTTCATCCGATTACCAGAAGTCCCGTTCCTAAAGGGTTTCGTGTTGGTGCAGTTTAAGGTTTTGGATCAAAAAAAAATTATTTTTTATGTTTGAAATATATCAAAAATAGACGATAAGGTAAGCAATGATTAGATTTTTCCGATTGTCTGGAATTAATAAAAATAAATTCGTAGAGCCTGACATATAGGATGTAGCTTCGGCACAATTGAGTGACATCAAAATGGTTTTGCCAGATCCTATGTTTCATGGACACACAAGTCGCCAAAAAGGATCATTTTCATTTGAATTAGAATAAAGTTCATTTAATCTACGCTGAGTATTACATAGGCAATTGCTTTTATTTACAAATAAAGTTTCTTTACGACTGAAATACACATTATTTTTGATAAAATTGTACAGTGACTCACATAATTGATCACGATTTCATAAATTTTAAGTATTTTGGTTATTGCACTAGAACTACAACATATAATCGTCTGGATTTTTTTTGTGAATTATTATAAAACAACAAAACAACACTAGAACAATAGGAAATACCGTTATTTCTGTTTTTCCAGTTTTCTATATACATCGACCGTGATCAATTTTGTGGTTTAGCTTGTTTTTGAAAGTAGAAGTAATATAGCGCGAGGATTTACATCGAATTTTATAATAATTCTTGTAAATATTTTTGTTATTTCTTAAACTGGAAAAAACTAAAGGTATGAAAAGAATGTCTTCGAAATAAAAATGGCTTATAATATGCCTTTTCTTTAAAAGATGCTTACTCAAGTCAAAAACCGACTTCCTACAAATAAGGTCCGAAAAATTGAACAATTTTTGTGAGAAGGTAAAGCACATAGAGATATTTTCTATATATTAAACGTCTCATTAGGAGTAATATCGGAACTGCGAAAGAAACTGAACTTAAATGTCCCCAAAAACTGGGCGGAGCTAAGCAAAAATGAGCAACGCGAGCGCGAAACAGTTCATTATCAAAAATATTCGTAATGAAACAGTAGAAAATGCAGTAAAAATGAGGACAATTTTGATATCCAATAATTTAGCCAATATTTCAGCAGAAACTATTCGACGAACATTGAAGGAAGTTGGAATGAAGAGCTACGTAAAAACGAAAAAACCACTACTTACAAAACGGCACCGCCAACTTCGGCTCAATTTAGCAAAAAACTAAAAAAACTGGACGGTTTCTCAATGGGCTAAACTAATATGGTTAGAAGAGTCCAAAATTAACCGATTTGGCTCCGACGGTCGAAAGTGGCCTTGGTGTAAACCTGGAGCTATTTTATTACCACATATAATGTAAATGAAACAATGAAATTTGGAGGTGGTTCCATAATGGTATGGGGGTGCATGATGGCTCATGGTATTGGCCAGATAAAAAAAGGCGGGGGTAGAATAACGTCCGCCTCCTACATACAAATTTTCGAAGAAAATATTCTTGAGAGCGTGTAAAAATGTCAGTATAACATAGGGGGCGTTGTTTTTTATAAACAGAACGATCCCAAGCAAAACTCCAAAATTAAGAAAAAATGGCTGGAGGATAAAGGGTTAGTAATGTCGGAGTGGCCACCTCAATCCCCCGACCTAAATCCTGTAAAGCATGGCTGGGGCGAACTTAAGAGATCTCTTTCAGATTTTTAAGACACACCACCTACTGTAGACGATCTTTGAGATAGAGTTCAGTTAAAAAGGCGAGGCATTTCAGCTGAAACAACCAGAAAGCTGGTAGAAAGCATGCCCAATAGAATTACTGCAGTTTTGAAAACCAAAGGGGGCTATACCACATATTAAATTAAAATTATCGGCTGGTCACAAAATTGATCACTTCCATGAAATATATATTTTTAATTAATTATTTACATATGATGACGTCAAAATGAATTGTTTTTTTTTATTTTTTAAATAAATTATTAAATAAACAGTTTAATAAGAAAAGGAAACTTGAAAAATACTTTTAGTTTTATTTTGGTATAATAAAATATTACCATGTTATAAAATCGTGATCAATTATGTGACTCACTGTATTTTTTTATTTTTAGAGCCAAAAATTGACTAAATATAATTCATTAACACATGTGTGTCACTAGAAAACACAATACGTGTCATTCTATAACGTAGAGGGAAACAGTGACACACTACGACAGACTTTATAGGAAAGCTTTCATAATCATCATTAAACGGTAACTTTATGAAGTAAATCGCTTTAAGATAGATTCATGAGATATTAAGTATACCTGCAGCTAATTTTCAATCCTCTAAGTCGCTTAAATCGAAAAATATTCATATACGAAAAAAAAGTGTGACTCGTGAACATGTTTATCTTCTCTAAATTAGGACAGAAACCAGTACGAGAATTCCGTATTATATAGTATAATTTGTTGGTGATAAATGGTGTTTCCAAATCATAATCCCAGCAATAAGAAATTTTGATACACTGTTCTGAAGCGAACATGTGCGAATAGAAAAATAGAGATAGAAATTTATACTTTTAAAAAGTTAAGCATTTTCCATTTAGTTAATCGCCTTGGCATGATCCCGTTAAATGATAATTTTTGTTCTTCCCAAAAAATATTCTGATTGATAATTTTTATCATGATACGGTGATTATACACATACTTGAATTGAATCTTCGTCACGCTTCATTGAAGCATTGAACCTTTGTGCGTTCGAGCAAATTTTTTTAAATAAAAGATATTTAAGAAAGTTTTAAATTTGTTTGACTTCTGTCATTCTGGTATAATCTATAACAATTTTGCGGATGGTGTTCGCAGATTTTGGAAGTTCACCGATACATAAAGCACATAGTGCCTTTCGAAGGTCTTCTGATATTATAAACATCTTGAAAGGTAAACCATTATAGGCGCACATTCTTGCCAATACAACATCTAATGAATTTTCATTAGTTCTTCTAAAATACTTTGTTATATTCGAACTGGACTGCTTTTTACTTTCTACGATTTACTGTCAGTTTATCGTGAACAATTTATCGTGGAAACAATTTACCGTGGACTCAATTTATCGTAGAACAATTTATCGTGGACACAATGTATCGTAGAACAATTTTCTTTCTTAACCGATTATGATGGGATTGGGTCTGTTAGATGGAAATGGGACTCTTAAATGATTTTTGAAAAAGTTCTGGAATATGGCCACCTGGGACTGAACTCGGTAGTTTATTAACCGATGATGATGGTATTGGGTATGTTGGATGGAAGTGGGATTTTTAAATGATTTTAGAAGAATTTTTGGAATATGGCCACCTGAATGATTGGACAAAGGTCGATGATAAATTGCTGTACTCAATATTTGATGAAAAAGCTAATTTCTGTTTTTTATTTTTTTTTTTAATAAATTTTCTAGTAAACTGTAAAATCATTGATAGATAAGTTTCTGTCTAATGTCTTTTTATATCATATGTGACAATGATATTTGAGAGCAAAGATTTAGGTTTTTAACTCTTTGCGGTGCTTTCTGGTTAGTTCTAAGCGAATATGGAAATTGAGAGAAAGCGATGTAAGACGCATTTTGGTTATGGCCTTTGACACCACATGTAAGGGCGAGTTATAGGCGCTACCAATCCAATACTACATCAGCGTATGTTTTCCAGGCTAGGTAGGGGTGGCTGAAATGGCCGTCTGTCTTATAGCAAGGAGCTTGTTATGTACATGTTTATCACTAGTCCGTAACCCACACACGTTTCAACCCAATAAGAGTGTTGAACGGCAAGCCAACTACCTGCTCTCAGAAAAATCTAGTCATAAAACGTACCCAAAGGCCTCGGATAAATTCATCGTTTTGATAATAAGAAAAACCTCCGTAAATGTATACGGGAATATGGGGTCTGGAACGAAATCTCGGTTTTCAAAATCCTGATTTTCAAAATCCAGGTTTTCAAAATCCCGGTTTTGTAGAAAGAACCCGATTTTTATTAAATCCCGCTTGAATTTTTAAAATTTGGCATGTGGGAAAATGGGACTCAAAATTTTTTTTTGACAAAATTCAAAAATGAGTTTGCGATAAAGTTCCAGAAACTCATAATGGAATGGAATTTGTACGGAGGGCTAAGTGCCCGTGAGAGTTTTTGAAGTCGTCAGCCTCTACAGTTGTTGCATTTCAAAATGTTAAAATGTTGCAATTATAAAATGTTGCAAGTACCAAATCTTGCAATCAAAAACTTTATTAATTATTTTGTGCAATTAATTAGAACTAAAAGAAAAGAAAACCGAGATTTTGAATATCGAGGTTTCGTAGTACACCTGGGAATATGGAACATACTAAGCCATTCAAGACCTGAGATCTTCAGAACCTTTCAAACCAAGCGGAAATTTGCACTCTCTACGTAGTTATACTACAAGAGCTTAGGAGGTCTAAGAGTTTGATAAGTAACTTTACCGATGGTTACAATTACACCGATGGTTAAACAGAATATGACTTTTTCATCCTACAGCGAGTGCATCATACCTGCGAGTGCAGAACTTCTTCCAAAAATCAATAAAAATCCGATTTCCATCCAACATCCCTAATACGTATAAGTTCCGTTCTATGTGACCAGAAATTTCTGAATTCCATCCCAGCTGGCCATATTCCAGAACTTCTTCCAAAAATCATTTAAGAATCCCATTTCCATCCAAAATACCTAATCCCATCATAATCGATTAAGAAAACTGTTCTACGATAAATTGTGTCCACGATAAATTGTTCTACGACAAATTGCTCACGATAAATTATTCACGATAAACTGACAGTAAATTCTTGTGCAAACATGTACTAACAAATTAATGTTCAATATCGAAGTACCGGTATTAGAACTTTGTAATACCGGTATCGATACCAAACAATATTCATCTGGGATCCCGTGATCCGAGATCCCGGGATCCCGTTATTGCACTCCCTAATTCTAATACTCTGTTTATTGGAATACGCTGAACGTAAGCCGTATTTACGCTTCACTAACCCTTCACCATAATAAAGTTCGTAAATTTGGCCATAAACTTGAACAGTGTGTGGTGTATATTTATTGAGTACATAAATCAAATAAATTAAATACAAGTATTGGTATAATGTTGTATGTTGACAACTATCCAAATCATTAATAAGACGTTGACATCAAAAATATATTTACACATTCGTATTATAATGCATGTTTGTATTGTACATACTGATGCATGTATCACATGGTTTCACTTTCTTTTGAGAATTGTTGTTTTCGGTTCGGTTTGAAGACAGAGAGAAACACTCATATATTTATACTACACTAACAACAATAAAACTAAGAAAAACCAAACTTTCTCCTTTTTCAACTCGAAACGTACACATATCAAACCACTAATCTAAACAATCTAACATAAAACATCTAAAAAATTTTTTTTTTTTAAATAAAAGTGAAAAACACAAAATAATAATAAATAAAATTTTAAGGTTATTGATTTACTTAAAAAATAACAAACCAAACTATTTATAGCTGGGCATATCCATATAAGAAAGCACTTTCACATGTAAATTAACATTAGAGTCGTGATGATGCTGATGAGTTCAAAAACATTTACAAAAATGATATTTCGGGGTATTTGTTGTTATTGATCAGAAAATAAAATGTGCAACATTTTGTTATTAGAAGATGTTCACTCTCGTAATGCACAAAATATTATCTTATATGCATCGTCGATACATATGTTATGCGATCGTGTGTACACTTGACTGCATCTCATGGCACGTGATAAATTTGCATATAATGCAATATGAAAAATTCGACTGCACAAAATTCAAGAATTTAGAATCTAATAATAAACATTTTTTTACAAAACAATGCAAAATATTCTTAGTTCAAAAGATGCATTTCACATAAATGAAAACAATTTTAATTGTAAATTTTTATTACGTCGCGTCAATTGAAAAATATAAAAACATGACCAGCCTCACCGCCTGTAAAAATGCAAATAAAATTGATGTCTCATTGTTGAATGTAGATTTGAAAAGTTGTTTTTCTGTTTTGGAATATGAAATTGGCACATTTCTTAATTTTGTGTGAAGTACGCTATCGTTCATTAATTTAGGCACCCGTTTTTCATGTATTGATGCTCCAGGGAGCATTGCTAATTTTTGAAGTTTCAAATTGAGCGTTGTTGATATTAAAGGAATGGGTATAACATTAAACCACTTACACCGGTTAAGCTTTAGTGAAGCTGCCTAAATTAATACCGTGTGTCTACAAGAGTTTTGAAGCAGTCTAAATCTATCAGGATTTTCACTACATTGCCTTAAAATGAAAGTTGGAATACCAAATATTTTATTACAGAATCAAAATCCTCAACATTTATGCAGCAGGACTAGACTGCAAGTCAAATCGTTGAGAAACAACGTCACCGAAGCGTTCTCCCTCCCAAATTCGTTTCGTGAATCCATTGTTCTGCTTAAATGACCATTACAATTTATTCGAGATTCGAGTTTATCCTGTCAAACAGGTTGCTGATTGCCGTAGCTTTTTCTGAATAATGAAGAACCTATATTTAGTTCCCAAAAACGATTCAACCCCGTACTAGCGCGATACAAAGGATTTAAAACCCTTTCCCACAAAACTTTTGTGTGTTCATGGTTTCACTGATGTACTCCTGCGTTTATCATAATTGCTAGGTAGGCATTATTTTCCTCCTCGGTTAATAATTTCCAAAGTCGCGCTGAATTATTTTGATTATATTTGTCGTACTTTTAATGAGTTGCTTTAGCCTTCCTCTTGGTTTCTCTATGACAATGCTAGTCATCACGATCCAAAATGTACACTTAAATGTGTCTTCTATACAGAAAACATTTGTTGATCAGTGAGGACCTCTTTCTTTGCTTCTCAATATTTTATGTCTCAAGGTTTGTCTCTGTATAAGTTTTCGTCGCAATATTGTTCGTTTTAAAATATCATGGCACCTTACCTCACAGTTAAAATCTCTTGTACTTTTATCTCTGCATCAGAATCATTATTATTTTTGTCCAGTGGTGTAGGTAGAGTTTCATCGTCACAACAATCTTCCGCTTCAAAAACTTCATCTTTATCTTTTTTACATTATGACAACATAAAATTAAAGGATAGATGCAATATCGTAAATTGTATTCAAACATTTCCAAAGTACACGAAAAAATGCGTCTATGCCTATCCGGGTAACAGGAACATTAGTAACATAGTGTTTATTTCGTCTAATGGTTAAGCTCCAGTCAAAACATCATCTACGTAGAAATCTTTTTTTAAGATTTCTGCTGCCTTAGGATATATAGTTTCCTCGTCATGTTCCAGCTGATGTAATGTTTTAATTGCCAGGTATGGTGTCGAGTAGGGAGTGCAAATTTGCCGATTTTTCAATTTACCGGTAAAGGGTAAATTTTGTAAAAGGTCGGTAGTTTATCGAAAATTTACCGGTAAATTGAATTTAAATAATTATTTGAAACAATTCTATGACTTAGGTATTAAACCAGTAAAAATTAATAAACGAGTGCTTGAAACAAATTAATGTACTTAAAATAAAATAATAAATAAATTCATTATATCACAAAATATATGTTTATCTTTATATACAGGGTGTTTGGCGCGTGGACCGACAAAATTTTTTGGCAGATTAGAGAGTAGCATCATTTGGAAGCTTTCATTTCATGGAATTGATGTTCTAAGTGGCACGTTAACTGGGATATGATAATTTTTTTTTAAATTACGCAAAATCCCGCCTGTAAATTTTCAAAACTTTTTTGTTTGTAGTCGTAAAGGCGCGACATACATTTTATTCTATTCTGCAATCTGATTTTATTCTAAATACATCATTATTTAATACAATTGCTTTAAGAAAAATGACCTATGGGCTTCAAATCCTAAAAAATTTATAGAAGTACGAAAAATGTCACCATCAAACCAAAATGAATGAATTTACATTTTAAAAAAACTAATGGTTATTTTGAAGTTAGCTTTGTTTTAAAATTTTTCCTAGTTTATGCCCTTTCCAATGGAATACTCACATGTCATAGAAATCACTAATTTCCAGGTCAAAATACAAGATAGATCTTGAGGTATGTACGGATAGAAGAGACATCCACCTATGTCATATCCGAAATACAAGTCGCAATACCTCAATTTTCCTCATTATCGATTACACCAAAAGCGTGAGCCAAAATGCAAAAATCTTAACCAGTAGTCCGATTTTCATAAAATCCACAGATTTGCGCTAAGTCCATTTTTGCGGATTTTCGCTGTGCAGCCAGTTCGACCTTTTGGGCAGTTTCTGCTTCAACAACCTATAAGTCCGCTCAAAGTCGTACCCGACACAAACCATTCACACCGTTGTAAAGATGAGACTTCAATCTATGTCTCATGTAAATTACAAGTTTTTACGCCATCTAAGTAAGGCACAAGGATTTTTTTGAAAATGACCAATTTTCCTCATTAACCTTTTGGACAGTTTTTGCTTCAACAACCCATAAGTCCGCTCAAAGTCGTACCCTCGCAGTTTCTGCTTCACACCATTGTAAAGATGAGATTTCAATCTAATGTACGGTTAAAGGAGACATCCACCTATGTCATATCCGAAATACAAGTCGCTAGGCCTACCCGGTGACTAATAACGATTTTTTGAAAATGACCTACGCTTTCCTTCCCGCTTTTTCTATTTTATGCCCTTTCCAATAGTATACTAACATGCCATAGAAATCACTAATTTCGTAGTCAAAATACGAGATATTATTTTGTCAGGGTTATTTGTGCCAGGATTACGAAAATACCTTTTGAGTTATTAATAAATTAGTAATCAACTTCATTTCAAATCCCTAAGCAGGTACCCAGACATAGAAATCCAGGGGTTGTAAGGTCTCGGGAAAGCGCGGGCCAATAAATAGGGAAACCCATTTCAATCTTTGGGAATGAATCATCTAATTATTCTCCTACCGTCCATTGGTTATGTGCCGGACAGCCATCATTCTCAAAAACAAACAGCACATCTTCCAAAACTAGTAAAATTAAATCAGGTAGCTCCTTCTGAACAAATTCGAGATAACTATTTCCGGATGGGCGTTCTGACACATAATATGAGCCGATAAGGTTTCGATCAATAACACCAGCCCAAACATTAACGCTGAACTTACTTTGTAAAGAATCCTGCTTTTTCATATGCGGATTTTGGCTTTTTCTGCCCCAATGAAGCAGATTGCGTAAATTCACAATTCCCTCACTATTGAAGTTAGACTCCTTTGTCCACAAAACCCTTTTCAAAAAGCTATCATCCTCAATATCTGTCTACAAAACTCCAGCCGTCAGTAATAGATTTTAAGAAATAAGTAAACTCTGTGTTAATTGCCTTGTGCTGTTCAGTCAATATGTCAATCTGCTACTGAAAGTGCCCGTGTGTTTCACTTTGTTCTTATTAAATTGTTAATTGTTCCAGGTCTCGAAAAAGGTAATAATGCTACCCTTTTTGAGATCTGGAATAACTAACAATTTAACAAGAACAAAGTGAAACACACAGACACTTTCGGTAGCAGATGCTGACATATTGACTAAACAGCACAAGGCAATTATCACCCAGTTTACTTATTTTTTAAAATCTATCAATAATTTAAAAAACATTTTCTGAACCCTAGCACAAATAACTCTAGCAAAATAGTCTTTCCTATTTTGACCACAAAATGAGTGATTTCTATGACATGGCAGTATACAGGCAGTAGACAATTTTTTAAAGCAAGGTTAAGAAGTTCAAGATAGTGACGTTTTTCATAAAACTACACATTTTTTAGGATTTAGAAGCCCATAAGTTACTTTTCTAAAATAAATTGTATTAAATAATGATTTATTTAGAATAAAATCACATTGCAGAATACAATAAAAGTTATTGCGTTACACACAAAAAGTTTTGAAAATTGAAAGGCGACATTTTGGATAATTTAAAAAAAATTAAAATTATGATATCTCAGTTACTTCCAAATAACACTCCCGCCCCCCCCCCCCCCCCCCTCCTTCAATCTACCAAAAAATGTCCGGTCAACGCTCCAAACACCCTGTATAAGTTCATTTCATTTCATTAAATAAAATTCATTACATAAATCTTCAGTATACCTACATTTTTCTTCAAAATAAGCACTGATGGAATTCTATACCTTAAATAAATCCCTCGTTCGATTAAAACATGCTCTCCATTTTTTACAATAAAATGCGCCTTATTAATTATAAATATAATTTTACCGAAAAAATCGGTAAATTTATAAAAATTTACCGATAAATTGGAAATATATTTTATACGGCAAATACGGTAAAACGGTAAACGGTAATGCACTCCCTAGTGCCGAGGCAGTGCCATAGGTTACTCTTGTTAAGTTGTATTCCTGTAACGGCTTATTTAGTTCATCTCGCCAGACTATTTTTTGCAAATCTTGATCTTCTTCCGAGACTTTTATTTGGCGATACATTGTTTCGATGTCGGCGGTGAAAACATATTTGTACCTTCGCCATCTCAGCACGATCGAAAACAGCTCTTGCCGAAGAGTTGGCCCTATTAGTTGTGTATCATTAAGGCTGCTGCCTGAATATGTTTTCATTGAAGCATCGAAAACCACTCGAAGCTTAGTTGTGGTACTTGTTTCCTTTATAACTGCATGATGTGGTAGATAATTGTTTATTATTGTTGAATCGTTTGCTGGTACCATGTGTCCTAGACTCAAGTATTCGGTCATAAAATTCTGATAATCTCTTTTTAGCGTAGGATTATTTTGTAGTTTTTTCTGTACTTGAAGGAAACTTGCGATTACTTGTTTTTTAGAGTCAGCTAGCTCTATGTTTTCTCTGAATGGAAGTTTTACTTCATACGAGCCATTGGATAAGCGTTTATAGCCCTCTTGGTAAAGTTTTTCACAATTTACAAGTTCAGTAGTTAAATGTTCAGGAGATTGGATTTCTTCGATTTCCCAGAACCGTAGATCTTCCTCAACAGAAATCATGGTTTGTACTTGATGTTCATTTGATGATTTTATAGCTCCAAACATGATCTTACCCAATTTGGTAAGTTGAGCTGTTGGCTCTATTTCTCCCTTTATCATTTCTGGCATAAGGATATCCGAAATGTAGTCCATTCCTAGTAGTATATCTATAGCGCCAGGTACATTAAAATTGGGATCGGCCCAAATTAGGTCATTGATGGGCTTCCACTTTCCCGTATGCAATTTGTTGATTGGTAATCTTCTTGTTACCTTTGATAAAACGTAGACATTGATTTTTAGTTCGAAATCCGACTCAAACCGTGTTTTGGTGGTAAAAGTAGTTTTACTAGTTGATGTAATTTTTCCTTCTCCGATTCCCGATATTACCAAATTTGTCCTTTGCCAATTTGTCCTTTGCTTCCATTAACGAGTTTAATTTTTACAAGTGCTGTTGCCAGTAATCTGAAACCTGCTTCTTCTTGCTGTTGTTGTGCCACGCTTCTAACAGATGTGTGCTGATGTATCAGTGTATTATGGGTGTCCTTACATATATTACATATTGAATTTGCTTCACATCTTATGTGGGCCAAATGTACTAAGCATTTTTTAAATAAATCCGCCTTTGTCACAAATTCGTTTCGCCATTTCGGAGCAAGGTTCTTAAAATTGATGCAATTGTTTATCAGATGTTCTCCCTTGCAGTATCTACAGAAGTTTTTAACCGAGTTGTTATAAGTGTAGGTTGTTTTTCTTAACACATATTTTGGTTTGTTGATATTAAGCGAAACGCCCGCTTGTTTAGGTTTGTTTCCAATCATCTATAACGGCTGGAACCGCGTTTATAAAAAACTGAAGAAATACTGCATTGTTGGTATTTCTTTTGGATCTTCTAACTTCTGCTCAAAGAGTTTGTGAGTTTCGGCATCTAATTTTGGTAGTAATAACTCCAATACCAATGGGTCTCAGCCTTTGACGTCGACGCCTAAATTTGCGATTGATTGCAGAATTTCCTTGCCTGTGTCCACTATTTTCTTTAGAGGTGCAGCTGATTCGGCGTGACTTGCCGGAATGTTCAACAATTTGATGTGTGTTGAAACTAGTAACCGTTGGTTGTTGTATCGTTGTTGGATAGTATTCCACGCGGTAATGTAGTTTTCATCATTTACTTGAAATGAGTTCAATAAACCGGCCGCTTGATCTGTTACATGGCTTTTTATAAGAAATGCATTTTCGTTACGTTTGGTAAATCCTTGTTAGAATGTACAATCTCTGTGAATAAGTCTCTGAATATTATCAAGTTATGGTAATTTCCATTAAACATTGGAAAATCTAGCTACTTATGGTAGCTTGATTTTTGATATTAGTTGTACAGGTGCTACCTTTACTTGTTCCAAGTTTTCCAATTTATCCTCCAGCTTTACTATTATGTTGTCGTACCTCGCTTCCCAATCATTGTAGCTTTCAATGTATTGGGCGTTATCTGGGCTTGCGTATACGGCTTCTTCGGTTTAATTTTTGCCTTAGGTTTGATTTCGTAATAACCTCACTGCTCCAGTGTTCTTGGATGACCTGAATCGTCTTCTTTAGTGCTGCCTCTTTGATCAATTGTATATCCATCAGCTGTTTGCACCCATTTTTCAATGATGTCGTTTAAATAATTCATCAATTCGCTGTAGCTGTCCTTGGCGATGTTCCTAGTAGTATTCCAGTATTTATGATCCTTTGTTGAATTGAAATGTTTAACCATGGCCTGGTTGTTCTTCTTGAACTCGTTGTACAGCTGACTTAAGGTGTTTTGTCGCTTTTCAAAATACGTTATTGTAGATTTGCGCTCTTTCCCTAGTGGAAAAAATCAAATATTTATACCAAAAAATTATACTGAGGAATACCAAAATCAATTTATTTTTGTATAAATGATTAATTTAAATACAAAATATACTTTAAATTGGTTAAAGTTTAATACATTTCTAAACCAAAATACTACTTAAATTATACATCACAAAAATTATACAAATTTAAGTATGAATTTTGTATTTACAATTATTTAAATTAAGTCAAAATTAAACATGAATATACATAAAATATTTTAACCTAAAATTGACTATTAAAATCAAATTTTAAACTAAATTAAGTATATTTGAGATAAATACTTAATACGGCCGTTTAAAAGTTTAATTATGGTTAAATATTTTATACAAATTTAAATATTAATTTTGTATATACAAATATTTAAATTTAGTCAAAATTAAAAATAAATTTAAAAAATTATTTTAAGCGAATTATTGGAATCGAAAATTGTGTATTACACATTTTAGAAAAATAATTTTTTTAATCATCACTTTTCATCCCGTACGAGAGATGAATTTCCAGCAAAAAGGAAAATTTTCCACGAACTGGCAACACTGATCGCATCAATACTATCGTGCTGAAAAAATGTATTTAGTTGTAATCGTATTTTGTGGTCTTTTATATGTTGGTGTGCTGGTGTAGTTTGCAGCAAATGAAATAAACCAAATTAAGTATATTTTAAGTTTAATTGTGTATTTAAATATATTGATTTATATTGTTAGGAATTAAACTCTACATAGTTATTGCTTTTTGGTGGTGCAGTGGTTAAGGTGTACACCGCTAAGTGTTATTATCGCAATAGTCGCCGGTTCGAGTCCAGTCGGAGTCCAAAATTTAAGCAATTATTATTCTGATTGAAAATTGACTGAAAATACTAGAATTAACAACGGCGTGAAATAATCAATGCAGAGGAACTGATGACGTGGCATGTCCGCGAATACAAACAACCACATGGAAAAATGATGTAAAATTATAATACGCATACATCGGCGGCAGTCACAATGAATGGAATATTTCCGTTATATTCTATCTCAAGTATAATTTTTGTTTAAATTTAAAAATTATACTAAAATTATATTGCCATAACCTACTAAAATTATACTTAAAATACACTAATATTGGTATTAATTTTATAACACAATATACAAAAATTATACTTTTAACTAGATAATTTGCGAAAGTATAATTTCTGTTTAATTTTTAAAATTATACTAAAATTATATTGCCATAATCTACTAAAATTATACAAAAATTATTATTAAATTTCTATGAAATCGTAAGTTTATTTTTAGTATAAAAAATTTCAATTTTTTCACTAGGGTTACCCTCTTTCTTTATGTTTTCTTTAATTTACACATTTGTGTATAAATATCGGCTTGTTTTGCCACTAACCCTTCAAACTGCGTTGTAACCGCTTTTCTTTTAACTTAGAATTTAAATTATTACACACTTATTTCCGGTAATAACTAACTTCAAAAGTTTAGAACTGTGATTGCTCTCTGATTATTCAACTTAGATATTAGTTGAGTGTGGTTCAAGAAGATGTATATTGAACTTTATTTGAGATTAATGCGCTTCCCGTAGGTCAGAGCTTGGCCACTAATCTTTTATGTAGAGACTTTGAATTGTTGTAAAAATCTAACTCATTTATTTTAATTATTCGGTTTATATACAAAATTACATGGTTGTTTACACTAACAAATTATAAAATCCATGTGCTTGCCCAGCACTTATATTAATTCACGTAAAATTGTAGGGCAATGCGCTTGTTCAGCACTTATGATAATTCACACAAAATTGTGTTTACAATTGTTATAAAAATAAGATCTATTATATCCTATTCATAAAATACGTTATTTCCCATTCATAATATGTTAACGGCTACGATGTTTTAACCTATCATTGGTGCATGTTTACGATGTTTAAACAAACAGCGATAAAATTTTTGAGTGTCTATAACCGGGTTAAATTGATACAAAGGTTACGTTAACGTGCAACACACCAAACTCTACTGCTAAGCAAGTTATGCGTTCAATTGGGAATAATTTTGATAGCATCATATCCAAACGCCACCCGTATTATGCAGCCAGCTGATATTATAGTGCCTTTAAATCTCTTAAAAACGAATGGAATAAAAAGTCGGTGAGTGGCGGCGACAACACCGCGGCGAATTTCTTACCAAACCAAAATTTGCTCCTATTCTGAATATGGTCATTCAATCTTGTATTGGACCTTAAATATAAAGAAACGGTTTTCGCGCATCTGGTCTTTCTCCATAGGACAAAATAGCAATTGACTTTTCCAAGTGCTTAAGAAAATCGTCCGACACAACTTTCATTCGGACGATTTATTCAATTAGTTGGAGATCATAAGATTACTCAATTTAGAGACGCTTTCAATGGTTTACGTAGCACTGAATTGTGGCCCACGAATTAATGTTACTCTACAAAATGTTTGTAGAGTTTCAGCCCAAGAAAAAACAACGAGGAACCCATTGTTTTTACTAAAAATGCCCAACTGATTGAAACAACACAATTTGACAATACGATCGACGGATTTTTGTATATATATATATATGAAGAGATTGAAGTGGAAGAAATTTCGGAAAGTATTCTGAACACAGGTTTTAAAACTCCATCGAAGGTACTCCATGTGATAGACGATTATCTGGATTGACCTATTACACCTGAAATGCTAGGTACTAAACCCATCAAACACAAGAAATCTTTCGTTATTACTATGATTGGGGATTAAAGCTGAAGAAAATAAAAAAAAATTAAAAGATCAGCAAATCAAAGATAAACAGGAAAAAAATCAAACGGTTGAAAAATATAAAAAAAAAATTCTATGTAAAAATGAACGAGCGAAATCCAAAACAAGTTAGAGTAAATAAACTGGAAAAATACTGCAACAAGTGTCTTCTCATTTGGATTCTTTGCCTACCAGTTTAACCACTACATCCACAAACATGTCTGGTAAGTTTTGTAGAACTAATAACTACGTTTAATTTTGTTTTAGCTAACTGTTTTTTAGTATTGCTGCCAATTGAGCATATTCTTTCAACTGGACTAGATCAATAACGTGTTCAGTCGTCCAATATTTTGGTTAAAAGCGCTGAAACCTTAGAAAGTACATCGATTCCCCAACCACTAATAATTGACATACCTTCTATTCCTGTAGACGGTAAATAATCCTATTAAAATGGATTTTGTGTTCAGCTATAACCTAAATTATTTTGATTTACAGTTCTAAAAATAACCAACCTTTGTGATAAAGAACAAATTGAACCCGAAAAACAAAGGCAAGCTGAACCAAAGAAATCCGAGGGGTTTAATGATGAAAATTTAGAAGACATTGGACAAAACAGAATTGCGGTGGGCTCTATGTGCTACAAATGCACTTTTTCAATCAAAAAAAAAACAGCTATTAGATCTAACCAATACACTATAGAATTTCACATTGCGTGTATTAAAAAAATGGATATGGAATATATTCCGATATTCATATGCAACAAGTGTAAGGGAGTAGGATTTCCTATTTGAAATTATATGACCTGCAAATAACTCACCTATAAGACTAAAATTTGAATTTTATTTAATTTTTTATAGTTGTATTTATTTATTTTATTTACTTTATTTTTTATTTTTTTGTGATTATCAATCTTTTGTGATAATGAATTAACTAGCTAGCTCTAGCTATTTATTTAAAATTTAGCCAACACCAACTGAGTTTTTATTTCAATAACTTCACCACTATAAAGATTGCCAAACCAGTAGAAAACTGATGTCAATAATTGTACTACAATAGAATGTCAATAATTATATTCGTGTGTCAATGATCGTGCCTTTGTTAATCGTATGCGTATCGTAAATCAATTATATTTTAAAACTAAATAATTAAATAACCATTTTCGAAATGTTATATGAATAAAAATGGGTAAAACATGTAAAAAAGCTTAAAATTTTACAAATTTCAAAAATTGGAATTAACTCCAACAGTTTCAATTCAAAATTCTCTTGCGAGTGTCAATAACTGATCGATTATGCTATATGCATCGTAAATTGTATTCAAACATTTCCAATGTAAACGAAAAAATGCGTCTATGCCTATCCGGGTAACAGCGATAACAATTTTCGTTTTCTAAAACCGGGTTAAAATGATATGAAGGTTACGTTGACGTATGTCAGAGAGATGTTGACGAAACCAAGAAACAAATGATAATAAAAACATTTAAATTTTAACAGAGTAAATTGATTGTATTATTTTTGTTGGCATAACTTTAAAATTATTTATTCAGGACACTAATCACTGAAATTCATATTTCCACTTTCATGCTGCAACATACTAATTTTACTACGTAGTTATGTTTACAATTTTAAGATAACGGGCCATAGATTTACCTGTCGCAGTAAAATTAATATTTTTAAAAGTCGTGTTGTGCGTCGTATTGGTTTATTAAATTTCATTTGTTACAATTTATTTTTTAAGTGTTAAAGTGATCCGCGTTACGTGAAATTAAATCAATATGAGTGCGTGACGTGTGTTTATAGTAAGTGTAAGTTTTATTGAAGTGAACATTTTCTAAGTGAAATTATATGTGAAGTTAAGTTTTTAATGTTTTAACATTACTAATGGAGTAATAATGTTATGAAGAAGAAGACCAGACTCATGTTAATAAGGTAAGCCTACCTAGTTTCTTTTTTGTGTTTCATGTTGCTACGAGTTTTCTTTGAGGCGCAGGTCTGAACAAATTAAAAGTGTTTATGATACTAATAAAATTTACAAATCATAGAAAAGTTATGTTTTATAAGAAAGCAAAACATTTTCAATACGAAAAAAGTGTTTATGCTATTCACCAACGTCCCTATTGGCACAATTACAAAAAAGAAGGTTTTGTTACTGCGATTTTTAGGAAAAAGTGGAGAAAAACATTAAATTAAGCAACAGACGTCGGTCTTTTTAAAATTTTAAGTATTTCTAAAACTGAAGCAAAATTATAAATTTTAAACAGTTTGGAACGACAAAAAAATTGGGAATTTAATTGTTAAGGGCAATATAAGAAACTCGCGCGTGTAGCACTCTATATCGTTTTAAAGTGATTGTCATAACAATTTTTATTTACAAAAGTATTATTAAGACCCTGTCATAACTTTATTTGTTTTTTATGATAGCGATAACTCTAAGTATCTTGAAAAATTTCCTAATTATTGCCGTAATTAAGTTGGTCATGAGGTAAAGGAAAGTTACTAAATTGCTAACCAAATTTTTGGCTAACAATTTGTTGTTGATATAAATCTGGTTTATTGTAACGAGATGATTTTATTTTATACAATTATTTTTTTACTGTAACATATTACCGGGTCGATAAATGAAGAGACATTGCCCATGGAATTGCGGTTATGATATGCTTTCGGATGAAAGTTGTTGGTTTCTCTTGAGTTTATAGAGATATTACAAAATGATAATTATTCCGATGTACATTATTGTGTAAGTTAATTTTTTCGGGTTTACGGAACACAATTGTGTAAGTAAGTTATCGGCATCTGAAACATTTACATTGAAGTTTTAAAATATCCAAATATTGGTCCAAGTAACAGATTTGTGCAATTTCTGAAATAAATTTCTTCAGCAAAAACTTACATCATCATTAAAGTTCAACTCGTACAATTGTGTAAGTCAATATAGGGATGTTGCTCATGTCAGGAAATCTAAACATGCCCCAATTTTCTTAAAATTTTCAGAGATTATCAAAAACACTACAACTAAATACCGAATAAATTTCATTTGAATAAAAATTCTATTTTCTTTGATATTCGGCCCCCACACATTTGTGTTTGTTGAACTTAAAAGATAGTTAAAAAAAACGAAAAATTATTTCATTTTTATTTAAGTAAAAATATTGTATCCTAAAAATATATCACACTTAAAATTCAGTCACAGTAGATACGTAACACAATTCAATTATTTAAATATCTTTAATAAAATAATAATTGACCATAACTTAGCAATTTACCAGTTGCTCTGTAATCCATGTCCAAAAGCTTTTTAAAGTCAGTACAGTTGTAAAGTAACGAACAAAATACAAATAACTGCCTTTGGGTATGTTTTCAATTAATCGCAAAACTATTGCTGGTCACAATCCCAAACTTCGATCACCCATATTAGTTTTGTCACACAGGTAGATTTCAAAATCCACTACAATGCCGTTACCACAAAATTTTTAAGACCAACTGAACGAAGCTTGGTCCGGTATAGATGATCACTTATTCAGGCAGACATCTGCCTGTTTAAGGGATCATCTGCTGATCAATGGAATATTTCCCTTTTTTTGGAATTGTGCGGCATCTATCTCAAACAGCATTATGAGTGACCTTATTTTCCAAAATAAAATAGACGGGTCGGTTTTAGTTTAAACAACATCGACGTAATGCAAAGAATATCTCAAATATTTGAATCGGGATTTTGAAAAAGTGGAGGAAATCAATGAACATTTCAACCCAGTTCTCCAGTACATTTCTAATCTAGGGCAGGTAATGCACCCAATTGTTAAAAACATCCCGTAAAGCTTTTCAATTTCGTAAGCTGATGTTTTAAGCTTAGTGCCCCGTTTTTTCAAATGGTATATGTTTGTGTTTTGTGCTACATCAATAAAATGTTGTTTGGAAAAATATCGAGTGAAGTACTCCATCGGCAATTTAACATATGTTACAGAAGTTCCATTTTCTGGTGTTACGGTTAATAGCTGTAGTGTAAAAAAAATCTCGATTCCATTCGTTTAAAACTATAATCCCAGGTTACTTAACTTGTGAATCCTCTTCAGACTCACTAGAAATATTTTCATCTTCAAAATACACTAAATTTGAATTTAATTTCACATCTTTATCGGAATCTGAGCTTGAATTTTCCAGCATTTGCTGTATTTAGTTTTCATCACAAAGCCACTGGCCCTTTTTGAACACTACTGAAAAAAGGATTTATAAAATTTTTTGAAGAAAGAGCTCATAATGCGCACGTTTGTGTATGTTAGGTTTTACAATCAATGTGACGATTTACTAGATGTTTGGTTGGTTTTATTTTATATTTATGCTATTGGAAAATTTAGAATTTAATCTTCAACGATACGTGAACAAATAATATTAAAATAATTTTACACAATATTTATTCGTACTTACCTTTATTTTAATATATTTTTAGGTTAGAAAATCACTGCTAATACAATTTGTTTACTTCTTTGTATTAGTTTTTAATACTAAACGACAGCAAAGTAAATAAATACTAATACTCTACGACAGCATAATAAATATTAAAATTGATACAGACCATTGTAATGAATGAACAATTGTAAGGGCCGAACTTTAATAATTATTATATTTTAATAAAATATGGCGTTACATGGATATATGATTTACCGTCATTTGTGGGCCAGTCGAACGATGCAGAAGCTGAATCGATTGCTTATTAAAATTTTTTTTTCCTACTTGAAATGGTTAACACGGAATGATGAACATGATGTCCAACATTATATAACGTATTTGACTTTGGTAAAGTTGCTTTTTTGAATTGTTGCTGTCGCTCGTTTCAAGGCAAGCTATGTCCTTGTTTAACTGAAGTCAGCTGAATTCTTGGTGCCTGTCTCTGTAAGGAAGCGCACGGTGGCTCAGATAAATATGATAAATATGCTCGCTCATTCTGAATCCTTATTGAAACAGCAAAAAAATTATTAATCATATTGGATTTTTCATCGATAGTTGTGAGATGAAAATGCTCGTTTTTAATGTGCATTTCGGATACAGACTGAGTATCCAAAAAAGTAACCGCAAAAACACCATTTTTTCGCCCGTTTTTGTGCAGTCTGTAGCAAGAACGGGGAAGGTCGTACAGAGGTCCCCGTGGGCTTAAATTGACCGTCATAAAAAATGTGGGTGAGCATAACTCGATTTTTCAATATTGAGTCTTGAGGGATGGAAACCACCCCCAGAAGAAACAAATTGGAAAACCGTCGGGAAGTTCTTGTTAAAAATGCTTGGAATTTCATGGCAAGAGTGACATCAGAAATGGTCTTCCAAATATCCTCAAGGTGAAACACACCCCCTGGGTGTGAGGAAACCACTCCTATTGCCGAAAACTTCCCGACCGTTTTCCCATTTCTTTCTTCTGGGGGTGGTTTCCACCCCTCAAGTAAGGGTAAATTGACTCAATATTGAAAAAATCGAGTTATGCTCACCCACATTTTTTATGACGGTCAATTTAAGCCCACGGGGACCTATGTACGACCTTCCCCGTTCTGCTACAGACTGCGCAAACCGGGCGAATTTTGCGGTCACTCTTTTGTGGTTTCGTTGTTTTTCCTTGTTCATCACATATTAGATTAAGTATTTTTGGTGCTGTTACTGGTTTGTTTTAAACTGTGCCCAATAGTTAGGCTATTGTAATATGGTTGTTGTACAACTGCTCAAGCTCTGGGCTACCTGTCTCATTAAGTTCATCTCACATTGTGATTATTTATTAAGATGTTTGTTTATTTAGACATATATTGTAAATTGGCGAAATATTATACAAATATGCTTAATTTTTAATTTGAACTCATTGTTGAAGTTATTCGCTAGTTTGTTACCTCTGTGGTTGAGGGGTATGCCTTGAATTGCACTAGAACACCCACTGTTGTAAGATACGATCAAAATGATTAAATTGTTAGACTGTACTCACCCTCGTAACTCACATTTTTTTCTTTCTTTGATTTGCAGTTGTTGTTTTACTGACCAAATGGCGCAGTTGTTCAATATTTAGCGTTTGTATCGAGGGATACCGGGTTTGAATCCTGATGAAATGAATATAATTTTACTTAAATGAAGAAATATTATACTTTTTGCCAGACTTTTTCTTCAGTATAAACGTGATATTTCTGTCAAGTGGTTATAAGTACATTTATTTTATCTTACATGTCCACCGAGAGGTTTTTTGTGTTGCAGTTTTCATTTAAAATTTTCAAAAGACAATTTTATTTGAAAATTTTTCGGTTTTTATAATTGGATGTTTAGCATTATTGTGGCTTATGTTTGTGCTGTTAAGTGCTATACTGATATATTTTGCTTTGGTTTTTTATATTAATGATGGCCGTTTTTGGTCGAGAGGAGAAAAAATATGTTTTAGTTTAATAAAACTTAGTTTCTTTGTCAGGGAGGTTCACTATGGCCAACCAAGTATAAATTGGAATTGTGCTCGTAAAGGGGGTTGATTGGTATAGATACATACCAACTTTTTGATTTTTTATTATTGCTGATTATTTAGATGGTGATTGGAGTATTGTCATATGAATAAAGTCTTTTTCATTAATACAGATGTTAGTGTGACGAAACCAATTATTTAACTATTATCTCTAATAACATTTTTATAAAGATGTTAAGAATTAGGTCCTACAGCCAAAAGTATTTTCAGTGTATCCTACAGTCCAATCAATCAATCAATGAATTTTCAAGATCGGGTATTAATGTCAAAATAATTTGGGGCTTTTTTACTTTCTGTTACGTAGTAATGTAAATAATAGTGTAGAAATCATGGAAGCTTTTCGCAGCGATATTTTTGCTAATTTTCTATTCGCTATATCGTTAAAGTTCGAAAAAGTTGTTTTCAACAAGTTTTTTATGCTTGTGTGTAGAACCATGCATACTACATGTTTACGCCGTCTGTATAGTCTAATGGGTTTTATTGATCGAAATTAAACTTCATCCTTAAGCTTTTTTATTAATTTTAAATTTGGAGTGATTTATGGAGGAAATTATTCCACAAGAAGTGGCTGCATTCAAAAGGACTTTAACGTTATCAAAAAACTTTGTTGGTTTTTGAAAATTTAATCTTTTTATTATACAAGACAGTTTTTATCAAAATTCCTGTAAGTATAATTTTTCGCTTTAGAATTAAAGTGTGGTCTTCACCAAAAATAGGCGTACCACATAAGAAAATTATTTCGTCTTTTTAGGTTATCCACGAATAGACTAGTTTGTTGGTAACTTTATAAGATTTAAAGTGTTCAGAAACGTTATCGCTTTATATTGGCCTCAGTTCGTACTACACCAAAATTCCTTGCTTATTAATCATTATACTATTGCATGTACGATCTTGAAATAATTGTACAATCAACTTTCAATGAATCAGCTACCATCTTCCGCGTATCCTATTCGAGTAACCTTTCCAATTTTTTAACTTCGTTCTCATTCGGATTTTTTTCACGTTTCTTGAATTCAACGTAAGTTTTGGAAAGCAGTCAATTAATTTAAGCAGCACTTTTCTAAGACAAAACCATGTCAAAAATTTTATTAATAAACCATGTCAAAAATTTTATTTTAATACTAACTATTTAGTAGAATACCATAAAAGAGGAACCTATATCTACTTAACATACTTTAAACGCAATAACTGTATGCGAACAAAATATTATCTAACCTGGGGTGGGATGTTGTAATATCATTTTTTTCGAAAATATACATCTCTCAAAATATACAATGTTTTTCTATTTATTAATTATGTTATTTCTATTGCGATCTCTACATATTCGAAGGAAACATTATGTCGCTCTTCTCTTATTCTATCACCTACGTTTTTTATGAGTGAAACTTTATCGAAAAACAAAAAAGAGACAAGTAACCAATTTATTCTAGTAGCGTGCGATCGCAATACAGAAAGCAAAATTGAAAAGCGAATAAGCAAGCAATTTTATTTCAGGAAAAAGAGATATAATATTCGATAAATATCGAAAAAAGTGATGTTACAACATCTCACCCCTGATGAGTACAAAAAACGATCAAATTTCTGACGCCATTGCCGATTTTTCTTTCAAACATCGTTATATTTTTGTAATTCCACGTGATTGCAATTCCTAGAGTTTTGACTTTACTACAAGTTGACGTGGTCCATTTTAACTTAGTGGTTTTAATTTTTTAAACTATTGCCAAACAACCTAAAAACCTGCAATATGTTCTACGAATGAGGTTGGTGATGCCAATGTTTATTTGATGTACTTTTCGTGCTCTGAAAACCTTATCAAGATAGCGAAAGTTTATACCATCAAAATCAGAGATGCAGTGTGCAATTCAAATGAGGGCTTAATGCATTTTTCATCGTAATAAAACTAAAAACTAAACGTATCTCAACATTTCGAGAGTAAGACTGGCTCATATTAAACTAACACATAACAAAAAAATTATCTAATTATTTGAATGTAAGTTTATGTTATCGATAATCACATCCACGGGTTTAAATCATAAGCTCCCAGAAGAGTTTATTAACGGATGTGATTTTGATAAAGAATCTCAGATTTCACCCAGAAAAAGTTGGAAACTCTTGGTAACTTCATTTATGCAATTACAAAAGTTTTTAAAATTGGTTAACACGTGATTATGGTTACTGCATCAATCTAAAACTCCAGTGATCTAAGGCTCACTCTAGAAACGTTAACATCTAACTTGGGGGCTAAAAATCTGATAATTGAAAAGGCTTTTGCAGGATCTACTCGGATACATCACCCGTTTTAAAATCAACTCGCAAATGACCAGATTGTTCCTCCGTCGACACAAAGTCACGTTTCCTAGGAGTTGAAAATTTCGCTCGAGGATGCTAGACTTGATAAAAAGATCTTCCAGAAAAACAAAAATCGTGTCCTGAAACCGGCGAGGAACCACTTTCATGCCATGGTTTTTTATATAAGAATTAAATTAAAAATTCATACAAGCCGTGTTTTATTATTTGCTAAATGGAAAATTTTTACTAAAACTGCAGCTATTATTCACTGGTTTCGCTATACAAATCAAAAAATAAAATTGTACTTAATTTCATGCAGTCGAATGACAGTTCTACTTTTGTGTTTATTTTTGTTTGAATATAGTTTGTTTTGGTTTAAGGGTTGTACAAAAGAAAGGCTTTTTTAAATTTCCCTTTGAAAAGATAGTTGCTCCCGATGCGGCGTGCAATAAAAAAGTAGAGCAAAATATGTTTATATCGATTTTTTACTAAAAAGTTGAGTGAAAACTTTTAGATTATAGAAGTGTGTGGTCATCCCAGTTTTTGATCCCATCAAAAATAAAAATGTTCATCAGATAACACTAATTTCATCCCATCCCAGGATTTTTAAAATCATTTCATCCCATGATTTTAAAATCATACTATTATTTAGGAATGCCATATTTGTTAAAGGTAGCTAAAATTTTAGATAACCACTATTGCCATTTGCATATGACCCACTATATGAAATTTGAAGAAAATACTCAATAAATAAATTAATAATTCTCTGAAACCTATAGAGTGCCTAAAGATTTGACTGTTGATTTTGACTCGTTATGATGTCCACAAACTCTGATAAAATTTTGTATATCAGCCATATGTTAGGATTTTCGCTATAATTATGCTCATTTGCATACGGCTGATATCCAAATCCGTGATATTCAAACAAAATGTGATAACACATTGATAATTTGATTAAAATGCAAACTATTCGAGAGTTTAGAGTTTGACTAATGAAAATTTAACCTGCGATTTCTCTTTGCCTCGCACAGGCTATATTTTCATAGTTACCTCCTGAAATTCCAAATTGTTCGAATTTCAATCATAATTTCAGTGTTATATCATTTTTTGTCATATCCCGATATCACCGAGCCTAGATATGAAGATGAAACTGACCTAGTAAATGTAAAACCCAATATTTAGAAATAAAATCAACATCAGAACTGGATTCACAGGCTAAATTTTTAGTAGTAAATCTCTAAACTTCCCGATTGTTCTCATTTTAATAAATTTTTCGGTGTTTTTTTTTTGTATTTTGAAGATATTACGGAAACTGAATCGATTCAATTGCTTATTAGAATTTTATTAAATAAATTTTTTTATTTGCCTAATATTTATATGAAACTAGCTGAAGTACCCGGCTTTGCCCGGGTTATTCAAAAATTATTTGTTGGTCATGAAAGACACAAGAACTTTCCAAATTCACGCCTACAAACTTTAGGGATTGTCCGTGAGCTTTGTTGATGGGTATGGCAAATGATAGTCTAACTGGGAACTGGACTCGTTTGAAGCGGTCGGTTAGTATCAATGGTATGCGAGGTATGAATACGTTCTCGACAAAAAACTTTCGACACGGAGCCATGTTCTATTTCATAGTTTTGGCGGGTCCAGATTCCACAGAAGCATTACTGATGATCCTTTCTTCAATTTCCAGATATAAGAAGGCATTCCAGGTGGCTCCATCGTGTAATAATTACGGTCGATATACAACAAATATTGATTCATATAAAATATTTGTTAACACTCACACGGTTTTTCTCGGCTGCCAAAATCAATTCGTGCTAAATTCGTAAGCACTCACTATAGTGGATCAAGTTTCAGTTTGCATATATATGTAAATTCCTTCTTACAGTTGAACATGGAGAAGGGGTAACATTTTTGATCACTAACCCTCCTATGTTTTTTCTCGGCTACTAAAATGCATTGGTGCAAAATTGGAAAGCAATCGCTCGAGTTCATCAAAAGTTGTCAAATATTGTAAATTTCTCCTAACAAGTGCGTATGGAGCAGGGGAAACGTTTTTTGATCATTAAACCCCCTATGTTTTTTTTCGGCTACTAAAAAGTATTCGTACAAAATTTAGGAGCAATCGCTCGAGTTTATCAAAAGTTGTCATATATTGTAAATAACTCCTTACAGGTGAGCATGTTACCCCTTCAACATTTTTTGATTACTTAACCCGCTTTGTTTTTTCTCGGCTGCTAAAAAGTATGGGTGTAAAATTTGGGAGCAATCGCTCTGGTGGATCAAAAGTTTTCATATATTGTAAATTTCTGCTAACAGGTGAGCATGAGAAAGCTGTAACATATTTTTATCACTAAGCTCCCTATGTTTTTTTCTCCTGCTAAAAAGTATTGGTGCAAAATTATAGGAACAATCGCTCGAGTGGTTCAAAAATTTTCATAAATTGTAAATTTTTGCTTACAGGTGAGCATGGAGAAAGTGTAACATTTGTTGATCACTAACCTACGTTTTTTCTCGGCTACTAAAACGTATTCGTTCAAAATTTGGGAGCAATCGCTTGAGTTCATTAAAAGTTGTCTAATATTGTAAATACCTCCTTACAAGGTTTAATATTTTTTTTACACTAAATCCCAACACTTTTTTCTCGGCTACTAAAAATTATTGGTGCAAAAGTTGGGAGCAATCGCTCGAGTGGATAAAAAGTTTTCATATATTATAATTCCTGCTACCAGGTGAGCATAAGGAGGGGGTAGCATTTTTTGATCATTAACCCCCCTATGTTTTTTCTTGGTGCTGAAAATACATGTGCATATTATGTATACTAATACATTTACAATACAAGAAAATATTATGTAAACTAGGACAAACATCCAAGTATCGTATCATATCTAGTGCTCAAATAAATGATTAGAAGATTATAAATACTTTTCCTCTGAGTTCGCATCCCACCAGAGGTAGCATGCAAATGAAATTTTCTCAACAATTGTGATCAATGTTTTAATAAATACAACAAAGACCTTCTGCGGAGTGCAGATTCCGATACCGACCCATTGACTTTGTCAGGTTCCAGCTGCCAGGTAGCTAGCAGTGCATACATAATATTCCATAACTGACGTCAATAGCCAATAGATAAATGGAAATTTTGCGTGAATATTTGAATATAGTTGTATAACAACGGACAGGTAGTAGGTCCCATTGTATTTAAGACTATTTAAGAATTTCATATTAACGTCGGAAAGTTAGTTGCCTTTGAAATTTAGTTGTTCTCCACGGGTAACAGCTAGTTATAAATAAAATTACATAGTCATTTCCTATCACCTATGTAACTAGGTTTAAAGCTTTTCTTCAGATCATGATTATATAACTGCAAATCTCATTATCCATTCAAATAAATTTAATATTCTAAAATTAAAAAATCCATAAATTGATTTTATGATTAATAAAATCAATTTTAACCCAGAACGTTATAAATATTTCGTCCAATGAACCATTACATTGTAAACCTAGTCGATTTCTTTATCTAGATAGCAATAATATTAAGTGTTAACTTGGGTGCATGAACTTTTCTATTTTACATATACCACATGCAAATATAAAATAAGAATAATATTTATTTAAATTTAATTATTCATAATGTAGCGTTTTTGTTTATAGATGCTATTTAAATAATTTATTATTTTTGTTCTATAATCGTTCGAGTACAGCAGTTTATTACATCTGTTTATTGCATTAATTTAAGAAAAAGTTTATTGACATTCCTAGATAAAATACCATGTGACATAAAATCTGCTCGCACATTCTTCTAATATATAAATAAATTTGAATACAACAAATTATTTGAACCAACATCCGTTTCAATTTATTGAACAAAGTCTAGTGAAAATGTGCACATGGTGTGGCACATGCGGTGTAGAGTCTGACAAAAAAATGTGCAAAATACCCAACAGGAACAAGTATATGTATTTGGGAGAATTACACATTTAGTAAAATCAAATTATAAAATTTGGCGTTTAAAATTTAAAATAATTTAGTTGCAAGGCACACAGCATTAGCCTCATAGTAATTTTTTTGTCTTTAGCTTGCGTAAGGATTGCTCCCTTGTTCTAAATATATGCCATCGCACATTGTTAGGCATTAAATAGGTAAAATTAAGGGGGTCATCATATTAATGCTACCTTCAACAGGGATGGAAAAGACTGATTACGTAATTCGATCTTCAAAGTTGTCGGCACGTAATCTATTACGCAGATGACATGGCGATTTTTTGCTTCCCTGTCGTCGACAACCTGGGAAATGGCATTAAAGCTCAATTTGATCACTATTTTCTCTTTAAATTAGCAGGTCTGGTATAAAGTTATTGGCTATAGCTATTAGGTAATTATATATTACAGTAGCGGTCAAATATTATTTTTAAAACTGAATTTATCATTGTTTAAAAAAAGTTAAAGTATTGCTTAGCTCTAAAAATGGTTCTTTTTTGAGAATCCAAAGTTTAAAATGCATTGGGTTAATCCGGGACATCCATCGACATCGACTGCAGGCCAAATCGCTTCGGATGGAAGACAATGCTCTAGTTTTTGGTGTGATCAGAAGAGTGTGATTTAGTTTGAGCTGCTAAAGCCTGGTGAAACCGTAAATACTAAACAATACCAACAAGAAATGATCAATTTAAACCGAGGTCTGCGTGAAAAACGTCCAGAATATGATAAAAGCAAAACCGGTCATTGAAACGTTGGAAGCACTTAATTGGGGAATACTTTCACCTGCGCCTTACTTGCCAGAATTGACTCCGTCCGATTATCACTTATTTGCATCGATGGGGCACGGGCTTGTTTCGTACATTTTTCTACGAAAATGTACGAAAATCGCTCGATAAATGAAGTTAAAGATGGCAAAGTTTCAAAGAAATCGGCTGCCAAAATATATGGGATTCCCAGGTACACTATCCAGTTTTGTTTAGGCTCAAAATTTACGAAAATCTGCCCATGACCTTCAACGGTTTTAAATGAATCAGAAGAGCTAGATATTGTAGACAGGATCAAGGTTTCACAACGAACGTTTAAATCGTTTTTAAAGCGACATCTGTCTCTATCATTTAGTGCGGCTGATCCAGTTTCATCTGCCAGTGCTAATGTAGCGGCCACTGATTTATTTGGATGGTTTGACTCCATTGAAAATTATCTGCTGGAAAACGATCAGTTTTCAATTTTGGATGATCGAAGTAGAATTTTAAATGGAGATGAAACAAATTTTATGCTGTGCCCTAAAACTAAAAGCGTTTTAGCAGTGAGAGGTTCAAAAAACATTTACGAAGTTGACAGAAGTATAGCTAAATCCAATTTAACCGTAATGTTTTCGTTCTCTGCTTCTGGTATGATGAATTCACCTATGATCATCTATCCATACACGGTTCCAGAGTCTTGGGGTTTATAATTAGTGAGAATGGATGGATGACGAAACAAACGTTTTATGAGTATATATCAAAAGTATTTTATCCAGATCTTGTTAAAAGAAATACTCATTTTCCAATGATTTATTTCATCGCTGGGCACAGCACCCATTTAACTTTGCAAGTGAGCCAGCTATGTGTGCATTTGGAAATTATTCTAATTGCATTATACCCCAACTCAACTAGAATACTACAGAGTTAGTTGGTCCATTATTGAATGAAGTTGTAGATAGCTCGGTTTCTTCTGCTATATTACAAGATGGATTCAAAGCTTGTGGCTTATTTCCATGGAACAAATACGCCATAAACATAAACGAATGCTTAGGACGGTCATCAACGCTTTTCAGAATTGTTGTAGCATTTTAGGGCCATAGCAAGTTGAGATATCTGAAAAATTTGGCAACACCATTCAAATTACGGATAGTTCGGAAGAATTCAAACATCTCAAAGCTTCGCAGACAGATTTTAATAATATATCTGGTAACGTTACGTGCATAGACATTGGAAGTATTACCAAATTTATTTACTGTGAACAAGTAAATGAAAATATAAGGGATGGCCATTGCTCTGGAATAATCGATGACCACCTACATATACAAGAAACTGTTCCTGCAGAGGATATTACAGGTGCCTCCATTTATACCCCGCCAATTTTACAGATTCCGGGTGCTTCATCTGAAACGCCAATAAATGCCATAAATGTTGGCCTTTAGGAATAAAATAAATCACCGATTACTCCGTATGCACATCAGAAAACAGTCAAGATGCCACATTTTCCACACCTAGCACATTTTACCCACTAGCTTTTAACCAATCGTATACGCCCATAAAAGATATACTGAACTGGCCTGAGACACCACTAAGAAAGGGATGTAAGTATCAAAAAGGCAAGAAAAGTTTCGAAGGATGAAGTAAAGCGAAAGGAAGAACGCAGAAAAGTTGAGTTGGTCAAAGAAGAGAATAAAGCGCAGCGAGTTGAAAAAAGGTACTGAAGGAAAATGAACAAAAGGAGAAGAAATTGCGCAAAAGGATAAACAAAACCTTCAAGGAAAATAAACAGAAACCTAAAAGCGTAAATCCGAAAGAAGTCGTGACCAAAACGAGTACTATAAAAAGTACACACGATAACATCTGGTGCTCTAGCGTCTCCAGAAATATGTTCGCCGCAGCAAAACACAACAGATACTAGAGAAGAATCTAGTTCAGCACACACAAATGTAACATCAGCTGTTCTAATTGCAACAGAAAATTATTCACTACAAAGCGCAATTGTACAAACTCACGAAAAATCCAGTCCTCCAGGTGGAAGTCACATGAGAAAAATATTTCCAGTAGAACAGTTTTATGAGGATATTTGGTAAAATATTCTTTGTTTTGGGGGGATGTGTTTTTTATGTACAAGGTACATGTCATCTAATGTAAACTCACAAACCTGTAGTATAAACGGCGCCTTATTATTTACGCCAAATGTGTTCAGAAAATTCAGGGAAAATTTAAAGAAAAACTTGCAGAACCGCGTTTGTTATTGAATTGATAATAATTCTTTATATTTTGTTTTTATGAGTAAATGAATTTTTATAAATAGCTAATTAATAAGCTATTGCGGAAATAGTTTTTTTTATAAATGGATTATTCTTGTACCTTATTCTTTGTGATAATGAATTAATAAAATTAAAATTAAGTTTAATTTTGTTTTGAGAAAATTAGCTACTAGCTAGCTATCTGTTCAATTTTCCAATTTCTATAATGCTAATAATTATACTTTCGTATTGTGCCGATTATTCTATTAAGATGCCAATAGTACTAGTTTTTTGGGAAGGCCAAACATTTCGTGAATGTACCAATAGTTGTGTGATTAAAATGACAATTATAGTGGCAGCGTGCCAATTAGTGTAGTTTTGGAAAACATTTTTTTTATTTGACATTTTCATAAAATAAATTACAGATTTTATCTAATTATTAAACTGTTTACAATAGATAAATGTTTGAAGAATATAAGAAAACATCAACTTTAATTTTTTTTTAAAAACCACTAAACCTCAGAGCTATTCAAAATAAAATGTTTCTTATGGGTGTCAATAATTGTGCAGGTCGCTACATAATTAATGTTATGTGCAATAATTCAAATATGTAAAACCTTTTTCATGGAAAAATTGGTTCCGTATGAATTTCTCTCGTATAGAATTTAATTGCAATGAGTTTTTTGAAACCTGAGGAAATATTGTCTCGAGAAATTTTTGCAATTTTTAACTCTCGAAATCTCCAGAAAAAGAATTTTTAATTCTCAAGATTTTTTTATCTCGAAAAATATGTATATTCGAGACTCATCGATAAACAATATCGAGAATCATTGTGCATTTTATCTACTTATTATGTGATCTCTTAATTTTTTCAAACTAAACCCTAAAATGACCCCTAAACATGATCCGATCCGTTAGATTTTTTCAGGGTATAGTCGGCATAAATATTGCGCTGTTTATAGTCTAAATCGGAAAAATTCCACCGGGCAGTACCCGAAACGGGTACCTCAGGTGGTTTCAGAAAATGTTCAAGATTTAACGCTATGTGAGTTTGCCATGAGTTTGTTTTATTAAATCCCTGGGCTGGGATGTTCTAACATTACCATGTTTCGAAAATTTATCGAAGTTTATTTCTCGTTTCAGTAGAATAAAATTTATCTCTGTTTCAATTTTTGTATCAGTTACCAGCCTGCCAGATTGCAATATTGTGATGTTTCTATACTGTGTTTCTATCACCAAATAATTTTTTTTCTATTGTAGAATGAAAATAATTGAAATAGATATTGTTCAAATATATTCTAGTAGGTTCTGATAGCAATAGAGAAGAAATAATTGATAAACGAAACAGAAGTCAAATTAATTCTAGCAGAAAGAGACGTAGACTTCGATAAAATATCGCAAAATGGTGATGTTAGAACATCCCAGCCCTGAATTTGTTATTGGCGATTTTTATCGAATATAGATAGTGTTGGTTTTTACGTCTACAATAAGAGAACGAGAATTGTCAAATTCATTTTTATGACAGTTTTAATCCCCCTTGCTTCATAGCAAACTATGATATATATTTTCTTCATCAGCAGATGTCAGCTACTTTGTTTATTCTTTATTGAGTCGAAAATGCATGATCAATCTTATGTCGTGATGCGTCCTCCTGTCTACCTACTAAATCAACAAAGAATTACATTTAAAGCAAGTAATGAAGATGAAGCGTTGCTTGCAGCACAAACTATGGCCGAATGGAGCTTGAGTCACGGTTTCAGCTCAACTTCAATGATCAAAACGCACGTCATTTCTTATATACTGACATTCCCACCATTACGTTTACGTGCGCGGTAAATGACAACTTCATCAAAGAATTGGAGAGAAGGTTTTTGCACGAATGTATACAGTAAGCTTGAGAGATGAGGAGCGTTTCTTCCTGCGGCTGCTTTTGCTACATATTCGAGGCTCCACCAGCCAATTCAAAATTTGTACGAACATTCAATGTTGTTTTTTACAAAATCTTGAAAGAAGCTATCGCTGCGCAGTTTCTGGTAAACAATAATGAATGGGATCATTGCTTAACATAAACAGCAGTCTTTCAAATGCCAAGACAGCTTCGAGAGACTTTCGCTTATATTTGTTGCTTTTGTCTGCATGCAAAACCTCTTGGTCTCTGCATGAAGTATGCAGATAACATGACTCTTGATTACAGCCGACACCATATTGAAAAACGTAGCAAAAAATTTGGCTCTCCACGATATCAATATAATTCTTATACAGCAATGACTTTCTTGCGCTATGATCAGCTTACCAACTCTATCGCGAAGTCCCGTAGAATTGCAAGTTTTCGATACAGTTCGATAAGCCAAAGAAGCTGAATAACGAATTTAAGTGCTTAACAAAAAGCAGTTGGATGAATTTAGTAAAACAACTGCTGCAGTCATAATGAAATTATTGTCTCCAGCCGAAGTTGAGATTTGAATATTTGGTTTGGACGCATAAGTGGTCATGTGGTCCCGAGCGCGCGCTTCCCATTCGATATATGAGTATTTGACTTGGCACAAAAGTGTCCATTTTAGCGTGTGCTTGCGTCCCAAACTTTAAAATCAGTTTTTAGGAAAATCTAACAAGAAAACCTTAATAATTTCATATGATTAGAAATCTGGTATAAATCTTAAGTTTGTATATGGACCTAAGTAATACAAATATTTTGTTTTAATGAAGATTAATATTTTTAAGTTATTAAAAAAATAATGTTTTCAATAATATTGTTTATACGCAGAAAAATTCTGAAAAATTTTAGAGATATGTTAATTTTTTTTTAAAAAAACAATAAAATGTCTACTTGCGAATTCCAGTGACAGGATGAAGACTTGTCATACATATTTCGCTTAAGACACCGTCATGAATGAAAATATGTGTATGCCATATCTCACACTTGTCGTTGAACGTAGTCATTGTCATGAATTAGTCATTTAGTCGACAAATCATAAAAATTCGGCAAAATACTAGTTCTTTCTTTTTATACATTTATGGCCGTTTGCACAGAAAAATGACTAACGTCCGGTTAGTTGTGTGCCAATTAAATGTTTTATATGAATTCTGTTTTCGCAATCAGCAAAAAATCAAATCAAACTTGGTGAAATATATTTTATCCCATGCAAATATTTAATGATTAGTTAAAAAAAATATCCAATCAAAATTGGTCTATAAATATTTATACGCAAGCTAAACATTTTCACGGAATAAAATAAAATAAAAATGATTTGATCAAGTTTGCCTTGATTTTTTTCTAAGTACAGATTTTGTTCGCAAACTGAGGCTTGAGAGTTGTGAGTTTTGCCGCTGTTTCCCTTACCTACAAGATGCACAAAATTAAAATTATTGTTGATTGTTATATATAATGATTTAATTTTATATTGACATCTAGTGTGCTGTTGGAAAAACAGAAAAAACTCCCAACACTCAAGTCGCGGTTCTCGAATAAAATACGTATACTGATTGCGAAAACAGATTTCATATAAATTCTAGTCACTTTTCTGTGCGAGCGGCCATTAGAAAAAAAAAAGCAATTGAAGTGTATGTCTTTCTTAAAAAACTATTCACATGTATGTTGATAAATTTCCAACATGGATAATGCTAATTAAGCATTCCAGTTGAAATAGAATCTAAAATTGATGTAGCAGTACAACATAGAACACATAATTAGAGCAAGGGCAGCAAAAGATACTACATTCAGCAGTTTTTCTTTGTTGAAAATGCACCACCCATCACAGAATATTCATCAGTTTCTATAAGCAGCAAAGTCATACTTCGCAGGCTATGGCAACTACATAAATCGTCTGGTATTAAATCAAAATTAAATAAAGCTGTAGTGAGTACCACTGTGGAAAACCACAAGGAATCTAAAACGTTACACGTAATCACGCCTTCCGATTCGCCTCCCCAATGAACCCTAGGCTAAAGGCGATGCAGATGAAGTAAAAGTTATATACTCAGTATTAAGTTAAGGTTGTTATTCCGAACAAAAATAATGAACACCCGGAAATGCTGCCTGAGCAAGTGAAAGCTTCATAATTTTAACCAATTAACTGGCGTGATCAAAAATGGCAAAATGGCAGAGAATTCTAAAATCAAAATCTACTTTGATTCTACTGTATCACTCTCAACCCCAACATCCTTTCTAGTGTCTGGTACATTTTGGCTTGGAATGCATTGAAGACCGGCGCTAATACCGTAACAATGCGTATGTAATAGTGGATTATAGTGGATCTAGATAAAACTCAAACACTACGTTTACATATTGCTCCAGTGCTAGCTCAAAAGCTGTATCTTGTGATAGACTTTTGAGATTTATTCTGGTTAGGTCCTGTAATTGTGAGAGAAATATTAAAAAAAAAAAAAAAAAAAAAAAAAAAATCAAAATATATTCATAACGTAACAATACAAGGAAAATTTATGGGGTCAAATAACAGAGTGACGAGAAAATATTTCAACTTTACAATTAAAATTAACAATAATTGAATCAATGAAGCTAAAAACTCAAGAACAGTTAAATTAGTTGGTCAAATAGTTTTACCCTAAGACCGATATTTTTGTTTGCCGCGAGTCACGGCCCGTTTGCTCGCCCCTGAACCGCGTTTTTTAAGATTTCTCAAAAAAAGATTCAGACTGTCCTGTTGGTAAACTCCAGAGCACCATACCTAGCCTGACTATCAACAGTGGTTTTTCCTCAAGTATAAGAAAGTTAGAATTGTTGTACTACAATTCAAGCTCTCCTGCGATTTAGGAAAAACCACCTCTTCCACAGTGTTTATCTAGAATTATGCATCCAATAAATACTAGTGTTTTCCTTTACCATGCCAGCACTATCTAGCTTAAGAATTTTTTTTAACTTATTGAAAATTACGAGTAACGTTCAATGATACATCAATTGAAAATTCAATAAATTTATTCGCCGTCCCTTAATTTTTATCAGACAAGGAATTGATTTGATGTCCCTCCCTGTTGAAACGATTTTGCGCTTAATTACATAAAAATTATTCTGCCACTGGTAGCATAACAATGTATCTCATCCAAAAATATATGACTTAAAATAACAACAACGTTTTATGCTTTGGTAGTTGATTGTAGTATTCAAAATTATTAATCACAAATAAAATGCATTTCCCAAATTGGTATTTGGCAAGCATTTCTTAAACAAACACAAACCGAACAAAATAACCATAAAGGTCAGTCTCTTGAGACAATAGCACATATCAAACCAAATGGAAGCAAATTATTATATTTCTTTTCGTACTTTGTGTTGACCGAATGTCCAAAAAGTACAACAACAATAAAAAATGTGGCATAACTCTCCTAACCAAGCCAAAAATGGTTAAGATTTAAATATTACCAAAATAAATTCGGAGACATGATCAATTCCTCCCTAAATACGAATTACGCAGATACATCAAACACTGTAAACAGCACAAGCTCAATCATACACGCGAAATATTTGAAATAACACAAAATCAACAAAAACTATAATCATATATATATATATAATACAATTTAATTGATGAAAAAACAAAACAATACATTTTTGGTCCTTAGGCCAAATTATATGAAGTTCATAAAATTATGTGATCTCAAAACATTGTGATTTAGATCGATGATTTTTTATTAGTACGGATATTTTGGAATTCCAGCAATCATACTATAAAATAATATTGACTACGATACATCAACAATACGTAACCCTTCTACATGCACGTTGTACATAAACATAACATATATTATAAACATTACTCGACCGTCGAGGGTTAATCACCAAAACCAAAATGCATATAATAAGCATATATGGCTTGATCTGATTTTAGGTATATATTGTACAGATATGTTTTATCATAAAAATTCCAACCGAACGCCGAAAATCATCTTTCACAAAAGCAGAAGTTATATACAAAAAACGCGAACAAACCAACAAAAAAAAATATAAATTCTTTTTAAAAATTTTTTGGACCTATTGATTCTTAACTTTTTCGGTTTAGACAAAAGGTAATAAAATGTTTGTTTACAAAACCAATTCGGGAAATAAAATTCGTGTATACACAAACATTTTTAAATTTACTTAGAAGCTGAAATATAATATGGCAAAGGAACTGCAGTTCATCAGTAAATCTCTTATAGAAGTACTTGATCCCATCTTAATTAGATGTTGGTTTTTGCCCATAGAATATCGTCAGATGAGTTTGTGATTTTTCATAGCTTTATAAATATACTTACTTATAAAGAGAGTCTCATGATGGATTTGATTCGGGACTGTTACATAGTTTTGTGTCAAAATTATTAAAATTCTGTTTAATTTGTGGTGAAGTTCAAAGGTTCAGAGTCGTTCCGAACTTAATAGGTGCAGTACTCTTTAAGAACATTTCAATTTTGTAATTTTAACTAACCAATCTAACACCGTATTTATATTCGTTTTCCATCAACAATTGTTACCTACTGAAACTCACGTTTTGATACAACAGGGGCACATAGAGGGGATTGCCCAGATACTATCACCCCGCAGCATTATGGTCAGCCTATGCTAAGCCTGTCATGGACATGTGGGTGACGCATATCCTTGGTTATGAACGCTGTGAATTTTATTAATTTTTCCTAACTTTGCATTCCTTTCCCTCTTAAATTTTTGTAAGATACATAAAACGAATTTATGGTTTAGTAAATAAAGTTATTTTAAACATTTTTTATAACCCATATCGGGCTCTTGAACTACTGTAATTTTTAAGCTAGTCAATGCAAATTATTAAACAACCAGAGCTGCAATCGCCGGTTACTTAATAAATAAGTATTTCTTTTGGCTCACAATTTTAGCAAACATCCACAGATTTATATTATTCTGCGATCCTTAACCGCGAAAATTAACAAACCATTAAACTACTCAATTAAACGTTTCTGTCAAGACTGCCAAATTTCGACCATTGCTTATACCTTCATTATCTCAGGCCTTACCTACGTTCTCGAAACGAGCAAACTATATATCTTTTATAGCTGCCGACCACTATTCGAAGTTCGTTCTTCCCTGTTAGTATATGTTGCTTGAAAACCAGGTCTTCAATAGTTATAAGAAATGTGTAGAATACGTCTCTTTTAGGTACTGCCAAATATTCATCACAAGCTATTGCTTCGGAACACGTGAATCTTAATTTTATCAACGCTCTTCGATCGTACATAAAAATTAATAATCAATTATGGCCATTAAATGCTTTGACATGTGCCCTCAATAATGCGGTACATAAAACAACATTTGTATGGAGATGACACCAAACGTCTCCACGAGGGAGGTCGGAGGTGATACCTGTCTGTATGCACTTCTTAATCAAACGTCGGGCAACACGGTTTTCAATAAACCATTCAAATCAGACAATCCTCTCGCAGTTGTCAAAATCATCCAATCAATGTGGAAAACTTTCTTCCTGATTTCAACCTTCAATCGAGCAACACGGGACGAACATCAATAAATATTTTTCTTGTATTTAGTCGCCAATTTAATTTAAGCCAATTATATGTGAATCAAACCGGACATATCAGGCAGATAGAAAATATATGAATTCATCATTACTCAAAGCTGTGTGTGGTTTTACTTTGTAGTGGAATTGCAAGTGTGTTCATTATACTAAACCGTGCACGATGAGAAAGCTTTCCGCAGGATGAAAATGTACTAACTATAATAACACGGTTAACAGCGACTATTGTAAAATTGCGTTCTTTTATATCCAATGTGAATAAGTTTAGGCCAGCGTATGAGTCCGTCCACTAACAATAATTAATGTGATTTAGTATCAAAATGTAATCGGAAACAAATATTTTCATACTCATTATCGAACTCAAAACGAATCAAATTATTTGAAATGCTTTGTACCACGCCTACTCGTTCCGAACTCGAGTTGAAATTGTTTTATCTTTGTTGTTGTTTGTGTGTTTCCATTATATTTTTTCCGAACTAACTCACGATGTATAATGAACGCACTATTAGGCCCCTAAGATATTAAGAAAATTGTTTAACGTAAAATATAAATAATGAGAACTTTTAGTTTATAATGTGATTTGCGAAGTTGTTGACGTTGCCTACATTGTCGTGTCGTCCTTAGAGAACATACGCTGTTGGTTTTACGGCGACAGAATTTCGACTGAATAGCTTCCACTACACCAGCTGATTAATTTAGAGATATCTCGCGAGCATCGCGTTATACTTTGAAACTTGATGTTTGCCCCAGTACAGAAAATGCTTCATGATTAATTTTATTTAGTTAAGCTGACTGCCAAAATGTCATTCTATACGGAACACATTAATATTAGTTACTTTATATGTATGTGAGAGACACTGGATTGATTATTTTCAGAAATCTTTTCTGCTAAGCCATTATGTAATTCCCAGAACCAAGTTTTTTGTTTAACATAAGCAATATATTATTTTCTGAACATAACAATGAACGTTCACTGAATGTTCACTGGTTAAATATCAACTGCCTTTGTGTCCTAAATTGCTCTCAGTTGCTATCTTGAGAATAAACGCCGTTCTTAATTTTAGTACTTTCTACGACAATTATCGCCTCCGTTTACAATTGCTTCAGATATCTAAATATTACCCTCCATTTTGCAAAGTTATTTTTGCAATTTCTTACTGCTTAGCGCAAAGCGGACGTTTCTCGACTTTCTGGACGCTTTCCACTTCTATTGATCCATGATAGCCCTGATCGTTTATCTGCCTCGTCGTATTCCAGCACACCTCCTTGTAAACTACTATGCATGCCACCTTTGCACAGTATCCCGTCGTGGCCTTCTGGCCGTTTTCTCTCTCTTTCTCTCTCTCTTTACCAAACCACTCTACTGCCGCTCTCACATACAACAATCTTCCTGCAAACTTGCGCTGGGCTTCTCCCAAGGATCTTGGCTCCATTTGGTAAACCAATTGGTCCCTCCTTTACTCTGGTCGTGAACTGTTTTATAGCATACACTTGCGCTCTCTCAGCTGTAGAACTAAACGTTTGCTTCTTGTAATGGTTGCATCTTGAACCCTCGGTTTAACGGTTTCTGATCCAATTGACTGTTATTATGTTTCTTATCTCAGGAATCATGTTTCCGTGAAAAACCATCATTCCAGTGTCGCCAACAGTCTCTGATGTAGTGCTCGTGTGATTTTATTGATTGTAGAGCATCAGAAACCGTTGATGGATTCTAGTTAATGTAAATTATTATTATTATAATATAAATTTCCAAATAAGTTATATGGTGAGCCTCGCACCGACTTTTTCGACTAAATCACTAGTAGTCACTTCAACCATAAATGGTTGTTTAATATTTGATTCTAAATTGCTTACTAAACGGTTAATTATCTACCATCATCTATAATAAATGCTTTACAATTGATAAATCTCAAATTAAATTTTCGAATTAATTATAAATAGAAATTATTTTAATTTTTTGTACTTTTAAAAATATTTATTAATTCTTCTTTACACTGATAATAAATTTGATATCACTATAAGGAAGAAATAATAAATATTGTTAAAAGTTCCAAAAATAAAACTAGTTTTTGTTTATAACGCCATCTTTTAATAACTGGTACAAACTAACATTAAATTTGTTTAGTCAGTACTTTAATTGAATAAAATTGGAATCCTGCGTAAAGTATTCCCACAGAATATACAGAAGCGATAACTCCATTTGTGTAGTTTTCATTGGTTGATATTAGACGGCGCTACACCAACTAAAATTTCCTCTCAATTGGCTTTCTCAATTCCAAATGTCACTTTGACTTTGGCTATATGAACCATGTTGCTATTGATGTTATAGGTAAAATTAATACGACATTGCTAAAGATTTAAATCTGATCAGACTATGAGTGATAACAATACAACAAAGCATTATTTAGCATTCAGTGCGGATACTAATTCGCTCAATTGGAAGCTGGAATTTTTGTGCTACAACCTACTTGTAGATACACGACAAGAAAACCGTGAATAAAACACGGGTATGTTACTGAAGAAGCCCGCCCTTTTAATGAAAGCTATAAAATTACGAAGAACACGGATAGTGTTAGATCCAAAAACGTTACCCATATATAGTATATAACCCTAAATTATGAAATTTAAATTTTTAATTAAAAGCCGGAAGTTTGAATTAATCAACAGTTGTTTTATTTTTAAAAATTTCAGGTAAACTACATCCGACATAAGTGTGTTTTGAACACCCATGTCTGATTCCTCGAACGCGATACTGTTGACTGCAAGGGGTAATTATGCCAATGTCCATTAAATTAAATTAATTCTGATATAGCTTAATGACTCTGGACATATTCGATGAAAAATAATTGCAATTTTAGAATTGTTTGTAGTAGATGTTCGTAGTAAAAGTAACCTCCACATTTATATATTTGAATAACTAAGAATTTCGGCTATCAATAGTTCCAAATGGAGTTCGGTTATCATTATATTTGCTGTGCCATAATATATATATAACTGTAAACGTAAAAATGTTTCTAGAGCTAAGCTAAAAATTATTATTATTAGATCCCGTTCACAACACATAGAGTATTGATTGAGCTAACTGATCATGTAGGATCGGTGAAATAAAATTTTGTAAATTTATTCATATCCATGAAATTTTTACATAGGCGCACATTAATGCCACAGTAAATTCCATCATAACCTAACAATGTTCTTTTTAGTGTTAGAACTTTGACTAGTCTATTCTAAAATACATTCAGAAGTCTATAAATATCTCAAGGATCGATAACAGAAAAATTGGGAAATTGATTGAAATCAAATATTACTTGTTTAAAATACGCTGGAATTTAATTCCGTTGGGCAGGTGTACATCTCAAAGATTAGAGATATAAACGAATATAGAACCTTTGTCTTAAATAGTTTAGTTTAGATTTTTTAGAAGTTTTAGTAATCTGTATTAAAATTTTTTGTAATCTGTATCATTCCAAAATGTTAGGAAACGGTATGTTCCTCACAGCGACAAAGACTCGCAGGGACTTCTTTTAAATATTAGTTAAAGATTTTTTAAAAATTTCCTAAAAATTTAAAATTTCACTACAATACAAAAATGTGAATTTTTTTTTAATTTATCAGCGTACATTTTTGGTATGATTTTCACAATCGTGAGATTTCTTTGATTTATTCCGCACGGTAATGCAACAAATAATTTTTTTAATAACTAATTAATTAAACTAAATTCATCAACGATGAAACTTTTGCAAAATTTAATTTTTTATGTATCTGCTAGCTTTCAGGTCGACTAAAACCGTGACAAATATACACACCATTGACACTGTTCTGAAATAAAACAGAAGCAATCATTCTGGAACAGCTTAAGTTGCATTCAACTACTCTACCAGACATGCGAGACATCACAATTTGTTCAGTGACTATAAATAAGAAAACTTTAATTGTTTATTGGTAAGAAATCATAACAAAAATGGTCATAACACAGTTCAACAGCGCTTATGACCTGGGTAGTTCATCATGTTCCCTAGGAATTGGTAAAAAATATTTTCGTACTTTTTTATTTTTGAGTTGTATTTTTCTAGCCTACTGAGGCACTTTTCTGGTAATTCTCCAGAAATAGGGAATCGATGACAGAATTTACGTTTAATTTCAGTTTATACATTTTTTCCTGGCCCACTGCTAATTTTTTTGATAAGAAGGACCCGTCCGAATTCTGTGATAATTTAGTTTTTTGTACTAATTTTGACGTGAGTGTAATAATTTTCTCCTGCATATATTATAATAAGTTCGCTGGTTGTCCGAATACTGTAATAATTTTGACAGAAAAAATTTGACAATATACAAAATCAAGTGGACAATTTTCAAATTTAATAAAATTAATTTAATAAAAAAAATGATTGAAATGGAATTTGATACGAATATTGTAATATTTCTCTTAATAACTGGATATACGATGGCAAATCAATATATTCGTAGTATTGGTATGTAATTATGGAGTGAAAGAGAAAACCATATTTTTTTTTTTTTAATTTTTCAACTACAAGAAACATCTAGAAGCAAATTTAGTTTTATTTTTTTAAATTTATGTCTGGACGACAATTTTCAAAGACCTGTTTAGACAAAACAAGAAAATGAATAAAATTGAATATCGTGTGGTAATTAAATTTTTTTGTCAAGATGAAAAAACGCTAAATTTATTTTTGATTATAAGTCAAAAGTTTATGGTGGATGTGGACCAAAATATTGTACAGTAACGAAGTGGGTTAAATTATTCAAAAGTGGTAGAGACTCGCTAGAGGATGATGAGCGCAAGGGAAGACCACAGGACGCCATCACGCATGGAAACGTTATTTTGGCAGAAAATTTTGTATTGGAGGACCGCCGTGTAAATATTGCTGAATTATCGAGAAATCTCTGGCTTTCTTCTGGTACCACATTCACAATTCTGCATGATCATCTTCATCTTTCGAAAGTTAGTGCAAGATGGGTACCCCATTTGCTAACCCCGGAACTGAAAAAAATTCGTGTCGAAAATTAAAGTACCATTTTAAATATGAAAGAAAATGATCCTGATAATTTCATAAATAGTATCGTGACGGGTGATGAAGCATGGATTCATCAATGGGATCCGGAATCCAAACAAGAATTTATGCAATGGAAAAAATGTAATAATCCTCGCCCTAAGTAGTTTAAGACTCAACAGTCAGCTGGGAAGGCTTGGGCCACAATTTTCTGCGACGCAGAAGGAATTTTGTTAATTGATTATATGCTACAAAAAACCACTATCACAGACAACTATTATGAGGGAATTTTATACAAATTGAAGGCTGTCATCCGGGAGAAACAGCATGGTAAAGTTCGAAGTAAAATTTTACTTCTCCTCGACAACGCGCCTGTTCATAAGACTAAAATTGCACAAACTGCTCTGCGTGAGTGCGGCTTTGAAGAAATCCCTCACCCACCCTATAGTCCAGATTTGGCCCCTAGTGATTTTTTTCTGTTTTTAAATTTAAAAAAACAATTAAGGGGCCGAAAATTTTTAAATAATGATGAAGTCATGTCCGCTGCTGAAGGTTATTTTGAAGACCAAAAAAAAAAAACTTTTTTTTTCGACGGTTTAAATAAATTATTTAAAAGTGTGATAAATGAATTAATGTTGGAGGAGATTACGTTGGAAAATAAAAATTAAGTTTCTCTAAATATATAACTCTTTGGTATAGTATGTATTTGGACCGGATATGACGATGCAGTCATAAGATTGCATCTGAAAATTTCATCAAAATCTTTTGTTGAAATAAGCAAATTTTCCGCGATCATGGTTGGAGCGCCACAAATGGAACTACTCATATTTTTGCTGTGGTTGGCAAGTGGCACCGCTACAGAATAGTAGAGGCGTCAACGAACATTTTCAGATCTACTATTTGCAATATTTCCCATAAATTGTAATACTTTACTGCAATTAATATAATATCAGGAGTTATAAAATTGCGCAGCCAAGATGAACAAGTATTGGTCAATCGACGAGCACGAACAACATTTTTTAACAAGGCAGCTGGCGCTATTGATGGAACACATGTTGAAATATTGTGTCCAGTAAATTTACACAATCAATACAGAAATTGCAAATTGAGGCTCAATTCTATGTCATCCAATTTGTGATTCTACTGGAAGTTTTTATTGGGTATCCAGGTGCAGTCCATGATTCTCGTGTTTTGTACTGCAATCCGGCTTTTAGAGAAAAATTGTATTTACCGCCAGGTTACTTTTTGTTGGGAGATAGTACAGATTACGCATATCGAGTGGAACCAATTAGCATCGTCACGCCGATTAAAGACCGCAACATAACCCGTAAAAAAAAAAAATCTTTTAGTGCTGCTCGCAATATTGTAGAGTGCGGGTTGCACCTTAGATCAAGATGAGGTGGAAACTAGAATTCAATTGAGAGAACAACTTTTATATATTTTAATTTCTAGATAAAAACAACCATAATATATTGTAAGCAAATATTAACTCAAATTTAACAATAATAACAATTCGTTTAATTCAGTCTCTAATTTCGTTTTACATTCCCTATGTTCAAATAATTAAATAAATAAATTTTCATAAATTTCGAATACTACTAAGTAGTTACGGAATATTTATGTATAGATAAAGCTCAAATCAGAATCTGCCAAAGATTCAGTTCCGGAAGGCGCATCATTGGGAATTCTATTAAAATGTGAAAATCCTTACTAAAATAAATATGAACATTGGGTTAATTGGATAATTGGAAAAACTCCTAATTTGCAGTTGGGACCTCACCGTCTTCAATTTCTATGCCTGTAAGAGGATTTACCAACTCATGTAATATAAAAAAGTTACATTAAATATTGACGTTAAAATAAAACCATAGTCCTAACCTTATATTGCTTGAAAAGGTTATTCCATTCAACTTGAAACTGTTCGGGGGTGTAATCCAATAATTGGGCCGCACCTCTGATAATTCTTAAATAATGTAGAGTATTAAATAATGATTTATTTTTGAAAAAGAAGTTAACTATAGTTACGATAATTTTTCTTCCCTTCATTCGGTCCTTAAGTAACTGCATGGTTTCCTCTTCGCTCAATGAAATAAATACTAGTAATTAGTATAATGGTACATAAGTACATATATGTAGAAATTATTTACTTCGTCGATACAGCGATTGGTACGTCATTTTTTATTAATATATATTTTCTTATTTTTACAGAAAAAATTAGCATTGACGGAAATGTCAAAATAATTACAAAAGGTTACTATAATAATTTGATTGCAACCAGAACTCTATCATAATTATTACAGTACTAAAAATTATCACAGAATTCGGACGGATCGCAACTTGGGATTATTTTTCCCTGTTTCTTTTTTTTATTATTTAATCTTTGGAATTTGTTCTTTGGCCGAAGCATTTCTTACTCTTTAGGAGTCCGCTTTTAAGGTCCTTACCTTTCTCACTCGCCTGCTAAATCGAGGACGTACGGCTGTAATTGGTCCGACTTTCGTAATCCTGATAATTTTGATATGGACAAATTATTCCGAATTTATAAAAATTTACAACAATTTTTTTCCTTAGTAGAAAAAAAAAATAAAAATTTGGTCAGAAATTTCATGTAAATTCTTTTCCTAATTCCCTATTTACTATTTAAGCTGTCTGTGATGCCTTGATAAATACTAGAAAACACATATTTTGAGCCATGTGGCAAAATAACCTGTACCTGTTAAATTTTCTATATGTTGTTGCGCAGTATTACTGCATCATCATAAATTTATGTTGATTTTTTCTTGTTTATCCCACGCCGCGAAACATAAAATAATATGGCGCGTGCATTTTTTGTGATAAAAAATAACTCTTAAAGCATTTATTGAGCGGCCGCTTGCATTTTTAAAACATTATTAATTTGTGAATTAAAAGCATTTGATACGTTACATCGCGTGATTTTTTCATATTCGTATTGAATTTATGTATTTAAATTGATTTCCCAAAAATCGTTTTGTAATTATGTGGTTACGGTATTCAAAATTTGATTTAATTCTGATGTTTTGTGAAATTCCAATCGTTTGAATCCCAATAAAATTGTGTTCGCTTTATATGAAAATATACGAAATCGGAATAATTCAAAATAATTTTGATCCCTTTACGATGATTATGATTCTTCTGCCTAATAATAATCTTTACAAAAAAATATCAAAAAACAAAAAATATGAAACAAAAAGAGGATAAATGGCTAAACACTTCATAATTATTTTTTGTTATGATATTTGAAAAGCAAAAAATTCTTTTTTGCTTTATAAAAATACCAATTTCATGAGACTTGGGTGTAGAGAAAATCGTTGGAAATACTTTTTGGGTAATTTTACCCGAGACAAGATATGCAAGAAACTATTTTTATAGCCACATTTAAAATCAGAAGGTATATAATTAAGACAGTCAATCAATAAACATTTTAATAAAAATCTTATTCAAATATATATTTGTATCGGTAGGATGATGTTATATTGATTTGGTCACGTCAAATATAATTGTTTTGTGGAAATTACTATTTAAGTCAAATAATCTTAGTAGTTTTAGTCTAGACTACTTCATAATACATACTTCCCACATAATCCTTGTATAAAACCGAACCCCGACTTAAATATTTGGTACTTTGGGTATAATTCGGCCAAAACATAAATTGGTGATAATTGCACATAATTTACAATTAATCCATTAATAAAATAATTTTACTAAGAGTTTTATCAACAATATTGTACGTTCAGATTTCAACAAAATTTAATAAAAATATATTTCAAACAATTTGTCATACTTTATAGAATGTCACACCTTTTTTCCGCAACATTTGAACTCGAGGAACTCGTTTCAGTGGATTGTTGACGAAAAAAATTATCCCTTATGTACTGTCCAGATGCACATGGATGTCCCTGATATTCAAATGTCACCTTAACAGATCAGAGAATATCAACAGTTAGTTCGTGATATAAGAAACAGTCCTCGAAAAATGCAATATCCACTTGCTTAACACGTTTACTGCCACCATAGAAAAAAAAGTATTAGAAAAGTGCGGCTCAATAAATAACGGAATTGTTTCTCCTAAATAAAACATATAATGTGGCCAATGCGAAGGCAATCCAGCACTATGTTTATAGTGCTTCAATCAAGTGCCGAAATAATATTTTACTTTGAACTCATTTGTTGGGATTGATGTCTTACAAAAGACATCAATCCCATCACATAAAATGAAAAAGTGACGAACCTGATATTAGATGTATAGTGAAAAAATATTTTTTTCAAACTGGCGTCAAACACGGGCCACAGCAGGCTATAAATGTTTGCAAGTTGTAGTTCTATAGCAAATCAAGAAGTTGTCGAAATTTCAATTGCATAATACAGCAGACAGACAAACACATACGAAAGCGGGCCAAGTAAAGTATGGTTCAATTTACAATATTCAGACATCAAAAATTCGTATTACCTATAATAACATTTTTTTTCATCACCCGATTAGTTGGAGTTGGAATCTTTTTCTCTTTCTCGTTTTTAAACAACATTATCAGGCATTGCAATGATCTGCTTCTAGCAAATCCACTAAGTTTCACATTTCAATTCAGTTACATAAGTTTGCACTTCTCGAACATCCAACATTTAAATACGCTGTTTGCATGACCAATCTAAATCTGTATAGCCTCATTCCGAGAGATTTTTAGTTTCGGTATAGTTTAAATATATTTGTGTATTATTCTAACTGAGAATTAATTGACAAATTTTTTTTTTCTTGTTATTTTAATGAAAGATTTGCTTTGCTATATTTGGGGTGGACTAACTTCTCATCATTATAGCAATGTAATATTTTAAAATTTTTGTGCTTAGACTAATTTCACATTAAGATGGTTTTTTGTAGGATGGGATAAATTTCAATAACTTATACTTGGGCTGGGATAACTTCACATAAGAGTAAATTAAGTTTTATTTCAATTCGGGGCTAAAACTCAGGGCTAACTTCTTTGTATGAGCACTTCACTTCTTTCATGAATAAAGAATTGGCATTTGATCCATTTGAAGCTAAGACCATAGGCTTCGGCGACGTCTAGCACAGTTTTAAGGTAACAAGGATCTTCGTTTTCGTCAGTTTACGAGATAACTATATACTCAAGTATACCAGAATTGTTCCATTTATTATTAATTCGCCAAAAACATAATGTACATATCTATGGAATATGTGGGTGCTGCACACAAGCCACATCGCATTATGAAGAAGTCGTAAATGCTTGTCGACACAACAAATGCAGTTAACTTTCTGATATTTTTTTCAAATTGCACATCTATCTTATCGTCAATTAACATTAACGGATACCTATCCATGATAACCTGCTGATTTAGGCAGGCATCCATTAATATTTTTAACAATACATTTATTCTCTTTCATCGGTCAACCACCTTGTTGTCTGCCAAATTGACTTCTGACCTTTTAAAACCATTCTCAGTACAACTAGGGATTTACTCGTTCTATCAGGCTTATATTCGTTTATCAGAACGTAAATTCTTCAAACTCTTTGACACTCAAACTTCGCTCTGTTTAAGACATAATTCCGTAACATCTCAAATTAAGTGCATGTGTAGGAGCAGCGTAAATAATTATCATATTGCTAACATCTTAAACGTTTAAGGAGACTGAAAATCGCACAACGTCTTGTTTTTGTTGTTTCAAGTAAAGTAAAATAAACTATAAACTTTACTACGTATTACGTAAAAATGTAATATTAAATAAAGTTGAATGATTTAAAAAATTGTATTAATAAATACTTTTTAAATACCATGTTTTACAAAGCCTGTTTATTTCATATATACGAAAGACATCAATCTCCACACATAAAATGAAAAAACGACGAACCTGAAAATCCATACAACAAATCCAATCCAAAGCCAAACATTCGTTGAAAAACTGCTCACAGCTCGCTATAAATGATTAGATATTGCATTGTCATCAAACACTAAGCTGTTCTGTAAATTTGAATGTTCGAGCAAGTCAGAAAGTTGATGATATTTCGAGTCCATATAAAAAATATCAGCCATCCTTAATGTAAGCTCTCATTCAAACTAGATAATCGAGTTCGCACTGTACTCGTTGTATCTAAAATTTTCTGCTAGACATCTGGATATACCAACTAGGATGTAGTCTCACTGGTATGATCTTCCGTTTGTATATTTGTATTCTAGTATTAAACGATTGACCGTTATTTTGCATAATTCAAATTATTTTGCTTCATATTTTATATCCAATAAGGATGCTTGATCGCCGCGGCTATGATTGTTGACACGTGTTCGGGAGGTTCAATTTTTGATAGACTTGTCGCATACATATGGTTTAATTCGTTCTATGGCATTCATGATGGATACTTTGAGGGCATCAGTTGTTTGCACTTTATTTGCATCGACCTGCGATTTAAGATAGTCCCAAAGCAAGAAGTTCAATGGCGTTAATTCGCTCGTGTAAAATGTATAACGAAGCAATCGCTGTATGGCGTGTAGTGCTGTTTTGGTGGAACCGTACATGTCGTCGGTATCTATATCATCCAGTTTAGGTTACAAGAAGTTGCTAATCATCGATCTGCAATGCTCATTTTGACGGTATTCATTTTAAAAGCATTACGGTCGATAATTTCGTCGGGCTCAAATCTGCACCAAACTGAGACTTTTTCGCATTGCATTTAGTGCTGGTGTATCTCATAAGGATTTATATCTCCTCAAATCTGACAATTATTCTTGTTCACATGTCGATTTATTCAAAAATTGCCCACATCGCTACAGGTAATTTTTCTGGCAAAATGTATGCCATCTTTCTACTGCTCCATTTTTCAATGAGCGAGCACGCCGCATTATATTTGGTCACTTACATTAAGTTCCAGGGTCAGTTGGATTTTATACGATTACAGGCGTAAGTTCTAAAACCAAAAATTTGTTCTATAACGAAAAAGATGAAGTCGAAGAAAGGTCAAGTTCTTATGAACGACGAGAAATTGACTGCATTGTCCCATATAGCCACCAAACGTGGAATTGTCGACTCGGCAAGACGCAGTTGTGGCGAGGATAAGATCGTGTAATATACGCAAAATGATCGAATGGAGCATTGATTTTAAGAATAAAATTTGATGATTTGCACACGTCGTTAAACGCTATGACCCTCCGTTGATATTTGCCATACAGTATTGAACAATTTAAAACAAATTTGACCGATGATGCTTTTACAACAATAACTATCAAATGATGCAACTTGATTGATTAGCATGCTGTTCACCCTACAACACATAAGAAAATGGAAGGATAGGAAAGGTTAGTAAATATTATGATAGACTTGACCCGGTTACTGACACCTTAGTAGTCGTTAGTTAGTAAAGTGTTAGTTTGAAAAATATTTGACATTTGTTAATATAAAATCATAGTTACAGTTTGAATAAAAATGTAGAAACTTATTCCTAGAAACTCAGGCTCTCTAATTAAATTGAAATTTAATAAAAATTAAAAGTTAAAAATAAAAACAGCTTTTAATATACAATGTCTTATAATCAAACGAACAATTTATATAATTTCAGCATTACAACCTCTTAAACTAATCAGTTTGATTAATAATGAGTCGAAAGTATAAGGTGAGGAAAATTAAATATAAAATCAGAAACCTAAAATTTAATACTTAAACAGTTTAAAATAATATGATATACTATATTCTCACATTATTTTAATTTATTTGTTATGTTGAATTTAATTTTATTGTTACTTAATATTGAAACTTAAAATTTATAACCAGAGCTGAAATAATTGAATTTTTTGTTACCGAAGATTACTTGAAACCGTGTACCGATGCACTCAGATTATCATTTTTGCGAAGTGAATATTAATATTCATTTAGTAAAATTTATTAAAATATCCAGACGTTAACAGAATATATTTACTTAAAATTACTGAAGCAATAATAATAATATTTATACAAATAAAACTAGATTATAATTATTACATGCAGGAAGTGAATACTTTCATTAGTTCAGTCATATATGTTTCTAATTTAAATTAAAATACAAAGTGGATTTATTTAATATCCAAATTCAAATGGTTTAATTGATCACGGAATATACTGCACATTGCTCATTACCTTAATAATTATTGCCTAATTAGAAATATTTGAGGATTACATGCAAAAAAGGAATATTAATATTGATTTAGTAAAATTTATTAAAATAACCACTAGTAAACACATATACTTAAATTTCACTCAAGCAATAATAATAATACTTTCACAAATTAAACAATATCATAATTATTACATACAGGAAGTGAATGTTTCCATTGTTACAGTCTTAAATGTTTCAAGTTTAATTTAAAATACATGGTGGATTGATTTTAAAAATGCTAATTAGAAGCACAGATTATTACATCCATAAAAAGAATATTATTATTCATTTACAGTTACAGCCAAATATGTTTTTTAGTTTAAAAGAAACACAAAATACATTTATTTTATAGGTAAATTGAAACAGATCAATAGTTTCTGGAATATACTGCGCATTGCTTAAAACCTAAATATCTATTAACAAATTAGAAAAACAGATTATTATATGCGCGAAGTGAATATTAGCATTCATTTAGTAAAATTTATTAAAATAATATGTATTTATTTAAATTTCACTCAAGCAATAATATTTATATTTCCATAAATAAAATTAGATTACAATTATTACATGCAGGAAGTAAACCATTCCATTGTAACAATCACAGCTATAAGTTTTTAGAACCCTTTGACTCGTCATTTATTTTTGGGTAGTAAAACTCTTGTATATATCCATAGTCAACTGTTGTAGAACATCGTATTAAAGCTTTTATGGGTAATTTCAAAATATTTAGATAAATTTTCCTTGCACGGATTTGTTTTGGTTATATTCTTGTTACAAATTCAAAGTATAAAAAAAACAATATACATAAGGATAAAAATAAAATAAAATAAAAACTAAAAATAAATAAATAAAGCTTTCAGATTAACATAAAAGGAACTTGAAAAATTAATTCAGTCGAATTATACTAATTTTTTTAAACTTTTATTTTGTGTGGAATTTTGTACGAAGCAATTTCTAACCTTGTTGAGCAATTTCTATCCTCCTTGACAGAGATAAATCTTACATTTGATACACATTTTTTTCGATCGCTTACGACAGTTTGTATTTTTGCACCGAGTAGCTTTTTAGCGTCATCATGTAAAGGCAAGTGAACTACACCATCAAACCGCAATTCAGTAAATGGCTGAACTTCGCCTTTTGAAAAAGGCTGAGATGCTTCGGCATTGGCTCAAATTTCTACGTCTTTATAACCCTTTCGAGTTCAATAAAAAAATTTTTTTTGGTTCAATTTACGTTCACCATACACAAATGTGTATGTAAATTATCCCTTTCCTGACCCGCATACACAATTGTGTATGTAAACGACAACCGAATATGTGAAACATAGAATTAGGTGACAATTGAAGACCAGCATACACAATTGTGTAAACCATTTAATTTTGTTTTCGTCCGAAAAATAACAGTAACTATAATAATGATAAAATAATTAATATGTTATCAAGAACAAATAAATTATATGTTATATAATTAATTTGTTATCAAATTATTATGCTTTTTTCAAAAAGAATTCCGATTTAATTAAGATCCGTTAAAATACGGAAGACATTACAACGTGTGATTATTTACATACACATTTGTGTATGGCGAACTTAACTTGAACCAAAAAATTTTTTTTTTTGAACTCGAAAGGGTTATCACGGGTTGTAATGTCTTCCGTATTTTAACGGATCTTAGTTAAATCGGAATTCTTTTTGTAAAAAGCATAATAATTTGTTAAAAAAATAATTATATAACATATAATTTATTTGTTCTTGATAACATATTAATTATTTTATCATTATTATAGTTACTGCGTTATTTTTGGGACGAAAACAAAATTAAGTGGTTTACACAAATGTGTACATTGGTCTTCAATTACCACCTAATTCTATGTTTGACATCTTCGTTTGTCTTAATCGAAATTTGTATACACAATTGTGTATGCGGGTCAGGAAAGGGATAAATATTCGATAGTAGTATGATATAAGTTGGTCGAATAAATCGACACCACTCATTCCATTGTTATACAGCTGCACTATGTGAGGTTTGATGTGTATGTAGGCCTTGATTTTCTTATCAATTCGTTAAACCAATATTTCTACCTCCCGACCAACAATATTGGATGCGAGATGTATAGATCGATTATCTTACCATTTAATTAAAACAATTTTACCATCGCGGCTAACAAGTTGGTCGAAACTTTCTCGTTCTTTTTTTAGTACTGCATCACTCAGAAATTCAGGACTAATGAACTGGTTTATTCGGATAGTTCGTGTTTATTTTCCGTTGATCAAGAATTTCGGAAAGCTAGTAGGCAATGAACAAATTATCGAAATGCAACTGGTGACCTGGTAAAATGTGTCTTTTCGTTAAGTGTGATACAGTTGCAGCACCATGTTCAAACCGGCTACTTTCATAAGTCGACAGTTCTGTGTGTTTCCCTTTGTAAAGGGTGATTTTTTTGTGGTTAGGATTTTCATGCATTAGTATTTGACAGATCACGCGGGATTTCAGACAAGGTGTCAAAGAGAAAGATGCTCAGTATGCTTTGACATTTCATAATGAATAGACTTACTAACGAGCAACGCTTGCAAATAATTGAATTATATTACAAAAATCAGTGTTCGGTTCGAAAAGTGTTTCGCGATTTACGTCCGATTTATGGTCTACATAATCGACCAAGTGAGCAAACAATTAATGCGATTGTGACCAAGTTTCGCACTCAGTTTACTTTATTGGACATTAAACCAACCACACGAATGCGTACAGTGCGTACAGAAGAGAATATTGCGTCTGTTTCTGAGAGTGTTGCTGAAGACCGTGAAATGTCGATTCGTCGCCGTTCGCAGCAATTGGGTTTGTGTTATTCGACGACATGGAAGATTTTACGCAAAGATCTTGGTGTAAAACCGTATAAAATACAGCTCCTGCAAGAACTGAAGCCGAACGATCTGCCACAACGTCGAATTTTCAGTGAATGGGCCCTAGAAAAGTTGGCAGAAAATCCGCTTTTTTATCGACAAATTTTGTTCAGCGATGAGGCTCATTTCTGGTTGAATGGCTACGTAAATAAGCAAAATTGCCGCATTTGGAGTGAAGAGCAACCAGAAGCCGTTCAAGAACTGCCCATGCATCCCGAAAAATGCACTGTTTGGTGTGGTTTGTACGCTGGTGGAATCATTGGACCGTATTTTTTCAAAGATGCTGTTGGACGCAACGTTACGGTGAATGGCGATCGCTATCGTTCGATGCTAACAAACTTTTTGTTGCCAAAAATGGAAGAACTGAACTTAGTTGACATGTGGTTTCAACAAGATGGCGCTACATGCCACACAGCTCGCGATTCTATGGCCATTTTGAGGGAAAACTTCGGAGAACAATTCATCTCAAGAAATGGCCCGGTAAGTTGGCCACCAAGATCATGCGATTTGACGCCTTTAGACTATTTTTTGTGGGGCTACGTCAAGTCTACAGAAATAAGCCAGCAACTATTCCAGTTTTGGAAGACAACATTTCCGAAGAAATTCGGGCTATTCCGGCCGAAATGCTCGAAAAAGTTGCCCAAAATTGGACTTTCCGAATGGACCACCTAAGACGCAGCCGCGGTCAACATTTAAATGAAATTATCTTCAAAAAGTAAATGTCATGGACCAATCTAACGTTTCAAATAAAGAACCGATGAGATTTTGCAAATTTTATGCGTTTTTTTTTAAAAAAAAGTTCTCAAGCTCTTAAAAAATCACTCATGAAGCTACAAACGTTCGCTTACAGAATTTTGTTGTGAATGACAGAATACTATACATAATTTTAGTTTACAATAAAAATAAGAAGTACTATTCTAAGATTGAGCAATTGTTTTATAACGAAACTATTTTTCATTATGGACTACATTATAAAATTATAAGTTCATCTATTATAATATAGAGTGTGACAATAATTAATATACCCTGAATGTTGACAACGAAATTTCCCTACTATAATAATATATACATAAGAACTATAAGTATTTTAAGTACATATTTAAGGTTTTTAATCAATGATCATTTGACAATCGTAATATTTGCTCATTTGACAATTTGTAGATAAATCTTAGATAAATAATGTATCTCGTCATCAATCAGCTGTATCAACACATATTGTTCAATAATTAAGTTTTCTCTAAACGGAATAATTTGTACATCGATGGAAATAAGTTCTTTGGTATTTCCATGTTGTTCGAAGCTGCAATAAAAACGATCACACGACATTACCGACGCTATTGATTCGAGGCTTAAAAATTTGCTCCAGTGCATTTTTATCTGTGGTAGCTTAATCGTTCCCATAAGCAAATGCATACCAATAAATTGCATTATCTCATATGGAGTGGTGCGCTTAAACACTTTGGTAGATTGTTGTTTTTGTTGTGCACTCAAGATTGTATATGTAACCATTCTAACATGCAATTTGTTTCAAAAAAATTTTATAAAATAGCTGAATGGCGTTTTAGTTGACACATCAAATTCAGTATCTCTGGATAATTGGTGTGTAGACGGATCAAAAAATTCAAATAAACTGTTTTCAAACTTCTGCCTTCTGTATTGTATATCTCTTTTCTCGGTAATATTATATAGAAAAATCATCGACAAATTCAAAAACAAAAGCATTATCTTCGAGAATTATGGCCTCACTGTGGCTATCCAAACATTTCGGTTTATACTTGAAGATGATGGAGCTTACATTTTCAACATTTGTATGCATAATTATTTAAAATACTAATTTTATTTATAAATACATTAATAAAATAATGATACGGTAATATTTAAATTTTGATTTTTAAAACACTTACCACGAATAGTTTTTATGCTTTTTACCTTTCATCACTATCAGAGTGCTACTGACGTTTGATATAATTTTTTGGGTCAAATAACAAACAAATAACAAACGATAACAAGTAACGATCAAATCAGCCAACACACTAACAGATAAAAAACGCATTATTAGTGCATTGTTTCCACAAAAGAAGGTTTGAAGTGCATATACGCAATTGTGTACAAAACGAGTCAAAAGGTTAAATTAAAATACAAAATATAAATTTATATCTTAATTAAAATGTATCAACAGTTCACGGTGCACATTGCTTATAACCTAAATAATTATTAGCAAGGTGGAAAAATAGGTAATTATATGCGCGAAGTCAATACTATTCATTTAGCAAAGTTTAATAAAATATCTACAAGTAAACAGAATTTGTATACTTATATTTCACTCAAGCAATAATAACAATATTTCACAAATAAAATTAGTTTACAAATATTACATGCACGAAGTGAATTTTTCGATAGATTTCCACATTTTTTAATTTATATTTTAAACAAATTTCCCGAATTTAAAAAGGAATTTCAACAAAAAAAAACTAAATTCGAAATGAATTAAAAAACGCATATTTTGTTTCATTTTTTCGTAAATTTATCTTAGTTCATTTTCAAATTAATTTAAAACATGTAAATTTATTTTATTTCATTTTTTACCCACTTTTCTTAATTCATTTACAAAATGAATGGAAGATGATTATTTATATTATCTCGTTTTTTAATGAAGAAGAAAATATACTGGTATGAGAATTACCTGTGACTATTTTATTTGTATGGGACAAATGCCTGAAATGACTGAAAAAACATATCACACTTTAATGTGAATTATTTGATAAAGAGAAATTTGAAATGTAATACTTTATTTAATTTTTAATTCAAAATTGTATTTAAATTATAGTATTACTTATTTCAAAATGAATATAAAATTATATATATTTTTTGAATACTTTTTTATAATCATTTCCTAAATAATTTTAAAAAACATATTAAAACATAGCTTCTTTTTTTTTTTTTTTTTCTTAAAATATTTTGAAAATGAATTAAAAAGTACACATATTAAATCAACTTTTATTATTTCTATCAACTTTTCTTAAATCATTTTCATATGGAATTAAAAACACTTATTTAAATTCAGGAAAAACACTTTTCTTAATTCAACCTTTTTTAATTCTGGTGGCCTAGTTTAACCTAAAATAACTAAATAATTGGTAATAATTTATGACGATTGGAAATGGTCATAAATCTTTTTTATTTTAACAAATTAAAAAAAAATAATAACAATTTTATTATTGTCTACTGTAGAAATTAAAAAATTATTCACATTTCGCAAAAATGTCAAAAATGAAATATTTCGATTTGTAACACTCTTTGAGACAAGTATCGACATATTATGTTTTTAGTTTAAAATGAAATACAAAATGCATTTACAGTAGAATCCGTTTATAACTAACTCTGTTTATAGTGAATATACGCTTATTATGAACGATTTACTCAGTCCGTTGAATTTTATATGAAGCATTTTTTTTTATACACTAGCTATAACGAACTTCGTTTATAAACCTATAGTGACCACTTAAAATATCCCATAAAGCAAAGTGTATATAAAAAAACACACGGATATAACGACCTTCGCAATTTTGTACATCCCCGTTATTACTTTAGTTTTAACACATCCATTATAGAAAACAGCTGTCAACTGTACGGATTACCTTTTCATCGTGTTTTCTCATTTGTTTATTAATAAATTAAGACAGTTTTAACTTTTTGAACTTAATTTTTAATCGATCTGTGTCTTAATATTGTTTTTGAAGTGTTGAAATAATATTTTTTAAATTAAAATAGAAGGTATGATCAATAAAATTTGTAAATTTATTTTCCTAAATTCGGCCTCAAACATTTTATAGATGGAACGCAAACGCAAAGCTATATCAGTCGAAACAAAATTAAAAATTTTAAAAACTGTAGACGAAAATGAACTAAGTTACCAATCGATAGCTGACAAATTTAATTGCGCAAAGAGTTCAATAGTATCGACATATTATGTTTTTAGTTTAAAATGAAATACAAAATGCATTTATTTAAATATTTGATATTTCAAATCATTGGAATAGACTGCACGTCGCTTATAACCTAAATAGTTTTTTGATCATTGGAAAAATAGATTATTACATGCGCGAAGTGAAAATTAAGATTTATTTAGTAAAATTTATTAAAATAACCACAAGTTAACAGAATTTATATAATTAAATTTCACTCAAGCATTAATAATTTCCAAAAACAAAATAAGTTTACTATTATTACATGCAGGAAGTGAATATTTCCATTGTTATAGTTATATATATGTATTAGTTAAAATTAAAATACAATATGCATTTATTTAATATATAAATGCAGATACAAAAATATTTTTGCGATTTTAAGTTCATTAAACGACCGTGTGTTTTAATGTGAAGCTCTAGTATTTGTAGATAAACAGGGTTAGAGCAGTTACATAAGCAAATAAACCAAACAGATGTTCCATATCATCAGGAAAACACACCTCGTTTGAGCTAATAACTTGTTAAAAGTGCGCTCATATGTGGCGGAAATCAGTTTTAGACATTCCACAACATATAGGAAGGGAACTAATCAAACTCCTGTAATTTTATTTAAACAAATAACCTTACGCCGGAATAGCGTTTTTTTCAGGAACCGGGGAGTCCGGTAGAGGAAGCATTTACTTGTAACAAGTGTAGTCAAAGATTTTCGCTAACAATAATCCTTACGTCAATTTTAATGAAAGAGTTTAGTTTTCCTTCACTATATAAAATTTATAAGAAACGAGCTAAACTGTTTTTGAACACTGCGTGTGAAACAATTCTTGCACTTCACTGTTTGGTGCTGAGCTGTTCTGTATCGCACCTTGTCCTTCAATCATTTTATGATATATTTCTTGTAAAATACATAGAATACTCGAATTAGTCTGAATTCGTAGGCATCTAAGTTTTACTCCTGAAATCGCGGTATAGGCGAGTGAAGTCAACTTTCCAACTTAAAGAATTCAAAATCGGAATTATTTGTTCTTTTCTTTTGTATCATTTTCAAAATAAAATAAGACATGTTTATGTAAACAAATATGACCTTTCGCATAAAAAATATACCAGACATAATTAAGCAAACCGCGTATACGTTTTAATTACGATTCTATCACTGCGTAAGCAATAAAATTAAAATGCATTAAAATATTGAGATTACCACACCTTCAATATGCTACGGTGTAGTTGACATTGATTGCGCTTAATATTGAAATAAATCAAAAAAAATATTATTTTTTAAGTTGCTAAGGATTTAACTTTGAGGTGAGTATTATGGAAAATATTACCTATATGTTGATGATAGAAAAAAAGAAAAATTAATTGAAATGTTATTGCAATTAGTCGTAATTTTTTATATTTCTAATTGAATCTAATTACTTCCTGTATTTTTTTATTGAAGTTCATATTCATTTTGATTTCTTTTTTGGTTTACAAAATTAATTGTGCAGCCAATGAGATCACTATATTGATACATTGTGTAAATAAAGAAAATGATATTTACTCTCCGTCTACATTTGCGAAGACGATCTATTTTCTCAGCAACAACGAATAGCGTAAATTTTTAATTTAATTCAAACTGTCAACATTGCCTTTCATATTGCTGCATTATTTTAATTATTTTCTAGTTTGACATTTATTGATATAATTTCTAACGATAATTGATTTATATTATTTTCGTCAACGGAAGCAGAACTTCTTCTACACATACGATGTTCCACTCAGATGTCGCCCGCGTTCATAAGTATATGTTTAGATTCATCAAAATGATTAGTTGAAAGGTCATTATAGGACTGAAATAATAAATAAAATTCCCCGATATCCGGAATTTATTAAGTTGCGCATAGCAGCACTAACCGCAATTATAATAACTTATTGCTTGATTAATAAGCAATAAATAAGCAATAATACTTGCTAAGCGGTACATGCGGCGGTTTGTTTTTATACAAATGTACTCACTAAATTAAGATTATTCAATTAAAATCACAATATTTAATCGGTCCATCGGTCGATTTAAATAATAATTTTCCATCGATACAATAAAATGACATTTTTTTATCACACGTTTACCTTCGCAAATAATGTCGATCATTTATTAACGCATGCACAAGCATTATATGATAATTATAGTCACTCCATATATTAAAATATCTACGGCATTAACCGTGCGTGGCAGCTTTGGGACGGGTACATCTTACTACTCACTGGATTCGAGTTTATCTTTACAATCTTTATACCTACCTCAATTAAAATGCCAAACACTTAAGTACCGACTTTATAAAATAATGTCCACTAACATTACAAAGTTGCAAACTAATATAAAATGTTAAGTCCTAATCAATAAAATTACAAAATTTATTAATCGTTATACGATAATTAATTTTATTTTGAATAAATTCACAATTTATAGATGACAGGAGTACTAATTTTCTGTGAGAGGCATTTATTTTGCATAAACATCGTTTGTGGGCTGAGCGTCTAATAAAAAATGAAATTTGTCAAGTTAGACAAATTATTATTATTATCTGCTGATTGTAAATTACTACTCTCTGATGAGTTCGTGTGATATTGAAATTTTAAGTTTAGATATTTATTTGTAAAACATCGCTTGCTCGTAAAATTGGTTTGCTGGATTGCGAAATTCGAAAAACACAATAAAACAAGAGATTTAGCGGAGTCAATGCAACGTGGTTGAGATAGAATTGGATGCCTATGTTATTGTCGACAGTAAAAGAATCAACTACTTTCAAAATTTATCGGATTCACTACATCAAACACATCAGAAAATGTAAGGGAATTACTCTACAAATGGAAACATGGAACGTGTTAAGCCTTTCAACACCTAGATATCTAGAGAATCTTCCAAATGGGGCGGAAATTTACATATTGGACGTACTTGCACTACAAGGACGTAAATGGTCTGGAATTGTGATATGTAATACCTCTAATGATTAGACTCTCCACTCCAGTGGTCACCAGAGCGAAGGAGCGTTTGTAGTCAGTTTTCTCTTGCGATGAGTACAGCAGATACTATCGACATCCGTAAACAAATCTGATAATGTCAAAAGTTTATTCTTTGTTTAGCTGAAAGAGATCATGAGTAACACCCTGCACCATCATTTCAAAATTATTGTATATCACGCTTTAGTCCGTATAGCTTGTTTCAACTAAGTAAGGCAACGGCGAATAGACCATGGAACTGGCTACAACATATTTAAAGTACGCAATTTCAACCAAATACAAGAAAAATACCTATAACTTTCTCGTCGTCCATTCCTAGCCCAGCGGTAAATACAATTAGAGGAAACTTCACGCTTGTGTACACAATTGTGAATATTTTGTTCAATCCTAAATATCTTTATAAGTGAGTGTAATATACTTTATTCGTATTAAACGATAAAGATAAAATTTAACTTGTTATGTGAATTTTCCATACAATTTTCCCAAACATCCAATCTAACAGAAAATCATCATCTTTTGAAAAGTTATTGAAGCAATACGTTGTAAGCGATTTTCCATCTTTATTAACCTGAAAATACACTTAGTATTTGGTGGAGGTTTTCCTGGGACATGGGAGAATTTCATGAAAAATCGCTTACAACGTAAATTTATCGTATTGTGAATTGAGCATACTAAACACCCTTAGCCCCTATAACTTTTCAAGGGATGATGATTTTCGGTTAGATTGGATCCTTGTTAACCCGAAAGTTCACTTAGTATTTGGTGGGGTTTTAAAGGATTTTTTGTATTAGAAAAATTATTTAAAGCATTAAAGTAAATTTATTTACTTCATTTTATATAAATTATAATTTACTCGTTTATACGAAGTTTTTCGCACATATTGAAACAAAAAATGGCTGATTTAATTTTTTAGGAATGTTAAGGAAATACTTCACTCCCATGAAGAGATAGCTTAAAGAAGAAATTAAAAACTTAAAATACTGTTTTTAACCACTGACCAGTGTATCACTTTGAGAATGATCTATGGGAAAATAATTTTGAGTACCGCAAAAGTCTTTAAACAACGCTCATGTATCTCAGAATTTAAGAAAAGCTTGTTTTTTTTTGGGGTTGAAGAGACTCTGTTCAATCGCTTCGAGATAACATCAGTTGTGGGACAGGCGGTAGCGTACAACTTAATACCACTGAACGGCCACTAAAGTAAATGTCAATTAGCACCAAAGAGCATCCTTATAATAAATCTCGGTGCATGCGACCAATACTTTGACAACGTAGATTAAATAATTCAGATTACTCATTTAAAACATTAACAAATTACGTCCGGACAGATTAAAAAATAATTTTATCTTTATTCAAAATAAAGGTCATTTATGGTCCTGGTAAAGTGACTTAAATCGAATTTCAAATTTGAATAAACATCGAAATCAAACGTTTGCTTGAAGACCCTTACCTTTTACTCAAAATTATTCATCTATTGTTATTTTCTTATTCTACAAATTTATAAAATGTAAGGTTTTTGGTTGTTAAATCTTTTGTATGTTTAAACCTCTTCACTATTGTATGCTTGTGATATTTAATTTGTTTGATTTTCTTTGGTGTTTGTGACTAGTATTCTGTGGAGATTTCGGTCGAGATCAATTTAGATGTTCTGGTAAATTTTTTTATATATTTCATTTGAATGCTTCAAAATTTAAACTCACAACAAATATTACCTCTGAAGACTCAGCTCGGGTTTTTGCAGGTTTGTAAAATAAATCATGTTACCATTTCAATGCATATCCAAAACACGATAGCGTTTTGTTTTCGGTAAAATCTTTTATTACGTAACTTCATAATTATAATGCCGAAACAAGGAGTAACTAAATATTGTAATCAATTAGCAAAGAAATCGCGCTTCCTGTATAGAACGATATATGAAATTATAATAATTAGTTTGCTTCAAAACTAAGTTAGCTGTAACTGAGAATAAAAAGTTTGTAAAGAAATAGTAGCGAGCTTAACAGTCACCGGTATATTATTCAGCACAAGTCACTATCGAAAATAATCAAGGAGATCTTGCAATTAGTGATCAACGATCAGAACCGACAATACGTCGAGAATGGACAGGACCTGCTTGCTAACTGGGAAGCTCATAACTAAAAGGTTCAAAAGTGGAATAATTCCGTGTCAGAAAAATACGGCTAAACCTCAGAACGAACACAGTTAATGCATTCCAAAAAATTTTCTCAATTTCTCTACCGTAGTTCCAGGGTCATTAGAGACTTTAACTGAAATTTTAAAACAATAGTTGGACTTAAAGAATTGTTACGATTCTATTGACGCGGCTTATAGCTAAACAAATGTTTAAGAACGATATGCGTATCGATCAACAAGACAACAGCAATTTAAAATTATTATCGTAAAAGTTCGTTGACCTTAAAATCTCATTAGATTACAAAAAATGATTTTTTGTTGTTAGGAATTCTGGTTTACTAGTAATATTTTTATTGCGTCTTCACACCTAAATTTGACCTTGCTTACAAATACATAGAACAACACTAGTTGAATGGAACGATAATTACGGCCAGTCATATACAAACTATTATTATACTCGTATATTGGCTCTTACGCTATAAAACAACGTACACAGATGGCCATCAAATTCCGCAAGGATCTTCTAATCGACAAAAAATATTCAAAATAGCTTCAATTCAAATAGTAAAACTGCATGAACGAATTTATTTACTTATCAAAACTGGTAATTTCAAATAAAGTTTAAAAAACGAGCTAAACTATTTTCATTTGAAATTTAATTTAGAATCATTTTATTTTTTTAATTCTTTTTTCGTAATGCTATATCCTTTTCAAAATATAAACAAGAAACGAAAAGGCTCTTCAATTGAAGCTGTCATTTCTGGTGGACAGAGTATCATTTTTCATCAAGAGACAAAGATCCGTACCGGGACCGTATTTTTGCGGATATTTTTTGCCTCTCTCGCAATTGAATGTCTTCTATTAAATTGGGGAAATCTGTCAATAAAGATACCACAAAACTTTCGGTCGAAGGTGTTTTACCAAATAAAAATTATTCGATTACCTGCCAACTTAATATTCCAGCTCAAACATTTACACGCTATCTATGTTAATATCATCAGTGTCTATTACATGTAGATTCAGTAAATTAGAGCGATTTACATTACCATATCTCTGAATTTATAATTGTTCCGGGTAGGCCGGCAATTTCCGTACGTAATCGTTGAAAGTAGACATCGTTCCTGATGCTAAAACAACAACATTTTAATTGTAAAGGCTTGTTGTTGTTTCCTACAAATATGTTTAATCGTTAATCAACTGTTTACTTATAATAAAAAATTTCTTAGGTTTGCGATAAATAATGTTGATTGTTCATTAAACAAATTCATCTCTTTGAAAGAGAAGATATCAGAAACTTCACAAATTTGATACCACGTCAATCAAGAGATAAAACATATTCTTAAATTCCCTCTTTATACTTGGAAAAATGTTTAATAGATTTTATGTTAAAATTTAATAAATTTCAAAGTTAAACTACCCGAATAAAAAAAAACATTGACATGACTTTGAGTTGCAGTTTAAAAGCAGGCTTATATTATGTATAGGCTAGTTGTTTGTCGAAAAACACATTGACTGGTGGCGCCATTTATTGCTAAATTCCGGTTTTATATTTACACACCTAGTATATGTCTCATAGTCTTAATTAAAATACATAATGTATTTATGTTGTAGCTAAATTCAAATGGATCAATAAATCATGAAATACACTACACATTTACACATATAATGCAAATTCGAAAAACAAATTTTTACAAGCACGAAGTGAATATTCATGTTATGTCACATTTACCGAACATACATATATACTAAAATTTCACTCAAGCAATAACTATAATATTTACACAAATAAAACTAAGTTACAATTATTATATGCAGGAAGTGAATAATACAGTTATATATGTTTTATAGTTTAAATTAAAATACAAAATTTATTTATTCGAAAAATGTTAATAAGAAAAACCGTTTATTACATGTACGAAGTGAATATTAATATTCATTAAGTAAAATTTATAAAATAATCACATGTTAAATTTCATCCGAGCAATAATAGTAATTCTTACACAAAAAAATAGATTACAATATATTTTACATGCAGGAAGTGAATACTTCCATTGTTACAGTCATATATGTCTTCAGTTTAAATTAAAATCCAAATGAATTAATTTGAAAAATGCTAATAAGTAGAAAGATTATTACATGCACGAAGTGAATATTGATCTTCATTTAATGCATTTTAATAAAATTACCTCACGTAAACAGAATTTATAAACTTAAATTTCACTCAAGCAATAATAGTAATATTTACACACATAATTACAATTATTATATGGAGGAAGTAGATCAGTCCATTATTACAGTCATATAAGTTTAATAGTTTAAATTAAAATACAAAATGCATTTATTTGAAAAATGCTAAAAATAAAAATAATATTAACATTAATATTCATTTAGTAAAATTTGTTAAAATAACCACACTATAATAGAATATTATACCTAAATTTGACTCAAGCAAAAATAAGTAATTTGTACACATAAAATAAGATTAAAATTATTGCATGCACAAAGTAAATCTTTTCATTGTAACAGTTATTTATTTTTTTATTTGAAAAATGATTATTAGAAAAACTGATTATTACATGCACGAAGTGGAAAATAACATTCATTTAGTAAATTTTATTAAAATTAAAACAGAATTTATATACATAAATTTTACTCAAGCAAGAATAGTAATACTTACACACATAAAAAAAGATTACAATTATTATATTCAGGAAGTAAATCAATCCATTGTTATAGTTTAAATTAAAATAAGAAATGCATTTTTCTACAAAATACTAAATAGAAAAACCGTTTATTACATGCACGAAGTGAATATTTATAATGTGTTAAAATTACCCCGAGTAAACAGAATTTATATATTCAAGCAGTAATAGTAATTTTTGCACAAATAAAATTGAATTACAATTATTACATGCAGGAAGTGAAAATTTTCATTCTTACAGTATATGTATTATAGTTTAAATTAAAATATAAAAGTTATTTATTTGAAAAATACTAATTAAAAAAATCCGGTTATTACATACAAATAGTGAATATTAATATTCATTTAGTAAAGTATATTAAAATTATTACAAGTAAACAGAAATTAAATTCTAAAATTTCACTCAAGCAATAATAGTAAAGTTTCACGAATATAATTAAATTACAAATTTTACATACGGAAATGAATACTTTTACTACTTCTGTACTAGAAAACAGTTTATTACATGCACGAAGTGAATACTAATTTTCATGTAGTAAAATTTATTAAAATATGTGTATACTTTAATTTGTGTGTATACTCAAGCAATAATAGTATTTTTTACAAAAATAAAATTTAAATGCAAATATTACATGCAGGAAGTGAATTTTTTATTTATTTAGAATAATTATAATCCACAGGATAAAAAAATCCCTAATGATTATTACAATATAATTTCAAGAGCTTAAAATTACACAATAAAAATAAATTAATCACAAGTCGATTGCATAAAATCTCAAAATTTATAAAATTTACACTTTTATATCTGCGTATTGCATAAAATTACCGAAATTTCACTAAAACACGACGAAGATTAAGTCACTTCAAACATAGAAATTTTAAAGTTATCTTTCAGTTTATTTTTGAAATAAGCTTTAGTCATTCCGAAATCAAAAATATCATAGAAATCGTTAAAGTTCGCAATCATAAAATAAATTGGTTCGTGTACTAAGTTATTGGAACGATGAAAATCCGGTACCAATAAAGATTTTGTTCGTTTTTATGGAAGCATAAATATTCAAACGCAAAAGTATACTATAAATGGACAATCAATCCTTGCTTCCAAAACATCAGCCACAAATAAAGCCGCAGCTAAACAACGTCTGATTGAGAAGGGCTCTAAATGTAAAACGAAACATCACGTATTGTAACTAGGTATATAAAGAAGTTTATCCAAATACGTCAGTCGTCTGCCCATGTTAAAGAGACTACATTTAAAAAAGGTTTGTCGAGTAATTTTCTTTGAATTTTTCTATTCGTTCAATATGTACATTATAATAAAGAGCCCATACGACTATAGCATATTCTAAATTTGACCTAACCATTGACGAATTTAAGATTTGAAGAGTCCTCGTTTCTTTAAATTATTTAAAGAGATGCTGAATAAAATCAAATAAAGATGACGATTTTGATATTATTTTATGAATATGCCGAATAAAATTCAGTGTGGGGTCAAACGTTACTCCGAAGTTTGTGATTTAGTTAACCCGAGCTAATGTTTCGCTATTAATATTATAATCCAAATTTATCAGAGTTCTTTTCCTTGAGAAAGGCATAACAGCACACTTCTTAGTATTTAACTTTAAATGCTTACTGCTACACCACAACGAATCTAGGTCAGATTGTAAATTATTGGCATCCGAGGGGTCAACAATGCGACAGAGAAGTTTGAGATCATCTGCATACATAAGTCCCTTAGAGTAACGCAATACATCCAAACTTATTTACAAATATTATAAATAATAGAGGACCAAGGTGTGAGCCTTGCGTAACACCGAAAAAAAACATTTATTTTATCTGATTTGACACGATTTAACTTAACATATTGAACACGGCCATATAGGTATGACTCTACCCAATTAACGAATTTTTCAGATAGTCCAAACTACTTGAGTTTATTTATGATGATTTGTTGTTGAACAGAGTCAAACGCTTTTGTGAGATAAACAAAACCGACATCAAGTTGACTCTGCGACTCAAATATATCAACAATTTTACGTTGAAACACAATCAGATTGGTTGTTGTGGATCTAGATTTGAAAAAACAGTGCTAAGATGTTGAAATGCATTTCTTTATGTTAAAAACAATGTATCTTGTCAATATGGCCTCAAAGTAAAGATTGATGATAAAATAAAGATACCTCTGTAATTTGCTACATTAGAACGATCACCTGCCTTAGATTGGAGTATCAGAAGATATTTTCCATCAATACTCCTGATGATGACCTACCAAGTCGAAATCAATCGAGTGATTTTTTAATCTTTTGAAAATATTCAAAATAATTTTGCGAAATAAAAAACAAGTGGTTAATAAAAATGTGTTTATTAAGTATATCAATATTAATATTAATATCATCATCACCAGAAATTAACCACCAATCAATGTTACATAAAGATTCACTTAACCTGGAAATATTACCATTCTTATTGTCATAATATATTATAATTTTTCAAGAAATAGGAATATCAGAAGTATTGGGGGTACAAATTGAAAATGCGGGATTGATAACAGATGGCGTTACTAACGCTATACGCATCAGGCAGTACTGTGACTATGTTCATGTCAAAGCTACGTCTTATAGCTTTAATTTTCAGTATGTGTCAATTTGTCGCAGTGTCAAATTCATAGTTTTTTTGAGCTCTCAATATGTCGAGTTTCGTGCCAACAAAACAGCATTTGCGGGAAGTTTTAATTTACTTCTTTAATTTGAAGAAAAGTGCTGCTGAAGCACATCGATTGGTCTCCGAGGCTTATCCGAGTCATGTTCCATCGGTTTCAACGTGCGAGAGATGGTTTGTGCGGTTTAGAAGTGGTGATTTTGACGTTGAGGACAAAGAGCGGCCGGGCCAAGTGAAAAAGTTTGAGAATGCTGAATTGGAGGCAATACTCAATGAAGACTCGTGTCAAACTCAACAAGAGCTCGCAGATTCATTGGGAGTGACACAACAAGCCATTTCCCATCGTATAAAAGCCCTCGGAATGATCCAAAAGCAAGGACATTGGGTGCCGTATGAGCTGAAGCCGAGAGACGTCGAGCGCCGTTTTTTTGCATGCGAACTGCTGCTCGAACGGCAAAAACGGAAGGGTTTTTTGCATCGCATTGTCACTGGTGATGAAAAGTGGATCCATTACGATAACCCGAAGCGCAAAAAATCATATGGTTACCCCGGCCATGCATCATCATCGACGGCCAAACCAAATATTCACGGCGCCAAGCTCATGCTCTGTATTTGGTGGGACCAGCTGGGTGTGGTGTATTATGAGCTATTGAAATCGAACGAAACCATCACAGGAGCACTATACCGAACTCAATTGATGCGTTTGAGCCGCGCACTCAAAGAAAAACGGCCACAATACGAGCAAAGACACGACAAAGTAATTTTGCAACATGACAACGCTCGGCCACATGTTGCAGCGCCGGTCAAAACATACCTACACACGCTGAAATGGGAAGTCTTACCCCACCCGCCGTACAGCCCAGATATTGCTCCTTCCGATTACCACCTTTTCCGATCGATGACACATGACCTAGCTGACCAGCGCTTCCATTCTTACGAAGAAGCCCAAAAATGGGTCGATGACTGGATAGCAGCCAAGCCGGCCGAATTTTTTCGCGACGGTATCCGTAAATTGCCAGAAAGATGGGAAAAAGTTGTGGCTAGCGATGGACAATATTTTGAATAATTCATTTGTTACCATTTTTTCAGAATAAACGTTCAAAAATAGAAAAAAATCCCGCATTTTCAATTTGTACCCCCAATATAATAATTTCTAATTGAGATTTCTATAGCCTTATAATCAAGACAATTAACAAATGGAAAGTAGTATTCAGTAAAATATAAGTTATCATGCAAATTTGAAAAAAACTAAATCTAAATACCGATCTCTATAATTGTTTATACAATTAATTAGATTTAAACCACACAAAGATACTGCGTCTTCAAAATTGTGCTCAATAGCTGATGTTACGTTAGTTGGTAATAAAAAATCGTGTTCGTGATACGATACAATTTGTGCCTACATTATCAAATTTACAAATCAGATTGTACATTAAATGCAGTAAAAATTGAATAAACTTCCAAACTGGTTCGCGGTGATATGTAGATGGTGACGGTTATAGTTGTTTGACAGAATATGTTAAGTTGAACAGTTCACATTCTATTGAAGGTGGAGTATCCAATGCTTGACTAGAAATGTTTCTATCAACTGAAATTAAAAAGCCATAATACTTCCATTGTTATACAGTTATACATAATTATTAATTTAAATCTAAAAACAAAACGAATTTATGTGAAACATGCTAATAAGAAAAACAGCATGCACGAATTGAATAATAATATTCATTTCGGTAAATTTGTTAAAATAACCACACGATAACAGCATAATATATACCTAAAATAACTCAAGCTAAAATATTACACATAAAATTAGTACATGCACGAAGTGAATCCTTCCAATGTTACAGTCATATATGTTTTTATTTGAAAAATGCTTATCAGAAAAACTACATTACATGCACAAAGTGAATAGATGTATATACATTTAGCAAAATTTATTAAAATTACCCCGAGTTAACAGAATTTATATAATTAAATTTCACTCAAATAATAATAGTAGGTTTTGTATAAATAAAATTAAATTACAATTATTACATGCAGGAAGTGAAAACTTATATTTTTACAGTCATATAAGTTTTATAGTTTAAATTAAACTACAATATTTATTTATTTTAAAATTGTTTATGAGAGAAACCGTTAATTACATGCACGAAGTGAATATTAATATTAATTTAGAAGAATTTATTAAAATTACCACAAGTAAAAAGAATTTAAATATTTAAATTTCACTCAAGCAATAATAGTAAAAATTCACATATAAAATTGAACTACAATTTTTTACATGCAGGAAGTGAATATTTTTACTACTTCTCGACTAGGAAAAGTTTATTACATGCACGAAGTGAATATTAATATTAATAAAGTAAATTTTTGTTTAAATTATCACACGTTACCAGATTTATATACTTAAATTTCACTCAAGCAATTATAGTAATATTTACACACATAACTTTAGATTACGATTATTGCACGTCGGATGTGAATCCTTCTAATGTTACAGTCATATATGTTTTCTAGTTTTAATTAAAATACAAAATGCATATAGCTAAATTCAAATGGATCAGTTGTATATGGAATATACTGCACATATATTGCAAGTGATGTGTTTATGTAAAAACAAGTCAAAAAATGAAAATTCGAATTTGTAGCAAACAGTTAAGAAATGTGGTTTGGATCACAAAGTTTGTGCTGTTAATAAAAGTTGTTGTTGTCAAGTACACACTATTGTATATATACAAATAATATGACATTCACTTTTCCAGAAGTCCACGAAACCAAACTGCCAAGAAAGAACTTGAGTAGGTCCTCATTATATTTTTTTAAGGGTTGTGTGTATTTGTACACAATGTTCCTGGGGGTTAAAATTTGGAAACCTCTTAAAATTTAAGAAAAATATTTGACATAAGTAAGGAAAATATTTTTAAAAATTTTTTTATTTATATAAAAAAATTTGGCGAAAAAATTTATTTTAAAAATAAAAAGATTATCCTTTCGATTTTAAAAACGAGACTTTTCGCCTTTAAAATAAATAGTATGTATATTTTTTTAATTTTAATTGTATATTTTTTTATTTTTACTGGTTTTTTTTTTTTCTCAATGTAAGAAATATGACATAACCTATACTTAGAAATCTATATTGAATAAAAATTGATTAAAAAATAATTAAATTGATAATTTCAAACTCATTTTATACAAACTATAGTCAATAATATTTGTAATTGATGAAACGCCATTACGCAAAAATGAGCCACTACTGTTAAACTACGTTAAACGCAGAAAAATTTGCCGTTGTGGTTAAAACTTAAAAATACGCCATTACACAAGAAGTGCAATATTAATGTTAATTGGAAATATGAAAAAAAAAAATTTATTAAATAATAATTAAACTGAATTTTTCGCTTACCGTTGAGAAATGTGATTCTATCAGCACAGTTTGTGTTGTCTTGTCAATAATAGTTTTGTTGTAAAAAACTACGCCGGTTCACAAGAAATGCACAATTACTAATAATTATTAACATAAAACATAAAACTTACGTCAAAAAAAAACAATAATTATTTATAATCATAATGATTTATTAATCTGCAGTATTAATTTTTCTTCCGAATTACCTACAACAATTATTATTCACATTAATGTAGGGCATTGAGACATTAATAAATTAACTTTTAGTTTCAGGCAACAACTGCAGATTGCATTTCTGGTCAAACACGTAGCACCAATTAATTTAGAAATATTTCAATAATTCATTTAAATTTAAATTTTCATCGACGGCATAATTATTTATAACTCTTTAAATACAGAAAGCTGCAAATTATATAATTATATTAAATTAAAACAAGAATGTATTGTATAATTATCAAACAGCCCTTAGTACAGTTGGCGACATTCGTCCGTATACCCTACAAACAATATTTTTTATGGAGAATATCAAAGACAAATTATTGGTTTCGACTGTACGTAAGTGTATTGCATTATCGACATTTAGGCGTGTATAAGATAATAAATCTTAAACAAATTTTATCTGAAAGCTCATTTTCTGTTATCATATTTATAACATTATCCTTATTTATTTAGATAATCAACACATTTTACTTCTCGGTGACTTTAATGCTCATAGTATTTGCAGCAATGATAAATGGTTAAAACTTACAATTTTAGGGAGTCAAGTAGCCTAATATTTGGTTTAGATATTCCCGCATCTTAAGTACTAACCCAATCGTATAACTATAACTTCATTGGTAAAATACTTGACCTTATACTATCGAATTTGAGCAGATGCTCGAAAAAGGTCAGTTATTGTCTGGGTCCACCCGTTTAATGTTTTTCGAAAAAGTTTACTACTCAATACCTGCTTATACATAAACTGGGATCAGGAAATTTTCGCTTATCAGTATGACGTTCAGAGTGATATTCATTATTCTGCTCTTACTAAACACTATAATTTTAGTATTGGATGCACCCTCAGCATCTCAGTGCCGATAGCCATCATCCTATAATGGGTGACCTAGGCGATAATTTAAAGTGCGAGATAGGTTCCTCAGTAATAAGCCCATAATGACACTAGGCTCACAATTTTCTTCTTTTAAACGTACACTCAAATATCATATTCTATATTACCAGCCAAAACTGTGTAAACAGATAATTTCTAACACGCTGTGTGTTAAATAACAAAACTATAACAGTAAAATTATGACACATTGCAAATAGACGGAAAAGGTATCCCGTTATATCAATTATATAGTGGTAAAAGCAACATACGCTCAAATTTCCAAAAAAAACAATAATTAATTGCATTCTCCTATAATATATTTTGGTGTGCTCGATTGTCGTCATGTGCACAAAATATTAAATACATAAAAGTGAAATGGTTTCAAATCTAAATCTAAAAATCAGGATGAAATCAAATAATACCTAAAAATTTAAATCAATAAAAAAGGATCGCATATTGCGTGTTATTTTTTTGTTTTTGATATAAAAAGTCGATTAATGGAATATAAATTACAACTCCGCTCACCTTTCAAGTTCCGTTGCATCGAAACTAAAAAAAAATTAATGATCCCGTTTGGCATTTCAACTGTGTTGTTGGTGTAAGGATGCGTAATGAAATTGTGTTTTTTCTTGTATTATAGCTGTTCTTTTTTGTTTGCTCTACATTTCCAGAGAAAGCAACTCAAATAAAAATGAAATTAAAGATACCAACAACAATAATGAAAATAAATTCGAACCAGGAAATCGTAAAAAAAGATTCCTTTTTCATTTCAAGGTTAAGGTACACAACAATGCAAAAGATTTTAAATTTTTTAATATAATTAGGGATTGTGGAGGTCTTTTATTGTATTAATGTGAGATGAGTGTGTTGTTTTCGAGATATCCTTGAGTACCGTTAGTTTATTGTTATATCACAAGGTTTGGTCTAGTAAATATTATTCTTCCTTGTTTTGTATGAATAAGGGTACACGTTTTGTTTGTTCTGGATTGTGTTTTGGGATGAAATTGGAATTAGATTAGTATTACGCAATAACAGAAATATTATTGTTGTAAGGATGTGTGACGCTTTGAATTGTTTTGAGTGCTGGCGATTAGATTAAAAGCTTTTTAAAATTTCATTACCGTGTCGGCGATTAACAGAACTATTAGAATAATATAATCTGTTAAATGTTAAACGATTAAAAAATGACTTAATATAGATGTTTAAACTTAGACTAAAATGAATTGATAAATATATCAGAATTACTAATTAATTATTTATGGAAAAAATGTTTTTCCATATTTTGACACTCATTAGAAAGTGTCTGAAATTCGCTAATTATAAATTTAATTGCATACGAAACGTCTGGATAAGCACATGACATAAACTGAAATAAGTAATTACTAAATTATTATTTCATATTTATTTGGAAATTTGTTAGAATTTCTAAGTTTCAACCTATTTACAATAGAGTTCCACTTCACCCAGGACAAGCTTGCCTTAAAAAAATTCAGATTAATGGAATTAATATAATATCTATGAATGATAATGTCTAACACAAATCTTCGGCAAATACTAAATTTAACGATAATCTGGTAACGCTCACATTGTGGTTCAATGATTTTCAATCGACTCGGCGGCAGAATCCAGTTACAACAAATCTGAAAATATGTATTATTCCGCTATTAGTAATTTCAATAAATGGTTTCGCAAAGAAATACTTCGATTGGTGGAAACGATACGAGCCCTGTTAAAAATTTGCAGTATTTATAAGCACTTTAAAAGGCGGCTGAATTTCACCAACTGATTCATTAATCAACCAGAAGTGTGTTTTCTAATAGCGGATAACATTTAAAAATAAATGTACGGAGGCAACGATATTACATGCTGATTGGAAGGCATTTGCTGATTAGTTGTATTATAGTCATTCATCTCTCGTTCTACACAAAATAAGAAATATTATTTATATCCGAGCCATTTGTGCAACGTTTGGGATTGAAAGGTAGTTATGCGTAAGCATAGCAATCAAGTGATTTTGACAAATTTGTATCGGACATACTAAGGATATTGTTAGACTTTAAATTATATCCATATTTAATTCAGATTTAAAGATTGCATTAGATAAGTTTATTTTGCCTAGGATCACATCACTCCCCAAAATATTGGTACTACACTATAAATTCAACATTTATTAGTCAGTTACAACTGGTAAATATGCAGTGTTTAAGCCAATAAAATTTATATCCTCTCAGATTTGTTCACCTTAATCACACGGCACACACGGCATCCAGATACCTATAGTAAGTAGGCGCAAAAAGCTGTTGTAGTTGTATGTATATATTTGAAGTTGGGCGAAAAATGTTAACATCAAGTATCTGCCAAATATTTTGTATTTTCGATTTGTTAAATCACAACTTATTCTGTATGGTAACAGGCAAAACCGTCATATTTTATTGTCACCCCAAAAATAAATATGTCAAAAACTATCAAACCAGCATGATAGATAAATCAATTCTATCATCCTTCAGATAAATCATTCTAAATAATATATTTTAGCTCCGCAGCAATTTATTTTGAAGTTTAAGTAGAGTTGCTTTCGCTAATCCACTTAGCTTAGCTAAGAAATGTGAAAGCAACAACTTTTGGCTTTAATTTTTTAATGCGTTTTAATCTATCTCTGTTGGTTCATTTTCTTAATATTTATTTTAGTTTTTTTTATTTTATGAAATAGAACAAATTAAATTCGGTATTTTGCTATCAAATAACAAATGCTAAATTATTCTACAAGATAAACTTTTCGAGAAAAATAGAAAAAATAACGCCTTGCGGTAAACACCATAACCATAAAATGATTTTATTTCCCCTAATCCTAAAAATTTTTAACATTACATTCTAAAACAATTGGCTTGAATACAATGCAATTGTTGTTGTAATATTTTGAAAGCACCACAGCTTTAACTTTTGACTATAATTAGAATTTATGTTAAAGCATTAAACGACATAAACATGTGTTGGGAAATCGGAGGTTTGAGGGCTCCTCATAGTCTTTATTCCTATAATTCCTATAACCTAGAATGTCGAAACTGCACCCTTTGTCAGTTTTGTTTGGCTTCGTCGTTGTATTTGGGAAATAACTAATTCCTAAACCAACTGTTTCAAAAATAATTTTGTGCGTAAGTTTATTTTTTTCTTGTTCCCATCTGAATATAAGTTTGGCCAGATTACCATGGCCACTACTCCGCAAACATCTACTAATTTGCGCCATTGGCCACTTATTCGATTTACGCTTTACGTGCAAGTTGATCCAGAGTATCAACTCCTCCCTTCCTACAATTCTAGTGCAATATAATCGATGGCTTATTTTTGTAGTTTTCATCTAATTCGTCATCGTGATGAGATGAAATCAACTGAAAATAGATGAAATTAAGAAAACTGCCCGGTTTTTTTCGGGACATAGCTAACCAACGTCATGTTTTTTCGAAACCCGAACATACTTGTTTCTACTACTCTCCGTTTGTGTGTAAGAAACTATTTTGTAATGCATGCTTTATTTTTACGAAGAGTTCCAACACACGTTAGTCCCTTCGATAGTATCTCTTGTGTGCGCTCGTAACTTGTAAAGAAGTTATCAAACATAATATTTTGATTAGATTTCTCAAAGGGTTGGCACAATTGACTGACGATTTTATGGCCCAGTTTTTTCCTCGCTCTTGCCTCTTGTCCTATAAGTAAGGAATACCATACAGAGGACAATTGGTAGTGCTATCACAGATCCAAAAAATGTTCATCCCATATTTGTCGGGGTACGACGGAATATAGTGACCGAAGAATACTCGGCCTCTAAATGGTACTAATTGTTCATCAATGGTTATAGGTTTTTACCAGGCAAATAATGTTTCAGCAAGTTTCTGTTTATTAGTTCTGTTCTTGTTTATTAGTTCAAACTTATAAATTCATGTACATTTTGTAATACGTGTATAATTACATGGTGTGTATAAAAGACAAATTTCAGTAGGATATGCTGGAAATTGGTTGGAAACGCTATATCTCAAGTAAGAAAGTTTTGAAAAAAATAAATAAATGATTTTTGAATACAAAATACTTTTTTGGAGGAATACAATATGTTCAGATTATAATATAAAATATTTTGTGAGTATCGTCAATTTAAACTTGAAATGTGTGTAAAAATCACTTGCCAGTAGCAATAGGGTTAAAACCAATTACATATTTCGTTGAATGGTACTATCATCGGAATAATGACTATGGCCTAAGCCCCGGATTCTGCAATAAATGTTTATGTCGTATAACCCTCTGATCTATATCCGTAAATTACTTATATCCTTAAACTTTAAATCCATTTTTATTCAGGGGTCATACACCAATTTATCAGATACAGAATTAAAATTAAATTGCATATTTCGTTTTATTTAACTTTTTTGAGTTGACAGTAATATTTTTCTTTAATGATAGTATCACTACAGATTTATTTTGGGCTGACATTACAACATGGCGGTTCTTTTTTTGTTGACAGATTAATTTTTAGGTTGGTATATAGAAAAAAAAGTATTTTTAAATAATTTTGGGCTGACACTTGCCTATAGTCAAAGTCTGTATATTTTAGTATTGCTATCGATTTTTTTTGGGTTAGAATTTGGGCCAACTTCATATACATGATTCAGATAGCATGTTTTTTGTCAGATTTCAGTTCAACTTAAATCTGGTTCTCATTAAATAATAATTTTGTTTGAATAAAATCAATTGTTAGCAGATGTTATAACTGTCAACTTCCATATGAACGATTAGTCACGAGAGACCGGAAAGGCATCTCTGTAATATAATTTTAGTCTTAATGTGAAACGTTAAACTCAGTTAGTAGATGCGGTTTGTCAAAATAATTTCCATTATTCTCGCTTTCATTCGTCGTTTCGTGGAAAATTGTCGAACTAGGGCTAACGGTAGACATAGAAACGGAGTCCTTAAGCAGAAAGCCTTAAAAGTTGTTGAAGTGAGAAATAATATCTAAATTATATTCAAAATTAAGGAACGTTCCGGAAAATAATCAAATATTACAAAAATTGAGATTTAACCCTTAGTGCGCCGATAAAAGGAATTTTGGCCAAACTTGGTGATTCGACGGAGCTCAATGAGTTAATCTAGTTTAATATTAGGCCCTATTTTGAAAAATTAATAATTTTCCTGGAAAATCAAAATATATTAATGTGTCATATATGACACAAAATGTAGTAAGGACTAAAACTAAATATTTCGTTTCGAATTCAGTAGTTATATATTTAATCACAAAAAAAATCACATAACTAACTCATTTAGTGTAAAATAAAAAAATAAAAAATGAATTTCATATCACAGCACTGTTGCTGCAGTCTTATTAATAATTAATTTATAGGTTTGTTTACTTGTGAAAGTCCATAAAACAGTTTCTTGTCGCATTTAAGCATAAGCTGACTTTACATTTCGAGCATTTTATAAAAGTTTGCTCCTTACACGACGGTTATTTGCAGCGCGTTCGCTTGTCCCATATTGCAAAGTGCTCTACTCTATCGATTCTAATATCTTTAATCGGAACATTTTGGGCTGATTTTTTTCGAGTCTTTGTCATTAATGCTTGGTTTACTCGTTTTGATGAACTAGCTGATGCTGGTTTTTCATAGGAGCCAACTAAACAAAGGCCTTTCGCTACATCGGTCCAAAATTGGAGTAAAGTCATTGCTGGCATATTTCTGGAAGCGCACAGTTGCTTGTAAATAATCCACGAGTTTACTACTGATACATCCTGAAAATGGAAAAACATCCGTAAGTACCATTTTGACGATTTAAATTTAATTCTGTATCGTCCGATAAAGCTGTCATGCGAATCGACACCTCCCACGTGCCGGTTATACTCTTTTACTATATTAGGGCATTAAATATTTATCGATTTCCTTTTGGTTTTATCCCATCTCAGTACAGTTGAAGTAGAAAGCGCTGCGCAATAAAACGATATTAGGGTAACACTTTTATTATCCTTCCAGTGGACGAGCAACATTGGAACATCGTCAAATGTGGATGGATATACTTCTCGTAAAACCCACTAGCACTTCTCTGCATTTCTATCTCTGTTTTTAATTTCGAGTTCAGTATGTGGTTTCTTCTGATAGTACCAATACTATGAATACCATCTTTCTGTAAGTACATAATGAGAGGTACTGTAGTGAAATAATTATCACAAAATACAGTATGATTCAAGTGTCTTGGTATTATACGACACGTTCTCGACACGTTTTACATGTTTTCTTGACCCGAGTATATCTCGAAATTGTACATATAGCCTATGATAATAGATAAATAATTTAGTTTCGAGAAAACATACTTTTATATTTCACATTTAATATAAGCCTACTATTTACCAGAAGTGCCCCCTGTTAAAGCAAATATCTTGAATCCCCACTTATGCGGCTTGGATGGGACATACTGCTTCATATAACTTCGAGGTTTCGTGCTGCAAATTTGCTCGTCTATTGAAAGATTTGCTTCCAAACGCGTTTGTAAAAATTTTGTTTTTTAAATATTAATGAATGGTCGGATTTTAAATAACCTATCATGATTTGGGTGTTCTTTTGGCAGCATTAAATGGTTGTCGGCGAAATGCAAATTGTTTTTTATTTTAATAAATGTCTTTAATGACATTGCATCCTGCACAATTTTGTTGCCAACATCTGGATCCCAGTAGAGTCTCGTATTCGGTAATTGATGAATTGACGATAGAATGCAGATGCCCAAAAATTTCTTAAGTTCCAATTTAGTAAGTGTGTATGGATTATAAATATTCTTACGAGCGCTGTACAGGTTAGTTTCATTTAGAATCATATCTATCATTTCATCATCAAAAATATAATTAAAAAATGAGAGTGGTGTCTCAAGTTCTAAAATATTTGATGGTAGTGATGCATCGCCTTTGAATTGGGCTGAGTTGGACTCGATTTCAAGCGGTGTATTTTTCCAAATCAGTTTTTTAAATCTCTCTCTCAGATTTTTCAACTCAACTTCCTCATTTCGCACATCATTTCCATTTTCAATATTTCGTCCATAATCCATATCATCAGCGTCAAAAATATATGCATCTTCCATATTTATATCATTAGCGAACACGACAGGAAGTCTCGATGTTTAAATTTGCGATTAATTCATCGTTATTGTTATCACATTCTTCTGTTTGCTTGTGGTTGAAATTGCTCCCTCCTCCTCATTGTCTTCTTCAAGATCATCTTCACTGTTATCAGACCACTCCTCTACAATTTTTTCAATCTCTTCTAGAGTCAAATATTTTTTTCGAGACGACATTATTGCACAACTTTATCATAACAGTCCTAAAATGGAAATTCGTCTAATGGTTATGAATATAAATTTACTAAAATTAGAAAGTGAGCATATGACACATTAATGAAAAATTTCTTAACTATAGTTTTTGTGTCAAATATGGTACATAAATTTTACTTACCAATAACTAAACAAATAATTCAGGATTCGTTGAGGAAATACAATCAAAATGATTAATACTTATTGAATTATAATTATAATTCATTTGTAAAAGGATAATACTTTTAATTATATTTTATTTTTATATTTGAACACGAGACCATTACAGAAAACTAAAACCATTGGATTCCCGCCAATTTTAATGAATAAATGTCATTGCCATGTAAAAGTAACTCACGCATACAAACGAGTAAATCCTTCTACAGACCAACCCGGCTAATATCATCTCGGTTAATATCACGACTCGGTTATAATCATTAATACTTAAAATCCACTTTCCAATCTCTACTAAATTACATACATTTTACCCCGTTCCGCTTATTATCACAAACATTTTCTTTGTTTTTGGCTCAAAATCGTTTTAAATCATGATTCTCCTCTCATGATATAATATTACAATATAATGCGCATGCGAATTTGAAATGTTTATTTTCGTTACGTTTCGATTTTTTTGATGTATTCTTCTCCAAGTATAATAAAAATGGTCCCTCCCACACTCTACTTCTTTTAAGTATACTTCTTACTTCAAAATAAGTCGTAATACATTTTTTATTGCTATATTTCTCTCTTGAAAATAAAATTTAAACTAAAACCTACATGTAAAAAATGGCTTTAAATTTTTTTAATTTAATTTTTGTTTGAGTTTGTAGACAAATTTTTTGTTGAAAAATGAGTCGCAATTTTATAGGTTTAATAGGTAAACGGGAAAAGAGACGAAAAAAAATAGTTTTTAGTTTTTGATCTGTTATTGAGACAGAGATATTTTTGCACCATTAAAAATAGTTCGCTAATGGATTGATTCAGTTCAATTTGCAACTGTGTTAGAATATGGTTAAAGTTAGAGTTGTGGTAAAGTCCAGAAATCGCCATCTTTTTATAAAGTTTTATGTGTATCCAATCGACAATTTAATCAAAAACAAATAAAATAAAATTTTCATTTTTAAAAAAAAACCATAGAGAAAAAAAACTTTTTCTATAATTTTTATGCAAACAGCTAAAATGCTATGTGTTTTGAATAAATTGTTTTTCAATTAAAATGACTGTTCATAGTGTAACTTACAATTTTTTTCACCCCATAATAAAAACAGAGCTACATGTGAACAGAGCTACATGTGCAAACATGACAGGACGAAAAAGAACCGCACTTACTGACAAACAGAAACTACAAATTATAGCAGCTTCCAACGGCCCACCTGAACAAACATATGCACCAGTTGCTACGAAATTCATCATCGATCCATCAATTATGACCAAAATTTATAAAAAACAAAATATGTTGTCTGACGTAAAATTAAATGTAAATAGAAAACGACATAGCAAAGTTGAAGATGACGCTGATGAAACGTCGTACCCACAAATGGATGGATAGATCGACGGAAGAAAAGATACGGGAACTTTTATAAAAAAGCTCATCGTGAGAAAGTTAATGCAGATATTTCAGCACTGCTGCTGGAACAAATGAACAGCAAGGTACTTCCTTAGTTAATGTTCTACGTACCTTCGAACCAAAGGATATATTCAACGAGGACGAATCTGGCCTTTTGTGGCGTGCAATGCGTAGCGGATCTCAAGACAACTGAACATTCTGGCATTAAAATTTCAAAAGAAAAAATAACAATTCTTCTTTATGCAAGTATGGATGGAGGAAAGCAATCAGTTTTGGTAATTGATAAGTCTAAAACACCACGTTGTTTTCGTGGTATAAAACAGTTGCCAGTCAAGTACAAAAGCAATAATAATGCATGGATGACATCTTCTATATTTGGAGAATGGTTACGAGAATGTGATAAAGCACTGATTTCCGAAAGTCGTAAGATTGCGCAGTTGTTTCTGCTCATCATAAGTTCAAACTAAATAACATCGAATTAACTTTTTTACCACCTAATGTGACATCACTAATTCAACCGTGTGATCCGTAATTTTAAGTTCCATTACAGAAGATTACTTGTGCTAAAATTACTTGCGGAAATTGAGTTTTCCACAGATCAAATATTAGTTACCAAAATTGTAAAAAACCATAATTTATTGAACGCCTTACTTTTAGTTAAAGAATCTTGGAACAAGGTAACCAATTTAACTGATCGGATAAGTTTCGAAATAAATTTTCGATTAATGTCATGAATCGTGATATAAAGCAAGAACTTGGTTAATATCATGGAACGTGATATTAAGCGGAATTTCTTTTACTATCACCACTCGCTTTTTATCATGATTTTTTCTGACACGGGAAGCATGATATTAAGCGGGATGACCTGTATTTGAATTTGTTATAAACCATTTGTATGTGATAGTTTACATGATGAAAAAAATAAACAAAAATAAATATGTGTCATATATGACTCAAATCTGCATTAAGGGTTAAATTTTTTTTGGGATGTTTCCACCAAAGAAACATCAACAAGGTCTCAGTAAATTAGAAAAACAAAATGATTTTTTTTGCCTGAGTCAGTTGGGATATGATTTTCGGCATCTATACTGCCAACCTGATTAAGAAATATTCAATAAATTATGTATAGCGGTTAGGTATTTCGATTGGGAGTTGGATCATTTCGAAATTCAATCGTTGATTATAGCAAAATATAAATTGTTGATTGTTGGAAAACTAGGCAATATGTTGATTTAATTAAAACGTCGTTTTATTACAAATTTACTAACTGTTCAGAAATGACAAAATATTACAGAAACTGAGGCTCAAATTTTTATTCGGTATTGAGACTGGAAGTTGACAAAACTTCAATGGCTTAATATTTTTAACTAGGCAATATAAATTGAACAAAAATTGAAACGAATTTAGCCGCCAATTTACTCAAAATTAACTTACCGTTCCAGAATTGGAAAAATATAGCAAGAATTGAGACTCAATTTTTTTTTGCGTTTTTTCAGCAAAAAAATGAATATCCCTTGACAAATTTAAAAAAAGGAACAATTTTTTTTTGGCGGACTTGGTCGGATAATTGTGCAAATCTGTCAAACTGACTAAGAAATAATTAGTAAATCATTTATGGATTTTATCGATTGGAATTTAAACACCGAATTTTAGATTTTTTGTTTGTGGTATTTTTCCAATCGAAAAACAACAAAAACTACCCCTTGGTAAATTTGAAAAACGAAATTAAAATAAAATTTTTATTTTCATACATTTTGTCATTATTTCTTAATTTGGTGTAGGATTCTCTGAAATACTCTACTTCATTATCTCATAGAAATCATGATACTTTTTAGTACCGTAAACAACCGAGAAGGAGTATTATTATTCAATTTTTATTATTTATTCAATAATTTTCTTCCACCAAAATGTATGGCTGGCTGACTGCGGATACGTGGAATTTCATGAATAGCCAAAAAAAGAAAAAACATAAATTCATAAGAAATTCATTTATATTTAATAAAAAAAAAGTTGCAAAATATTCCATAAAACAACAAATTTAAAAAATTATACATAGTTCTAATTATTCCATGCGGATGGACACATTCGGCCCTTCAACATTGGGCCCTTCGACATTCGGCCTTTTAAAATTCGGCCTTTTGTACCCATTCCTTTTCTTTTAAGACTTTTCTTCCTATAGCACGAATCCACTCACTCTCGTTTGATAAATCTTTCTCATCCGTGTTATACTCGCACTGTTATTTGGTTTTAATTTCCCGCCTAGAAATTTCGGGCTGCTTCATAAGCATTACTTTATTTTTTGAATACTTACTAAACCAAATGGGACACCATAATAATTTTTGAGGAATAAAGTTTTTTTATTTGTTTTTCCTGGATGAGTATGAAATAGTTTTTTGTCAAAAATTAAATGCCAGATTCCTGTGGGTAAATTTACTGCCTTAAATTTGATTTTTTGCTAAGTCGATTCGTTTCGTTAGATCATTCAAAATTACATAAAAATTATTTTACTCATTCTTGTCGCACTACAGTTTTCCGTACAGAGGCAAGTGCTGGCTAATTTTTTTGTTGGAGCTAGTAAAATGACACAAAACGAAACGAACAGAAACAAAATAAAGGGATTACATGAAAACCCAGTATTCTAGTTATACCTAGGCTAAATACTCTAGTTAAACTCATCAATTCCAGGGTTTTATCTCAGAAACGGTGCAAGATAAGAGAAAATTATTTGTAATTAAAATGGTTTATGGTCGAGTGGGACGTTTAGTGGTGCACTTCAATTACCTTGAAACTGACAAGTTTTGATGATAATGATGATAGTAATTTTTGTTTTAAATTAGGATCTATACTTTTGAGTACATACCCTTTTCACTTCCTACTTTACGCAGTAGCGTCAAATTCGCGGTTATAAAATTGATGACATTCTGCTAAGGGTCCTATTTACGTAGAACGATCTGCATATTCCAGTAGTATACTGGCATAGAAAATGGGTCTACCCATAAATTCTGCACTCCGATAGGAAAACTGGGAATAAACAATTTTTTTTTTGCATCCTGCCCTTATCGGGATTCGAAACCGGTATCTAGTTGATTGGCTTAAACGTTTAATAAGTTAACTTTATTCGCTCGATTTACATGACCCTCTTAATTATTAGAGAGAAAATTATTTATTAAGTAAACAATTCTAGTTGTTTGGAAAGGTTTGTCTTTATTACCCAAAGGCAATGAATGTTTTCTAAGTTCTCGGGAAGCATTAATACTTTGTCTATAAAATGAGCTCCCAATTGACCGATCTTCTTTACTGAAGAAGTTGGTCTTTCAAGATTCCAGGAAATGGAAATAGAAGAAAAGTCACAAGTTTTAATCGACAGAGTTTACGTTGCTATCTAGCGAGGGATTTAAATCAATGTTTTAAAAATCAGAATGGAAAAATAATTTTTCCATATAATTGAGATCACTTTGACCTACTCTTCGCCCCTTCCCTCCTTCCTTTTTCTAGCTGTAGCAAGTTTACCCCAAGGTATTGGGTCGTTTTCGGCTGACTGCCGACTTGTACAAGTTTTTGTTTTTTTATATGACGATGGAATAAATTATCGCCAATAAAAATTTTAAAGTAATCAGCTTAAACACTTCATCTATTTGAATGCTGATAAAGCAAGACGAACTGTCAAGTTATGATAAACGGAAAATTAATTTATAAGATTTTGGTGACCATTTTGAAAATGTTCTTGGTCGAGTGGGTTTTAAATGTTCCGGAATAATTGCGGACCTCCTGAACGGTTCAAAGAAGCATCCATGCCAACGAAGTGTTGGTTGGGGATGGTGCTTAGAAATATAGTAAATCTATCGGCTCAGGAGGCTGCTCAGTCTTGTAATGAATACCTACGCTAGTGCGATTTAGCCATTTGAAAATAACAATCAGGTGTTATATTATGGACGCTCAAATCACCCATGATAACAGCGTCTGAAGCGAGGTAGAAATTATTAATTATTTCTTTAATTAATGCTTCTATTCTATTTCTTAAGGAAATGTACGGAAAGAAAGTTGTTTGAATTTTATTAAAACCGAGCTTAAAAATGGTAGGGATAAATTTGAATGAAACAAAATTTATTAAGAAACTATAAGGCACATCAACAATAACTATCCACTATGCATTGTGACAATAAACAACTGCGATAACATTGGTCACAGATATTTAACTTACGCAGATTTCTCATTTCCGACGTCGTTTTGTCTACAAATCATCCTGGAGCTATTATGTCTATACGTCTACTCGTACTTGCATATAAAATATTCATTATTCTATAACAAAACCCACGCCATTCTAATGTAGCCATGATCAGCAAAACCTATTAATAAAATAAGAACAGCAAAATTGTTTAATTCCAATGACACTTTATCCATTTATCTAATTATTACATTGATGTGATTTAAATATGACACCACCCTCGCTTGATATATTCGATTATACAATACAAAAATAGCAATATGATTGCATATTGAAAAAATGTTAATGCAACGGATAATATAATAAATTCCGCATGCGATTACAGAGAATATGCAATCTGTCTGCGCGGCGTACTTCACTTTTATTTAATTTTATTTTTGTGTAATTGTTATAAAGTTTTCATCCTTGGAATAAATGAAATCGAAACCGATTAATGATTTTTATGGTACAGGTTTTCTGTTTAGACAGATGTACCTCGGATAACGTTCACTAGAACATGGTTGTATCAAATATTTTTTGACGGTTTAACAACTCTTACTTTTAATATGATCCAAACTTTACACAAAATTTATTATTATTGCGCATGATACACTTGCAAGTGTTGCCCATGGGCAAAATCTCTTGACAAGATCCGTTATTTTAAATGCTATCCTCTACCACTTTAAATGATATCGATTTTGGACTAATAGAAATTTCTGGTATATTTTTTGTTTGACATTGGAGTGTCGGGTTCTAGTCCGAATTTGCCTTAGGCATGTTGTTATTTTGAAAAACATCACATCCACCCCAGTTCAAACCATTTACAATCATATGGGTATAACCAAAATCTTTAGAGACACAATTGGCTCTATTGAGTGGCCGGTTAAATAACTTAGAAATTAAAGTGAATTTGATCGATTTAAACGCCGCTGTCCAAGAACACTGCTCGAAAAACTTAACTCAAGAACAATTGAAAACTCAATCAGAAATAGTTCAGAAATTCGGCAAAATGTATGACAAGACACCGAATTTTATGTTTTCTTGCAATATTGCTGCTAGCTAGCTGAACGAGAAGTTACAGAGCGAACAATTTTGTTCGATAACGCCAAATTATAAGGTCCATTAGGTTCAACTGGTTTAATAATTTTAACAATCAAACCATACTGCAGAAAATGTGGCGAGCAAACATCTAGTGGACCGTATGTATGTTGTTACAGTGGTTCAAAGAAACCTCTCAAGCAGACTATGGTGTGTATTTATCAGTAAATTGTATCGTAGAAATTGGAAAACGATCCACTTCATAAATCTTTTTTATATCTCGAGTGATACCGAGTAAAATAGTCAAAATTCCGAAGCTTGAACTAGGCAATGCTGTTTTTTTGTCTATACGAAGCAAGTTCAAAAGGTAATTAAATTATAATTCGACACAGTCTTCTTGTGAAAAGACTCCAAAATTCTGTGGGTTGGATCAATTCCCAATCATTTAAGTTGGTGCCATATCGTGAGATATAAAGACCGAAATTCTAGATGTCTCGGGTAATCTGCCAAATAAAATACCAAGTACAACATTCTGGTGAACAGAACCAAATTTTTTGCAACGTTATGAGAGACCACGATTAAGTTTTGATGATCACTCAAATGTGGCCGAAGATGAAACCAATTACAACATTATCTATAGTCAAATTATCGAAACATTTTTAACTCATCGAAGAAGTGTCGATGATTTTGAACAAACTTATTCAAATAGTATAACATGAAGATTGCCAAAGCGAGTTCAAAAAATGGAGGAAATTAGTAAAAGCTGAAGACTAAGACACCTGAATATAATTCTAAATAAAAACGAAATTATTGGAGTGGGTTGCCGAATAAGAAAATCAGATCAACCATTCAAAAAAAACATCAATTTGCGCTACCCAGTCGTTGTTATTTTACCGAATTATAATAGTCAATCGATATTTTCATGAAGAACACGGTCATGCTAAGAGCAAAAGAAAAATAACTAGAAGTGTATCACCTGTTTCAAAAATAATCCGCAAGCAAGCGATGGGCAATCGCGGTGTATGGTCGATTATCTAAATCATAGAATAAACATATTTCATTCGTTCATAAACAGCGAAATTAAAGTTTCCAATATATTCAACTACCATTTCATATTTAATTTCGCTGAACACGTTAAGTCTTTTGAGTCTATTCAGATCAGGGAATTGTAATTGAATCTTTATCGCCTAAATAAAAATTCTTCCAACAATTCTCTAACTTGTCTCGTGACTTTATAATTTACAACTACAGGATTTAGAGAGGATTCCGAATATACTTGGATGTAATTAGTGCAGATTTCGTCCTTAATTCTCATCGATTTTTATTGTTTTATTTGAGTTTTTATGCTGAATAAACAATTACGTATATTTAGTCGTTCATTGGAATTCATACTCGTCTGTAATTTGCTAAAGGAATCATTCATTCCAATTAATTAATTATTATTATAATTCCCAACCACGAACATGAAACAGCATACAAAAGCATCTCCAGCATATAATTTTTGTTGGGAGCTTTTATCGACTACAAATTTTACAGCTTCCCCATTTCTAATACGAAATTTGTAAAGCTGGGGCGAAAAACGAGTTAATCTAAAAAATAGATATTCTCTAATTCTTCTGTTTCAACATACTTGGGATCATGATAAGAGCTTGTGTATTCCAAAATTGAACACTTGCATCATCGATGATATATTTGTCGTAAGTCACGATGTTCTGTTCTGAAGGAACAACTTCTTTGGTGTTCGCTTCGGTATAGTAAACTCTTTGAAATTTATTATTTTCCACTATTCTGTTGTGCACTTTTATCACGATATCTAATTTTAAAGTTAAACGTGAGAATATTTATGTGATAATTTTTGTTTATTTTATTTTTTAGTTTGGGGTCTTCCTTTGACAGTTTGACCATTGCTATTGGCGTACAAAGTACGAAAGTCGACGTTTTGCAATATATAGTATAATTTAAGAGCGTGTAAGAGACCGATTTTTAGTTCTCGAACGCTTTATAATTAACTTACATCCACTTTCAGTCCTCTATTGAAGGTGCTAAATGCTTTCTTTCTACAAGATTGAGACTTGCTGGTAAGCAACACGTTTCGCATCTGTTTAGTTTTCGTGACAGTAACTGGTAAACTACGTCGAAAAATTCAAGTTCGGTACTAGTACCTTGTATCCAAGTAGTAATTTGGAGTTGCAGTTTCTATAAAGTCATGTTTGTCTGCATAATGCAGACAAACGTAACTTTAAAAACTCCAGAGTTAAACATGTGTAAGATTCTAATGCGTTCTTTTTGGTATGATCTTTTGAATTTTGGTATGACTTTGAGAATCCCCTTTTGGCTTTTAAAGATGTCTGGGATTTTGCCTAGTTCCTACAAATTTCTGTTTGAAGTTGCGATAATAGTTTGATAAACATCATCATTGGTATAGCAGAATTAGGATATAAAATATTAGAGATTAAGGCTAGGCCGTCTCTTATTACCAAGTTACTGAAACTTTGGAGTGTATGATCTGCCAAGTTATTATAGTGTTTAATGATTCGTAAGGGGATATGTAATTATTTAACGTCAATGGGTGAAGAATGGGTGATGAATACAGCTGTCAGATGATGAAAGTTGAAAGTTTGGCATTATAGGAGAAATGGTTTTAATTTTGGTTAGAAAAAGTTGAAAGCATTTTGGTTTAAAATATTTATTATGTTATTTTGAATAACGTCTCCTAATTCTACTGAAATTTTACTTAACAAGCGAGTATCCGAACAAAAAATTATTTATAATATCCTTTCGCTTTTATTTTACCTTTCATTATAATTTCACTCGTTGCCCCAAATACATAGACACAAAAATAATAAACATCAATGCTCGAGTATCGTTTCATCTACCAACGCTATTATGATCACAGGGTGATCCCACAAATGTGGTCATCCTGATAATTTGGCATCACGACGTATTGTACAAAATCAGACTATTAGATTCCACATCGTTAATACCATTTATCATACATTGGCAAATTGCTACCTGCTCCACGTTTTCGGTGCGCCAATTTCTCTCATTAGAAAATATTCATCCAAAGTCTTATCCGTTTTAAGACGTTGTGTTTGGAGCTGTAGATTAATATCCGCATTATAGTAAATTTTATTTTGTATTCTTTGATCAGTAAATTTTTTATATCCTTCTAACTTTTAATATTTGATCCACATATGCAGTTAAACATTCTATCATCAATCAACTCAGTTTATGGATTGGGTGCATCGAAAATGAATCTGGGTTGCTGCGCATATAATTTTAAAGCTTTCATAAATTTCCATATTTAAAACTTAGCAGATGGCATTCGACTAAAATGAATTAAAATATAATTTAAATGCATTATTTTTGGAATCAGCCGATAGCAACCATCAATGTTGCCACAACTATTCGGCAGTGTTCCCACCAACTTAATTGTAATAATTAAAGCTTAAGTCACATTGCGTTCTAGTAACATTTAGGTTTTTTGGCGCTTAATTTTCAAGGATAAATATCCGAATGTTCTTCCAATGTTTAATTAAAATTGAATTATACAATTTGGATTTCTATAATTATATTAGTGATCAACGAAAATCTCTGCAATCCAAAGTATATTAATTTTATACAGCAGCCACTTTTCAATTTTCTCTTCAAGCAATACCTCTTAAAGCTTGATACATTACTAAAAGCACCTTTAACACTAGCAAAACAAAATTTTTGCAAAAAATAAATTATTATGCACTCGAAACTTTGATGTTGGCCATTTTACAGATGACCACCTGGTACCTCTTGCATTACAATTTGATTCACATCTAGAAACACATAAACAATAAATATAAAATTTGATGGTGGAGTAACGTTTTTAATACAAAACTCACAATAATCGGACGACAGGCGTTCTTATGGGGAACCTACATGGATGCTAAAATACACGGTTACCCAATAAATTTTGTGTCTATGGCTATATTAAATGTCGAGTTGTAATGTTAATATACCTAAACCTGTTTTGGCACTGTAGGTACGTTCCAAACTATTTTCTGTAATTCAAAATCAAAAAAGACATTGAGTCTATAGAAAAATAAAAGATAAGTCCCAAAAGGCGTTTATCTAGAAAAAAGAAATGCATAGCAAATCTTTGAGAACAACAGTTTTAAATTCTCTTATGATTTTATGGTTACATTCGCGTTCAGGTACAAAATCGTTTTGTCAAAACAATTTCTGACGAATGAGTTCGGCTAAATTTAACCATAAACTCATAAATGAATCGTTGCGGATCTACCTTGGACAGTGCTTGTATTCCAATTTCTTGGCAACTTCCAAGCCATCTAGAATTAAATTTGATATTAAAGGATGTTGTTATTTTTTGGTCGGTTGTAAGAGGTTCAAAAACATTGCAATAAATTTGTATCAGTTTTTGTTTACCTTCTTTTCCAGAAAATATTAGTTTCATTGCCTTCTCGGAGACTGCTTCATGTTTGAAATACATATCTCCCTATAGAAATAGCATAACCAAATAGCCGTTGTTTAATACGAATTTATTTTCCTATCATTATCTTGTTATCCAGACTGTTGTAACATTTTGATTTAAGAAAACAATGCTAACGCTTTTCTATAGTAACCAACTTCTATGTCCAAAAATTTACTTATACTTTCAATTTAAATTTGTTTTGTCTTTCATACGAAGGTAAAAACTGAGTGATAATTCTTGTGAAAACAAAACAATATTAGGAATAATTGTCCCTGCCAAATACGCTATGAAAAAATGATTCCCGCACATTACAAAATATTTACATGAAACATTTTTTCTCAGTAGGCCAAGTAAAACTGATTTATTAAGATAAAACCTACGAAAAATCTTTCCGCTTTTCCGTATGTCTAAGGAATTACAAAAATAAGGCCACTAGTAATTTTTAGTAATTATTCTCAACCCAAGTTGCTAGTGTAGTACCATATATTTTGAATATGGAGGGTTCAGAAAGCAATTTAGGACCTCAAGGAATTTATTACCGAATTTATATCACTTCTTCTAGTAAGATGATCTTAAAGTTTTATAAAAGTTTCTAAGAAAATCTTTTTCGGTATTTTCTGCTTAAATAAAAGTTTAAGGGTATCTTCTTAAATAAATGTTTTACATACTTATTCCTATTTTTTAATATTCTTTCCGAAATTTATTACTGAATTAGCTAATTAATTCAAAGTGATTTAGACATGTCGGCTCTAAGGCCATTTAGTTGTGTTTTTTAGATAAAATGGCATGTATTTGAATCACCGAACAATTTAATAAGGCATATTTCAAAGCACTTTGATTCAGTAAACTCCAATGATCCAAATTGATGAACATGATGTGTTTGAATAATATCTAAAGAAATTAAAATAATTGTTTGCACCGTGTAAAATAATAGGCCGTGTTAAAACAAGTTTCGATAGTTTTGTCCGACCGTGCTATTTCAAAATCGTGTTAAAAAGACCGTATAAAAACAGGATTGGGTGTACTCTGTTTTGTTCTAATTTAACGGTGAATCTACGGCCTCGGTTTTCCTTTTTTCAGTAAAGGTTTTGCGGGTATTAACTTCACTACTGGCCACTTCTGAGCGTGAATCTAAACTATTTTGTTTTACTTAAATTAGAGATTATCTTCCTCTAATATAATTACTTTATAGGTTTATTTGCTATATAGACATTACAGTTAAGATATGCGTTTCACTTTTTAGTTATTAATAATTTAATTGTAAACTGCCTTTGTTTAAATTTAAAATCATATTTAACTAAAAATATAAAGTGGCGCCCGAGCAGGGGGCGCCACTTTATATTTCTAGTTCAATAAAAACTAAAAACATTTTTTAATAGGTTTGGCAACTTTTGTTTCTTATTGCTATCCAAAGATTGTAATCTTTGGATCTTAACACAATATTTCTTACGTTTTACTTGACATAATAAAATCCGTTATCTTAACTTGTGTTCTATTGTGCTTAGACTAAAATGTACAGTCGCCAGTACTAAAGGTAAAGTGGTTATACGATGAGAACATTCTGAATTTCAGTTTTCTATTGCAAATCTCGAATGGACCCAAAATCAGTCCATTATCAATAGTGACTTCTTTAATAAGCTGTTTTTCGAGAAGAAAGTTCGGCCAATCCATCATATACCCTTTGATTTACAAATTAGGGGGAGGTATGGAGGCTGTCCATTTAAATAAGTATTTTTTAGATTGTTTAGTGGGGTTCAACCTCTTGGTTTATCAGTTATTTTTGGGAGCGTTGAGCACTTACTTCAACCCTTGTTTTACATAGTTATGTAGAATATTAACACACGCCAATTTTCAATGTTCTTTTCTTCACTTATTTTTGGTTGATAGAGAATTTAATTAAAAAGCTTTAATTAAAAATATGTTCCCAGCAGAAAAGTTATTAGTGTCACGTTATAAGCATGTCACGTATACGAGTATATAGAAATTTATCAGCAAATGATTTTTTTAAACGTATGATTTATTTAAAAAAGCAATCAACAAGGATGTTGAAAAACTTCCAACTGCGTTGATATAGGAAATTTCTAGGCAGACACTATATAAAATAATAAAATTTCGTGCATTTGAATAGTGCTCATAAATCTATACAACGCCAAACAAGGCATACCTGTTTAATACACATAAATATATATTTAATGTCAAATTAAAATTAATTTTAATTTTTATTATTTATTTATTACAATATGGATACGCATACATAATTTTTAGAATAATAGTTTTAAATAGAATTATTAAATAAAAATTAATTAACATCGATTTGATTAATGGCAGTAGTGTTTAATGTAAAATGTTACATGTTATTTTTGTAACACTAGTAAGTTGAATATGTTGACATGATTTATCGCTATCAAGTAAATTAATTTGTTTTAAAATTGCAGTTTAGTGTGGATATTGTCATGCGTCGATAATGATAGGTTTGTGTCACATTTTACAATAATATGAGTTGCGGTTATAGGATCAGCTGATTAATCGATTGATTTCATTATTATTAAGTACATATAGTATGTTCTTTGTGATTTTTTCATGCTGCTATTTTATTTTTGTATTACGAGTACAATTACTTTATATAGATGCAACAAGGATGCTGCTTGTCGTCTATCGTTTTTGTATAAGATGAGATTTAAATATTTTGAAGTTTATTTTAATGTTTATAATTTTTTTAACTAAAAGAACGCGTAGACCATGAAAATTTTAATATGTTAACAAGAACGACCGCGGTATAACAGATGCAATTTGTCTATAAAAACGATGCATGTGTTTCGCTAACTATGGTTACATTGGTTAACTAAATATTTTAAGGTACATCCATAAATAAGTTCATTGTCCTAATCTATTAAATACTCTAATTTAAATATAATTAAATAGTAATCCTAATTTGAATAAATTTACATCTGAATTTAGTGATTATAGATATCTAGTCCTCACAAGTATTTAATGTCTTATTATAGGCCAAGTAAATCTGACAACAACAACAATGTTTGACAAAAACAAAATGTATACTCTGATTTAAACATAATTCAAAATAAATCCCAATTTTTTGGACAAATTTAATTCCCAATTCAGTAATTAATTATAGACATCTAGTCCACACAAATATTTAATGTGTTATTATCGGCCATGTTTATTTTGACAACAACAACAATATTTGACAAAAACAAAATGTATACTCTGACTTAAACATAATTTCAAATAAATCCCAATTTGAACAAATTTAAATCTAAATTCAGTAATTAATTATGAACATCTAGTCCTCACCAGTATTTAATGTGTTATTATCGGCCATGTTTATTTTGACAACAACAATAATATTTGACAAAAACAAAATGTATTCTCTGACTTAAACATAATTCCAAATAAATCCCAATTTGAACAAATTTAATTCCGAATTCAGTAATTAATTATGGAAATCTAGTATTCCCAAGTATTTAATGTGTTATTATCGGCCACGTTTATTTTGACAACAACAACAATGTTTGACAAAAATAAAATTTTAACTGTGATTTAAATATAATTCAAAATTAATCCCAATTTGAACAAATTTAAATCTGAATTTAGTAATTAATTATGGACATCTAGTATTCCCAAGTATTTAATGTGTTATTATCAGCCATGTTTATTTTGACACCAACAATAATGTTAGGCAAAAATAAAATTTATACTCTGATTTAAACATAATTCAAAATAAATTCCAATTTGAACAAATTTAATTCCGAATTAAGTAATTAATTATAGATATCTAGTCAACACAAATATTTAATGTGTTATTATCGGCCATGTTTATTTTGACAACAACAATAATGTTTGGCAAAAATAAAATTTATACTCTGATTTAAACATAATTCAAAATAAATTCCAATTTGAACAAATTTAATTCCGAATTCAGTAATTAATTATAGACATCTAGTCCACACAAATATTTAATGTGTTATTATCGGCCATGTTTATTTTGACAACAACAACAATATTTGACAAAAACAAAATGTATACTCTGACTTAAACATAATTTCAAATAAATCCCAATTTGAACAAATTTAAATCTAAATTCAGTAATTAATTATGAACATCTAGTCCTCACCAGTATTTAATGTGTTATTATCGGCCATGTTTATTTTGACAACAACAACAATATTTGACAAAAACAAAATGTATTCTCTGACTTAAACATAATTCCAAATAAATCCCAATTTGAACAAATTTAATTCCGAATTCAGTAATTAATTATGGAAATCTAGTATTCCCAAGTATTTAATGTGTTATTATCGGCCACGTTTATTTTGACAACAACAACAATGTTTGACAAAAATAAAATTTTAACTGTGATTTAAATATAATTCAAAATTAATCCCAATTTGAACAAATTTAAATCTGAATTTAGTAATTAATTATGGACATCTAGTATTCCCAAGTATTTAATGTGTTATTATCAGCCATGTTTATTTTGACACCAACAATAATGTTAGGCAAAAATAAAATTTATACTCTGATTTAAACATAATTCAAAATAAATTCCAATTTGAACAAATTTAATTCCGAATTAAGTAATTAATTATAGATATCTAGTCAACACAAATATTTAATGTGTTATTATCGGCCATGTTTATTTTGACAACAACAACAATATTTGACAAAAACAAAATGTATACTCTGATTTAAACATAATTCAAAATCAATCCCAATTTTTTGGACAATTTTAATTCCGAATTCAAGAATTAATTATAGACATCTAGTCCACACAAATATTTAATGTGTTATTATCGGCCATGTTTATTTTGACAACAACAACAATGTTTGACAAAAACAAAATTTTAACTGTGATTTAAATATAATTCAATATAAATCCCAATTTGAACAAATTTAAATCTGAATTCAGTAATTAATTATGGACATCTAGTATTCCCAAGTATTTAATGTGTTATTATCGGCCATGTTTATTTTGACAACAACAACAATGTTTTGCAAAAATAAAATGTATACTCTGATTTAAACATAATTCAGAATAAATCCCAATTTGAACAAATTTAATTCCGAATTCAGTAATTAATTAGAGACATCTAGTCCACACAAATATTTAATGGGTTATTATCGGCCATGTTTATTTTGACAACAACAACAATATTTGACAAAAACAAAATTTATACTCTGATTTAAATATAATTCAAAATAAATCCCAATTTGAACAAATTTAATTCCGAATTCAAAAATTAATTATGGACATCTAGTATTCCCAAGTATTAAATGTGTGATTATCGGCCATGTTTATTTTGACAACAACAACAATGTTTGCCAAAAATAAAATTTTAACTGTGATTTAAACATAATTCAAAATAAATCCTAATTTGAACAAATTTAAATCTGAATTCAGTAATTAATTATGGACATCTAGTCCTCACAAGTATTTAATGTGTTATTATCGGCCATGTTTATATTGACAACAACAACAATGTTTGACCAAAAGAAAATTTTAACTGTGATTTAAATATAATTCAAAATAAATCCCAATTTGAACAAATTTTAATCTGAATTCAGTAATTAATTACTGACACCGAGTCCTCACAAGTATTTAATGTGTTATTATCGGCCATGTTTATTTTGACAACAACAACAATGTTTGACAAAAACAAAACTTATATTCTGATTTAAACATGATTCAAAATAAATCCCAATTTGAATAAATTTAATTCCGAATTCAATAATTAATTATAAACATCTAGTCCTCACAAATATTTAATGTGTTATTATCGGCCATGTTTATTTTGACAACAACAACAATGTTTGACAAAAACAAAACTTATATTCTGATTTAAACATGATTCAAAATAAATCCCAATTTGAATAAATTTAATTCCGAATTCAATAATTAATTATAAACATCTAGTCCTCACAAATATTTAATGTGTTATTATCGGCCATGTTTATTTTGACAACAACAACAATGTTTGACAAAAACAAAACTTATATTCTGATTTAAACATGATTCAAAATAAATCCCAATTTGAATAAATTTAATTCCGAATTCAATAATTAATTATAAACATCTAGTCCTCACAAATATTTAATGTGTTATTATCGGCCATGTTTATTTTGACAACAGCAACAATATTTGACAAAAACATAATTTATACTCTGATTTAAATATAATTCAAAATAAATCCCAATTTGAACAAATTTAAATCTGAATTTAGTAATTATAATGGACATCTAGTATTCCCAAGTATTTAATGTGTTATTATCAGCCATGTTTATTTTGACAACAACAATAATGTTTGGCAAAAATAAAATTTATACTCTGATTTAAACATAATTCAAAATAAATCCTAATTTTTTGGACAATTTTAATTAAGAATTCAATATTTAATTATAGACATCTAGTCCACACAAATATTTAATGTGTTATTATCGGCCATGTTTATTTTGGCAACAACAACAATGTTTGAATAAACGAAAATTTATATTCTGATTTAAACATTATTCAAACTAAATCCCAATTTTAAAAATTTTAAATCTAAATTCAGTAATTAATTATGGGCATCTAATATTACCAAGTATTTAATGTGTTATTATCGGCCATGTTTATTTTGACAACAACAACAATGTTTGACAAAAACCAAATATATTCTCTGATTTAAATATAATTCAAAATTAATCCCGAATTGATCAAATTTAATTCCGAATTCATTAATTAATTATAGACATCTAATTCTCACAAGTATTTAATGTGTTATTATCGGCCATGTTTATTTTGACAACAACAATAATGTTTGACAAAAACAAAATGTATACTCTGATTTAAATATTATTCAAAATTAATCCCAATTTGAACAAATTTAAATCTGAATTCAATAATTAATTATGGACATCTAGTATTCCCAAGTATTAAATGTGTGATTATCGGCCATGTTTATTTTGACAACAACAACAATGTTTGCCAAAAATAAAATTTTAACTGTGATTTAAACATAATTCAAAATAAATCCCAATTTGAACAAATTTAAATCTGAATTCAGTAATTAATTATGGACATCTAGTCCTCACAAGTATTTAATGTGTTATTATCGGCCATGTTTATATTGACAACAACAACAATGTTTGACCAAAAAAAATTTTAACTGAGATTTAAATATAATTCAAAATAAATCCCAATTTGAACAAATTTTAATCTGAATTCAGTAATTAATTACTGACACTGAGTCCTCACAAGTATTTTATATGTTTTTATCGGCCATGTTTATTTTGACAACAACAACAATGTTTGACAAAATGAAAATTAATACTCTGATTCAAATATAATTCAAAATTAATCCCATATTGAACAAATTTAAATCCAAATTCAGTAATTAATTATAAACATCTATAGTCCTCACAATTATCTGTGTGTTATTATCGGCCATGTTTATTTGACCACAACAACAATGTATGACAAAAACCAAATGTGTACGCTGATTTAAATATAATTCAAAATTAATCCCATATTGAACAAATTTAAATTCGAATTCATTATTTAATTATAGACATCTAGTCCTCACAAGTATTTAATGTGTTATTATCGGCCATGTTTATTTTGACAACAACAAAAATGTTTGACAAAAACAAAATATATTCTCTGATTTAAATATAATTCAAAATTAATCCCGAATTGATCAAATTTAATTCCGAATTCCTTAATTAATTATAGACATCTAGTCCTCACAAGTATTTAAAGTGTTATTATCGGCCATGTTTATTTTGACAACAACAACAATGTTTGACAAAAATAAAATATATTCTCTGATTTAAATATAATTCAAAATTAATCCCAATTTGAACAAATTGAATTCCGAATTCAGTAATTAATTATACATACCGAGTCCTCACAAGTATTAAATGTATTATTATTGGCCATGTTTGTTTCACAACAACAACAATGTTTGACAAAAACAAAATTTATACTCTGATTTAAATATAATTCAAAATTAATCCCATATTGAACAAATTTAAATTTGAATTCAGTATTTAATTATATACATTTAGTCCTCACAAGTATATGTGTTTTATTATCGGCCATGTTTATTTTGACAACAACAAAAATGTTTGACAAAACCAAAACTTATACTGTTATTAAAACATAATTCAAAATAAATCCCAATTTGAACAAATTTAATTTTAAATTCATTATTAATTATATGGACAAGTAGTCCTCACAAGTATTTAATGTATTATTATCGGCCATGTTTATTTTGACAACAACAACAATGTTTGACAAAAACAAAATTTATCGACGAGGGTGAGGACACACCTCCATACGTTCTTGTGATTTAAGCATAGGTCCAACCCAATTCACAATATTGTTATTGATGCCGAAATTCTTACACTCGTCGATAATCGTAGCAAAAGAAGTGTTGTCGAACTGGCCTGCATTATCACGAAACGTACAAATGAGAAACTGTTTGTTATTAATTGTTTTTTAATGTTAGTAACAAGCTCATGTAGCACCGCTTCAAATGACTTACCCACACTGTAAGCACGTTCCGTGATACTGAGTAGCGATGTTTTCAGAAAGTAGTCCCTATTAAACCTATTAATGATTTTGTCAGAGCGCTTTAGGAAGATTCAAAATAGATCGAAGGGCATACATTTTTAGGATCGTTACAGTCTAAAGAGCTTGCTTTATGTATCACAGTGACTGGGTCTAGGCTGCAGAAGCTGGAAACAAAACTAAGCGCCGCAAAGGTTTGGAAAAAATCCAAGAGGTTGTAATAAAATGTTATAACCATGTTTAATGTTATAACTATGTTCTGTAATTCAGAAGGAAAAATTCCCTCAAATGCACCGGCATTGTGCGGTGCAAAGAAGCAAATACTACAATTCAGAACATCGTACGTGATCAGTCTCTCGGCTAAATTTTAATCGCCAGCAGTATGGTCTGGTTTGGTAGCCACAGTAACCGGCAAAAGAAACAATTTTCTGCATCGATGCAATTCCGAATGGAATATTATACTTCTGTATATAATAATAAGATTATTGACCTGGGAAGAACAAGAAAATTATTGACAAGTAAATGTAACTTCTAGATGTCTAAACAATCCACAGATGATCAAACAACAAGGAAATGCATATTATTAAAATCAACAACGTTCCTTCTTGTGAAATATTTTAAGAGTTATAAAAATTATATTATGTTGGATTATAACAGAAAGATTAGTTAGAATATTTATTCTTCAGACCTATTTTAGGTGACACTTCTTAAGCAAATATTGGCGGAGATATGCTGACACTAAAAATCAATACGGAAAAAATTGTTCACGTTAAATCATGTAATTTGCATTTATTAAAATTGCAGAAGAAAAATAAGAACCTAAACACATTTGTATGTAAACTATCCGCACAACTTATAATGTAGCACGTGACATTATGACATAAAAACTATTTGCTAATAAAATATATCAACTCGTAAATCTATCGCACGATCGCACCTCGCGTATCATATCAGTGTAATTTTTTTCTTCTGCATCGTTTAACACTGTGTTAGCAGCATAGAACGAAAGTGGCTAAACAGAAAATTCCAAAGAAATTCACAAAAATAATCAATCAAACCAATTTATCCGTACAACAATTCCATTACCGCAACATTCTGAAGATAAAAGCAAAACACCCAATTATACGAGTATCGTAGATCTATCTGCTGAATGAACAGTGCAAAAAAAATTGCACACAAACATTTTTTCGCAATCTTATTGCAGATATTCCAAGTTTTTGTTGTATAGTTTAATTTTACAAATCTTAAGATTTTTTTTTCTTTGAATGAAAAACATAATATATGTGTGGCCTTCCGCATTCCCAAGAAAATACATATTTATAATAGCAACAACAACAACAATACCACAAACACAGTCATAAACGGGTATATAAATTAAAAATGCAGTTGTGGTAAACATTCCATTAGATTTGTACACAAAATATTTGCCGTAGATGGGTGACTTGGCATCAAGGTTTTAAAAATCTGCGTATCTCGCTTATTATGTGGATACCGAGCCAATTACTATGAGTGCGGAATAGATGCATTGTGTTGTATTTTGTGCTCTCATACCTATCGTACGTATATATAATCTTAGTTATGGTTTGTTGATTTATAATAGTCATGCGAGATTATAAAAACATAACTAATTACATAAAACAAAACTAAAACGTAAGTAGATTGGATCCACAAAACATGAATGTGTGTTTTTAGATTAGCTTTAATTACATAAAAACTATTCGCGTATGTTAGATTGAAAGAGTTTGGCAAATAATGGAATATGCAATATGGGTTTAAATTAATTTCTAATCGGTCTCAATGTAAGAGAAATATTTTTCATATCGGAATCGATTTGGATATCTGGCTTTTACTTCTAGAATAATCTTATAGCACAACTTCTCAGGCAAACTTTTTTAATCCAAATCATTTGACTTTAAGAAGTATGTGATAACGAATCACTAGACATCGCTTGAGTCCGGTAAATAACTAAGATCGGTCAACAATTTTTAAAGGGTGTCGCTCGCTGTCTCTCTAAATCAAATTCTGGCGAAGAATCTGCTGATAAGCGATTAAATAATAATTATTTTAATCAACATTTTATCAAACTTTGAAGGATATACATTTATCACATTAAATATGGAGGGTTGTAGTTGTTGTGGCCATCACCTGTCTTTGTAAAACCTATAAAATTGAAACTACCTTATTTTTGATAAAAATTGTCTTGTATAATCAAAAATCTATATTACTGCATACATTTCAGAAAAGCAACAAAATTGATAAAGCTCTCGTAGAAGATTGGCTCTCTCAATTTTTGGAAAAAGCTTGAGGAAGTTATTTTCGAATAGTCTGGTAATTTCCTATAAAATTTAAAATATGATCTAAACTAATTTTGTTTGAAATTTAATTTGCAATCTTTCAATTTAATTAATTTTTTCATAAATGCTGTATAGCTACTGTTCAAAATATTTGCAAAAAACTGAAAAGTTTCAATAGAAGCTGCCACTATCGTTGGACTGGCCTCGTCTAAAAATCTCGGGGATCTCGTCTAAAAATCTCTGAGTATAACGCGTTTTCCTATAACGGGGAACTAATCTACCGTGTTATAGGGGGGATTACTGTATATATGTTTTATTTATGCATTAGTGAGAATTTTAGTCCATATAGAATCACCAGTATTGCCAGGTCCAATGTACGAAAAAATTGAATTTTTTTTGAAAAAAAAAAAAACTGGGGGCGAATTATGTAAGCATTACGAGTTCGACTTACGAGTTTCGACTCAAACTTATTTTGACAAATTGTCAATGAAAACAAGAAAAAAATAGATAGTACGACCTTTGTCTCGAATTTATAAATGTGTACGACTAAAACAATAACAAAAAGTCGAAATTACGACCACTCAAAATGCTTTAAATAAAAAAGGCCTTTTGACGTCATTTGACGTAACTCGAAACTTGTAATGCTTACATAATTCGCGTCCTGGATTTTAGCAAGTAAAACTGAGTTACAATTTTTCATTCACGACACGAGGGAATTCACAACTACTAGATTCTTAATTTAAAAGGGGCATTCGAATAATTTTTAATAAATAACACAATGTTTGTTGATTCATATTTCTATTTCACATATATAGTTTATTTCATAAATTTAATTAGTTCAAAATTACATTTTCTGTTTCTGATACATCTTGTTATTTAATTTTCTTAATAATTTTGGGGAATGCTTAATATTTATACAACTTGTCCCATTTTTTGTGAGGTAATCTTTTGTCAGTAAAATTCCAGCTAGCGTATCTTCTTCTAATCTATTTCGAATTTTATTTTTGTTTAAATTAATTTGGGAAAAAATTCTTTCAACATTTGCTTTTGCTATGGAAACAGATAATGCTGCCATGATTAGTTTACTGAGCAACGGGAAAGCGTTGGATCCATCACCATGTTTAACATTCAAAATTTCTTCCCAGAATTTTTCAATGGGATCTGATATTTTGATGTGCATTTGATTGACGTCTATATTTCTAATTTCGCGCCATTCATCATCAATTTTTTGGGTAGATCGTTTGAATCTAAGATTATTGAGAAAAAAAAGGCATAAGTCGACAATGGTTTGTGTTTTTTTTGTCTATGACATTTTTAGGAGCAATTGAATCTACCGTTGAACAAAACTCATTATTAAAATCAAATTTTTTCAACATATGATTAAATAGCTCGACTTCTATGTTATAGAACTTTATTCAATGACTTTTGAAAATTTTTCATCTTCAGGTGGTATTTTCTTTTGACGTAACGTCATGGCTACTTCAGCACCAAAGTAGATGTCATCAATTTATTTTATATGATTCGAAGCTAAATCAATTTTATTAAATGTTGTAGCAGATATAAACTCATCTCTCACAAAACTAGTAATTATTTTAAGGTATAATCTGATAATTTCCGAACGTAATAAATGAATCTGCGGTGATTATTTTTAAAAAACGCGGTTTAATGTGTTTAAATCACTTAAAACAAATTTTAAAAATAGGAGATATAATACAAAAATGGGATTATTTAAAAATTCAAATATTCGATGAGTAGATTCAAATTTTTCCAAATCTTCACAGACAAAAAATTATTTTAAAACATTTAAACGGCTTAACATTTGATTTACGGATGTTGTATAAGATAGCAGAAAATTTCCAGCAGAAAAAATGTGTTTTGCTATTCACCGCTAGAGGCATCACTATCACAAAAATGAAATTTTTTCTGCTGATATTTTTTTTACACCAGCAGAAAATTTTTGATATTTTTATGCAAATTAAAAATTCTCAGCAGAAAGTTTTATGAAAAATCAGAGAATTTATGAAAAAGAAGAGAAAATGTATGTTTAAATGTTTTGAAGCGATGAAAGTTAATTTTCTTTAAAAAACGATTTGCGTATGTATAGTGTAAGCACTCTCAAAACATAATAAAATTATCATAATCATCATTATGCAAACACAGGGCAACATCAAAAAAATGGCCATTGTAGCGAGCACTCCATACATTTTTGAAGTCATTTTAATTTGAAATGTTTTCAGTTTTTTAACAAAAGTGTTAGAAAAACCCCCCTGTAACTACCCTGGATGTATGTTTTTATGGTAGCTGAGATCATATTCTATATACATGAGCAACATAATATTCACACCTGGCGTCAGTAGCCTTCCATACATTTTTGAAGTCATTTTAATTTGAAATGTTTTCAGTTTTTTAACAAAAGTGTTAGGAAAACCCCCCTGTAACTACCCTGGGTGTATGTTTTTATGGTAGCTGAGGTCATATTCTATATACATGAGCAACATAAGATTCACATATTCAGTAGCCTTCCATACATTTTTTAGTTATTTTATTTATGATCTGATAACAGGGCAAATAATAAAGGAGCTGCCTGAAAACGGTACCCGTAAATTACTGCACATAATCAATGCGCTCCTCAGGAAAAAGCATGTGCCAATGCAGTGGAAAGTAGCAGAAGTAATAATGATTCCAAAACCGGGCAAGCCACCGAATGATAGAAAATCTTACCGGCCAATTTCACTTCTACCAACACTAGCGAAATTGTTTGAGAGACTGTTGCTCAGAAGATTGAAAAGAACCATAGAACAAAGAAACCTTATCTCAGAATATCAGTTTGGTTTCAGAGAGAAACACTCAACTATTGAGCAGGTTCATAGGCTTACAGATGTCATTGAGAATACATTAGAAAGGAAAAAAAAGTTTGTTCTAGTATCTTCTTAGATGTGGCGCAGGCCTTCGATAAGGTGTGGCACGGAGGTTTACTCATCAAACTACATAGAGATTTACCAAAACAATATTATATGATTTTAAAATCTTACATAGAGAATCGCTACTTTAGGGTGAAATATGAAGATGAATATTCCGAGCTAAAAAAGATTTCGGCAGGAGTCCCGCAGGGTAGTGTTTTGGGACCTATTCTTTACTTGCTCTACACCAGAGATTTACCTCAATTAAACGATGTTACCATTGCAACATTTGCTGATGACACTGCAGATCTCTCAGTAGGAGACACTATCGAGGAATCGACATTGAAACTCCAAGAAGCATGTGACAAAATCATAAAATGGACAAAAATGGGGCGTATCGGGCTGCTATGATCCACCCTATACTCTGCAATAAATGTACCGTACAATTGTACGATCATAAACTTACCTTGCTTATATACTTACATTATAATTTCCGAATACATACATATTTATTTATATAATATACTTATTCTATATTATATACTATACATACATACTTACATTTGAATTATATAACTAAATGAAATTGCAAAATAATTATGTACTTCCAAATATATTTAAATGCATATACAAATATGTATGTATAACATTTATATATACTTTATATTTATATACTATTAGTAGATGATTTGTATTTTTGAAGATTTAATAAAATTATTATTGTACGAGATTTTCTGTGGTTAAGTCGAAAACAAAACCATCATAATTAAAAATAACATAGTTTTATTTAAAGCCATACATAATTCCCACGTAATTTCGGAATAGCTATACACTACGGTCACGGAGCACCTCATCAAGCTCCCCTTCGACTATAACAGGGCTCAATGAATCGAAATCCACGCATATGAATTTCACCAATCTAAAAGTCAGTTATAAACCTGTAATCATTAACGGTCAGCAGATTCCGTATGCAAATAATGCTAAATATCTAATGATGACCTTAGATACCAGGCTCAGATGGAAAGAGCACGATAAAAAGAAGAAAGATGAGCTTAATATCAAATATCGCAAAATGTATTGGCTTCTCGGGAAAAATTTGGAAATGTCAACCGAAAACAAATTGCTATTGTATCAACAGGTGATTATGCCTGTATGGACTTACGGAATACAGCTCTGGGCCTGTACAAAGAAAACCAACACCCAAATAATACAAACTTTTCAAAACAAAGTGCAACGTGGTATAGTTATAGTTAACGCTCCGTGGTACATTAGGAATGATGACCTTCATAGGGACCTAAATATCCCGACGGTTCAAGAAGAAATAAAAAAATTTGTAGTAATTCATGGACAACGTATCTATCAACACAAAATAAGGAGCAGGTTCATAGACTTACGTATCTATCAACACATAAACCAATTGATTTAATGGGTTAAGGACACCAGAGCAAAAACTACTTCAGTAAATAACCTATAAATGGAGCTGGCCAATGGTCCTCCTCCTATTCACAAGTGACTAAATTAAGAAAGAAAAATTACTAGATGAATTGGATTCAGTTGTAATTATTTTAATAAAAAAAAAAATAATAATAATTTTTAGTCTTGCAAAATTTTCTGTGTAATCAGTAATCTTAAATTTAAAGGTTTTTCGTTTCTACTTCTACACATTATTCTTCTATGTGTCTCAAATGACCGCCTAAACTTGCATTAACCAGTAGTAGTGCCTTGACGTGATGCAAAACAATTAAAATAATATTTCGTGAAAATTCATTTTATCTACTTCATATCCCACATGTATTCTAAACCCCTCGCAGTGTTTCAATTTTTGGGAGATACTAATACAATCATTCAATCTCTGTCACTGAACCGCAGAAGATTTATTACGTTGAACTTCCTCATTGAACAAAAGTAATCAACAAAACGAAGAAAAACACCTACACATCACAGAAAAGCATAACAAATGTTTGTTGTAAACATGCAGATAACACTTAAAGTTCATAATATATGTAATTGGATATTCCAATGTGTTCTCCCAAACTCGTAAAATAGAAACGATATACTAAACGTATAATTTACAAACTCTCACTTCACGACAACCTATAAAAAATAAAACAATAAATTTTTAAATTACAATTAATTAAAATTAACTTCTCAGCTCAATTTACAAATTCATTCATACCAATAATTTTCATACATCAAAACACTTATACTGTGATCGTTATAGTTTGTACTACTATATAGCGACGACAGTCTTAAGAGAGCTAATCGGCTTTTATTGTTTGTATATAAAAGACTTAAGATAGTCGTATCATATACATGTGAAGAAGAAGAGGATGAAGATTTTCTAATGAAAATAAAAAAATACAAAACATATACCAGGGTGTGGAATACATCATACTACATTATTATCCATGATATGTGATGATCATCTTTCATCGCTATATACAAAATAAAATTTAATCTATAAAGCATCTTGTACTGATGATACTCAACACAACGACACACTGTAAAAACGTAATGGAATAAAAGATGCGATAATAATCAAGATCAAATACAGTCATTCACTCTCGGTTGCATTTTTAATGAGGATGATGATCTTCTTGTGATTATATAAAATTATATTTGGTATAGTCATATGTGGTAGTTTATACGTATAACGTGTACATGTATTGCGGAAAAACTAAAGGCTACTTACCACTTATATGATTAAAAGTGCGATAAGAAAGAAGAAGAAAACAAAAACAAAACAAAAAATAACAACATGAAACTAATTGTGCGAATGTCTTCTTTGTTGAACGTCTCTATATATTATAAAGAGCTACCTCCTTTAATCTCATCTTCATTTTTTTCTTTTTTTTTCATATACTGTGCTCGACGATTTATTTGTGTGAACTACATTCGCTCAGCGCAGATTTTGTATATTATGTACAAGCGGGTGGCGATAAAGAATCATAAAAAATACAAAGTATATAAAATTAATTAAGCCAATAAAATTTATTAATTATAATTATTATTTTATGATCGCGATACGGTAATAAATTTAATGTGTATGCGTTTAACAAATCATAAAATTCCATTCGGTTTAAATTTTTAATTTGCTATTAGATTTTAAATTAATTGTTGAACTAAAAATAAACATTTTAATTATGAATTAATCAAATTTATTGCACAATGTATATGCTTCTACATATCGCTAGTGGGGTGTGCTTTCAAACATTCACGTATTGACAACAACAATAACTATTTAGGATAAATAACCGATTATAGCGTAAAGCTCAATTTTAAAAATATGTGAATTTAGAAGACCTTGTGTATATGGAACGTTGTGAACTATTTCTAATAAAAACAACAACAATAAATTATTAACTTTAAATTTTACAACAAAAATTAACCATTTTCTAGTTTGTATCAAGCTTACCAAATTCGAAAGGATTTAACTGTCTCTATATAAGTAACGTATGTGAAGTTATCCCAGGATTCTATCCCAGAAAATAAATTTTTTTAATCAGGCAACACTAACATATCAATAACCAATTTGCTCTTGTGTGAAGTTATCCCAGCCCAGGTTTTGATTCATTTCATTCAAATATACTATATTTGTGAAGTTAGCCCAGCCCAGAAATTTTATCAATTTTAATGAAAAAACGAAAAATTATCAAGTTTAATAAATTCGATTTGTTTTTAATATAATAAACAAAATTTAAATATAACGTATAAAAAACTGTAAAATTTTAAGTTGCATAAAATAATGGTAATATTCAGGCAATGTAAGAAAAAATTTGTTCCGTGGCAAGTTCCCGAAAATGAACTCTCGGCTGGTAATTTCATTGATTTTTTTTAAATTAGAAAAAAATCGTTCCGTGGCAAGTTCCCGAAAATCAACTCTGGGCTGAGAATTTTATTGATTTTTATATAATTTTTCGTCCCGCTCAATAAATTAAAAATTATTTCGCCAAAACTAAATATGTCTTGCATCAGGGCAACATGATTTTAAAATGAACACACCAGTAGCTAAATGTCAGCAAAATTAGAAAAAAATCGTTCTGTGGCAAGTTCCAGAAAATGAACTCTGGGCTGGGAATTTCATTGATTAGGAGATATTATTGATTATAATTTTATTGATTAGAGTTGATTTTCGGGAACTTGCCACAAAACGATTTTTTTCTAATTTTCCTGAAATTTAGCTACTGCTGTATACATTTCAAAATCATGTTGCTCTGATCCGAGACATTTTTAGTTTTGGCGAAATAATTTTTAATTTATCGAGCGGGACGAAAAATTATATAAAAATCAACAAAATTCTCAGCCCAGAGTTGATTTTCAGGAACTTGCCACAGAACGATTTTTTTCTAGTTTTGCTGAAATTTAGCTAGTGGTGTATAGATTTGAAAATCATGTTGCCCTGATTCGAGACATTTTTAGTTTTGGCGAAATAGTTTTTAATTTTTCGAGCGGGACGAAAAATTATATAAAAATCAAGGAAATTCCCAGGACAGAGTTGATTTTCGGGAACTTGCCACAGAACGATTTTTTTGTAACTTAGCTGAAATTTAGCTACTGGTGTGTACATTTTAAAATCATGTTGCCCTGATGCAAGACATATTTAGTTTTGGCGAACTAATTTTTAATTTATCGAGCGGGACGAAAAATTATATAAAAATCAATGAAATTCCCAGCCCAGAGTTGATTTTCGGGAACTTGCCACAGAACGATTTTTTTCTTATCTAGCTGAAATTTAGCTATTGGTGTATACATTTCAAAATCATGTTGCTCTGATCCGAGACATTTTTAGTTTTGGCGAAATAATTTTTAATTTATCGAGCGGGACGAAAAATTATATAAAATCAATGAAATTCCCAGCCCAGAGTTGATTTTCGGGAACTTGCCACGGAACGATTTTTTTCTAATTTAGCTGAAATTTAACTACTGGAGTATACATTTCAAATTCATGTTGCCCTGATCCGAGACATTTTTAGTTTTGGCGAAATAATTTTTAATTTATCGAGCGGGACGAAAAATTATATAAAATCAATGAAATTCCCAGCCCAGAGTTGATTTTCGGGATTTTGCCACAGAACGATTTTTTTCTAGTTTTGCTGAAATTTAGCTAGTGGTGTATAGATTTGAAAATCATGTTGCCCTGATTCGAGACATTTTTAGTTTTGGCGAAATAGTTTTTAATTTTTCGAGCGGGACGAAAAATTATATAAAAATCAAGGAAATTCCCAGGACAGAGTTGATTTTCGGGAACTTGCCACAGAACGATTTTTTTGTAACTTAGCTGAAATTTAGCTACTGGTGTGTACATTTTAAAATCATGTTGCCCTGATGCAAGACATATTTAGTTTTGGCGAACTAATTTTTAATTTATCGAGCGGGACGAAAAATTATATAAAAATCAATGAAATTCCCAGCCCAGAGTTGATTTTCGGGAACTTGCCACAGAACGATTTTTTTCTTATCTAGCTGAAATTTAGCTATTGGTGTATACATTTCAAAATCATGTTGCTCTGATCCGAGACATTTTTAGTTTTGGCGAAATAATTTTTAATTTATCGAGCGGGACGAAAAATTATATAAAATCAATGAAATTCCCAGCCCAGAGTTGATTTTCGGGAACTTGCCACGGAACGATTTTTTTCTAATTTAGCTGAAATTTAACTACTGGAGTATACATTTCAAATTCATGTTGCCCTGATCCGAGACATTTTTAGTTTTGGCGAAATAATTTTTAATTTATCGAGCGGGACGAAAAATTATATAAAATCAATGAAATTCCCAGCCCAGAGTTGATTTTCGGGATTTTGCCACAGAACGATTTTTTTCTAATTTAGCTGAAATTTAGCTATTGGTGTATACATTTCAAAATCATGTTGCCCTGATCCGAGACATTTTTAGTTTTGGCGAAATAATTTTTAATTTATCGAGCGGGACGAAAAATTATATAAAATCAATGAGATTCCCAGCCCAGAGTTGATTTTCGGGAACTTGCCACAAAACGATTTTTTTCTAATTTAGCTGAAATTTAACTACTGGTGTGTACATTTCAAAATCATGTTGCCCTGATCCGAGACATTTTTAGTTTTGGCAAAATAATTTTTAATTTATCGAGCGGGACGAAAAATTATATAAAATCAATGAAATTCCCAGCCCAGAGTTGATTTTCGGGATTTTGCCACAGAACGATTTTTTTCTAATTTAGCTGAAATTTAGCTATTGGTGTATACATTTCAAAATCATGTTGCCCTGATCCGAGACATTTTTAGTTTTGGCGAAATAATTTTAAATTTATCGAGCGGGACGAAAAATTATATAAAATCAATGAGATTCCCAGCCCAGAGTTGATTTTCGGGAACTTGCCACGGAACGATATTTTTCTAATTTAGCTGAAATTTAGCTACTGGTGTGTACATTTTAAAATCATGTTGCCCTGATCCGAGACATTTTTAGTTTTGGCGAAATATTTTTTAATTTATCGAGCGGGACGAAAAATTTTAGGAAAATCAATGAAATTCCCAGCCCAGAGTTGATTTTCGGAAACTTGCCACAGAACGATTTTTTTCTTATCTAGCTGAAATTTAGCTATTGGTGTATACATTTCAAAATCATGTTGCCCTGATCCGAGACATTTTTAGTTTTTGCGAAATAATTTTTAATTTATCGAGCGGGACGAAAAATTATATAAAAATCAATGAAATTCCCAGCCCAGAGTTGATTTTCGGGAACTTGCCACAGAACGATTTTTTTCTTATCTAGCTGAAATTTAGCTATTGGTGTATACATTTCAAAATCATGTTGCCCTGATCCGAGACATTTTTAGTTTTGGCGAAATAATTTTTAATTTATCGAGCGGGACGAAAAATTATATAAAATCAATGAAATTCCCAGCCCAGAGTTGATTTTCGGGAACTTGCCACGGAACGATTTTTTTCTAATTTAGCTGAAATTTAGCTACTGGTGTGTACATTTCAAAATCATGTTGCCCTGATCCAAGACATTTTTAGTTTTGGCGAAATATTTTTTAATTTATCGAGTGGGACGAAAAATTTTAGAAAAATCAATGAAATTCCCAGCCCAGAGTTGATTTTCGGAAACTTGCCACAGAACGATTTTTTTCTTATCTAGCTGAAATTTAGCTATTGGTGTATACATTTCAAAATCATGTTGCTCTGATCCGAGACATTTTTAGTTTTGGCGAAATAATTTTTAATTTATCGCGCGGGCGAAAAATTATATAAAATTCAATGAAATCCTCAGCCTCTAGTTGATTTTCGGGAACTTGCCACGGAACGATTTTTTTCTAATTTAAAAAAAATCAATGAAATTCTCAGCCGAGAGTTCATTTTCGGGAACTTGCCACTGAACAAATTTTTTCTTACATTGCCTGAATATTACCATTACTTTATGCAACTAAAAATTTTACAGTTTTTTATACGTTATATTTAAATTTTTTTTATTATATTAAAAACAAATCGAATTTATTAAACTTGATAATTTTTCGTTTTTTCATTAAAATTGATAAAATTTCTGGGCTGGGCTAAGTTCACAAATATAGTATATTTGAATGAAATGAATCAAAACCTGGGCTGGGATAACTTCACACAAGAGCAAATTGGTTATTGATATGTTAGTGTTGCCTGATTAAAAAAAAATATTTTCTGGGATAGAATCCTGGGATAACTTCACATACGTATATAAGTATGATTTCCATTATTCACGAATTGACAACAACAACGTTTTTTGACAACAACAACAATTTAAAATCATATTTTTTTTTTAATTTGCTACCTGAATTCTGTAATAATTTTTTTGATAAAATTTCCCCGCCCCTCAGTTTTAATATTTATTTTCAAATATTGATTTCAATCATTGTAAGATTAAGATTAGTTATCAATTAATAAAAACACTATTTGTTTATAAGTTTCAATTTAAAAAGTATTTTTTTGAAATTAAATGAGTTTTTACAAACTAATAAATAGTTTTATTTATTTTAATAACATACTTTGTAAAATGATTTTTCAAATTCTTTTTTATTTAAACAGAATAATTTATTTCAAAAAAAGAGTTCTAGCATTTTAAAACAATTTTTTGGATAATAATTACAACTTTTGAAAAAGTTTGTATTTATTGTTTTTGCCAGAAATCCCGTGGTTTTATTTTTTTGATATAGTACGCTGAAATTAATTTTATTAGTTTGAAACTCGTCTATAGTTATTTTTTATTTTAAAGTTTTTTCGGCTAGTTTAGCAGAAATATTATTTACAAATACAATGATATGCACTTTTCCAGAAGTTGACCAACTTTTTATCAATACGAAACAAAACTGCCAAGAAAGAACTTGAGGAGGTTCTCATTATATTTTTTTAAAGGTTGTGTGTATTTTTACACAATGACTCTGATGAGGGTTAAACATTAGGAGGAGGAGTTAATTTTCTACTTTTGGTGGTAGTTATATTATGAGTAGATGATCTCTTTGTTTTTGCTGACTTGAGAAGTCGCAAACCTTGTGAATGTCATCATTGGGCTGCCAAGTTTTTAAAATTAGTCGGCGCACAAATAATAAAAAAAAATAGTAATGATTAATTAATTGCTATTTGCCCGAATCTGACTTCTAATTTTTATATGTTATTGGCATTCAGACAAAATTTCTTTCAAACTAATTGTGTAGAGCAAATACTGTTAGTTTAACAAATAAAAAATTTACTGAAATTTGAATTTATAATTCTTTTCTTTCATATATTTCACTTAAATCAACTAAATATCGTAGAATAATTCAATTATTATATGATTAATAAGATCACAAAATATCACATTACAAAACAATAAGAAAATAATTATTTATAATTGATTAAATTCCAATTCAATATCACTTTTCAGTTTCTTTCTTAAAACCCAAATTTAAGAAAAATATATGGTATACTAATGAGTATTAAATAAGATTTTTAAATTAATTATGTATATTTATCATTCGAGCTTACTTTTTCGATAAGCAATTTTCCAGGCTCAGTCTGTAAATATTTACTAAATTGTTGGCATGTCATTTTAAAATTTTCTTTTGCCATCAGTTCTGCTACTTGTCCGCTACTTGTCCGTGCTCTGTTCATTAAGCTGTAAATTCGTTCGGAGGTTGTATTAGAAAGGAGTACAGAATAAATAAAACAAACAATTATATATAAATTTTTGCATTCCGGAAAATCATTAAAAAACATAGCCCACAAGAAATCCCTCGTTTTTAATAACAAAATGTTTTAGTTGTATGCATTTTTCAAATAAGACATCAGTATCCAAATTTTTAATGTTAAATTTTTCGACAACTTTCTGTAGATCTATGAAAGTAAGAAATGTTACATCTAGAGCCAACACCTTCATATATTTAAATATGCTAGTATCAAAATCAAACCACATCTTTAAGTAGTTTATCGATGTTTCAAGTGCAGTTTTGGCCTCAATTTGAAATCGTTTGACGGTTTTCACAATTAAGAATGCACTGTCTGGCGATAGAACCATAGAACTCTTCTGCATATCGACTTTCTAATGATTCTCGCAATTTGTCCATTATGTCGAATGTTTTGACCCCCATTCCGTCACATGCTTCTAAAGCTGTAATTGAAGATTGGAATACTGTGCAAAAATTCATAATGAATCCTAAATATGCAGGTGTCATTTCATTTGCAAAAAATGTTTGTATTAATGGGGAAACGTTTGACTTTGACATACAATATTTCTTTATTGGATCATAGTTTTTCAACATCATTAGACCTCATATTCTCCAACGTATGCAATAGTTCGTTAAAAGTTAATCATTCTCGGGATTATCTCTCTAAGGTGGGCAATTATCATTCACACCAGTTGTTTTTAGTCTAGGTAACCTCTCCTTCAAAAAACTGCCCTTTAATACTTATTTATACACCAATGCTAAAAATGTACACTATGAACGTATCCGAGAGGAACTAGCTACGTTTAACTGGACTGAGATATTTGCTAACTCACAATTGGATGTTGAGAATGCAGTCGATATTCTATACACCACACTGGGTAGATATTTGGAAACTAATACTATTAAACAAAACGTCTTATCTAAATTTCCAATATGGTGTTCATCAAAGTTAATAAATCTCATTCGAAACAAACACAAGTACCATAAACTGTTTAAAACTTATAAAAATTCAACTGACTATGCAATCTTTCCCAACCTTCGCAGATCTGTCAAATTGGAAATACATAAATGTTATTCTGAATTTCTAAAAAATACTGAAGAAATCTTAAAACGTTATCCTAACCCTCTTTAGAATTTTTCACAAGCACTGTCTTCAAAATCATGTTATCCTGGGACCATGAAATTTGGAGCCAGTAAATCCCATGATAGTAATATAATTTGCAACTTTTTTGCTGTACTTCGATTCCATTTTTATACCCAGTCCTACCTCGCCGGACAGTTCCACTGACGTTCACAGATCGGATACTCCGTTAACTAGAATAACGTATTTTTCACCACAAGATGTTTGAGGTATTCTAGAGTCATTAGATGTTAATAAAGGCTCGGGTCCAGACAACATATCTAACTATTTTATTTATCAGTTGAAAGAGGTACTAGCCGACTCACTATCTATCATCTTCAATATCTCTTTAAACTTTGCTGTATTTCCCACTAGGTGGAAAACCACGTTTCTTGTTCCAATATTTAAGAAAGGTGATAAAAGTTGCATAGAAAATTATAGACCAATATCTCTAATAAACGCGTTTAGCATGGCTTACATGGCTTTTATGAGAAACGTTCAGTTTAGAGCAATTTCCTTGAGTTTTCTGGTTATGCTTTTGAGAGTGTCGATAAAGGCTGTCAATTGAACTGTATCTATACTGATTTCCAAAAAGCATTTGATACTGTATCTCATTAAATCTTAATTGACAAATGTTGCAAAATTGGCATTTCTCCACCCATTAGCAAATGGTTAGCATCCTATCTGAAAAATAGAGTACTAAATGTGAAGTTTATAACGGATGTATTTCTAGAACTATTGTAGCTAGTTCTGGTGTTCCACAGAGGTCTACTCTAGGACCTTTACTTTTCATAATTTTCATTAACGATCTATCTCGTGCGCTTGTATGTCTCCACCTATTCTATGCTGATGACTTAAAAATCTACTCAAGGATCACGAACTCTATCGATTGCAGACTGACATGCAAACATTGAGCTCATGGTGTGTGTGACTAATAACCTAAATATAAACATTCAGAAATGTGTTGTAATGACATATTCTAAGAGAAGTAACCCTGACCTATTTGACTATTACATCTCAGACATTAGATTGGCTAGAGCCAATCATATTATTGACTTAGGAGTTACTTTTGACTCTAAATTATCATTTGACAAACACATTGATTAGATTTGTTCTAAAGCTCACAAAATTCTCGGCTACAAATTTCGCATCGGTAAGGATTTTCATGACCCAGCGGTGTTCATAATACTTTTTAACTGTCTAATTAGGAGTGTCCACGAGTATGCAACTCAAATTTGGAATCCATTTTATGATAATTATATTGACCAATTAGAACGGATTCAAAAAAAGTTTAGAAGATTCTTGGTATATAAATCTATCCCGCATTCAGGCAATATTATGTACGGAACAAGGATGAAAATTTTTAGTATGATCAGCCTGGAAAATAGGAGACGTGCACATGATGAGTTAATTTTGTACAAAGTAATAAATTTTCAAATCAAAACATCTGCCTTATCATCGTTGAATTTGTATGTTCCTGCTTATAAGGACGAGAAACCATCAATTATTTCTTCCAACACATTCGCGTACTAATCTTGAATCTTCAAACCCGCTTACCAGAATGCTAATTGGTCATAACGAGCTTTTCTTCTCCTTGGACTTGTCATTGTCTTTGAAACCGTACAGATCTGGGGTTTATCATTGTCTAACACAAAATCAGTATTAATTGCTGTTGTACATAGTAGCTACTTTGCCTCAGTGTTGCATTGGTTTTTTATTGTCCTAATTGTTTGATCGAGGTATTTCAACTTCTTTAATCACACGCACCAAGTATCGATATTAGATAACCAAAAATGGTTAGTTGCTTCCATATATGTATTTTAAGCGGTCCACTATTAACTTAATTTCATTTTCACTTGACTAACTTTCAAACTTTCAATTTCACTAATTTCAATTTATGTTCGAGTAAAAATTAATTTTAATTTTTTATATTTTGTATATTTATATTTTTTATTATAATATTTCTTAGCTTTGTTTGTAGATAGAGGCGACGCGTAATTGGACTTTGTCTGTATGCCGCCCAATTTGGAATTCTTAAATAAATAAATAAAACAGCCGTTCAATGGCTGGATATAGATTTAACCATCTAGTTGGCACATGTCGAAGTAGTTCCCACCATTCACATTCCGCCCATTCAAATAGTTTTTATTGTAGCATATTTTATCCTTTATTGTGGCATATTGTGGGCGTTTAAGCTTCAACAATCAGCTAAATTGCATCAATTGATATTAATAGCGTTCTTTATGGTTTTGTTAGGCTGGAGTGGCTAATAGTAGATCACTCCGAACTGATACCACCTGATCCAGAGCTCATGGTTATTGTTTCTGGCCATAAATATTTCGTTTGACTGTCGAAGTTGATACATGACCCGGCTTACCCCACGTTTTTCTGCGCTTTGGGTGGTCGTAGTTAATCCACTTTTCAATTCCCCTCACCATTTGATGCAAAAAATCATCACGATTTTGCCTTTGGAGCCGTTTTTCGCACGTGAAAAATAAGCAATCAACGTCTCTTGGCTTGAATTCATATGGAACCCAATTTCCTTGTTTATGCACCATACACATGGTCCTGAGACGGGTTTGATTCGCTTGTTGACTCGCTCTCAAAGCTTTTGTTAGCTCCTCTTTAGTATGGTTGAACTCTTGGAAACAATAACGCCTCCAACTCAGCGTCTTCAAACGTTGTTCTTCCTCTGCGTTCTTTGTCACTGAAGTCAGAATCGCCACTTTTAAAATGGCGGAACCAGTACTCATACGATTTTATTGAACGAGCATTTTCTTCAAATTAAAACATAAAAGCAGCACTTCTCGCAAATTGTATTTTGTTGGCACAAAGATTAACATAATTCGAGCATACAAAATATATGTTGGTTATACACTTCAGCGAAATGACACGTACTGATTTTTAGAAGGAAATGATGCCGCTTTAACATGAATGTAGTTATATACAAGATGGCCCGATGCGATTTAATACAAATTACGCCATCTTTTGCAAGCCCCTCAAAACTTATTTGTACCCCCAATTAATTGAAAACCGAGAACATGAAAACACAATCGCAACGCATAGCAACGGACATTCCAAACAAATGTGCGCGTCGGCAAGCGCCCTTTAAATGTATGATCCTGCACAAAATAAAAGTCGAGAACTCATTATAAATCTCGAACTTTCCCCTCCCGATCTATACATCATAAATTTGTGAGAATGTTTGCAGTCAACATTTGAAAAAAAAATCCTTCAGTTATATGGTATAAAGGGTGGTATCAAATCCATTCGACTACGAAAAATATATGTAGATTCTCTGCCTGTGTAACCCGTGAATTAGAAATTTTTATTGTTGTTGCGTTAGTTTGGTTGCCATAATTATAAATATAAAATATCAAACAAAGTATTTTTTATGGCAACCAAACGGAAAAAATTTCCCCCACTCTCAGCAAACTTTTATTTTTTTTGATATTTTATTGGTAGAAACATAAATTTTTTGTGCTTGGTGCGTCAACACGTTTCCAACTGCTCACAATGCCCGCCTTCCATCTTTGGAAATTTAAAATAATACACTCAGAGAAAAATACCATAATATTAATAATAAATCTTATTGATTGAAAGGTTTTGTACTATTAGTTTTAGTCAATGTGATTTAGCCTACTAATTTCAATACTCATATACTATCAGTTCAATATTATTTAAAAATGGTTAAAATAATATGATATCATTTTAAATTTTAATAGGACCTCAGATGATTTAAATGAGATAGATCTCATTGATAATTAATCGATTATACTATTAAGCTTATATGGTCGTCTTTTTAATTTTAAAATATATAAATAATTAGTTTAATAATATACATTATTAATCTAATACGATTATCTTTTTAATTATTAAATACTAAACCATTAATTTTATTATGTAAAATTATTAAAATTATATGATATCAGGTTAAATAATAATGGACCTACGATTATTTAAATAAACACATCTCATTGAAAATTAACCAGATTTTACTATTGTTTTTTATGTTATATAACTGTTATACATCGTCTTATACTTACATAAGACTTACTTACACAACTCTTCAAAATAAAACAAAAATAAATGCACACATATTTTAAATCTAACATTTATTATTTAGTACAACATTACAAAACTATTTTTCAAATAAGATTTATTAGTACTAAGTTCATTTTCAGTATTTCTTTAACCGAAATGTTTTTTTTCCATTATTTAACAAATGTAAATGGATTGGAAGACCATCAAATTCTAATACATTTTTTTAACAAAATTTCTCAATTACTTTTCCGTCAACAAAATATGATTGAAAATGTTCATTGAAGAATGACACATTTCACGAACTATAAATAAAATATAAGGACATACCGTTTATCAATATTTCCCCAATTTCAAAAAGCAAAACTTTATTTGAAGCAGTTGTTGATAAAAAGAAATGTTTTTTAAAAAGTTTTCCTCTAAAATAAACTTTTTTTATGCAACGGGCAACTTTTAAATCGAATTGGTTTTGGTGAAGATCTTTATAAGCCTTACTAAGGTCGGAAACGGAAACATCGCTGGATTTATAGTTTAAATCATCTTCGAAGAACGATGAGATGGAAAGTAAATTTGAAAACTTTAGACCAGCTTTAATCTAAAGCATGTTTGAGATATTTACTCTAGAATTTGTGACCTTTGCGGAGCCTTTATAAGGCTCATGAAGGGCTTCGAACCGCATACACCACAAATGCTTTAATGAGCAACATTTACGAATGGCAGTCGGGTAATGAAGCAAAAAATGAAATTTGGGTTTTAATGTTGTTTTAATGTTTCATTAAATACCTCAATAAATAAATGAGTATGTTTTGCAATTAAATGTTCCAACGTTTTTATATTATATTCATTTAAGATTGGTAGTAAAATTATATCAATTATTTTGATTAAAACAATCAATAAATTCCACATTTTGTCTTCTTCCGGAACTAAGTCGCCAATCATAAGAGACAAGTAGTTAATAAAAGTCATTGTTTCCCTGGCTGACATTTTTAAGGAATTTGACTTTAAACCAGACAAAGTTAAAGGTGGCGATATATTGCAATTTCTGTTTCTCCATAATCGAACATCTGCTTTCGATAGTTAAGATTTTCGAGTGAAAAATAAAATGTATTTTCAATATAATGCAGTAAAATTTTTGAGATATCATATGTCCAAATGCCTTCAAAAATATCATGCATTATATCAAAGTAAAAATTCTCCGTAACATGAAAAGATTCAATTTCATTAAAAATCGAATTTTCTTCAGCTTTATAGTTATCAATAGTTCTCAATATTCTACCGTGTCTGTTTGAATTTAAGGCTTATTTCTTTTGCAGGACAGTAAAAGTTTGAATTAAAACTTGAGAAAACCCCAGAAAAGTATTAAGTCCTATGATTGTCCCCTAGAACCAAAGCTAGCACAAAACTAACTAAAATTTTATTGATTTCAATGGTTATGCCTTCGGTTTCAAATTTTTTGATTTGTTCGATAAAAGGGAAATATAGAGATTCCCAAAACTTGAACGATCCTTTGTTTTAAAAAATCCGGCTACAAAATACTATTCAGTTTGGAAAAATGATGCTTTGGCATGGTTGGGAAAAGTATAATATACGCCGCAGACTGATTGTTCTTTTGTGTGACATCCTAATGGGTTATCAACCGCGAAATCATCAAAATATAATATGTTAGTATTACTAGTTTTCCTTGGAAAGCCTGCATTTTTGGTTTTCATATGCTACCATTAACTAAATTGCAGTATACTCCTGTGCTACTTTCGTTTATCTCCTTCGTGTTATTTAAAGTTTGTTCCAGCACATTTCGACATTCAAAAAATTTTTTGAATTGGAATTCTAGAGGCATAATGATTCCCGTTGATTTATTTCAGTCGATTGTTGGCGATTTATTAACAATTATTTCGCAAACTTCATTATTAATTATAAAATGTAACGGTTTTATAAATAATCCCTAGTTTTCTAGTTCTTGAATAAGTTTGTATTCAGAATTAATATTTCTAAATTGATGACAAAAATCAGTCACAATATTTAAGGCAGTTTTTCTATTTTCAGGACTTTCAATTAATGGTAAAATTTTTGAATTTACTATTTGTGCTAAAGGATTAGTTATTTGTTGTTCTATTGCTCTTGTAATAAATGATACGATTTTTCTTTTAAAATTACTATTATTATGTAAATTAAGTGCAAAAAAAATACCACTTAATTCATTTTGACCATTTAAATCATTTGACGATTCAGTTTCAGTATATTCTGATAAAAATATTGTTGAGCAATCGCTTACGCTTTGAATAACATTACTATTCTGAAATATCTTTTGCCGACTACAGCCTGAATGATTTATATTTTTATTGGCATTCGAGTAGATCTTATTTTTATGAACGCGATCCAGATGTCGTTTGAACCAGTGCAAATTTGAAAATTTTTGGAAACACTTACCGTATACACACCGAACATATTCGTTTTTTGTTAAACCATGACATGATTTGATATGGTCTATTAAAGTTTTAGTTGTGGGAAAAGTAATTGAGCCTTCATTACATAGAGAACAATCGAACATTTTAAATAATTTATTCAATATTACAAAATTATTAAAAGTAGTTCATTACATTTTATTTTATAACTTAGTGAACTATTTTTTAAGTTATTCATAAATATTTGAAATTAATTAGAATTATTATTCCATTTAAAAATTTATCAAGTTGAGTATGTTCGGATTTTTAGTAGTTTTAAAATTATAAAAGAAATTTGTTAAAAAGCAGTAAACGTTTTTATCTTCAATGGGGTAATTGAAATTCATAATATGAAATAATTTGAATGTTGTATCTAAACATTTCAAAAACGAAGAATATTTGTAGAGTACCCCATCATAATAAGTATAACAATTATTTAGACACCATTTTTCTGGCCCAATTGCGATGATGATTGGTTGGAGTGACATACCTTTTTCATAGTATTTTGATTTGATTTGTTCAATTTTTTGTTCGGACTGACTGACTCAAACACAGTGTAGGAGGTTTGCCTCTTGGGAATCGATTATGCTTGGTTTCCATTTAAACGATTTATTGTCCCTTGCTTTATAGGCGATAAATAAAGATTTGAGGACAGCATGTAATAATAAAAATATTATACAATCACACGAATCTAGAAAAAACATAAATAATTAAAAAATAATCGATTTAAAATCTTAAGCTGAAATGTTACTATTGTCAATTTCTTCCTTTAAATGACTGAGCAAGCTGGTTGAATTTTTATTTTTAAGATTTTGATTAAAAAATAAAATAATCTTTTCTACGAATATTGGCCAATTACTAAACAAAGTTGATGTATTTGTTTGGAAAAATAATTGATAATCGATTTCGACCTGAAATTAAATTGTTTATTATATATGGAAATATTTAAAGGTAAACATCTAATACCAAAGTATGCCCAAGACTATGTTTGTAAAGCGGCCACTTTTTCAAAAGGTTTGGGTTATCCAGTAGCACATCTTGACGTCTATTTGCATGTACTTCTTTCCATTTATTTTCCACTTCAGACCAAGGCTCGTAGTTATGCGCCAACCAAATGATATTTGGTTTTTCTTTGTCACTTACAGCTATTGACGAAAATTATGACTCTTCTATATTGTAAACAATAGTAAATTGAATTTGAAAACGAATCACGAAATGCATATATGTAATAAATGCTTAATTTACCTTTTAAATCAACAGAAGCTTTTTTTTTGTTTTTAATTTTAAGCGCGCATTTACGGTTCTGTCGTGCAATTTACCATAAGGATTTTGTCCTTTGCCTCGTTTGTTTAAATAATATTCTTTGTTATATTGAAAAATTTAAAGAAAAAGAATTAAAATGATTTAAAAAATTTAAAAACGTAGAATATTTCTCACAGTGAACTCGGTTGGAAATAATGTCTTAATAGCGTTGGTGCAGTTTACTATATCTGCCATTATAATGTAAACTAAAGCCTCTCTATGACAATCAGTTAGAGATTTAATTTTCATTTAAAATTCTGAAACTGCAACTCTCTGGGACTTCGCTAATAAATCCGCCAATGTGGCATCAGTGAAGGTGGAATTTCTGGTGATCGTCACTGAACTAGTAACTGAACTGCTACCTGATAGCGTTCACTTGTTAATGTTTTTACATCTGTATTACAATTTTGCTTAATCCAGGCTCTACATGAGTCGGTAACTGAAAGATTATTGGCCTAAACAAAAAGTTTAAAAAAGTTTTATTATATCTTCAATACAAAATAATAGAACTAAATTTTACGTTTTGTCTCTGGTACCCAGCTGTTCCACAGGAAATAGGTCTTCTATATCTTTTTCAGTTAGGGCTAGAAGTTCTTCAACGTCAAGACAACAAGCTTAATAAAAAAAAATCACGAGCTTAATAAAGAAAATTCTAACCTTAGTTTCTAACTCAAAACCTATGAGTCGTTGTATCAAATCTAATAAGTTGTAAAAATAAAATTGTTAATTTACCAACAACACGATCAAACACATTCTCGGTAAAGCCAAACTTGCCACAAATCAGATTTTTAAGTTCAATATGTTCTGAACCATCATCGACCACAGGTTCAAATTCACTTCCACCCTCGTCCAAGTGCAAAAATTCTCGCATAAAAGTAGTCGCGGTATCCTCCATTTTTGTTTCTTACCACTTCAAAATGTTCTCCTTATTATACACTATAATTTTTGCACCATTACTGTTTTTAGTAGGTATATAATTTAGATTTTTGTAGTTTCTAACTTGGTACTTTTCTTGTTAAATTTATAGAAAAACAAAACAATTTACTTTTGCATAACACTGGGTTTTCTTAATTCGTATATAAATATCAATTTAAACTAATTTTTATCATTTAGTTTTTAACACCTAAAGTAATTTTTTTGTAATTTATAAATTAGATTGTTTATGAAAAAACAAACCAATATATTCGTTCCTTGCATAAAAATTACCAAATGGCGCAACACAGCAGAAATCAACCCAAATGTGATTTTGAATCCCGTTAGCATTATCATTCAATAGTATACAATATAATTTTATTAGGATTAAACTATTAATTCAGTAGTAATATACTATTAATTTTTTTTTATAACAAGATCCTATTAAGTCAAACGGTGCAATAGTATTATACTATTATGTTAATAGTATGCCTTATATAATTGAAAAGATCATATAATACATTTAAAGGGATTAAAAGGTTTAATAACCAACAATATTTATAATGTTAAATTTATGGTATCATACTTTAAATATAAAAGTATATTTCACATTAAATTAATGCTATGTCTAATTAAATTTATAGTTACAACAATTATTTTTGATCAATAGTAAAATACTTTTAAATTCAAATCAAAATTATTAAATTGATAGGAAAAACCAATTAATTTCAATACTAGTAAATTAATAATGGTCCTATTAACAACTTATATGATACTTTTCTCTGAGTGTATATTAAAAAATATTATATTAAAAATTGATATATTATAAATAAAAAAATTATATTGGGGGTACAAATTGAAAATGCGGGATTTTTTTCTATTTTTGAACGTTTATTCTGAAAAAATGGTAACAAATGAATTATTCAAAATATTGTCCATCGCTAGCCACAACTTTTCCCCATCTTTCTGGCAATTTACGGATACCGTCGCGAAAAAATTCGGCCCGCTTGGCTGCTATCCAGTCATCGACCCATTTTTGGGCTTCTTCGTAAGAATGGAAGCGCTGGTCAGCTAGGTCATGTGTCATCGATCGGAAAAGGTGGTAATCGGAAGGAGCAATATCTGGGCTATACGGCGGGTGGGGTAAGACTTCCCATTTCAGCGTTTGTAGGTATGTTTTGACCGGCGCTGCAACATGTGGCCGAGCGTTGTCATGTTGCAAAATTACTTTGTCGTGTCTTTGCTCGTATTGTGGCCGTTTTTCTTTGAGTGCGCGGCTCAAACGCATCAATTGAGTTCGGTATAGTGCTCCTGTGATGGTTTCGTTCGATTTCAATAGCTCATAATACACCACACCCAGCTGGTCCCACCAAATACAGAGCATGAGCTTGGCGCCGTGAATATTTGGTTTGGCCGTCGATGATGATGCATGGCCGGGGTAACCATATGATTTTTTGCGCTTCGGGTTATCGTAATGGATCCACTTTTCATCACCAGTGACAATGCGATGCAAAAAACCCTTCCGTTTTTGCCGTTCGAGCAGCAGTTCGCATGCAAAAAAACGGCGCTCGACGTCTCTCGGCTTCAGCTCATACGGCACCCAATGTCCTTGCTTTTGGATCATTCCGAGGGCTTTTATACGATGGGAAATGGCTTGTTGTGTCACTCCCAATGAATCTGCGAGCTCTTGTTGAGTTTGACACGAGTTTTCATTGAGTATTGCCTCCAATTCAGCATTCTCAAACATTTTCACTTGGCCCGGCCGCTCTTTGTCCTCAACGTCAAAATCACCACTTCTAAACCGCACAAACCATCTCTCGCACGTTGAAACCGATGGAACATGACTCGGATAAGCCTCGGAGACCAATCGATGTGCTTCAGCAGCACTTTTCTTCAAATTAAAGAAGTAAATTAAAACTTCCCGCAAATGCTGTTTTGTTGGCACGAAACTCGACATATTGAGAGCTCAAAAAAACTATGAATTTGACACTGCGACAAATTGACACATACTGAAAATTAAAGCTATAAAACGTAGCTTTGACATGAACATAGTCACAGTACTGCCTGATGCGTATAGCGTTAGTAACGCCATCTGTTATCAATCCCGCATTTTCAATTTGTACCCCCAATATTAAAAATATCATTAAAATTAAATTTATATTGCACGTACATACGTACGAAAAAAATTTAATTTTTTATCTACTACGACGAGTTTTGGATTTTGAGACATTTTACCATCATTTTTACAGGGTATACATATAAACGGTTTTCCGGCCGTATGTGTTGCGTTTATGCGGCTCCTTTCGAATATGTACACGTTGATGTTGTGTCGTGTCATAGCCTATCCTTATTGATAAATAATTTTGACATCATGCTTGAAAAACTCTAACAGTATCATGACTTTTGCACGATTCTTGAGGTGGTGAGAAAACATATCTTCTAATCGGAGTTTTTCAGATAATTTCAAAATACGCGTAGGCGTACAAAACTATTCGCTTTTGGTATATATATGTTTTTTTGTGGCGCAAACAATTATAGAGAGTAAAATCTAGGTCAGTTATAGGTGAGAAGTTCAATCTGTTTCCCCTCCCCTGGTAGTACAAACTGACATTCAACGTTAAATCCCCATTTTGATCGCCGAGTCTCTAAGCCGGTGAAGGACATACTTTATACCTAGAAGCTCTGGATGGTCGAAATTACAAATTTCAGTATACGGATACAATTAAATTATTCATTTTGGAACCGGAACCTTTCGGAACCCAATCATGCCACATTCATGTCCGGTACATTATCTTTTTTAATGAATAAATTAATTCAAATACTTTATTTAATGGAACTAGTGCCTAGAATGTATTTTAAGGCTTGGTTTTGTTGCAATGATATCCGCCTTATTAAAAATCACGAAATTTATTAGTCGTCAAAAATAATTTGGGTCTACCACTCTTGAATAATAATTGCTTTAAGTAACCAGCCAATTTCTACTGTCTTGTTCGAAAACCCAATATAAATTGGATGTTTTAATAAGTTTACAAACGGATATAGAACCTCTTATCGGCTCGTGTTGTAACCTTATCCTTGTGTCATTATAGCATCTATAACATCTAAACTAATTGTTGCACCAATTGTTCGCCTAATAGCGGAGCGCAATTTTGACAAATAGTAAAAATTTCTTTTAACATTTGATAAGAGTGTTGAAATTTATGATACTTATATCTTGATATAGCAATTGCATTTCAAAAATGTTTTAATTTCCAATTAATTTCGCAGCCATTAAGTGTTCGCTCGCTTTATACGAACTGTAAGTAAAGTCCGATAGAATCAATCAATAAATTAAATAGAATTGAATATTTTATTATACATAATTAAATTTTTATCAGTGATTAGATCTCAAGAATAAACAACAAGCATATTAATTAATTGATACATTAACTTACAGCAGCTTATTTATAAGAAGCTTATAACGTTCAATGAAAAATTGTGCCATTTATACAATAAATAATAATTTTAGTATTTTTAAATTCTGCACCTACACAATAAGATATTTCAAATATTATAATGCATGGTGTAACGTTTGACTCAGTACCGTCTCTTTCAGAAAAATAACTTAATAATAATATGTGAACGTACGTACAAAGTCGTAATTCATAAACGGATTTTTAAACAGATATAATATTTAAAACTATTTATTTTATTTCCGGATATGAATTATTTATTGGCTGTGAGAAATATCACTTTAGACGGCAGTCCAAACGAGTGACGAAAGCACCTACTGTGCTGGAAGTCGAACGAAGTATATATACAGCAAGTTTTAAAACTTTGTCCCTTAGAGGCCGCCAGGATCATGTTATATATTATTGGAAAGGTCTTGAAAAATAAACCCAAATAATGTATAAAAACATGAATTTCTACCAACATTGAGTGGAGATATGACCTTCCGAAAATTGCCATACAAAATCAGTTTTTAGGGTATAACTGCCCCACAAAGTGTCACAATTATTTTTTAACTAGCAAATTATGATTGTAGACGTCAATACCAATTTAACGACACCTCAAACGTTCAAATCGGATGATTTTGACCAAAGTTATGACATATTTAAATTTGTCTATGACGTCACCATATAATCTTGCTATATGTTTGTTTGTTTGTTTGTCCATACCTCTTTCATTTGATCTCGTATTTTCAGGGTTTGTAGTACTTAAAAAACTAAGCAACTTTTGTTCTACAACTTTTTCATTTGGCCGTCATGTTGGCCGCGGCCGGCCTATATGAACGGCCATTTTTGGCCATATTGTCACGCCCACAGCGCTGAACCTATTTGACATACCCTGGACATATGCATATCGTTGGAAAGGTATTGACGCCAGGTATCAAATAGCATAAACAAAAATTCAAAAACTTAAGGTGGAGGGTCATTTTGGCCAAAAAACTGAAAATGTGAAATCGGCCGGCCAAATTGCTAAAAAATGAGCCTTAGACTTTTGGTTCATATTTTCAGGATTATTAGCCATACAAACTTCACCTACAATATGACATCAACCGTTTGTCCCAGAAAACTCGTATATTTTAGATATTGTAGTGACTCGCCCGTGTACGTCCAGGACTTTCCCGGGTTCTTCATCGGTGTTTAAACACATAAAACAAAAGTGTACAGAAACTTCTATATTAAAAACGATAAATGTGCATTTACACATTTTTGTGCTACATTTGCACTTACATATTATAACACAAAATGCACAAAATACAATTGTTATAATACGTGTAATAAAAATGCGCTCATTGCACTTTTAGGTATACAAATTTTGTATATAAGTAGATATTCAATTGATAAAACCTTACTCACATTCTTTTACTAAGTTTATTCCGGTATTATCCCCCATCAGTGGTCTGCTCGGAATAAAAGGAAAGAATATTCTAGTTCAAGCAGAGGCTGAACTAACAATCGGCGTGGGAGGTTCCCGCGGACACTATCATCACTAGCATAGTTGCCTGGACTTGACTTAGGGATACCAACCGTCCTCTTTTTGTAGTACATGTACTCTTTTTGAACCTTAAAATATGGCCTCTCAGCTTTCTATAAATTTAGGTTAAATGTACTCTTTTTTCTTATGTTTCTTATGTTTTGTTTTCCTAAAAAACAAAAAAAACTTTTTATCGACTTGAGCACTTACCTCGGCGATCGAATGTAACAAAAGTTTACTTTACGGATTGGTCGCATCGAGATGTTCAAATCAGTGAAAGGTACTCTAAAATGTATTATCTATGTGTAGGTAGTAATATAAACGTCAAAGTTTGCGCGTGCTCATGGTACTACTTTTTAGTGATTTTCTTCCACTTGTTTCAATACTCAATGAAATATTAAAATTTAAAATTATAAACTTAACATTCATTCTGTAGTGTCAGTGACTAATTAAATAAATTTTTGTAAAATGTCTCGACGAAAATGTAAGTTCAATGAAGACTTACAGAAACAAATTTTATGTTTACGAAAGCAAAAATAGATTCCGATGCAAAATGTGAGGTATGTGATTCCATTGTATCGATAGCTAATAAGCGAAAATCAGCATTGGAGCAACACCTCCAATCGTCAAAGCACAAAAGTCGAATACAGTCGGCTAGCCCAAGCCAACAAATTTCAAATTTTTTGGTTCCGCAAAACAATAAATTGTTGGAAAAAATATCAGCAGCAGAGGCTACACTAGCTTTTCATACGGTGAAGCACCATCAATCTTATAAGACTTCTGATTGTTCGACAAAATTATTTCAAAATATTTTTAAGGATTCTGAAGTAGCATCAAAGATTTCTTCAGCGAGAACCAAAACGGCAGCCATCGTTAATAATGTATTGGCACCTCACTCACTAAAGGTTGTACTTGAAAGAATTAATAATATCGGCGTACAATTCGTAGGAGTGTGTACTGATGGATCGAATCACGGTGCAACTAAATTATTTCCAATTGGAATTCAATATTTCGATAAAGAGTTTGGAATTAAACACACCTTAATTGATATGAAATCTGTACAAGATAAGAAATCTGTAACCATATCAAATCTAGTGACTTCAGCATTGGACTGTGTTGGATTGAAAAATAAGTGCATTGCATTCGCGGGAGATAATTGTAACACAAATTTTGGTGGCATTGCTAGAAGAGGAACAAATAGTGTTTACAGTCATTTGGAATTTGAACTAGGAAATAAATTAGTTGGTATTGGTTGTCCAGCACACATTTTAAATAATTGTGTGCAACATGGGCTGGCTCATTGATATTGTTCAGTTGTTACAAAAATTTATCGTTATTTTTCTATTTACACAGTCCGCACGGAAACTTTGAAAACGTTTTGTGATTCGGACTACAAAGTACTCCTAAATTATTCAAAAACGAGATGGCCTGTCTCTATTTCCAGCAATAAATCGCATTTTAGAGATGTATTAAAGTGCGGGTTTAAAGTCGTATTTTCTCTCTCAAAATGAAGCACCAGTATTTATAAAAATGTTTTAAATGAATGCTACTTATGAAAAAATTCGTTGGTGGATGTCAGTTACATTTTAGAATCCGTAGAGAATATACGCTAGCAGAAAGAATGGCACAGGAATTTGTTCCTTTAAGTGCAAAGAACCTAATAAGGAAAAATCTCGATAATCCGAGAAGCACAGTTATTACAGGCGAACTGGTACAAGTTTATAGTCGCTGTTTGAACTATTTGAAAATGTGGACAAATTCCTTGGATCAGTTTAAATCGTTCAAATGGATGCACTTGGATCGATCACCTACATGGAGCGATATAGAAAAAACAATCAGTTTCCTTAAAGAGAAAGATATCGATATAACTGAATCCTTGTTATTCGACCAAAGTATAAATCTCAACGAATTTCTACGCCAAAGGAACGAAAACGAAGAGTTATTAAACAAGCGAAGCTGTGATAAATGGGTCGATTATTTTTCAAACCAACGTTACGGAACGTCCTCTGAGTTTTTAAAAATTTGTAATTATTTTTTTGCGATTCCAGCACACAATGCGAATACTGAACGAATATTTAGTTTGATGAATAGCCAATGGACTGATGAAAAAAATCGTCTACTACCGCAATCAGTGAAGCAATTATTAATGGTTCAATTTAATCTGAAACATTTGAATTGTGCTCAGTTTTATGAACATTGTTTGCAGAACAAAACGCTCCTTTCTGATATAAAAGGTAAAGCTAAATAAAGCTTTGGTTAAACTCTGAGCAGAGTTAAGAAATTTTAATATAATCAAAAATTGTTTCTACCGTAGATATTACATAGGAGACTGAAATAAACTGTAATGACTGTTATTATTTGAAATGAATTTATAATTTTATGTTTTGTTACTTTTATAACAAAAGGTTAATGTTGTTTTTTAAATAAATTGCTGTTAAAATATGAGAAGAGATTCTTTTACTCATTTGATATGTTGTTGTATACCTTCAAAAGCTCTTCTAAAAAATCCTCTTTCGTGTATATAGATGAAAAATATAAATACATAATTTGAAAATTTTATTTATTTTTATTTTTTATTTTATACTCAAAAATGAAGTGACCCAATTCCGAAGAGTTTTTGATTTTTGGGACCCTGTCCCCCTTATGTACTCTTTCCCGATCTTACTGATATGGTACGCCTACTTGACTTAAAGTTCACTCTTAACCACCTTGCAAAATCTTATCCAAATCACTTTAATTAAACATATTTACTTTTAAACTATAAAACATTAAATTGATTATATGAGGACCTTATTATCAAAACTGGCCATTGGCATGTTTTTACATTTCGAGTAAAACGTAAAAAACGTTTAATTTAAACTGCTGCAGGCAAAAATAAATTTTATTGCCACGCCATATAAATTGACATCAAGCGATTATATTGGATACAAAACATAAACTAAGCCTAATAAAAGCAATGCAATTTTTCGTATGGCCAGTTTTGATAATAAATTTCGATTATGGCTTGTTTTGATATACATCAAAATTATTATGGCGCGTTTTGAAAACAAAACAATATAGATTTGGTATTCAAAAATAAAATCTTTTTATTAATAATCATTCATACAATATAACATATTTTAACTTAAAATATAAATCACAAATAAAAGCCTTTTAATATCAATTCAGGTACAAATACTAATAACAAAAACTTTATGTTTAGACAGTAATTTCGAGTTCTTCGTGTAACTCCTCAATATCACTAACTTGATCCACAAATTCAGTGCCATCAAAATGGTCAATAACATCTTTGTAATATTGTAAGTTATCTTGAAGTCGCCAACTTTCGCCAAAATGTTTTTTCAACAGCTTATCGACATCATTCAACTTTTCCCTCTTTAGATTAGCCTTTGGTTCAATTTCTATTATCCCAGTAGTAGATATCGTTTTCTTGCAGATTCCTTTAAATACTCCAATGTCTGCTCGGTAATTTGGCTCTCCTTTAACCACCACACCATTTTTCCGAGAAGTTCGTCGCATTATAATCCTCTTAGACGTATTAATTTTGAAATGCCAACCAGATAAAGCTTTAAAATTCGTTCTTGCCATACTCATCCAATCATAAATATTGGTCTCGTTTTGCCCAAGTTTTGTTACCGTCCCGTGCTGCTTGAATACATCTATATATTCTTCTGGCAGTATGATAGTATCCATTTTTTAAGAATCTTTTCAATTCTGCCGAAAATTCAATCTGCAGGTAGATACGAATGCCCAACCACCGGAAACACAAGTACAACTTGTTTCACATGTTCCGGAGCAATATGTTTTAGCCAGTATGTTGCCATTGCGATTAATCCAGAATTTTTATTCTGACCTCCACAACCATCAGCGATCAATTGAATCTCTTTAATTTCCTGAGACAATGTTATTTTGTTTGTCAAACAATCATAGACAGCTGATGAAATTTGATTCGCCCCCTTAGGAGAATCACTCTCCTTCCATTAGTATATAAATGTATTATCTTGTGTCTGGTGGTCTTTCGATGCTCCTAAACATACTGTAAAATTATATATATATAATTGGCGCGAGTAATACGCTGCCTGGTCGGGAACTTTTGGAAGTGGCAAGTTTTTTTGGCAGTCGTACGATAATTTCAGTATTGTAGGATCATTGTTACGTAGGATATCGTAAAACGCTGATGCTCTCAAATTATGAATGCGCTTCTCGGTAATAAATTTTACTTTCTCGGTACCATTCGAGTGTTTTATCTGTTCTTTCAATTTAATACAAAGCGAACAAGCATCTGTTGCAGGTGTTCCGAAACCAACATTAAAATTGAAGTTAAATATTTTCCGAAAATATGATTGTTTCACTTTTAGCTTTTCATCCTCAACAGAGGTGTTATAGAGCTTCCATATTTTCGTAATATTTAAATCCGAGGAAACATACTGCCGCGTTTTATTTTTCTCCCTGCAATAATGGCTATCCACAGTAGTAAGGGTTTGAATAAAATTTATTACTGAGTCGTGCTTTTCGATAAACTTACTTTTTATCTTATCACCACCCCTGTTTTCCTTTGGTAGGGCCCCAGTCAGTAAATGACGTTTGCAAATTCTCTGCACTCTGTCTTTGGATATATCCAGAACTTGTAAGAATGTTTGCCGGCATACTGGAATTCTATTTGTCTTTGTTCCTGGCGTTAACACTGATTTTTTTATAAAGAATTTTGTACTACAACTTTTCTTACCGGCGTTCATTTTCTTTGGTAAACAGCTTGTCGTATATTTTAAAATAAAACAATCCTGCTTTATTTTGTTAGGATCCTGATAAAATATTGCATTAAAATGATTTATATCCCGAATTGTAAGTGTAGCACAGCGTTTCGATATACTATTATGATTACAGTTAGGCAGCGATGGTGTTTTTTTCTTGGAATGTCTATGAAATTAATTGTTTATTAAACTACAATTAAAATTACAATAAGTATTTCTACTCACCTTGCCTTTTGAAACTTTTTCGCTTTCCAGGAATCAATATTTTGAAGTTTTTTTCGGCCCTTTCCTTTGGTGCTTAATTTTACAAAATAAGGTTGCATCTCGTCCATCTCGCTAAATTATTTATCACGGTCAAATTATTTGATAAAATTATAAAAAGAACTTAGAAAGGTATCACAACGTCTGTTCATGTTAAAAACACTTCAACAACTAAAAATTTACTAGCAAACTGTCAAAAATTCGCGCCAAAAGTACATGAAAATTATGGCTAGTTTTGAAAATAAAAATTAAAATCAATTTATAAATAATAGAAAATATGGATAGTTTTGTTATAAAGAAAAAATAGCCAGTTTTGTTTCGAAAACTGTGCAAGCTATGGCTAGTTCTGATACTAACATCGATTTTATTGTTTGTTTTACAATAAGAAAGAACAGTTTTGCGGGGAATACCTATTTGTAAATAGAATCTTATTAAACAGCTGTAAAATTATCCGCTTTCAACTAATTTTTTATGAAAAGTGCATCTGGCAAGTTTTGGTAATGAGGTCCTCATATGTAACAATAAGGATAAAGTTTAAATAAAAATTTCATTTCTATAATTTTTTTTATTTAAGTGAAGAAAAAAACAGATAAATCCTAATTGCCCGTTTATAATAAAAAAAACAATTGCAGTATTAATTCACTTACCCCAGGTCCCCAGCCGATCCACCTCAAGAGCTCTCGCAGTGTCGTTGGTTATTGGTGATTATATTTTCATTATTGTTTCTAAAGGAATTTATAAAATAATGAACTTATTATAAGGAGGCATTTAGGAATTACATTATAATTTTTGTGGTTAATAACTGAAAACTAAGCTAAATACTTTACGTGTCTATCGACAACTGCATGCAAAAACATGATGAATGTGTATAGGTGATGAATCTCGTAGTAGCGGTTCTACCGCGCCTCGTGGATGTGTATATATGGTAGCGCTAGTACCGCGCTTCGGAAATAAGATGACGTAGTTATATCTATATGGTAACGATATACCGCGCCACATGGACGTAGGTGCGACACTGATATTTATCACAGCAATGTCTACCGCGCCTCGGAAATTAGGTGAATTACATTTATATCTATATGGTAACGATATATCGAGCCTGGTGGTGTGCGACGCTGGTATTTATGGTAGCAATCTCTACCGCGCCTCGTGGATATGTGTGCGACACTGGTATTTGTTGCAGCAATGTCTATCGCGCCTCGTGGATATGTGTGCGACGCTAGTATTTTTCACAGCAATGTCTACCGCGCCTTGGAAATAAGGTGAATTAGATTTATATCTATATGGTAACGATATATCGAGCCTGGTGGTGTGCGACGCTGGTATTTGTAGTAGCAATCTCCACCGCGTCTCGTGGATGTGTGTGCGACGCTGGTATTTGTTGCAGCAATGTCTACCGCGTTTTTTTGCGTATTCTATCACAAAACCTTAAATTTTTTATTTTTAATTATAAACTAGATTAATTTTATTTTTCTTTAGTTCGGTTGTTCACCAACCATCCGCACGCCTTACCAGTTTTTCTACTAATCTCTTTCTTTTACGTCCAAAACAAAATTTTCTAAAAATTAAATAATTTTTTTGTTGTTGTTGGCAACAATAGACAATTTAACGAACGAGAAAAAACAAAACCCATAAGAACAATCAATGTGGGTACAATTATTACAATATTGACCTCCATAACTTAAAAGCCATCCTAATTTTTTACAAAATTTCATTTTTGGCTCAAATGCACCCTAATATCGGTCCGTTGCGGTTCATAATGATAGTGAATCAACGTATTACAATGAAACAAATATAAATACATCATATTATTATCATTTCTAAGAGAATTTTTACCAGTGACCCTGTTTTCATAACAAAAAACTTAAAAAACTGACAAATTGATGTGATCAAAAAAATCACTAAAAACATTGAACATTTCACACTCTCCTTGCATAAAATCGATACTTTTTAAATTTTTATGACGATTTCTTTAAAAAAAACACATCTTATCTCCCCTCCCATCGCATGAAGATGGAATATCAGCGAGAGGGTGGCTACCATTAATTTTTGTTTCCAACTGACACACTAAAATATGTACATTTTATTGTATTGTTTAAGGAATCAAAAATGAATGGTACTGCATGCGGTTAGTGATAAAACGGCAAGAAACATGCAAAAAAAATTGTTGAATTACTCAATCGAATTTCTACCAAAACACATGCATCTGATCTAAATTTTTACTACTCTATAATATGCACTAAAAACGAAACTACAAATGTTCACACAGATCACACCCGGCATGACCTGTTTGTGGCATGTGGTAAAGGATTCTGACATAAAATCTACTAAAATACTACAAAATGAAGATTGAAAAAATGCATGCAAAATAAAGAAATAGAATCGTCTACCGCACACACGAAACAGTGCAGCAGAACGTAGGCTATCGTCCTGAACATAATGAAAAAACTACCTATCTGAACCAAATGATGACACCTGACCCTACTACTTTTCAACATGGGTAGTGCGGTGTAGGGTGGTGCGGGTGAGATGGTTTTGGGTGTTTGAATGGTAATAATGTTTAGGTGACGTGGTTTGCGAATAATTGGGGTCGGTTGGGTTGGGTGTAGATGGGGTTAGGTGGGTGTGGATGTGGGTGGATATGGGTGTTTGTGATATTTGAAATACACAAACCACACTGCATAGAACATCTTTTTCTTAGACACGGAATAATAATACTGTTAATACTATATAGGCAACAAAAGTGCTTATAGAGTTCGGTTCCGAACCTTTCCCGTCTTTTTTATTTCATGTATGTTTGTGTTAGTGTGATTTCACCGAAAATTTGTTTAAGTCGCAATTAAAACCAGTATCATAGGTAAACGGGGAAAGAATAGAAGAAAGTTATGATTTCTGTGAGATCAAGTATGGAATAGAGCATTGTGACTCATACGAAGAGAACAAGAACGAATCATGCACACTCCAATACACACAGCCGACAGCTGTGTGAAAAAAATTAGGTGTGCGTAATTCGTTCTTCTCCTCTCGCTATTCGTAATTTCAATGCCGCGCGTCTGTGTATGAAGTCGTATTCATACGACGGATAAAAATCTCGGATTTTTCTATCCCAGATTTTTTTTTTCACCTTTTTTGTACGAAAAAAGCGTGTCTGCCAAAATCATTGATATCAAATAAAAAACCTCTTAACGAGGTAAATGTTCGAGTGACGAAAGCCGAATTCAATTCACCAAATTTCTGATATCAAATTTGTGTCGAAAAAAACAATTGCAATCGATTTGTCAACGATTTTTCGGAATGTTAGTGCATGCGACGCGTTTGTTCATATTTTTCTTTCTTGCTGTCAAAAACAACAACTTGTCAACGATTTTTCGGAATGTTTAACAACAACGCGCTAAATGCACTAATATTCCGCAAAATCGTTGACAAATCGAATGCAACTGTTTTTTTTCGGCACAAATTTGATATCAGAAATTTTGTGAATTGAATTCGGCTTTCGTCACTCGAACATTTACCTCGTTAAGAGGTTTTTTATTTGATACTAGTTATATATCAGACACATTTCGTACCCTTGCATGTGTAATAAATTAATCTTCCTGGAAATCTATTACGTTAACAATTTTGGGAGCTAAAGTATTGGCAAATATTGGAAAAGAAAATTTTATTCCAAATTTCAAATCATATTTTGCAACTATGATAAGCGTGTCTTAATTATGAAAAATTATTATTCCTGTTTAAATTTTAGAAAACCAAAATAGTCAACCCCGGACAGATATTTTTTAAAATAAGTTTTTTTATATTTTGTGGTATAGAGAATTACTGAAAAAGAACTCAGCCGCTTGCTTGCTTAATAATATGTGTTTAACTAATGTGCTGACATGAGACATAGGACGGCCCATGAATTTGTGTCCTTCTCTTGTTGGAGTTTGAAACAGATACGTCCCAATCAAAACACATTAAGTGCTAAACACTATGCTATTTGGTCGATCAATTAAATTTTCAATCAATCAAAGTTTAAATTAAAATACAATCTGATGGTAGCAACTGATCATCTTTATGTATGTTGTGATTGACCAATTTTTAGTTAATTTTTTTAACATGTCTTTCTGTAAAGCAATTAATTAGACAACAGTATGGTCATTTATAAATGAATCTTTGAAATATAAAATGTCTATAATTTATTAACTAATTTGAAAAATATAAAAGATTTTTTGTTGAAACAGTGGAACTTTTAGAAACTTGTAAATTAATTTTAAGGTTAACCAACAAAACAACCACTAAGCTTATTATCCTGAATAACAATTAAACATTGAATTTATTATATTTTACTATCTTTAACGTAGTAAAACAAAATATAATCATACAAATTTTCGACCTCAAATATTCGCTTTATCGTCAAAGTTAAAACAAGTTGTTAAAAAAAAGTTCCTGTGTAGCACTAATCGGAGTGAAATTTATACTTTAACTTTTTCCATAAATTGGGAGATCCTAGTAATTTTAAGCTGAAATTTGTCTACTAGAAGTGGCAGCTTCCTTAGATGCTTTTGAGTGTTTAGCAAATGTTTGGAAAAATATTTTAATTACAAGAAAATCGACCATAAGCTATGAAGGATTCTTAATAAATTTTGCAATAATATCGGTCCAGATCAGTTTTCCAAAATGTAAGCGGAAATGATGCTTCTTAACAGAAATGATAACGGCAAATCTACCGCCATATACCATAGATCGAAGCGAGTTCGAAAAATTCAACCTAAGTAGAATAATGCTAACTGATTTTTTTATTAGTAGGAGGAAAATCCTCATGGACGTTGTGCCGGCCGTCTACCGACTAAAAACCCCCTATCTCACCTCCTCGCAGTGACCAGTACCACCATGTAATTTGTTGCATTTCTTCGACCGCGGGATGTCTATTGTCCTCTAGTTTTGTTCAGAGTGACATGGTCGCTTGTTCCCTCATTTTTAATGTTAGTATTACTCTAATCATCCTACTTATAGCATACCAACCATTCTGGTCCGCCAGCATCCTCGAAATTATTGTACCTGGGGTTATGGCTCCGACAACATATGTATACTGCTTTCTCACCTGATCCCACCTTGCACAGTAGAGTATCGTGTGTCCTGGTGTATCCTTTTCGGTACAGTATAAGCAATTAAGTGTATCCTTGATATGCATCCTGAATAGGTAGCTGTTGAAACAACCGTGACCTGACAAGAACTGGGTGAGCTGGAAATTCACCTCGCCATGTTTACGCTCCACCCATTCCTTTAGCCTCGGGATGAGCTCCCTGGCCCACGATCCAGTATCAGCGCTCTCCCATCCAATCTGCTATTCTTGTATTAATTCTGATTTGGCCTCAACGCTTAGACTTCCCTGAAGAACCGCTACTCTAAATTTCACCAATACCGTGATCGGCGACATGCTAACTATCACGAAAACTGCTTCCTTTCCAACTGTTCTGTATGCACTGCATACACGCAGTGCTAGGCACACGCTCCAACTGTTCACGCGTCTTAGCAGTGTCTAAAGCTCGTATCCAGATGAGCGCCCCATAAAGTATTGAGGATGAAACCACTGATGAGAGCAATTTTCTTTTACTAGCGTTTGGTCCACCAACATTCGCCATCATTCCAATGATCCCTTTTGTCGACCGAGTCGCCTTTGCTACAATTTGCCTTACGTGTTCTTGAAAACAGCGAAGGTAGTCAGACATATACCCAGGTATTTAATGTGTGTAGTCGGCTTTACTTTGATTCCATCCACGTTGAATTCCATCGAGTTTAGAACTCTGTGACCTGCCATTACCACTGCTTCAGTTTTCTCTGGAGCCAACTGCATTCAGTAATTGTGAAGCCACTTCAAATCACCTCTATTGCTGCATCCACTCGTTCCACTAGTTGTAATTTATGTCTGGCGGAGACAATGAGTGCGAAGTTATCTGCGTAGTCCACTAATTTGGCTTCTTCGGGCAAAGGAATTCGGAGAATGCCATCATACCAGATATTCCAAAGCATCGGTTCCAATATGGATCCTTGGAGAACCTCGCTCGTTACATCCATTTGAGTGGCAACACCTCCAGCTTCCACAATGATTCGTCACTCACTCAAGTAGCTTTGAAGTACCTTCCTAAGATATGGGTTTACTTGGAAAATTCTAAGTTCTTGTAGAATTAACTCTCATGATGCGCTATTACTGGCGTTTCTTATATCCAGGGTGATTACTACTGGGATACGCCGCATATATTGTGTACCATCAGCGGCTGAATCTATTAGCTTTATAACATCCACTATAGCATCTTTTGTGGAGTGCCCTACTCGAAATCCAAACTGATTATCAGCGAGTCCGCCTGCCCTATCAATTTCGTCGATCAGTTTGCGTAATAGCAAATGTTCGAAAAGCTTTCCGAAAGTATCCAGCAAGCAAAGTGGTCTGTAAGATGTCGGTACGCCATCCGGTTTTCCATCTTTCTTTAACAACACAAATCGCGCCGTTTTCCAGATGCGAGGGAATTCCCTATTCTCTAGAATGGAATTCATCACGTCTAGCATCTTTTTTGGTTGGGTTTCCGCAGCGATCCTAATGACCTCTGATAGAATTCCATCTGACCCGGAACTTTTCTTCGATTTCAATTTCCGCCATGCAAACTTGAGTTCCTCAGTTGTGAAAGGTGGAATCTCTACCGGTCTTATGTTTTCATGTTGCATATTGGAAAGAGCGATGCCACGACAGTGCTAGTGATATCTGCGGGTAATGTAGGCGTTTTTTGTCCAAATTTTTTCATCACGATCTTATATGCATCTCCCCAAGGGTCCTTTTCGATTGTATTACAGAGGAGTTTCCACCAGTTCTTTTTCGATTGTGCGATCGCCTTTCTCATGCAGGTGCGAGTGCTCTTTAAATGGTGAAAGGTTCTGTCTGTTTGATCGCTAGTACGCCCGTTCTCTATTGTAAGGCTTCGCCTGCCGTGATTGCAGCGTCTACTAAGTTCAGCGATTTCTGGAGTCCACCAGTAGACAGTTTTTCGTCTATTTCCACTTCTAGATTCTAATGCCTCTTCACATACTCTTCTGACAGTTCTTACTAATTGTGTCGGTGTTATTGAGCTAGGAGCGCCACGGTGCTGTTGCATCGCACTACGAAGGCGCGTTTGACTCCTTTCCCCGACCTACCAGCAACTCGATTTATCACTATGACTATCACTATCACTAATTTGCAACTCGATTTATCACTATGATAAATCATATTTTAACCGATCTATTACGTTACAGGTACGACTTAAATACTACTGATACTCACTTCTCGGATCACCGCGTTTTGTTTATTCGGGTTTCTAAAATTAATGTTCCAAAAAAGTCTAATTGGGAATTTATGAAAGTCTTTATTTATGGAAAAATTTATGATGATCCTATTTGGAATAGGATCTCTAGTGCCACTAATATTAATGATTTTGAACACAAAGATAATTAAAAAAAGACAAAGGAAACATAACCAACATGAATGGATGACAAATGATATTTTACGTATCATCAATGAACGGGATACATTTTTTAAGTTAAAACGACTATATCCTACGGATGTATATATAGTAAATCGTCACAAAGCGCTGAGCTTGTTGGTAGCTACGGAAATAAAAAAAAGCAAAGAGAAAGTTCAATTCAGATTTTGTCGGTATGCATATAAACAAACCCAAGCAACTTTGGAATTTTTTGAATGAAATTATATTCAACAAAACCAGATCCACCAAAGATTGGACTTTAGTTGACACTGATGGTACATAGTTACGAGTAATAATGAAATAGTCAATCTCTTTAATAACTACTTTGGTAATATATCATCTACCTTGGGCCATTATTTTCAAGCACTAGCTCTTAAAGATTTTGATTATATTAATTATAGAATTATGTATCCGCTACAGTTAACGCATACCACCGAACAAGAAGTGCGGAATATAATTTTGAATTTAAACATGAATACGGCTACTGGAATTAATAGAATCTCTGCTAAATTTTTACAATACACAGTTAGCATCATATCTCCATTGCTGACTTTATATCTAAATGACTCTTTTGAGACGGGCGTATTTCCAGATATTTGTAAAAAAGGCAAAGTACTTCCGATTCATAAAGCTGGAAGTGAAATGGATATATCTAACTACCGCCCTATAACGATTTTATCTTTCATTTCAAAAATATTTGAAAAGATTATACTGCTTAGACTAAATCAGTTCTTAGAAATAAATACTGTAATAAGCAAATGGCAATTCGGCTTTAGGGCCAAGTCCAACACCACGGCTGCCTGCCTAAGTTTAACGGATTCTTTGAGTAAAAGCTTTGAAAAGAAAATGTTCTGTGCTTGTCTGTTTCTAGATATTCGCAAAGCCTTTGATATGGTACATCTTGACAATAAAAAGTGTTGGGCTTTACCAACATACAACTAAAATAGTTTGAACGTTATCCACGGTAACAGAAGGCAGATTGTTAAAATAGAAGAGAGTAAAAGTAATGAAATACTGCTGAATCTTGGAATTCCCCAGGGCTCGATACTAGGTCCCGCATTATTCATAATATTTGTTGATGATATTATACTCATATCAGCTTAGAAGGAAGAATACAATTGTATGCAGACAATGCTGTTGTTGCTTATGAAGCCGAAACCCTAGAATCTCTGATATCCAAAATACAAAATGATTTAAGAACACTAGGTAAGTATGGTTTAAGGCCAATCATCTTCTCCTAAATCACGATAAAACGAAATACATATTGTAGTATTTGAAAACAAACTGTTGGATCCAAATGTGTTAAATATGTATATAATCACTTATAACTCTTTTGTGATTGAAAGGGTTACTAAGTGGAATTATCTAGGTCTAGTGATAGATTGTAAATTTAATTGGTCGTGTCACGTCGAAAAAATTAAAAACTCTATACTACCTTATATATTTGCCATAAACAGAACCAAACACATACTTCCTAAGAAATCCTTGTTACTCCTGTTTCGTTTATGTAAACCCGATTTGGAGTGGCTGTGCAAACTACATGATAAATGAGTTAGAATTATTGCAGAAACGAGCTCTAAAAATCATCATTTGTGCGCCCATACGTTATCCAATGCAAAAGCTGTTTGAAGAATTTCAATCTCTCCATTTCCTAATCGATCGAGAGCTAATAATCCTAATATACAAAATAGTAAATAATCAGATAAATCACAGTTTTCAATTGAAAAAAAAACATGATCGTCATAGATATGAAACAAGTAGAAGGTCAAATTTTGTAATTGATTCCTTTACATCAAACGCATCCAATAATAACATATTGAATCGGGGTCTTAATAAATTCAATTCACTTCCATTCAATATTAAATATATTGAATTTCTGAAAATGTGTAAAATCAAACTGACAGAACATTTGAAGGGTCAAAACAGTTAGCGAATCTGTATTGAGGACTTATCAGCAATGTTATAAAATCATGAATGAATGTAAATTTAATATTTTATTTTAATATTATAGTAACCAATATTGCATAAAATGTAATAATTTTGAAGTAAGTAGATTTTTAAACTGAGTTCTTGATAGTTCACAGAAAATAATTTATTGTGAAGTTGCGCTACAACCAGCATTGGTTCGAGCGACCGAATATTTAATGTAGATATTTATTGAATTGTTACATGATTTTGTCTAATAAAGTTGAATAAATTAAAAAAAAAAAAAAAAAAAAAAAAATCAGCAAAATATGTGTTCTTTCTGTTGAATCTGATGATTTAAGGCTGGCGCTATGTTTGTATAGATGAATGCAGGAGTATCTGAAAACAAAGAACATTAGTATAATTATGTATTTAGTTTCATGTTATTTAAAATACTTATCTTAACAATGTCACTTGCTAAATTGTTCCATAATTTTGACATCTATATTCATCATTTGACATTTTAAATTTTCATTGCTTCAAAACCGTTAATCTAGATTGTTATCATTTGTACCTCAATTACAAAATATGTTTAACTCATCTATTCATTGTTAGATGTTTCTTTATGTCAAAATTAAATGTTTGTATTTATTCGTAGAGATGGCATTGGAACTTTATGTAACTTTGTTTAGTGGCTCTCAACCAAGAACTGGTTTCTTTGTGATATTTAATTTCTAATATTTATAAGACAGATTTGAAATAAGCGTCATTAAAATATTTGAATAAATAAAAATTGTAAATAAAATATTAAGATTTGTTAACGAGTGAATTTAATTTAAAATTTTTAATTAATTACATTCTTCATTCAACAACTTGCATTTTTATATTAAACCTGCGACAGACATCTCCGACCGGCACCGCAGAAATTAAAGCAAACAGAATTTGTGACGAGCAGCGTTTGCCCCAACAGGTATAAACCAAAAAACATGATGTTTATTTTATAATTATTTTATTGGTATTTGAACTCAATTTTAACAAAAATATTTTATTTTTGTTTGGCTTTCGACACCCTTTTTCGAAAGGGTGTCGAAAGCTATAAAATATTTTTGTTAAAATTGAGTTCAAATACCTATAAATTAATTATAATATGAAACATTATGAGTATTTATGGGAAATAGTCTTCCAAGACAATATCATATTTTATGCTTAGTTTCTGTTAAGTTCTATTAAGTTTAGACTCTTTAATATTTTTTGGGTCATCCTATAGCGTATTTTACAATATTTTTTCAACATTGTTTATAAAACCTTCTTCAAATATCTAATTACCAAATTATACATGAAATAAAAGTTGATTATATGAAAACTGTTTACATTTATCATGGTTATAGCATACTCAAACTATCTCGCCTACACGATCAGTTAAACTAACTGTGTGAAATTTTTCTTTTTGAGAAAAGCCGAAAAAATTTTTGTTTAAAAGTGGATGATTGGCCAATAATTCAAATAACTCACCTGTGTGCTAACACACAGTTCACATCACAATATAAACCCCGCCACCGTGTGTATCGTTATACAATTTAATTTTGATACAACAATTTATATTTTATTGGAAAATGTTACGGATATATAAAAATTATAAAAACTTTACGGTGTAAATCATCAGAAGTACTCGAATCCATGTCTTTCACCTTTGAACTTATTAAATTTATAATACACGAGATAAAAAATTTGTACACAAAAAACTATAACGCCGCGCACACAAAAGAATTTAATTAAATTAACATTAAATTTATAAAGTGAAATTGAGTGTAATATCTGTATGCAGCGTTATTAATTAAAATTTACAATTTTATATTTTTTTTTTTTGCTTTTACAAATTAGATTTTACGTCCAAACAAATACAGTATACAGGAAATCACGAGATTTAGTAAAATATTTACTCTAAATCACTTAATCTAAATGACGACCATAAATATAAATATTTATTATTCCCAGAATGTGTCGTATATTGATTTTATCGAATAACTAGTTTTTGTACCCACTGACTTCCGGATTAATTACGTAATTAAAATTTCAACTATTAATAACATATTCATCCGTATACTCATATTGAGTATTAGTGTAAGTCGTACTACTTTGGGACTAATCGTTTTCACTCTTTGTAATTATGCTTAATGCGAATTTTATTATACGTATTGTAGCCTTAAGAAATATACGCGTTTCACTAGTTTAGTTCTGTTGTCGAATTTTATTGAATATTATTTAATAATCTACGTGCAACCGACACGTGTATGACCTGAGACATTTATGTGTATATATCTCGGTTGTATGCGATCGTAGACATATTAAAATTAACAAAAATTCTTTAGCTATTCTTTAATATATTCTGTCCTCGGTTCTACATCATACTATAGGTGGTAATGGCTGTAGTCGTTGTTTAGTTTTCTTACCAAAATTAATAAATTTGATTTATAGGTGGGCGCAATTTATTGTAAAGTAACATTCATAATATATATGACGTATGGCACGTGATCAAATACATATTACAACCTACTGTGTGGTGTATATAGTACAAGTAAATTTCACTATAATCGTGTTTCAGAATATTGCTTGAAAAGTCGTAGCTTGTTCAGAATATCCATAGTATAGCAGATATTGATATAAGAAGTTTACTTCGTTCTTCGATTCATTTTTTTATTTCTTTTTTAATTACAATCTAATCGAGGACTAATAAGCACTTTTACTCTAACTTGTATTACTACATTTGACAAATATTTAAGGGTTCATCCATCGATGTACTCCTTAGTTTTGATAATTATTTTTATCGCGCTTTTGTTGTGCGCTAGATAAAGATTTATTTTAAATGATTTTACACTAACTCAAAAAGCTTTATACTCTTTTTAACTCGAAAAGCTTTATACTCTTTTGAGCATGACCCTAATGCATAAAATTGTATAAATTCCAACCTCTGGGAAGTTAGCGCGAAAATTTATCCCGAAAAACCATTATAGTTAAATATGGCAAGACTATTATATTTTTATAGAATATTTTAATACTATCCTGATAAATTATATGTACAAAATATACTATTATTAGCATTTCATGATAAATTTTTATATCACCTATACAAAAAAATTACACTAAAATAATTTACATCGACATAATCAAAATTAATAAAATATAAAAAAAAATTTATTCAAATATTTAATATTAGAAAAAAAAAATTATCTGAAATAAAATACGACAATTTAATTTTTGTAAAATGGCAAGAAGATATTACAAATCAAATTTTAGATATAGCCGTATGAAGTCGTAGTAGATATTAATTAACAGAGCAAGGTCACCTTTCAAACGCCAAAATTGTGAATTGAGTCTATGAGTCAAATTTGCGATTTAGTCGTGTGAAGTCGTAGTAGATATTAATTAACAGAGCAAGGTTGGTATGAAATTTGTGGAGGAAGAATCCACCTTTCAAACGCCAGAATTGTGAATCGAGTCTATGAGTCAAATTTGCGATTTAGTCGTGTGAAGGCGTAGTAGATATTAATTAACAGAGCAAGGTTGGTATATAATTTGTAGAAGAAGGATCCACTTTTCAAATGGTAAAATTGTGAATCGAGTCTATGAGTCAAATTTTAGATATAGTCGTGTGAAGTCGTAGTAGATATTAATTAACAGAGCAAGGTTGCTATGGAGTTTGTAGAGGAAGAATCCACCTTTCAAACGCCAAAATTGTGAATCGAGTCTATGAGTCAAATTTTAGATATATAGTCGTGTGAAGTCGTAGTAGATATTAATTAACAAAGCAACGGTGGTATGAAATTTGTAAAGGAAGAATCCACCTTTCAAACGCCAAAATTGTGAATTGAGTCTATGAGTAGAATTTTAGATATAGTCGTGTTAAGTCGTAGTAGATATTAATTAACAGAGCAAGGTTGGTATGAAATTTGTAGATTAAAAATCCACCTTTCAAACGCCAAAATTGTGAATCGAGTCTCTGAGTCAAATTTTAGATATAGAAATGTGAAGTCGTACTAGATATTAATTAACAGAGTAAGGTTGGTATGGAATTTGTAGAGAAAGGATCCACTTTTCGAACGCCAAAATTGTGAATCGAGTCTATGAGTCAAATTTTAGATATAGTCGTGTGAAGTCGTAGTAGATATTAATTAACAGAGCAAGGTTGGTATGGAATTTGTAGAGGAAGGATCCACTTTTCAAACGCCAAAATTGTGAATCGAGTCTATGAGTCAAATTTTAGATATAGTCGTGTGAAGTCGAAGTAGTTATTATTTAACAGAGCAAGGTTGGTATGGAATTTGTAGAGGAAGGATCCACCTTTCAAACGCCAAAATTGGGAATTGAGTCTATGAGTCAAATTTTTAGATTTAGTCGTGTGAAGTCGTAGTAGATATTAATTAACAACGTAAGGTTGGTATGGAATTTATAGAAGAAGGATCCACTTTTTAAACGCCAAAATTGTGGATCGAGTCTATGAGTCAAATTTTATATATAGTCGTGTGAAGTCGTAGTAGATATTAATTAACAGAGCAAGGTTGGTATGGAATTTGTAGAGGAAGAATCCACCTTTCAAACGCCAAAATTGTGAATCGAGTCTATGAGTCAAATTTTAGATATAGAAATGTGAAGTCGTAGTAGATATTAATTAACAGAGCAAGGTTGGTATGAAATTTGTAGAGGAAGAATCCATCTTTCAAACGCCAGAATTGTGAATCGAGTCTATGAGTCAAATTTTAGATATAGAAATGTGAAGTCGTAGTAGATATTAATTAACAGAGCAAGGTTGGTATGAAATTTATAGAGGAAGAATCCACCTTTCAAACGCCAAAATTGTGGATCTAGTCTATGAGTCAAATTTAGATATAGCCGTGTGAAGTCGTAGTAGATATTAATTAACAGAGCAAGGTTGGTATGGAATTTGAAGATGAAGGATCCACCTTTCAAACGCCAAAATTGTGAATCGAGTCTATGAGTCAAATTTTAGATGTAGTCGTGTGAAGTCGTAGTAGATATTAATTAACAGAGCAAGGTTGGTATGAAATTTGTGGAGAAAGAATCCACCTTTCAAACGCCAAAATTGTGAATTGAGTCTATTTGTCAAATTTGAGATTTAGTTGTGTGAAGTCGTAGTAGATATTAATTAACAGAGCAAGGTTGGTATAGAATTTGTAGAGGAAGGATCCACTTTTCAAATGGTAAAATTGTGAATCGAGTCTATGAGTCAAATTTAGATATAGCCGTGTGAAGTCGTAGTAGATATTAATTAACAGAGCAAGGTTGGTATGAAATTTGTGGAGGAAGAATCCACCTTTCAAACGCGAAAATTGTGAATCGAGTCTATGAGTCAAATTTTAGATGTAGTCGTGTGAAGTCGTAGTAGATATTAATTAACAAAGCAAGGTTGGTATGGAATTTGTAGAGGAAGGATCCACCTTTCAAACGCCAAAATTGGGAATTGAGTCTATGAGTCAAATTTTTAGATTTAGTCGTGTGAAGTCGTAGTAGATATTAATTAACAGCGTAAGGTTGGTATGGAATTTATAGAAGAAGGATCCACTTTTTAAACGCCAAAATTGTGGATCGAGTCTATGAGTCAAATTTTATATATAGTCGTGTGAAGTCGTAGTAGATATTAATTAACAGAGCAAGGTTGGTATGGAATTTGTAGAGGAAGGATCCACCTTTCAAACGCCAAAATTGTGAATCGAGTCTATGAGTCAAATTTGAGATATAGCCGTGTGAAGTCATAGTAGATATTATATAACAGTACAAGGTTGGTATATGGAATTTATAGAGGAAGGATCCACCTTTAAACGCCAAAATTGTGAATCGAGTCTATGACAGTGTTGTGCTATTGTATGTAAAAAACTTTTATACATTTTTTACTTAAAAAATGGTTAAATACTTAATTTACTGTATAAAATGTATAATACTGTATAAAATCACGACATATTTAAAAGCTTATTAAAGTCACAAACTTTAATATACGAAAAGTAAATTTGTATCACATTAATACATTTAATTTTATTCGATAAAAACTATATTAATAAAAGATGCTAAGATAAAGTAAAATACAATTATTGGGTATAAGCATAACTACAGAAGTCGGTATCCAAATATACACTTCGCAAACGCAATATACTGCTATGAACACTGCGTAAAATATTCCTAACTAATTCAAAAATCTCAATTCTTACGTAAAGTATATGAAGAAATTTGGATATATGATGTAAAATGAGAATTGGATTTGGAATAATTTTTGAATTTATTTATATTACTTCTAATTTATTAATTATAGTTAAAAGTAAAATATTTGCTGAAAAACATAAGATATATATATTTTTTTTTTTTTTTTTCAAATAAAATATGGTTTGTTTCTTAGCTTTTTTTTTTTTTTTTTTTTTAGAAAAACAAAGAGTTTTGAATTAGTTACGAATACTTTTTGTATTTTACATTTTATAAAAAATTGTTATATGTAAAATACGTATTTTGCACGTAAAAAACTGAGTATTTTACGTAATGTAAAAGACAGGCACAACACTGGTCTATGAGTCAAATTTTAGATATAGCCGTGTGAAGTCGTAGTAGATATTAATTAACAAAGCAAGGTTGGTATGAAATTTGTAGAGGAAGTATCCACCTTTCAAACGCCAAAATTGTGAATTGAGTCTATGAATAGAATTTTAGATATAGTCGTGTTAAGTCGTAGTAGATATTAATTAACAAAGCAAGGTTGGTATGGAATTTATAGAGGAAGGATACACCTTTCAAACGCCAAAATTGTGAATTGAGTCTATGAGTCAAATTTGAGATATAGTCGTGTGAAGTCGTAGTAGATATTAATTAACAGAGCAAGGTTGGTATGGAATTTGTAGAGGAAGGATCCACTTTTCAAACGCCAAAATTGTGGATCGAGTCTATGACTCAAATGGAAACCTTTCCTATTGATGTAGCCACACTCGTCTCTTTTAGTTCATTTTGCGATTGCGATATGTGTGCGATAAGGCCCACAATTCCTGGAACTCCGTACTTGATAAAAAAATCCTCTTTTATTTGGTTTGTTGCGGCTAACGTTCTTAGGAACAACTAACATATTTTTTGCCCATATTAACTCCAATCACCTCACTTATGCGTGCGATGCTAGACGAAAAATTGCTTTGGCTCATTGTAGCAAAAGCGTCCATGCCAACGCGTCGTTGATGGTTTCCACTTGCAAAGAAGTTTAAGGCAGCCAACACTTCTAAATGCAAAGGAATTTTCCTTTGATTGTTAGATTTCTGAACAAATGTTATAATTTCGTCTAATAATTTTAATACCAAACTTTTTGGTAGTCGGTAATTGTCAATAAAACTGAAAAATGAATAAAAAATTATTGTTTTTTAACAACTAAATAATTCAAAAAATTTTATACTACACACTACTTTAACAAAATTAATAAATGTTTATCTTACCATCGATCGGAAATGTTAAATGGATCCATGGTATCGCGCAAATATTCGTTGTAGCGCCTAGTTGTGACTTTACGCTCGTAATATAGCATTGGTATATTTCCGTTCATTTGAATTATTTATGTATTTCTTACAAAAAGAAAATAATCAATAATAGAAAACACTATTAAAATATAACTAATCACCACTAACTTTGTGAAACAAACGAGCACGACTAAAACTAACGTCTAAACTAACTTAGAAATGTCATATTTAAAAAATGTACAGGGCGAGTATTCGCGCTAACACAAACACACATATATATATATACCACTACTATATACTTTCGGTTATTTCGTCAACTTGTCGAATTTTGAAAAAAATCGACACCAAGGTTTCATTGAGCCATGCTACACACCAGCTTCACCTTCTTTTCTTTCCCGTTTTACCTACAAAATTCGTTTTAACTGCAACTTTAATTTTTCGGCGAATCCAAATTGAAAAAATAGAAATGAAAATAAAAAAATTTAATGTCATTTTCGAGATGTAGATTTTTGTTTAAACTTTATTTTCGAGGTAACAGAATAAAACAATACAAACAAAATTTGGAATTTTAATATAAAATAAGGGTTTAAATTAACCATTAAAATCTATTACGTCTTAGTTTAAAACCAGAAGCTGAAATCGTGGGTAGCTTAGCTGATTGTCCTTTTATATTGTTTTACTTTTACTTTATATTTGTACATACGTCATACATAATATATTGTTTTTACTTCCATGTGGTAGTATAGCGGAATACAAAATTAAAAATATAAAATACTAAATAAGAGAAATTAAAAAAAAAATATTGCGTTAGCATATAAGAGAAATTTTTCGTTAATAATTTTTAATATCACGTTAGTAGTCGAACAGTGAGGATCGTTTTGTGAAGTTACGTTTTAGATATTTTGTGTTAAATTTGATTTTTTGCATTTTAGATTTGCTTTTATATTGACCTGGCATTTTTGGACATTCTATTTGAACGTTTCTAGTTTTTTTGGTATTGCAGCATCTGCTTTTCATAGACCTGAAATTGTTTGAACTCTATTTTTGTAGATTCTATTTTTATATATTATTATTACTTCTAGTAACTAGATTAATATTTTAATAATGGAACCGAATACTTCCAAATACAACTACAAAAAGAAGAAAACCAATATTACTGAATTGGCAGTAAATAGCACGTTGTATGGCCTGAAATACGCAGTGAGACGTTAACAAGTGGCAATTCATTTTTTATGAATTTAGTTTGCCAAAAATTGAAAGTTAAGAATATTTTAAAAAACCGAATAACCATTTGTTTGATTTGGAGGAAAATTATAAAAAATGTTTCAGTTTATTTAGATTGTACTAACACTGAACGACAATATTATGAACCAAAGCCCATCGTTATCGCAGATGAACTAAATAATACGAAAAATAATTCTAGACTTGAGAAGCCTGAAATCGTTATAATAATCCTACATCACGAAGATATTATTACTGACAAGAGCACGTCAAGGCCAGTGTCACAATATTGAGATGTAAACGATCTACCGGAGAAGAAAGTTAATGAAAATTCTGTCAAGTGTGTACAATGGAAATTTCAACAAAAAATTCCAATCTTCTTAAACGATAAACTATGGTAACAAAAGCGAATATAAGTTTAGCTATATCTGATACTTTATTAGTTTTTATTAGTACTATTAGTTTTTATACCATCCGCCGTCCAAGTTCCTCTTAATTAAACATTATAGCTTATGGGAAATGTAAATACGCAACTCATTCTCAAAAGTACAAATTCATAATTACCCTTGCAAATATAACGAGCGTATTTGTCAAAGGATAGAATTGTGATTTTCATGAAGCAGATAAAATGTACAAAGAGACGGATTTCGCTGAAAAAGAAATTGAAATATGATAGTGCTCATAATGTTCGCTTAGAAATGATGGCTAAAGTTGATGTTAAATTAATAACACAAGGCAATACCATATGAAATTAACTAGCAGCGATGTTCTTAGGAAAATCAGATCAGAAGTTTTGAAATGGGATGATCTTGTTAAAGATTGCAATCTGTATGATGTATTTAGTAGATGAGATATAGAAAGATTAAACTGTGATAATAAATATATATTTTCAGTTTCTTTGCCTTTAACTATAACGCTATTACGAAAATCACAAATTGAAATAATGCTAAATTATAGTCCTCAAATAGTACATTTAGATGCTATACTGGAAGCGTAATAAAAATGCCAAAATGCCACCCAGAACATCACTGCAAGAAAATTTTATATTATGCATCTGTCATTAAATGTATTATTAGTTTTTATACCATCCGCCATCCAAGTTCCTGTCAATTAAACATTATTGCTTATGGGAAATGTAAATACGCAACGCATTCTCAAAAGTACAAATTCATAATTACCCTTACAAATATAATAAGCTTGTTTGTCAAAGAAAAGAATTGTGATTTTCATGAAGGAGATAAAATGTATGAGCAAATAAGAGGAAAGAAACGGTTTTCGCTGAAAAAGAAATTGAAATATGATAGTGCTCATAATGTTGGCTTAAAAATGATGGCTAAAGTTTATGTTAAATTAATAACACATAACAACACCATGAAATTAACTAGCAGCGATGTTCTTAGGAAAATCAGATCAGAAGTTTTGAAATGGGATGATCTTGTTAAAGATTGCGATGTGTTCTTTCCCTTTAACTATAACGCTATTACGAAAATTACTAATGGAAATAATGCTAAATTATAGTCCTCAATCAGTACGTTTAGGTGCTACTGGAAGCGTAATAAAAATGCCAAAATGCCACCCAGAACATCACTGCAAGAAAATTTTATATTATGTATGTGTCATTACATGAAGGCAATACAATATTCCCAGTTGCAGAGTTTATTTCGTGTTAACATGATGCTGGAACTATTTCAAAATTTTTAATTGTTTTTAAATCTGAAATACTACAAATCCCAAAGTTATCAATGCCAAAGGTATATGTTGTAGATTGGACTTGGGCTTATATTCAGTATATTCTGCACGTATTTAATAATATGACGATAATTGACTTTTTAGAATACACTTACGGCTGTTTAGTTAAAAATAAAAGTCACAATAAAAGTATGGTATAGCTGTCTTTATTTGTTCCAACCATTTTATTAAAATAATTATTAACCAGCTAAAAAAAAAATTACCGAACGCCAACAAATCATTTAAAAATTTTATAATAAATATTTTTTGTACCATACTTAATTGTCCAAATTTAGAAAATGTTATTTCATTATTTACAATCTATTGTGTAGTTTGTTAAATGAATTTAGAACATCTAAAGTACAAAAAAGATCAAGTAAGTTTTCCTCATTCCTACATTTTCTTTATGATCGTGATATCGTTTTAAATGAGGATGAATTTGAAGAGGATAGTGATTTGCACGCCAATTCTGACGTAAACAAACCTCATTATATGAGAAGTTTATTTTATATTTTATTCATAAAAATGTATAAAAGTGAAATAAATAACATTGAATATAAGGAAGAAGAGTGTTTGGAGAAAAACAAATTCTATTGCAAAGAATTTGGATTATTTACCATCCAAAGATACTTTTCTCATCTGCCATTATGGGGAACCTGTTTTTCGAACAATATTAATATTGCGTCGGCTGTCAAATTCAGATGTAGAATTGTGGTTTCGACATTTATATATAGAGAAAAAAATTTTAAGAGTCGGGAGATTTGTTGCATTATTAAAAGAAAAAACTGAGCTTTTAACAACTTACGCCTACCCCTAAATCTAAAACGATAAAACTATCAAAGAATCAGATGAAGAACCAGATACTTTAACTAATAAGGAACATTGGAACAAGCAAATTAGGTTATATGATTCTCCTATACACATGGGGAAGCGGGTGTTGGCTAGATATTTGGAAAAACGAACACCAAACGAAAATGTCGAACAAGAATTAGATATTGAATATGACCATATATTGCAAAATGGGTATTCGTTTGATTTTCAAGGTCACGAAATTTCGATAGCAAACACATGCAGCTTCGATTCCTTAGCACATATAATAAGAATGATAGCGATTGACAATAATCATGTATTCGATCGAATAAAGTGAAAAAAAAGAATGAATTTTTCAATTTTATGTCCTTTTTTATAGTAAATGGAGCAATTCATTCTACGTTCAGAAGAAGATCTCATTTACTATTAAAATGTTTTGATCAAGAGGAAATTACTGCCGATATTGATTTGAATGCAGAGTGCAATATAAAGCAAAATAATTGAATTTTTTGTTCAACGTTCAATTGGTGGACCTATGCATGTCCAAACTGTTCTCACTCTCAAACAAGAGACCAATTGTATGTACCGATTGACTACAACAACTTCAACGAAAGAAGTTTCAGAAACATAAAAGATGCAATTATATTTTCTGAGGCTACATGCCCGAATTGCTTCCATTGGTTTAAAAATCCAAGTACTTTAGATTTTATTACATACAATGGCTTTGCAATGTTTTATGTTCAACTAATTGATTGTACCAAGTACTACAACATCAAAATAGATGACATTGAATCGGAATTTCAGTTCGTGTCAAAACACTTTTCACTGAGAGGAATTGTACACTTCCAACGACCAGCAAAATCGTCTTGTCCGGGGAATAAAATTTTTGTATATAAAGAGAAGTAACCAAACTTGGGAAATATACGATGATCTTTTAAGCATTAAATTGAACACCAGCGCAGATAACAGAATTAATCCTGTCTGTCTTATTTATATTGAAAATCAGATTATCGATTAGTTGATTTCATTGCAATCTCAATATATTATTGATAAAGTGTAGTAATTATCATAACATTCGAAATCCAATAGTTCAAATAATTTACAGTAATTGACTGTTAATTTAAAGAAATCTTTACTGAAAATTCGAAAAAAATGTTGACTGCCCCACCACATAAATACGTCTAAATAACATGATTTCATATACGTTTAATTATAGCAATATTATAATAATAGAAATATAATAATAAGCATTTAAATATAATATAGTTTTGACACAATTTAATAATATTATTATATCACAACACTATGCAAGTCACTATAAAACAATATGTAAATTCAGTATTTTTTCAAGTTTTTTCAAATTTCCATTATAACATTCAAAATCATATTTAAAACATTACTTCGGGTCAAGAAAATAAATTAAAATGGCTCAGGTGGGTAAGAAATACGCAGTGAAAGTATGGAGCAGTGATAGAATGCTAAAGAAAATGTTTCTAACTTTAACTCAAATTCATGGACTCTTACAGAAAGCTATGTTTAAATTAATAATTGTGGTATCAGACTAAATAGGGGCTCAACTAAAACATTTTTGTTACTAAAACATTATAGTTTATTCTCTGTTTAGTACATATAAAGAACTATGCACTAATTATTTAAAAGAAAAATTAAATTAAACCATTTGCTGTGGGTTTCAGCTCACCATGTTGGTATACAAGGATCCAAAATAGTACTTGAAATAGATGCTGTATAAGAAAGCAGAAAATTTCCAGCAGAAAAAATGTGTTTTGCTATTCACTGCTTGAGGCATCACTACCACAAAAATGAAATTTTTTCTGCTGATATTTTTTTACACCAGCAGAAAATGTTTGATATTTTTTTCCAAATTAAAACTTCTCAGCAGAAATTTTTATGAAAAATCAGGGAATTTATGAAAAAGAAGAGAACATGTTTAAACGTTTTGAAGCGATGAAAGTTAATTTTCTTTAAAAAACGATTTGCGTATGTATAGTGTAAGCACTCTCAAAACATAATTAAATCATCATAATCATCATTATGCAAACACAGGGCAACATTAAAAAAATGGCCATCGTTGCGAGCACTCCATATATTTCTGAAGTCATTTTAATGTGAAATGTTTTCAGTTTTTTAACAAAAGTATTAGAAAAACCCCCCTGTAACTACCCTTTTCTAACACTTTTGTTAAAAAACTGAAAACACTTCACATTAAAATGACTTAAAAAATGTATGGAAGGCTACTGACGCCAGGTGTGAATCTTATATTGCTCATGTATATAGAATATGATCTCAGCTACCATAAAAACATACACCCAGGGTAGTTACAGGGGGGTTTTTCTAACACTTTTGTTTAAAAAACTGAAAACATTTCTCATTAAAATGACTTCAAAAATATATGGAAGGCTACTGACGCCAGGTGTGAATATTATTTTGCTCATGCATATAGATTATGATCTCAGCTACCATAAAAACATACATTCAGGGTAGTTACATGGGGGTTTTTAACACTTTTGTTAAAAAACTGAAAACATTTTATTCCAGGTGTGAACATCATCAACACCTTTGATTTGAATCTATTTTCAACCATGACACTTTAAATGGTCAATATTTAGAAATTTTCAAATTTTGTGTGTGCGATATATTCAATCGATTTTTCCGAGCTCCCCACATGAAAATTGACCTGAAATTTTTTCCAGGTGTGAACATCACTAAGACCTTTGATTTGAATCTATTTCCAACCATGACACTTTAAATGGTCAATATTTAGAAATTTTCAAATTTTGTGTGTGCGATATATTCAATCGACTTTTCCGAGCTCCCCACATGAAAATTGACCTGAAATTTTTTCCAGGTGTGAACATTACTAAGACCTTTGATTTGAATCTATTTTCAACCATGACACTTTAAATGGTCAATATTGAGAAATTTTCAAATTTTATGTGTGCGATATATTCAATCAAGTTTTCTCAAGCTCCCCACATGGAAATTGACCTGAAACTTTTTCCAGGTGTGAACATCACTATGATCTTTGATTTGAACCAATTTCCAACTATGACACTTTAAATGGTCAATATTGAGAAATTTTCAAATTTTGTGTGTGCGATATATTCAATCGAGTTTTCCCGAGCTCCCCACATGGAAATTAACCTGAAATTTTTTCCAGGTGTGAACATCATCAACACCTTTGATTTGAATCTATTTCCAACCATGACACTTTAAATGGTCAATATTTAGAAATTTTCAAATTTTGTATGTGCGATATATTCAATCGAGTTTTCCCGAGCTCCCCACATGAAAATTGACCTGAAATTTTTTCCACGTGTGAACATCACTAAGACCTTTGATTTGAATCTATTTCCAACCATGACACTTTAAATGGTCAATATTGAGAAATTTTCAAATTTTGTGTGTGTGATATATTCAATCGAGTTTTCCCGAGCTCCCCACATAAAAATTGACCTGAAATTTTTTCCAGGTGTGAACATTATTAAGACCTTTGATTTGAATCTATTTTCAACCATGACACTTTAAATGGTCAATATTGAGAAATTTTCAAATTGTGTGTGTGCGATATATTCAATCAAGTTTTCTCAAGCTCCCCACATGGAAATTGACCTGAAACTTTTTCCAGGTATGAACATCACTATGATCTTTGATTTGAACCTATTTCCAACTATGACACTTTAAATGGTCAATATTGAGAAATTTTCAAATTTTGTGTGTGTGATATATTCAATCGATTTTTCCGAGCTCCCCACATGAAAATTGACCTAAAATTTTTTCCAGGTGTGAACATCACTAAGACCATTGATTTGAATCTATTTCCAACCATGACACTTTAAATGGTCAATATTTAGAAATTTTCAAATTTTGTGTGTGCGATATATTCAATCGAGTTTTCCCGAGCTCCCCACATAAAAAATGACCTGAAATTTTTTCCAGGTGTGAACATTACTAAGACCTTTGATTTGAATCTATTTTCAACCATGACACTTTAAATGGTCAATATTGAGAAATTTTCAAATTTTGTGTGTGCGATATATTCAATCGAGTTTTCCCGAGCTCCCCACATGAAAAATGACCTGAAATTTTTTCCAAGTGTGAACATCATTAAGACCTTTGATTTGAATCTATTTCCAACTATGACACTTTAAATGGTCAATATTTAGAAATTTACCAATTGTGTGTGTTTGCGATATATTCAATCGAGTTTTCCCGAGCTCCCCAAATGAAAATTGACCTGAAATTTTTTCCAGGTGTGAACATCACTAAGACCTTTGATTTGAATCTATTTCCAACCATGACACTTTAAATGGTCAATATTTAGAAATTTTCAAATTTTGTGTGTGCGATATATTCAATCGATTTTTCCGAGCTCCCCACATGAAAATTGACCTGAAATTTTTTCCAGGTGTGAACATTACTAAGACCTTTGATTTGAATCTATTTCCAACCATGACACTTTAAATGGTCAATATTTAGAAATTTTCAAATTTTGTGTGTGCGATATATTCAATCGAGTTTTCCCGAGCTCCCCACATGGAAATTGACCTGAAACTTTTTCCAGGTGTGAACATCACTATGATCTTTGATTTGAACCTTTTTCCAACTATGACACTTTAAACTCTATTTAGAGTTTTAGTCTGATTCAGTTTAATTTTAGTTTCAATAGTTTATCTTTTTTATATCTTTTTTATATTTTTATTTTTTATATTTTTAATTTTATATTTTTATTGTTAAATTTTTATTTGTAATATTCATTTAAATTTTTATTTGTAATATTTATTCAACTTTTTTTCATAATTTTTCTTAGGGTAGATCAATACTGCCGTTAAATCGGTGATGATTACCCTACTCATTTATTTTCTTTTTGTATATTATTATTATTATATGTGACAAAAAATCCTATTGAAAATAAATGATAAGCCTGCGTGCTTTAAATACAAAAAAAAAAAAAAAAAATGGTCAATATTGAGAAATTTTCAAATTTTGTGTGTGCGATATATTCAATCGAGTTTTCCCGAGCTCCCCACACGGAAATTAACCAGAAATTTTTTCCAGGTGTGAACATTATCAACACCTTTGATTTGAATCTATTTTCAACCATGACACTTTAAATGGTCAATATTGAGAAATTTTCAAATTTTGTGTGTGCGATATATTCAATCGAGTTTTCCCGAGCTCCCCACATGAAAAATGACCTGAAATTTTTTCCAGGTGTGAACATCATTAAGACCTTTAATTTGAATCTATTTCCAACTATGACACTTTAAATGGTCAATATTGAGAAATTTTCAAATTTTGTGTGTGCGATATATTCAATCGAGTTTTCCCGAGCTCCCCACAAGGAAATTAACCTGAAATTTTTTCCAAATGTAGACTTCACTAAGACCTTGGATTTGAATCTATTTTCAACCATGACACTTTAAATGGTCAATATTGAGAAATTTTCAAATTTTGTGTGTGCGATATATTCAATCGAGTTTTCCCGAGCTCCCCACATGGAAATTAACCTGAAATTTTTTCCAGGTGTGAACATCACTAAGACCTTTGATTTGAATCTATTTCCAACCATGACACTTTAAATGGTCAATATTTAGAAATTTTCAAATTTTGTGTGTGCGATATATTTATATACAAGTTTCCCCTCATGGAAATCGAATTTTCTAAACAATTTATAATGCTATTAAAAATATTGTTTAGTGTTTTATTTTAAACCATTCAGATGATTTCTTTTTTTTTTGTAGAATATATATTTTGGTTACAAAAAATACTTTTGGCTGAAAAATATCGGCTGAGAAATATCGGCTGAGAAATGTCGGCTGAAAAATGTCGGCTGATAACTTTCGGCTGAAGCATATTAATATTTGACATTTCATATTATATTTTCGGCTGAGATAGCAAAGACACTATCTGCATTATCGATTTTTTTAATATCGGCTGGAAATATCGGCTAACTTTAATAGGGTCATTACATTGAAGAAAAGCATTTATTTATGCTTCTCGAAAATCACCAAATTTGGACACAACAGCCTAATATTTCTGGATGGATAAATCACATACTCAGCGGGTCTGAAATTAATGAATTTATAATCACCCCAACCAATAATCATGAAGTAGTACCTGAGGTAACTGAGGAAGAACACCTAATTGAGGAAGAACACAGAGAAATCATAATTTTTACTAGGAATTATCCAGAACATGAAGACACTGATACCCTAAGCATGTCCAGCAACAGCTATGACTAGTACATCATCTGCGAATTCTAAATTTGTAATGCTGTTCTCTAATTTTAAAATCCCGTGGAATAAATTTACATTAGACATTTCAGCAATGTTTCAAAACAAATTCTACTTTGGAAAAAGAATGGCATAGGTAACATACTCATAGATGAGAGGCGTCCGATTTCTTTTTATATTCCAATGTCCATTATTGGAACTTCAAGAAAAACGCTTGCATGTTATCGAGTTTCGCCCCAAGTAGTTTAAATTACGGCCATATTACAGAATTTTTTTGAAAAATCCGATTCTACATACAAAATCCCATCACGCAGTCCATTAAGAAATTACCGAGTTTCGTACCAGATGGCTATATTCCAGAAATTCTTCCAAATAACATTTAAGAATCCAATTTCCATGCATCATACCAAATCCCATCATAATTGGTTTAGAATTGGGAGCAGTGAATTTGTTTTGCAAAAAGTTGATTTTGAATTGTAAAAATTTACGAACTTGAAATATTAAAACTTGAATTTTTTTGAGAAATATTTGATTTTTAAAACATTTAATTGAAGTTACTTTGAAAAAAAAACGAATTTGTGAATGAACTACAAAAAAATTGAATATCATTTGCAAAATTGTGAATTTGAAGTGCAAAACCTACTATGTGTGAATTCCACAACAATTTTTTCAGTAAAATTAGCACGAGAAAAAAATATAAATCCTTTACTTGATAGAGAGCAGCAATAAAATTTTTCAGTAAAATTTACTGGCAAAATAATAGAGTACTGCACGATTTACATGTTCTAATTTTTTTTCCTAACAATTTTTTTACTGAAAAATGGAGCTGCACGCATATAAAAAAAAGTTACTAGTTAAAAAGAGTCAGCAATATAAACAAGTAAGGCTATTTTATAATTTTTTATGTCTCACAAATTTTGACAGTTCGAACAGCTTGCGTTTAAATTAGATAAGGAACAACATCGAATTGCATGTAAAAATAAAATATTTAATTACTGCTCATGTTTGCTCGTTTTGTTTGAATGATGTTTATGGCTGCTTGATGTTTATTTGAATTTTTATTTTATTTTACTGCTATAAAAATACTCATAGAAACTATATTTTATGGCAACATTCCCAGTTTTATGCCAACATTTACTCAAATTAAAACGAAAAAAATCCAATTTTATTTTACTGGAATTTGTTTCGTGCTCCTCTCGCGAACGAAAATCGTAATATACTTAGCCTTTCATTTTTTACTGGAAAGAAAATTTGGAACATGTAAATCGTGCATTAGTGGGGAAAATGTCGCCATAAAAAGTATGACAGTCAATACTTTTATGGCAACATTTTTAAAACACCTTCAAAAAATAGTATGCGATGAGATATATTTTTCGCACACTACGACAATTTTATGACTGAAAAAATATTATAGTCAAATGTCAAGAGAAAAATGAAATGCGGGATAATATGTGCCGCTACGTACAATTACAAATATCGTACATTTTTTGTTTCGTTAAAATTGTTTATTTTCAAATTTTTTAGGTTATGTTGCCACCATTCTGTAATATTTTGACTGTAAATTTTGCTATTACAAAGAACATACAAAATTTTTGATGTCTTTGTCGCTCTAACGTACTCTTCTCTTTTCGGTTTCCCTGTATTTTTTACTGAAAAAATTGTTTCATTGTGGAATCCACGCATAATCCGTCTGGTATGTAGACTGTAGAGGACTCAAACATTTAGAGTGCATTACACCACGCACAGCCACACACACACAGGCGCACACACAGAGATTTTTTTATATGAACATCGCTCGTTTAAACCACATGGGTTTTAATAAATCATCTGCGACTTTATTTCCACCCATAATGATCGCATTTTGATGAGAAGTGATGAGGGGGTTTTTATCACCAAGCTGAATATCTGTACGATTTTTTTAAATAACTTTCTTGATTATAACTTTCACCGTAGTGTTTCTTCTTGTCATCTGTCAATTATCGTATGGCACTCTAGTACAACAAATATAACTGGTGGTAAATTAAAAATTGAATTACAAATTTTATTACGAATTGCATTTTCAATAAGCGAGTGTTGAATAAATACTTAATCTTTTAGAAAGAGTTGATGTCTAGTCAATTGAACCAGCTATCAATGATTGTTGGACGGTTGCAGATTAACAAAAACAAATCAACAAATTTGTGTTCATTGAGCAATTTTATTTTCTTCATACTAACAACCGTATTGAATTTTAAATAGTCTTCATGTCTGGACCTTTCTTTCGACAACACCAATGTGACTCTAAGGCGCCTCAGCCTTAAAGCTTTATTATACCATGAAGTACGGTATAACCTTTTGACGGTCAAATAAAATGGGGTTCAATCCCGTGAATGATTGATCGACTCTACATCGAAAAAATATAAAAATAATTAAAAAAAATTTATGGCATGCTAACTGTCCAGTATAATTTTGTTTTCTTAATAATAAACTAGATTCCGTCAAATTGTTTAAAATGTCTTCACAATTCTCGTCGTCCGACATTTTTAAACGAAAAAGAAATCATCTTTTCCAAAAGTGGGGTGCTGACACAATGTAGCCAACATTTTCGTTTAGATACATTAAAATAGAGAAGGATGAAGGGGAAAAAAATCATCAGGCTACAATCAATAAAAACTCCATTGGCTCTTGTGTGAAGTTAGCTCAGCCCAGAATTTAAAAAAAATCACGCTAATACAAAAAAAAAATTCGTTAAGAAAAATTAAGCTTAAATTTCGCAGGTTAAAAGTATAAATTTGTCGGATTAACGCTATGTGGTTTTGAGATCGTCACACTCCTGCCTTACTATAAAAAAAGTTAGACAAAATCGTTCAGTGGCAACTTTGTGAAATTGGGCCCTGAGCGGATTATAATTTGCATTAAAATTCTTTATACATATATTATTCGAGTTTTTCGCCGACTACTTTAATCGTTTTCTCAAATTCGCTTGCAAGCCTTCTATTATTTATTTCACTACTAAACAAAAATCGGTGGAAATTTTCGTCTAGGTAAATCAATTTAATCCCCAAATAATAGAAAACTTGCAAGCAAATTTGAAAAAACGATTAAAGTATAGTTGGCGAAAAATTCGAATCAAATAAAGAATTTCAATGCAAATTATAATTCGCATGCGGAAATATCCTCCGAATTCAAGAATACGTGCCCTAGGCCTGATATATCCACACAACTCGTATTTGAACAAAAATTAAATTTAAATTTTGCATGTTAAAAGTATAAATATGCCAGATCCGATCCGGGCCCAATTTCGAAAAGTTGCCACTGAACGATTTTTTTCTAACTTTTCTTAAAGTAAAGTCATACACTTTTGACGTGCCAAGTACCTTTATCGTGTCTTCGTCGAATTTTAATTCGTACAAATGCATGTTCTATTGATGTGACGTGTGGCTAAAATTCTCATAATTTAAAAGTTACGATTTTATTTTTTTGTATTTAACGTGATTTTTATTAAATTCTGGGCTGAGCTAAATTCGTACAAGAGCAACTGGGTTTTTTTTTTTTTGATTAGTATTGCCTGATGAAATTTCTGATTTTCTGGGATAGAATCGTGGGATAACTTCACATATTTTCATCCACACAAGTTCTATAACATATTATTTTGTTTTTTTTAATTTTTTTCCAAATTACTTAATTACCAAATAATCGGTGCCTACGTTTTCTAGATAGACTTAATTGTACGAAAGAAATATGTCACCTTTTCTTTAATTTTTTTCCTTTTCTTTTCCACAGGGCTAAAATTCTTGATACGTCAAAAAAAAAATTAATTTTCGATATTATTATTTAATAAATCTTTTTATAAAATAATATATCGAAAATTAATAATTTAATAAACAAATTAAATTCATATATCACAAAACAAACGGTTGGTCACCAACATTGATTTTAATTTTAATTTAAATATTTTTAATCGAATTTTTAAAAAAAGGAAAATCCTTTTTCAACCAAAAAGATATAAAATTGGCTCAATTTAAGTCCAAACCACATAAATGTGTGAGTAAAAAACTATTGTATGTAATGGCGTTTTTGATAAAAACTTTCGATTTGAAGTACAACCAACACAATTGTGTGTATAGGTATAGTGTTTGTTTCTTTGAACGAAAAAAGTTTGAAATGGATGCACAAATGTGTAAGTTGGTTCAAAAAACATACAAAAATAAATTTTTAACATGTTACTTTTCCCGTACCCGCACAATTGTGTTACCGAGCAGGAAAAGGGATATGAATTAATTATTTTAATTTTATTCAATTTATAATTTTATTTTTATATAATTGTTTTAGTTAAAATATGAAATATAAATAAAAATAATGTGTACTTTTGTATTGTATATTTATAACTAAAATACTAATTTAAATTCAAGTTATAAACATAACTGTTTCTTCAATTGAATTAAATAACTTTTTAATTTTTAATAGAAACATACTACCTTTAACAATTTTTAATATTGCATTTTACAGTCACAATCAGTTAATCTTTCAAAAATTTACAACTAAACTGCGTAATCCTTCATGTGATTTTGCTATTAATAAGTGTAAGTTTACATAACTGACCGTAAAATTTTCTTTGCATACTTTACTCTTTTTGGTGTAAAATTACACTTTTGTGGTGTAAATCTTGTTTACATATCAATGCGCAATTGTTTCGAAATACTCTTAGAGAGTAATTTTACTATACGTATGGAGGTAATTTTACTACAAAAATGTTTTAGAGTGTAGGTGGATTGACTATTTGGAGAACTCTTTTTTACAGAAAAACAACATAGAATTTAAAAATTCGAATTAAGTTAAATATTAAATTTTAAACCATTTTCTGAAAATTAAGCAGAAATAATAATTTTTGATTATGTAAATCATTTCTACCGAAAGCCCGTTAAGTTTAATTTCTCACTAAAGAAATCAAGAAAGCTGGTTGTTGGCCAAATCATATTCACCCTACCATTTTTATTAGTTCGTGGAAATAAAGGAATCATATCAGCTGCAATCTAAATAAAGACAAAGGATTTTCCAGTTTGGAAAAAAATTTATTGGGAAAGTGATAACTGATCCTCTCTAGCGCCACGGTCTTTGATAGACCAACCTTAAGAATCTTTCGCACTTCCAAATAAAAGCTCTGAAAATTCTTATAATCCATATATAAATCTTAAAAAAGAATTTTGCACCCGGTTGGTTAAGTATAAATGTAATTACACATTACAAATTAAATTTGTTTATTCTGGTATTATTGGACAGTTCTACTATTTATCCATGCAATAAACACTTGGTTACACATAATATTTATTTAAGAATGGACTTTAGCACAAAAAATGAATATAATAAATCAGTAGATTACCAGAAAAAGCACAAACATTAAATTAACATATAAATTAGGCGCCTATTTTTCAAGCAGATTACTATTTGATTAGCTCTACGACACATTAAATAAGAAAATGTTAAATATTAACAAAATAAAATGTGTGCGGTGTAACTATCACGTATCATGGGAACATTGAACCATCAATATATAAAGATAATATGTAAGTGTTTAACACTGCTTGCTGCGCATTTTTCTCTGCTTTTAACTTTCCTTTAATTTTCATCGTCATCATCATCATCATCAACATAATCGTCATTATGTGAGTAATACTCGGCAAGATTTTTAAAAATGCGCGCGCCAGAGAGCTTTTCTTTGTGTTTATTTATACGTGCTCGGATTAATAAATTCATAACTTATAAACATCTTGATTTGGTTACAATATATATTTATACTGTCTTTAGGCGCGGCTTAATTAAATTCGCGATAATTAATAATGGATGATAGCTCGGCATTTTGCGTTTTCAAGTTGTTTTTATATTGGTAGTTAATGGATTTGCCAACAGGATGTAATTTGAATTTTTCTTATGTTCGTAGTTTTTCAAATCAATTCCTCTTTCACTGTGCTTCTGCTTTATATACATACAAACATATTTTCATCATCCTCATATTATTAAAGCATAATGCATATAATTATTATTTGTTAAACCTAAATTAGAAGAATATATTTGCACTAACTAAAAGTGAAAACATGAAACAACAACCAGAAATTATTTCATTTTGTCATTTCCTTGTAATACGTCTTACAAATAAAAAAATATAAATAATTTTGTTTTTGTTCTTGTCTTATTTAATCTGTTTCTGTTTTAAGCCCAGGTTCAAAGAAACATCAATATCCGATTCGCGTACATGAACAACACACAACGCAAATTAAGCGAGAATCAGCTAAAATAACCAGAAACAAGACACAAAAACTTGAAAAATACATGAAAATATGCACGGACCTAGCCCAATAATAAATTTGATGGTATTAATGAACTCCGCGGCGCGCAAATGGTGAAGTAAATATTATAAAAGCATATATCGTTTGTAAACAAAACATTTATTTTCGTTTTTGTGTGTGTATACAAAGAAGTATGAGATAAGACCAGTATAAGACAACCATAATTCATATCAGTTGAAAAAATCAACGAAAATAAATTTTGCACAATTAATTTTCGGTGATTGGTGTGTGTATATAGTTTTTTTCTTGTGCTTGTATGTACTATTGATGAAAGAATTAGATTCGGTGACTAGGAGCACTTTAAAAGACTCGAACAATTTTACTGTTTTAGCGAGACATTATTAGAAATCCACATTCAGCTAGGGATCCGAACAATAAAAAGATTTTTAATCGGCAGTCCGCGTGCTCAGGCTGGTGGATTTCTAGTTTTAATGACCATAATGCTGCACCACCACTTGTTGCACAAGCCAAATAAAATGGGACTAGAGTTTTTTTTTACAAATTAATTACAAATTTATTACACAATTAAAATAAAATTTACAGGTCCCGGTACTCTAAAATTCGAGCGTGGGCTGGCATTAAACAAAGCTACACCACAAATTTCATATTTTTGTTAATATTTAATATTTATTTGTATTGCACTGGGGGTTGGATTTTTTACAAATTAATTGTAACATATCGACATAGTTCAACTTTCAAAAAACTACCTCTATCTACGAGGAGCAATACCATTTTTTCGTTACACCAAGCTTTTCGCATATCTGTTAAATTTTGTTGTATCGTGTTATGTATGGTACTGAGATATTTTACAAAGATTGGCATAGTTCAACCCCCCAAAAAGTACCTCTAAAGAAATCTTCGAAAACCATATTTTTCGTTAAACCATTCTTTTGGCTATTCATTTAATACTAGTGGTATCGTTAATACAGGGTGTCCCAAAATTGGCAGAATAAACGAAGCAGAGTGATAGGCGAGCTCATTTCCAACAAAAACAGCCAAGTAACTTTTTTTCGAATTGTTGCTGGTGCAAAAGTTATTCCACTTTAAGTGTTTTTTAAATCAAAAGTTAAACCAAAAGTTCTTTTGTTTAACTTTATTTTTTAATATGATCTAGAACAGTCTGCCTTTCCAATATAATCCTTTCCAATAAAATCTAATCCAAAAAACTTGGGTTTTGTAAACTCTTTTTGTTTTTCAAAGTTTTTTGTTGATGTTTAAGTGACACCAGCGGGAAAAGAATGTACTACAGAAAGTTGACACACTGGCAGAAAATATGCGACACTATTGAAAAACGCTCTTATTATTTTTGCGTGTTTATTAAAAAACGCACTTATTATTTTAATATTATTATTCGGATTTCTTTTGAATTTCCCGGATTTTTCCCGGATTTCACAAGATTTTCTGAATTTCCCGCTTTTCGTCAAGGTTTCTCCCAATTTCCCCAGATTTCCAGGACTATCCCGGATTTCCCGGCTGTCCCGGATTTTCCCGATTTCCGCCAGATTTCTCCCAAACTTCCCGAATTTCCAAGGATTTTCCCCCGGTTTATTCGGGTTTCTGCCGGATTTCCTCTGGATTTCCCACAGATTTCTAGGACTTTCCTCGGATTGATCCGGATTTTTCTGGATTTCTCGGTTTTCTTCTGGTTTCACGGATTCCGGGGTAATCCAGTGGAAATTCAGTGGAAATCCGGAGGAAATCCAAATCAGTATAAGAACCGGGAAATTCGAGGGAAATTCGATTTTTTTTATTCATTTTGTTTTATTTCTGACAAAGCATTATTTTAGAACATGAAATTTTGTTAAGTGCTTTTTTTGATAAACAGGACTAACTTTGTGAAAAAAATTAATCAAAAACATTCGATTGTGAATAGCCCAGTGTGTGATATCATTTTAAAATTTGCATTAGTGTCGCATATTTCTCTGACAGTGTATCAACTTTCTGTAGTACATTATTTTCCCACTGGCGTCACTTAAACATCAACAAAAAATTTTGAGAAACAAAAAAAGTTTTTGTAAACGAAGTTTCAAATAAAAAGTTTTTATTTGACAGAAGATAATGCAGCTTATAAAATAGATTTTACTGGAAAGGCAGACTGTTCTAGATCGTATTAAAAAAGAAAGTTAAGCAAACGAACTTTTGGTTAAAAAAACACTTAAAGTGGAATAACTTTTGCACCATCGATAATTCGGAAAAATGTTACTTGGCTGTTTTTGTTGGAAAGGAACTCCCTTATCACCTTATTTCGTTTGATTTGTCAATTTTGAGACCCCTGCAAACTACTCCAAAAAATACCCCTAAGGAGTGAAATTCTTTAAAAAACATATTTTTCGTAACACCATCATGCTTTTTGAATTTCTGATAATTTTATTGTGCTAGAATCGCAAAATTTTTTTTTGTGACAAGCTGGGCACCCAGAGAGTAAACGCAAATTTGATAAAATATTAAAACATTTTCACGTTGATAGCTCTTGAACCATTTAAATTTACGTTTTGCTTTATTCAGCAAAGTTGTTGAGCAAACCACGACAAACAACTTTGCCGAACATATCAAGACCGAAAAACCACAACTACATTCAAATTTTTGTGTTTATTTTTTTTTTCTTGCTTTTCATTTCGGCGAAAACACTTTTTTATCATTTTTTATCCATTTGTTGAATTTAAATTTATTAAAATCGCTCCAATAACTATTGCATCGACAAATATAGATACAATAGAAACTATTTAAGAGAAAATTGAATCGATTCAGTTGATTTTATGATGATTTTTCTTAATTTTTTCCTAAAAAATTAGCATTTTCTTAACTTTTTTAATTTTAATTGTCTAATTCGGTGGTGACGTCATCGGAATCTTCTTGCTCTTGCAAACTCCAACAGATGTCACCCAAGACTGCTTTAAAGATTGCTTTATTGTTATTTATTAAGTTACTTACACTATTCAATTTCTTATTATGTTCACAAAGTAAATTTAATACCCAATTCGCCTCATTTTAGCAATTCACAATTTTCGTACGTCTTGGTATTCAGTAATTTTCTTTTTAAACTTTGTAAAGTTTATAGCTCCGCAGGCAGAGTATTTTAGGAGTCCCCGATACAATATATCATTATTTGACGCCTTTGTTTTAAAATAATAAAGGACAAAATTTGATTTTCTTCTTGTATTATAGTCATGCTGGTCTTTCTCGATTTACTCTCAGCCTTGGAAGTGGTGAGGCTGGCTGGCGGTTGTCAACCGTTCTTCTGCGTACACTCAAAAAAATCTCGTAGATGAAATTGAATAATCGATTTCATTGAATTTTGAAGAAACGATTTATTCAATTTGATGGTTATTACTAATTACTACTGATTTAATTATGAAATATTCACTTGATTGCAAAAAATAAAAATTAAAATTAAATTTTTTTCAAATTATTGGGAGATTTCTTCATATTTGATTAATTTTTAGTTAATAATGCATTTGATTAAATTTCTTCATTTTGAAAAAGTTGTGAATTTATGATTGAGTTGAAGAATTGAAAAAATATCTTCAAATGGACAGAAGGTTGATGTATTATTTTAAAATGAGGAAAACAACTTTTAAATCAGTTCTAGGCGCATTGTGTATTTAGAAAATCTAATACGAGTTATTTTTATTTTTAAAGGAATATTATATAAAAAGCAGTATTCAAAATTAAACTTTCTTTCTGAAAAATTGCTTTCATTTTATTTTAGGAAATAAAGGAAATGTTATTAAATTTCTTTTTATTGGAAAGCAAATCTAAAACATAAAATATATTTTTCCAGACAAAAATGACAAAAAAGGCTAATTTGCGTCGTCACATAAAAACCATACATAAAGAAGCATTTACAGAATATCAATTAAAAATATTAGAAGACAACCAACCTACCAAAAATGCAAAAGAAATTTAGATTTAGATTCAAATAGATAAGTAAGAATTTAAACAGGCTTGTGTAGGAATGATCGCCAATGGCAATCCGTACAGTATATTTAATTCAAGTGATTTTCGACAAATTATTGGACCAATTTCAACAGCCCTAGGAATTACGATTAACGCAAATTCCATTAAAGATGAAATATTATTGGCATCTTTAAACATAAAAGAAAATATCAAAAGTGAGTTAAAAAACGCGATGTTTTCGATCAAAATAGACGAAGCAACGAGGTTGAACGGGTCATTATTGGGTATCAACATACAGTACAGGGAAACTCCATAGTTGTTAAAATATTAGCTATGTTTGAGTTAAGAGAACGGCATTCCTCCAAATACATCAAAAGATGTGTTATGAAAACTTTATCATCATATATTAATTTAAAATCGAGCAAATTTATTCGATAACATGTGACAACGGCAAAAACATGGTTAAAGCCTCACACCTTCTAAATGACGAATTAGATACATTGCCCAATTTTGACACTGAAGAATCATACGAGGGTTGCAGGCACATCCAAAATTTAAATGAAGCTGTTGACACAATAATCGAACAAAATATTCATAAATCGGATTTTTTAGCTAACACAATCAAATGTGCAACACATACTATACAACTAGCAGTAAATGATTTTTCAAAAGAGCAAGCCATCGTAAAAAATAATATTACCGCATTGAGACATTTTTCAATATATGTGAGAACTCCCACTCATAGAAATATTTGAATTAAAAATCATCTTCGGCAACCTATCATCAACATTACAACCAGATGGAACTCAACCTACTGCATGATAGAAAGGCTTTTGGATTTTAAGGAGTATTGCACGACGTACAAACACATTTATAAGGATCTGAATATTGAGCAACATCTGTGGAATTTTGCGGTGGAGTTTATTGAAATTTTTGCTCCTATTAAAAAGATCACTCTTCAATTACAGCGCGAACAATTATGTATGGGAGATTTTTATAAATATTCGCTAGAACTTATAATAAGCATTGAAAAGTCCATCAATCCAATGGCACCGAAACTTCTACAAAATATTAGGGCACGGGAAACAAATTTGCTGCAAAATAATGTCGTGTGTGCCGCGATGTATTTAGATCCACGGTTTAATTGTATGATATCCAGAACTAATAGAGAAAAACTGTTCAACATTTAAAAACGTTTTACGATCATTATATCAGCTTGCTCGAAGAATCACCAGAACAATGCATAAATAATTCGTTATCTCCAACTTCTTCATCACTAACGTTGCCTTCATCGTCAAACACTATCAACAGCCTAATGAATGTTTACATTGCTGAGCATAACCAAACACTAATAAGCGCAAATACCAATACTCGAGATCAGGAAGCGATTAACGAAACATTAAACTATAGACCTCCACTTTTAGATGTAGATATGAACATTTTGAGTTATTGAAGAGTGAAAGAAAAGGAATTTCCCTATTTAAGTACATTGGCTAAAATAGTTCAAGCGGTTCCAGTAACGCAATGTAGCGTGGAGCGATCTTTCTCGGCGTTAAAATTATTGATGTCAGACCAAAGAAATAATTTATCAGCTGATTCGATTAACGACATTTTGCTAGTCAAATTGAATATCAAGATGAATTTTAAATTTTTAATTACACGTTACTATAGTGTATTAGAGGGGGGGATAAAGGGGGAGGGGAATATGAGAAAATTGGAGTATAATAGTTACAAAAGTATTTTATAATTGTATTGCTTAGTATATTATATTATTCAACTATTGAAATGGAATTACATTTTCTTTCATTAATTTAAGATTTTACTTGCATATGTATTTTGAATAAATTAAATTAAATATATTAATAAATTAATGAATTATGAATAAATTTCTTGTTCTTTTATTTTTTTTTTTTGTATTTCCACAAAAGAAATAAAAAATATTAAAGAATTTATATTTCAATCTTTTAAGAGTAAAATAAAAATTATAATTTTCATTCTTCCAAAGGAAAGGAAATTAAAATGAAATTTTTTTTCTTTTCCTTGAAAGCAGAAAAAAGAAACGATACCAAAAAATAAATTGAAATGAATGAAATAGCAATAGCAAAATTTCATGTCTAACAATATGAAAAAAAAAATATTTTAAAAAATAAAAAGCGGCGAAAAGGAAAGTAAACGCGGGTTCACGTACGTGATCAAAAAATGATTCGCGAATCAAGCCAATCAAATCGTTGGAATTTCCCCGCCTGAGATGAAATAGTTTTATCTTTGGGCAAATTTTTGATCGCAAGCATCCAACATATAAAAAACAAAAAACAAATTAGCAGCAACAATGACGCTCATTATATCCCTTTTTCTACAAAAAAAAAAATGGCTAAATTTAAGTCCAAACCACACAAATGTGTAAGTAAAAAATCAGTACGTGATGGCTTTTTGATAAAAAAATTCGGTTGATTTGAAGTACAATCAACACAATTGTGTGAAAGGAAGGCACAAATGTGTAAGTTGGTTCAAAACACATACAAAACATGATAATTTTGTCTTACCCACAAAATTGTGTGGGTACGTTGGAAAAGGGATAAATAGTTTTGCTGTTTTTCTGACATTTCTATATGACTCACGTCAATATCAAAAACAAACAAAACACGCGCCATTTTCATTTTCGGCATTTGGTGTTTTAATTTTGTCGTGCGTTTACATAATTAATTAATTTTAATATTTAATAAATGTATTAAAATTGTGAAAACAATTTGTAATTTTGGGCGACGTATTTTCAAAATATCTTGTGTACTAAAATGTTGTGTAATTGCGGAATTATTACATTGAATAAAATTCGGAAATAGGCCAGCCGATGCGATCACTGACCATTTCAAGCGATTCTGTGCCACATCGCTAATATTACAGTAAAACAGGATAATCATAAACGTAAATTAGGTGTGCTTGAAAACTTAATTTTAAATAAGCGTTTGACAGCTGTAGTCATTTGAGTAGATCGTTTGTTTAAATCACTAAATTATCTCCATTTAACTTTTGAATGAATATTACAGCAATAATTTAAGCGATTTGGACGTACTACGAAGGATTCGAAAGGTGCAGATATAGGCGACCAGCTGGTACAAATGAATTTAACTATAGCCACCGTAAAATGATCACACCGATGCACAGCGCCAATTGTAATCCCTTATCACAATAAGCAGAAAAGTGAAGGGTAGAGTAATAAATAATTGAATTGGCTAGATCGGACAAGATTGAATTAAATCAATTTTTTTTCCACTTTTGTCTTTATTTTAAGAAAAATGAAATACATATTTTATTTTATATTTATACTATCGCATATTGTTCGAATAATAATTTTACGTCCATTCAAACCGTTTTCTATTAAATCGCGAGCAAAAGTCCCAGGCGAGGTACGATTCGTTAGAATAATGCTGTTGTTAGAATTTGAAGCTCATTGTACAAACAAATCACATGCTTATCCACATTCAATAACGGAAGTAGAAGCTAACACGATCTTTGGGCTCGGAACTTTACTTAAATCCGCCAAATTGTGACACAACTGCAAATGCCGAAATTGAAACGGATTTTTACGGACATCTTCAAAACTTTTCATCAATTTATCACTCATTCATTCGATTTGTGATTTAGCAAACTCAACCATAAACGAATGTTGATGAAAAATGAATGTTTTTATTTTATTTTATTTAAATATCAGTCGTCACCACAGCCACACACAACACACAAATTAAAATGGTTGAAAATGACAAATGAAACGTCAAGTAAAATAGCTTAATATTTAGAGCAATAGCTTTTGTTTCTAACTTCATATTGTGATCAAATTTTTTTGATCACGTACGTGAACCCGCGTTAAAAACCAAAAAATATTCGAAACATAAAATTTGGATTTGAACACTGATAAAAAGACATATTTCGCGATAAAATTAGAGTAATAAATTAATTTGAAATAGAAATTAATATTTGAAGCCGGTGAATAACATAATAATAACAATAAATAGTAAAGCAAACATTTGAATGGATATTATTCGATTTTTATTATATTAAATTGTGGCCATTTTTTTGTGACAAAATGTCGTTTTACTGTTATTGCTAATAAAAAAAGTGTTTAAGTTTTTTGCAAACAAATAATTAAGCACATGAAAAACAAGGATTACGCATGACTACAACATCGCAAAAGGTTTTTCCGAAAGCATTATGTTGATGTTTGCTTCGGAATTTATGGTAATTATATTTCTACGAAGAAACTGTCCAACCCATAAAAAAACAGATTATTGGATGGGTTGGATAGTTATTATTATACATTATATACAAATATATGTAACAAGTTACTTTATGTTTAGTTCACTTGAAAACTTCAGAGTTAAACTCCAACGAGCACCTGGAAGCTATTATGACCGACAATTACTCTTGGACAAACTAGAACACGTTTGCTCCATTTGGGATAGTTTTCTTGGGATTTAACTATGCCATTTTAATGTAATTAAGTTGTACAAAAGTTCCAGTACCACCCCGAGCACTATATAAAAAAAAATTAACAAAAAAAAAATTAAAAATACGAAAAATGAGGTGTAGCCTTGTCTTAGCCCACACACAAATTGCAGCGTACCAAGAAATGTACAAAATTTTCTAACTGTGTAACAAATTTATAACTAATTTGTAAAAATACCATTTTATAATTTTGATTTGATTGTGGTACAAGTGCGGAAAAGCTTAAGTATGAAGTTTTAATCCAATTAGCGAATCCGTATGGACTGTAGAGAAGCGAAAAAGTGATTATTCCTTTTCAATTCAAAATGTTACAAATACTTAGGTCTCAATTTCACCTGTTTTACTCAATAATAAACTCTATATTGCATTACAGGACAAATAAGAAACGTTTTCGTTTAATATCGTAATTACTTATTTTACCACAGATGTCAGCATGCATAACTACGATCTTAAAAGTTTTATATAATCCAATAATATTTTCCGACACGTTATTTGTATTGATACCTACTATACATATGCATAATTCACTTCCGTGTAATCCTTAGTCTAAGAAACCGGAAAATAGGAACGTCGTCCACAACTTTTCTAATTCTAGTGTTGATAAAAATTTTAAATTAATTATTACATCCTAACGAAACCAATTAAAATGTTATATATAATGTATCTGAAATGGTTCTGCTTTCAAAAAAATTATAGAAATTTGCTAATTACTAAGCCAAACAGTATTTTTCAACATTGTCGACGTATTGTCAACATTCTCTACATAGTCTACACAATCTTTTAAATTATCAACATAAATTATCTACAAATGTTGAATATAAGATTACGACACAATGTGGACAATACGACACAACACTGGCTGTCTTCTACTACAGAGGTCTTTTCAGGTGTTGTAAGATGACAGGTATATAATAAATATAAAAATGGGCAGAGAACTGCTGCGTCTAATTGCTAACTTAAAAGTATTCATTATCTTGCTTAATCCTGAGATATCCCCCTTTTATGTAAGGTTCCAGCATTTGACTATATTGTTTGGGAAGATTAGTGTTTAAGTTAAAGATTAGAATTTCATACCAGATTTTATCAAAGCTCAATTTTACTGCTTACATAATAGTGCATACATAATAGTAACTCCGTCAAATATGACGAATGTACTTTCGAGAACTTCTTCTTGCGTAATGCGAAGTGTGTTCTTGTAAAACACAAAAATTGGTTGAATTAATTTCTTTTTTATTTCATTTTGTTATTTAATGTATTTAAATCATTAACGCATATGTTGTATTACAATGACAGCCAATTTTACTCCAGTACTCTACTATGGTAACACAGGATGCGCCTATCGATGTTTTCTATTACTTCCAGGCTTAGTTCGACAAAGTTCAACAATCGTCTCGTGTTTTAAATATGATACACGATAATTGACGAATTAATAATTGTTGATATTATTCCATTGAAGTCAAATCCCAAAATTTCGGCAGTTATTTCGAGTGATAACATATTCAAATATTTTAGTGAGCATCTGAGCCATTGCTTTTGGTAGCAGACAGAAACCACGTATTAAGAGCCTATGTCTTCCAAAAGGCTACATAGGTAGTGATTCTGCCAAAAGGCCACACAAAACAGATTCATACGTTCCCCTTGAATTACACGAGTATGTGCATATTTAACCTGTGTGCCTGAGAGCGATTTTTTCGACTAAATTGCCGACCAAACTAAATCAATGACTGATTCATATAATTCATTCAAAGGTGGCACTAGTATCTTTTAAATATGCTGTGCCTCCGATTGTAAACTAAATTGTAAACTAAACTAAATTATGACTTTACATACGTCATATTGTTTTGAACAATACCGGTTTGTTATTATTTAAAATCAAAGAAATAGACAAAATAAAACAAATATGGATATGGGAATCGCATTATTCATGAATCTGATTATAAATTACAATCGAAATTTAAGATTGAGAGTATTTCCTTTCAGACATTTTTACTCGTATGTATGCGATAAAAAAAAATAATAAAAAACAAAAAGTGAAAATGACAATTAAATAGTCAAGCAACCTCAGCAGGGAGTAAAATTCTCGTTCCGTGAAATAATGAAAATGAAAAGTTTTTTTTCAATAGCAATCGAGTAGGTTTGCATTCCCATAAGAAATTTTGATTTCACACAGTAAAATTTAAAATTTACGCGCGAATAGTTAAGCTACTAGATTGCCAATGAAAAAAACTTTTCATTTTCATTATTTCACCGAACGCGAATTGACTCCCAGGATTCTAAATGATAAAACCTGGTGGCTAATAGCATAACTACTCATTAATTTAGTTTAGTTGGCAATTTAGTCGAAAAAATCGCTCTTAGGCACACAGTCTTAGTATTATAAACAGAGGAGTTTTACTTATTGGCGCATACGTTTAGATGAAAATTTAAAGAAAATTTTCAGAAACACTTGACTCTGGTTCCTTGACTCATAAGCGTTGTAAAAACTCAAAAACAGTCAATTATTTCCAAACTACAGACATACTCTATTTAAATGTTGTGTGCTAATTTCGGGAGCTAAATTGATGAAACCAAGCTGAACGGGCAATGTTAGTAACAAGGAGACGGATTTAAATGGTGTTACTAAGTGAAGAGGTTTCTCTAAGATTCTTTAGAATTCCTCCGGTTATTAAATCGAAACCTAGTGCTTTATTTGATTTAATGTTGTTCTTCGTTTTTTTGTTACTAATAGTTATAGGAAATTAGGTGATATTACACCTCCTTACACATCATCTTCAAGTTGTTGACAGGATGAATCTGCTTTGTTGCCTTTCTTAATTGTTAAGTTGTTTACAAAGTGAATACATAGTCAGTATTTCTATCATTTGTCAACTTACTAAAAATACACTTGAAAATTTTTTTTTCGTGAATTTGTTTAATCTTATTTTATTTTGTGCAGTCAGCAGAACGCCGGTTTGTTCTCACTTTTCTCTTGATTTTCTTTCAAATCTCAAGAGATCCCTTATTTCTTTAGGAAAGTTATTTCCATTCAGTTTTTTATTTCTGGAGTAATTACTTGGTTTATTATATGGTTTTTTGATAATAACTGACTTTTCTGAATTATAAGTATCAAATCTAATAGATAAATGCGTAAATCCAAAAGACCCTCCACTTGATCATTTCTCTAGGCTACTATAGGAGTCCGCTATTTACGTTTATTTTAATTTTGTCGTCATTGGTTCATTTTGTAGTAAATTAAGGCGTTGATTCCTGTAGAAATTTTGTCTGTCTTATACGATAAAAATGAACATGACATTTTTTTGTCTTATACGATAAAAATGAAATTCGCACTTAAGCGAAACTTGTATAAAATTTTGACGTATAGATATAATTGACATTTCATAGCAATGTTCAATTATTAATTTTTGTCGTACGATAAAAAATCTGGCCGACGATAAAAAACATGTCTCTCAGACAAAATTTATACATGAATAACCGCCTTTATTTTTCTGAAATACTCTGCTTGGCTTTATCATAGAAATCATGATAGTGTTTGATATCGTCAACAACATTTGGTGGTTGAGGCGGTATTGTTTTAACACTCTGTTGTGGGTTCAATTACTTTTTGTTTTTGTTGCTTCTCGGGAGAAGGTGTATTCTTCAATTTTCTTTTCATACTTTCTTCATTCAGCACTCATCAATTGTGTTTCTTCTTCATCAGTGTGTTACTCACATTAATTCATTTTTTAAGTCGTTATTTTGTCATTGTAAATTGCGAATTGTAACACTTTGTTGGTTTTTTTCCGTTGAGCCTTTGAATAGTGTGTGGTTTTTTCAGTTCTTTGGAGAGAATGTATCAGGTTTTGAAACGGGAGAACAATTAAAGCTGACACTGAGGTCATGTACAATGAAATTCTCCTATTTTCTATTATTTATTGGCATAAAATTTTCATTTATTTATTTGCATTGACACAGTTGCATTTTTTCTTTCCCCAGAAAATTAAAATCTCGCGAATTGAAATATTTTTTTCGAATCAAATTATGTCAAATTAAAGATCATTTCATGACCAATCTAGTGATACCACGTGTGAATTTTCTGTAAAAAACCAGGACTAAACCAACAATAGAATAAAACAATCCGAAAACGCGTGTTCCAGGTACCACCGGTTGTGGAACTTGTGGCAGGTATAAAAGTGTACGTTTTATGGGGATTGCCATCGTTCGCATTTCAACGCTTATCTTGGACGGTCTTTTATAAATCACGTCTTCATCCGGAACAAGAAAATGAATACCATCGCTCGTTAACTAAACTGTTCGTCGATTAAAAGGATTGACTCCACAACGGTATACAATGAGAAAGTACTCGTAGACTACTTCGTGCATTTTGACGGGTTTATAGGTGAAATCTTCCAGTTCATGGAAGATAATGCGGGACCGCATATACGGCTGATATAGGTATCAATACTTTCTAGAGGTGGATGTGCATGATAAGGAGTTGCGAGTTTGAAGGCCGGACCTCAATCTCATCGAACATTTATGGATCGAGTTCAATTGAAGAGTTCGAGCCCGAGATATTATTGCAGCGATCCTCCAGGACCTGCAACAGACGATTGCAGAGGAATTAGAAACTTTGGTGAAATCAATCAAACATCTAATGGAAGCTATCATTTGGGTTAGGAAGGGTATACTTTTTATTAATAAAAATGATTTTCTTGTTGATTTCCATGTTTTAATTCAATTTTTACCACTGATTTTCATAATGACAAATTTACAAAAAACGTGTACTTCAGATGTGGACTCCAAAAATCACTTTTTTCATGCTATAGATAGGTGTTGAAATAGACTTTGAATCTGCATTCAAGATAATTTAACATACACACTGGATCTTTTGATATTTTTGAACTTCTGTTGAAAATTGATCAATCTTCTATTTTTTTCCAGCCAAGAGTATAAGATCTGTCATCGACATATTATTTCAATCTCTATTATCTCAATTTTAGGACAACAATTTCTTAATGCTTCAATGGAACTGTTGGAGGATTGAACACTTGTGTATTCCATAGTAGTCGGCTCTAACTGTTTCGAAAAAATTAGTGAGACAAAGTTATTTGACGATTTTTACTCGTTAAAAAATTCCAAAATATATTCCTATTAAATTTCACTTCAGGGAATTGTAGCGGAACTTAAGAACCTTAAGATAATATAGATTTTATGTTAAATAAGTTGGTTCAGAAGTTTAAAATTAAAAATTTATTTTTATTTGACATAAAGTAGAAAACCATCAGGAATGATAATTTTTATCCGTAAAGCGTTTTCAACCATAAAATATTAGTTTTCTACAGCAAAAGATTACTGGAATCATGACTGACATCAACAGAACAGTGGAAGTCATTTAAATAGAATAACTGATAGTGGCCTGCTCTGAATACGTTTAATAACTGGAACCTTTTATAAAACAAGTCGTAATAATTCATCTGTTTTCCAAGGAAACGATGCGGATGTGAGTACGAGTAACAGGTACAGAAGGGCATCGTTTACTAAATTAGATGACGGTGGTATGCAGTAGTTTTTTGTGATAAATATTTAAAATATGAACAATTTTTTAATCATGTTTATGCATTTCCTCATAGGCTCCCTTCGATCCGATATTCTAAAGTGGCAAAAAAGTTTTGTAATTCCAATAGCTACATAAAATTTATAAAATTTTGTGACAATACAAAAACTCAATTTATTAATACTTAATACATACAGTATGACCAAAGCTATACTCAGAACATGAAAAAAAAATTGTAAATTCTATGGCATTTACATTTTGTTATGTTGCTGGCATTATATAATAATTTTTCCACATGACATTATTGCTTTAATTAAGTTTAGCCTTTAATTTACACATCACACGAGAGTAATTTATTATTTTAATCAATTTTATTTAGGTTGTGCTAGATCATTACGATTACACCTTATAACGTATGTTGAAATGTTTTAGGTATGTAAAGATGTCAAAATGTCACAACAAGGAATTACTCTATACAGAAATATATTTTTTCCTAGATATCATTATAATTTATTACATTTATTATTGATTTCTTTATATAAAAATCAATTAAATGTCAAAAAATTAATTTATTTTAATCGATTAATAAACTGTTTTTTTTTTCAATGCAAAATAATTCAACCAGTCATTGGCACTATTTATGTGCCACACACTTTATTGTTATCAAATTGGTTTTCAATAAAAATAATTATCCTGCAATATAATAATATGTCACATAATCACCTTAATTTAGTGTACAGATAGATTGATAACAACAAGACAACACCATTTATTATGGCTGGCGACAGTATAAAATAATTAGCGCGTGCACACAACATTTTCTTAGGCGGCCATCGCCCGTATAGTATAATAAAGTGTACCGCACCTATACACAAGATAAAGCTTAAATAATGCAAAAAATATATCGCGTCAAATTTTATAGGTAATTTGAATACAATTGTGTTACATAGTGAGGTAAATTGGTTGTAAAAAGAAATATTAAATTGGTTTATAATAAAAATAATAAAAATTAATTTCATAGAAAAAAGATTTATAAATTTCCGGGGTACAAAGTAAAATGTTGTTTCAAAGATTGTAAAAACATTCTGTGTTACATTGCGCTAGAATATTCAGCCTATACTCGTATATACCTCACTCATAATTTGTTTAAATAAATCCGGTTAAAAATTCAAATGAGTACGCACCACAAAATTAATATTCGCGGTTTTTTTTTATTTATTTTTAATTGGATGTCAGTAATATTTTTATGGGCTAAAGACAATGTAACTAAGGTGAGTAAGCATGTACGAGTACATATTACATTCATATATAGAAGCAGGTAAAGCCTGGCGATAAAATAATATATGTCCATAATATTTAATTAAGGCTAATAAACTAAAAACGAATGTGCATATAGCTCTATATATTGTAAAATCATAAATAATTATTGCTTTGTACATGGGTTTATTAGAATAAATTACATACAAATCGTAATAATTTTCGATCGTAATTGTAAAAATATGTATACCAACAATTTATTTACTCTCGCGATTTACAAACATAAAAATTACGCGCGCCGATTGATACATTGACAAAATCAAATATAAAAACTACATTTTCTACAAGTTTTGTTGCTGATCTCACCATAAACTATCATAAACAGCATTCATGAACTAATTTTCATTAGGGGTCTAGAACATAAGTTAACACACATATTATTTATGGTTTCACTTTTAGCTGTTGATAATACTCGCAAAAACTCCAGTTCTCTGAAGACTAAAACGATGACTGGCTTGCACTGCAAACGCTTCTATGTGAAATTTTCATAAATTTTCTAACCAACATTCGTTTTGATGGTTAATACCTATCAGAGTTCCCCGTCCCAGTTAATCATAATACAGAGCTTTCCATTTACCATACCTAATTTCATTATGACTGGTTAATAAATGTTCTAGTTCTTTAGTAGTTAGAAATATCCCAGAAATTATTTAGAATTCTATTTCATTTTTATTGGTTCTATAAAAAATCAATTTCATTTGACAATATTCTAAAATTTCTGCCAGAAATAATTTTAAATCACATTTTCATACGGACACTACCAAAATCGTCGTGATGGATTAATAAATTACTTATTTCTGTAATATTTTGCTGTATTCTAGTAATTACCCTACACTTCTTTCAAATTTGCTTTCCCATCACGTCACCTCGATTCCTCGAAAATTCTGCGATAATCAATTATGCGACAAACCATTCATCGAAAAACAATTCATCGAAAAACAAATATGAAAACTACAATTTTACAATTATCCAAATGTGCGTGAAAACAATTTTGGAAAAAACAATTCATCGAAAACACAACTCATCGAAACAAAATTTTTCACCTAAACGTTCCTGTTGAAAATCAGTACTTACATAAGATTTCCTAAATGAAGATTTTACAATTATTCATCAAAATAAAATTATATCGAGGTTGAGTAGATTTTGAAAAAGATTATTAAGTTGAGATGTATAATTTATTTGAATCAAGCTAACTAATTATGGTAAAAATGTGAAAACTCAAAAAAGCTTGCAAAAATTTAGCTGAGTATGGGATAATATGCCATTTCTTCAGAAGCAAAATCTGAAAATCTGAATCTTAAAGTTATTACACACTAAATGTCGCAAAAAATTGAAAAATTGTATTAAATTTCTATAAATTCAACTAATCTGGCAGCAATGGTTCGATCGCCCATTTTTTAAAAATCATTGTAAATTCCAGGTTATTCACATAAATTTGTAATTTAACTTAGTTATGCAATAACTCTTTCTCTATCTATCATCATGAAAATCCACCTGAATAATCTTTAGACTATGCTGAGTAGTTACGCAGAACTTCATTTTTGCCTAAAATCATGCGAAACTGCCCAAATCTGAGTCAAAAGTTAAAGCATATTAGTTATAATGTTACTAGTTATAATGAATTTTTTTTTTGCTATAACAGTCATTTACGCGAACGTGTTAACTCACCACTCAAAAATTTAGTGAGATGTCAAAAAAGCGGGATGACGAAAGGACATAAGCACCAAAAAACAACTGATTTGTACCGATTCATAATTTTTGATGCTGACATTCGCCGAAAATAAACAAAATAACCTCAGAAAAATTACACACACTAATATAACATTGAAGATTATACTCCTTATACGTATACGAAAACGTTATGTTTTTTCTGTTGAATTTTGAACAAAATCGACCCTCTGATGTACAAAATTTGGCATAGAACTATGTAACTGAAGAGGAAATGATCAATTTAGTTCTTTGGTGCAACACAATTGTTATATATTATTTCGAAAACAATCTTCTTTGTTCTTTTATGAGTTAATGTATGGCTTTGACGCAGTTGCCACTCAAGTGTACCTTCTTCTGAATTAATAATATAGCTGGCTTCAGTTTAGATTTATGAATAGCGTTTTGGTCAAAAGAGTTTTATTTAAATATGCTGTGTGTTCATGATAAATTTCGATTAAATGATAATTGATAACTATTAATCTCATTCGTAATGTTTTATTGAGGACCGGCTATAAAAACGGGGGGGTGATTATGGTGTGGTTAACATCGCACATCCGTCTTTCTTTTACCATCAATCTACATATATTTTGGATGTATTACCTTTAATTTCTATACATTGAGAATTTAAATTACTGGTATTTTACTTAGTAACATATGTATATGTTAGTTAGTAAAAACTGTTTGGTACAATAAAAATCAATATTCTCGATTGAATTTATTATTCTCACTTATAATAAAAAAAACAATTAAAATTTTCCGGTTTTATTTCATTATAAAAATGAAATAAGATAAACTGAAATAAAATATGATATATTTAGCTTCATTTTATCGATTTATGAATGCTTAGAAAAACGCCTCTTCATTTCAGTTTTTTCCTATTCAAAATGGTTTAAAATTGGCCCCAAATTTTCATTAAAAAAATAATCATTTTCATTACATTTTCGAAGACCATCGACCATTCTCAAGAAGGGACAATATAATTATGGGTCTTAGGATCTTTGGGTAAACATGACACATTTGGTAATTACATAAATACCACCTTGACATTTGTCCATTTTCTGGGAACAAATATCAGCTTTAAACACTCAGTGGAGGTTGCTTTCAGCAAAATAAGAATAACTTCTATTCGTACTGCGTTCCTGCAGGAAAGATCCAGTTTGCTCCGGCGAATTTAAATCACTTGGATCCGTTTATCACTCACAACATCCGTTTTTCAACGATATTACTGTATATTGTTAGATGTAGAAGTTGCTAGTTTAGAAGAAAACTTTAAGAATTTCGCATTTGAAAATGTCCATACATCATGCTGTCGAATTTAATAACTGGAAGTGGTTTGATTAGGAGAAATAAACTTCGTAAGGCGTGAGGGCTCGGAAATCCCTTTCTATTCCCCCATTTCATCACATAAAACTAACCAAGACTTGCTTGTGTATGGTCCGTACACATCTTTAATTTAATAACAAAACTTCCTTTAACCTTCCTCAGTTCATTTTTAATAATATTAAGGTTCTCCTTGCACGAATTCCAAACCAGAACCATTATACTAATTTTAGTTTTGTTGGTGGTTTTTCTACCTATATTTTCTGGTCGGCCTCAAGTTCCACTGACAACCATATTACTATTGGCCTGCCCCAAATTTTGTCTCGATATATACGCTTTTAACAGTAAGATCTTGTAGTAACGATGCTTATCTCTAGACAAGTCACCATTACATTGCAGTCAGTATATCGAGTAGAAGGTAGGACTAAAAGTTTTTAAATTAATTTTCAGAAGAATGTTAGATCTAATATTCCCGGGGTTACCTGAGAATATAATTTAATACCCGTTCACTCTAAGGTCATAATTAATGTTGATATTTATAGTAGCGGTTGTTGTATAAGAACTATGTTTTCTCTAGAGTTTGCTAGTTTGAGAGGAAGAACTACCAAAACGGCTTTGTTGTTGTTCAGGATGATCTAAGTTAACTGTAGCATGTTTCAGCCAAAAATTGGTTTCCAATTTATTCAGTTTGGCCTACAAATATTTGGAAGAGAGGCTAGCGATTGGTTATAATATTCAGAGGGAAAAATAAACAGTATTTTTTGGTTCCTGTATGACGGTTTTCTAATTGTCGGAAGATGAAGATCGCTTGTTTATATAATGCCATGGATTTTATCTAAATTTGACTGTGTTGAAAAACAAAAAACTGCTATTGATTTAATTGAAATTTATTCATTGCTGCCAAAGCAAGCTTTGCACTTTGAACTTTTACGGCGATTGGGGCTTATAAAGAAAATGGTTATTTGCTTGGGAAATATTTTGTTCAAGCATATTTGTAGATTTTGGTGCATCACTTGGCGAGAATATTCATATCTCAGTTCCTACTATAGAAATCGTCAAGCGGCTTTCTGTTCTAGATAGAGAAAGAGTTATTGCATATCTATGTTAAATAACAGGTTTATGTCAATTACCTAAAATTTGACTGATTTTTTTTAAAATCGGCAATCGAACCATTCCGCGCCAGATAAGTTGAATTTATAGAAATTTAATACCGGTTTTCAATTGTTTGCGACATTTAGTGTGTAATAAGTTTTAGATGTAGATTTTCCGATTTTGCTTCTGAAGAAATAGCATATTATCAGAGCCATCTATGATTTTGAAGAGCCGTAATATTAAAAGGAGAGCTTTCAGTAGAGGGGAAGCTTTTATTGAATTATTATAAGAAACCGTGGTAATTGGAAAGTTTTTGAACATGAATTTATGAATAAAAAATTAAACAAATCATCTAAATTTTAAATTTTCAAATAACACATATTTGAAAATAAGCCATCATAATGTAGTATTTATTTGGTAAATTTAAACTAAAGCGGAGCATAAATTTGTTAATTTTCTATAAAAATGAGCTTTCCGTTTAGTTGTGTAGGTTTCTAAAATAAGATAATAAAGGGTGCTGCCGCGGATACCTCTTACATCCAATTTAAAATTTAGTTTTATAAAAATTTAACTTATTTGGTAAATTCTGGTCACATGCACATCGGAATTTTTGAGATGAACGATGCACTTAATAGCAATCTAAATATTCCTCATTTATAACAAAATTAAAGAGAAAACGTGAGCTGAAACGAAATTTTATGAATCACCATGTAGAAACAATAATATTATTCATATAATAAAATTTTTACATCAAAATCTATTATTATTTTTGTATACAAAAAATCAACGTTGTCATGGTTTTCTTAATTAAATATTATTACAAAACAGAACAAAACGTAAAAAACTTCAATTTTATCCGATTGCAAAACCGAGCTTTCTGTAATTTGAAAATCCGTTTACAGATGTCTCTGTAATAAATTTACTTGAAATTACAGAAAAGCGTGAAATAATTAAATAACTATTTACGAAAGTAAACCATTAGTATTGTAAGTTAAGCGCGAAATCTTTAATATAATAATTTAACATAATTAATAAAACTCAAAACAATTATAATTTTTATTTATAAAACGGTTGGCAACAAAGCTTTTCATCGCAAAATATTTATCATCGTAGTTGCTGCGCGCTGAAAAACAATAATAGAGAAATGTCACATTTTTTCCAAATTTTTTCCTTTCTTATTTCAATTCGCTCGTATTCGGTTATTTTCAGTTCCAGGATATCTCAATAATCTATTGAACCAGGCAGCATACATAATAAATTGTTAAATTTTAGTTAACAAACGTTTAGGTTTTAATATTTAGCTTTAATTTATACTTAGCGATATCTATTGATTGGTTTATTAATTGCGAAAAGCTCTATAATATAATGTTTTTATTTTATGAAGCTCCGATTTGTTTATACTACAGGATGAAACAGTATAGCCTGCGAATTTGTTGCGATGAAATTTTTAACAAATAACGAAAAAACAGTTTTCGAAGTTTGCTCATCAACAATATTGTAGTAGAATCCAGAACACAATAACCCCCATATTACATATAGCTACTCAAAAAGCATTTTTTAACGAACGTTTGTTTTGGGAAAGAAATGCTGAAATTTTTGATGGAACACTTTATATTAATTTCTTACATACACATATAAGTAAATTCTTATTTCTACAATAAAAAAAATTTTTTGTGGTAGACTAATTTAAATATTTTTGCGTTAACTCGACATAATATGACTCAATTTTAAAATATAATTTTCCTGAATATTGAACTAACTATTCAAATTAAAAATTTATACGAAGCATTTATGTTTTTATATACAAAAAAGCTTCTAAAAAAATATTAAAATACACTGATTGGTATGAAAAAGAACAAAAAGCTTCCCCTCTATGGAAGGCTCATGGAAAAAAATGGTGGAATGTTACGGCTCTTATATTTAGGGGGCTCTGATATTATCCCTAAATCAGCTTATTTTTTGCAAGCATTTTGTGTTTGCACATTTTTTCCATTTATGATCATCAATCATCATGGTTTTAGTGGGATTTGAAATCAAAACTGGCGTAATCACGGAAATGAAATTTTTTAAATTATTTTTCGTGAAGGAATGATATAAGATGATTCCTTAATCATCTAATTTTCTTCAATAATATTCATGTCTTCATATATTTTGGTACTTCGGGCCAACCACTTGCACCATAAGTTCTTGAAATGTTCGAATTATTATCACAGTTCATTTTGATTCCAATAAAAGATGGACCTCATCACAATAATCCGTTTCAAAATCTACGCAATATCGATATAATTTTATTTCAATGAATTGTAAAATCTCCATAGTAAATTCCTTTGGGACCGGAAAAATCTGCGAAAACGAATTGTGCGAATCTACAATTCATCGAAAATATTCATTATAACTAATATGCTTTAACTTTTGGCTCAGATTTGGGTAATTTCCCTTTATTTAGGCAAAAATGAAGTTATGCGTAATTACTCAGCATAGTCTAAAGACTATTCAGGTGAATTTTAATGATGATAGAGAAAGAGTTATTGCATATCTAAGTTAAATTACAAATTTATGTGAATTACCTGAAATTTACACTGATTTTTTAAAAATGGGCGATCGAACCATTGCATGCCAGATAAGTTGAATTTATAGAAATTTAATACAGGTTTTCAATTTTTTGCGACATTTAGTGTGTAATTGATTCAGATTTTCAAAATTAAACTCAAATCCAACACACTATTTGCCCGAGATGTTCGAATTATTATAACAATTCAATTTGATTTAAATAAATGATGCTCCTCATCACAATAATTCGCTTCAAATTTTGCTTAATATCGATACAATTTTTTTTTACCTGAAGTTGTACTGGTTTGTTTTCCTTATATCACAAAATTGAACAATTAGAGAAAATTGATCAATATTTTTTAATATGCATTACGATTGTTCTCGATGAATTGTTTCTTTCTTTCGCATATTTGATTTTTCAATGAATTGCTCACTGTACAATTGTTTGTAGTATCATTCTTCTTCTTTGAATTCATTTCTAACAATTGTTTGTCGCACTTTTGTGATTGTGTTGCGCATAATTTTCGGGTTGCCGATTTTATTACTTGGATTATTCTGAAATTCAAAAACACCGATTAAACTAAATTTTATTAAAATGGAATTGCTATATTCAAACATAAACTAGATTAATAAAACCGTTTGAATACTATTATGTGGCTTTAGAAACGAGTAATTTTTTAAGGTACAAAAGTTGTATGTGTGTAGTTAATACTATACTGAAAATTATTTGTAAAAAAATATATTTATTTCAAATTCATAAAATTGTTTTTAACAAAAACTAAATATGATTATAATTAAATCTTATTTTACAAGATGATTTCACATTGTATATTACAAAACAAGGTACAATAAAATAAAAATTATAAAGTAAATCATAACAACAAATCCTAATATGAAATTTGATATTATTGATATTGATATAATATTAATATTGATTTTTGGCTCATTTTCTAAAGCGTCTTCACATAAATCGTTTCCCTGTGGCTTATCTGAAAAAAAATATGAATAATTCAAATACTCAAATTAATTAACATGCTTAACATTATCAAAAATTACCAAGCTTTAATATTACGCGGTAAGAAAGCTTTATCCTCCTCATTCATAAAATTAAACATTTTTTAATGTTCGTTCTGGTTAAATTCAAAATATAACATAAACGTTGCTATACTGAATTGTATAGTTTTCTTTTGTAAACCGAATCATTTTGAGTTTGCTAAACGGTACGTCCTTGAAATTATAATTTGTTTCGAAAGTTCAGCGAAGTCTTTGAAATCAAGTGGCTTCATCTGGATTATCGAGAAAGGCCTTTTTCTATTGACTAGCTTCAGAAGACGAATCAGCGGCATTGGTGAATAATATTCCGATTTTCTCAAAACTTTTTCAATTTGAGAATGGATGTTGTCAACTTCCTGAATAGCATTATGTCCTGGCACACAATATTTCACCGTAATTTCTTCAATTTCGGGGTGTGAGTTTTTATTTTGTGGCACGCAAGAATCACTCCAGCTTACAAGACGAATAAACAGTGATGTTTCAAAAACCCATTGTAGAATTTGAAGAAATGCTGAAGCAATGTCATTACCTGATCTTCTTACAGTATATTCTGTCCAAATACAACAGAAAGCTTGCCTTAAAAATGAAAAATGCGCTGTTAGATATACATATTTAACTTAGATAAATAATATGGTGGCCCAACTTCAGTTTTTGGGACTGTTAAAACATTTTTCAAATCAAAACATCAAATAGGAATTTCCGCCACTTTGTCCAATTTCCAAGTTTCGTACATAAGCTGCGTAATTTTGTTGTGTTGGTCTAGAGTAGATTGTATTTCTGTGGTCAATTTATTATTCCTCATTGCCACAGTATAAATTTCACATGTTTCACAGCGGTCGGATTGTGATGTGTGAAAATCTAAATTAAATTTGGTACAGAAAATGTTTTGATAATAGCTATCTTTCTGTGTGGTCATATTCTCGTCTTCACATTTAATTTGAAATAAATCATACATTTTATTGATATTCAGGTTTGAATCCAAATATCGCTTGCTTGTTAACGATCGGCGATAATGTGATTCTAGTATAGGGAGCGATGAAATGTGTTTAATAATGAAAGCTTTGTCGTCATCTGAAACTCTCTTTCCGATGATTCTACAACTCCAGTCATTTTCTTTTCTCTGAATGATAGAAAGCGTACCAAGAAACTTTTACTTACATAATTGAATAATTTGGTCCTTAACTTCAGAACAATATTTGTAAGTATATTGCCGTTAAGTTTTTTGTATTTTGGTTTTTCTGGCTGTTTCCGATTTTTTAGTATATTTGATTAAAAAATCATACTTTCGGTCCTGTACTATAACTTATAATAACTAAGAAAATTTTTGTTTCGATCCACTTCAGCAAGTTTAGTGCTACACTTTAATTTACAATGACTTCCAATAATCCTTTGCCTAATTTGCCACTTCCTTTTTGCCAACCAGTTTCCCGGCAGAGTTTTCTTATTCTTCGCCCGCCTGATACTTTTCTTTTCGAATATTTTTTTCCCATCTTTTCAGATTTCGAAGTCTCTTTAGAGTGTTGGTTTTTATGATTTCATCATGGATTAGATTTTCTTGATTATCACTATCGTCTGTTTTTTTCATAAGAAGTATTAAATCCGGTTCAACGTTGATGCTAACATAGACAATATTTTCAAACTGGTCTGTCACGCTGTCTACTGGTTTGTCAGTTATTATGACGTTTTTAATATTTCTTTTAAATTTAATTACTCAAGTTATTTAATATAATTTAACAAAAAATTGCAATAATCACATTACAAAGGTACGTCACTAAGAAATATCGTTATTAAACTAAAATTCATATGCCACAAAACTGTATATTTCATATTTTTGTTGTTCACAAACTTTGGCTGGTTAATACGATTATCTGGCGCTTAAATCTTAAAAATGAAAGGAGATAGAGCATTTATGTTAATTGCATTAGAAAGAGCGTGTTGGTTATTAGTGGGTATTAATATATAACTCATTTTATGAAAAAATGTTAGATACTACAGTATGATTCTGCAGTGATTAATAAAATTTGGTTTGATTGATTCAATCAAACCAAATTTTATTTTGATCGCTTAAAAATGTTTTAGTTCCGTCCCAATTCGCCGTATCGCAGAATATCCGAAAAAATTATTTCGGAAATCTTGTTTCCATTCCATTAAATTTCATTTTGATCGTTTAAAAGTACCTTAGTTTTTTCCTAGTCATATTTCAAAACAACCAGAAAAAATTAATTTCCAATAAAATGTTCATCCACCATACCTAATTAGTACCCAAAATTAATTGTATAATATCATTTTAAATCACAATTCAATTTCATCATAATTGGTAAATAATTAGCAAAGTACATCCCTGTCCACTATATTCTAGAACCTAATTAAAAATTGTTTTGTAGTCTCATGTATAACCACGATACCCAATTTTATTATGATCGGAATCAATAAATTGCCCAGGGTCATAATATTTCGCCTTTTTTGAAAACTTTCTCTAAAATTCATTAAACAAATTATTCTATTCACCATGCCAAATTTCTTTTGATCTCTTCAAAAATGGCTTTGTTCCGCAGTGGCTATATTCCAAAACTTTATTCAAAATTCTTCTTTCATTACACCCAAGTTTCTCACTGTCAATTAAAAAATGATCTAGCTTAAGAATTTTATTTCAATCACTATAAAGATCCTTGTAATATCACTATATGTTCTATAGTTCAATATGACGCAACATAGTGCAACATTATGCAGCATGACGCCCCCATCGGGGGCTTAAATTTTTTTTCATAAGTCAGTAGGTATGGTAACGATTTCCTGGCACTTTCTGGGGACTTTTCATTATCAAATTTCATTAAAATGAGTATCGATATGAAGAAAATAAAAAGGACTCTGTGATCAAATTGAATTTTACCAATATCATACTAGAAAAACGGAACCTGGGCCTTTTCGAAGGATCTCTTAAATAAACTTATCCGAAATCAGGATCCATCGCAAACGTGTTGAAATGTCTTATTTATCCTATTTTTTTAAAGTCATTTAGTTGTATTTTTTACTGAGGCTCAATATAGTCCGTGCCTGACAATGTAAAAATTTCAAAAAATTATAAATCTACAACCAACACCTTATATCACGATCGATTTTTTTAAATCCTTGCCGGTGATCACTTCCCCTTATTACTGCTCTCTGCTAATACTTCTAACAATTTTACGAGATATGTACAAAAGTTTTCTTTGGATCATAAACCACGATGTTCGCTCCATTAGGCTTGCGTGCGATATCTTTCTTGGAGTCTACATTTGTAAAAACTACTTACCATCATCTATTACCGTCGGCAATCCACTAATTGTTTGTATATGTTAGCCTTCCGAAGAAATGGCAGTTGCCAAAGGCATTTTTGTTATTTTACCTTCAAAGAAATTTTGGCGGAGGATCATCTGCAGTCTCATCTCGCCTGTACGGAAAACCCCATTTCTTCATAATTGCTTTTTTCAGCCAAATTTACAATTAACTGTAAGTAGCATATTGAGTTTGATTTTATCCATCACTTCTGCCTCACATACTAGTACATCTTTGAATATGAATTGAATATGAATTGAATATGAATTGAATATGAATTGAATATGAATTGAATATGAATTGAATATGAATTGAATATGAATTGAATATGAATTGAATATGAATTGAATATGAATTGAATATGTATTGAATATGAATTGAATATGAATTGAATATGAATTGAATATGAATTGAATATGAATTGAATATGAATTGAATATATATTGAATATGAATTGAATATGTATTGAATATGAATTGAATATGAATTGAATATGAATTGAATATGAATTGAATATGAATTGAATATGAATTGAATATGAATTGAATATGAATTGAATATGAATTGAATATGAATTGAATATGAATTGAATATGAATTGAATATGAATTGAATATGAATTGAATATGAATTGAATATGAATTGAATATGAATTGAATATGAATTGAATATGAATTGAATATGAATTGAATATGAATTGAATATGAATTGAATATGAATTGAATATGAATTGAATATGAATTGAATATGAATTGAATATGAATTGAATATGAATTGAACATGGATTGAACATAAACGGAATGACCATTAAGGACCATTCCCGGAAATCATGATTTAGACCTGGCTTATAAATTACGTTGGTCATTGAGTCATTATCGATTTTTTTTGATACCATTTTTAAACTTCTAGCTGTACTGATGCAATTTTTACTCAAACTGGGATGGCCATTATGCCGTTCCAAAAGATCGAGATTTAGGTGTGACTGTTACATGACATGTATCATTAGGTTACCTTAATTAAACAACTTAGAGCGAACACTGTACGACTCCGAAAGTTTCTTTTTGGAATATTAATCTTGTAGGTGTACTGAGGTCATTTTCACTTTATCACTCATATATAGATAGCCATTACTGGCTATTCTCGGAGCTCATGAGCTGATATAAAAAGTCATTGAGTCACCAAATAAAAACAACTTAGTGCTGATAGTGCAAAACTTCAGTTTTTTTTACTACAAATTTTGATCTGCTAGGTGTATTGATATCATTACAATTTAAATTTGGATAGCCATCATTGGCCATTCCCAAAGATCGTAATTCAGCTCGAACTAGTACTCGAAGTTGATACTATCGATTTTGATATTCTAGGTGTACTGATGTCATTATAATCCATATTTTGAGGGCCACTTTCGGCCATTTTTGGATATTGTGATTCAGATCTGTCATAAAAATAAGTTGGTAATTGAGTTGCCTAGCTAAAACCATTTAATATTATAAATAATGCTCGACTTCAGGATTTTTGCTACGACCTTTGCACAACGTGTATCAGTCATTTATGAAGACCGTTATTTTGATCTGGCTATTTAATGAGGTTGATCATTGAGCCACCTAATTAAAAAACACATTATTACTACGAATCGTTTCCAGGAGTACTGATATGATTTTTACTGAATTTGTCTATTCTAGTCATTCCTGTAGTTCGTGATCTGATAAGTACATGAAGTTAATCATTAGAAACCTAGCTAAAACCACCTGGAGTTAATAACGCAAGACTGCGTTTTTTGCAACGAATTTGGATCTTATAGGTGTACTTGATGATATTTTTACTAAAATTTGAGTGGCTTTTTGAGCCATTTCCGAGACCGTAATTAGTATCTGAGCGAGTTTGTGAATAAAAATAAAAATTTTTTAGCACCAATATGTGGTTGTTTGATATACGATAATCTCGCAAAAGATTTTTGGACTTTCTTTGAAAATGCAGTCAATGGATTGCACTGAAGTATATCCCAAATTACAAAAATTAACATGTAGTAGTAAATACACTGTAAAAAAATCTTGTATTAATTTGGAGTGAAAACTAGAAAATAAACTTAAAAAAAATATTTTTCATTCTTCATAATAGTCCGGAAAATCATTTCCATTTTTCCTCATTTGTAAGTAGTTTTACAGAAGATAATGTTTCAATATATCTAAATGCCGAGTATACAAAATTTGTGTACAAAGCCACTATGTGAAAATTACACGATCAGAGAATATCGAGACAGAGAAGACAATCAAGTGAGCTAAAGGACATTTCCAAAAAACCGGGATACTTCTGGATTTTGTTCTGGTAAATCAAATCATTTCGTTAGGTATGAGTAGTTTTAGTTTAAATATATTACTAAAATTGTGGAGTTTGTCGCAAAATGTCAATAAAGTAACACATTGAAATGACCCTATTTTCCAAATAACCTTTTTAGTTCTGCGTCGTTTCTATTAATTTGCGTAATTCTTGTTAAAATAAATTCTGGATATCATGAACTTTGTCGGAAAAATCTACTATGTAAAAATAATAGCCTTAGTTCATAATAGATATAATAAAATATGTTTAGATAAATTCTGGATATCGTAGAGTTTGTCGCAAAATTCCACTATATGAAAATATTAGAATCAATTAAATCCAGAGCTTATCTAGAGGATAGGTGTCATTTTCGCTCTCGCAAATCTAATCGATTTAATTGCTTTGAGTAGTTTTAATTTAGAAAAATTCTGAATATCGAAGAGTTTATCTGAAAATTTCACTATGTGCAAATATTAGCTTTAAGTTGACACAATCAAATAAATCTAGAGCCCCATTTCCATATCTAGGGGATATTAATAATTTTTATCACCTAGATATGGAAATGGCTCTGAATTTATTTGATTTATTTAGTGTTAACCTAAAATTAACATTTAAACATTAAAACTACTCAAACCATAAAAATCGATTTGAATTACGAGATCGAAAAATAATATCACTACTTTCCGTTTGGAAAAGGAGCTTGACTGTTATCCTAAGGCTATCATTTCATCGTAGTCAAATTTTCCGACAGACTACGATTTATTTTCTAAAATATTTATATTAATGAAATCCTCGCACATCAGCTCCTGTTCTGAGTTACACTTTGTATTTTTACAATTCATTTTGTTTACTTTTTCATGTTTCATTTTTAGTTAATTTTTTAAAAATATCTATATAGTAAATAATGTGTAGTTTAAACATAATGCTTGTACTCAATTAAATGACATAATGTATTTTATTTTGTTTTCTCAAAATTATTTTTTTACTCTTTCTTTTGTTACCATCTTTGCAAAATAAATTGAACATGAAAAAAAATGACGCCTATTTTCGTCTCTTTCTATTATAATATAGTTATTTCACTCAAATTTTAATTTAACAGTGTAATTACTAATGGTACTATTCCACGGAAAAAAATATTGCCAGCAAAAATCTCAGCAAAACTAAAACGAGACAAAAATATAGATCGACTATTTGAGAGAAGCCGCATCCGATTATAGAATGCTGAACATTTGCTGCACAAACTGTTGTTGTGTTGCCATAAATTTTTCATAAAAAATATCAACTCGAGTATTTTTTATAGCAACCAAAAGAAAAAAAATCCCTACTGCTTTTTAATTTTATTTTATACAAATTTTTATAGTATCAAGTTGTGAGATGAGATTAGAAACTTTTGTGATTTTGTGATTATGTGTGATTATTTTGTGGTTATAATTTTTGAAAATTAAAAGTTTTCTTGCGCTAAATAATAAATACATATAAATGATTTTTTAATAAAATGGAAAGATACCACGATAAAATTTATTAATTACAGCTGTTTAATTTCATGGGCAAGATTACCCGAAACAACCGATAAACATAAACGGGTTGAAAAATATTTCGAAACGTACTGCATTAAAACAATTAAAATTAGTCTTAGTGGATTTTGAGTAATGAATAAATGCAGTTTTGATTTTATTTGAGAGCAATGACTAGTGAGTTAGGCGATTTATAAATTCGATTTCTACCGGTTGTACATTTCTGTTAAAAATGACTCAATTCAAAATTATACCAACTGTCCATATTGTTTTTTGACGTGATTGTTTTTTACTAAGCTAAACTTGTTCCTTTGCCTATAAACAAGTATCCTATCTAGTTATGAAATTGCAATGACTAATTGGTTAGGTTTTTGAAGTTAATTTTTTTTACAGATTGAACACGATTCTGTTTCTGGCCATGTGGTATATAATCGACTTTGTGGATAGACTAAAATGGTTCCTACGAATTCAAACAAACATTCCACTTCAACAAATCACGTTACGCTGCGTATACAAATTTTTAAAAACACAGGATTTACAGTTTCACATTTGTGAGAAATATTTCATTAAAAAATTATTATATTCTTATATAATTATTATATTATATAAATAACTATATTTATTAAAAAATGGAATGGTATCGTACCGTAGAGGTTCGAATTTAAATATCGTGGCGAGCAAGATTATAATACTTGCAATTAGTAACGCACCTGATGATAATACAAATATTGATAAGTTAACGTCGTCACCAAAGAAAACCCATTTAGATACACCACCTACAACGCCCGATTCAGCACCGATTGAATGTAGCCCCCCATTTAAACAACAAAAAACTCAGTGGCCATCATCTGGATTACCGCCAACAAACTCATCAAACGTTAATAAAACTTCCACATTCCAGATGCAACAACAAAAACAGAAACCTAATAATAAACCACTCATAAGTGTAACTAACGAAAGTAATAAGAATACAATAATAAGTACAATGACGTCAACAAAATTAAATAAACATCAACCGGATGCCGATTACCTTTTCGATTTGGATGATGATTAAGTGAATGATAAAGATGCCAATCCCGATGACAATGATGATTACTTTAATTCAAGTCAAAATAATACGCTTGACGATTATGATTTAAATTCGATCGACGATGTCGGTAACGACAACGACAATATTGATGATTTGGATGATCTATCAAATTAATCGTCGTCTATGTGATGATTTACGGGTGTAAGTTTTAGCTTTTTCGGATCCCAATTCTTCATATTTTTTGGTTTGCGCTTTGGATCGAACACTTTAAACAGCGTCTGATCAGGTTCCACATTTTCAATTGCATTAATTCTGTTCGGTTTTCGCTTAGCTGCAGCATTCCGATTTGCTTTTACCGTTTGACTGGTTCGCGTCACCTGTTGTCCCTCCATGCGAACCAGTGCCGATGGTCTAATTTTCCAATAAGATGGTCCAGACGGAATCGATACGAATATTCTAATTTTCGTTGACGTATCAGACGGTTGTAATGAATCAATTACGATTGGGGTGCGTTTAGCACCCACTAGTTGTTCACAACTCTTGCACTTGTTCAATTTCTGCATTTGCATCGTACGCGAATGTCATACGCGGTAGTTCCATCTCTTGTAGTTCATCCATATCAGCTTAATTATGAATATCATTACCCATAAATCCATTATTACTATCGCGGCCATCTAAGTTATGTTACTATCACCTACGGTTGATTGCAGCATTCTGAAATTAAAAGATCGTTATAGAGCGATTTCTTACTTAAATGTTTCCAGCCAAATACGTACTTATTCATGTCGAACGGTTTATCACTAATATTGTATTCCCTAAATATTGTCCGAATTTTAACGGGCCGTCCAGCCTTTTGTATTATATATAAAATTTCTTTTGCAACGGGTGCGTAAAAGCCAGTGCGTAAAAGCAGGTGCGTCCTCATTGAGTATATAAATCCATTTGGTGAATTATCCCAGTACGGATTATCGTAATCAAATAAAATGTCCGAGTTATTCGATTCCAGCGTATTTAGAAAAGCTCGATTCGAACTATTCATATTGCTTAATTTGAATTTTATATGGGCAAATAGTTCACCATTTATTGTTGCTTTACATTTTGTTACGGTTGAACTTTGTTGACGTCGCTTTTTGCTTTTGGACCCTGCACATCATTACTACCCTTAGTAATTGGATCATCATTTTCGATTCCACCTTCATTCTCATCTATTTGACCGTTTTTTACCGCCGACATTCATACGATAAACCACCACACATTCGAATCACTTCCTTGTGCACGATATCGACCCGGTAATCATAAATTTTACTCGACACTTCCAATGAGGCACCAAATACTTGGAATTTTTTTTACATATTTACGATGGCCAATAACTAAATTGGCCAATGTGTCAATTAAACTTGTTTGAAATGCAATCTCTTTGTTGATTTTCTATGAATATATAAAAAAACAGGTTAATTTGAAAGACTAGCCAAGCGGGCTTCAATCATCACCACTTACATTGTCCTGTGTCCATGAACTGTTGCAAACAAACTCAATTCTTCATTATCTTCCAGTACCGAAACATTTACACTACTAGTACTACGGGTCACCGATCTTCTTCATTTTCATCGTCATTCTACAATAGAAATACAAAACAAATTATGATATTTAATGAAATTCACGATCAAATCTAGCTCTTACTGTGGGCAACGGTGTTTTGAATATGAATAACGTTCGAGAGGACGTTTTCGTTGGAGTAACCATTACAAGTATCACACTGCACACAGCACTCAAGTTTTAAACTTAAACACTTTTCACTAGATTTATTATTGTGTAAAACTAAATATTTATAAAGTATTTATCTAATTTATTTGTCATTTCATAATTTGTTTGAGTTTTAAAATGTTTGAGAAATTTTTTGGCTGCTGCACGATTGTGACATTTCAGGTTAATTTACGAACTTGTCAAAAATTTCTTCTTCATATTTTATAGTATTTCACCAGCAGTGAAGCAATACAACTTCTTGACATAACACAAGAACTGAGACGCCTTAAAAGAATTAAACCACATGAGCTAGTCATATAATAAATAAAGTTTCATTATTGGGAGCAGAATATTGATTTCTGTAAACCCACACTCGCTCCACTTATTAGTTTCAAATAAGTGCGTTATTATCATTAGTAATAAATTATCATATGATAAGATTGTACTATTTAAATAAATAAATAAAAAAAAAAAAAAATATTTTATTGTAGAACATTTTTTAGATATTTTCGTAAACTAATCAAAATAATAAAACAACATATTTTTTGTTCATCTCAAAAAAGATATTAATTTTTTTATTAATTTTTCCGATATAAAATAATTGTCGATTTTTAAAAATAAAGATATTTAGTTATTTATTTAAAAAAATGTAAGGTTAGTTTTCTTGATTTCAAAATTTCCCCAATTTTTTCTACCATAAAATAAAAATGTTGTGTCTCAGTCATTTTAATGTAAATTTTAGTTCTTTTCTTGTCTTTGTCAGATGTTCAGCAAAATTTTTCTGTTTTCTCCACGGAATAGTACCATATTCTGTATTAAACCATACATGTTCTGTATTAAAAATTTCTTATTGAATTCGTATATGTACATAGCATTTTTTTGGGACAAACTTCACAAACGTATCAATGGAGATGGTTACAGAACCTACAGAATAATGCTTCAAGATTTTCCCTTTCTTTTTTACGTCATAGTGCGAATCGATCCGCGGCGATGAAATCACGTTGATTTGTTTGGCATTCATTGATTATGTAATCGGATTCTAGCCTTCTAGCATCCATATAATTCTCATCCTATGATATGCGAAAAATCGGTTTATTTTTAATTTCAACTATTCGTATTTTTTGTTGTGTTTAACTCTGAGTCTCTCCATATTTGGGAGGCGTTCTCGAAGTATTTCGTTTTCGGTTTGATGGTTTTTAACACTTTCATTTTGCAAGCCAGCTCACAAAGATGTGATCCTGCTCGAATGTGATTTGATAGGAGTGCTTCCCTCTTCTGATAATCTAAACATACCATTTCCGATTAGTTTATTACACTGCTATTAATATTTCTGCAATATTTATTATGTATCGAATTGTTCAATTGTACCTTAAAACGTGATTTTTTATACATTTGACGGTTAATTTTGATATTTCACTGTAAAAAACATATCTCTGTTTTTTCATGATATAGATCTCACACATTTATCACTTACGTTATTACTATTGTCAAATATGTAATTTAAATTCCATCACCATAATTTAATGTCATAATTTAAATTTAATAATAATCATAATTAATCAGAAGTTCTGCTAGTTAGAACGGTGTTATCATTACGGCGCTAATCAGATGACTGAAAACGCGACCTCCAAGTGTTATATCATTGTGTAGTGAACTTCGTCATAATTTTCTCTCCATATAATAAAAATTAAACGAATTATTTTTAATACTTATTTAAGAGGGCACCAGATAAATTTATAAGTAAGAAATTGTATAACTCTAGCGAGCTTCAAGGTTTAATGAACGTATTTATGCAGAGCTAATGCAAAATTTAATAATCTTGAATGTCAAAAATGTTTTTAATATTATTTTAGTGACATTTTACTAATTTCCGAGATACGAGAACAAGATCATATGGATGTTTTTCTTAAGTGATTGTAGTTTTAGTTGCGTTTTTAATTTTTTATATATAATAATTAATCTAAAATTCATGAGAATTTAAGGAATTTTAAAATTTACAACCGAAAAACCTGATTTAATCGCGGTATTTTAATGTAAAATTCTAGTTTCACAAATGTTATATTTGTCAATATTTTGTCTTAACACCCAACCATGAACTTTAAAATAGATAAACAATACTGATAAATTGATGATTTGGCATACTCATTATACCTTATAGTGCCACACTTAGTCTAATATAGTACATGGATAATTGATTAGAGGTGCTAGTCTGAAACTTGAACCGGTACACAATTCGTTGCCAGGTCATTAAGCAAATTCAAATAGCTGATATTTATTTTACTGCTTCCTCTACAGCTAGAAATTTATGGGAATTACATAACTTAACCAAATAAAATACACATGGTGTTGAGTGGGTGGAACCGGTTACCGAGAAAATGATTTTAGGTTCAGCGAATTTAATTCTCTTTACAAAACATAAATCATGAATAACTCCGACTATAAAAAATCACTTTTATTTTCAATAAAAATATTTCAGTATTATTTAATTGATGTAATAATAATTGTATAAGAGACCTTGACTTTTTATTTCTAAATGTATCGCTTTATAAATAAATATAGAATTTTTAAAAGATATAAAACACAATATGCAAATGAGAATCTACACAGCTTTGTATCAAATACTTATCATATATTTTTAACACAGCATTGAGCGTAACCACGACTAAAATATATTTATCAAAGCGAATCTGCAATATAAATTAAATGATTGGCGAAGTAGACATAAAATGCGTGTCTTGTTCTGCAATTATTATTTATGTGTTTGCAATATAAATACATAACAAAGCTAATTATATTTATACATTTCAAATGTCACCTGCGTTGAAGCTTGGGAATTGTTGGTAATCGCGCGATCAATTGCATCCATTAACTTTATATAATGAATTTTACGATTCTGAAAGTTCGTCAAAGTTAAGCGATTCCACAAGAAAAATATCAACAAGTAATTTTGTTCATTTATTGTTTTAGAAATGATCAACTATTAGTTGATAAGTTTCACAAGTTTCTTGCTCAAACTTAAAAAATCAATATATTCTGATTATTTGCTTGAGGTTCAGAATTGGTCTTCCACATTGTCTCGTTTGTTTTTAAATTTGTTATTTTTCTGTATTCCACATCTGAATCAATTTTGGGGGCATTCAGTACCCCTACATGTATTTCATACTATTTCTATAGGAACTCATTCAATAATATAAATTCATTGTAATTAATTAATAAATTAAAGAATAAATTATTTTAAAATAAATTATTTAAAATAAAAATTAAAAAAAATTATAATAATTACGATCTAATTTCAAAAGTTATAAGAATTATTAAACTGGAGAATGTGTTCTTTGACGTTTGGTCGGAGATAAATCAGATGACATTGATGGAACCACACTGAACAGTTCTTCTAATGAATATAATGTTTTGAACAGGTCGGCTTGATGCAAACATCGCACACTGCAGTTGTTTTTGTATCTCCCTTCGTGCCTTTGCGATTTACTTTACAATCTTCACACGAAATGTTTATAGCTCCGACAGTATAACCACACAATTTTATGGCTGTCTTTGCAGAATCTTTCAGATTACCTTCTTCTATACGATTTTTGATATGGCAATCAGCAAGTTCCACCGCTAAGGCCTTAAGGAAAATTTTTCGTCTACTTGATCTAGCCTGAGACCACAATTTATTTGTCAAATTAAATAAACGATATGCTGCTGAAGCTGCTGTGTCGATTACGTAAAAACAATACCATTGGCCAGCGATTTATTTTTCTCTTAGACGTGAACGATTTCACCATCATATTGAATGTATCGACGCCGCCTTTATTTTTGTTATAGTCCAGAATTTCGTTTCATCAATCTCTCTTGTGTATGTGCCGTTGATAGCAGTAATACATTCTTTTTTGCGTTACTTGTGTAGCTAACAAGGCAAGTTGGGCCTGAAAAGCAAAATATTGAGCTAAATGGGCCTCGCTCTTTTGCTATATCTGTGTTTGCAAAATCAAGTGGCAGTTCCGGTTTGTTTGATCTTACTGTTCCCACTATAGTAGTATTTTTTTTAACAAGTTCCTCGGCTAGCTGAATGCTTGTGAAAAAATTGTCTATTGTTATATTATAACCGCCATTCAAATAATTGTCCGACAAACGCAAAACCAGGTCAGTTGCTACGTGTCTAGTTCGATTCTGAGACGGTTGCGTTGCAACATAAATTTCACCAGTTAATGAATAGTTGTTGCGCGCGTCAACCAGCCAAAAAATGTTTAATCCATATTCGCCTGGTTTACTAAGGAATATAGGCGAAAGGAGCAGCGGCCTCTAGTAGCAACTAGTTGTTTATCAATAGTTAGTTCTAGAGATAGTTTTTACAATTTCTGCAAGATATCTAAGAACAATTTTGTGTCGTCTTTCAGACGCATGGGTCTTGTGCGTGAGTCATCAAATCTAAGAAAACGAGTGTGCTGTTCAAATCGTTCTAACGACATTACAGCACGATAGAACGGCATATTTGTTTTATGAAATAAGCCTTTTGCTGGTACCGTCGATGCTTTTTCATAACCAGCCTAAAGAAGAACAGCAACGGAAGCATATATCTCATCCTAATTTGTGTCATGCCACTTTCTTGCGTTCGGAGTGGTACATAATTGGTAGAACCGCCTTGCCTTGCGATTTGTTTCAATCACCACGTTCGAAATAATATTTGGTATTAGTAAACATTTAAATGTATTAGCTTTTGAATCAAATGTTTGCTTTACAATTGGAAGGCTGTGTTGCTTGCGATTCTGTTCTGCTGCAGCAGTACGCTGTTCTTTAGATTCACTCGGTAATGCCCACCATACATGAGGATTATTTTTGTTTTGTGCCACATACCTTTTTATAGGTCCAAACATCTGAGCCGATGTCAAATTGTTATCCGCTACCACTACTTCCTCCTTATTGCCCGCTGCCTCTTGTTAACCTTCGGCTAAATCCAGTATTCGTAGGTCCTACCGTTTCTGGATCATCCATATCCGAATCACCATTTGCTTGGCCAAAATCTTCATCGATACTATCAGAATCACTATCGCTTACTGCAGGATCACCTATATTCTCTCGGCCGTTACTAAAGTTTTCATCAACGGCCAGTAAATTGGTTAATTGTTCTTCTTCCTCTGCAGAAAGTTCTCTTCTCATTTGCAGACGATGGAGAAAAACAATTTATTTTTTGGTGTAGTACCGTTTTCAAAAAAATAGTGCAAAATATATGGGGAAAAATTAGGGGCGCTGTATGCCCCATAACACGGTTATGCTAGATTTTTCCTTTACAAGTGTTTACCAAATACTACAACAATCAAGAGAATATGCATTATTTCCGAAACGCTAAAGTAACGATGTATGACTTTCATAGTAATGTTGTTACAATACAAATCCACTGTAAAAACAATTTATTTTTCATTCAAAAATCGATTGGGGCACTGAACGCACCAACCGCGATTTTAAGGTTAAAAGAAATGTAAGAAAGTTACGGCTTGTTGGTCAGATTTTAGATAACACACCCTCAATGAAGGCGTATTGAGCTCAAATGAAAAGCCTTCTTTAAGAAAAGGGGTTTCGGATGGGAAAGTTGCGCAATTTGTAAAAGTTGTGCCGAAAAATAGATTTAATCAAATACTTGAGGAAAATCATGGAAAAGTAAGTGGACTCGGAATTAATAAAATAATAACCATATTCAAAGATTTTGTCGGCCGTAGAGTGCTGTAAAAATGTCATCTATTTGCAGCAGTGAAAGGACCTACACGAAAAAGCCAACGATCAAAGCATGTTCATATTACAGAAAGCGGTAATAGGTGCGTATATTAGTAATAACGGACTATTTTAGCAAATGTCGAAGGTGTATGCGATACCTAATCAGGAAACATAACTGGATTAGCCGCTATAAAGTTCCGATGGAAATTGACACCAAGGAAGAAATTTTGAATCGGTGATAGAACAACGCCTAATCATCTTCAGTCAGATGCTATAGTGGAAAGATTTTATAGTTCACTGGATAAATATTTAGCAAAGGTTGTGAATAAAATCAGTGCGATGGGGATCAACATATGTAAGTGTTGAAGACATCACAACAAAAAATTATTACGAAATTTATGCAAATTTACATACATTGATTGGTAAAATATTTATATCATTTATGTAAAAATTTTGTTTCCATAACAAGTGACGGATTATTCAGTAAACCAGTATGTAAATTAAAGAACTCTACAGAATATATCAATTCATATTCAATTCATATTCAATTCATATTCAATTCATATTCAATTCATATTCAATTCATATTCAATTCATATTCAATTCATATTCAATTCATATTCAATTCATATTCAATTCATATTAAATTAATATTCAATTCATATTCAATTCATATTCAATTCATATTCAATTCATATTCAATTCATATTCAATTCATATTCTATTCATATTCAATTCATATTCTATTCATATTCAATTCATATTCAATTCATATTCAATTCATATTCAATTCATATTCAATTCATATTCAATTCATATTCAATTCATATTCAATTCATATTCAATTCATATTCAATTCATATTCAATTCATATTCAATTCATATTCAATTCATATTCAATTCATATTCAATTCATATTCAATTCATATTCAATTCATATTCAATTCATATTCAATTCATATTCAATTCATATTCAATTCATATTCAATTCATATTCAATTCATATTCAATTCATATTCAATTCATATTCAATTCATATTCAATTCATATTCAATTCATATTCAATTCATATTCAATTCATATTCAATTCATATTCAATTCATATTCAATTCATATTCAATTCATATTCAATTCATATTCAATTCATATTCAATTCATATTCAATTCATATTCAATTCATATTCAATTCATATTCAATTCATATTCAATTCATATTCAATTCATATTCAATTCATATTCAATTCATATTCAATTCATATTCAATTCATATTCAATTCATATTCAATTCACATTCAATTCATATTCAATTCATATTCAATTCATATTCATTTCATATTCAATTCATATTCAATTCACATTCAATTCATATTCAATTCATATTCAATTCATATTCATTTCATATTCAATTCATATTCAATTCATATTCAATTCATATTCAATTCATATTCAATTCACATTCAATTCATATTCAATTCATATTCAATTCATATTCAATTCATATTCAATTCATATTCAATTCATATTCAATTCATATTCAATTCATATTCAATTCATATTCAATTCATATTCAATTCATATTCAATTCATATTCAGTTCATATTCAATTCATATTCAATTCATATTCAATTCATATTTAATTCATATTCAATTCATATTCAATTCATATTCAATTCATATTCTATTCATATTCAATTCATATTCAATTCATATTCAATTCATATTCAATTCATATTCAATTCATATTAAATTCATATTAAATTCATATAAAATTCATATTAAATTCATATTCAATTCATATTAAATTCATATTCAATTCATATTCAATTCATATTCAATTCATATTCTATTCATATTCAATTCATATTCAATTCATATTCAATTCATATTCAATTCATATTCAATTCATATTCAATTCATATTCAATTCATATTCAATTCATATTCAATTCATATTCAATTCATATTCAATTCATATTCAATTCATATTCAATTCATATTCAATTCATATTCAATTCATATTCAATTCATATTCAATTCATATTCAATTCATATTCAATTCATATTCAATTCATATTCAATTCATATTCAATTCATATTTAATTCATATTCAATTCATATTAAATTCATATTCAATTCATATTCTATTCATATTCAATTCATATTCAATTCATATTCAATTCATATTCAATTCATATTCAATTCATATTCAATTCATATTCAATTCATATTAAATTCATATTAAATTCATATTAAATTCATATTCAATTCATATTCAATTCATATTCAATTCATATTCAATTCATATTCAATTCATATTCAATTCATATTCAATTCATATTCAATTCATATTCAATTCATATTCAATTCATATTCAATTCATATTCAATTCATATTCAATTCATACCCAATTCATATTCAATTCATATTTAATTCATATTCAATTCATATTCAATTCATATTCAATTCATATTCAATTCATATTCTATTCATATTCAATTCATATTCAATTCATATTCAATTCATATTCAATTCATATTCAATTCATATTCAATTCATATTCAATTCATATTCAATTCATATTCAATTCATATTCAATTCATATTCAATTCATATTCAATTCATATTCAATTCATATTCAATTCATATTCAATTCATATTCAATTCATATTCAATTCATATTCAATTCATATTCAATTCATATTCAATTCATATTCAATTCATATTCAATTCATATTCAATTCATATTCAATTCATATTAAATTCATATTAAATTCATATTCAATTCATATTCAATTCATATTCAATTCATATTCAATTCATATTCAATTCATATTCAATTCATATTCAATTCATATTCAATTCATATTCAATTCATATTCAATTCATATTCAATTCATATTCAATTCATATTCAATTCATATTCAATTCATATTCAATTCATATTCAATTCATATTCAATTCATATTCAATTCATATTTAATTCATATTCAATTCGTATTCAATTCATATTCAATTCATATTCAATTCATATTCAATTCATATTCAATTCATATTCAATTCATATTCAATTCATATTAAATTCATATTAAATTCATATTAAATTCATATTAAATTCATATTAAATTCATATTCAATTCATATTCAATTCATATTCAATTCATATTCAATTCATATTCAATTCATATTCAATTCATATTCAATTCATATTCAATTCATATTCAATTCATATTCAATTCATATTCAATTCATATTCAATTCATATTCAATTCATATTCAATTCATATTCAATTCATATTCAATTCATATTCAATTCATATTCAATTCATATTCAATTCATATTCAATTCATATTCAATTCATATTCAATTCATATTCAATTCATATTCAATTCATATTCAATTCATATTCAATTCAAGTGAATTGAACAAGTTCGGAATTTTACCATTGTAGCCGGCATGAGTGATCATAGTTTTGTACTCTCAAAATTTCGCTTCAAGTCTAAATATTTTACTCGGACACTAACGAAAAGACACGTTAATTACAAAATGGTTAGTCGGTCCTTTGAATATTTTTTAATGATTACCGTATTTGACGTCAGAAATCCTGAATCTACTCTTGAATGGATTTTTGATATGTATAATAAACTTGTTCTACAGTTTTCCGTATTGAAGGAATTAAATGTAAAAATTGAAAATCTCTGGGACTTAATTAAACTTAAAAACCGTACATTGAAACGTTTTAAAAGGAACAGTACTAATTTAGCACTGAAACATGAATTAGATTTGCTAAATAGGAAGATCAGAAACGGAAAATATTTTGCAAAGAAGCCGTATTTTAACAATTTATGTAATAATTTGAGCCAAAAAGAAATCTGGAAACAGTTAAATCATTTCATGGAAAATAACTCTAATAATAGGATCGACTCCGTTATTTCTAATGATGTTGAGTATCATGATCTTGTTGCTATTGTTAATATATTTAATCGCAATTTTGGTAACTTTGTTGATTCTTCTGTACCAGCAAACAGTTCTAGCCCAGACTCAGATGATTTAAATAAATTTCACACTATGGAGCCTAGTATTAATTCATGTTTCTTTTCGCCCACTTCCTGCAGCAAAATATCGAATTTAATTTCAACTCTCAGTAATACAAAGGGTGGTGGTTACGATAACATTCGTAATGTGGTTCTAAAGAATTATTAATTAATTAATTAATTTAATTAATTTTTTCACAATTACTATCTGATCTATTTAATGTAGTTTTGGAAACCGGTGTTTACCCCGATTGTCTTAAAATTGCTAAAGTGACGCCAATCTTTAAGTCTGGAAACTCCAAAATAGTTAATAATTATCGTCCAATTTCAGTTTTGTCTGTATTTGACAAAATTTTAGAAAAAATTATTGCTAACCGGATGATCGATTTTCTAAATAAATCTAATTTTTCTATTCTCGTCAGTATAGGTTTCGACAAGGTTCTGGTACAGATTTGGCCCTAACAGACATTACTGATTTGATCTATCGTAATTTTGACAGGCAAAACTATATATCTGACTTATTTCTTGATCTTCGTAAAGCTTTTGATTGTATAGATCACAGTTTACTTCTACAGAAATTACAAATTTATGGCTTCCGTGGCCTATCACACAAACTTTTAGAAAGTTACCTTAGTAATCGAAAGCAGTTTGTGATTTTAAATGGTGTAAAAAGCTCCACTTTAGGTGTGAACTGTGGTGTTCCTCAAGGGAGTGTACTTGGTCCTTTGCTCTTCTTAATCTACGTAAATGATATGGCCAATTTACCGCTCACGGGTGATATTAGAATGTTTGCTGACAATACGGCCCTCTTTTATGAATCCAGGGATTGTCAGGTAGCAATGTCACAAATGAGGGATGATATTATTTTACTTTTAGATTTTCTGAATCTGAACAATATATCAGTAAATTTTAACAAAACGAAATATATAATTTTTCACTCCCCACGCCTACGGCACATTGATTTACCACCATTTCAAGTTGCAAATTGCACTATAGAGCGAGTAGACAAATTCAAGTACCTTGGCGTAACACTCGACAAGCATATGACGTGGGATGACCATATTAATTCTATTTGTATTATTGTTTGCCCTTTTATTTGCTTGATTAGAAAACTGGCTGATTTTGTTCCAGAACATGTGTTAAAAACAATTTATTTCTCATTTATTCATACTCGATTCTCATACGCCTCTTCTACCTTTGGCTCAGCCGTTAAAGAAAAACTGAATAAATTGCAGATTTTACAAAATAGGGCTGTAAAGCAATGTTTAAACTACCTCACCTGTTTCCTACTGTAGAGCTCTATCGAACTGTTGCTATAGATATTCTTCCAATTAAAGCAATTTTTGAGATGTATGTGTCGATCTACTTGTTTAAGTGTCTGCACATCCCTTCTTTACTTGCGTCTATACAATTCGAATTTCGAGGTCATGGCTATTCAACCAGTGGTTCTTGTCAGTTGAAGTGCCCCAAAATTAAAACGGAATATGGCAGAAAATCATTAACATTTATTGTGCCATATATTTATAATAAATTACCTGAAAATATTAGGAATGCTGTACATATTTTTATGTTTAAACGAATGATAAAATCTCATCTGCTATCATCAGTTAAAGATTATTTGTGATTAATAAAACCAATATTGTTATATATTTGTATTTTATTGTTTACTAGCTGACCCGGCGAACTTCGTACCGCCTCAAAATCAATAAATGTTGTTTATAGTTATTATAGCTTAATTAAATTGAGTTTTTTATTAAGATAAAATGAATTTCTCTCTCTCTCTCTCTGGCACTATATCCCATCAAGGGATTTGGCCGCCTCAAATGAGGTTTCATAGTCATATTTTCATTTCGGATAATGAGTGATTAATTCATTGATGCTAAACCAGCCGTGCAATTTTTTCCTTGTCACTACCGAGAATCGAACCCGAGACCTCCGGGACGGATAAAATGAATACTCCAATTTAATTAAAGTCAATCAAAATGAAATATATTTTAATTACATTGAAATGAATGTAACTCACATGCAGCAAGGCTTTCGTTTTATTGAATTGATTCGAAATGATTTGCGTAGCATTGTTGCACTACTTTCTTTTAAACTATTTCCTGAGTGTGTTGCAATAGGGTCGATTCCCTTCAGTAAAGCATCTTGTGATATACGACATTTTTTGTTTTGTTGTCAGGTGTGAGAACGAATAAAGCGGGTGATTTGCTGACACGTGAACATGCTACGTACAATTGGCCGTGAGAGAAACATTCATTTTCTAGATTCAGGCCACAAACACTCAAGAATTGGCCTTGTTATTTGTTGATCTTCATGGCGAATGCAAGACGAATCGGAAATTAAATTCGTTTAAATTTCGAATGACATATCGGTTGGGATGATCAGAATTCTCGGAATGAGAATTTCCTCACCTTTGAACTTTTCTTGAGTTTTCTCAAAACCAATCGCGTTCCGTTACATAGTTTTGGTTGATTCAGGTTTCGTAGCATGATGATTACCGCACCAACTTTCAGTTGTAAATTGAGCCGTGGCAAGCCAGCCAGATCCAATGAGTTTAAAAATTCAGTTGGACAGTTGGTTGATTCGTCTTTGTTTGTCACACAGTCGATAGATTTGAAGGAATGAAGTGCACCGACGATTAGATTTAATTGTGAAATTTAAATGATCCACATCTTTGTTCTTTGCCGCAAGAATTACTCGTTCACTCACCCAATTGTGATTTTTGTGGTTAGTAATATTGTTCGGGAACACTTTGTTGATGAGCTCGTCGTTCGTTGAGACAAAATTGCAAAAGTTCTGAGGAAACGAAATCAATCCGTTCGATTTGTCGACCGGAACACTCCCATTACCGATAGTCAACAATTGCTTGGAGAAATCTTCGGCAGATGGATCGTTTAACCACAGACAATCAAATTAAATTTTTCCTTCGAGCTAAAAAATGAAAACAAAATATATTTCTGATAATTCCAATGTCATCGTTGTATCTGTGATTTTTCGTAAAACTGCATATACGTATACGCAAAAAGACAAAATATTTTTGGTTGTTTGCGGCTATTTACAGAAAATGAACTCGCAGTTTAAATTTTTATGTTTTCGTAGAATGAAATATCTCTTTTAGGTTGTCTCTGGTTTAACAATGCAACTTGCATGTTTGTCGTCAGCTGAAGTTGCATCACTTAGCGCCACGCAGAGTCGATGATCTGAGGCAAGCGTTTATTTCATCGACAGCTGTCGATCTTGGAATCACTGGTATTTTTTGACGGAAATCACCGGACAGTAGAATCATTGCGCCTCCCAAACATCTTGAGTTATTGAATAGATCTTTCATAGTTCGATTGAGTGCTTCTAATGCGCATTTGTGCGCCATTGAACTTTCATAATAGATGATGATTTTACTTGCTACCAAAACTTTTGACATTGCTGAGTGTTTCGCAAGGTTGCAAGTCGGATTTTCAGGCGATTGGAGATTTAACGACAATTTCAATGCTGAGCAACTGCCACAACAATATCGAATCTCGCACAAACAGTGGCCAAAGTCAAAGATATGAGGAATGCTTTCTCAGTTCCACCGGGCGCATCGAAGAAAAATAAAAATATCCATCATGAATTTTATAGCTAAGTAGATAAAAAAAAAATTGGATAAAAAATAAAACACAAATTTGCATGCAGCCTCCAGTCAGATTCGAATCCAGTACTTCACGGCCCATAAGCGTCGAAGCTTTAACCACTGCACCATTTGTCACATAGAAACTACACCTAGTAAATTCATATAAAAAATATTTTTTTATTAGATTGTTGGGATTTTTCTTTTGAGTTTTTCCGATTTTTTTTCCTAAACCACCACTGTATTGAGGTGAACAAAATCAAAAAAAATCATCGAAATAAGTGAATCCATTCTCTAGATATCATCATAAAAGCCATTCAATACAAAATGTATGAGAAAATGAATTTTCTTGATAAATTTTTATTTGGTGAATTTTTCCGATGTTTTAATAGTTATTATGCTATTCGGAACGGAGTCAATTCCAACAAAACAAAAATCATAAAAATCGGTCCAGCCGTTCTTGAGTTATAAATGGTGTAACTAACACGACTTTGTTTTATTTATATAGAAGATAAGTAGATGAAATAAAAAAAAATTGGATAAAAAATAAAATGGTAAATGTGACTTTGGTAAATACGACTTTGTTTTATTTATATAGATTATGCGTAATGTAGTTTTAGTCACTATGACACTATATGCTGTATATGTTTTGTACCATTCATAAGTGTGAATGACGAGCTTTTAAAAGACATTAAATCCATTAGTTGTCATTTACACTTTTATGATTATTATTAATAATAAATAAATAAAAAAATAAATAAAAACTGAAAAAACTGATGAAATCCAAAAAAAAAAAAAAAATCATATTCAATCCATATTCAATTCTTATTCAATTCATATTCAATTCATATTCAATTCATATTCAATTCATATTCAATTCATATTCAATTCATATTCAATTCATATTCAATTCATATTCAATTCATATTCAATTCATATTCAATTCATATTCAATTCATATTCAATTCATATTCAATTCATATTCAATTCATATTCAATTCATATTCAATTCATATTCGATTCATATTCGATTCATATTCGATTCCTATTCATTTCATATTCAATTCATATTCAATTCATATTCAATTCATATTCAATTCATATTCAATTCATATTCAATTCATATTCAATTCATATTCAATTCATATTCAATTCATATTCAATTCATATTCAATTCATATTCAATTCATATTCAATTCATATTCAATTCATATTCAATTCATATTCAATTCATATTCAATTCATATTCAATTCATATTCAATTCATATTCAATTCATATTCAATTCATATTCAATTCATATTCAATTCATATTCAATTCATATTCAATTCATATTCAATTCATATTCAATTCATATTCAATTCATATTCAATTCATATTCAATTCATATTCAATTCATATTCAATTCATATTCAATTCATATTCAATTCATATTCAATTCATATTCAATTCATATTCAATTCATATTCAATTCATATTCAATTCATATTCAATTCATATTCAATTCATATTCAATTCATATTCAATTCATATTCAATTCATATTCAATTCATATTCAATTCATATTCAATTCATATTCAATTCATATTCAATTCATATTCAATTCATATTCAATTCATATTCAATTCATATTCAATTCATATTCAATTCATATTCAATTCATATTCAATTCATATTCAATTCATATTCAATTCATATTCAATTCATATTCAATTCATATTCAATTCATATTCAATTCATATTCAATTCATATTCAATTCATATTCAATTCATATTCAATTCATATTCAATTCATATTCAAATCATATTCAATTCATATTCAATTCATATTCAATTCATATTCAATTCAAATTCAATTCATATTCAATTCATATTCAATTCATATTCAATTCATATTCAATTCATATTCAATTCATATTCAATTCATATTCAATTCATATTCAATTCATATTCAATTCATATTCAGTTCATATTCAATTCATATTCAGTTCATATTCAATTCATATTCAATTCATATTCAATTCATATTCAATTCATATTCAATTCATATTCAATTCATATTCAATTCATATTCAATTCATATTCAATTCATATTCAATTCATATTCAATTCATATTCAATTCATATTCAATTCATATTCAATTCATATTCAATTCATATTCAATTCATATTCAATTCATATTCAATTCATATTCAATTCATATTCAATTCATATTCAATTCATATTCAATTAATAATTAATTCATATTCAATTCATATTTAATTCATATTCAATTCATATTCAATTCATATTCAATTCATATTCAATTCATCTTCAATTCATATTCAATTCATATTCAATTCATATTCAAATCATATTCAATTCATATTCAATTCATATTCAATTCATATTCAAATCATATTCAATTCATATTCAATTCATATTCAATTCATATTCAATTCATATTCAATTCATATTCAATTCATATTCAATTCATATTCAATTCATATTCAATTCATATTCAATTCAAATTCAATTCATATTCAATTCATATTCAATTTATATTCAATTCATATTCAATTCATATTCAATTCATATTCAATTCATATTCAATTCATATTCAATTCATATTCAATTCATATTCAATTCATATTCAATTCATATTCAATTCATATTCAATTCATATTCAATTCATATTCAATTCATATTCAATTCATATTCAATTCATATTCAATTCATATTCAATTCATATTCAATTCATATTCAATTCATATTCAATTCATATTCAATTCATATTCAATTCATATTCAATTCATATTCAATTCATATTCAATTCATATTCAATTCATATTCAATTCATATTCAATTCATATTCAATTCATATTCAATTCATATTCAATTCATATTCAATTCATATTCAATTCATATTCAATTCATATTCAATTCATATTCAATTCATATTCAATTCATATTCAATTCATATTCAATTCATATTCAATTCATATTCAATTCATATTCAGTTCATATTCAATTCATATTCAATTCATATTAATACTCCGTTTACACCAGTAGAATAAAAGTATGTATCAAAAAAGTATGTTGGTATAAACTCAAACTAAAATACTTCTTTTACTTTATCACGTACTATTTTGCTATTAAAGTATAATAGCTATCAAAAAAATGTTGGTATTATAGTCGTTGTTTATACTTTACTTTAACCCTTTACTGCACCATAGCTCATTTTACGGAACAAAAATTATTTTGAAATGTATTTTTAATCACTGATAACAAGAATCAACTTTAAAAATGGACGAAAAATTTATTTTTCTTGGAAATCACGGTTTTTCATATATATCACATATGATAGATATTTCATGCAGTAAGGACAGAAAAAATATTTATGTCACAGAAATAAATAAAAATAGCTAACACTGTAAATAAATCAATTTAGTTCAAAAGAATTCAATAAAACTTAAAATATAAATAAATAAAATAATATAACGTTACATATAATAAAATAAATATTTGAATTATTTAAAAAAGTAAATAATTTATAATTAAAAATCACAAAATTTCAAAATTTTTCAGTGTTTAAGTTATCATGTTTTCGTTGCATTTGGAACAATTTATAAATCCAAGCTTATTGCAACCTGGAAGCTTACATGACAATCTACTACCATTCGAAGTGAGCAAGTGTCCTATATTATTTACCCGAATTTCTTTTGGAGATACCTGAGTTACTGAAGCTTTCTTTTTTTTAAGTCTATTCGGTTCATAATATCACGTGATGGTCTTCCAACTCTTACTGGATCTGCATATTTCATTAAAGTTTCCGAAATTTCTGCTTTAAAATCTGACAAACCTAACAGTTTCTTCTCGGTACTGCCACGTTGTTTTTCTACTCGTTTGTAAAGCATCCAAGCATTTGCTACTTGAGATCAAGCTTATGGTATAAAACTCTCATATACTATTTTTTGGATCATATTTGAATTTTATAACGTCCTAAATTGGCGTCTAGCAGGTCTACACCTCCTTAAATTTATTATATTCCTTCACTATTGACGGACAGTCAACATTTATAGAGCTAGAATTTTTCTCCCCTCTCGTCGACAAATACAGTAGAATTCTACCATCAAATGTAGACATCAGAGTGACAATCTTTGTCTTTACACTGAACTACAGTTATTTGGTTTCCCTCGATATTAGATACCATCTCAAACGAACAGCCTCTTTGTTGTGTTTTCCAAGGCACATTTGAAAATTTTGAATTAAATTTTTGAGCAGTGGCCTTATTTTGTATAATCGGCCGTGGTCTGAGTCAGTTCTAGAAAGCAGTCTCTCATTATTATTAAAATGAATGTTTTGTCTAATTGCCTCAAATTTTCTTAATGGCATTATTTCTTGGACCATGGCATTACCAAATTTCGGACGCCGATATCTTCGAGTATTGCTGTATTGTGCAACTGAAGTAAACAGGCATACCCCTATAAAATTCATCACATCTTTGGTGGTAAATGATTTGGTATTATTCGGATTTTTCTCAAATCCGTATAAATTTGTCTCTTCAACAATATTTGCCACTATACTATTGCCGAAGAAATAATTTAAAAATGATAATGGTGTACTAAAATTTATTTGATCAGAGTAAGATCAGAGGCCCCTAAACATTTATGGTTGCTCTGAAGATACGTCAAAATATTTTTTTTCCACACAATTCGTGAACATTTATCTTTCAATTCCTTTAGTTCGTTCAAAGCAGTCACTGTATTGCTAAATTCAGGCACACCAAGTAGACCAGCTACATTACTTCCGCGACCTCTTCTACCGTATAATAACGACGCCTTGGACTTATTATGTTTCTATAAAAACGAAATAATAAAAATGAAATTTCCCAAAAATTAATACATTAATGCACAATATATCATATTTGATATGATATCATATATGATATTGGGTAAAAATAGGTACCTCCTGCATAAAATATCAAATATGATAGAGTTTTCTAAAATGTATAATTTCTATAAAATTAGTTTGATTTCACTTTCCAAACTAATAAATTAGGATCGTAAAACATATGTTAGGTTTGATTTACTATACTTACATTGAATAATTTTTGCCTAATTCTTAAATAAATCGAAGTAATTCTGGAGCAACTTTTCACTACGTCACTAAACACAATACATTGGTAGAATTAAACGTGCCCGCCAATTTTTTGACAACTATTTTGTCCTAAAACCAGAGTTTTCATAAGGTAATACAATGAACAAATGGATTTGTGGCAGAGTAGTGATGAAAAAGAAAATTTTTTTCGAAATATAATTAATTGAAATTAACATATCATATGTGATATACTGTGCAATAAAGGGTTAATATTATAATACTTTAATTTCGTTTATTTTTTTTTTCAAGTGGCCGGTAAAGACATTTTTTGTTTGGATATACATTTCCATTTGTGATATTAAATAAAAAAAATTATATTTGTCAACAAAAAAAGTAATATAGTATTATAGTATGGGTTTACACCGCTTATGATGTAAACTGGCCGGGTATTATACTTTATTAGCAAAAAAGTATTATACTATTAAAGTAGCTCTGGTGTAAACCCGGTATTAATTTGTTCCCGGTGATTGGGAACAGCTAATTTATGAAGATGATTAATGAGACCCCAAACTAAACCGACCTAGTGCTAATAATGCATGACTTCGCTAATAATGCATGAACTCGAAATTGAGATCTAGCTAATACATAAAGTTAGTTATTGAGTTTTCTAGCAGAAATCACTTAATGCTAACACTATACGATTCGCGTTTAATACTACGATTTTTAATCTTCTCGGCGTAATGATGAAATTTGTATTCAAATTGGGATGGCCATTATCGGTCATTCTCGGAGATTGTGATTCAGTTCTGTTCCATTTTATTTTATTTTTATAGAACATTTCGAACGCATTCCGTTTGTGCTATATTAAAAGGTAGAATAAATAGCATATGTAAACATCATCATTTCTCATTGTCTCAAACGTTAAACTCGTTTTCGTGTTTTGATAGCTATCTTTTCATATAAAAAGCGCAACGGCACGTTTATTGTTCAACCTATATGTCAAAACTCAAAAAATCTAAGGTACCGCAAAAAAGGTATTCCATGTATATTCTTTTGTATTCTTTTATTACCTTTCCTGCAGAATATTCTAAAACCACGTTCTAATATTTCTGCAGAATGAATAAAAGAAAACACGGAGAGTCACTTAATGTAAACCACCTAGTGCAATCAATGTACGACTTCAGGATTTTTGCTGCGAATTTTGACTTTTTGGGTGTCCTGATGTCACTTTTACTGAAATTTGGGAAGTCATTAACTGCCATCGTTGGAGATCATGATTCAGGTGTGGCTAGTACATGAAGTTTATGATTGAGTCACAGAACTAAAACCACTTAGTGCTATCAATGTACTCAACTTTGGGTTTTTTGCTACGATGTTTTATTTTGTTTCATATATGTTGTTTTAACTGAATTTTAACATTTTCACTTATCAGTAAAGTTTTATAAATTCCCATCTGTTTAAATAAAAATATCCTTATTTCTACTCAATACATGGTTGAGTCTGTTTGTAAATTTTAATTTTAGAAATTACAATAAATTTTTGTTTAAAATAATTTTTATTTATTTTGATTTATTTTAAAAAAATAGTTTATTTTTCCCTAAAGTATACATACAAATTTTAACATTACGATAAATAGAATTCAGAAAAAACTATTCTAGTGAACTCCTGATTTTAAGAAAAATGTTTCGGAGTTACGATTCAATATTACAATATTTAAAAAATTAATAAATAAAAAGTTCTCTAACGACGAACATTATTTACAATTTGGAAAATTATATAAGAAAGCAAAATATGTATTAACATTATGGTATAGAACAATAAAAACTTAATTATCTATTTAACACGCAGGCTTAAATAACATAAGATGGCAAAATTGGAAGCACATCCAGTGATAACGTCATTTATCAAACGACCTTTTAGATTATAATTAGAACAAAAACTCGATATCCTCATCATTAAATAATCATTCTTTTAATAGACAGACAAATCCTTTCACACTATTTGCATTCATAATATCGGGTGGCAATTGACTATACAACTAAGGAGCAGTATAAGAAAAAAAAATTTAAATGTTCTTTGTTTGGCTGCGGTATTTTCATTCTATTCTTATTTCGGAACATATAAGGCTCATCCCTGAAGTTATTAAGCAACAAATTTCCGCTCATAATAAAAAATGTTTTAAGTACTTTAAACATGTACAGATATTTGAGAGGTAATATACGATGTCTCAAAATTAATGGAAATGACGGAGTGGTTCTTGGCAGATAATACATTACTTTCAAGACCCTTTTTTTAATGTCACTAACGCTTTCATATTTGTCAGGTAAATACCTCCCCAGCATGTTAATCCATATTGAAGGTGGGAATCAACTATTGGGCATAGTAAAAACTTTTCAAAAATTCTGGAGTACAAATGGAACGCAGGTACAAAAATGATCTAAGTGCCAGCCTAAGTATAACTTTTAAGTTGGCCACATGACCTTTAAAGTTAAGCTGATTATTCAAATTTACTCCTAAATATTTAAATGAATCCACTATTTCGATTGGTATACATAATGAATTACAATTGAATCTATCGCAATTTAGTGAATGATATAGATGATAGGTGTAACATCATTGATTTTATTGATCTCAAACTAACGTGTATATTTTTAGATTTACAACTGAGAATCATGTTATGCACATAACACCATTTCCTAAGTAAACTCATATCTTCCGACATCGCACATTTCATGGAACTAGTACTGCAGTTTGTGTAAACCAACACCATGTCATCTGCGAAAACCACAATATTACCATGCATTGTAAGATCACAAATTGAGTAACAATAAATCAGAAAGGGGATGACAGGACAGGGGTGGGACAGTTTTGCTAGTAATAATTTATGGTCAACAGTATCAAACGCTTTAGCTATATCAATAAATATAGTGGAAAATTTCAGATTGTCATTTAGATAGTCATGCCACGGGTGCTAAAAATGAAAGAAGGGCTTTTTCTGTTGATGATTTTTTTATAAAATCAAACTGTCTTTTATCAAGAAAACCAACCTTGTTCAAATAATCAACCAACCTAGATTTTATAATTTTCTCAAATACTTTAGAAACGGTATTTAAAATAGCTATAGGTCGGTAGTTGTTAGGGTCTAGTTGTGAACCCTTTTTATGAAAGGGTTATACAAATTAAATATAAACTCGAGAATGTGTGCTATACTAAATACTATTTGTTTGATCATAATGCTGGATATTCCATCTAATCCACAAGAATAACTGGATTTCAGTTCGCTGACTACCGATATAATTTCCGCTTTGCTTATAAGAAAAAAGAAAAATTTAAATTCACAGACCGAGAAAGAAATGGCGCTATCAAAAAATACATTTTCGCGATTTTCATTTAATATATAATGTATGGAATTTTAATAAAATGTTCATTGAAAGTATTGGCAATAATTAAAGGATCCGATTGTACTGCGTTATTACCAATATCAATTGAATTTATCGTATTCTTATTAGGGGTGCCTTTCAACACATTATTGACCACTTTCCATTTAGCCTTCAGATCTGTAGCGGCTTCAAATTTATTTTTAAAGTATATTTTTTTGCCAATGGAACCGAGGTTTTAATTTTGGCGTTAAGTCTATCCAGTTTATTCTTTAACAAAAAATTATTACAGTTTTTAGAAAATTTTTCAGCTAAATTGTTTCGATCATTAATGAGTTTTAACAATGCATTAGTCATGCAAGGTTTCAATTTAACATTATTCCGTTTAATGTTAGTAGTTGTTTTAAACTTATTTGGAATACTATTGAAATTATCAAGACAATTTGAGTAAGCATTGTTGGGTTCATCAGCATCCAGCACGGTACGTCAGTCGTATAACTGCAAAGCTTCAACTCAACCAGGGTAATTCAGTTTAGTTTGATATGAATAATGGCATTGTCGACCAACCTTTTCTGCAATAGCTTTTGAAATCTTCAAAATTAAGTGGATTGCGATATGATCAGTCATATCGCACACATAAGCGAGTCACATAAAGATGAATATTTTTCAGCTCGAGTTCACAATGTTGATCAAGGATTTCAGAAAGTATACATGATCAATACAAGAATTAGTAATTGGCCTCGTTATACTATTCATTAATGATTCCAAACTTCATATGGTTATGGTTTTCTTATGGCACATAACGACAAGTAGTCATCCCTGATTTGTGAATTTTTTAGAAGATCAATTCATGTCACCTTAAATAATTTTATGGTTTGATTTATATGTACTTAAAAATTGGTTTAATTCAATTAAAAAGGAAACGGGCGATGAGGAATGTAATCTGTAAATCAAAATAATACAATATTTAATATTATGTAGCATTACATAGTTACCTTCATAATATCAGCAGATTTGTAATTTAAAGAATACACCCGATAGTTTAATGTGGATCTTATAAGTACAGCAACACCACCAGATCTATATTGATCATTTCAGTTAGCAAAGAAGGAAAAGCCATCTAGATTATAGATACTGATTTCAGAACTTGAAATCCAAATTTCTGTAAGAAATATAATATCGAAATCATCATTAAGTATATTTAAATTAGTTAAGAACGTATCGAAATTTTGTCGTAGGCTGCGGATGTTTTGCAAAACAAAATTATAATTTACAAGCTTATTTGCCATAACACAAAATTTGAATTAAAATAACCATATATTGATTAAGTTTAAGTTTAAACCGAGATGCATTCTATTTTTGAAGAACGATATAACGACTTTAATGCGAAAAGTATTTGTGCTTTCATTTAGGGTTTGTCATTTTCCTAAAAAAAATTAAACGTATTCCAAACTCCATTGCTGTTATATTTGCATTAGTATTACATTGTTACACCAAATCCAAATAGGAAACAATAATTCTTATTGGAAATTTTACTACAATTTTACTAGAATTTCCAATAAGAATTATTGTTTTCCCTTTTGAATTTGGTATCCCTTTAGTGATTTACTAACACAATTGTGCGGGTAGGACAAAAGTACCATGTCAAAAATTTAGTTTTGTATGTTTTTTGAACCAACTAACACATTTGTGAATTCCTTTTTAACTTATTTTCGTCCGAAAAAAAACATTATATCGTTACACACAATTGTGTTGGTTTTACTACAAATAAAGCGAAATTTTTTATCAACAACGCCATTACATATTATGGTTTTTTACTCACACATTTGTGTGGGTTGGACTAAAACTTAGCCAATTTTTTTGTTTTCTTGGTTGATAAAGGGGTATAACAATGTAATACTCATACAAATATAACAGCAGTGGAGTCTGGGATAAATCACATCCGTATTAAAAATATTATTTTGTGGGCCCTATGTGCTTTCTGCCAACGTTAAACTTCCGTTGCCGCAGGGAATTTAGGTGCTCGCGTTTCTTTAATTAATATTTCACTGACTCCATACCATTTTGATGAACATTAATTAGACTTGGGGTCTTTTGTATAAAGACATAAATTATTAGCTGCTCGGGACATCCTCATATTAGTGCAGTAAAATGTTACTGATAATTCAGAGTATTTGTAAATTTTTTAGTTAAGATTTAGAGATCAAATTTATTAAATTTATTTTAAATATTGATGTTCGGAAACAACAGTCACTCATTCATTAAAACGTTTTTATAACAATAGATTTGTTAGATCCAAAAAATTGTTCTTGTAGTTGCGTTTGGGACTACGTACAGCTGGAACTCGAAAGGTATTACAACATTACAACAGAGACTGTGGGTATATCCAGCCCATGTAGGCCTACATTTGAGATGTCTCATATGTAGATTTTCCTCAGTTGTAGATTTCTACATGGGCTGGATGCAATACCTACATTGTTTTTTGGGTTTGAGTCTTACATAAACATTCAAGTCAATATGACGTCATAGTTGACAGTATAAACTTTTGTTTTAATTAATTAAAAATATTGTGTTAGACGAAATTTTAACAATGGATATCAATAACCTGCATCGTGACGTATTGCTGCTCACATAAGCGGTTTTTGAATATAAATACACGGAACAAGCGGAGTTCAATATACCACCTGTACGGAACAACAATTATTTTGAGATTACAATTCCAAAATATAATTTAGACGAATTTAAAGCACATTTCCGGATGTCTAGAATGTGTTTCGAGGTTTGTTTATATTTTAAGTGCAGTTTAAATTAGTACATGAAAAAAATATTTCCAATTTCAGAAATTGTTTAGTGTAGTGATAACTAACATGAAAAAGGCAAAGTATACTTTTGTGCCTCCACAAAAGAAATTATTATTGACAATTTGGATCCTGAGCAAGCAAGAAACATTTCTTTCTGTCGGTGACCGGTTCGTTTTATCACCAAGTTCAACTCATTTTATTTTTACCGAAACAATCGAAGCTTTCAGTAAACTAAAGAGAAAATACTTAAAATTTCCAAACTTTGATGATCAAAAAAAAATTGCTGATGTAATTTTCAAATATAATTATTTGTAACATCAATTATTGATTATTAGTTTGTTTTTCAGATTTTTCAGGCGAAATCCGGAATTCTCGGGATAGTTGGTGCTATCGATGGATGTGACATTCCGATAAAGCAACCTTGCCATAATGCAACTAATTTTTATAATCGAAAAAACTTCCACTCCATCATACTACAAGGCAAGTTTTACAATATAATATTTACAAATCACATAATGTTAAAAACTAATTTTAACTTGTAAAGGTGTTTGTGACCACGCCATGTGCTTTACGGATATATTCGTTGGAATGCCAGGCAGAGTTCACGATGCCAAGGTTTTCAAATGTAGTCCACTTTTCAAGCAACTTGAGAGTAAAGAGTCGCCAGTTAAAGCAGGATTTCACTTGATGGGGGATTCAGCATATGGAGCAAGTGATTATTTAATAACTCCTTTTAGAGATAACTTGCATCTAATAAAGCAAAAAACTGTTTTTAACACAAATCTAAGTTCGGTGCGATCTGTTATAGAGAGAGCTTACGCCCAATTGAAAGGCAAATTTAGACGACTTAAATGTATAGATGTCAATAATGGTAATTTTGCTATTAAAAATGCGGTTGCAGCATGTTTCCTCCATAATTTTGTATTGACGGAAGATAGAAACTCGGAAGACGAATGTTCGGACTATGAAGATGATGACACTCAACCTGTACATAGTTTGTCAGAAAATAAAAAAATATATTTGGCTAGTTTGTTATAAAAATCTAATGTTTGTTTTATTTATTTATTATAAAGTTTCTAATTGCGTACAGTAGCATCTAACAGTTTTTTTAAAATTTTATTTCTTTGTTGTTGAACTTCAAGCATTTTATTGGTGTTATTATCAACTGCTTGCGCCAATTTTTCAACGGCCCGTACCTTTTCCTCCTCAATGCGAAGCTGCTCTTGTCGATATCTTTCCAGTTCTGTGGTTTTAGCTATAGAAGATGTACTACAATTTGAAGATTTTGAGTCAAAATTTTGCTCTAAATCCAGTGTAGAGGGGCTCACAGTAGTCGATTCTAAATTAATCAGTAAATTAATTGTTAAATTTCTTGGAATATTGTCTCAAATTCACCGTAATACTCCCATTTATATCTCCCGCGGCCCGTCTTACGGCAACTGTCTTTTATTTTTAAATAAGTTTTTTTTGGATTGGCAAACTTTTTATTTAGCTCGGCAGCCCCATCATGATGCCCCTTATTCTGAAATATTTTTTCAATGTTTTTCCAAATTCCGTTTTTTCTTTTTTTTTTTTTGGATTCCGAAAGTCATCTTTTCTATGCCTATACTCCGCTAACAATAATTTCACGAGCGCGTTATTCCATTTAAACTCACCTTCCACATCCGGTGCTCGTTCTGTGTGTGGCACACAGTGTTGTGCAATTGTATGTAAAAAACTGTTTTATACATTTTTTACGTAAAAAATGGTAATATACTTAAATTACTGTATAAAACGTATAATATTGTATAAAATCAAACCCATATTTAAAAACCTTAGTAAAGTCGCAAACCTTAATATACGAAACGTAAATTTGTATCATATTAATACATTAAATTTTATTCGATAAAAACTATATTAATAAAAGGAGCTAAGTTAAATTAATATAAAATACGACATAAGCATAACTACAGAAGTCGTTATCCAAATATACACTTCACAAATGCAATTACTGCGAGAACACTGCGTAAAATATTCGTAACTAATTCAAAAACATCAATTCTTACGTATATGAAAAAAAAATTGGATATATGATGTAAAATGAGAAATGGATTGGAAATTTTTGAATATATTTATATTATGTACTTCTAATTTATTAATTATAATTAAAAGTAAAATATTTGTAGAAAAATATAAATAAATTTTTTTTTTCAAAGTAAATATGGTTTGTTTCTCAGCTACTAACTTATTTTTTAGAATAGAAAAACAAAATCCACAACACTATGGGATTAAAGTGTAAAACGATCAATCATCGAACTCATTCAATATTAATGCTATAACATTTTAATGTTATCTGTTACAAAAATTGTTTAGATGATTATACGAGAAATCATTACCATCTTTCGACAAGATTATTTAACTTGACACAGACAGAGACATCTGTAGTGCAATTTGTTCTCTATCGATTATTGCTTAAAATAAGAATTACATTGCTTAAAATAAAAAACTTCAAACTGCTCTAATATTGTAGCAAAACGAAATAAAAAAAATTGTTGGGCTATGTGACGTGAGGAGAAAAAATCCAAAAATTTAGGTGTCATTTGTTATTGTCAAATGTCAACACAACAAAATAAAAATCGAAATAGTAATATCGATTAATATTACGGAGTTTTCAGATAGGTTTGCACGAATTTCTTTAAGACAGCTATCGTAGTTAATCCCTAAGAGTCTGTTTGATAAAAATTTTCGACTAGGGAGGGACAAGTTTCGAATGTGATCGAAGATTTTATAATTTCAGTGCAAAGTTGGATTAGTTTGGGTGGCTTATCGCTGCAGTGCTCCAAAAATCTTGTGGATTTCCTATTTCTTTTGAGTATAAAGTATGGGATATTCCACTTTCGTTTTTGTAAATGAGCCAATCCTCATTTCCTTGGCCATTTAAATTTGTTAAAACTGATTGATTTTATCCATTTGACTATCAATTAAAAGGTCGTTATCGTAATAAGGATACACATAATAAGCTGGCGTTTTTCGAAAAATATTTGTAGTTTATCTCTAAATCTTACCTGCACATTAAATGATAGCCACATAAAACCAGTGTTCGCTAAAGTAGTTTTTCCATGTTGGAAAGTGTTTATAAGATTACATATGGAATCAAACAATTCTTTTGAGTTTTGTACGCTTTCGATAAAATCTTTATCAAAAATAAATTTTGATATATTTGCCATAACTATTTTGGTGTCTGACAAATTTAATTGGCCACGGAAATTTGAGGATTGAGGATTAGCATATTTACAAAAACAAAGTAGACTTTTCCAAATTTTATGCTCAAAAGATTCCAGACGTTTTTTGGAGCACTGCAACGAAGTCATCCAAACGTATCCAACTTGGCACTGAAATTATTAAATCTTCCAGCATCGACAGAGAAGATTGAACGGATATTTTCAAATCGGGGTCAAATTCCTTGCCTAATTCGAAATACCCTGACATATAATAGGTCTAAAAAATTAATTCATATTTATTAATATTATTCTTTAAATAATAAAGAAATTCTAATTCGATTTGTTGATAGTGATGATAATGAAGATTTGCGATAAACAAAATTTCATTAATGTTACTTTTAAAAGTAAAACTGAATTTATAATAAATAAATAAATAAACAATTTTTTTGAAATACAACATATTTGTTTTTTATTAATAATTATTTTAAGCATAAGTAAACAAAATATTTAAATCCAAAGAGCCATTGGTATAGTTTCATTTGACTTGTAATTTAATAAGTAATTGAAAACTCACTCGAAAACGGTTAGTAAAATTTTAATATCTCGGGCCAAATTTTGATTTGCCGTATTCTTATAGCTAGGGCTAAGATGAGCGATACATCGAACAAGCATAGTTTTGAGCTCCAACTCATTCATACGAAATATCGTTTTCAAGCAAATTTGCACTATCCTCGATTCCTTGGCCGTAATAAAATCCTTTAGTTTTGGAGCTGGTGTATTTGGAGCTGGTGGATATAATTATATTATTTTGATATAATATAATATTTAAATTTTTATAAACCTGATTTTATTTTTCGATTTTTATTTTTGTTTTTTTGTGTTGACATTTGACAATAACAAATGACACCTAAATTTTTGGATTTTTTTCTCCTCACGTCACATAGCCCAACAATTTTTTTATTTCGTTTTGCTACAATATTAGAGCAGTATGAAGTTTTTTATTTTAAGCAATGTAATTCTTATTTTAAGCAATAATCGATAGAGAACAAATTGCACTACAGATGTCTCTGTCTGTGTCAAGTTAAATAATCTTGTCGAAAGATGGTAATGATTTCTCGTATAATCATCTAAACAATTTTTGTAACCGATAACATTAAAATGTTATAGCATTAATATTGAATGAGTTCGATGATGGATCGTTTTACACTTTAATCCCATAGTGTTGTGGATTTTGTTTTTCTATTCTAAAAAATAAGTTAGTAGCTGAGAAACAAACCATATTTTCTTTGAAAAAAAAAATAATTTTATTTATATTTTTCTACAAATATTTTACTTTTAATTATAATTAATAAATTAGAAGAATTATAAATAAATTCAATTCAATTCAATTATTTAAAGTTCAATTCTCATTTTAAATCATACCTATATCCAATTTTCTTTATATAGATGCGTAAGAATTGAGATTATGAACTATAAATAATTTTGAATTAGTTACGAATAGTTTTTGTATTTTACATTTTGTAAAAAATTGTTATGTGTAAAATACGTATTTTACATGTAAAAAACCGAGTATATTACGTAACGTAAAAAACAGGCACAACACTGGTGGCACATCCTTATTCACATTTTCTTTTCTTAAGAATTCATTAGAGTTTTGTAATTCATAATCCTCCAAAAATTCCTCATAATCAATATCTAAACAAATACAAATAAGAGTTTTCTATTGTATTACTATTAAGAATAAAACAAAGTTAGTTTTCAATTTCCAGTTGCACAATCAGTTTTCACTCGACTTTCCAAACTTTTATTAATATAACGTTCATTATGTTAATACTTACCTCCATCACTATCATACAAATAATTTTCATTCATTTTTTATACGTAATGCAATTAATATTAATACTTTTGTTATAAAATCTATTTATAGTTATTATTAGATTCTCGCCTCGAAAATAAAAACGTACGCAGAAAAACGATGTAAAATGTCAAATAAAATAGTCAGATTCAAACCAAAAAATATCTACTCAAAAGTAGACAGAAAAGTTTTTGCCTCACTAAACATTGAGAAATCTACATTGTTTTAGTGAGATATTTTGCATGCAGCCCATAATACGTGTGAGGCCTACTATTTTTAGTGAGGCCTACATGGGCTCGATATACCCATTGATTCATTATATCATTCTACTACAATTCTCATTTTCTCGTCGCTCGATCAGAAAAAAAAAATCCATTGATTTGGTTATCCTATGTATTTTATGAAATGTGTAATGGCTAAATGCTCAGTTAACATTTCGGTTGAACCCATTAATGTTACCCTGAAATTAATTAGAACGACTAAATGTGAGATAAACAGTAGTTTACAAACAAACTCCAATGCACACAGGAGCACTAGTAGTATTGAAGCATTTTGAACAAATAATCTGTAATATGCTCGATCGAAACATTTTTTTTAATTTAATAGCCCGGAACGAACAATATTCTGATGTACACAGAACACGAGATAATCAAATTTTGTGTAACCCAAATAAGCAAGACCCAAAAGAAATAAGAAATTAAAATTGTATTTCATTATGTTCAAGTTTTAATGTATAATACATACAGGTAATGGACAATAATAGAATAGAGCACTAATACCGAAAAGTTCAAATTTAATGATCGAGTGTTAGACACGTGTTTCGCCCCCACACAGTACTCGTTTTTTCATATAAATTTGTATGTAAATCAATTTGTTTTGATTTAAGGCGAAATAGACTTAAATTACATTTAAATCGTGTTCCATGTATATTAAAAAAAATTAAATATTTGATGTACAGAACATATTTGACCGTTCCAATAAGCGAATTGCTTTATTGATCGGTTGGTAAGGGCAAATTTTAATAATCTTAGACGTATCTTAAAAAATTATACGAAAGGTTTTTTTTTTGCTAATAAACTAATTACTATTATCCATTGTAGGGGTTTAAGGTTTAACAAAATTAAAAATAAATATTTTTTATTGGCCGAGTTAAACCGCCCACCCGTTTATTTGATTACTTAACAATAAGGTTTGACGAAAAATGGTCAAAGAATTTCCATTTTTTGAGAATTTTGAGATAAGACATTGCTCTATTTATAAATAAATGAAAATAAATGATAATTTTGACCAGTTTTTACAACTTTTTATAACTTAAATAGATTAAAGGCAGTAAATGTTCTTTACATTAAACATAAAACAATAAAATTAAGGAAATCTTAAAATGTTCAATAAAAAGACCACTACACTAAATTGAGCGGCCAAGGTAATTTCAAGGAAAGTGGTTTACAGGTTTACACACAATAAGCTTTGCGTTCGATATCTGTTGAAAATTAATTCATGTGTCGTCTGATAATCATTTCATCTTCATTCCTTCACCTGCCATAGATTTGGCGATATTATGGTGAGAAATAATATTGCCCTAAATACTAAACTAACACGATAGTGTCGTGAAAACCTTTTCGGAATTTGCATAAAAATTGCACATAACATTTGTATTTCGTAGTTTCTAAACATTTTTAAGGTATTTTTTGAATGGCTTCACACCTGCTTCCCACAGTTGACTAAAGAGTAATAAAGTAGATACTTCCATTCTTTGTTCTGAAATACCATTTATTTTCGATTATTTCATAAATCGGGTGTAAGCTGCTTTACTACCAAAACAAACAAATATACACTTATGTGTCCTCTTAAATTTCATTTCTTCTGCCCATTGATACTCGTATGTTGATTGGACCTTTGAAAGTTAAAGCTACCTTGTGAAAATGGTCGGCTAATTTAAATTATTGGTCTGGACAGATTGTTGACGGTTACCTTTGGCTTCAAGACCATGGCACGCAATGCATTTTGAAATGGATTTTTCGCATTTAAAATACAACATATTCGTTAAAGGTTCTTTAGATGGAAGTACAATCGGATTTTTTTGGACGAGAAACAAGTTGGATAATGCTTACCGACCTCCAATCTTATTATAACTTCCTTATCCAGAAATGGATAGTGTTTGCTAACATGACTGCCTTTTGTAGTATGGTTTTACTCTACCGGGGGCGTGAATTTTCCCGCAAAAATAATCATATTGCGTAAAACGTAAGCAGTATGGAGGCACTCGCTTGAATTTTGTAACAGATGAATGTCTTATCTGAAATGCATCAAGTTTCGGCAAACTTTGTCGATTCTTGTATTGTTGAAAACTTAGGTATGTCAATAGTTTGATATTGATTGCCATTCAATATATATAGAGCTAATGTTCGATTGGATGTTGATAATTTGATTGGTTATGAAAACCTTTCATCTTTGTGGCTTGCATTAATTCTAGGCTAAGGCTATCATAGACGCCGTCCTTATGCGTACTCTCTCTTCTTAGATTTCTCAGCATCTATGGTTTCTCTCATTAGTTTGTGTCAATTTCCCCAAAAAAGACTTATTCGAACATCGGACGCCGAACACAATCTACAACAAACTTGAACCAGTCTAATGTAGAAAATATTGCAAGTGCAAGTGCATATCAAGTGGGCAAAGTTCAACACAGCCCAAAGAAATCACCTATGCCTGTGATTAAAAGTGCTTCTTCAACAGAATTAATTATACCGCGCAGTTTAAAAATAAAAATTAAAACCGCGAAGAAAATAATGTATCAGCGAATTTAACAATGCTAAGTGAAAACAATAGCAATGAACTCAGTGCGACGAACTCTAGTGAGCGTGGTCAGTGTGAAAATAATCTAGTGCAAACAGGATTGGATAGATATATCACTGTTCAATCTAAAAGAAAACGTAGCCCGAGATCTGCCCAGTTTGCTGGCAGGAGCAAAGTGTCACGGTCTGAACAAGGTGTTAACCAAATACCTCTTAACAACCGATTCTCTAGTTTAGAGGTCGTTGACCCCAACGCAGCGCCGACTTTGAAAAATGAGAAACCGCCCCCGATTTATCTAAGGAAAGCTTAGGTAATCTGGTTAATAACATCGCAACATTAACAGATTCAAAATTTTATATTGCCCCGCTCAAAAGAGGTAACATAAATGAAACAAAGATTCAAACACTCGAAATCGCTGGCTTCAGAACTAGAGCCAGAAGAAGAAAAGTCAAAAGGAGTTAACAAGATTTACAAACTAAAATATTTATTACATCGTAAAATAGTAATTGAAGAACCTAAGAAGAGGTCTGGACCAGTCCAATGCATTAAGTGCCAAGAATATGGACACACGAAAGCATACTGCACCTTAAATGAATTTTGTGTTATTTGCGGTGAACTGCACGACTCCAAACATTGTGACAAGTCTCGCAATGACCCATCTGTGCTATGTTGTAATAACTGCGGCGAAAATCATACTGCAAACTATGTATAGGGGTTGCGCAGTGTATCTGGACTTAAAACGAAAAATAAACCCTAAAATGAGAGCTGAGCAACGAATGCTCAACATGCAATTTAATCAGAGGGCCGTGTTTCCAAAAAATACAATAGTCACCAAACCAACGAATGCAAACACACAAAATGATAACTTGGAGACGTTTGCCAGCAGTTTTGCACAGCCAGATGTTTCTTACGCAAGTATTCCAAAAGGTAACAAACCGAAACCAAAATTTCATGTTAATGAGGAGGAACTAAACATTCATACCATGGTAAATAAATTAACCGAGACCATTCAAAGTTTCATGATGATGATGGAAAGACAAATGAGCATGATGATGCAAAATATGAATACGCTTATGCAAATTATAGTCAAAAATCAAAAATGACGTTTCTAAAAATAGGTATTTGGAATGCCAACAGGCTCTCGCAACATAAAGCTGAGGTACAAACCTTTCTTATCGAATAAAATATAGACATCATGTTAATATCTGAAACACACTTCACAAAACAAAATTTTTTTAATATTACCGGCTATTCCGTTTATGACACCAAACATCCGGATGGAAAAGCACACGGCGGCACTGCAGTCTTAATAAAAAGAAGATTGAAGCACTATGAGCTCCAGAAATATGCTAAAGATCACATTCAAGCTACAACTATCAGTTTTGAAGAATGGTCTGGGAAATTTTTAATATCGGCTGTCTACTGCCCACCGAAACACGCAATTAAAAAACAGCAATTTATCAATTACTTTAATCAGTTGGGAATCAAATTTCTAGCTGGGGGCGATTACAACGCTAAACATGTGCAATGGGGTTCGAGGTTGACCTCACCCAAGGGCAAACAACTGTACGAAGCAATAAACGAGAAAAACCTAGATTATTTATCATCTGGACATCCCACATATTGGCCTACAGATAGAAAGAAAATTCCAGATTTAATAGATTTCTGTATAATACGAGGAATAGCATGCAACAATGCTCAAGTCGTTGACTGTTATGATTTATCATCAGATCACTCACCAATAATAGTAACACTAAGTACCCAAGCATTAAAAACTGAACCACCCCACCGTTTAACAAACAAACTAACGAAATGGGTTCTCTATAGAAACATAGTAAATGTGAATTGTCATCTCAATGTTCCACTTCGCACACCAGAAGCCATTGATGCCGCGATAGAAAACTTAAGTCAAATAATGGAAATGGCTGCAAAAAAAGCTACTCCGGTGAACAAAAATTCCGAAAATAATACAAGGCTTTCAAGTAACATTCAAAAGTTATTGGCAGAGAAGCGGGCAATTCGGCGGCTGTGGCAGCTTCACCGACCTCCTTTGCATAAATGGAAATTAAATAGAGCTATTAAAGCTGTGAGAGAAGCAATTCGGGAAGAACAAAATTTAGGAATACAGAATTACCTAATTAGTGACCTCACAGCAACAGACAAAACCGATTACTCACTGTGGAAGGCAGCAAGAAATTTAAAAAGGCCAGAGATATCGAACCCACCGATGAGGAAACCAGATGGTGACTAAACCATCTGACTAACTGGGCCAGAAGTGACTTAGAAAAGGCCATCGCTTTCTCTAACCATCTACAAAAAGTGTTCACCCCAAACGAACAAAATAACGATTGCGTACTACCACAGTTTACGAGGGACGAGTCGAACCCAAACCCAGTAAAATTTAAATGGAAATGCGTCAAAACGGTTATCAAAAACAGTATATATCCTAAGAAAGCGCCAGGTCATGATCTAATAACTGGAAAAATGATCAAAGAATTACCAGATAGATGCATAAAATATATAACATATATTTTTAACGCGATTATGAGATGTGGATACTTTCCCCAAAAATGGAAAATATCTCAAATTATCATGATTCGTAAGCCAGGTAAAGACGAAACCCAAGTCTCGTCGTACAGGCCAATAAGTCTACATCCGATAATTTCAAAGCTTTTTGAAAAGATACTACTACAACAACTAATACCTGTACTATCTGAAGGTCGCATTATACCAGATCACCAATTTGGATTTAGAGAGCAACACGGCACAATAGAACAGGTGCACAGAATTGTAAATACAATTAAATTTTCATTAGAAGAAAAGAAATATTGCTCGGCAGTTTTTTTGGATATTGCGCAAGCTTTCGACAAAGTATGGCTTGAAGGATTAAATTACAAAAATAAAACTTTTCTGCCTAGCCAATTTCATTCAATTCTTGAAAACTACTTAGCCCAAAGGATGTTCCAGGTGAAACAAAATACGGCCACTACTGATCTAGCCGAGATAAAGGCAGGAGTACCGCAAGGTAGTTTATTGGGACCTGTGCTATACTTGCTATTCACAGCTGACTTACCAATAACTGAAAAAATTGTCACTTCAACTTTTGCTGATGACACAGCTATATTCGCACAAAAATCCTCAAACAGCATCGAGAGAATTACAAGAACATCTACACAAAATAGAAGACTGGTTAAAAACTTGGCGGATAAGGACGAATGAATGTAAATCAACACATGTAACATTCACATTGAATAAACGTACATGTCCAGGAGTAAAATTAAACAATATCACAATTCCTCAACAAACAAACGTCAAATATCTCGGTCTTCATCTCGTTAGAAGATTGACATGGAAAAAGCACATTGAAACAAAACGCAATCAATTAAAAATAAAATTTTCTAAAATGTACTGGATAATCGGTAGAAAATCGAAACTCTCTCTAGACTGCAAGGTTCTACTATACAAAGTGATCCTAATCCCCATATGGACATATGGTATCCAACTATTGGGCTCAACTAGTGCATCAAATATAGATATTGTACAAAGAACGCAAGCAAAGACACTTCGTAACATTACAAATGCCCCTTGGTATATTCGAAACAGCAACATCCATAGAGATTTAGGAATCAAAACTGTTAAAGAGACAATTAAATCATGCAGTCTAAAGTACCAACTGAAACTGGAATCACACCCTAACGAATTAGCTAGAGAACTACTAAGGCAACCGAAATACAGACGGCTGCGCAGGGCAGATCCTCTAGATTTAATTAACTGAGAAATATATAATCTAATAATTACGTGCATGATGAGCTAACACACTAAAATTAAGTAAATAATAATAATTTAATAATAATAATGCATAATGATATTAAGTTTTAACATAGGTTAAGGCTTAATTTAAAATAAAATATAGTTTTTAAGAATTTCACACTTCTTGTTAGTTTCGTATAAAGAAAGATTCAAGAATAAAGCCTTTGGCAATAGTTACAAAAAACAAAAAAAAAAAAAGTTTGTGTAAAAGTGCTGCTCCAATATTGGTATTGGCGCAACCTTATATCTCGCAGTCCGTATATGTTCGCACTGACACATTTCCACTATGATCAATCATCATCATTATGCATATGGAACCCACGATTCATATTTATTTTGCTGAGGTTGATGGGATGCAGAACTCAAATCAGTTCTGGATTAAGTAACTGCTCTTTTATATTGTTCCACAATTCTATTATCAAAAACGCACAACTACAAATTCTGAAGGAATGTCCTTCAGCATATTGTTGATTGTGCATATACCATCTTGATAGATACACCTTTGTTGTTGTTTGTATATAATCAAAATTTTAGTAACCTTTTCATCTGAGGTATATCTAGTTTGTCATATTAGTGTTCTTGTTATTATCCTACACATTCAGTTTTACAGGAGCATTAAAATTAATCTCGTGGTTGTCTAAAAAAGTGGCATAGACACAATCAGGTCCGTAGACGTGCGACATTGTTTTCTTTACTCATCCACTCATCGAACCATCTTGAGCTTTCAACGAAGCATATAATATTCGTGAAGTCCATTTTACTGAGGTTTGTCAAGTCATTAAGGAGATGAGCTCCCAGGAATTTTAGTCTGCTAAGTGCTAGACGGATACAGGTGCAGTACAAAAAAAAAACTCTTGATCTTCTCCATCTTTGCAGACGACAGTAATCATATAGTGAACGAATCAGGTGCTATTACCACTATAATGACATTCCGCTGCAGCTGCGAAACCAACTGTCTGGATCTTGAGAAGAGTTACTACTTTTGGCCAGATTTACCAATTTATATACGCATAGCAGGACAGACTGCTTCGTGATATACGATAGGTTGTGCCTTGTAGAGCGAGTTCATTCGCCTTTTCATTTTCCAAAATTTTGAAATATCTGGCACCCACATAAAGTGGATATTTAACTGATCTGTCATCTCGCTAAGAAATGAGAGACATTTCTGTACTATACTTTCGATGTAGATAAATATGCTTTGAATCTTCAAGAATTTTTTTTTCAGCTGTTACTATCCAGAAATGCTACGCTCAACTAGTCCTGTGGAAAACACCAAGGCCCCGCATGCTTCCAGGTTAAATAACTCGTCTTTTATGTCAAGTTCCAAAGAAAATGGGATAATACCTCAACTTGCGGTGTGCCTTTTCTCACAAATCTGCAATTAAACTACCCACCTAGGGGGGTGTGATATGGGGGCCACAGTGTGATATTCTCTGCTCTGAATGTGTTAAATGCCCCTTTTATGTCCAGAAAAGTTATAAAGGGCAGGGTGAAGAGCAGTTTCCACAGATTTCGTCTTGTAATATGAATGCTGGGGTTCCGATAGCCTAATCTGCTTGACTCAATCGAACTCCTAACGTAGGTTTCTACTTGTCTTTCCGAAATTTTTAGTAGGGAGCGGGCAAAACTTATTGGTCTAAGGTCTTGCGGACTGCAATGAGAGCTTTTCCGCCTTGAGTATAAATATTACAAATACTTCAGTTTATATACTAGAAATGTAAAAAAAGTTTTAGGCTGCCTTTCAAAATAACGTTGTTCGACATCCGCCAGTGGTCGAATCCTGCCCATTTAAAAGGCTTAAAACTATTTATAGCACATAGGAATTTTCTCCTGCTTATAACTTTGCTTACAATGCCTGCAACACAGTTGCTGCTAGGCTTTTGTGGGTTAGATTCAGAGGTAACTAGAAAGTGAGTTTCAAGTAGTAGCTGGATTGCAGGATTCCTGTATTTTACTGCAGTATACTCTCAAGGTATTTGTTTTAGCATCTGTCTATTTATAATTGTAATGTTTTCAGAACTTTTTTGTAGCAGTCCCAGTACTTCCTAGCTTTAGTTTCCTTGGCTCTTCTAAAGATCCTTCCACTTTTTAAACGGGTGTTTTGAAGTACTTTCGACTCACACGGTGGTCAGGGTATACCCACAGGTCTATTAGGAGGATAAGTATCTAATATGCCCTTATTAATGGTGTCGAATAACTGGTCCAATAGGACATGAAGCTGTTGCCTTGAAACAGTAGTTATAAAACTTTTCAATATTGCATACATTTGGTTATTAAGCAAGGGGTTACTCACCTCGTCCATCCGTATCAGAGCTTCTCCAAGTTGTGTGATGTAAATTCGAATCATTTCCTAGGATTTTGCAATTTTATGTTTTTGAGCCTCCTCTAATAAACTTTTTAAATGACAGGTGGGATGAGTTCCCCGAGAAATATGCCCTGAAATATGCCCGAGAGTTCTACCATCCATCTCAATGCTTGTTTTGACCACATCTAAATTACTTTAATTTGATAACAGAAAGGTTTTCAGATTATTTTTAGCAACCACTCTTTCCATCACCTAAGGTTGTTCGACTAGGGCAATTCCTTTTCCTCTGCCCTTAATTTGAGCGAAAGAGCTGAAGCTGCATTGAAGAGATAAATGTTAAACTCTTTCACCTTACCTATAATCAGCTCTTGGTTTTTCGAACTGGGCCACTCTCCAGTTGGCAGTCGGAAGTTCAGGATTGCTTATTTGTAGCATGTTCAAAATTTCTTTCAGATCTCTGGGTTTTGCTTGGAGTCCTCGCTCTGCGTCTGCAGGCCAAACTTCACCTATAGGTGTACCTCTACAGCTTTTTGTGCGAGGGTCAATGATCGTGGTGGTATCTCTACAGCTTTTTGTGCGAGGGTCAATGATCGTGGGTCTATACAAAATATCAACTTTACACCTTATTCCAGTGTAACCCTCCTTACCGGCAGGGGCCTACTGTTTTCCCTAACAATTTTTAGGAAAATGGCGACAAAGGCCTTATTACGACTCCTATGTAGGGTCATAATATTATATAAATTGTTATCTTGGTTGACATTTTAATTTCTCAAAAAATGTTCGTTATACCATCAATTTTACTGATGGCATTGCCATCTGTTATTTTATTGCATTAACACTAAGATTTTATGTGATTGTGAATTGGTCTTAATCGTCTGTGTCCATGTATCACGTAAACTTAGAATGATTGTGAAAATTAACCTATGTTTGTACACCTTGTGCGTGACCAGTAAAAATATAAAAAAATATTTTTGTGCGGCATGGATTTTGTTTTGACGTATGGATTGTTGTGCGGTGTGAAGGAGTAGGCGAGTGACGCGCACGAAAAAAATAAAATATTCTTCTACATTTTTTGTTTGGAGTGAGAATTTTTTTTGAGTCTAATTTGGATTAACATAAAAAGTGAGTCTAGTTTGAATCGTGTAAAGTAAAGTCGAGTTTTGATTTTTGAAAAAGTCGAGTTGGCATCTTCGTGGCTTTATATTACTTACTAAAAGTTGTAATTAGTCATATTGGACAAATTTAATAATTTCTATTTAAAAATAAAAATATTTTTTTTTAAGAAAATTTTATAATTGATTGGTGGTGGTAATTATATACAACAATCGGTTTACTAATAAAATAAAAAATGGAAAAATTCAGCTAAGTAAAATAGATAAGTAAATTATTTGATTGCAAGTACAATGCGGTCAAATATTTCAATTGATTTTGGGTTTACGAATCAAACTGGCCGACCGTTGCAACCAAATTTTTATACGGAGGCGCTTTGTGTTAGTAAACGGGGTATAATAGGACAGGGGGCACTAAATATTTACGCGCTGTCGACCAAGGCTGGATTACATACAGATGGCCAATCGGCCATTTACAAATTCAAATTGGAATTGGTGAAAGGCCAGTTCAGGTCACTAATATATACGGTTAAAGGCGGGAGGGCACCTAACAAAATATATACGGTTTACGGTGGGAAGACATCCAATCCATTTCGGCCATAAATACGCCGCACCCCTCAAGGTCAACCTCAATGAGGTCAAAAGATCGGATTTTTATTTTACTTATAATTTTTGTTGTATTTAATGCAATTTTACATTTTTCAATTTCAATTGTTTAGTTTTCAATTTTCAATTTTCAAATTTCTTTTTTTTTTGAATTTTTGAATTTTGAATTTTTTTTTATATTTATAATTGTAATCGAACACCACAACAGTTGTTTGGCACAAGCAGTGCGAATACACATTGGTTTCGCTTCATAATTTGTTCACGTTCCGCGGTCATTTTAGCTGGTTTTTTTTTTACTTTCACTACAAAATTTATTCAAGGTCAGCGATCATTTTTTTTGTGCGGTTTATTTTGTTCGTTACACAATTTATTCAAGGTCAGTTATCATTTTCTTCTTTTTGTTCGATTTTTTTTGTTTCCTTCCTTCCTTCTTCCTCTTATCTTTTGTGAAAAATAATTTAAGGGGACATAGCACATTCAAAATTGGAAAAAAAAAAGTTTTCAAAGATTTTTTTTTAATGGAATAAAAAGAGATATCTTTTAATGAAACTTTCCATTGACATTTTATTTAACTGAAAGTACAAAAACAATTTTTTTAGATTTTTTTTAGCCCAAGGTCGTCTGCTACAAGGGTTTTCCAAAAACACTGAAAACTCGCGGCGTGCATCATAACTACTCTCAAAAACGTCTGATTAAAAAACGGGGTTTTATTCAGCATTAAATCGCCCTTGGAATGAACTAAAAGAAAAAAATTGGTTGAAAAATAAAAAAATGGCGGCATTTTTTCGAATTTTTATCGAATTGTTTGTTTATAAAAACATAAAAACATAAAATTGTCATCAAACTCTAAATATTTATGGTGCAAAGCCGGACAAATTTACCTAAAGAAATCGGCTGATTCTGGCGTCTATCGTATTCACTCCATGAACGATATTTTTCGTATCCAGAACATCATACACTAGCAATTGGATAAAGCGGTTGCTGCTTCGGTACCTAGAATTAAATAATGTAACGTTAAGTAGTTTTTTTATCTTACCTTTATTAGCTCATATTTGTTTTTTATATATTCTTTCCATATTCCAGCTTAACTCTTTATACATTTTGTTGTCAAAAATAATATTTGTTTATATTAATCAGTCAGCTGTTTTGCTTCCGGTAATTATTTTTTTTATGGTGGTAGTGTTTGTTATGATTTGGATGATGCTTAAACACTGTTTGAGTTATTTTTTAGTGATTTACTCAAAAAACTTAAAACTTATTTTTTTAACATTTTCAAATTTATTTATAATTAGTCGAAATATTTTGAAATTTACTTGGAATAGATTATTCGTTGTTGTGATTTATCTGGCTGTATTGAAAATGTTGTACTTTGCTCTCACTCTTCAAAATTTGTTTTTCGGTATTTGTTGTGTGCATATTGAATTGTTAGTCTTATATTGTGAGTAGTGTAATTCACCAAAACATTCAAAGTTTGAGAGCAAACTTCGACATTTTCAATGCTTATTTATCTAGTTTAAAAGTGCAACCACTATTAATATTTGTTTCGGAAATCTGGATTTACTCACACGAATCTTCATATTACAGACTGCCAAATTATAATTTCATTGCTTGCTGTAATGATGATTATAGATGTGGTGGTGTTGGTGTGTTTATCAATCAAAATTTAACTGTATCTTCTTTTCATTGTTACAACTGGACCACAGCTGATGTTTTAATTTTAAATGTTACCTTGGGGCGTCATGATTGGACCTTTATCTGCATTTATAGATTTTGTAATAAACCGGTAAACGCGTTTTGTGTCGATATTGAGGAGTTACTTCTATCAATTAATAATAATAACATAGTTATTCTGGGAGACATCCACATAAATTTACTTAATATCAATGAATGCTATAGTTATCTTACCATGTTAGCCTCCCACCGATTTCTAAGTCTTCTAAATGAAGCTACTAGACATTCATCTTGTCTTGATCATGTGTTCATCAAATCAACAAATTCGTTTATTTTTACTGTGGAAAACACACCGATTCCTCTATCTGACCACAACTTAATAAAGCTAAACATTTTTGCATCTCAGATCCCTGTGCTTCAAAATAGTGTAGCTGCTAGTTTTTCGAGAGTTGACTATAGCCGTCTGAATGCTCGACTACAATCTGAAAGTTGGGCGACTGTTTATGGTGAGAATAACTGCAATATCGCTTTTGATAGGTTCTTATTTATTCTGAAATCGCACATTCGTGAATCTAAGGTCGAATCTTCTGCCCCTACATTAAAAAAACTGAAACCGTGGATGAATTCTTATCTCCTTTTGAAGGTTCATAAATTAAAAAAATTCTCTAGAAAATTACGCCATAATCCCTCTAATGCACGTTTGGAAAAATTTGTCAAGAAACTCTCCAAGGAAGTAAATGCTAGAATTAAACTTGTCAAAAATTCATTTTACAAGAAGAAATTTGAGTATGTTAAAAATAGTTCTAAACTCACATGGAAGGCTATTGATGAAGTTTTGGGAACAAATAAAGACAAAAACCGAGTCACCAAAATTTAAAAATACCAATCTGATGTTCTTATTTCAAATTATCAATCTATAAGTAATGAATTCAATACTTATTTCCTCAACGTTCCATCGGAGATAACAAATAATTTGAACAACACTAACTTTTAGCCTAATTCTTCAGGCTATAGCAGATATGTTTTAGGCTCGACCACTTCACCTAGTATGTCTTGTGTGTTTGATTCGATTGGCGCCAGAGAGATTATAAAAGAGATTAGTAGTTTGAAAAATAAACACTCTTGTGGAATTGACGGAATCGACAACCTAATTTTAAAAAATTGCGTGTGGTATCTAGTAGATGTTTTAGCTTACCTCTTCAATTTCAGCCTAGAAAGTGGTGTATTTCCAGATGTTTTCAAATCAGCCCTTGTAATTCCAATTCATAAGAAAGGTGATGTGCTATTACTAAATAATTATCGACCTATTTCGTTGCTCAGTTCCTTCTCCAAACTATTTGAGAAAATAATAAAACGTAGATTGCTCGGTTATCTGGAGAAAATCAATTTTTTTAGCCGTAGTCAATTTGGTTTCTTAGCAGGAAGATCCTCTAAAGAAGCACTACTACATCACCTCAGTTATGTTTACTCGGCTTTTAACAATTCGCAAAAATCCGCTTCGTTTTTTAGACATTACAAAAGCGTTTGACACGGTGGATCACGAGGTTCTTGCAAACAAATTATTAAATATAGGTATCAGAGGTAAAGTTTTTGACTAGTTTGTTAGTTATTTCAACAATCGTAGCCAAATTGTTAAAATAAATGATAAATTTAGTGAACCTTGTTACTTAAATTGCGGCGTTCCGCAGGGATCAGTATTAGGACCTATTCTATTCTTAATCTACATAAATTCTATATTCGACATCGATCTTCTGGGGCACACCACTGCATTTGCGGACGATTTAGCATTAAGTTACACTTCAGCAAACCCTTCGGAATTACAGAACCTAGTTTGCATAGACTAAGTGAATCTTGGTAATTGGTTTTACTACCATCGCCTGGCTCTTAGTAATAAATCCAGAGTAATGTTTTTTGGTCAGGCCGCATCTCCCAATTTTAAGGTTTTGTATCATGTTCCATTTTGCTCTGGACACTCATGTTCATCGCAGTGCTTTGAAATTTCCCTCGTTAATGAGTTTAAGTACTTAGGAGTTACCATCGATTCGCAGTTGAAATGGAATTCTCATCTCACCATTGTCAGAAAAAATGTTATTACTGCGGCTTATAAATTCTACCATCTGAAGCAATTATGCCCACCGTCCACACTGCGACTTCTATATCATGCACTAGTTAAATCTATTATTATGTATGGTATATCAAGCTGGGGTGGGATTTATTTTTCCAATATAGAGGACCTATACATTTCACAAAAACGGATTATCAAATTGATTTATTGTCGGCCTTTAACAACTCCAACAATTCCCTTATTTCGAGATTTGAAATTATTACCTTTAAGATATCTCTATGTTTATAAGGTATTAAAGATGTTTTTTGTTCGGAGTTCCAGTTTCCATAGTCGTATTCATCACACGTATACTTTAAGGAATCCGAACAACTTTGCCGGTTTACGTTGTAATAATGAAAGGTTCAGAAGGTCTTACTTTTATATGGGATTGTATTGGTTTCACAAATTACCAATAGAGTTGAAATTCATTCCGATTGGCCGCAAACACTATTTTGATAAAATGATTCGACATTGGCTGATTAATATAGACAACATTGAAACCTACTTCTAATTTTTCTTTTTTGTATTGTATGCACTAAATATGAGCTGGAATTTTAATTTTATTGTATGATTATTTATTTATTCTTTTATGATAGTTTTTAATTTATTATTTTTATTTGTACACTTTTGGCAACCTAAATTTCATGATTTTTTTCTTTCTTGCTCCCCACAGGTTCTAAAAACCTATTAGGAGCTCTAACTTTATTAGAAATAGTTTATGATTTGTATTAATGTATGTAACCTGTTTTTCTAAATAAAGAGAATAATAATTATTTTTTTTGTTTTATCCTACCTCCCCCCCCCCCTTCCAAATTAGTTCTAACTCACAAAATTGAAAGCCGAATATTCCTTCCGTAGTTCATTCTGAGCAGAAATATATATAGATCAATGTGTTAAAATTTTAGAACGATTGGATAAGTAGTTTTTTCTTAATCTTGCACGCCAACTTGAAAAACGTCATTTCGAGATAACCGCGTTTAAAGTTCGTCATTTCAAGATAACCGCGTATAAAAACGACTTTGGCGCGCTTCACAATAAATAAAATAATTTTTTTTTTGAGATTTTCATGTTTATATCATTAAACTCATGTTTTTAAACGTTCATTCTAACATAATCTATCATAAAAAAAATTCGATTTTTTGAAAATTTGAAGGTGCTATGTCGCCTTAAATAAAAAAAATGCACTGCGATTTCGTTCCGAATTCGTTTTTATTTTTTTTCCTCATGCGCCTCGGTTTATGGTTCAGTTATTATTCCGGTTATCTTACCTATTTTTGTTTTTGTTTGAAGATGAATTATCAATTTGTCGGATTAGTATGATGGGAGGGGAAATCTTATTTCGTGTCGGTTCATTGTTTTGCAGGATGTCGCTTTTCACACCTGGGGCGAGATTTTGTAACATCACTTTCGAAACTATTGAAAGTGATGATCGAATCGAAAAAGGTGCTAGTAGATATTTTGTAACATTTTCGACGAGATGCGATAGTTAAATATGGAAACCCTTTTTCGAAAATGAAATGACAGTTCTTCATTCTTAATTTGTATGTCAAAAATTATTGTGCTTTTGAAACCCAATAAATTTTAATTGTTAAATTTTTATTCACGAGTAGTGTAAAAGTGTAAAATGAGTAGTGCAATAAACTTGGTATTATTGTTAAACGCCCCAAATAAATTTTTATATTGAGCGGCGCTTTTTCGTGATCGCTATAATGTATTGAATTTAAGTAATGAAAAGTAAGTTTGTCATCTGTTGTACGCATACATATTATTGCAATTCACAAAATTGAATAAATGTATGAATTTACGTTATTTTATTTCAGATTTATGCAATCCTTCAGAGTGACAAAAGATATATTCCTTTATTTATGCGACCAAATAAATTCTCGATTAAATTCTGGAAGCAGAAATACCAAAGTTCCACTAAATATAAAATTGGCAGCGGTCTTAAATTTTTACGCTACAGGATCTTATCAAAGAACTGTAGGCGACATAATGTTGCATTTGATGCACCAATCAATGTTATCTACCTCGATATCGGAAATTACAAGTGCTTTAGAAAACACAATCTGCCGTCAGCACATAATATTTCCGGATGAACAAGCCAAATCGGTATATAAAGAAAAATTTTTTGAAAAAACTAGTCATCCTGGCGTTATTGGATGTGAAGATTGCACCCACATAAAAATGATTTCCCCTGTTCAAAACGAACATATTTATGTAGATCGGCGTGGTAATCACTCGATGAATGTACAATTGGTAAGTACCCGAGCAAAGCACAGTACATCCTTCTTTATACATATTAATTTATTTTTCAGATTTGTAACTACGACCGTTTGATCCTCTCCGTGTTCGCCAGATACCCGGGATCGGCCCATGATGCCGCAATATGTTAAATGTCCAAGGACCGAATGAAATTAAGAGCGTTTTACGAGATTGGGGAGCGTAATACTTCGTTGCTGGGCGATTCTGGATACCCATTAGAGCCATACCTAATGACGCCATATCGCAACCCAAACGATGTTCAAAGAATTTATAATAATTTGCACGCTAAAGCACGAATTCCGATCGAGCGCTGCATTGGTGTACTGAAACACTCTTTTCGGTGTTTATTAGGGGAGCGGGTACTGCGATATGATCCAGTAAAGATTGTCAAAATAGTTAATGTGTGTGCGGCTTTGTACAACATTTGCTTAAAAAATAAATTGGAAATGATTGACTTGCCACGGCCTGAAGAGAACAATGAAATTGTTTATGAAACGGATTTCGAATATGAAGAGCAATCGAGATATGCCTCTGCCGTTATAATTCGAGACAACCTTCTAAATTGTTGTTAATTTGGCAATAAAACTAAAATCTTATTCAAAAATTATAAAATTATAAGTAGGTGTTTAATATATTCATAAATTTCAATAAAAATTTAAATTTAATTTTTTTTTTGTTATTCATTTTAATTGACTAGTGTGCTCAATTGCACAGAAAAAGACGTTGCACAGAAAAAGTTAGTTGTGCGCCAGTTAAATTAGTTCAACCGTCATTTTAATTTGAGGCGATCCTCAGAAACTTTCAATCGTTTGTTGGTTCTCTTAATATATATAGTTATTTGCTTCTCTTAATAAATCGAGCATGTTATTTTCAAATTGCTCTTGTTGTTTCCCTTGTTCCTTAATTTCGTCAAATATTTTTGTCAACATATTTTTCCGGCAACGTTGAGTTCTGTGGGGTGTTGTTGAGACTGTACTAGCGATCGCTTCCTCAATTTGTGCACCATCTCTAGCAACTTCGACTTCGTTGTTAATCACTTCTTCATCTGAGTTGTGACCCGCATCTCTCCCCGCAACTCCTACAACGGTTTCCATAATGCCCGCTAATTGCACTACCCGGTCCTCAAAAGGATTTAAATGTACTAACCGTGACCCTCCACCCGTTTGGTGGATATCGACATGTATCTTTCGAATTTTTTTTTTAATTTTTTTTTTCAGATCGGCACATACCTGAGATGGATAGAAACATATAGTCATTATCGTTCCGATGTTTGTTAGGGGAGAGAGTACTGCGTTATGAGTCTGTAAAAGTAGTGAAAATGGTAAATGTTGCGCAGCTATTTGCAATATCTGCTTAATTAATAAATTGGACATGATAAAATAACCGCGGCCTGACGAGACGGATGAAATAATTTGTGAAACTGACAGCAGTTCGAATTCGAGACAATTTATTATTCATTTAATTTCATTTTCTTTTAATTATCTGAAATAAATTTTTTAATAAAACCAATCTTATACTATATACTCAAAAAATTTAATTTTAATTAAATTCAAATTGGTGAAAAACTTAAATTACATATTATCATATTGAAACCGTGATAGTCGCTCCTCCTCAAGTTTGAGACACTTAGCGTTAATTTCATTTCCCTCTCGCAGTACGTTTCGCAAGGAAGTATGAAACTCTTCCATTTTTTTGTCTTGCTCTCGCAATTCTTGATATATTTTCGTCGTTATGTTCTTTCGACGTTGCTGTACTCGGTGTGTTGTGGCCGCTCTAGTGCTACCAGAAGCTTCCTCAGTTCGTTCTTGAGTTTCTGTTTGTATATTGCTGTTGGATTTCTTCACCTATTTCCTCACTGGATTAATGGTCCGGATCTATACCAGCTACTCCTACAGCGGCCTTTATTATCCCAGTTAACTAAACAACACGCTCTTCGAATGGTGATAAAAATACTGTCCTCGAGTCACCACCAGTCCGGTTAATATCGGCGTGTATTTTACGTATTTTTTTTTATTTTGTTTTTAAAATCAACCCACACCTGTTAGATAAAACAATTAATTATTAGTACAATTTTATTAACTTAATGATTTGCGTTTAATAATTATTCATTATATTTTAGACAAGAAACCTACCTTTTTCCAAGAGTCATCGTCTCGCACTGGGGGGCCTTCACCGTTTCTTGCGTGGATTGTCTTGTGGATGTGGTATTAAAATTACCGGTCACAAGCTCCCGGTGTTCCTACAAATATTTTAACATGACCTCAAATTGCTTTGTGGTGGTAATTTTTTTTTGCCTGGATTAGAAAAACAATACAAATTTTAGGTTATGTCACTTTAAAATAAAAACTCAAATTAAATTTATTAATTTATTTTTCCTTAAATAATATTTATATTTTTATTTATAAATTGGTACACAAGACATTTACCTACTCATTTTAATGTCACTTAATTAAATTTAAATTATTATTTTAGTGTATCACATTAAACTTATCACATATCACTTGAATTTTCTTGAGTGATGAAATATCGTAAATAGCGATCGTCGATGATGATACAAAATACCGACTTTTCGAAACTATCGATATTTTATCGAACTTCGAAAATTGTGATGTTACAAAATCCCACTCCTGGTTATTATTATATTTATCTCATTGTTCCTCTTTCGGTCTATGAATTCTAATATGATTTAAATTTAGTCTCAGTTGTTAACTTTACTTTTATTTTGCTCTGTTCCACGGTGTAGGCCAGGAGAACGGAAGCTTAACTTTCCCACGACCTAATACGTGAAATATAGTCGGCAAAATCACCGCGAGAGAGGCCTCTGCGTGTTTAGATGAAATCTAAGGGTTGGCTTCATGCCACCCGTAACAGCCTTCTTCACCTCCCTCCAATTGCTTTAGATGGTATATACATACCTTCGTCTTCGTGGGCTCTGTCAATGGCAGCCACCAATAAGTGTTTTATTGGTGTCTGACTATCTCACTATCATGCGCTCTATCTCTGTCATTTAAGAAGGGCTCCTTCAGACGAAAATCCGAGCCTTTCCATGTTATTTTCCGTTCTCTCCGCCAACATAATCTTGTTGCTAGAGAAGCCAATGCTGTTTTCCTGGTTTTGTAAGTTTATAAGAGGAAACCATTTACGCTTGTACTAATGTTCATATACACGGAAAAAAAACTGGTTACAACGAAGAAAAAACTGAATGTTTCAAGAAAAATGAGCACTTGATATTCAGCTAAGATAACTATTTCATAATGCAAACTTTCAATTTCTTCATTTGATGTTTCTATTTAAATATTGAAATAATATTGTTTTTATTGTTGAAAGAAATTCAATTTCTTAAAGCAAGAAAATATTATTTTGTAGAGCAAATCGCTTTTCTTAGTTTTTAATATCTATTTCTTCATTAAAGATAACAAATTCTTGTTTTAAGGTGACCGTATCTCAAAATACAATAAATTGAGGCTTGTATTAAGAAATTTTTCATACAATTATATGATCTACATTTCTTTAGTAAAGAGTCATTTTCTTATAATTAAAATGCAATTTCTGCCAGAAAACATTTTTCTTCGTAATAGAAGAACCCATTTATAAATTGTAGAGAAGGAATTGCTTAAATACTTCAAACGCCTTCCTTGGAAAAGCTTTAGAATTTCTAGATTGCAGAAAGTAACTTCTGAAAGCATTAAAAGAATTTCTTGTTTCCAGCTATTTTTCCTCTTTATTGCAGCAACATTAAATATAATTTCCAAAATAATAACAATAGAATTTTATTATATATTTTTTATTTTAATTTATCATAAGAAATATAAAAATTCGATTTAATATTAATTAGCTATGTCATACAAATTATAATAATAAATACAATAATAAAATACAAATTTAATTAAATAGAAGACATAATTAGCTTCAATATTTTTACGCTATGATTTATTAAGAAAACTTTACAACTAGTTTTTACAATATCAACAATAATGAAAAGTTTAATATTTTGATAGCTTAACTCACACACATTTTAATATGCAGCAACAAATAAACGTCGGTAGGTTTTGAAAAAATTAACATTTAAATTAACAGCTAAACATTAGTTTTTGGTTTATCGTCGTACTTGTAATTTCTGCAATAATGAATTTATTTTTATTTTTTTGCATTAAGATTACTATTTTTAAATTTATTTTTCAATTAGCCGATCTTCCGGAGCTTACATTAGTGGTTTCTATGCTTGTTGTATAAAAAGCATGCTGGCTTTTCCCTGCTCTATCCCTTTTTAAACCAAGAAAACAAAAAAATTGGCTGAGTTTTAGACCAACCCACACAAATGTGTGAGTAAAAAACCATAGTATGTAATGGCGTTGTTGATAAAAAATTTCGCTTGATTTGAAATAAAACCAACACAATTGTGTGTATAGATATAGTGTTTTTTTTCGGACGAAAATAAGTTAAAAAGAAATTCACAAATGTGTAAGTTGGTTCAAAAAACATACAAAACTAAATTTTTGACATGGTACTTTTGCCCTACCCGCACAATTGTGTTAGTAAAACACTAAAGGGCTATAATACAATTGCTGAAAATAAGACAATAATTAGCAATGATTTTTATATATAATTCATTGTTAGTTACCTTCTTTTCTCCAGGAATAAATGCTCGATATCACTAGCAATTGTGCTTAATAAATCAGCTGATACAGGGTTTTTGACCAATATATCCTTAACTGTAGATACTAGTAGATAGCGGGTCCTTCCGTCGAGCTGTAGTAGAGTTGCTGCATTAAACTGTTTAAGATTTTAAACCCTTTGGTTGAGTCGAGAAACTGTTCAAAACTGCTGATGATATTTGTCCACTTGATGGAGAAGAAAGGGCTGGTTTATGCTGTGTCCTGATCCAGTCATACAACGATAAATTTACAGAACCAGTTACTGTTGCTATTTAAATTTAGTATTTTCGTCAGCAATTTCTCTGATTAAAAAAATTTAAATAAAACTCTAAAATCATTATGCACAAATTACACACACAAAACACACAAAAGAGAGCGATAAATTGCGTTAATTTAAATTATAAATATATGTAATATATATATATATATATATATATATATATATATATATATATATATATATATATATATATATATATATAACTTACATTTAATTGCTTAGCTTCACCTTAATTATTTTTCAACACCATTTTAAAACATTTTATTTGACAATCACAAAAAAAACACGCTCTTTCAAGAGATAATAAATATTACTTATTTTATTTATATTTCTCAAATGTTTGGTCGTTTTCTTGATTTAAAAATTATAGAGTGTAGATTGAAAAATCCTTTTCTATAATTAAAAGTATTCTCTCAGCATGAGACATACATATTAAACCAAGAAATATTATGTTGAAGTTTAAAAAATTACTTTTTTGTGATAAGAAAAACTTTTCTTGAAGTAACATAGCAAATTGTATTGAAATTATTGAAATTTCTATCTTCATTAAAGAAAACTTGGAATAAGTAAAGATTCATTATTTCTTCAATCAAGATAACTTTTTTGAAATTCTAGAATTCATTAGTTTATCAGAAAGAGAAATAATTTTTTTATTATCAAGAAACGTTTTCAATTTTAATATGTTGTATTTTAATAAAATTTATGTTTTTGTTTTAAGAAAATATTAAATTTGTCGTTTTAAGAAAAGGAAAGATTAAATTAAAAGTATTTCTCTTCAAACTAAATTTTTTCTCTTATTATAAAGAATTTATAGCAACGATAAATACAAGAATAATAATTCTCAAGATGGAATTTAATGTTAAAACTTCAGTCAAGAAATAGTTCTCTTCGTAAGAAAACTATTTTTATAACTAGAAAAACTGGTATGGACATAGAAATTTGGTTTTTAAATTAAACAAAAATATTTTTTATTAAATAAAGAAAAATATTTCTTTAAGATAGTAAGCTTATTTTTTTCCGTGATAGATTGAATTCGAGAAACTAGTTTGGTTCGTGTTTCTGTTAGAAAGGAAACCACAAGAAGAACGCCAAATAATAATTAATATGAAAAGTAGTGGAAAATCTCCGCGCGACATTGGAAAATTAGTCAGCAGAAGGCATTCTTCAGTATGAAATTTTGGGTTACAGCCAGATAGTATTTTTACATCAAGGTGAGGTTATCAAGACGATGCAAGTTTGATTTCGAACTAATGAAACATTGAATTCTTTGTATTAAAAAAGTAGGTCGTCTCATTAGACTGCAGTGAATAAACTACAAAAATATTGAAAATACTTTGAACTAATCAAAGTATAATCACAATGCCTTAGCGAATTTTAATGATTCGCTACGATTGCCAACTCTTCGGTAACCTCGAATTTTGATGTATTTAACGCATACATTCGATTTCTATACTATCTGGCTATCAATCCAGAATAACCCAAAATTGCATAAAGCAATTGCATGTATGCGTTATACAATAAAATTCAAGGTTACCAAGGGGTTGGCAATTGCGTAGCGAATCATTAAAATTCGCTAAGGTATTGTGATTATACTTTGATTAGTTCAAAGGCTGCGGGCCAATAGTCGGGTACATTATTTACTATGGTAAAAATTGGATTTAGAACAGATCATTCGATCAGTTTGCCATAGAGTTTTTGAAAAATAAATGAATTTACCGAAAAATTTATTTAACATTGACTTTTACCTGACTATTGGCCCGCAGCCATAAAATTTTCAATATTTATGTAATTTGGTCACCGAAGTCTGATGAGACGACCCAATTTTTTAATACAAAGAATTCAATGTTTCATATTAGTTCGAAAACCAAACTTCCATCGTCTTGAAAAGCTCACCTTGATGTAATCATTCTATAGTGACCAAATTAATATCCAGATTCAACGTCACACAATCGGTTGAAAACGGGCAGCGAACAGTTGCGAAAAGCAACATTTAAAATCGGGACGCGCGAAAGGTTTTGGATTTGGTTAGAGAAAATCCAAAAACAAGCGCTCCAAAACTAGCTTTAGAAATGGACTCCCAAAATATTAGAAAGGTTTTATGGAAACATAGATATCATGGCCGTGTGCCACTCAAGAAGTCATTCATTTTGGATATTAATTCTAAAAAGGTGTGAATTTGCTGAAAAATAAAAAACAAATGATTTCAACTTCTGGAAGATGGTTGTTTTACGGATGAACGTAAATTCAACAATTTTCGGAGCCGATGGGAAAGGTAAAATTTGAAGAAAACCTGCTACAGCGCTGAAACTAAACCAGATCATTCCAACTATTAACCATGATGGTGGTTCAGTTATGGAATGGAATATAATATCGGCGAGTGGGGTAGGTAAACTTGTTTTTATAAATGAAAATTTGGATTGCTGGAAATACCTAGGTATTCTACAGGATAATTTGAAACCATCCGTGGAACAATTAGGGTTATCATGGTTCTTCCATCAAGGCAACGATCCTAAGCATACGGTACACACGTTGTGAAAGAAAACATTCTGAATAACGTCCCAAACTAGTTACATTCGCCACTCCAATCGCCTCACCTGAACCCCAATGAACATTTATGGGATCACCTGGAACGCCACATTAAAAAATACAGGATTATCACCAAAAAACGTTGCAAGAAACGAAGAAGTTATGAAAGTTAACATAATTTATGTAAATGATTTAAAAAAAAATCAAAGATCAAACTATAAGTGTATGATCATTTTCGTTGCATGAATTTCTATTTTGTAGTTTTGAATTTGTTAATTTGCAAAATAGTTTAATCTAATAAAAAAATGCCAGATTTCCGGATATACCTTTAGAGATGGAGCTTTTTGTTTTTTTATTGGCCCCTCCCCAGCCTGACCGGTTATCAGCACGGCAGGCTATAAATTTCGTAGTATGCTAGTAACTCGGTGGTCAGTGCGAGGAGATAACAAGAAAACTTTAAAAAGCTACTAGATACGGGCCTCACGCAAGTGCCAACCAAATTCCCCCACAGAGAGATTAACGTCAAAACGAAAAATTGATGAGACATCCTTCGAAAAATGATGACATCTCAACATTTCCGAAACATATAATATCTACTATTAATTTTAATTATTATAATTACTTAATTAATTTTTAATATGCGCTAATAATACAAATTCAAATTAAATGCCAATATCTAAATTTATAAATCTATTTGTACGATGATGTTGATTTATGTAAAACGATTACAACAACAATTCGTATTAATATGTTGATTAATATCGTGACTTGCCATTTTAATCATACATAAATAATAAGCTTTGTTCGCTCGATTATGATGTATGCAATTTAATAAATAAACTGATCGTGTTAAATATGGGATTTGTGCGATGACTTTGGAACTTGATATGTGCGCTAGAATTTAACTCAATTAGACATATATAAAAATTATGTGTTTTTAAATGGAGTTTTTTTTAAGCAGCTGCGTGCCATAAGCTACAGCAAAACAACAATTTAATTTACATAATATTTGGTTTTGTGTAGGATTTGATGTCCACTCGAAAAAACACTATATATAGTTGTGATCATTTAGATAGATAAATTGATATAACCTTAACATTCAAATTTCAACAAGAAATATTAAAACCGCAAAGTTCAATTGCAAGAGACACAATAATTTTTTAAATGTCTATAATGTATAGTTTATATGGTACAAAGTAATATTTAAATTATTTTGTGCCATTACCTCGATTAACCTCGACAGTCGTTCTATAGAGTATAATCAAAATTGATTAAACGATTTATAATACGCTAGCGATAGTTATAAATTGCAACTTTATATACGATCTACATCGTTCATATAAAACTCGATTAATATTAATAATAATGTTAGTTAGATTATGATAATTTATTAAACAATTATTTAATTTATTTCTATTACTGTTTAATTATATGTACACAAATCGGATTTAGAATAAAACTATTTTCAGTGCTGAAAAGTGTATACAGTGTGGCGCCAATGAAGGATTTTTAATTGTATTACACCGCTTCTAAAAAATGTATTGTCGATCTACAGTTGAAAGGTATACATGGTTAATTTTGTTGGAATCTAATATTAAAATGTTAGCCGTTGGCATTCTACATACTCGGATATACAAAAATGTTTTAAATTGTACATGAATTTTATTGGTATTCATGCGGTACATGGTATTAACTCGATTATTATTAACATTAAAAAGTTGCATATTTAATTTGCTAATGTTGCGAATTTTTAAATTCCCTTGAGTCATTTCGTTACAAAAACCATAGTAAAATTAATGGACTCCGTATCGAAACTTTTCTTATGACCAATCACCACATCTTAACAACTAAAATTACTTCAACATGTCTGACTGTGTTAAAAGTGTACTTTGGCTGCAACCCGATCGTCATGAAATCGTTACTAAGTATGATTTACATGCCGAGGACAAATCCAAATCGTGATTTTTTTTTTTTTTCAATTTTATTAAAGGCGGATTCAGTGTTGCGTTCTTCCGTTCCTTCCTTCCTTCTGATTTTTTTTTAAACAATTTGAGTTGATGAAAAAATTCAAAAGAAAAAAACGTTATTTTTAACAAATAAAATTGGTTTAAAAAAAATCAGAATGAAGAAAGGAACAAATGAACACAACTCTGAATGCCTCCTTAAATGTTCTTGTTTCTCATAACATAATATTTCCATTATTTTTACGTTTATTGCGGGGCTTTATTTAACATTGTTACAATCATTCGTTTTGGCTAAAATATGCGCCATTTTTTCGATAACTCGTTGCTATTTAGAAGGCAATTTCATTATACCGCTATCCCAAAACGCCTTGACCCTATTACCAAAAGGTTGAGAAAGTCAGTTTTCACAAGCCTCTTTTGAGGCTCTTTTTATATCACCAGGAGCGTTGGCATGGATAAAAAGAGAAGAAACCAGGTTTGGACTATAAGGTGGATACATAATAACCTCCTGACAATCTTCCAGAGCTTCTGGTGGGTCATCATAAACGTGCCCAAGCAACAAAATGAAACCGAGATTTGAAGAAAACCTTTTGGTAATTTTAAAACGATTATGGAACGTTGCTTTAATGATTTGTAAACTCTAAAATAATTAAAATAAATATTGTAAAGGGATGGCTTCTGCCATCCCGCAGATTTCATTTAGCACACGCAGAGAGAGGCCTCGCACGGTGATTTTGCCGGCTACAACTCAGGGAGAAGTTCTATTGGCCATAGGGTTTGAGACTGGCGTGGCTCCTTCCTTACACCGTGAACACAGAAACTTGAAAAACAAAAAAAAAAACGGAAATAATAAATAATAATAAAGCGGATGTTCCGCCGAAATTCGCCGGCCGGAACTTGAGGAACGAAAAACACAATATTTACAACTGAGTGAGGTGCCTTAGTGCGCGCATCCATTCGAATTCCAACGGCGCAAACGGAAGTTCAAAAATCGGATGCGGGCACCAAGTAACTGCAATCCACACACCGACACAAAATGAGAATTTCCCCATCATCATACCAAACCCGGAAAAATTAGCAATTCATTTTTTTTAGAAAGAAAGAAAAGGCCAATTACTTCCCACAAAAATGACGGTGTGTGGCGCTCGATTACAACCGGACCGTTGGGCGTCTTCTCGCCTTCGTTGGGCTTTGGTTCGCCTTCGTTGGGCTTTGGTTCGCCTTCGTTGGGCTTTGCTATGCCTTCGTCCCGGAATTAAATCCCGGAAAATAAAATAAATTCCACGTTAGACGCCTTCCCGCCGGTATAAAGTTTTGCCTGGTTAGGCAACCAAATGTTGGGCGTCCATACGCCTTACACGTAAAATAAGCCTTAATTGACCACCAAAAATGTTGGGCGTTGCCTCGCTGTAAACCGTACACACCAAAACTTTGACCTGGATCGGTAACCGCGTTGTCTCCCCAAATGAGTGGCCTCAACTGGCCGCCCGTATGTTGCGGGGCTTCCATCGTTATCTGTTATCTCTCTTATCTATATTAGGCTGAACCTGGGTGTAAAATCGCCGATCATGGGCGCACTAGAACCTCGTTTTAAATGGATTGGGACAATCGAGAAAACAAAATTTCATGAACGTTTCTCCTGCTTTCCATTTTTTTTAGCACAACAAAATAACAAACTTGGCACTCGTGAAAATTTTCATAAAATACAATTTTATTTCTAATTTTTTTTCTTTATATAAATTTTTTTTTTTTTAATGATCCACCAATTTATAACTATCAAAGTTTATACACCAAAAATTTTATAACTATCAAAAGTTTATATACATCAAAAACTTTTTTAATTTTCAAGAAAAAAAAAAAAACGTTACTCAAAACTCAAAACTTTTTATTTTTATTTCTAAATTACAATCAAGACTAACCAAATAAAAATCTCCCCCGCACAACGAACGCCAAAAGCTGTATAGAAGAATCTTTTTCCTTCTCTGTTTTTCATTTACATGTACATTTTCATTTACATTCAATTCGCATTGATGTAAACGAGAAACATATAAGAAAAATTATTCTCTAGAGCGCATTGCTTCGCACACACCCGATGCACATTAGTCTAGCTCTCTCATTTAACCGACGATCACGCGGCCTTAAAGGATGCTACGTGTTCATACTGAGGTGACATAGCTATCAGACACAGGACGAGATTCGCCATAGAAATAAATAATCAAGAATGCTCGTGGGCAAGGAATTTGATTGTTATGACAAAACAAGTCGCAACAATATAATGAATCCAGTTTCTTTAAAATGGTTACCAAACTAAATTTTTGCGGTCTGCAAATGCCAATATTTCAATAATTTTGAAACGTTTGCTACCCGTTTTATTGAGCCGTGTATAGTATTTTTTAGTTTTTTTCAAAACTAGCCAATTAGTTTTAAAAAAAACCGATTAAAACCATAGTTTCTAAATCGAGTTTAAAATGTATTAAATACGTTTCAGAATCGGTCTAAAAATCAGTCTGAAACTATCCCGAAGAGAGGTGGTAAAAGCTACTTTCGTGTAAAAATCGTTAAAAATAGATTTTTAAAATTTGAGCTTGCTATAGTGGGAATAAAAAAATGGTTTGTTTTAATAGTTCAATTTTAGTGGTTATGGTTATAATTTTGAGTGGTGATGAACATTTGTAATCTTTAATGATAAAGTGTAAGTATTATAATTAGTGACAATATAAAAATTTAATTTAAAAAATGCATGATGTGGTTCTGTGTGTTATTTTGATTTCATTCGAAAATTAATTTCTCAATTAAATTAATTAAAGATCCCTTTTGTTGTAAAGTGAAAGTGAGATATGAACCGAAGACCATTGCTTGATATAAGGTGATTGGGTGATTGTGTTATCTTATCTAATTCAATTGATTTGATAAAATTCGTATAAAACCCTTTTGGTATTATTATGCAAAAGTGACTGTGAAATTTGTTCATAAAATGCAAGTGTGATTTCGAATATAAATGCGAGAATGAGCGAGTTCAATGATAAACGGTTGTCCCAATGAAAATAAAAAAATTCTGGGAAGAAATGGACGAGTGTTGTAACAATCTTATGTAAATGGAAAAAATGAATAAAAAAATTAAAATAAGGCTGGTTCCGGAATTTAAAATGTTTAGTTAGTTATATAAATTTTTGCTTTTTTCAATATAAATTCGATTTCAAGGGAAAACAAAATAACGACGGGGGTGGGACATCGAAATACATGTTATGCATGTTGTCTACTTTAATTTCTTGTTGGTATTTTCATAATATAATGATATTATTTATTACGGTATTGAAGAATTTCCTAAAATCTTCCTAAATTTAAAATCATTTGATAATATTAGTGAAACTTTCAATTATTGCTTATAATAAAGCATTCAACAAAATTATTGAAAATAACAATTATAAAAATAATACAATTTATTATTAACAAGCGAGAGCTTTAGTAAAGAAGTAATAATGTTAAAAAATCATAAATAACCAACTAAAAAATAATAATAAAAAATAAACAATATCATTTTTATTCTAAAATTACTATTCAAACTAAAACAGCACCGAAGAACTGAAATAAATAGTACAATTGAATCGTTTTGCATTCATAATTTGCTTTCCTAAACCACTATAGAGTTCGAAGGCATCAATAAGCGAATATTTGTAGATTGATATTGGTCAGCTTAACCTATGCAAAAAGTTTCAAGAAAGTTGCTTGGGGCTTAGATTTTATTTTTAAGTTCCGTTATTTTTCCACAAAATATTTTTAGAAAATAATTAAGGATTCTTTATGCTAATCAACCCTGAATGTGCTACATGACGCAATAAAAATTTTAAGGGGTTTTGCAACTGCTTTTGTGGCTGTTGCCATACGGCAACACGGGGACATACGCAGAGTTTTTTTCCGTTTTCTCAAAATGTGCATATTCATTGCGGATTTAGTGTTTTTGTTTTATTGCTTCATTGTGTTCTGTTGTTTGGTAATTTTTTATTAAATTTTATTATCCGTTTTACAAATATTAAAATTATTTATGTGTTTTTCAGGAAAACTTACGTTGAAAGAGGCTTTTGATTACCTAGAAGAACTCGAAGGTTTAGAAAATAACGATACGGACGAGGTTCGTACTGTTTTTATTGAGCCTCCGCGAAATGATGGATTCATAAACGGGGAGGACGATGGCGAAGATGAGTTGTGCGGGATTCCCAATGATGTTCTCCCAGGCCAGCTAAAACCAAATTGTAAAATATTAATGAGAAATGGTCGCCGAATTACAACTTTGGACGATGAAAATGATTTCGACTTTGAATTGGACGTGAAAAATGCATCGTGTATCCCATTATTTGCAAATGTACACGAGCCTAGTGCTCCAACATCAAACGAACCAACAACTTCAACTTCAATGAACGGAAAATGAAAACTAAAACAAAAAAACCAGTAAAACGTAAACCAAAAAGAAGAATTGATGCAATTTTCACCTGGAACGTCGACGATAATGCCATCCTCATGAGTCCAATATTTCCTGAAGGGAATTATGAAGATTGCCGAAATTTTAAGTCCTATGAGCAGTTCAAAATATTTTTTGACGACGAGTTGATGCAACTTAAATCAGCCAAATATGCAGTGTTTCGCGAGAAAGGCAACCCTAAAATTACTGTAGCTGGACTACGAACATTTATTGAAATTCTTCTGATCAGTGGTTATAATTACCACACCAGTCGTTGGAATATGTGGAGCAACGATGATGATTTGCGGAACTACGAGGGTATATCAAAAAGTCTTGCAATATCATATGAAAAAAAAGAGTGAGTGAGACAACAATATATTTTTCAAAACCATTTTTTGTCGCGATGAAACTTCTAGAAGAACATTTCGATGTAAATTTTACAGTTCGTTTGTTTTTGTCAATTTAGTAACACGTGTTTTGAATTTTTCTTAAAATGGATGAAATTGAATATCGCGCCATTATTAAATTTTTCTGTAAAGATGGACGAAATGCAATTTATATATTCAACTATATATCAAAAGTTTACGGCGAATCTGCACCATCATATGCCACAGTAACAAGGTGGGTAAAATTATTCAGAAGTGGTCGGGAGTCATTAGTAGACGACAACCCCTCGGGTCGGCCAGCAGATGCTATTAGCTATGAAAACGTAATTTTGGCCGAATCTATTGTATTAGAGGACCGGCGTATTTCTATTCCAGGGTTAGCGTGGAGACTTTCCCTTTCATACGGTACCACATATACTATATTACATGACCATCTTCACATGTCGAAAGTAAGTGCGCGATGGGTTCCCCGTTTCTTGAATGCAGAACAAAAAAAAAATGCGTGTTCAAACTTCAAAGGCGATTTTAGATATGTACAAAGAAGATCCAGAAAATTTCTTGGATAACATAATAACAGGCGATGAAACATGGCTTCATCACTGGGATCCGAAATCCAAACAAGAATCGATGCAATGGATTAAACGTAGTGAACCACCACCAAAGAAATTCAAAACTCAACCGTCTGCTGGTAAGGTTTTGGCAACAATTTTTTGGGATGCTGAAGGAATTTTGATAATCTATTATATGCCACCGAAAACCACAATCACAGGCATATATTACGCAGAGGTTTTCCGAAAATTGAAAAAAGCGATCCGGGAAAAACGGCCAAGGAAAGTTAGGAAAAAAATCTTGCTTCTTCACGACAATGCACCAGTGCACAAGGTTAATATTGCTCAAGCTGCATTAAAGGACTGCGGCTTCGTGGAAATTACGCATCCACCGTACAATCTAGACTTGGCACCCAGTGACTAGTTTCTGTTTCCCAATTTGAAAAAAAAAACTAGGGGGCCGGAAATTTTCCAGTGACTATGAAGTACAGTCTGTTGTAAATTAATATTTTATGGAGCAAAAGAAATCTTATTTTTTAGAGGGTTTAGGCAAGTTAATTGATCGATATGAAAAATGTATAAACCTTAAAGGAGAAAATGTCGAAAAATAAAAATATTGCTGTCTCACTCACTCTTTTTTTTCATATGATATTGCAAGACTTTTTGATTTGCCCTCGTACCTTCACTCAGAAAAAAGATTACTACCAAATACTTAGTTAAATTAATTTGGTTGTTTTAACACAAAATTCTGAGCTAGATAAACCAAATCTCTTGTTTAAATTAGAAAGTTGGTATTTTCTTACTTGGTTACTACAAAAAGTGAGTGAAATTTGAGTTACCAGGATGTTGGTACGTAGTTTTGTTTAATTTAACCAAAAAAAAATTTGTTAGGTGAACAATATTCTTGTTATAACTAACCAAATATTTTGGTTTATCTTAATTAGTTATTTTGACCTATAAGTTTTGCCATATAAACTAAGACTTAAATTCTAGCGAATCAATAAAATTCGCTAAATCATTGTGATTATACTTTGAATGTAAGTTCAAAGTATATTCATTATTTTTGTAGTTTGGTCACTGCATTCTGATGAGACGCTCGAATTTTTTAATGTAAAGAATTCAATGTTTCATTAGTTCGAAATCAAACTTCCAACGTGTTAGTTTGGTAACCCCACCTTGATGTAATGTGTTTAACCTTAAACGTTTGCAACATTTACCGCCATTTTTGTTACAATTACTAAGAAAATTTGGTAGAATTAAACTAGTAAAATAATAATAACTAATTTATTAGTAAAATAATTTTTTCCCTTGGTTAATTTAACAAAATAGTTAGTCATTGTTACCAATTATTTTCCATTTCTATCCATTAAATTAACCATATGTTTTTGGTTATATTAACTAAGTTATAAATTAAATAAGCAGGATTTGGTTATTTTAAATTAAAATTTTATTCAACTAAGATCTTGTTCGTTTTTTAACTAAGAAATTTGGTTGATCGAAAATCACCAAGATTTTGTCAAAATAGACTCAGATTTTGGTTTCTTTTGACCCAAGTTTTTCTCTGAGTGTTCTCACTAGCAGATTCTTATTCACCATTTAGCACAATTCACTGATTTTTTAGCGTTCACTAAAATTTGTAATATAAGCAGTTATTCAATGATCCGGTTCGATGATCCGGCTTCGAAGGACCAATGTACAGTTGTAGCGTATTTAGTTTGCTTTTGGGTTCACGCTGGCTCTCTTCGCCTGTGTCACGATTCAGTTATAATGCGCCGTCCAAACTCCAAATGCAAATCACGAACCCTGTTGATATCCAAATCTCCGAACAAGTTGTAAAGCATGCCAATAAATTGCGAACACAAAATTTAATTACAGTTTTTATTTTATTCTTATAAATCACCGTGGTTATAACCGTAATTTTATTTTAACAACGCAAAAATTTTCCTTCATGATCAGTTATTTTATTATTTTTTTGCCATAAAGTTAACATTTTATTTAATTTTGTTTGAATTGATACCGTGTTGTCTTTATTAACTAATTTATAAGTACAAGTATCTGCCAACATATCGCTGATTTTATCTATATAATCTTTTTTATTAATTATAACCGTAGTATTACCTTTATCAGCTCGAGTAATCAAAATTTCGGGGTTATCAACAATAAATTTTTTAGTTTCCTTTACATTTATTAAAAATATTTTCTCCTCCGATGTTAAAATACTAATATGACGGTTACGATTTTTAAAATTTGTTAAAATATTAATCACTTCACTTCTTAAAACGTGTTTATCTAAATTTGCATCTATACTATCAATTAATGCGCCTTCAATATTCGCAATTAAATGATCATATGGAATCGATTTATCGGATATTGGTGGGCAAAATTGTTCACCTAATTTTAAAATATCGATTATATCTAAAGGAATTTCAATATTAGATAAATTTACCAACCATTTGTCATCAATATTTACATTGGACGGAACTGTACATTCATTAACTATATTTGTATCGTCTGGTAGAATATGGGTAAATGTACATTGTCATTTATATTAAAATTATTGTTATCATTAACTACATCAACATTCAATTTATTATTAAATTTTCTAATATTAATAGCCTTAATGTATTCATACCTGATTTGTATATTATTATTTAATTTGGTTATGAAGTTTCTAAAATAATATGGCGAGATCACTTCCTTTATTTGTTGAATTTTGTATGCAATTTATTTATTAAGATGGTTCATTTTTGAAAAATTTTCAGCAATTTCTTGATTAATTATACTAAAGATGAATCGGCTTTCCGATCGACGAAAAACAACTGGATTTATGTTGCTTATGTTATTTAGTTTCCGGCTATTTGGAAAAACCCGTTCTTAACGCCATCTTAATAGAAAATTTTTTCGATTTTCAGCTTTTGCCAATTTTAGTTTAATTTTGAAAAGATAATATATTTTATTATCAATTATATTTTATTTCAAATGTATATTTAGTTACATATATGGAAATCATTTTGTTGAAAAAATGCTCTATGTATGTCCCCGTGTTGCCATATGGCAACGGGGGTTTTCCCGAAACCTACAAATGAGGTGGATGCACCAAAGATATTTTCCAATGTTTTAGACCCCAGAGACATTGTATTTAGGGTTTAAATAAAAAAAATTGTTAAAAAAATTCTGGGACAATTCGGGTTAACATGACAATAAATTCGTTTAGAAATGAGTTGTTTAAGTGTTTGTCAATTATTAATTAATTGTTAAATATTATTTTTATACTGAAATATTGTAAAATAACTACATGTTTATTTGAAGCTCGTTCTATTCTTTTTTTACAAACCGCTTGTGGATACTCACTGTAGATTAAACAAATAAATAAAAAAAAATAAAAAAATACGTATAGTTTGAAATTTTTAGTTACTACCTAATAGCACGAATACCACCCACAAATTCTCAGGTTCCAATGACGAATTTTATATAAATGATAAAATTAAATACATATTTCAATGTTAAATATGAGGTACCGATTTTTATGAGTTCACGAAATACCTGCAGTTTGAATTTTGAAGAGCTACCCCTTAACACAATTTCTCAACCACAATAATGACGAATTTTATTAAAATTGCAAACATTTAATACATCAGTGTAGGATATGATGTACCGATTTACAAGCTCACAAAATAAACTTTGAATTTTCCGTTACAACCCCTTAACTTGAATTGAACCACCCTTTAAATTCTTTTAAAACTGCAAAAATTAATTATTGTTATCAGAGGTGAACATCAGTTTTTTAATATTTTATGGAATTTTGTTTCTATGCACAAATTTTTCCACTAATGTTAAGTTAAATATTCAAATTTTTTATTTCACCGAATTGTGATAACATGAATTATCAATAAAGTAAATAAATTTTTAAAAAAGGTTTTTTTTCTATTTTTTTTTTAAATAAATTTAAAAAAATCGACTGAACTAGGAATCTAACTCACACAATTGTTGTTGGGTGCTACCACAGCTAAACTTGGTAAAATTTGCAAATTAATTACTCATTAAATCCTCACAAAAATTTCAGTTTTATTTCTGCTACTTCTTAGGACTACTTAAAATGTTCTTACACAATTGTCGCACGTGATCGTGGCATCATGAAACATTTTTTTCGTTTTTGGCTTATGCGACGCTAACAATTTTCAATTACACAATTGTATAATAAGGTGCTGAAAGGGCAAAAAGCACGTGTCCGGGTGGCAATCATCATTATTACTAGATTATAATCGCAAAAATTGTTTATTAAATGTCATGTTAATTCGTCAAAACCACATGATCCCATGATGGATAACAATTTTGATTTTACCATGTTTAAGTTGCTTTCAGCACAGTTATAATTTAGTACAAGAATAAATTTAAACTCATTAACCAAATTTGCTAATTTCTATTTCCGACAATAATATAATAATTTCATAAATTCAAATACTTAGTTATGATCATTTCGTGGAAATTAATTAAATATCCATTTAGCATTTGTACATAATGTTAAATATTTGTTAAAAACATGTTCCGTGCCCGAATTTAACAATAGGTACAAAAAAACAAGTACATTTTCACATTAAATATTATTACAATACAATTAGCTATATACGAGTATGTATGAAATTACTTATTTCTGTGTTATCATACCAAGCAATGTAATTTCTTAATTTTTTTTTTATTTTTTTTTGGGGTGGAGGTAATAAAAAAGTGGCAGTCGTAAAAAAGGAATAAACTCTGTGGTAAAATGAATTCAAAAATCCAACAAATTCGAGCGAAACGTACACGAATCAATTTAATCTGTATTTTCCGGTCCAAACGAAAATATTTTTGAATAATTTTATGCGCGCAACTCACAAATATCATGCGATTCAGGCAGTCTATCAAGATGACATGGGCGAATGCATATATGAGTAGTAAATGTGTATATAGAGAAGCACTTCCTTGAATATGAAATTTTTGTAAATCCGCGTTACTATAGAGAGAGAAGCGCAAATCAAGGTCTATAAATGGTATTTTGGAAATCATGTAATATACAAAATAAAAAAAAAATATACTGAAAACACTGCTTATATATAAATATACAAACATACACACACATTAAGACAAGACAATCAACATACTGACTACCGATCCGAAAATATACACACCGAGTTTTTCAACCAGCAGAAATATTTATACATCACACACAACAGTTCAATGCACGGCCAAATTAATTTTTATTTTTAGTTTATTATATATTTTTGGTTGTTGTAAGAATATAATATACTCGCGTATATTCGAAAAAAATTGTTGTTGTAATTCCATATACATATATGTTTATGTAAACTTTTTATTATCATTATAATCAATGAAAATTTTAATTTTATTTTTTACATTTTTGGAAATTATTCAAGTGATTATAAGAGTTAATATTTAAACCGACGTTTATGATTATTTAATTGGCAGTTAACATGCGCCTTTAGTTGTCTATATTGATAATGAAATTACAAGTACTTTACTTAAGCTAGTTTTATAAATTGATTATAGAGGTGGCACAGGATCTAGCATACTGCACAATTTAACTTTACCTTGTAATGTAACTTTTCCTCAATTTTTATTTTCTCTGTCCTAATCAATTTCGTTGCCGAATCATAGATAGATTTATAATTGTTAAGCTAAAGCACGGTTACAGCGGTTTAAAAAAAATTTAAATCCTAGCTTGCATGAAATTGACAAAATAAACGTGAAGCCTGAAAACGCCTGATTGTACAACTCGTCGACGGCTTATAGAAGAAAATGGTTTAGATTCTATGGTTTGTTTCGACGCAGAATTCCTACAAAAGTATATCATACGCTTAATAAATGTTGGGCAAGCTCCATGCCAGGAACGGACGCCAGAGTTACTGCTTTCAGAGGGCTTTCCTTTCCTTAATAAGGAATTTCCTTCAAAAGACGGATCGTGAAGCCATCGCAAATCCACCAAATTTTCATGCTGTGTTTATCTGGTTTTGATGGCTTGTATTGTCTAAAACAGACTCTTTCTCAAGAGTATAATGGTTCTCTAGATCAGTGATTCTTAACAGAGGAACCGCGGCCTCCTACGGGTCCGTAAGAAGTTTGCCGGGGGGCCGCCAAAGTTTGCAAAATTTCCTTCAAAATATAATAAATAGGAAATTGATGTATATAACCGAATATCGTATTGAAAAGTGAAATAAGAAAAATAAAGTTTTTTAGTTTTTTTATTTATTCCGTATTTCTTCCTAAGTACAACTTTGTTTAGTACAGAAGAAATAAATGCAAATATGCTAACCGTAACACCAAATTGTGAAGTATGAAAGTTAAAATAGATATTGAAATAATAAAGTATTTTTTATATTTATTATCGCTATATAAAAATGACGTATGTGAAACAATAAACATCAAGAACTGCTGCACCGATTTTGATAAAAATTTGTGTTTATGTTCTATGGGTGATGAGAAGTTTAGTTTAAAATGGCCCACCGGAAGTTACAGCTTCCATAATATCATTTTCGATCGATAAGCACAAGAACTACTGCCCCGATTTTAATATATGTATTCTATTGGTTGTGAGGGGTGAGTCTGTATTTTTTGGAAGAAAACGGTCCAGCCGGAAGGGGAAGCTCGGAAACGACGATTTTGTTTTTTAACAAAATTCGGCCCGTGATTTAAGTTTTCTCTAATTATGTCTTTTTCGTGGTTTTCGGGAACGCTAATTAGGAATATGGCATCCGTTTTAAGATCCGAGAAGGAGAAATTTTGTTTGTGCGAGGTGTCATTTTTAGTGACTCCTACTAATATCTACGCCTATAATGCTGACATGGGTCTCAATTTCGGGGTTTTCGGGGTACTGCTTACATTACTGAATTGTCTTTTGCAAGTCGTGACGAAGGGAGGGGCGACTGTGTTGTTTTGGTACCTAATACTATCTACGCCGCTAATGTCGATGTGAGTGTCATTTTACGGGTTTTCGCGGTACTGATTAAGTTACCGATTTTTGTTTTTCTGAATTCGAGATGTGGGTGTCAAAGTGGGTGTCAATTTCGGAAGTACTGTATCCATTACTCACCTTTGGTTTTTCGCAAAGTGTGGTGGAGGGGGTGGTATCAATTTTGGTACTTATCTACGGTCTACGCAAATAATGCTGAAATGGATGTCATTTTCAGGGAAATAATGCTGACATGGATGTCATTTTCAACTAATTACATAGCTGACTTTTGTTTTTCGCAAGTCAAGATGGTGGATTTTGATACCTAATTATACTAATTGCGCCTATAATTTGGATATGGATGTCATTTTCGGCATGCAAATCAATTGATTGTGTTATAGAACACTCGTGTGTTATAAGTTTTTCCACAGGAGTAAGTTTAGAAAACGGTTTATATAAAATAAGTGGCATGCTTAAATTTAAGGGGTCCATCCCATGGATCAAGCGGTTCCTTCTTATAAGTCTCTACGCCATTCATCCAATCGAATTCTAATATAGCATTAGTATTTTGTATCAAAATGAACACGTTTTCGTAATATTTTCATAGGGGTTGGCCTCCTGAGCCTAAGTGCTCCAAAAAAATGTTTTCCCAAAAATGTCTGTTTGTTCCGAAAGGGTGTTTGAACCGCTCACCCTATCGTCATGAAATTTTTAACATGTGTAAGTTGCATGTACAGGATGGGGAAAGAGATTATAGGGAACTAGTGACAGGCTTGAATCCGAAAGGTCCGTTTTCTGGATGAAGGAACCCCCCTAAGTGTCTACACCATTTATCTAACCTGATCCAAATTTTTCCAAATTAATCGCCTGAAATATGTTGTTCGATTTATAATCATACAAACTATCAATTTTAAAATTAAATCTTTAAGTACAATCCAATTGAATACGATGGAAGGTGATACGATACATTTGAATACGATATTAAGACTCGTAAAACAGAGCCCATCGTCATTTAAATAAGTATTATTGTGATAACCAAGACACAATCGATGGTGTGTGTGTGTAATCGTTGCAATTGTATTCAGTATGTACCATACTTTTACGTTTAAAATAATTTGGTACCCAAGTTAAAACAGATTTTATTTTGATTAATTTTAAAAATTTATTATTCTGTTTACTAAAACAGAAAATTGATTAATTCTGGATTTTGTTATGCAGATAATTACAGCTTTTATCAGAATTTTGTAAAATTAAAGTCTTGATGGGCTCCAGGTCGCCCAAAGCATTGCTGTCGCTGTCAAATCAATTATTATTATCCAAATGACAAGCAATTGGTCGTTATATACCTCAAGTACGATATAAAAGGGCATCACGAACTTCCGCCAGTTCATACGACGGATAAAACTCTCGGATTTTTCTATCTCAGACTTTTTTCAATTTTTTCATCTTTTTTGTATTGAAAGAAGCGTGTCTGTTGTATAATTACAGTATAACTCGCTGTCAGAAACAGACAAGGAACAAAAAACCAGAGAATGGATAATTTATGCAATCAATACACGAAGTGCCTTCAAATTCAAAAGAGAAACACAAAGAATGTGCTGCGCGGTAGGAAATGTGAAATTACCAGAATTAAATTCACTAACGAAGCATTATCAACGTTGGTATCACGTGGTATAGGCCAATCGAAACATTTCTTGGTAAATATAAGAAAGTACAACGTGTTTCCAAATTTCATTGTTCGATACAACTAATATCGTGTGCAAGAATTACATGCCAACATTCAAGGAATTTGCAATGGTAAATTTATCATTACTATCACTGCCGAATGAAAATTACAAATTTGTTCAAATCTTTAAACTAGAAATTGTCGTACTTTACAAACTTTATTCGATCAACACAAATAATTAATGCGATTGGTTAGAACTGCCTTTGAACACATGCCAGCTGATGACTACAAAGCTGTAGTTAGAGCGCTTTTCTACTATAAAGTGCCAAGTGTAGTAAACACATGGAATGCTTCAACGAAAATATTTTAACGTCGCAAACACGGTAAAGCAGTTGATTGACATCCCAACTTATAGTCAACCCACACTGTAATAAACGTTCATGAACCGACACCCTTCCAAGAATAGCTTCTTGAAAACGATGCATACTACATCGATGTTTAAACGATGTATACCCACCTAATCGTGTCAAACGTGTAAAATGACGCAATCACTATCATAGCACTGATTCAATTCGAAATGACTGGGCCTAGTGATTTGCAATAAGGAAAATATTTTCATGTCATAGAATGGGCATGTTTGTTCAAACTAATCTACAGTACTTGGTTTCAGAACAACGCTTAGCGTATTTTAGAATTATGCATGTTATTACAAGCCAAAGTGACGGATTGGATTTCCTAGATGCGTGCGGTGTCACAAGCTGTACTAAGGTATGAGTGGTATGGATGCATCTGGCCTAGTATCCAATGCTACAGAACCATTTTTTTTTAATTAACGCAATTTGGTTTGGGACACAAGGCTCTCCTTACTCTTTTGCGGTTTTGCTTTATCTGTTCTTAATTTACGCCTGTCGGCCAAATCGAGGACGTATGCCAGCCTTTTCTGGTATGATGGAAGATGGATCGACCCACGAGTATTGGATACCAACACGGGATCACAGATGTGTTACATTTCACCACAGATCGTATACAGAACGATTTGGTCTAATTTTTCTATAAGGCATGAGCGTGACCATCTTAAAACCTCATAATCTGATAAATTTATAATTTTAGCGTGGCAAATTTATATGTAATTTAATTTGAAATATAGAAGTTCTATAGATATAACGGTTGCTGGGTAAAATTCGCAAAATTTAAAAGGAACGAAATTTAATTTTGTATTTAACTTTATTTTTAATAAAAATGGGGCTAGGATCGAATCATGGATGGAATAGCTTCCTATACGTTAATTTAATGTTGAAATTAAAACTCAATGAAGCCAGAGCTCAAGTTTGATTAAAAAATTGAGAACTAATTTAGAACAATTGGCCTGTTTTTTATTACATCGGAGAAATCACAGAGATAAAAGGAAAGCCTTTTCGGTTGTTTTATTTTAATCGGATCGGTACGATAAATATCTTGTGGTTTTTTTTTAATTTTCTCCGAACATTCTCAGATCGTCATTTTTCCATCTGAATTTTTTTTTTCAGATAGTTTAGAGAAAAAACATATTTGAAATATTTTGACACACAATATAGCGGACGCTATTTAAAATGGTAATTATTAAATTAATTTGTAATTATTTTTATCTCATTTTAATTAATTTAATTGTAAAATTAATAATACTCCAATTAATTATTTTTTCGTGGCTCTTACAGTGTATAGAGCTCGGTAAAAAGCCTTATCAGATAAAATATATTCAGATAAAATATATCTCGGATACAATAAAAAAAATGCCGAATATAGGCTAACAGATTGTCAAATTTAGTTTTTCTGCAAAGCACTTCCGAATTTTCAGTTCACTGTTATCAAATGAACTTCTTTCATCACTAAATTTTTTACACAAAGTAAATAATTTTGGAAGAAGCCTCATTTCCACAGATTAACTTACATAATGCAGAGCTATATACCTTTAACGGTCATGCATAGGATTTATTCTTAAATGTTAAATTGATGTTCTTAAGTTGTTTACCAGATTAAGTATATGAGGCTCTCAAACCCTAGTTGCAAACTTAATACCTAAACGCAATGAATTGGCACCAGAAAAGTACTCCATATTCGAGTCTTCGAAAATATATAGTGATGAGTTTGCCGATCAATGAAAATGTTGAAGCATAAATTTTTTAAAATTCAAATTTCAAAAAAGAAAATTTTAAAGAACAAGAAAATGCTTGATCTATCAGAAATATTAGGCATATCAGAAGTTCTGCACATCACATACTGAAAATATGCCGGTAAGAAAATGGTGCGCAAAAGGAGTCCCGCAAATGCTAATTCCATCTCGTGGAACGAAAACCAAAAACGTTGAGAACTAAAGATATTATTTTTCAAATTTTTCTGTTTTCTTTGTCAGGTCGGGTTCTTCTGGGATTGCTCGCGTATATACTATTTCATCACAGACACAGTGCTCCCATTTACATTTGAATAATATTTAAACCAAATCCTTTTTTTGCAAAAAAATTAATACAGAGAGTGGTGTTCTAAATAAAGCGTTGATGTTATTTTTCAGTATGATGTTTTCTCTCTGATTTTCTGATTTTGCACACATCGAACAAAAACAAACCATTTTTCGTATACTTCTACAGTCCAAAATAATTATATCTAGCAAACTATGCATCCGAATACGTTAATGTGACACGTATATCTAAAATTCAGTTTAGGCGTTTTTTTGTGACAGAATGTGCCAAATGGCATTAAAAATTGTATTATTAATATTTTTTGTAAATATTTATGCGGCACTTTTTGCAAACTATTAGTAAAACTATGCCGACGAAAATGCATTTTAAGTTTCGTAAATCTACTACTACTATCAAGGTAATTTTTAAGAAATTTTCACGAATAATAACCATATGTAATTGCCAAATAAAGTAAAATGCACACATACACTTAACAGAATTAAATTGGAATATTTTGTCGTACTAATTGGAAATATCTTACAAATATAGATGAAAAACAAAAACTAGCAGAAATCTCAATCCAAAAATATTAGTGTAGCTACATTCTTTTCAATTGGAAATCCTGATAGAAAGATGTTCAAATCACTGATCTGGGGGGGGGGGGGGGGGGATGTCTGAATTCTTGGTACCTGCCCTAGTGTGTTGGTAGCTGTTTCAGTATAAGCTTTGAGCTTGAGCGCTTCACAGAATGTCTTTCTTGTATTGCCATCTTTTAATCTGTCAGTGTTCGATTTTTTTCTTGATCCGTTTTACAGCGATATGCTTAATTTTGAATCGTGATATTAACAGTTGGTGGTTACTTTGAATGTCTGCACCACTCATTGCCCTGAGGGCCTATTACGATTTTTTCGACACTGTGTTTTATTCGACATTATCGAAAATGAGCGAGTATGAAATCTTTCGATAGTGTTTTTTTTTGTTGATAATATCGTTAGTACACGACTGCATTCGACGCGACGAAGGTCGTGTTTCATATTATAGAATCAAATAAAAAGTAAATAAATATAAGTTTTGGAAGTATGAGTTACAATTAAAATTTAATATTCGTGTTATTATACTAAATAAATGGTTAATTTTTAATTTTCCTAATAGGACGACAACAAATGTTGATCATTTGATCAATTCAAAATTTTTGTCACTTAAATGAAATGGATTGAGGATCAGTGTGCTTAAATTCTGATTCTGGAGGACCTCCAGGGGCCTATTATGTTTTTTTCGATATTGTTTTTTTCTCGATAATATCGAGAAATTCGATAACTTCGAAAATAGCTATTATGATTTTCTCGATTGTACTTTTTTCGATAATATCGAGAGTCAGATTATTTATGATGTAGTTTTGTTTAGCAGTCAAAGCAAACCCATCAATTTTTTCGGTTTAAAATTATTAAATGAAATTTATTTATAATTTTGTTATAATAATGGACTCGAGTATCAGAGTTTTTATAAATAAAAGTGATGATGACTCAGAAGAAGAAGAAGAAGAAGAAGAAGTAACGTTAGCTTACATTACAACAAAACGGCTACGAGATAGATAGTCCGTTAGATAATATTTTTAAATTATTAATTTTTTTTAACATAACCTCGCTTTTTTCCAACCATCCACGGGTTTTTCTGGATGACCTGCAGAATTTAAGCAGACTGATACCTCACTCCATTTCATTCAGAGACTAACATTTTGAATTGATGAACATTTGTTGTCGTCCTATTAGGAAAATTAAAAAATAATCAAATAATTAATTTAATAAAACGAATTAAATCATATTGTTTAAAGTAAATTTTAATTGTAACCTCACATCACAATAGGAAGAAAAAATCATAATAGGCACCCAGAGAGAAGCATAGATGGCTGGGAAAAAGTGAGGTTATGTTAAAAAAAATTAATTTAGATATATTATCTATCGTCACGCGTAATTCGCCGAAAAGTTTGTTCTAAATCTGTCCTAAAAAAAAAAAAAAAAAAAAAAAAATCGCTTAAGACAAACTTCACGGTTCTGTTCATTTTAGTGAAGTTTGTCCTTAATCTGTCCTAAAAAAAATAACAATAACAAAATCTGTGTACATGTGTTTGTATAACGTCTCGACAGAACGAATAATTAGTTATATAAACATATTTTTTAACAAAAATGTAAATTTTTATCAATTTTTCCGGGAATTTTCTATAAAACAGCAATATAAGTGGCTATAAAGTGAGATGCTATTAGGTCCCTGCTAATAGAAAAACACGTTTGATTTGTTCAAATTGGGGTATAGGGTGTTTAGAACAGCGTAATTGACATCGATTCTCTTTAAATCACTTGTACAGTTTTCCTAAATTTTCTTGGACAATTCTAGGAACCCAACACCAAAATGACTTATATTTTAAAAATCTTCTAGGTCACATTAAATATAAGAACACCTCAATGTAGACCAAACTGTGCTAGAGTGTTAAGGACAGCGAAGTTGGCATCTACCATCTATAAATCACTTGTAAGAATTTCAAATCATTTCAAACAACTCATTACCACAACATAAGGACGGATTCAACTGCGGGCCTTTAGTTATTTATGATGCAGAAAAATGATAAGAGGCAAATCAGTAAAAGAACTGGATTCGGAAGATGAAGAATTTTAATAAATTACCGCTTATATCTTAAAGAAGTTATTTTAACCAATTCAGAATCAATGACAAATTTTTGTCTATCCTGTTCTGAAATATTAACCACACCACAAAATGTAGTCGAATGTTTCCCCTGCCATCGAGCAATTTATGAAAAATGCTGTATTCGAATACAATTTATTAATGAAGAATGGATATTCTGTTCAAATTTAAATTATTTGTTATTTTAATTATTTTGTTATTTTTATTATTTTAATGACAAGATCCTGTTGGCAAACTAAGTATAATTTGACCTAGAAAATACTTAAAATATATGTCATTTTGGTGCTGAGTTCCTAGATTTTTCTGAGAAAACTCAGAAAAACCTCACAAATGATTTGTAGAGGATAGATGCAAACTTCGCTGTCCTAAACACACTAATCCTCCCAATTTGGTCAAAATTGAGGTGTTTTTATGTTTAATGTGACCTAGAAAATTCTTAAAATATAAGTCATTTTAGTGTAGGGTTATTAGAATTTTCTGAGAAAATTTAGGAAAACTGTACAAGTGATTTAAAGAGAATTGAAGTCAGTTACGCTGTCCTAAACACCCCCAAAAACAAACGTGTTTTTCTATTAAATAGGACCTAATAATAGCATCTAACTACAGTACAAACTCGATGAACGCAACACTTGATAATTGCAAATACTCGATACTTGCCACAATAGGAATTTCCTATTATAAAACTTTAAAACTGCACCTGAGCGACCGAGTGCCCAGATAAACATTATTCGCAAAATGTTCTGTTGCAATATCGTTAAAAAAAGAAAAAGGATTATGGTAAATACTTATATACCAAAATGGCCCTTTGCGTAGCTATTCGGTTCCACACGTAGAGATGCAAACTGAATTTCGACGCGTGGACCAAAACGTAATCAATTTAACCAAATCGACGTATAAAAAAATGTGTTAAATCATTTGCTAAAATCAAGTGAACCCTATTTTACGGCTACATCAAATTGGATTAACTTACGCGATGCGGTCACTTTTAAATTAAATCTTTGCGAAAATCTCGAGTCAGCCAAAATTGCTAAATGCTAAACACCAATAATGCAGGCAATTGACGATTTTTCTTGTTAATTGCAATTCGTAATAGAACGCCAGAAGAGAGCGCAGCAAATAATAATCCAATTTTGACTTTGCTTCAAAATATTTCACTTTACGTAGTATTTTCTGAACCTTAAGTTAACGAGAGGACAATCGAAAATGTTTTGTCCATAAAGATTAACGAGTTCAAACTAAAATAAATAAAATATGTACTAAAATTCTAAAACTCTAAAATTAAAAATTTCTATAATACTTGTATGTACTAAAATTCAAAAATTGTAAAATCTTAAAATTCAATAACTTTTAAATTCTAGAAATCTAAAAAGAATTCCAGAACTCCAAAATTCGAAAATTCGAAAATTTTAATTCTTAAATACTAAATTTCTATAATTCCAAAATTTTAAAATTGTAAATTTTTAAAATTCAAAATTTAAAATTTAAAAATTCAAAAATTTCATAATTATAAAAAAAATTTGAAATTGAAAATTCGAAAATATGTAAATTTTAAAATTCTATAATTCTATATTTCCAAAATATTAAAATCTTAAATTTTATAGTTTTCAAATTCTAGAATTCTTAAAATTCAAAATTCGAAAATTTAAAAAAGGATCAAATATTAAAATTTAAGAATACTAGAATTCCAAAATTCGAAATTTCAAAAATTCTAATTCTTAAATACTAAATTTCTATAATTTAAAAATTTTAAATTTCTAAATTTTTAAAGTTCTAAAAATCTAAAATTAAAAAATTTAAAATTTCAAAATTCAAAACTTCCAAATTTATAAAAAAATCTTAAATTCAAATTTTTTCAAAATATTAAAATTCTTAAACTTTAAAGTTCTAAAATTCTGAAATTATAAAATTCTTAAATTTTGAATTGTTAGATACATTTTGTATATGTAAGGTAAAATTTTTTATTTTGTATTTTTTGAGAATATCGACAACTTAGTTTCGAAGCAAAAAATAATATTTAATGCATTGTACATATAAACGAAAATTTCTTATTACATCACATCATCAAAGGATATTTTCTATAAATAAGTAAGTTAAAACGACATGATTGAATGAAAGATTCGATAATTGCGTCATGTTCGAAAATTGCACTCAGGCCGGTTTTTAATGTGTTGCACAAATCGATCCTTTACTCTATACACGTCACTTAGGTTACTGTTTCTTAGAAAATTCCCGGAAAAATTGATAAAAATTTACATTTTTGTTAAAAAATATTTTTACATAACTAATTATTCTTAAATTCGTTCTATCGAGACATTATACAAACACATCTACACATATTTTGTTGTTGTTGCTTTTTAGGACAGATTTAGGAAAAACTTCACCAACGTTGTCATGTAGCCGTTTTCTTATAATGTAAAAGCTGGCGTTACTTCTTCTGAGTCATCATCATTTTTATTTATAAAAATGCCGATACCCGATTCCATTATTATAACAAAATTATAAATAAATTTCATTTAATAACTTCAAACTAAAACTTTGATGGTTTTTCTTTGACAGCTTAACAAAACTACATCATAAATAATATGACTCGATATTATCGAGAAATAAAACGCTATCGAAAAATCATAATAACTATTTTCGTGGTTAGCGAATCTCTCGATATTATCGAAGAAAACACAAAAAAATCATAATAGAACCCTTTGCAAGATAGACATGAGAAACTTCTTGTTGATCATTACGTGATCAATTTGGTTCGTTCTTATGCCATCAGGTGATGTTCATGTATAATTGTGTAAATTTAATTTACTGACTCCTACGAATAGTTGGTTAGTGAAGCAGAAGTGGATTAACCGTTCTCTATTGTTATTACGCACAGAGAGTAATGCTTGTTTATCGATTTTGGTTGTCAGTTTAATGTTATTTGTTCCAATTTTCCCATCTAAATCAGCTTTCTATTCACGACCACATGATGCAAATATGTGCGTCATGCGGTTTATACAAAGAAATTTTGTTCTAAAAAAACGGCGACTCATTTTATACCGCTTTATACTATAAAGAACGTCACAAACCTCACAAAAAAAAAAATAAAACATTTATTCTACCATTAGGCTTCAATTATAGCTCATTTCGAGCAAATTTATCATCTGATTTGTAGCCACTCCAGGCTAGAGCAGTAGCTCGATCGTGGACGTGTTAATATTGTGACTTGACCCATTTAAGTTGTTTCATCTGCGTCTTTTGTTTGAATATTACTGAATATACAGCCTTGTTGTAGTTGTCGTTTTGGCGTAAATTTGGGAACGACTGAAAATTTGCATTGTGAATGTCGTTTGCGACACGATATTTTGTCGTCAATCCGCCGCCATGTTTTAGTCTATGATATTTTAGTACGAGACTCTTATGTATTCGTATACGACGTGCAATCACAAAAATGTAATAAAATTTTCTTAAAATTATGAAAAATTATGAAAAAATACATTAATCACAAAAATGTAATAAAATTTTCTTAAAATTATGAAAAAATACATTAAAAAGTCAATTAAAATAAAACAACGAATTATTTTAGCTTGTAAAAATTCTTATTTTATTTTTAGGATTATAACAAAATATAAATCTGTTTGAGAGGTTAATGGAATGGGCGCAAAAAAACTTACTATAAATTCCATGAAAACTCTTTCAACGATTTAATGTATGAAGTTCTAACCGATCTAACAACATGGGCAATTTGTGGACGAAAAGCTGCTGTAGTGTCAATGAAAAACATTGAACATCAACAAATCACTTGAAATATAGTCGCACAGTAGTCGATTATCGAAATATATTTCAGCCGGTAAATCAAAATCAGAAATTCATTCAAAATTACAACCATTTCTACTGGGTCAAGTTTTTTATTCGACCAAGAGTATTCAAATTCACGTACTGGGTAGTAATAATTTAGAATAATTACGAATTTTATGTATTTATAAATAAACGGAATTATATATTTACCAGTTGACAGAAAATAAGTTGACCATATTTATTTTGACAGATTAAAATTTATTACAATTCATAATAGATAATTTAAACGAGGAAATTCATAAAATTGCGACATGTTTCCGTTTTACTGGGACAATACCAATAAGTCGTTTTGTTTTTCTTACACAATACAAAAAAAAACTTCACAGGACGTTCAGAGTACTTAGTCATAATTTTCTTCGCTTGAGTAACGTTTCATTTCTGTTTCTAATTGTGCTAGCCTTGATGCATCTGTTAGATTTTTGATTTTCGAATCTCCGATTCGTGCTCGTGTACGATAACCGAAGGTCGATAATAGCCGGATAAATGATTGGTCCAATCTTAGCCAGCTCCGAGGGCTTATGAGCAAGATATATTAGCATGCTGGGGGAAGTTTCGTTCCATTCATTTATTCACTTTCTTCTATGATGTTCCTAAGCGGTGACCAAAATTAATACTAACCCAAGCAACGCTTACTTGACAAATGTCTCGGTCAAATGTTATCCTTAAAAATCCATAAGAAAAATCCTCACCTGTATTCTCGCTCAAAACATGATTAATTACAGTTACAGCCAATTTTAGTCTGGAAAAATCACATTATCTGAACGCCACATTTTTATTTCTCAGTTTTGTTTAATTTCGATCGTAACACAGCCAGAAACAGTTAAAGCTATCAAAAAACTCATTTACCATATAGGTTTTGTAGTAACTATGTTGCTCAAAAAATGGTCGTTAAAATCAGGAATAAAGGATTTGTTTTGAAAATGTTCATGATAGTCAGTAAATTGGGCACAGCGCATTTCTTTTAGACCATAGCTGAATTTAGCCTCGTATAGCGTTATGATAATTGATAAGGCTGTCAAAAGTACATTTCAAACCATCATATTATTTGATCTTGCTTGATAAATCGCTGTCAATCCCAAAAATAGGTAAACCACAATTTAAATTGGAAAACTGTAAGATGAAACTATTTCTTATAAACTTTTTTCTATTTTCATATTCCAGGTAAATTGTTTAATACTCGATTTATCAAAGAAATTTACCTAAATATTGCAAATTCACAGATTGCTCAACACTGTTAATAAGATTTTAACTTCCCTGTTCACACCGAAATAACCATTGCTTCTTTTTGGATATCTCTTTAAAAACTTCATTGAACTTCGACTTACTATGGGTGTTTTTTATTTTATTGTCGGAGAGATCAAAGAGAACAGAAGAAATACTTATCCGATAAATACGAGAATTTTTTTTTCTGATGTTTATCTGTCAGAACAGATAATTTTAATTTGTGTATTTTTTATTATCGGATGTCAAAGAAAAATTTCGTATAATTAAAAAATTAAATTTTTCTAAATTAATTATTAAATTGAAATGAGTGAACAAATATTTATAAAAATTGTTAGTGCGTCTTTTCGTAATCTATACGAGGACTCGAGTGTTAAAGAGGACTTGAGTGATGAATCGGGACAAAAAATTGTTAATTTTGCCGAAGAAATTGTTCCCACTTATCCGAACCAGCAGTTCAAGGAGCATTTTAGGTTAGATGTCGAAACGTTTAATATATTATGCAATAACCTTCTCGATATGGACATCAGAATTGTGCATGCCAGGCGGTTTGAGATGCCGATGGAGAAGCAACTACTTATTGTATTGCGGTTCTTTATCAGTCAGGAAACATTTAGGTATTTAATTTGTAATACACAATACAAAATAATATATTTAATTATTATTTCTCATTTAGAGAACTATTAGTAATCGATTAGGGTGCACGATATCTACAGTGTGGCAAACCATTAATAATATTTCCCATAAAATTTTGGCTTTAAATATAAAAAAGGGATTTGCAAAATGGCCAACAAATGAGGAGAAAGCTGTTACCACATTGAATTATTTAAGAAAACATCGATTTAATGGTTAATATTAAGCTTTCAGATTGTTTCTCTGATCTAATATTTTTATATTACCACGAATTATTGGAGCAATTGATGGATCTGAAATCCCATAATAGCTCCCCATAGCTTCCCGAATTCATATGTATGTCGTAAGGGGTTCCATTCCATAAAGTTCCAGGTGGTATGTGATCATCGTATGATACTTATAAGCTTTTATGTTGGAGAAGTTGGGTCTATACATGACGCAAGAGTGTTACTCTGCGCTCGAAATTTGACAGAAGTGTTCAATCCGATAAGTTACGTTAAATTAGGTATATTGAATTACTTAGGTTGTATCTCTATATTTGCAGGTGAGTGTGGTATGACAGAATCAGAGCATATTTTAGGAGATTCTGCATATTCACTGAAAACATGGCTGTTGACTCCGTATAAAAACAACGGACACTTAACAGATGCGGAAATTATTTTCAACACTGTTCATTCCAAATGTCGAGTAGTTGTTGAAAGGTCATTTGAAATATTAAAAGGGAGATTTCGTCTTTTGAAATACATCAAAACAAAATAAACTGCACTAATTCCCATGTGCATAGGAGCGTGTTGCATCCTACATAACATATGCTTATGTTTGAATGATATGATGGCCCCAGAAAATGATAACCACACTGAAATATGACGCCAGATAATCATTATGATGATTATGATGATGATGCCAATGAAGTTTCTCAAAGGACTAGAAGTCAAGCGCAAATAAAGCGTGATGAAATAACAAATTCTCTCTTTTAATATTGAAATACAATAATTTTGAAATATTAAATATTTATATTAATTCAGTCTCATGATTCATTTTTCTAACTACTTCATTTTTATTTGTACCTCTTAACCTACAAACCTCAAACACTACCGACAAGAGCCTATTACAAATCGACCTCAATAACTTCTCCACTTGGTGTGCAAAGAACAACCTTGATTTGAACGTGGGTAAATGTCAAACAATCACCTACTCTCGAAAACGCGTACAGTCCATTTCTCGCAACTATTATATTAACAGCGATGCCATTACCAGAGCCAGTTCTGTTCGTGATTTGGGAGTCATTTGCGACAGTGAATTGAATTTCAGACAACACATCGATTGTATTATCAATCAAGCCAACTCTGCTCTCGGTTTCATCAAGCGTTGATCGAAAGAATTTGATGATCCTTATGTTACGAAGGCTTTTTATTCAACATTCGTTCGTCCCCTGCTTGAGTATGCTAGCCAGGTGTGGTCGCCTTATCATGAGGTTCATATTAAGAGGATTGAAGAAGTCCAGCGAAGATTTCTTCGCTTTGCTTTACGGGGGCTACCGTGGGTGGATATGCTCAACCTGCCTCCATATCAGGATCGTCTAAAGCTAACTAAATTACAACCACTTAGTAAGCGCCGAGTTGTTGCAGACGTGGTTTTCATTCATCAAATACTAACCGGCCGTATCGATTCTCCAGTTCTGCTTGGTAAAATTAATCTAAATATAAATTCACGAGATTTAAGAACGGTACCTATGTTTAGAATAGACCCTCATCGAACTGATTACGGAAAGTATGAGCCCGTCTCTAGAATGCTGTTTGAAGCCAATCAGCACTTCCATTTCATCGATTTTAATATGACGAAACGCATGTTGAAAAAACTTTTTTATTTTTCTTGATTATAGTTTGTTGTTTTATTTAACTTATTTGTTTTTATTTGTTTCATTTTATTCTGTTTTACTTTATCTTGTTTTATCTATTTTAAATCTGCTTGTACTAAGCAGACTCGACTTCCGTTTTCCTTCCGTCTGCAATGGGTATCGTTTTGCTTAACTATTCACTTAGCTATTCATTTATAATCATATTGGATTTTTATACTTTACATATTTAGCCGTTTCAACATTCAATTTTTCAATTTCACTGGTTAAGCAACTCGATATCCTTGTTTATAATTCACTTGAATTATACTCAAAAAAATAATAATAATACAGATGGAGACTCCCCGCGCGCGTTTGGGAGGGGTTATAGGTCGTTGGGATAATTATTATTAAAATATACTCTCCCTCGTCATTTAGTGCTACCGCATTTGTTTTTATATAATGGTCGACAAACTTTTTCATTATATCATTATGCTGTTCCATTAACTGAAGTTTTTTATTTCTTTATTCCTCTAGGTTCGCTTGCTGGGTTTTCCACTTTCTATACTCCATCAACGTAGTACTTGTATATGGCGGCGTTGGTTCTGCTTCCTCCCGTGTTTCACGATTACAGCCTAGAGTGCCACTCAGATTCGACACCGTTGAGAGAGGCTGGATGACAGGATTGTCCCTTAAAATGTCATCCACTTCTTCAAAATATTGCCAGTACTTCTCATTTCGGCCAGGACTGTTGTTGTGGTGTTTCACTTGTTTATATTGTTTCACCATCGCTTTCCATTTGGATTGTATTTGCTCCGAACTGACCATAATATTTATTTCTAAAAACAGGTCACTAATTGTTAAATAAATCTTTTTTTTTAATATAATTTGCTAGGGCGAAATAGTTATCCTTTATGCAGCTCAGTAAAAACAATATATATAGTGGAGGACAGAAAATTAGGGACAACTATTTGTAACATAACTAAAACTCTATATTCAATATTTCACTTTATCCCATTGATCTGACATCTGTTTTAAAAGAATTCTAATTTGCTCTAGTACTACAAAATATAGGTTTAGGTTTCAGTAGTTGACACTTAGGCCATTTTCGGCCCATTGTGATACCACGCATTCACTATACATCATTAACCCATTCACCTATTCACCTACTCACACAACTACAGTATTACCACCTGCACATTGCAAGCTCCATGTCAACCTGTACATTGACATGGACGGTGGGACGGCGCTGAATTCTGCATTCCATCAGAGGGTCTTAGTTGTGTTTATTAACATCACCGATCGTAATCGATGATGAAAATTCGATTTGCATCTAGCCTCTGATGGGATTCGAACCCAGTACCTCCCGGTCTAAGTGCCGAAGCTTTAACCACTGCACCACTTTTCCGGTTACAAAATATAATAAAATTGTATTTTATTTTTGATATATTTCGGGAATTCCCCTAGAATGTTGGAAACGTCAAACAAAAGTGGTCAAATAATTAGGGACACGTATTTTTTCTGTATTATTTTTTTAATTTTTAATATTTAAAAACTGTAATTTCCTATTTAGTAACAAGATAATATTGTAGTTTATTAAAAATTCTCAAAAAAATAAAATATCACGTTTAACGATAATGGGCCATGGTGTGGATTGTTCACTGGATGAACGACGGATGATATTAAAATTGACAAGTCAAGGTAAATTATACCGTGAAATTGCTGCCATCATTCAATGTTCGAAGAATATGGTTGCCAATGCCATAAAAAGAAAAAAGTCGCACAATAAACGCGGTGTGAAGAGGAAAACAACGCCTCAGACGGATCTTCATATTCCAAAATAGTGAAAAAAGATCCTTTTAAGACATCTGTTGACGTTAAAATGGAACTAAATTTAGAAATAAGTATGCGCAATATTCGAACACGTCTAGCAGAGTATAATCTGCATGGCAGATCAGCTCGAAAAGTTCCACTTCTTAGCAAAAAAAATATTGTCGATAGACTCCGATTTGCCAAAGACCATATTGATTGGAATGGTGACCGCGGGATCCAAAAATGGAGAAACATACTATGGAGCGCCGAAACCAAAATTAATCTGTTTGGTTCTGATGGGAGACAGTATGTCAGGCAAAAAACCAAGAATTTCTTCCTCAGCACACAAGAAAAACGGTGAAACATGGCGGAGGAAATATTAAAGTATGGGGATGCTTCTCTTACAATGGTGTTGGACCTTTATACTGGATTAAAGAAATAATGGATCAGCACGTTCACGTAGATAATATACTTCAGAACGTCATGCACCCGTATGCTGAAGAAAACATGCCTTTAAGGTGGGTCTTAATGCAAGATAATGACCCTAAGCACACGTCTAGAAAGGCAAAACAGTATTTTGATAGCAAAAATATCAATATTTTATCTTGGCCAGCACAATCTCCCGATCTCAATCCAATTGAGCATCTATGGAAGGACCTTAAAGTTGCCGTAGCAGGCAAAAAAAACAAAAAATAAGGAAGAACTGTGAAAGCCGTTAAGGAAGCTTGAGAGTCAATACCTGTCCAACGATGTCAAAGGTTAATAGATTCTAAGCCACGACGATGCCTGGCAGTGATTAAAAATAACGAACAGCCTACCAAATACTAATATTTATATTAGAAATTGGGAATGGAATTAGTTTTATTCGCTTGTAACTCTAGTGTCCCTAATTTTGTGTCCAGCCTTTTTTTATTTTTTTGGATTTTTTAAGAAAAGTTGTTTATTTTCGAAATTATTTCTACTATCATACGAAGCATATATATATATATATATATATATATATATATATATATATATATATATATATATATATATATATATATATATATATATTAACATTATACCACTTAAAATGGTTATCTAATTCAATTTCTTACCTGAATTATTAACTGTTATCATGTTTGAATTTAATAAAAACTCGTGCTGCTGTCAAATAAGAATCTCAAATTTTTTTCAGATTCAAATTATAGGAGACTTATCCGAGCTTAAAAAAAACAAAACATAGAAATATTTTTGTCCTCGGATATTAAAAAAAACGCTACTGTTTTTTGACAGATAATTTATTTCTCCGATCGGTCAGACATAAGAAAAACACCTTATATATCACAAAAATTGTTCCCTTCAATCAAATTAGCATTGAATTCTGCAATGTGCATACTCTGATATTAATTTTCCAAATCTCCTTCAGCTAACAATCATCATTTTCTAACAAATTATTTTTTATAATAATAATGCGTTGCGCAATCGATTAATAAACTTCATTTATTACCTACAAAAAAAACGATTAGCCTTCAATAACGTAAAAACTCCAGACAAACACGATATAATATTATTTATTATACTTCTCTACCTACTTACCTTTGTACCTCCGATGCACACAAAGTAATTCCTCAAATAAACGTCATACAATGACATATCACAATATAAAATTCAAAATAATAATAATAAAGTAAAATATAAAATAATAATAATAACAATATTCCCACACACGAGGAGATTCCATACCAACCACGTGTTATTGACTCACCCAAAGTTCAAATAAATAAAAAATTATGACGATTTTTTAATTTCATTTTGCGCCACTTCATACTTCCATCTCTCTAGTACTCCCCGCCGATATTTTTAATACTCACTTTGCATATCAATTGGTTTTCTTTTTGTGTGTATAGTAAAGAAATTTATTAATCAACTACCAAAAAATAAACACACAAAATTTATGACGATCACACAACACTATATGTTCGAACAAAACTGAGAGGGAGAGTGAAAATTTTTGTACAAACAAAGAAAGAGACAACCATATATTGCGATCATATTAGCTAAATTCTCTCTGTATATAAAACCAAAATAAATCATTTCTGTATATGTATTGAAATGAGAATATTTGCGATCGCGTTTTTTTTTAATTTTCTCACTATTTTTTTCACAAACTCGTACACTAATACTGCTTCATAAAAATACTATCACACATTACCACTATTATTTTTATTTTTAGTTCAATGAACTTGATGTTTGGATTTGGAGAGTCATATGGTTGATCATTTTATTTATATACAAACACATGTAACATATTCTGTAATTACGATGATAATCGCATATCACACACAAAATACGAACGAATTAAAAAAAATTGACATATTAAATCGCGAAAATAAATAAAACAAATTATTTTTTTTAAATATATAAATTTTTGTTTTATATAAAAATTGGATTTTGTGTTTTTTTTTTTTGCATTTTAAATTATTTACATTATTAAATTATTATACAAAATATATAATTATTAGTATTTATTTATTTTTTTTTTATTTTATATTTTTTTTTTTGTAATAAATTAAATAAGAAAATGTAATATATGACTATATAATATAATAAAAAAGTAAAAAATTGGGTGGGAACATAATAAAATAAAAATAATATTAATTAACGAAAAATAACATAATAGAAATAAAAAAAAATATAATGATAATAAAAGGAAATTTTTAAATTTTATACACGGAAAATTCCACCAAAAAGATTAAATAAATTAATTAAAATCTAAAATGATTTTTTACGACAAAAAAAAACATAATTTTAACACTTTCGTCTTCTACGACAACTAGATGTTTCTTCACGACCTCGAACACGATGCCACCGAAGGATTCGAAGTTGCTTCTCCATGATTTAATTATATTATTTAATTAAAAGAAAACATTAAAATTAAGAAGAATTATATAAAATAAAATGATCAGTCGGGTGGTAAGTTAAGTGTTTTGAGTTTTTTTTTTGTGTTTAAATATTTATGTATAGGATTTTAAAGTAGAATGAGCCTGCGCATTTAGTGATATGTTTTTTACATGATGGCACGTGTTTTTAGGTTACCATTTGTTGAATGTTGTGGCGGGTGGCGATACATTCCGGTGGGATCCAAACGCTTTACGTGTTGTGACATTTTGATTAGTCTTTGATATATTTTTACCTTTTTTTTAATATATATTAGATATTTTAATAGTAGCCTGTTGGATCTAGAGCTGAACCCATTTTGAATAATATGTGTGTGATCGATGAATAATGAATGTTTTGCTTTAATACATTCCAGTTGGGTCTAGTGCTGGTCCCATTTTGATATAGTGATGTATCTTAACGTGTCGGCGAAAAAATTTGTTAATAAATTTGAACGAAGTATTATATTCAGTAGTGTCCAGTTGGATCGAGAATAGCCATTTTGAACTGATGTTATACAAAAAACAAAAACCAAAAATTTATTCTTTTATATGATAATCACAGAGACGGATGGCAGTGATGTAATTTTTATATTTTTTATGTGTTTTAAAAGAAGTCTATTCGCTTCTTTTATAGTTAGTTATTTTTGCTCAAAAGTTCATCAGCCGGCAAGAACTGTATATATTTTAGCGAACCACGACGATGATGATGATGACAGTCTCTCTTATATATTATAAAATATATTTTTAATAATGACCAGTTGGATCTAGTGCAAATTCCATTTTGATTCACTTTTTATTAAATGTTTCACAAGAGTCACAATTATTATATAAAATGCCACTGACACTTTTTAATTTACTATATTTATTTTATAATTATTATTAATTATAGAAGCACAATAATGTTTTATTTTTATACAGAAAAAAAAACTTGTTTCTAATATTGTTTTATATAAACAGATATAAATATAAGAAATCACGTTGTGAGAATTAAATTTAGTAAAACTATTATTTTTCTCTTTAATATTTTCAATGAAATACTTTGCTCTTTTATTAACAAATTAAACTTTTATTTATACAGAATAAGCGATGTTATTCAGTCGAGCGATGTCGATGTTATGAATTGGTATTCGTATTGTCGGAAGTTTAAATCCTACTGCTTAAAGCGCAGTCATACGGTTGATACAACAACTACAAACATATTTATATATATATATATTTTTGTATTTTCACTGTGCCTATATACTCATTTCACATTATCACTATTACTATATACTAGCAAAAATAAAAAAACTGAGCGTAATTCCTTCTTTCTCCGTCTCACTCTCTGTATATATATACCATAATATATAAGACACACATTTATATCTTTTGCTTAAAATTCTTATATTTTTTTTGGTAATAATTTGGAAATACACACCACACACCACATGACAGAAATTTATACCAATTTCAGATAAGATTGTCTCTCTTTTTCGTACCTTTTCTCATGATCAGTCGATCTTCATACAAAAAAATATAACAAAAGAAATAGGCCGCAATTTTAGCAAATAGAAATATTCTATTCTTATCCAAAAATAAAAAAATTAACCAAAATTTAGGGTGGGGGTGTTCTATATTCGTAAATATCTTAAGAACGTTAAAGAATTTTTCGGCAGAGCATTTTATGCGATCGAGAAATGCATTTGGTTTCGTTTGATTGGATTTTCGACGTCGTTTTACAATTTTTGTGCCTCCGCCTATTTTTTTTAATAATTTATTTTTTGTATGAAGATTTTCCCGCAACCTCATTAGAATTTTTTTTTTTTTTGTATAGATACAAAATATTTCGATTATGATCTTTTTTTATGATCATGCATGCGATCATACGTTACGTGTGTTATGACCTGGGAAACTGTATTCCACGGAATTTCGTGTTACGAGTGCGGATTATTCACACGCGCAGTTAATTTCTACAGCACGATCATCGATAAGTTTCGGAGAATAGTAAATATCTATAATAGCCGGTTACTAATCATAATAGTTGAATGGAATTTTTCACTCATTTATTATTTCACTCATATTTTTGAATTTCACTCAATTAATTTGAAGATTTATTATATATAATTAAGTTTTAGTGCATGCAGAAGAAAATTAATAAACAATGGAACTGTGAAATTAGATAATACTGATTTGCACTCGATTTGCTGATAAACAATTATTAGAAGCTGTGAGTTTGTTTTTATTATATGCGGTTGTTGCTTTCGCAAGAAAAATTTATTAAAATTAAATTTGTTGGTTTTGAAAATTTGTATGTAACATTTGAGGCAGTAAAGACATTACAAAACATTTCGATACAAGCTACAATTTTAAATTTATTAGCTAAAAACGGTATGCTTCTGTCAGGTAATTTTCTTAAGTTAAATATAAATGTCATATAACTAGAGAAGTTGCAACTAAATGTTTAAATTTTATCCGGAAGAAATTTATGTCTCAACAATGGTTCTCACCGCAATTGGATTGTTTATTAGTGAAACTATATTGTACAACTTGTATCCATCTCTGGATTCCCCTCCATGGAGCTGGCATCTATTGCGTGCGTAGTTGAGTTCGGAATTATAAGTTGATAATTGGAAGAATATATAGACAATTCGAAGAACTTGTACAACATTAATGCTGGTGAAGTTTGTCCTACATCTATCTTAAAAAGCGGCAATAACAAAATATATGTATATGTGTTTGTGTAATGTCTCCATAGAACGAATTTTACAATAAATAGTTACATAAAAATTGATCCTATCTAATAAAATAAACTTGTTTATTTTGTTAAAATTGGGGGATTAGGGTGTTTAGGACAGTGATATTGGCATCTATACTTTCTATAAATCACTTGTAAGGTTTTCCTAAGTTTTTTCGGAAAATCCTAGGAACCCAAAACGACTTATATTTTACGAATCTTCTAGGTCACATTAAATTTAAAAACACTTCAATTTTGGCCAAATTGCAAGCGAGAAGACTCTTAAAATATAAGTCATTTTGGTGTTGGGTTCCTAGGATTTTCCGAGAAAACTTAGGAAAACCTTGCAAGTGATTTATATAGAGTAAATGCCAACTTCGCTGTCCTAAGCATCTTAATCCCCCAATTATGTCGAAATTGGGATGTTTTGATATTTAATGTAAGCTGATTTATAGAGAGTAGATGTAAACCGCGCTGTCCTATGCACCTTAATCCTCCTATTCGTTCAAAATTGAAGTGTTTTTATGTTCAATGTGACCAAAGAGACTCTTAAATTTTAGGTCATTTTGGTGTTGGGTTTCTAGGATTTTGCGAGAAAACTTAGGAAAACTTTACAAGTGATTAATAGAGAGAAGATGCCAACTTCGCTGTCGTAAGCACCTTAATTCCCCAATTTTGTCAAAATAGAAGTTTTTTATGTTTAATGTGACCAAGAAGACTCCTAACTTATAGGTCATTTTGGTGTTGGTTTCCTAGTGTTTTCCGAAAAAATTTAGGAAAACTGTACAAGTGATTTAAAATGAATCGATGTCAATTATGCTGTCCTAAACACCCTATACCCCCAATATGAACAAAACAAACTTTTTTTTCTATTAGATAGAACTTAATAGAATTTCAATACATATTATACTTAGATTGCTGATTTATAGAAAACTCCCGGAAGAATTCATAAAAATTTACTTTTTTGCTAAAAAATATTTATATATAACTATTTATTCTAAAATTCGTTCTATCGAGACATTATACAAATACATCCACACATATTTTGTTGTTGTTGCTTTTAAGGACAGTTTTAGGACAAACTTCACCGATGTACAATATTATTTTGTGTAGTTTTTCTCAGGTTTTTTCCAGTACAAAATTGTCAGCTTATAATTTCCCAGTTCAAATCCTGTTTTCTAAAATGTTTTCTAAAATTTTGGACGTAAATATTAAATTATTTCAAAACAAACGCGGAAGATTTACGGATGGAAGTTTGCCCTAACTTTGAGTAATTCAATTAAAAGATTCACCATTTTTTCATTTGCTAATAGTTGTTGTACCCAGTTGCCCAATTTATGACGAAACATAAAAAACCGCCGATCGTGGGAATTCCCGTTTTTTTAATATACGTAACACGGGAAATGTATCGGCTCCGTTAAAAAATTGTAAAATCCTCCATCATACAAATGAATTGATTGTGTTATATAGATCACTTGTGTGTTATACGTGTTTCCACAGGAGTAAGTTTAGAAAAGGGTTAATATAAAATTAGTGGCATGCTTAAATTTAAAGGGTCCATCCCGAGATGGATCAAAATGAGCATGTTTTCGTAATATTTTTAAAGGTATTGGCCTCCTTGGCTCCAAAAAAATGTTTTCCTAAAAATGTCTGTTTGTTCCGAAAGGGTGTTTGAGCCACTCATCCTATCGTAATGAAATCTTTACCACGTGTAAGTTGCATGTATAGGATGGGGAAAGAGATTATATGAAATTAGTAAGAGGCTTGAATCCGAGGGGTCCGTCCTCTGGATCATGGAACCCTCCTAAGTGTCCACACCATTTATCCAACCTGATCCAAACTTGTCATAGGAAATTTATATTAAAATGAGGAAGTTTTCGTAATATTTATAAAAAGGTAGGCCCCCTGGTGTACCTGAATTGTCTGAAATGTGTTGTTTGATTTAAAAACACACCGATTTTCAAAATTAAAATGAAATCGTTAAGTACAATCCAATTGAATACGATGGAAGGCGATATACGATATATTTGAATATGATATTCCGACTCGATCAACCAAGACAAAATCGATAATGTGTGTGTAATCGTTGCAATTGTATTCAGGATGTACCATACTTTTACGTTTAAAATAATTTGGTACCCAAGTTAAAACAGATTTTATTTTGATTAATTTTACAAATTTATTATTCTGTTTACTAAAACAGAAAATTGATTAACTCTGGATTTTGTTATTCAAATAATTACAGCTTTTGTTTATCAAAATTTTGTTTACCAGTTGCCCTATTCTGGCTTTCCCTGGGAATAGGGAATTGGGAAAAACATTTTCATAGCATTTTTGTCAAAATTATATTTTTCTGGCCTACTGCGGGAATAAGTTTAGTGTACAAAATTTTAAAACAAAGTGAATTGGGAAACTTCTGTTGCACAAAATTTTTATAGGGAAAAATATTTTCCGATTTAACTTTGTTTCGAAAATATTAACACCAAACATGTTCCATTAGTAGGCCAAAAAAATACGATTTAGTCAAAAATGCTATGAAAATATTTTTCCCAATTCCCGATTCCCAAGGAAAGCCAGAATAGGGCAAAAGCAATACAAAAAATCAAAACAATATTTTGGAAATATGGAAAGCAACAGCTCAATCACCAACCGCCGACATCCAAAAAACGAAAATCTTATTTTATTTAAAAGTTGATTTTTTATTAATTTTTATATAAAATTAAAGTATTGATGGGCTCCAAGTCGCCCAAGGCATTACTGTCGCTGTCAAATCAATTAAGTTATTCAAAAGACAAGCAATTGGTCGTTATACGTTATACCTCCTCTCTCTCTCTCTCTGGCACTATACATCCCATCAAGGGATTTGGCCGCCTCAAATGAGGTTTCATAATCATATTTTCATTTCGGATAATGAGTGATTAATTCATTGATCCTGAACCAGCCGTGAAATTTTTCCTTGTCACCACCGGGAATCGAACCCGGGACCTCCGGTCGCTGGAGCAAGCATGCTAACCACTTTGCCACCGGGGCGGCAACGTTATACCTCCAGTACGATATAAAAGGGCATCACGAACTTCACTGCCAGTTCATACGACGGATAAAAATCACGGATTTTTCTATCTCAGATTTTTTTTTTTAATTTTTTCATCTTTTTTGTATTGAAAGAGGCGTGTCTGTTGTATAATTACAGTATAACTCGCTATCAGGAACAGACATGCAACGGAAAGCCAGACAATGGATAATTTATGCAATCAATAAACGAAGTGCCTTCAAATTCTAAAGAAAAACACAAGGAATGTGTTGCGCGGTAGGAAATGTGAAATTACCAGAATTACATTCACTACCCGAACCATTATCAACGTTGGTATCAGGTGGTAGGCCAATCGAAACATTTTTTGGTAAATATAAGAAAGTACAATTCGTGTTTCCAAATTTCATTGTCATGCAGCCACACAAGATGATGTATCCACATGTTACTGTATTCACACAGACTCAAATTGATGCCACGTTCAAATCGTATTCCTATATGCGCATTGTCTCTTTTATGTATTTCAAAAATCGTTTTACCGCATACACACGCACTACCGATGGTTTCTCCAACGATACGGAAAATTGATTACTCCAACCGCTTCAAAATCCCCAAAATTTTGTACTGTCCGATGGAGTTCCGGGTTCCACTCTTGATATGATTTCGAATAATTATCATTTCCGAAATAAAAACACTTGATTGCCTTTGAATCTGTTTTTAGTAGTTTTTTCTTTGGAATTTGAACCAATACCACTGACCCGAAAATCCGCATGTTAGTGACTTCTGACGTTTGTAAAGTTATCCCAGAATTATATCCCAGAAAATAAAAAAATTTCATCAGGTAACACTAACATATCAATAACCGATTTGCTGATGGGTGAAGTTAGCCCAGCCCAGAATTTTTATCAATTTTAATGAAAAAACCAAAATTATCAAATTTATTAAATTCGATTTGTTTTTCATATAATAAAAAAAATTAAAATATAACGTATTTAAAAATAAACTTTATAAAATTTTGAGTTACATAAAGTAATGGAAAATTTCAGGCAATGTAATAAAAAAATTGTTCCGTGGCAAGTTCCCGAAAATGAACTCTGGGCTGAGTTCATCAGTTCAAAAAATATTTTCTGGAATAGAATTGTGGGATAACTTCACATACGTTGATTTGTGCCTTTTTACTGAGGAATAATTCATACGGTGATTTCAATTATGCGATTTTCACGTTGCACAAAACCAATCTGCTCTAGCGAAGCACAATTCGCTGTCCTACTATACTATATATGATAAAAAACTGCGCACATTGTGTCCGTTCTCACGGTGCATTTGTATTTCCATGAATTTGACATTTGATGCAATTTCCGACTTTTGCTTCAAATAATATATATAACGAAAATGTGAAAAGTCGTCCTCGAATTCGTTTGCATTAGCCCACAAACGTTCGAATGACTAATTTTGCCTCATTCCTTTGACTTCCCTTCACTAAGTTTATAATTCCTAACACCCAACATCTACGTCCACGAAATCAATTTCATTATTTCGTAAAAATTACAGCACGTGTGCAACGTTCTAGTGTCCGAGTCGTTACATGTAATGCGTCAAGTGAAATTTTCTTGATCGCCACATTTGCGATGGTCTTTGAACATCATTTCAATCAACTTGTAGCGTCATACTCTCACTGCATAAATGTTTTCATTCTTCAGTAGTTCGCAACGTTTGTTATTCGATTGCAATCAATAGTCATGGATCGTGCATGACTTCCCGAAAAAAATTAATTCATATGAAGTTTATAGAGATACAGCACATTCCCCATGTGTCTTCTAATCAATGAATCTTTGTCGAATGCAAAAATGCGATATTCATTACCTTTTATGTTTACGTTGGACATCTTATTGATGTCACTAATGTCCCGTGTGCCGCCATTATTCCTTCCAAAAGAAAAATAACGTCACGACATATCTCAATTTTGTTCGTCTCTGAATTCCACACTAGATACAATTCCGAATGATTATCAAATGAGACGAACACACCCATGCAGTTTTTGCAGGTTTTTCTTAGAAGCTTGCAAACACCTCTGACCGAAAAATTGGCAAAAAATAAATGTTTGCTTTTTTTTCGTGCAATAATTCAAACGGTGATTTATGAGGCGCTGTGCTTATTTCCGTTCGATTGTTTGCTTCAAAAAATAACCAAATGTGGCGAAAAAACATCTTTTAAAAGCAGACAAATACATCCGACCGCCATTCGATTCCGTTTGTATTGGTCCACTAACGTCCGTGTGAATAATTTTTCCACATTTTTTTTTTGACTTCTTTCCACGAAACTTATAATTTCCTCTGCGATATTTACAGTAGATGCACTTTTCACAAGTAACATCCTTGGCCACATAATCATTTTCATTATTTTTTTAAATTCCTTCACGTGTTCGACATTCTGATGTCTCACTACAGTTCATATTATGTGGAATTAAAATTTTCGTGATCACCAAATTGGAGATGGCGTCATCGACCATCGCTAATTCCTCAACTTTGAACAACAATTGAAAGCGCCTATGAAGTTGAGCCATCAATTCATACATTTTTCCATTATTTGCCTATTCGATTGCAATCGATAACCACTATCTATAACTTTTCCATGAATCACCCGTTGAATGTAAGAATATTGATATAAACAAAGAAATAAGACTCCTTCCAACGAATTTTATCTTCGACATCACCGAAACTAGTAACACAATGTAAGCTATAGATATACGTGTCACGCTAGCGTCGATCAGATACTAACAGTTATACAATCTTATAAGTAAATTCAAGATTCTATATTTACTACAATTCCAATAAAACAGCTGTAAAATATATTCCAACCGTAAATTTTATATAGTCGAAATAACAGTTACACCTACCTTCCAACCAATATTAAATAAACCGTAATTTTATGAAATATCCCCAAAAGCACATTCGTGCGAGATAATAAATTTTATTTTAATGACCTAAATCACACATCCACACAAACCAAACTTCTTAATTCCATTAAGAGTCAAAAGAAATGGAATAAACCCAAATATAAAAATTCGTAATCTGATAAAATGACTTGCGAAAAAAAAACTCTTTCTATTTCAAATATTGTCTCCCATATATCCATATGCGAGATTCACGAAACGGTAATTATGTATTTAACCTCATTTCATTATAAGAATAATTTACTGCTTACAAGACACCGAGAACATGTATAGTATATAAAAAAATCAGTTTACTGTTATAAAGAATAAAGAACATCACACGTTAATAAAGTCCGGGTGGATGAATCAGAATTGAAATGCTGGGGATACGTTGTTATGTCTAGAGAGGAAAAAAATATTTAGGTCATCTTACTTAGGCGTATGAAAAACAATGAATTATTATTGTTAAAGTGAATTAGCAGGATTTCGCTTGAACTGTAATTCCCAACCGAGCTGTATATATTTGCATATACGCTCAATTTCAGTAAATAATAATCAATTAGAAGTTCAATGCAATCCAACTTTATATAATAATGTGTCATTGGAAAATTATTATCGCATTTAATTTATTCATTCAACCTGAACTCGTGGGCGATTTGCAAAAGTTCAATGCGGAATAGAACTATACACAATGAAACAATTGAATAAATGCGGAAATTAGCAATTTTTTCTATAGGAATGAAATAAGTTCGATTTATTGATTTGCGGCCGTGTATGTATGCGATAATAAAATTTAACTTGCATAATCTTAATGGTTCGTATACATTCGTATATTCAATTCACATAAACGGAACCGGATTTAAATATGGGTTTTTAGGTTACCGATGTAATCTGTAGATTAACAAACGTAAATACTCGCTTTTATGAGTCATACGGATTTACTTTTCTATGTAATTGCGTGCGTCTTGCGTCTACTGAATACAAATTATTAATGATTATCGGTGTGACATGCTTGATTAAATAATATTAAAGTAGTTTTATATTTAATCAAGATTAATTGTATGATAGAATCGTATATGTACTCGTACATAATAAAATAATATTAATTTTAATATAAATCTTGACAGTTACAACTAGAAAATGTAATTGAGTTGCAAATTTACTGAAACTGTTCATTAAGCAGAGAGTTGTGTCAAATGTATTCTTTAGTCGAGGTGTGCTCCTAAAGCAATGTAGCTTATGATAGCTGTTTCAAAGGACTGGCATATACATATATAACGGTCCTAGGCCATACCATCATTTTCAGGTTATAATTCACTTACAGTACAGGACTGTAGAGAGGCTAAATATTTACCGCCCTTGTTATCTTATAAATAATGTCGGTTTCTTAATTATTTAAAGTTATACGAGGAAACCATAACATCTTATGAAAAACTTGAAAACGATTCTTTTGGGTTTTCATAATATTGTATTGTGAGACATAAATAAATGTTAATAAATCACGCTGTACACTGTGTTTCACTTGAATATTAATGACGGTATTTTTGATAATACTTTGAAATTGATCTTGATGAAATTTAATATTTAAGGCAACAAAATAAAACACTTGTCAGTTGTTTTGAGAGAGAATCTATACTGAAAAAATACCGAGAGCATACATTTATATATCAGGTACCTAACTCGTCTGTCAATTAGTCTAGAGGCTAACAAATAAAACTACATTTTCTTGCAAAATTCGACTTAATTCACCAGCGTAGTTTCCTTCAAGAGTTTCCGTTCAAACGCTTCTCAAACATTTTCTGGTCTTTATGGTAGAACGATTTATAATTGACCTCAAAATTGAGGGGAAAGCAAATCTTATTTCAATTCGTGCAAATTTGTCGTCGTAGGAACTGATTTGTGACACGGTGCATTATCTTAGCGCAAAAGCATTTTTTATTTTTCATTTAAGACCATTTTTTCGTAATTTTTTTCCTTCATACGCACCAATCGTGCCATGTAATATTTGCTGTCAAAAACTAAACCAAAACCGTAACGGCCGACTTTTGCGCTTTCGTTGTACGCCGTTCTGTATGCCTTTCACCGGGTTCTGTCCACTCCGTTGATTATGACGATTTGATTTCAGAGTGTAGTGGTCGATCCATGCCTCATCCGTGTTTGTAACGGATAAACAGTTGTTTAAGATAAGCATTTTTCTTACTTGCAAGCAAAAAATGGTGCTTGATATGTAATGGTTTGGGCTGGCATGAAAAACGTTTGTTAATACAGATAAATTGCATTTTTGCAATAGTTTGGTTTCGTCGGCCATTTAGTCACGTTCAAAATTAGTTTTGGAATCCCATTATTTAGTTTCACATTTCTTTCTATGGGCGTTGTCAAAGTATTACTACATTTACTGAACGGTTTTCTTTTCATTAGTATTCTCAGGATATGTCATTCACCAATATCTTTAACAATAAAATTTTCCAAAAAATTTATTATTTTCCGATGTCTGCTTTTGTTGGTTATGCTGCTTTTATTGGACATATACTGATGTAAACAGGAACTAAGCCCCATCTTTTTTGAAGTAAATATATGCATGAATCAACTCTAAATTGGAATAGTTCAAGTTGATCAAATATTTTATCTAATTTTTTATACTTAGCAAGATCAGACCTATTGATTCTTTAAAATGATGACTAAAGTCGGCATGTAAAATTTGTAATATAATTTTATTTGTGTAATTATTATTATTATTGTTTGAGTTAAATTTAACCCCATGTATTCTGTTTACATGCGGTTATTTTAATAAAAGATTCTAAATGAATATTCACACTCACTTCAAGATTGTAATAATCTGTTTTACTAATTACAAAACCACTACTAGGGTTTAATGCAATGTGCAGTATATTCCGTGAACAATTGATCCATTTAAATTAAGATATCAAATAAATGCATTTTGAATTATACTTTTAACTATAAAACGTATATTACAGTTACAATGGAAGGATTCACTTCCTGCATGTAATAAATGTAACCTAAATTAATTTGTGGAAATATTATTATTGTTACTTGAGTTAAATTTAGGTATATATATATATATATTCTGTTTACATTTGCTCATTTTAATAAATTATACTAACTAATTATTTATATTCACTTCGGGCAGATAATAATCTGTTTTACCAAATATAAAATAACTATTAAAGTTATATGCAATGTGCAGAATATTCCGTAATTAATTGATTCATTTAAATTAAGATATCAAAAAAATGATTTTTTTATCTTAATTTTAACTATAAAATGTATATTACAGTTCCAATGGACTGATTCACTTACTGCATGTAATAAATGTAACCTAATTTTATTTTTATAAATATTATTATTATTGCTTTAATTGAATTTAGATACATGTATTCGGTTAACATGGGGTTATTTTAATAAATTTTACTAAATGCATATTAATATTCGCATGTAAAATCTGTTGTACTAATTACAAAACAACTATTAACCTTTTAACTGTTTATGTAACAAAACGAAAAATTTTCGCATAATTTCGAGTATACTCGTCATGAAGATAAAAAAATTTAAATTTAAAATAATTACATTCGTATTATTATTCAACGAATCAATTTTATTTTTTTTCCTGGATTAGGTCAAAAATAGATCATTTAAAAAATATACATATACATATTTCCGTTACTCTGGTAACTTCATTTATTTTAATTCATAATAGCTTGTATTGTCTTCGATGAAAAATAATTAAGCAGGAAGAAAACGTTTTTCGAAACAAAATTAAAGAGTTAAAGGGTTAAAGTTTTATGTAATGTGCAGTATATTACGTGAACAATTGATCCATATGATTTAAGATATCAAAAAAATGCATTTTGTATTTTAATATAAATTCCAAAAGATATATTACTGTAACAATGGAAGGATTCACTTCCTAATATAATTTTATTTTTGAAAATATTATTATTGTTGCTTGAGTTAAATTTAAGTATATATATTTTGTTTACATGGGGTTATTTTAATAAATTTTACTAAATAAATATTAATATTCACTTCGTGCATGTAATAATTTCTTTTTCTTATTACCAAATTTCTAAATTGAGATATCAAATAAATGCATTTTATATTCTAGTTTTATCTGTGAAAAAGTCATATATCTATAACAATGGACTGATTCACTTCCTGCATGTAATAATTACAATAATATTTTATTTTTGTAAATATTATTTTTATTACTTGAGTTTAATTGAAATATATGTATACTGTTAACGTAGCGGTAATTTTATAAATTTTACTAAATGAATATTAATATTCACTTCGTGCATGTAATACTCTGTTTTACTAATTACAACACAACTGTTAAAACTATATGCAATGTGCCGTACATTCCGTGCACAATTTATCCATTTAAATTAATATATCAAATAAACTCATTTTGTATTTTAATTTAAACTCCAAAACATATATGACTGTAACAATGGAAAGATTTACTTCCTGCATGTTATAATTGTATTATAATTTTATGTGTGTAAAAATTATTATTATTGCTTGAGTTAAATTTTAGTATATATATTCTGTTTACATGGGGTTATATTAATAAACTTTACTAAATAAATATTAGTATTCACTTCGTGCATGTAATATTCTGTTTTACTAATATACAAAACAACTATTACAGTTTTATGCAATGTGCAGTATACTCCGTGAACAATTGATCTATTTAAATTTAGATATCAAATAAATACATTTTGTATTTTAATATAAACTCCAAAGCATATATGATTGTAACAAAGGAAGGATTCATATCCTGTATGTAATAAATGTAGCCTACTTTTATTTTTGTAAATATTATTATTGTTTTTTTTAATTGGTTTTTAGATTGTTTAAGATTGTATTAGCTCTGTATATTAGTTTATTATAAGCACTCTCGTAAAATATAAAATATTCGTAGATCCGAAAAATTAGTTATGTAAATAGAGTATAGATGAGAAATGTGAAAGAATCGAATTTCGTACGCTATGCAGTAATTCGCTAGTAAAACAACTGCATGGTATTGTTCTATTTATAGACAATATTCCAATAAAAATTAATACAAATTCAGTTGTCGCAACCTAATGAGAAGGCTGAATTTTTCAAATCAGTAATCTCATTCGTTCGAAACTGAATGTTGTGTTTCTTACACATTTTCCATCAATAAGTCAACATTCAAAATTATTATAATTGCTTGATTTGTATTTATGTCTATATATTCTATATATAATATTAATATTCACTTCGTGCAAGTAATAATTTGTTTTACTAATTACAAAACAACTGTTAAATGTATATGCAATGTGCAGTATATATCGTGAATAATTGATTCATCTAACTTTAGATATCAAATAAATGCATTTTGTATTTTAATATAAACTCGAAAATTAATTATGCTGGAATAATGAAAGGATTTACTTCCTGCATGTAATAACTATAATATAATTTTATTTGTGTAAATATTATTATTATTGTTCGAGTTAAATTTTTGTATTAATTATCTGTTATCATGGAGTTATTTAATTAAATTTTACTAAATGAATAATAATATTCACTTCGTGCATGTAATAATTGGGTTTACTAATAAAACAACTGTTAAAAGTATATGTACAGTATATTCCGTGCACAATTGATCCATCTAACTTTAGATATCAAATAAATTCATTTTGTATTTTAATATAAACTCGAAAACAAATTATGACTGTAATAATGAAAGGATTTACTTCCTGCATGTAATAACTATAATATAATTTTATTTGTGTAAATATTATTATTATTGTTCGAGTTAAATTTTTGTATTAATTATCTGTTATCATGGAGTTATTTAATTAAATTTTACTAAATGAATAATAATATTCACTTCGTGCATGTAATAATTGGGTTTACTAATAAAACAACTGTTAAAAGTATATGTACAGTATATTCCGTGCACAATTGATCCATCTAACTTTAGATATCAAATAAATTCATTTTGTATTTTAATATAAACTCGAAAACAAATTATGACTGTAATAATGAAAGGATTTACTTCCTGCATGTAATAACTATAATATAATTTTATTTTTGTAAATATTATTATTATTGTTCGAGTTAAATTTTTGTATTAATTATCTGTTATCATGGAGTTATTTAATTAAATATTACTATATTAATAATAATATTCACTTCGTGCATGTAATAATCTGTTTTACTAATTACAAAACAACTGTTAAAAGTATATGCAATGTGCAGTATATTCCGTGAACATTTGATCCATCTAACTTTAGATATCAAATAAATGCATTTTGTATTTTAATATAAACTCGAAAAGAAATTATGACAGTAATAATGAAAGGATTTACTTCCTGCATGCAATAATTATAATATAATTTTATTTGTGTAAATATTATTGTATTATTATTGTTTGAGATAAATTTTGGTATTTATTATCTGTTATCATGATTTTATTTAAATAAATTTTACTAAATGAATATTAATATTCACTTCGTGCATGTAATAATCTGTATTACTAATTACAAAACAACTGTTAAAAGTATATTCAATGTGCAGTATATTCCGTGCACAATTGATCCATCTAACTTTTAATATCAAATAAATGCATTTTGTATTTTAATATAAACTCGAAAAGAAATTATGACAGTAATAATGAAAGGATTTACTTCCTGGATGTAATAATTATAATATAATTTTATTTTTGTAAATATTATTATTATTGTTCGAGTTAAATTTTTGTATTTATTATCTGTTATCATGGAGTTATTTAATTAAATTTTACTAAATGAATATTAATATTCACTTCGTGCATGTAATAATCTGTATTACTAATTACAAAACAACTGTTAAAAGTATATTCAATGTGCAGTATATTCCGTGCACAATTGATCCATCTAACTTTAGATATCAAATAAATGCATTTTGTATTTTAATATAAACTCGAAAAGAAATTATGACAGTAATAATGAAAGGATTTACTTCCTGCATGTAATAACTATAATATAATTTTATTTTTGTAAATATTATTATTTTTGTTCGAGTTAAATTTTTGTATTTATTATCTGTTATCATGATTTTAATTAATTAAATTTTACTAAATGAATATTAATATTCACTTCGTGAATGTAATAATCTATTTTACTATTTACAAAACAACTGTTAAAAGTATATGCAATGTGCAGTATATTCCTTGAACAATTGATCTATCTAACTTTAGATATCAAATAAATGCATTTTGTATTTTAATATAAACTCGAAAAGAAATTATGACTGTAATAATGAAAGGATTTACTTCCTGCATGTAATAACTATAATATAATTTTATTTTTATAAATATTATTATTATTGTTCGAGTTGAATTTTTGTATTTAATATCTGTTATCAAGGGGTTATTTAAATAAATTTTAATAAATGAATATTAATATTTACTTCGTGCATGTAATAATCTGTATTACTAATTACAAAAAAACTATTAAAAGTATGATGGGCGATCGATCGTCGTACGAGAAAGACGCGTTTTTGCCTTACTCTGTATAGAAAATTGAAACTTAAATTTTTTTTTCTGTTTTAAATAAATAAATAAATAATATTTTATATAAAAGTTATTAAAATTAAATATTAAATATATAATATAAAGTGTTAATAAATTGGTGTTAGTAAATTGAAACGTGAATTAACGTGAAAGTGTCTAGGTTGTTATGACGGGTTGTTTTGTTATTTGTGTGACGCACTGACGCAGCAATGGTGAACGCATCACAAGCTAAGTGCTTTTGTGTTTCATATTTTTATTTATACTTTGTTTAGTTTATATTTGGTTAATTTTTATTTTTTTGTAAAAAATTTATATAAATTTTAATTTTATTATGTAAATATTTTTTAATATACGCATTTGTGATATGTCGTATGGTTTACGATTGTGTGTGTATGGATATATGTACGTACATTCACGTAGTTTAGTTTAGACAAATAAGACAAAAAGGATGAAAATAAAAATACTCTTCTGTTGCTTGTCATTCATTTTCCGTTCATTTTTAAATGAATTTTTTATGTTAATTTCTCTTCGCTCTTGAATTGTAAATGAATTTTCACAAATGTTATGCAGTAGAAAACGAATAGTATCTAATGAGCGAATAATGAGAAACTAAAAAGGTTGATCTTGTTTTTTGTGTTAGCGAACGGGATCTACTGCTCTTTTGGTTTTACTTTTCTATTCTAATAAGAAAGCGAAAATTCATTGTAGTATTGATTGGATAAAATGTGTTGTTGCCTGTATTGAACGATCGAATAGAGAATACATATCATTTCTTTCTACTTTATTCTTGATAAGTGAATAGTAAAACAAAATATATTTTTTGTTCTTTTACATATTTCTTGTTGATCAGTTTTACAAATAATGCATTAATTCCGTGGAAAGATTTGCTGACAGCAATTTTTTACTGATAATACGCAAAATAAAAACTTTAAAATTTCATAAGAGTGACAAAGAACAGATATATTTTTTATTTCATTTTATAGTAAAATTTTATATTTACATATATGTATGTATATGTGTATATGTGTGTGTATATGTGTACATATATAAATATTCATGACTTTTTGTAGATTGATTTAAAGGGATGAGACCTCATATGTGTTACGGCATGGCAAAGGTAAAATGGTTTTTAATTTTTTATTTCCATTTGTAATGACAATTAAATCTTTGATGTGATATCCTTCGGCCTTTTAATGTTGACTGTTTTTTTAAAATTGCTTACTGCTGGCACTATTTTATCTAAAAGAATTTCTGGCTCAATAATATTTCTCGAAACAGGTTCGTCTTTGCATGGGAATGATATATATGAATATCGATTGATTTGAATTCTAAATCCTAATCAACGACCTGCTCATGTACCAATTGTGTAAAAAGCCTTCCGCGTGGTTCTATCTTCCGTTCGTGTCATCACCTCACATAAATCATGATCGTTTTGTTTGATTGAGACAATATACTGCAGAAGATGCATAAAATCATTTTTGGGCTTAATTGGAATTCTAGCAAATCGCAATTCTAGCAATTAGCATTAATTTGGGAGAGGCTTAGTTCGGCTGGGTCATCTGTCAACTGGCTGTTTTGACGTGTAAATGGAGAAATAGGAAAATTCCTTGGCCGATTATTTTCGGATTTATTTTGTTGAAAAATCCAGTACTTCACCCGGGATTTATGTTGAAATCCCGGTTCAGCTCAACATATCAGATTCGAACATGATTAGTTAAGACATTGCTTAGCACGGCCGAACTCCAGAACTTCTCTAAAATCCATTTTTACATTCACATTTAATTCTGCTTACCTGATTTGACAATAATTGGTCGGGGTATGGCCAAGTTCCATTCAGAATTATCGAATTTTAGAACTTTATCAAAATCAAAAGACACATTAAAATCCCAATACAAGTTGATCCTAATTTATTAGAATCGTAGCCCAGCTCTACAATCTGAACTGGAAAATTTCGGTTGGAAACGGCATGTTTCATTCATTATAGCTGAATCCGAAAATTTTGTCAAATTCGGCTTTGCACCCGAATTTGATCATCATTTGTTTTGAGTTTGCTTAGTTCCATTGAACATGCTACAGTGCCAATCCAATTCTGCGTACCATATTTAACAGTTATTGGTTGAGGAATAGTAAAGTTCCATTGAGCATGATATAAATATCCTGTGCAGGTGCACTATAATTATACTTTGCAATTAATGGAATATTCTCTTCTTTGGTGAACAAAACTAATAAAATATTTGAAATTTTTGAATTAAATTAAAATTGTTTGAAATATCCTATCAGGTAGTTAATCTGGTATTGAATAACATTGATATTTTTCCGGGAACCATTGCCTTTGGGACGCCTTACATATAAGGTTGTTTTTTTTTTTTTTCGATTTAAGGGAAAAATACTAATGAATTTTAGACTAAGTTTGATATAATTTAAATAATTATGGATACAGGAAATCCTATTGTAAGTCGTGGAATTGCAGGAGGATTAAATTAATAAATGTTTATATTATTTAGGAAGCCGGAAAATATTAATTTAGAATTAAATTTCAGGAAATCTACAGACGTGAAATAATATTTCTTTGAAATATTAATTGTTGACTGTGTAGATTAGAATGGTGTTGTCATTGCATTAATAACTATCGACTTTATTTAACGGTCTGCAACTGGGTCGATTTAATCAATTAAATTTTGCATTAATTTACAATTACATTTCAGGAAATTTCCAGATGTACGTGAAATAATACAAATTTTTTCTCAGGTTGCTGATTTAGAGAAGCAATTGTTGAAGACCAATACCATCGTTATCCATTAAACCTATTAAACCTTTATCCTTCCTTAGTAGATTAGTATTGTGCTGTCTTTGTGTTACTAACTATCGGCTATACCTAGGTGTCTGTAACCGGGCCGATTCTGTCCCACTTAACTAACCTATCCAATCCTTCGGTTTTGTTATATGTAAGAAAGAGTGTACGGTGGGCCCAGCGTCACCCGGGAGCTCCTGTGTAAGAACTTGGTCGTGCATTCAGAATCAATCAATCAATCAATCAACAAAACAACTGTTAAAAGTATATGCAATGTGCAGTATATTCCGTTAACATTTGATCCATCTAACTTTTAATATCAAATAAATGCATTTTGTATTTTAATATAAACTCGAAAAGAAATTATGACTGTAATAATGAAAGGATTTACTTCCTGCATGTTATAATTATAATATAATTTTATTTTTATAAATATTATTATTATTGTTCGAGTTAAATTTTTGTATTTATTATCTGTTATCATGATTTTAATTAATTAAATTTTTCTAAATGAATATTAATATTCACTTCGTGCATGTAATAATCTATTTTACTATTTACAAAACAACTGTTAAAAGTATATGCAATGTGCAGTATATTCTTTGAACAATTGATACATCTAACTTTAGATATCAAATAAATGCATTTTGTATTTTAATATAAACTCGAAAAGAAATTATGACAGTAATAATGAAAGGATTTACTTCCTGCATGTAATAACTATAATATAATTTTATTTTTGTAAATATTATTATTTTTGTTCGAGTTAAATTTTTGTATTTATTATCTGTTATCATGATTTTAATTAATTAAATTTTACTAAATGAATATTAATATTCACTTCGTGAATGTAATAATCTATTTTACTATTTACAAAACAACTGTTAAAAGTATATGCAATGTGCAGTATATTCCTTGAACAATTGATCTATCTAACTTTAGATATCAAATAAATGCATTTTGTATTTTAATATAAACTTGAAAAGAAATTATGACTGTAATAATGAAAGGATTTACTTCCTGCATGTAATAACTATAATAAAATTGTATTTGTGTAAATATTATTATTATTGTTCGAGTTAAATTTTTGTATTTATTATCTGTTATCAAGGGGTTATTTAATTAAATTTTACTAAATGAATATTAGTATTTACTTCGTGCATGTAATAATCTGTATTACTAATTACAAAAAAACTCCATATAACTTTAGATATCAAATAAATGCATTTTGTATTTTAATATTAACTCGAAAAGAAATTATGACTGTAATAATGAAAAGATTTACTTCCTGCATGTAATAATTATAATATAATTTTATTTTTGTAAATATTATTATTATTGTTCGAGTTAAATTTTTGTATTTATAATCTGTTATCATGATTTTATTTAATTAAATTTTACTAAATGAATATTAATATTCACTTCGTGCATGTAACAACCTGTATTACTGATTACAAAACAACTGTTAAAAGTATATGCAATGTGCAGTATATTCCGTGCACAATTGATCCATCTAACTTTAGATATCAAATAAATGCATTTTGTATTTTAATATAAACTCGAAAAGAAATTGTGACTGTAATAATGAAAGGATTTACTTCCAGCATGTTATAATTATAATATAATTTTATTTTTGTAAATATTATTATTATTGTTTGAGTTAAATTTTTGTATTTATTATCTGTTATCATGATTTTAATTAATTAAATTTTACTAAATAAATATTAATATTCACTTCGTGCATGTAATAATCTGTATTACTAATTACAAAACAACTGTTAAAAGTATCTGCAATGTGCAGTATATTCCGTGCACAATTGATCCATCTGACTTTAGATATCAAATAAATGCATTTTGTATTTTAATATAAACTCGAAAAGAAATTATGACTGTAATAATGAAAGGATTTACTTCCTGCATGTAATAACTATAATATAATTTTATTTTTGTAAATATTACTATATTATTATTGTTCGAGTTAAATTTTTGTATTTATTATCTGTTATCATGATTTTAATTAATTAAATTTTACTAAATGAATATTAATATTCACTTCGTGCATGTAATAATCTATTTTACTATTTACAAAACAACTGTTAAAAGTATATGCAATGTGCAGTATATTCCTTGAACAATTGATCTATCTAACTTTAGATATCAAATAAATGCATTTTGTATTTTAATATAAACTTGAAAAGAAATTATGACTGTAATAATGAAAGGATTTACTTCCTGCATGTAATAACTATAATAAAATTGTATTTGTGTAAATATTATTATTATTGTTCGAGTTAAATTTTTGTATTTATAATCTGTTATCAAGGGGTTATTTAATTAAATTTTATAAATGAATATTAGTATTTACTTCGTGCATGTAATAATCTGTATTACTAATTACAAAACAACTCCATATAACTTTAGATATCAAATAAATGCATTTTGTATTTTAATATAAACTTGAAAAGAAATTATGACTGTAATAATGAAAGGATTTACTTCCTGCATGTAATAACTATAATAAAATTGTATTTGTGTAAATATTATTATTATTGTTCGAGTTAAATTTTTGTATTTATTATCTGTTATCATGATTTGATTTAATTATATTTTACTAAATGAATATTAATATTCACTTCGTGCATATAATAATCTGTTTTACTAATTACAAAACAACTGTTAAAATTATATGCAATGTGCAGTATATTCCGTGCACAATTGATCCATCTGACTTTAGATATCAAATAAATGCATTTTGTATTTTAATATAAACTCGAAAAGAAATTATGACTGTAATAATGAAAGGATTTACTTCCTGCATGTAATAATTATAATATAATTTTATTTTTGTAAATAGTATTGTATTATTATTGTTCCAGTTAAATTTTTGTATTTATTATCTGTTATCATGATTTTAATTAATTAAATTTTACTAAATAAATATTAATATTCACTTCGTGCATGTAATAATCTATTTTACTATTTACAAAACAACTGTTAAAAGTATATGCAATGTGCAGTATATTCCGTGCACAATTGATCCATCTAACTTTAGATATCAAATAAATGCATTTTGTATTTTAATATAAACTCGAAAAGAAATTATGACAGTAATAATGAAAGAATTTACTTCCTGCATGTAAGAACTATAATATAATTTTATTTGTGTAAATATTATTATTATTGTTCGAGTTAAATTTTTGTATTTATTATCTGTTATCAAGGGGTTATTTAATTAAATTTTACTAAATGAATATTAGTATTTACTTCGTGCATGTAATATTCTGTATTACTTATTACAAAACAACTCCATATAACTTTAGATATCAAATAAATGCATTTTGTATTTTAATATTAACTCGAAAAAAAATTATGACTGTAATAATGAAAAGATTTACTTCCTGCATGTAATAATTATAATATAATTTTATTTTTGTAAATATTATTATTATTGTTCGAGTTAAATTTTTGTATTTATAATCTGTTATCATGATTTTATTTAATTAAATTTTACTAAATGAATATTAATATTCACTTTGAGCATGTAACAACCTGTATTACTGTTTACAAAACAACTGTTAAAAGTATATGCAATGTGCAGTATATTCCGTGCACAATTGATCCATTTAACTTTAGATATCAAATAAATGCATTTTGTATTTTAATATAAACTCGAAAATAAATTAAGACTGTAATAATGAAAGGATTTACTTCCTGCATGTTATAATTATAATATAATTTTATTTGTGTAAATATTATTATTATTGTTCCAGTTAAATTTTTGTATTTATTATCTGTTATCATGATTTTAATTATATAAATTTTACCAAATGAATATTAATATTCACTTCGTGCATGTAATAATCTGTATTACTAATTACAAAACAACTGTTAAACGTATATGCAATGTGCAGTATATTCCGTGCACAATTGATCCATCTAACTTTAGATATCAAATAAATGCATTTTGTATTTTAATATAAACTCGAAAAGAAATTATGACTGTAATAATGAAAGGATTTACTTCCTGCATGTAATAATTATAATATAATTTTATTTGTGTAAATATTATTATTATTGTTCCAGTTAAATTTTTGTATTTATTATCTGTTATCATGATTTGATTTAATTAAATTTTACTAAATGAATATTAATATTTACTTCGTGCATGTAATAATCTGTATTACTAATTACAAAACAACTGTTAAAAGTATATGCAATGTGCAGTATCTTCTGTGAACAATTGATCCATCTAACTTTAGATATCAAATAAATGCATTTTGTATTTTAATATAAACTCGAAAAGAAATTATGACTGTAATAATGAAAGGATCTACTTCCTGCATGTTATAATTATAATATAATTTTATTTTTATAAATATTATTATTATTATTCGAGTTAAATTTTTGTATTTATTATCTGTTATCATGATTTGATTTAATTAAATTTTACTAAATGAATATTAATATTCACTTCGTGCATGTAACAACCTGTATTACAAATTACAAATCAACTGTTAAAATTATATGCAATGTGCAGTATATTCCGAGCACAATTGATCCATCTAACTTTAGATATCAAATAAATGCATTTTGTATTTTAATATAAACCCGAAAAGAAATTATGACTGTAATAATGAAAGGATTTACTTCCCGCATGTAATAATTATAATACAATTTTATTTTTGTAAATATTATGATTATTGTTCGAGTTAAATTTTTGTAATAATTATCTGTTATCATGGAGTTATTTAATTAAATTTTACTAAATGAATAATAATATTCACTTCGTGCATGTAATTGTTTGTTTTACTAATTACAAAACAACTGTTAAAAGTATATGCAATGTACAGTATATTCCGTGAACATTTGATACATGTAACTTTAGATATCAAATTAATGCATTTTGTATTTTAATATAAACTCGAAAAGAAATTATGACTGTAATAATGAAAGGATTTACTTCCTGCATGTAATAATTATAATATAATTTTGTTTTTGTAAATATTATTATTATTGTTCGAGTTAAATTTTTGTATTTATTATCTGTTATCATGATTTTATTTAATTAAATTTTACTAAATGAATATTAATATTCACTTCGTGCATGTAATAATCTGTATTACTAATTACAAAACAACTGTTAAAATTATATGCAATGTGCAGTATATTCCGTGCACAATTGATCTATTTAAATTTAGATATAAAATAATTAAATTTTGTATTTTAATTTTAACTATAAAAACATATATGACTGTAGCAATTGAAGGATTCACTTCCTGCATGTAATAAATATAATATAATTGTATTCGTGTAAATATTATTATTATTGTTTGAGTTAAACTTAAGAATATATATTCTGTTTTAATAAATTTTATTAAATGAATATTAATCGTGTATGTATTAATCAGTTTTACTAATTTACAAAACATCTATTCAAGTTTTATGCAATGTGCAGTATTTCCCGCGATCAAGCTCTAGGTGGCCCTTTATTCCGCCAGCCAACTTTATGTTTCTGATTTGTTCGTATTCCTTGGTGCTCTGGTCAATCTGAATGAAATATAAGTTTATTCAACCCGTATGGACGGGCTTTTACAACTAATGTGGTGTGGCTCTGTTTTGTCAGCTATTTATTTTGGTAATTATATTCTTGATGTGCCATTGTTCTAAGCAAGCGAATATGCTAAAACTTCTTTGTGAGAAAGTTTAAATTGTTTGAAAGGTCAAACCTTGTGTGTTTCTTTGCGGTTCCTCTTAGGTATGATCTTGTTTTCTCCTAAAACTAAAGCTCTTGTGTTTCCAGTGCAGATCAGCGGTATATTGTGGTAGTTTTTTACTTGAAAATATATTGCTTACGCCTATTTGTACGTTTGCAAATTATTGTGATACTTTAGTTGGGAAAAATATAAGCTCCTCTAGTTTTCAACCACAAGATAATTTGAATAAAAGAGTACTTTGAATATTTGTAGTTAATAAAATAGTTCACTAAAAGTTTTAAACTTTAAACATAATAGGACTAAAAATCAGAAATAACGATTAACTCTCTCTCCTCTAACGAGGATTTGTTAAGCAATAAACCAATATTTCACAATAGTCTGGAGTTCAATATTTTGCAGATCCTGATGTTTATTTAGTCATTTCTAACAAATAGCGCGGGTTTAGCTACCAACAAATTTTGTATGGGAGTACCGTCACAAAATTCACAACGTCAATCAATCTATCTTATTTTTTGCAAAGTACCGACAAATTCAATATAGTGGTTGACAAAATCTTCCGCATTCTTACGTGCAGTAAAATTTTATATAACAAGAAAAACAACTTAATGCTGATCGAGCGAAAGAGATGAATTGAAGAATAATAATAAGAAAAAAATAGCCATTTTGGAATTGGACAAGTAATAGCAAACTTCTCATAAATCAACTCGGTTAATTTGGCGTAGTGAAGCTCTAACTAGGTAATTCAAGTTGATATTAATATTCACTAGTTTTTTTTTCTCTTACCTAAATGACTATTAGAACAGTTACATACATTGTATGTAACTTGTTATATTCTTGTAATAAATTTGTATTACGATGTATTATCGATTTCTAAGGTAATGACGAGTACACGATAAGTAACGATTGATAATAATAAAATGCAAATTGTTGGTTTGGGCGAGGGAGGTGCTGCATACATAATAAATTAACTCAATTCATGTACGGCAAAGCATAAAATACAAAACTGTCTCTTATAACAGTAGACAATTAGCCACCTTTGTGATACCCATTAAGATTGTTAATACATTTTTGTTTTTGTAATAAAACGATCCCAGCATCATCTTCATCATCATCATTATTCTTATTGTAAATTGTTGTTGTTGCTGTTGTTGTATATAACAGAACCAGCGAAGACACGAAAGATATTAAAAGTATACAAAGAAGAAAAGTCATCTTATGTGTATAAATAATATTCTTGCGCATATATAAGAAACAATTTTTTATTTGATTTTATTTTATTCTTATGTACAAGAAATAAAAAAAAATAACTTGACCCATTTACTGGTGAAACAACAACGCGATATATACGAAAGGTAACTGTAAATTTTGTTAGTAAGTATAATAAAAAAATAAAATAAAACCTCAAGAATAAAAAATCACGACAGCACATTAGTTAGCAAAAGCTGATTATTTCCTGCTTCTTTTGTAGTACGTTTATTGACCTAATTTTAATGGATGCTTTATAAAAATACCTTCGTGGAAAAATTATAATTTCATTGTGCATATATTTATATCTACACACACACACACACACACTTAGGCATATACATATATAGTTTGTGGTCAGAAGACAATTGTGGAATATATGATAAGAAATTTAATTGAGGTTTCTTCTTCCACTCATAATTTTAGAAATATGTATAACGGTTTTGATAAATACTCATGATAAATCTCACGATTTTTTTTATTATTTCAATCGTAATAATAAGTGGGATACGCGTTGTGTGTATATTTTGAGATTTGATATTTCGTCGGTCAGATGTCTTTCTTCCAATTTAACTGCCGTTTAAATATATATGATTTAAAGCGCGCCCGTTGTACCTTATATTGATTTAATTCGAATACATTTAATGTTTTTGTTGTTGCTGTAATTCGAGAGTTACGTACCTGGATGTAAACATATCCGATCGTATATTGGCGTAAGGTCGAGAAAATATTAATTTCGATGCAAAGTGGGGGAGCTAAGTAACAAGGAATTATTATAAAATTTCGATGTCTTTTGTCTAGCGAAAATGCAGATGCGATTTTTATTTATTCGGACTTTCTTTTAATGGACATAAGGTCATTGTGCTGGCTATATAATTTTTGATTGTTTAATTTATGTTATTAATTGTATAATATCATCTGGCTAGTAAATTTGTATTAACAAAAAGACAGTAAACCAAATTTTTTTTTTTAAATTTACCATGTCCATTTTTAACACGTGCCTTACTACTTATTTAGTGTTAGTTCGTGGGTTGTCAATTTTCATGAAATAAATTTTTAACAAGAATTAACCAAGTTAGTTTTTAATTCAATCTAAAGCAGTAAACTAACACCTAGATAAAAACAAGATTAAGTCTCTGTAAAACGTCAATTTTTAAACTTGTTTGACATTAACAAATTTGGGATAAACATTTTTATTTGTTAGGAATTAGAGTGTCCAGTAAATGATTTCCAGTTTAACGTGATTTAAATTTTAGAATGCACATTTTCATTAACCCACATTGTATGCTTATTTATTACTATATTAAATTTGTTTAAGAATGCAACCTTGTTTCCAAAAATTCAAATAATTTTTAATGTTATTTAGTTTTATAGATTTTGTATCTTAGGAATGAAGTACGGTTTCCTACGATAAGACTTGTTCTTTTCTTGCGAAAAATCCTAGACTCCAGACTTAATTTTAGAGAATAATATTTTGCAAAGGGCATTGGACATACTGATAATGTTATCATTTAAAAGGTATTTCAATTCTGCATATGTAGTGGTTTTCGAAAATGGGCCAAACTGTTCCGGAGTTCTGTGAGATAATTCTAACAAGAAGAGCCTAGAAGTGTTAAGAAATTGTCGATGTTACTGAGTAGATTATTATCAGACTAATGTAATTTATGTTGACAACTATACAGTGCTATTAAATACCAACGATTTCATTTTAAAGGTTTCAAAGCTTTTTTCACCATATTTTGAACATATTTACTATAACAATTAAAAAAATGATGGGCTGTAATTGTTGTGGAAAACATCTGACTTTTGTGGCGACAAATGTACATCTCAAATATAACACACTTAATTTCTGCAGCGAAAAATAGAATCTACCGGATTTGTGATAAAATTGTCTTGTTAAATCAAAAATCTTTATTCCTGCTTAACACGTTCACGGCGGCGCGTACCACCGGTGACCCGCACTAGACTGCCTCATCGGGCGGTGCGTACCACCGGTAGTACGCATTTGATTGTGCTATTAGACGGTATGTAGCACCAAATATTTAGATAAAAAAAAAAAATACAAAAAAAATAAAATAATAAAATTACTGGTAAAATTCTATTGTCAATTTGAACAAACAAAATCTAGTTTGATTTTATTTTTGCGATTTGACACCGCAATATGTATTTTTCATAACCATCTGCTACATATGAAATAGAAAATTGTATATGGGTAAGATCATCACAAAAATTAAAATTTGTGGAACGTTCATATTCAGAAATACCAAATCATTTTCGTATCGAGTTGAATTTTCGTATCGTAAGAAGATTCGTATCGTATTCAGGAATAGGGCGGCTGGATTAGCTCCCGCCCGATAAAGCGAAAAGCTTTAAGCGCAGCCGCCAATGGGCGAGGAGCAAGAGTTACAGCGCCGTCGTGAACGTGTTAATTTTCATTTAACCAACAAACCATTGTTAAAAATGTAAGCTTGATTGCAAAAATTGAAAAAGTTTCTAATACGCAGATGTCCACTATATTTTGCGTAACTCTCCCAGTGTTAGTTAAATATAGTTCTTTTTTTATCAAAACTCGTCATTTCTGGTCAAATTTAAAATGATATCCGATTTTATTTTGTTTAGTATTCAATTTAAATGTTTTTTCGTAAATGTTTGCAAAACACGAAGAAGCTACCAAGGAAGCTGCTACTACTTCCGGTGGACCGATTTCAAAAAAATCACTGGAATTTTTCAACTTTTGGTAAAAGCTTAAGTATTATCGAGCAGTAGAAAGGACAAAGACTTTTCACAAAAAACCTCGAAGTCAAAAATTTTCACGATTACTTACATTATAAATTTTTTTTTTCTTAAAAATCGACCTTACTGCTTAAATTTTTGAAAATTGATCTAAACCACTCATAATTGAGAAACATTTCAAAATATTTGCAAAAAAAGGAACAGCTTCTATGGAAGTTGCAACTTCCAGTGTACCGATTAGCCAAATACCACTGGGATATCAAAATTTGAAGAAAAATTTTAAGTATGCCGTTTCATCCTGATCAATCAATCCAATCCATCTCGGCTGTACAGGAGCGTATTTTCGATGAAAATTTTTTGTGTTAAAATTTTAATTTCTGGTTAAATTTTGAAAAGTAATCTGTACCGATATTTTTGAAAATTAAATAAGAATCTTTTATTTTTTATACATTTTTCTCGTATAAATGCTATAAATTCAGGAACTGTGAAATACGAGATTTAATTAAAATTAAATTTTTATTTCATTTTGATCCGATTCATTTTCGGATAGTATGCGCATTCGTTTGTGCCGGATTTGTTTCAGATTCGTGTTTTCATCGGAAATGGTTTTTACAGTACCAATTGTATTCTGTGGCAATTCACTTGCTCGTAAATCCGAGAAAATTTCAGCCACAATTTTTCTCGTAGCAGATTGATTTATTTTTATAGCAAATTCTGTAACATTTTGCTGTGTTTTTAATAGTTCTTTATAAAGTTCTTTGTAGCAACTCATTCAAGAACTTAAATCCGATGTTAACTTGGCGGATCTTTCAGTCATTGGATCATTCAGCACGGAATGATTTCTTAAATTATTTACCAACTGGAAACCTTCCGCCACTCCGGTGGCAAAGTGGTCAGCATGCTCGCTTCAGCGGCCGGAGGTCCCGGGTTCGATTCCCGGTGGTGACAAGGAAAAAATTTCACGGCTGGTTTAGGATCAATGAATTAATTACTCATTTAAGGCAGCCAAATCCCTTGATGAGATATAGTGCCAGAGAGAGAGAGAGAGAGAGAGAGAGAGAGACCTTCAAGAATTAAACTGGCAGATAAAATTATTGGTTCATTCTCGTCACTGCTGTAGTTTACGTTGATCGTTTTTTGTGCTATGGCTAACAACTCCCTATCATTTAGCACTCTGTCCGCTATTACATCATTTATATAGTCAATAGTGAAATTGCAAAATCCCTCACCGCTAACTGCTTGTACTAAGTTGATTATTTCGAAGTACAGTTGATCGACCACGTTTGATGGAGCAGTGTCTATAATTTTAACACAATCGGGCCAAGCATTCTTCATGTTTTATTCAGTCCAGGATTGATGTTTTGTTTTCCACACGTCAACAACAGTTACCGATTCATCCTTATCAATTTTATTTAAATATATTAAAATAATCGTCTTACATAATATACTTTAAATGTTGCAACTATTCTCTAGTCGAGTGGCTACAGAAGTAAGGCTGTATTAGGTGGCAAGAAGATGTCTTTTACATTTAAAAGGCATGCCTTTGACCTCCGGAAAAAAAAATTTGATGAACTTTGTTCATACGATTGTTCATACGTTCTATTTGTTAAGATTTCAAAATATGACTTATTGACATTGCTGCAAAGCAAGAACGTAGTGCAACTTTTTGCCACTTTGAAACCACGAGAACTCTTTTCTGTTCTAGGCACAAATGTTCTGCTTGGCAATTTTTTTCCCAAAAAGAAAGGTCTTGTCAAGTTTAAAAATTTGATCAAACGTATAAATTTAACGTCTTCAATTATTTTAGCAGGTGTAGAAGAATATTCAGTAGTAGCTGCAGCATCCGCCGATCACTTTTAATTTAAATTATCATAATAATCATAATATTTAAATTATCAATAATGACATGTTTGCGTAAAAAGCCTTGTAAAATACATTTTTTTGTCTAGTTGGAATGACGTTGATGATTTCAGTTGATTAAGTTTCTCATAAATGCTTAAGACCTTGTTTTTAATAATAATAATGTCCAAAAGTATATGTTTTTGGCTATGATCTTCAATAAATGTAAACAATCACTTTTCCATTTTTTCAATGGCTGCATCTTTAGTTTATGACCGCGAATTTGCACTATATTTGGTACCATTTGACTCAGAATTATGAATAGAATAGTCTTCTTTTTTTACTTGTTCGAATTGTAGCTTCGTTCAACTTAAAGCTTTTACTGACTGATGTAGAATCTTCACCTTTTGCAAGTCGGTCTAATATATTTATTTTCGTCTCTAACGAAATAACCTTTCTCTTTCTTTTCTTATGGATCAACTCTATAAGGGTTTATTAAAAAATTTTAAATAGTTTGCGTTATGAAAATTTTGACTAACCCAATACAAACAAAATTCAATTTTTAAATTCAACTAAACGAGCAGCAGTGCAATCAACTGAATGCCAAATGCAAATAATAAAAATGAGAGCAAATTGAGAAATAGCAAATCTGAATCTCCTAATTACGTATTAGAGAGAAATTTAATTATTTAATTCAAAGGAAAACAAATTCTGTTAAGAACTCGAAAATGATTTATTTTCTCTATTTCTCTATGTCAATACATTGTTTTATTTTTATTTTTTCTCTGTGAAAAACTGATTAGTTGTGCAAAAAAAAGCACCGTGGACAAACAGATTAGGGTGTATGTGTAAATAATCAACATTTTTTTTGTAGACTGATTTAAAGAGATGACACCTCATATGTGTTACGTCATGACAAAGGGAAAATGGTTTTTAATTTTTATTTCCGTTTGTAACGAGAAGTAAATCTTTGATGCGCCTTGGACTTTTAATGTTGACTATTTTTTAGATTCTTACTGCTGGCACTATTTTCTCTAGAAGAATCTATCTTCTCTCAACAATATTTCTGGAAACAGGTTCGCAATTGCATGGGAATGCCATAGATACGATTATATATTGATTTGAGTTCTTAATCCTATTCAATGACTTGCTCAAGCACCAATTATGTACAAAGCTTTCCACGTAGTCCTAACTGAGTGCCGTCACCTCACGTAAATCATGATCTTTTTGTTTGATTGAGATGTGCGGAATTATCGCATAATCTATTTCTAGACAGTATACTGCAGAAGATGCATAACATAATTTTTGAACTAAATTCAGCAAATTTTAGTTTTGGTGAAGTTCATTTTGGCTGGGTCATCTCTCAACAGGTTGACTTGACAGGTAAGTGGAGGAATTGGATAATTCCTTGGCCGATTATTTTCGGATTTATTTTGTAAACAAATCCAGAACTTCATCCGGAATTTATGATGGAATCCCGGTTCAGCTCAACATACCAGGCCCGAAGATAATTAGTTAAGAAAGTGTTAGTGTTAATAGTGTTAGTATTTAAGATTTTTAAATTTACATCCAATTCTGCTTACCTGATTTGACAATAATTGGTTAGAATATTGTCGAGTTCCATTCACAATTTTAGAAATTCGATTTTTTTTGTTATTTGATCAGCATCAATTATTCCATTCCCAATGTCAAGCAATTGTTTAGAAAAAAAAATTAAGCTGAATGATCGTTTTGGATAAGTACACGCCCATTTGTGGTTAATTTCATTAGTATTACTGTTTGCCAGAAAGATGAAGATTTAATGCTTGCGTTTATTTCATCAGCAAATTTTGATCGTGGCATAACGGGTATAATGTTTGTCCGAAATCCCCAGAAAGTAAAATTATGGTTCTACCAAAAATATTTGTGTTGTTCTTGAAATTTTTTAATGTTCGATGCAATGCCTCCATTGAATGTTTATCAGCCATTGTGCATTCGTCTCAAATTATATTACGACATTTTTGCAGTACTTTTGCCATGTTTGAATTTTTTTTATATTACATGTTTCGTTTTCATTAGTTTGAATATTTAATGGCAGTTTAAATGCTGACAGCGCTGTTTTTCCTCCATCTAATAAAGTTGCAGCAATTCCTGACGAAGCAACCGCTAATGCAATGATACCTTGAAAAAGAATTTCTGTTAATAAAAGTGAAATCATAAAAGTGCAGGCAGGGCCTGGGCCCGCATGATGTTGAAATATTATTCACATTCAGATATAATTTGTTATTTGATTGTTGATATTTCAGCTTTATGGTAACGTACCTAGGATCGCCGTTATGGCTGGCCTATACGCCTCTATCATATCATATCATATCATAAAAGTGAAATCATAAAAGTTTTTCCACTACTGCCTGGAGCATCCAAAAAAAGTAGCCCCCAGCTTGGGATTGAACTGCATGTAAAATTCTGCCGTAAATAATTTTTTGTTCATCTATCAATTTTGCTTTATTAATTTGAACAAATTCAAGTAAATCAAGTGTATTGTATGATTGTTCTCGTGAAAGATCATAATTAATTAGATAATTTGCTAATCTTGAAAATCTTGGATTGCCATCACAATCCTACAGTTTGAAGATTTTGATTTGAAATAGTCATGCAGGGGCCCTATTATGAAACCGTTCGCATTTCGCATTTTCGATTTTGCGGATGCGATCCGCCCGTTGCGTTTGTATTATGAAATGCGATTATCGCATATCGTATTTCAGAAAGGGAAATTTTTATTGGGAATTTTTTTTAATGTCATTGAGTAAGTTTACATCGACATATTTGGTCCAGGACTATACACTATATCTGACCTAAGCACATGATGTAAACTCTAGTTACCCAAATTAGGATGGGTAACTTTTTTGTGTGGACTGACCCAAATTAGGTCGATCAAAAATGTGATGTAAACGATACCGAATTAAAGGGTTTTCGTATCATGAAATAGATGTCAGTAGCGGCATTGATGTTAATTAAACATATCAGCATAAAATTTAGTATTACAGTTATTAAATGAGTCAAATTTAAAAAAATTAAATGAAAGAATTTAATTTCGAAAATGTTACAGAAATTATTTATGAGAAAATTATGAATTGCGATGAGAATATAAGCAATACTTTTAGTATTATTCAATAGATGGTGTACATGTAACCCAAATTTGACCTATAATTTTTGTGATGTAAACGGGACTAAAATGGGTCGCTATTTAGGTCAGTCCACTAAAATTTTTAGGCGATGTAAACTAGCTCATTACAACATCTGTCAATTCTTATAACCTATATAATGATTCGCAGTGTTTTTGCATTTATTTATTCTATCAACAAATAAAAATATTAAATGGATTGTGTTGCCTTATATTTAAGTACAAACTGTGAAGATGATGAAGAAGGTGATACAACGTCAATATCAAAAAGAATTGTTTTACGAAACACGTCCAAACCCCATTGAATTATGTGGCAATATTGAATTATGAGATAATAAAACTTTAAATTTTACTTTTACCACTTTTGTAGTAGCTTTTTATTATTTATTTAAAAAAAATCTATTAAAAATTAATTATTTAAAAAAATAGAAATTTAACTTGAATGAACGATAAATATGCGATAATCGACTGCTTATGAGCATTCGCATTTGTCAAATATAGTTTCGCAAAAATCCGCCATGGCATTTTCTAATATGGCGTTCGCATCCGACTTCGGGCGCATTTTTGCGAAAATATTGTTTTATAATACCAAAATGCGATATCGTATGAAAATGCGAAATCGCATTATTTCCATAATAGGGCCCCAGAATAGTACAGCTCTTTACTCAACGAACCATCAAATAATTATCCATTCTTAGTTCAAAATTACATAACTAATTCTACAAATCCTACATGATGATGGCAAATACGCCGGATCTTCGGCATAACTTTCTCTCGCTTATGCAAGAATTCTGGATAACCCATGGCAAGTATGGCAAGTCACCAAATGTATATTAACAACTGTCACAAAAAAATTAATAGCAGCGTTGAAGTCAATGATATTAACTAGTTCATCGCAATTCTAAAGTACATAAGTCAGTTGTAAGGGAAATCACACTAACGAATTTGGGTCATCTTAATTTACAGTACTCCAAGCTCAAAAGTCGAATTAAACGGTCATTGAACATAATTGGTAAGAAATCAATTGTGTTGTCGATGTGAATACTGCGATATGTGTGAAGAATATCCTCAGTCATTGCATTTTTGAATTTTTCCCATGGTTCTTTTGGATTGAAAGGACTGCAAATTGTAAAGATAATGGCGAATAATTTGAGTATTTGATTTGGAGATGAGATAATGCTGCATCGTTAAATGTAGAATCCCAATGTAAATCTGCTTCTAATCAATTCAAAGCCAAACATGCTGCGTGAAACGTTTCATGTTGGTGTCCATTAACGTAAATAGAAACATTCTTTTTGATTTGGATCAATGATGTTAATTCTGCCTAAAACATTTGACTTAAAAATGCCAGGATGTACATCAACAGGTGTACCTCGTTTTCGAAGTTCCCATTGTTTTTTTATCCCACGTATAGTAGGAAGGCATTTCAGAATACAGCAAATTACGTGTAAATGAATTTTGGTTTTGACATGTACTGAAAAATTGTGTTAAAGTAGTTTTTGGTGAAGAAACAGCTCGCTGTGCAATATTGTGGTCTGTATAATCGACGCGTTTTCCATTTTGAAGATGTACCGCTAGCTCAATTACTGCCGGATCTCTTTCGTGCATTGAAAGTGAAAAAATACGCAAATAGCCTCGCTAGTGCTTATATATCTTTCAGTTTGATATCTTTAAATTTCGTCATTTAAATTGTCTTGTTGCTCAATAGTGAAAACTGTCATGTCAGTTCCTTTGTTGATATATTTGCAAATATATATTTTATGGATTTTACGGATGAGCATAATTGCATTAAATGAGCTCAACATTAATGAGTGCCTTAAATGTTTTTGATAAAAATAGCGAATAAGGCACAATCCATCTTTTGTCAACTTCAAATTCATTTCTCTGAATAGTTATCGTGAATGACTTTCCAGAATTCTCAGAGGATCTTCTACGATATAATGGATAGCCATCAATTCCAGTAATCGTATGCATTGTAAAGTCTTTAGGGAAACTTTTGGAACAATTACCATTAATCATACATGGTGAATTCATATTAAGTGCTCCACATGGAACATGAACCATATTTAATTTAACAATTTCAAACAATGGTGGATCCGTGTCTTCATCAGAAATTTCAGCGCTTATTACGTTGGCAATATCGATTGATCTTATTTGTCAGCCAAATTAACATATGAGCATGAGAAAATCCTCGTTTTTGCCATTCGACCGAATACATTCAACAATTGGTTTGCCCATATACACATGATACTTTGTAATGAGATCCATTAAGGATTTAAGGTTTTGTTTAAAAACTCGTACTATAATGCCATGTTGATCATGCGATTGTTGACCATGCTTTAATAATTCAACAATATCGTAACATTTTGGATTGACGAACGAAAGTCATAGCGTCTAGAGTATATTCAATTATCTTGCATATGACGCGGACTGCCAATGTATGATGAAAGAAAAATAACAGTATTACCAATGTCATTGGCATTGATACTTCTGTCTACATTTCCATTTATTGCATCAAGCAAGTGGATGTATTCGTCGTTTCATAATTTTGACTGATTAAAACGAATTAATCGTAGACGTCCACTCTCGATTTTGGCATACATATCGACAACATACTGATGGTATAAATATCTACATTTAAGAATGTGATTATCTTCAGTAGATCTAATCATTGGTCGATAAGCGTAATAATTCATAGCACTAACTTTTTTGGTCAGTTCTGCGCCGGGGTCAGTTCTATTTTATGTTGATGTGATATCCATTATCACCTTTCCAAAAAAGTTAAAGGGTATTGCAATGCTTCGCAACTTCATCAACTGTTGGTGCATTATATCTACTGACGTGTGCATCTGTTGGTGTTTTATCTGCTTTAATGACGACCATGAAATTATCATTTTCCAACTGTGATGTAATTTTTTGAAACAATACATTTAATACATAATTTATTTTTTTCCATTAAAAATTGTTGAATTGTATTAATGATTTCACGCTCTCGAATTACGGTTATGCGATGTATTTTGCAACGCTCTTGAACTTGCTGTTCATTTGATCCAATAAAATATATTTGCAAAAATTTCGCATTTTCATTTGGCATTGGTTACATTGATCCAACGTTCTGATAAACTTGGCCTTGACTATTAAAAGGTGATGCAAAATTACGATCAAGAGAATCAATATTGGTAATTTGTTTTGCGCAAAAAGATGTCATTTGAAAACGTTGATTAAATTTCCTTATTTTTGACAAAAATTGCTTTGAATCATTTGATTCTCCTGTCACCAAGATTTTAAAGATTCAGGTGGTGGATTTAAAATTTTTAAAACAACTTTACCTGAAACGTTTTAAGATGCTACTTTATGAAATTTTGACGTAATAAAAAGAGAAAAGGGGGTGGTTAATATCCAAAAAACGTACCTGAAGAGCAACACATCCCAAGAGTTTCATTTTTAAATTTTGATGCATGACAATAATTGCATTTTTTATCCATTTCACCGATAAAAGTTTTAGGATGGACGTAATAATCGATGTCTGCTTCATAGTTAAAGGCAATACGATGAAATGAAGCATAATTACTGTTCTGTTCCGCTCATATTGATCCTCTTGCTCGATGCTTTTGCCGCAGCTCGAACATTTCTATTTGCTCTTCGAGTAGTAACTCTTCGAATTTCGATTATATTTTCTTGTTGAATTTCACGTTGTAAGTTACGCTGCCTTTGTGTCTTTAATTCTGATAATTGTTGGTTAGCATTAATATTTTCGCTATATCGTCTAATCGCTTGGTTTCTTCGCGCATTGCGACCAATATCTAAGCGTCCTGCGATCAATGTTTTCGCGTACTCTTTTATTTTTGTAAAATTTTATTTTTAATCGTAGGTGTAGATAATTGATCGGCTAGCAAGCAAGCAATTTGCAATCCGAAATCCTGGCTACTCAATCATGTTTGCCAAGGAAATTTGAATTTCAGTTTTCAGTTATTTTTGCAATTGCATAGTAGACTTTGCGGTGCCGAAAAATATTCGGCATATATTACAACCTATACTATCTTGAAAACAGCGCCACCTATCCAGTCTAAATATCACAAAAACCAAATAGCAACGAAATAAACCTAAGGATAAAATCTGAAGTTCCTAAGATGCTTCGTTGCAAAGAAACAGAAAAACCGTTGTATCTTGGAAACAACGCCACCTATCGAGTCTAAATTTCACAAAAACCCAAATTGCAATGAAACAAACCTATGGTGGAAATCTGAAGTTCCTAAGATGCTTCGTTGCTGAGAAACAAAAAACCGTTATATTTTGACAAGAGTTCAAATCAAAACTAAAACCCAAACCGCTAAAATACTAATCTATGGTGAACATATTAGCTTCCTGCGATGTCTGGTTCCTGTGAAAGGCTATTACAATCATTACAGATACCATTTTTATATATTAGATTTACTTCATGCGGTTTCTCTCTTTGGTGCGAGGTTTGTAAAACTAAACCAAATACATGAATTATTCCAATTTCGTTAGGTTTTGATTTTATAAACCAACTTTATATAGGTGGCCAGCTCTAAATAATTTTCCTCCTTCTATAAAATGTCTCTTAACCCACCTAAATATTTTATTATGTCCCGTAGCTTAACTGACAATTTAATTTTCGTACTATCACCGGAATAAAAATAAAAATAAACATTTTTGGTCAGTTTTCGACGGGTTTTTGAAAATATCAAATGTTGATTGTTAAAAGTTCTGTATCATACAAACACAGTTCTGTTTAATCAACTAATTTTAAACACTTTCGTCTTATTCTAAATATGTAACATTACAATATTATTAATAATCTTACCATCATGAATTTAGCCAATACACTTTTCTTCAAGATTTTCGTTTTTAACGTTTTTGATTCTCTTTGTAGTAGTGTCAATTCCGTCTACTAGATGTCAGATACTTTGTTGGAAAACGCACATATTCGAAATGCATGTATTCCCATCTTTAGCACAAATTGGTTTTCACGGAACTACACTACCCATCCCCGAAAAATTTCTGTTACACAAATTCGTATTGGCGGTTTGGTTTAAATTATCCGCTAATTCGCGGTTAATGTTCGATTTTTGTCATTTTGCAGGTCTCGTAGTTCTAATGCTTTAATATATTTTCCAAATCGGGGTGTCTAGCAATAACGCGTTTGTATTCTAAAATTCGAATACACGTTAGGATAATTTTATACTTATGAGTGTGTGATATTCATAATATTTAGAATCATTAAAATTTAAGTGAACAACTATGATTTTTTCCAGGCACAATATGCTCGACTGAGTGTATCTATTGTCAAATTTTTAGTATCTTTTTGATCTTTTATTTCGAAATCACAACCTTGTTAGTTTTTAATAGTAAGTTCTTATAGCATAAGCTAATTTAGTTTCAGAATTCTTTGACTAGGCTGGGTTGAGCGTTCTCGACATATACGAAATGGACCATTTATCGTCGTCGTCGAGAATTTTTGAAGTTTCTTGAAATCAGCGATTTAGTTATGTGATATGCTTGAATTGATTTTGGATTTTTTCGTCTACACAAATTAAGGTGTCTTTTTCATCAAAACAGTAATGGATACGCTTTGGAAGAATTTACTAAATCTTACAAAATTTTTCTTGTTGATTGATTGTGTGGTAAATTGAAAGACATTTTTGATCAATTCAACAAAAATATCAACAAAAATACTATAAAATTATTTTACACATTCACTGAATTTAAAATGCAACAATTATAACTTAATTAATAAAAGAAGCAATAAAATAATGATAAATAAAAAAAATAAAATATTAACATTAAACTTCGAGTATCATAAAAGTACGTAACATTAAGTATTTTTAATTCGACAGATTACACTTCATTTTAACTAATAACAAATAATTGCCCATTCACAAACGAATGTGTTTTGATGAGAAGGATGGTCAACTGAACCAGTAGACAAGTTTAAGCATTTTGTCATACTTCTGGCCTGAGATAGGGGGGTGGTCAGGCCAATTAATTTAATCATCATATTCATCAAAATTTATTCTTTGATGGACGGCTAAATTTTTTTGTGGTGTAGTAGCGATTAAATTGATCGGATATAAATATCTTGAATTATTACTCGATGTCGCATAAACAAAGTGTTATTGTAATTTATACTATAAAAAATATTCATTAATTTTTGTTATTATTGTGATATAATCATTATTTTTTAATTTATTTTGAAGTCCAACATATTTCTTTACACAAAATAAAATATTTTCGTTTTTATTAATGGATCAATATGCATTCAATTTACGGCATAGTCAATCTACAAAAAAATTAGTAAGATTTAGTAAATACTTCCATCGCCTATATACACGAATGAAGTTTTTACTAAAACATTACTAAATGAAAATGACGTCACTTAGTAAAATTTAGTAAAAACTTCATTACCATTAATGGATGATGTTGAAAGTTTTTAAAAAATCATTTATATACTACCTAATCATTCCTAAAAAAATGCCCGGTGTATGCACTTCCTGGGCTCAGAACCGGGAAATAAATTATATCGTAAACTTTATAGTTGGATCAGTTTGTAGTGTATGTTTTCTGTTGTGGCATGTTGTACTACATTGTATATTAATGAACAAAGTTGACAGCCGCAAAATTGGTATAAAAGTGTTTCTGGAACGGTAAATGTAGTTTTATCTCAAGATGCTCGGGCTGGTAGGATTTTCCAAACGCGTCAATTAAACTTGTATGTACAGTGAGTAACTTTAATATTCGGTTTTTCTATAATGTTCAGGTTTCAAAGGCTTTTTGGTACTAAAATTTCAAAAACGTTAATGTTTCTTTTTAAAAAATCAAAATTTTTTATTTTTCAATAAAATTAAAATAGTTTAATATGAAATAAATATAGTAAATAAGGATTGTAATAAAAAAATTAAAACAAAATAGACTACTATTTTAACGTTACTTTAGTATTCGGTTATTTCCATTATATGTATACAGTCAAACATGTTTTTGTGCGGTCTTTTTTGTGCGATTTTTTTTTTGTACGGTCCCTATTACCGCACAAAAACAGGTTTGACTGTATATGCATTTATTTGTGAAATAACGGTACTTCGATATTTTGAAGGATTTTGTTAATTATTATTTAGTTGTCAGTTGACCGTCACATTGTCAAGTAAATTTTTTTATTTTTAAAATTTTAAATGGGCCGTAAATAAAAAAAATTAACAATAAAGCAACGAAATTTAATAGTTTGCCAATATGCTAAAGGTATGCGGAATTTGCAGAATGGCTGAATATAACAGAAAGTCCACCAATGATAGTTTCCTTAGCAAGAATTATATTTGATTCTTCATCGAGATTTTACTTCCACCAAGAATTCATTAAAACTTTAATCTGATTTATGCTTTAATTTCGTAACAATTGATAACACTGTGCTTGAATTGCAACCTTTTTTTTCGTGACAAGCTGGGCACCCAGGGGGTAAACCTAATTTGAGTATGCTGAATTCAATGGTGCTAGTCCCATTTTAAAGTTAGTCCCCATTTTTGAGATATCGCATTCGACATGTTTTGGCCCTGAGTCAAAATATACCCTCATTTTCACGTTGATAGCTCTTGAACCATTAAGATTTTCGTTATGCTTTCTTCAGCAAAGTTGTTGTCGAACAAATCAAGACTGAAAAACCACATCTAATTTTTTTTTGCTTTTCATTTCGACGAAAAACACTGTTTTTATCATTTTGTTGAATTTTAATCGAGTAGAATAGATCGAATAAACATCGCATCAAAAAATATAGATACAATTGAAACTATTTAAAAGAAAGTAAAATCGATTCAGTTGATTTGATGGTAACTTTTCAAAAAAAAAAAAAAATCCTAAAAAATTAACATTTTTCTTCTCTTTGACAAAACAAGGGCACGCCATTGCGTGTAGGGGATTGCGAAAGGGGATAAAAATCCTGGATTTTTCCATCCCATCGTTTTAACCAATTACATCACTTAAATTATACACGTAATTTAAGAAACATCTGCATCAATATATCAACCATCAAATGTCACTGCTCAATCACTATTCAATCACAGAAACATAAGACGGATAAAAATCTCGGATTTTTCTAAGCAAGATTATTTTTCAATTTTTTTCAACTTTTTTGTATGCAAAGTGGCGTGCGTGTCTGTTGTACGAGGTAAATGTTCAAGTGATGAAAGTCGAATTCAATTCAGAAAATTTCTGATATCAAATTTGTGCCGAAAAAAACAATTGCATTCGATTTCTCAACGATTTGTCAGAATGTTAGTACATTCAGCGCATTATTGTTGAACAATCCGAAAAATCGTTGACAAATTATTGTTTTTGACAGCTAGAAAGAAAATTGTAAACCAACGCGCCGAATGCACTAACATTCCGAAAAATCGTTAACAAATCGAATGCAATTGTTTTTTTCGGCACAAATTTGATATCAGATATTTTATGAATTGAATTCGGCTTTCGCCACTCGAACATTTACCTCGTTAAAAGGTTTTTTATTTGATATCAATGATTCAGGCACGGCAAATTGAAAATGAATTGAATTGCGTATTGTTTTATTGTTGTCAGTTAAAACAGTTCACACACACACACACACACACTCGATAGCAATTCATTTTTGATTCCTTAAACAATACAATAAAATACATATTTTAGTGTGTCAGTTGGAAACAAAAATTAATGGTAGCTACCCTCTCGCTGATATTCCATCTTCATGCGATTTTAGGGGATATAAGATCTATTTTTTATAGAAATCGTCATCGAGACTGTCAAATGTTCAATGTTTTTCGTGATTTTTTCGATCACATCAATTTGTCAGTTTTTCCATTTTTTTTGTTGTTATGAAAAAAGGGTCACTGGTAAAAATTCTCTTAGCAATGATAATAATATGATGTATTTATATTTGTTTCATTGTAATACGTTGATTCACTATCATTATGAACCACAACGGACCGACATTAGGGTGCATTTGAGCCAAAAAAAGAAATTTTGCAAAAAATTAGGGTGGCTTTTAAGTTATAGAGGTCAATATATAAAATATACGAGTTCTCTGGGATAAACGGTTGATGACATATTGTAGGTGAGGTTTGTGGCTAATAATCCAGAAAATATGAACCAAAAGTTTTTTTGCTAATTTTTTAGCAATTTGGCCGAATGTGGCCGGCCAATTTGGCATTTTTCAGTTTTTTGGTCAAAATGACAATCAACTTTAATTTTTTGAAATTCTTTTATATGCTATTTTATAGCTGTCAATACTTTTCTAACGATATGCATATGTCCGGGGTATGTCAAATAAGTTCAGCGCTGTGGGCGTTAAAGTTGCTTAGTTTTTCAAGTTCTACAAACCCTGAAAATATGAGATCAAATGAAAGAAGTACGGACAAACAAACAAACAAACATATATATACCAAAGCAAGATTTTATGGCGACGTCATAGAAAAATTTCCAAATGCCATAACTTAGGTCAAAATCATCCGTTTTAGACGTTTGAGGTGTCGTTGAATTGGTATTGACGTCTTCAATCATAATTTACTGGTAAAAAAATAATTGGGGCAGTTTTACCTGAAAAACTAATTTTTTGGTGCAACTTTCGGAAGGTCATATCTCCACTCAATGTTGGTAGAAATTCCAGCTTTTATACATTATTTGGGTGTACTTTTCAAGACTTTTCCAATGGTATAAAACATGGGTTTAAAATTATTTTAACATTTAAAATTATACACAATTCATTTTAATTAATTTTTTTTCAAAATATTTGTCAACATTGATAGAAACAGCTGTTTCCTCAACAATGTGCAAAACAACATTACACAAATTTCAAACTTCTTAAGCCGGTGATATAATTCGCCAAATCGATATGTGCTTGTGTTATACTAAAGGTATAAACTTTTTGCAGTTTGGCAGTTGAAACCTGATGAGTAGACCAACTTTTTATCAGTACTAAAACCAAACTGACAAGAATAAACTTGAGGAGGTTTTCATTTTTGTAAGGGTTGTTTGTATTTTTACATAATGACCTTGGGGTTCAAAATGGGGGGGGGAGCTAATTTTCTACTTTTTGTGGTAGAAATTTATTACAAGTACATGACTTCTTTGGTGAGAGGAAATACATAATTTTCTACTTTTTCAAACCGCATGTCAAAACGTAGTTTATTGTATTGAACATATTTGAATTGAAATTTTTTCCATTTAGATTCGTATGCGGTCAACGTATTCATATCATTAATGTTGCATTTTAAATTTAAAAGAACAGAAAACACTATTAAAGTTAAATTTTTTAATTAAAAACCTCAGCAATACATTTCTATATGTTAACCGATTTAAAATCAAAATTAATATCTCTAATTTAAAGTTGATTTGTTTTTAAATTTATATTTCAATTAAAAAAAACAAATATGCTTTTAAAATGATCATTTTTAAATCAAAATATTTCGTTGTTGCTTGGAAAACGTATATGAAATTTTTTAAAACGAAACGTTTTTTTTTTATTTTTAAGTTGTTTTTTCTCTGAGTGTACTAACAATAGAATAACCAACATGTGGATGACCTTGGAGGTACTGATTGACTGAACGAAGACCAGTCGGTTATGTATAAATGCTTTTCCCCTGTATATTGCTAGTGCAATTATACTGCTAAAGTCGGTTTTCTTGTTTTGGTTTGTCCGTAGTGGATCATTATTTAAACAACGTTTGACAGTGCCAATTGACTGAAGAAAATCCCTATCAGTTATTTGTCGAACTTTTGTCTGACATATTTTTAGCAAGAATTACCCGTAAAACATTTTCCGTCCATTCCGACATTTTCTCTCTTTTAGGGTCAAAATAAATTTAAAAAAACAGGGAAGAGACGGAAATGCCATTTTAGCTATAAACCAAAAATTTTATTTAGCTAAAAATCAGCCAAAATTGACTTAAAAATGGATAGAAACATAAAATTAGGTACGAAAATGACTGAACTACATAAAACAAAAAACGATATGTTCCAGCCAATTAAGGGTCGATAATGACTGTTTTGGTACATACAAAAAAAAAACATTTCATTCTTACTAAAAAATTTCTAGTTTCTGATTTCGTTTATTTTATTATTGCCTTTTATGGTCATCCCAAAAATAAGGGTCAATAATGACCATAGTTGGTACTTTAAGAAAAATATTTCTCTTTCTCCCTAAAAAATTTATGATTTTTTGTTTCTGTTGTTTCACTACATCTTGCCTTTTATGGTCATTCGATTGGTGTTTTTATGATGTACGAAAAATTCACGCTTTTAATTAGTTTGGGGTTGAAAATTGTGAAGTAGTGTTGTTGTGTGAAAAAATATTAAAAACGTGAAATTTGTTGGTGTAATAAAAATAATAATTAGTTTTGTTTAATAAATTCAAAATTTGAGGAAATAATAGCGTGAGGTAAGTTAATAATTAATCGTTATTCACATTCATCCAATTGAATTATTAAAAAGAAGCGCAATCATCTTGATAATGTACATAATAATTGCATACATAATTGCTTTGAAGGCTTTTGTTAGTACGAATTAGGTATTGAGTGTTATCTTAAAAATTAATTAATTTGATATTTAATACCCGTGAAGTTTGTCCTCACTTTGTCCTAAAATTCCAAAAACAAAATTTAGAACAAATCTAGGACAAACTTCACGCGTGTGTCCACGAGCGTGAAGTTTATCCTAAAATTGTCCTGACTATTTTATTATGAGCATGTATTAGTTAATCTCTCGTTATAATGAGTTATCATATTTGTAATATTTGAACATACGTATATAAACAAATTTGAAATAAAGGTATAGTGAAAAAATCGTTAATTATCATTTACAATTCAGCGGCTTATTTATTGACCAAGCAGCAATATTGTAAATGATTTTAAAAATGTGAAAGGGCGTCTATATTGTGGCTTATATCAAACTACCTTTAGTAAGAATATGTACGCATACTGAATTTAAACTTGGTCGTACAACCACCGATGATGCAACACGATCTGGACCCCCAAATGAGACTGTGGCTCCAGAAAACATAAAAAAATCCACGAAAATATTCTTGTTCACCGTCCGAAAAGTCAGGTTATGTGAGATAGCTGACATTATACCAATGTATCGTGAAATATCAATGGAACGTGTTGGTCATATTTTGCACGAACATTTTCCATGAAAAAGCTGTGTTCGAAGTGAGTACCGCTTTTGCTCACAATGGATCAACAACGATAACGCGTCATGATTCCGTGCGCTGTTTGAGCGCAATAAAAAGGATTTTTTTATGCGGTATATGACAATGAATGAAACATGGATCATCCGACGCGACTAAAAGCACAGCTGTCGGCTGGAAAGGTTATGGCGTCTGTATTTTAGGATACACATGGTATAATATTTGTTGACTACCTTGAGAAAGGAAAAAAAATCAACAGCGAATATTATATCGGGTTATTAAGGAAAAAATCGCTTAAAAACGACCTCAAATGAAGAGAAAAATTGCTCTTTTACCAAAATAATGCACCACGTCACAAGTCGATATCAACAATAATAAAATTGCACGAATTTCACTTTGAATTGCTTCCGCATTCGCCATACTCGCGAGATTTGGGCCTCAGCGATTATTACTTGTTTGCAGACCTCAAAAAATCTCCAGCGAAAAAAATTTGGCTTCTCTAACCACAAAAATGCTATTAATCAAAATTTCCTTCAACCTCAATTTTTCGACTGATTAACAAGACTGCGATCGAGGACCTTGAGATTTTTGCAGATGTACCATTCGTTTTATCGGCGATGATCGAAAATTTGCTCTTGAAAACGCACTCTACGAGTCTGTCGTAAGATTTGATTAAGCGGTTTGAAATTGTGGACTTAAGCTTTTCGTTTTTTGAAGTGGCCGCTTCTATGCTACTTACGTTTTCCATATATAGACTCTTTTCGTTTATTGGAACAAATAATGGGTTGGGGAAAAAATCCATTATTTTTTCGCTAGATGGCTCTAGTGACATATATCTCGTGATGTGGATTCATGCACTCAAAAATTCTTTTATCATGTCTGTGGTCTCGATACTGATCACAGCCAATTATGAGCAATTTTGGTTTCGTTGATGTGCATGTACCACGCACTGCCCAGTAAACCATAAGTCATATATTATTTTTTGGTTCATCATATATCGGTCCTAAGTTAGTCACTTTGGAGGTTTGGCATCACAATTTGATCACCAGGTTGACCACTACCTAGCAAAACATCATAAATTAGATTTTCGTGTGACACGAAGTCATAAGGACTCATCCTGGCAGCTTCAACGGGAAAAAGTTCGAAACTAACTGTATATATACGAGTTCGACTTCCAACACAGTACGTGCTTTCGTCACTCGTTTGGACTGCCGTCCAAAGTGATAATTTACGTGAGGTAATTGGTTAAAACGATGGAAAGGAAAAATCCAGGATTTTTATCCACTATCGCAACGGCACGCCATTGTTTTTGTCAAAGAGAAGAAAAATGTTAATGTTTTAGGAATATTTTTTTTAAGAAAAATCACCATAAAATCAATTGAATCGATTTAACTTTTTTTAAAATAGTTTCTATGGTATCTAAATTTGTCGATGCGATGTTTATTCGATCTGTTCTACTCGATTTAAATTCAACAAAATGATAAAAAATGATAAAAACAGTGTTTTTCGTCGAAATGAAAAGCAAAAAAAAATTTAGATGTGGTTTTTCAGTCTTGATTTGTTCGGCAAAGTTGTTAGTCTTGACTTGGGCAACAACTTTGCTGAAGAAAGCATAACGAAAATCTTAATGGTTCAAGAGCTATCAACGTGAAAATGAGGGTATATTTTGACTCAGGGCCAAAACATGTCGAATGCGATATCACAAAAATGGGGACTAACTTTAAAATGGGAATTGCACCATTGAACTCAGCATACTCAAATTAGGTTTACCCCCTGGGTGCCCAGCTTGTCACATTTTTCAACTAGCACAGTGAATATTATTCTGCGATAATTGGCTTTTAGTAAATTGTCAAATAACTCAAAACCCCATGGCAATTATGTACAGAAATTTGCAATCACAAGTACCAACTTCATTGGTTTCTAGAACACTTTTTGGCAATGAACATTGCCTGACAAGAATATGTTTTCTGAAATATTTATTCTTGGATTTTATAATATTTTGTTTCTATTTTTTAATTTGTTGTTCTACAGAAATATTATTGAACGGTACACCTCTGTATTTTGTTTGTTTAATATAGTATCTTTTAGGGGCTAGTTTGTTTTCCCTCAATTTAGAATGAAAATTTAGGTAAATCATCTGAGGTTTAATTTGTTTCGTCTTTGAGGCGAAATTTGAAATTTTTTTTCGGCTTCTGTGGCCCTATTCTGGTAATTCCCTGGGAGTAGGGAACTGTGGAAGAATTTACATATAATCTGTGTTTAAATTATTCTTTTATGGCCTACTGAGGAAAAAAGTTTGATGTAAAATTTTATAAATTGGGAATAATATTTTCATAGCGAAACCGGCAGGAAAAAGTTTTCCCAATTTTAATTTGTTTTCAAAAAAATTACCACAAACTTTTTACCGCAGTATGCCAGAAAAAAATAATATAAACACAAATTGTATGTAAATTCTTTCCCCAGTTCCCTATTCCCCGGAATTACCAGAATGGGGCCACTGGACTAGCACTATTTTTTTCCCGTGAACACTACTTAGAACAAATTGGGCATAATCGGTATGCAAAATTTCATTTGCAAATTCTAAAGTTTCTCTGCTGCAGTTACACACACTAAAAAGCATCCTATGAAATTTTAAAATTTATTTTTTTCAAATTTATTTACAAAATAGTTTTATCGTATTAAGAGATAATACAGTTTTGCAAGATCAGTTTTCGTAAAAAATATCATGGAACTATTTTAAATGGGCCACCAAGCCCTAATTGGTAACGCTTATTTTATATCATAAATGCAAATTGTTAAAAATATTGAAAGTATGACTGACCTACACGCCAATCATATATTTATTTCACCTACTCCACCTTCCTGCTCTATAGTTTCGCGCGAAAGCGAAACAATCTTGCAGTTTTGATTGCATATTTTGTTCGTGTGTTGCCAAAGAACCGGAATGCAGTTTATACATACAAAACTATAATATAACGTTAATAGTTGTAAAAATATATACCTTTCATTCTCAACTTTACAAAAAAAATAAAAAATATATATATTTATATATAAAAAATAGTGGCATGAACTTCAAATTAGTTGTATTTTACCGACAAGCCATGATCAATGTTACCACGGTTGATTTAAAGACCTTCACCATGAAAATTCGATTTTTGCTCTTTGGTACTTGAAAGTTTATAAAAATAATAATAATCACAAAACAACAAAAAAATTTCACTTTTTTTTTATTTTTAGCTAAGTGAAAGTAACTGTAAAATTATGTATATATAGATATTTGCATGCGTTTTAAAATCGTTTTAATAATTTATGGGATAGCTGGTGCGCTTTTTAACCAACGTCGTGTAAGAGAAAGAATCAACTTTCCAATCTATCAAATGCTCCATCGACGTCAAATGTTGCATTTTCATCTTTTAAAATGAAACAACTTTCGATGTACGATGTACTTATACGAAAATTGAATGTCTTGTTCCAATTTTTACGTCACTACACCCTTCTAATAATATGCACTCGACTATAGGCGCAATGTCCGATTTGATGTAGCAATATACAAACAATAATAAAAAACATTTTCTGTGATAAAAATCTCTCTTTTCGAGTTTATTTTAGTTTATATAGTATATTGAAGTCTGATGCGTCCGGTTATGGTAATTTGTTTAGATTTATACTAAAAACAATTTTTCCCTGCGCGTACCAGAGCTAACTACATACTAAATCAGGAAGTAATTATAAATTTATATTCGATCTAAGAGATTACGCACTCGTATAAAAAAATTTGTTATAGGTAGTTGTTTTCTTCTAATTATTATACATATTTATCTTAGGTTATGTTGTGTGAATCTACCGGTTCCGCCCGATCAGATTACAAAGTTGTGGACACATATTTCTTATGTCTCATGTACAAAACATATACACACACACACACGTTAAATATCTATATAAATTAGATACACATGATTAATTGTATGCCGCGATCTTTGGTGGTACCAACTGTACGTAAGTTTTGTACCTCAAAATGAACCATGAAATTACGATAAACTTCTAAAGGTGTGCCTTCGCAGCCAAAGTTGATTCAATTCGCATGAATTGATGGATTGTTTTAATATTTTATTATGTCACATGAATTTTTATTTTTTGATGATAGCATACCGGAGAATCGAACTAGGCAGCCAAACAAAACCATGGTACCATCTTGTCTATTTTTAAAATTTATTTAAAGTTCAAATGGAGGCCCACCCACGCAAAGCGTTTTTTTGTAAAAATCAAGAATAATAATAATTGGTTAATCTTGACTTAATGATTGTTCATGTCAGATTCAATTATATTTGTTGAGCATAAGAAGTATTTTTAAAGAGCAAGTATATATGAGTTTAAAAGACATTTAAACTCAAATATGTAATTTCAGATTTGTTGAAGACAATTATAATCCTGCAGTATGGAGATGATTATTTGCGATAATTACTACAGTGACAGTGGAAGTGACAATGTTGGAATTTGAAACCTTTTAGTAAACTAAACATATTCCGGGCCACGCTGCTACAATTGGGCACTTTATAGCTGGATCAGCCGAAGCTAGCTTCTGGTGGTTGCAGTGGAATAGGTCGGTGAGCTGCACGTTTACGATGCACGAACATTATGGCCCAGATTATTCCCAGTCATACGCCACTCCAGAACATGATATGGTAAATAGTGTATTGATAAAGATCATGTGATCGCTCATTAGGCAATTATTCGTTTTCTCTCATAATTACTATCTCTGCTTCTAATGCTGCTCTGACGTTTCCCTGATTTTGGAAATTATTTCTGATAAAGTTTTTCTTTTGATATCTTAGCTAAAATTTCGTAGATTGTTACCCGCCAGCAGGTGAGCTGACACACATTTTATGAAGTTCCATTTTTCGCTGCAATAATGCTATTTCGCACCTTCCGTTTTTCATTAATGCACTAAAAATTGGTTTTATTTCGCTTAAAAATAGAGTATGTTGAAATTTTTGACAAGGATTCAACTCTCTAACCCATTGTCGCAAATAACGGCTCAATTTCATATGGCAGTCATAAAAAATTAAAAAAATAGTGTGTTTCTGAGCACGTGTGCGGCAATGGGTTAATAGACAGGAAAGCAAAATTTTCTCAGTGATTGTGCCGGCGTGAGTGTGGGGTGAATATAAAACCTTACGATATAAATAAGAAACCACGTCTAGTAGGCTTTGCTGCGTTTCCCCTAGGTTTTTTTAAAATTAAGTTAAATTCGATCATTCTCATTAATATTGAACGGACTTTCCCTTAATTCGAATCGACTTCGGTATTCATTCACCAGGAGCATTTCATTCCATGATCGCTGTTCATCATTCCTCAAATTGTTTACAGATATCGTTTGAGTTCTGTTTAAACTTATAGACTGTATTATCTATAACCAATATTTGTTCCTATGCATTAATGCCATAAGATGATTTTCATTGTCAATAATCTTTTCAAATTAAGCTTCGTATTGTTCAGCTTCAGGCAGGACTAGAATTGCAAACATATTGCATAGAATAATCCCAGTTGTATCTCCTAATCCTCGCTTTGGCCTTCACCGTTCCTTATTGCTTCTCATTAATAGTTCATTATCCGCTATTAAGTTGTTAAATCTCTAAGGTTGCTCAAAGTTCAATTCATGACTATCTTCACAAGCTTCTTGCAATAGTATCTGTGCTTGTTTAAAGGTTTCCATTTCCTCCCAAAATGGCGTCGTGTCGTAATAAATAACAATATTCCATTTCATTGCCATCATATCTAGGTTGCCTAGCTCCTCAAAGTATATAATTGCCGAGTGGTTGAATTGGTTTAGTTCAATGTTGGCTAGTGGCGAAACACAATACACTACAAATGGAAAGCTTCTATTTGAGTGGCAGTGTAACGTCATTTAAATGATGTATAAACGGTGGTATAAAGTGCCAAGTGGTTTCATCAAGGGCTATTATGTGGTGTAACAATTTTTTTCTTTTCATTTGAGAGTTTGCTCCGACAAAACAAGATCCATTGTAATAATAAATATTTGTGCAAAGGCCACGCCAAGATTTGAACCTTTTGTAGACAGAAATGAAGGCAAACCAAAAATGCTTTGTATGCCATCTCCTATCCAAGCTAATGTTAATTGTATTCCGCCGAGTAGCATGTCTTTGTGTACCTATTCAATGAGTTTACACGTAATTAGATTATTTTTTCCTAACATTTTCCGATTTTTAGTTGTTGCTGGTAGGTCCGAATTCAGTAGATGTCCCTTCACAATAAGCAAACCATATTCATTTACAAATGGGTTAAGCAATAGGAATTTGACTTGCTACATCGACTTTTCATATATATTTAATTTCTTGTTGAAATGATCTTAATTAAATAATTATTATGTCGGCTTGAAACTTTTTTAAATGTTGAAATGTTTGTCGCACAACCCTTTTCAAATTGTGTCTTTATTTATCATGCTCACCAACACTGTCTTCTTTTTCGTTTGTCTATGTAAATACTACTGGTGTTTTGTTTTGTTTTCCAATGAACATTCATCTATTGATTCCCATCGAAGTGATAAGCAATGCAGGAAGGATGTTTTGCGCCACAAAAAATGGAAGTTGACGAGCACGATTGGGATTATGTCACTTGATGCAATGTCTGTGGAGTTCTCAATTGAATCCATCCAGGCATATGTTTTGTAGTTGCTTAGTTGCATCGCTAATTGAACGTGTTTTATTAATTTCAATGATAATAAAAGGACGTGCAGCTCCAAATGGGGAATTCATAACTTATTCTAAATTGACGCAACCCAGGTTTTTGCCATTTATAGACTTGTGCTGTTATACGACCGGCCTCATCTGTTGTTCTACAATATATGGCTATTTTTATGTCCCCGATATCAATCATTTCCTTTTTATATTTTAGCCATATAGCATTTATCTACAGGTACCGGCTCATCCCATCCAATCACCGTCATCCATGTTTTTTGCAATGGAATATTCATTACAATTGTGATAGGTGATAAGCATCCTGCTGGATAAAGAAACTTGTATAAGTCAGCTAATAATGAACGTTGCGTTGATTGGCAGGTCTTTATTCTAAGCTTGGTTACGTCGAATTTAATTTGTCTTTATTTGGATTGTTTAGAAATGGCCTAATGACTTACACTCGCGGTTTCCTTGGTGTGGATGTTGCCTTTGTTTTCAATTTCTGTAACACTATTTTGACTTTCCCTAGGAGTAGGAAATTAGCAAAAGTATTTCCATAGTATTTTTTGTCCAAATTGTCTTTTTCTGGGCTTCTGAAGGAACAAATTGTGTGCAAAAGTTTACAAAACAAAGTTAATTGGGAAATTTTTGTTCAACAAAATTTTTATAGGGAAAAATATTTTCCTATTTAACTTTGTTTCGAAAATATTTACACCAAACTTATTGTCTCACTATAGACCAGAAAAATACAATTCAAACAAAAATGCGATGAAAATACTTTTCCTAACTTATTATTCCTAGGGAAAGTGCCCCGTAACCACTGTGGCACTATTCTGATAATTCCCGGGAAAAAGGAATTTGAGAAAGATTTTCTATATAATTTCTGTTCAAATATTTTTTTTCTGGCCTACTGAGGATTAAACTTTGATGTTTATAAATAGGAAATAATTTTTTCATATCTAAATTCTCAAGGACAAACTTTCCCATTTTAAATTTGTTTCTAAAATAATGAGCAGTAGGTTTTTTCCTCAGTACGCCAGAAAAAAAAATTTAACAGAAAATACATATAAATTCTTTCCCCAATTACTTATTTAAGACGACATATTGCAACAACTCAAACTCAGCTACACTCAAAATTACGTAACTAACCCAAACCAACCGAAACATACCGAATCTGTGACAATAAATTTTATCCGTTCAAAATAAGTAAGGCTAACTAACCATCAGGGATTTTCGCAAAAAAATAGAAAAAAAATTATTTTTGAATTTCCGGTTCTAAATGATTATAGGTAATGGTAAGTGTATGTTTAGCGAGAATCTAACGGTATACTGCATATGGAAGGCGCGGTTTTTGGAAAAATCGAATTTTGAAATCCGGTTAAATTTTATGATCGAACCTGGATTGCAGGCGAATAAGACGACATATTGCAACAACTCAAACTCAGCTACACTCAAAATTACGTAACTAACCCAAACCAACCGAAACATACCGAATCTGTGACAATAAATTTTATCCGTTCAAAATAAGTAAGGCTAACCATCAGGGATTAGCAATGGTAAGTGTATGTTTAGCGAGAATCTAACGGTATACTGCATATGGAAGGCGCGGGTTTTGGAAAAATCGAATTTTGAAATCTGGTTAAATTTTATGATCGAACCTGGATTGCAGGCGAATAAGACGACATATTGCAACAACTCAAGCTCAGCTACACTCAAAATTACGTAACTAACCCAAACCAACCGAAACATACCGAATCTGTGACAATAAATTTTATCCGTTCAAAATAAGTAAGGCTAACCATCAGGGATTTTCGCAAAAAAATAGAAAAAAAAAATTATTTTTGAATTTCCGGTTCTAAATGATTATAGGCAATGGTAAGTGTATGTTTAGCGAGAATCTAACGGTATACTGCATATGGAAGGCGCGGTTTTTGGAAAAATCGAATTTTGAAATCCGGTTAAATTTTATGATCGAACCTGGATTGCAGGCGAATAAGACGACATATTGCAACAACTCAAGCTCAGCTACACTCAAAATTACGTAACTAACCCAAACCAACCGAAACATACCGAATCTGTGACAATAAATTTTATCCGTTCAAAATAAGTAAGGCTAACCATCAGGGATTTTCGCAAAAAAATAGAAAAAAAAATTATTTTTGAATTTCCGGTTCTAAATGATTATAGGTAATGGTAGGTGTATGTTAAGCGAGAATCTAACGGTATACTGCATATGGAAGGCGCGGGTTTTGGAAAAATCGAATTTTGAAATCCGGTTAAATTTTATGATCGAACCTGGATTGCAGGCGAATAAGACGACATATTGCAACAACTCAAACTCAGCTACACTCAAAATTACGTAACTAACCCAAACCAACCGAAACATACCGAATCTGTGACAATAAATTTTATCCGTTCAAAATAAGTAAGGCTAACCATCAGGGATTAGCAATGGTAAGTGTATGTTTAGCGAGAATCTAACGGTATACTGCATATGGAAGGCGCGGGTTTTGGAAAAATCGAATTTTGAAATCTGGTTAAATTTTATGATCGAACCTGGATTGCAGGCGAATAAGACGACATATTGCAACAACTCAAGCTCAGCTACACTCAAAATTACGTAACTAACCCAAACCAACCGAAACATACCGAATCTGTGACAATAAATTTTATCCGTTCAAAATAAGTAAGGCTAACCATCAGGGATTTTCGCAAAAAAATAGAAAAAAAAAATTATTTTTGAATTTCCGGTTCTAAATGATTATAGGCAATGGTAAGTGTATGTTTAGCGAGAATCTAACGGTATACTGCATATGGAAGGCGCGGTTTTTGGAAAAATCGAATTTTGAAATCCGGTTAAATTTTATGATCGAACCTGGATTGCAGGCGAATAAGACGACATATTGCAACAACTCAAACTCAGCTACACTCAAAATTACGTAACTAACCCAAACCAACCGAAACATACCGAATCTGTGACAATAAATTTTATCCGTTCAAAATAAGTAAGGCTAACCATCAGGGATTAGCAATGGTAAGTGTATGTTTAGCGAGAATCTAACGGTATACTGCATATGGAAGGCGCGGGTTTTGGAAAAATCGAATTTTGAAATCTGGTTAAATTTTATGATCGAACCTGGATTGCAGGCGAATAAGACGACATATTGCAACAACTCAAGCTCAGCTACACTCAAAATTACGTAACTAACCCAAACCAACCGAAACATACCGAATCTGTGACAATAAATTTTATCCGTTCAAAATAAGTAAGGCTAACCATCAGGGATTTTCGCAAAAAAATAGAAAAAAAAAATTATTTTTGAATTTCCGGTTCTAAATGATTATAGGCAATGGTAAGTGTATGTTTAGCGAGAATCTAACGGTATACTGCATATGGAAGGCGCGGTTTTTGGAAAAATCGAATTTTGAAATCCGGTTAAATTTTATGATCGAACCTGGATTGCAGGCGAATAAGACGACATATTGCAACAACTCAAACTCAGCTACACTCAAAATTACGTAACTAACCCAAACCAACCGAAACATACCGAATCTGTGACAATAAATTTTATCCGTTCAAAATAAGTAAGGCTAACCATCAGGGATTAGCAATGGTAAGTGTATGTTTAGCGAGAATCTAACGGTATACTGCATATGGAAGGCGCGGGTTTTGGAGAAATCGAATTTTGAAATCCGGTTAAATTTTATGATCGAACCTGGATTGCAGGCGAATAAGACGACATATTGCAACAACTCAAGCTCAGCTACACTCAAAATTACGTAACTAACCCAAACCAACCGAAACATACCGAATCTGTGACAATAAATTTTATCCGTTCAAAATAAGTAAGGCTAACCATCAGGGATTTTCGCAAAAAAATAGAAAAAAAATTATTTTTGAATTTCCGGTTCTAAATGATTATAGGTAATGGTAAGTGTATGTTTAGCGAGAATCTAACGGTATACTGCATATGGAAGGTGCGGGTTTTGGAAAAATCAAATTTTGAAATCTGGTTTAATTTTATGATCGAACCTGGATTGCAGGCGAATAAGACGACATATTGCAACAACTCAAACTCAGCTACACTCAAAATTACGTAACTAACCCAAACCAACCGAAACATACCGAATCTGTGACAATAAATTTTATCCGTTCAAAATAAGTAAGGCTAACCATCAGGGATTAGCAATGGTAAGTGTATGTTTAGCGAGAATCTAACGGTATACTGCATATGGAAGGCGCGGGTTTTGGAAAAATCGAATTTTGAAATCCGGTTAAATTTTATGATCGAACCTGGATTGCAGGCGAATAAGACGACATATTGCAACAACTCAAGCTCAGCTACACTCAAAATTACGTAACTAACCCAAACCAACCGAAACATACCGAATCTGTGACAATAAATTTTATCCGTTCAAAATAAGTAAGGCTAACCATCAGGGATTTTCGCAAAAAAATAGAAAAAAAATTATTTTTGGATTTCCGGTTCTAAATGATTATAGGTAATGGTAAGTGTATGTTTAGCGAGAATCTAACGGTATACTGCATATGGAAGGCGCGGGTTTTGGAAAAATCGAATTTTGAAATCCGGTTAAATTTTATGATCGAACCTGGATTGCAGGCGAATAAGACGACATATTGCAACAACTCAAGCTCAGCTACACTCAAAATTACGTAACTAACCCAAACCAACCGAAACATACCGAATCTGTGACAATAAATTTTATCCGTTCAAAATAAGTAAGGCTAACCATCAGGGATTTTCGCAAAAAAATAGAAAAAAAAATTATTTTTGAATTTCCGGTTCTAAATGATTATAGGTAATGGTAAGTGTATGTTTAGCGAGAATCTAACGGTATACTGCATATGGAAGGCGCGGGTTTTGGAAAAATCGAATTTTGAAATCCGGTTAAATTTTATGATCGAACCTGGATTGCAGGCGAATAAGACGACATATTGCAACAACTCAAACTCAGCTACACTCAAAATTACGTAACTAACCCAAACCAACCGAAACATACCGAATCTGTGACAATAAATTTTATCCGTTCAAAATAAGTAAGGCTAACCATCAGGGATTTTCGCAAAAAAATAGAAAAAAAATTATTTTTGAATTTCCGGTTCTAAATGATTATAGGTAATGGTAAGTGTATGTTTAGCGAGAATCTAACGGTATAATGCATATGGAAGGCGCGGGTTTTGGAAAAATCGAATTTTGAAATCCGGTTAAATTTTATGATCGAACCTGGATTGCAGGCGAATAAGACGACATATTGCAACAACTCAAGCTCAGCTACACTCAAAATTACGTAACTAACCCAAACCAACCGAAACATACCGAATCTGTGACAATAAATTTTATCCGTTCAAAATAAGTAAGGCTAACCATCAGGGATTTTCGCAAAAAAATAGAAAAAAAATTATTTTTGAATTTCCGGTTCTAAATGATTATAGGTAATGGTAAGTGTATGTTTAGCGAGAATCTAACGGTATAATGCATATGGAAGGCGCGGGTTTTGGAAAAATCGAATTTTGAAATCCGGTTAAATTTTATGATCGAACCTGGATTGCAGGCGAATAAGACGACATATTGCAACAACTCAAGCTCAGCTACACTCAAAATTACGTAACTAACCCAAACCAACCGAAACATACCGAATCTGTGACAATAAATTTTATCCGTTCAAAATAAGTAAGGCAAACCATCAGGGATTTTCGCAAAAAAATAGAAAAAAAATTATTTTTGAATTTCCGGTTCTAAATGATTATAGGTAATGGTAGGTGTATGTTTAGCGAGAATCTAACGGTATAATGCATATGGAAGGCGCGGGTTTTGGAAAAATCGAATTTTGAAATCTGGTTTAATTTTATGATCGAACCTGGATTGCAGGCGAATAAGACGACATATTGCAACAACTCAAACTCAGCTACACTCAAAATTACGTAACTAACCCAAACCAACCGAAACATACCGAATCTGTGACAATAAATTTTATCCGTTCAAAATAAGTAAGGCTAACCATCAGGGATTTTCGCAAAAAAATAGAAAAAAAATTATTTTTGAATTTCCGGTTCTAAATGATTATAGGTAATGGTAAGTGTATGTTTAGCGAGAATCTAACGGTATAATGCATATGGAAGGCGCGGGTTTTGGAAAAATCGAATTTTGAAATCCGGTTAAATTTTATGATCGAACCTGGATTGCAGGCGAATAAGACGACATATTGCAACAACTCAAGCTCAGCTACACTCAAAATTACGTAACTAACCCAAACCAACCGAAACATACCGAATCTGTGACAATAAATTTTATCCGTTCAAAATAAGTAAGGCACCATCAGGGATTTTCGCAAAAAAATAGAAAAAAAATTATTTTTGAATTTCCGGTTCTAAATGATTATAGGTAATGGTAAGTGTATGTTTAACGAGAATCTAACGGTATACTGCATATGGAAGGCGCGGGTTTTGGAAAAATCGAATTTTGAAATCCGGTTAAATTTTATGATCGAACCTGGATTGCAGGCGAATAAGACGACATATTGCAACAACTCAAGCTCAGCTACACTCAAAATTACGTAACTAACCCAAACCAACCGAAACATACCGAATCTGTGACAATAAATTTTATCCGTTCAAAATAAGTAAGGCCAACATCAGGGATTTTCGCAAAAAAATAGAAAAAAAATTATTTTTGAATTTCCGGTTCTAAATGATTATAGGTAATGGTAAGTGTATGTTTAGCGAGAATCTAACGGTATACTGCATATGGAAGGCGCGGGTTTTGGAAAAATCGAATTTTGAAATCCGGTTAAATTTTATGATCGAACCTGGATTGCAGGCGAATAAGACGACATATTGCAACAACTCAAGCTCAGCTACACTCAAAATTACGTAACTAACCCAAACCAACCGAAACATACCAAATCTGTGACAATAAATTGTATCCGTTCAAAATAAGTAAGGCTAACCATCAGGGATTTTCGCAAAAAAATAGAAAAAAAATTATTTTTGAATTTCCGGTTCTAAATGATTATAGGTAATGGTAGGTGTATGTTTAGCGAGAATCTAACGGTATACTGCATATGGAAGGCGCGGGTTTTGGAAAAATCGAATTTTGAAATCCGGTTAAATTTTATGATCGAACCTGGATTGCAGGCGAATCAGACGACATATTGCAATAACTCAAGCTCAGCTACACTCAAAATTACGTAACTAACCCAAACCAACCGAAACATACCGAATCTGTGACAATAAATTTTATCCGTTCAAAATAAGTAAGGCTAACCATCAGGGATTTTCGCAAAAAAATAGAAAAAAAATTATTTTTGAATTTCCGGTTCTAAATGATTATAGGTAATGGTAAGTGTATGTTTAGCGAGAATCTAACGGTATAATGCATATGGAAGGCGCGGGTTTTGGAAAAATCGAATTTTGAAATCCGGTTAAATTTTATGATCGAACCTGGATTGCAGGCGAATAAGACGACATATTGCAACAACTCAAGCTCAGCTACACTCAAAATTACGTAACTAACCCAAACCAACCGAAACATACCGAATCTGTGACAATAAATTTTATCCGTTCAAAATAAGTAAGGCCAACATCAGGGATTTTCGCAAAAAAATAGAAAAAAAATTATTTTTGAATTTCCGGTTCTAAATGATTATAGGTAATGGTAAGTGTATGTTTAGCGAGAATCTAACGGTATACTGCATATGGAAGGCGCGGGTTTTGGAAAAATCGAATTTTGAAATCCGGTTAAATTTTATGATCGAACCTGGATTGCAGGCGAATAAGACGACATATTGCAACAACTCAAGCTCAGCTACACTCAAAATTACGTAACTAACCCAAACCAACCGAAACATACCGAATCTGTGACAATAAATTTTATCCGTTCAAAATAAGTAAGGCTAACATCAGGGATTTTCGCAAAAAAATAGAAAAAAAAATTATTTTTGAATTTCCGGTTCTAAATGATTATAGGTAATGGTAAGTGTATGTTTAGCGAGAATCTAACGGTATACTGCATATGGAAGGCGCGGGTTTTGGAAAAATCGAATTTTGAAATCCGGTTAAATTTTATGATCGAACCTGGATTGCAGGCGAATCAGACGACATATTGCAATAACTCAAGCTCAGCTACACTCAAAATTACGTAACTAACCCAAACCTACCGAAACATACCGAATCTGTGACAATAAATTTTATCCGTTCAAAATAAGTAAGGCTAACCATCAGGGATTTTCGCAAAAAAATAGAAAAAAAATTATTTTTGAATTTCCGGTTCTAAATGATTATAGGTAATGGTAAGTGTATGTTTAGCGAGAATCTAACGGTATAATGCATATGGAAGGCGCGGGTTTTGGAAAAATCGAATTTTGAAATCCGGTTAAATTTTATGATCGAACCTGGATTGCAGGCGAATAAGACGACATATTGCAACAACTCAAGCTCAGCTACACTCAAAATTACGTAACTAACCCAAACCAACCGAAACATACCGAATCTGTGACAATAAATTTTATCCGTTCAAAATAAGTAAGGCCAACATCAGGGATTTTCGCAAAAAAATAGAAAAAAAATTATTTTTGAATTTCCGGTTCTAAATGATTATAGGTAATGGTAAGTGTATGTTTAGCGAGAATCTAACGGTATACTGCATATGGAAGGCGCGGGTTTTGGAAAAATCGAATTTTGAAATCCGGTTAAATTTTATGATCGAACCTGGATTGCAGGCGAATAAGACGACATATTGCAACAACTCAAGCTCAGCTACACTCAAAATTACGTAACTAACCCAAACCAACCGAAACATACCGAATCTGTGACAATAAATTTTATCCGTTCAAAATAAGTAAGGCCAACATCAGGGATTTTCGCAAAAAAATAGAAAAAAAATTATTTTTGAATTTCCGGTTCTAAATGATTATAGGTAATGGTAAGTGTATGTTTAGCGAGAATCTAACGGTATACTGCATATGGAAGGCGCGGGTTTTGGAAAAATCGAATTTTGAAATCCGGTTAAATTTTATGATCGAACCTGGATTGCAGGCGAATAAGACGACATATTGCAACAACTCAAGCTCAGCTACACTCAAAATTACGTAACTAACCCAAACCAACCGAAACATACCGAATCTGTGACAATAAATTTTATCCGTTCAAAATAAGTAAGGCTAACTAACCATCAGGGATTTTCGCAAAAAAATAGAAAAAAAAATTATTTTTGAATTTCCGGTTCTAAATGATTATAGGTAATGGTAAGTGTATGTTTAGCGAGAATCTAACGGTATACTGCATATGGAAGGCGCGGGTTTTGGAAAAATCGAATTTTGAAATCCGGTTAAATTTTATGATCGAACCTGGATTGCAGGCGAATAAGACGACATATTGCAACAACTCAAGCTCAGCTACACTCAAAATTACGTAACTAACCCAAACCAACCGAAACATACCGAATCTGTGACAATAAATTTTATCCGTTCAAAATAAGTAAGGCTAACCATCAGGGATTTTCGCAAAAAAATAGAAAAAAAATTATTTTTGAATTTCCGGTTCTAAATGATTATAGGTAATGGTAAGTGTATGTTTAGCGAGAATCTAACGGTATAATGCATATGGAAGGCGCGGGTTTTGGAAAAATCGAATTTTGAAATCCGGTTAAATTTTATGATCGAACCTGGATTGCAGGCGAATAAGACGACATATTGCAACAACTCAAGCTCAGCTACACTCAAAATTACGTAACTAACCCAAACCAACCGAAACATACCGAATCTGTGACAATAAATTTTATCCGTTCAAAATAAGTAAGGCTAACCATCAGGGATTTTCGCAAAAAAATAGAAAAAAAAATTATTTTTGAATTTCCGGTTCTAAATGATTATAGGTAATGGTAAGTGTATGTTTAGCGAGAATCTAACGGTATAATGCATATGGAAGGCGCGGGTTTTGGAAAAATCGAATTTTGAAATCCGGTTAAATTTTATGATCGAACCTGGATTGCAGGCGAATAAGACGACATATTGCAACAACTCAAGCTCAGCTACACTCAAAATTACGTAACTAACCCAAACCAACCGAAACATACCGAATCTGTGACAATAAATTTTATCCGTTCAAAATAAGTAAGGCTAACTAACCATCAGGGATTTTCGCAAAAAAATAGAAAAAAAAATTATTTTTGAATTTCCGGTTCTAAATGATTATAGGTAATGGTAAGTGTATGTTTAGCGAGAATCTAACGGTATACTGCATATGGAAGGCGCGGGTTTTGGAAAAATCGAATTTTGAAATCCGGTTAAATTTTATGATCGAACCTGGATTGCAGGCGAATAAGACGACATATTGCAACAACTCAAGCTCAGCTACACTCAAAATTACGTAACTAACCCAAACCAACCGAAACATACCGAATCTGTGACAATAAATTTTATCCGTTCAAAATAAGTAAGGCCAACATCAGGGATTTTCGCAAAAAAATAGAAAAAAAATTATTTTTGAATTTCCGGTTCTAAATGATTATAGGTAATGGTAAGTGTATGTTTAGCGAGAATCTAACGGTATACTGCATATGGAAGGCGCGGGTTTTGGAAAAATCGAATTTTGAAATCCGGTTAAATTTTATGATCGAACCTGGATTGCAGGCGAATAAGACGACATATTGCAACAACTCAAGCTCAGCTACACTCAAAATTACGTAACTAACCCAAACCAACCGAAACATACCGAATCTGTGACAATAAATTTTATCCGTTCAAAATAAGTAAGGCCAACATCAGGGATTTTCGCAAAAAAATAGAAAAAAAATTATTTTTGAATTTCCGGTTCTAAATGATTATAGGTAATGGTAAGTGTATGTTTAGCGAGAATCTAACGGTATACTGCATATGGAAGGCGCGGGTTTTGGAAAAATCGAATTTTGAAATCCGGTTAAATTTTATGATCGAACCTGGATTGCAGGCGAATAAGACGACATATTGCAACAACTCAAGCTCAGCTACACTCAAAATTACGTAACTAACCCAAACCAACCGAAACATACCGAATCTGTGACAATAAATTTTATCCGTTCAAAATAAGTAAGGCCAACATCAGGGATTTTCGCAAAAAAATAGAAAAAAAATTATTTTTGAATTTCCGGTTCTAAATGATTATAGGTAATGGTAAGTGTATGTTTAGCGAGAATCTAACGGTATACTGCATATGGAAGGCGCGGGTTTTGGAAAAATCGAATTTTGAAATCCGGTTAAATTTTATGATCGAACCTGGATTGCAGGCGAATAAGACGACATATTGCAACAACTCAAGCTCAGCTACACTCAAAATTACGTAACTAACCCAAACCAACCGAAACATACCGAATCTGTGACAATAAATTTTATCCGTTCAAAATAAGTAAGGCTAACCATCAGGGATTTTCGCAAAAAAATAGAAAAAAAATTATTTTTGAATTTCCGGTTCTAAATGATTATAGGTAATGGTAAGTGTATGTTTAGCGAGAATCTAACGGTATAATGCATATGGAAGTCGCGGGTTTTGGAAAAATCGAATTTTGAAATCCGGTTAAATTTTATGATCGAACCTGGATTGCAGGCGAATAAGACGACATATTGCAACAACTCAAGCTCAGCTACACTCAAAATTACGTAACTAACCCAAACCAACCGAAACATACCGAATCTGTGACAATAAATTTTATCCGTTCAAAATAAGTAAGGCAAACCATCAGGGATTTTCGCAAAAAAATAGAAAAAAAATTATTTTTGAATTTCCGGTTCTAAATGATTATAGGTAATGGTAAGTGTATGTTTAGCGAGAATCTAACGGTATAATGCATATGGAAGGCGCGGGTTTTGGAAAAATCGAATTTTGAAATCCGGTTAAATTTTATGATCGAACCTGGATTGCAGGCGAATAAGACGACATATTGCAACAACTCAAGCTCAGCTACACTCAAAATTACGTAACTAACCCAAACCAACCGAAACATACCGAATCTGTGACAATAAATTTTATCCGTTCAAAATAAGTAAGGCACCATCAGGGATTTTCGCAAAAAAATAGAAAAAAAATTATTTTTGAATTTCCGGTTCTAAATGATTATAGGTAATGGTAAGTGTATGTTTAGCGAGAATCTAACGGTATAATGCATATGGAAGGCGCGGGTTTTGGAAAAATCGAATTTTGAAATCCGGTTAAATTTTATGATCGAACCTGGATTGCAGGCGAATAAGACGACATATTGCAACAACTCAAGCTCAGCTACACTCAAAATTACGTAACTAACCCAAACCAACCGAAACATACCGAATCTGTGACAATAAATTTTATCCGTTCAAAATAAGTAAGGCCAACATCAGGGATTTTCGCAAAAAAATAGAAAAAAAATCATTTTTGAATTTCCGGTTCTAAATGATTATAGGTAATGGTAAGTGTATGTTTAGCGAGAATCTAACGGTATACTGCATATGGAAGGCGCGGGTTTTGGAAAAATCGAATTTTGAAATCCGGTTAAATTTTATGATCGAACCTGGATTGCAGGCGAATAAGACGACATATTGCAACAACTCAAACTCAGCTACACTCAAAATTACGTAACTAACCCAAACCAACCGAAACATACCGAATCTGTGACAATAAATTTTATCCGTTCAAAATAAGTAAGGCTAACCATCAGGGATTTTCGCAAAAAAATAGAAAAAAAATTATTTTTGAATTTCCGGTTCTAAATGATTATAGGTAATGGTAAGTGTATGTTTAGCGAGAATCTAACGGTATAATGCATATGGAAGTCGCGGGTTTTGGAAAAATCGAATTTTGAAATCCGGTTAAATTTTATGATCGAACCTGGATTGCAGGCGAATAAGACGACATATTGCAACAACTCAAACTCAGCTACACTCAAAATTACGTAACTAACCCAAACCAACCGAAACATACCGAATCTGTGACAATAAATTTTATCCGTTCAAAATAAGTAAGGCAAACCATCAGGGATTTTCGCAAAAAAATAGAAAAAAAATTATTTTTGAATTTCCGGTTCTAAATGATTATAGGTAATGGTAAGTGTATGTTTAGCGAGAATCTAACGGTATAATGCATATGGAAGGCGCGGGTTTTGGAAAAATCGAATTTTGAAATCCGGTTAAATTTTATGATCGAACCTGGATTGCAGGCGAATAAGACGACATATTGCAACAACTCAAGCTCAGCTACACTCAAAATTACGTAACTAACCCAAACCAACCGAAACATACCGAATCTGTGACAATAAATTTTATCCGTTCAAAATAAGTAAGGCACCATCAGGGATTTTCGCAAAAAAATAGAAAAAAAATTATTTTTGAATTTCCGGTTCTAAATGATTATAGGTAATGGTAAGTGTATGTTTAGCGAGAATCTAACGGTATACTGCATATGGAAGGCGCGGGTTTTGGAAAAATCGAATTTTGAAATCCGGTTAAATTTTATGATCGAACCTGGATTGCAGGCGAATAAGACGACATATTGCAACAACTCAAGCTCAGCTACACTCAAAATTACGTAACTAACCCAAACCAACCGAAACATACCGAATCTGTGACAATAAATTTTATCCGTTCAAAATAAGTAAGGCCAACATCAGGGATTTTCGCAAAAAAATAGAAAAAAAATTATTTTTGAATTTCCGGTTCTAAATGATTATAGGTAATGGTAAGTGTATGTTTAGCGAGAATCTAACGGTATACTGCATATGGAAGGCGCGGGTTTTGGAAAAATCGAATTTTGAAATCCGGTTAAATTTTATGATCGAACCTGGATTGCAGGCGAATAAGACGACATATTGCAACAACTCAAGCTCAGCTACACTCAAAATTACGTAACTAACCCAAACCAACCGAAACATACCGAATCTGTGACAATAAATTTTATCCGTTCAAAATAAGTAAGGCCAACATCAGGGATTTTCGCAAAAAAATAGAAAAAAAATTATTTTTGAATTTCCGGTTCTAAATGATTATAGGTAATGGTAAGTGTATGTTTAGCGAGAATCTAACGGTATACTGCATATGGAAGGCGCGGGTTTTGGAAAAATCGAATTTTGAAATCCGGTTAAATTTTATGATCGAACCTGGATTGCAGGCGAATAAGACGACATATTGCAACAACTCAAGCTCAGCTACACTCAAAATTACGTAACTAACCCAAACCAACCGAAACATACCGAATCTGTGACAATAAATTTTATCCGTTCAAAATAAGTAAGGCCAACATCAGGGATTTTCGCAAAAAAATAGAAAAAAAATTATTTTTGAATTTCCGGTTCTAAATGATTATAGGTAATGGTAAGTGTATGTTTAGCGAGAATCTAACGGTATACTTCATATGGAAGGCGCGGGTTTTGGAAAAATCGAATTTTGAAATCCGGTTAAATTTTATGATCGAACCTGGATTGCAGGCGAATAAGACGACATATTGCAACAACTCAAGCTCAGCTACACTCAAAATTACGTAACTAACCCAAACCAACCGAAACATACCGAATCTGTGACAATAAATTTTATCCGTTCAAAATAAGTAAGGCCAACATCAGGGATTTTCGCAAAAAAATAGAAAAAAAATTATTTTTGAATTTCCGGTTCTAAATGATTATAGGTAATGGTAAGTGTATGTTTAGCGAGAATCTAACGGTATACTGCATATGGAAGGCGCGGGTTTTGGAAAAATCGAATTTTGAAATCCGGTTAAATTTTATGATCGAACCTGGATTGCAGGCGAATAAGACGACATATTGCAACAACTCAAGCTCAGCTACACTCAAAATTACGTAACTAACCCAAACCAACCGAAACATACCGAATCTGTGACAATAAATTTTATCCGTTCAAAATAAGTAAGGCTAACATCAGGGATTTTCGCAAAAAAATAGAAAAAAAATTATTTTTGAATTTCCGGTTCTAAATGATTATAGGTAATGGTAAGTGTATGTTTAGCGAGAATCTAACGGTATACTGCATATGGAAGGCGCGGGTTTTGGAAAAATCGAATTTTGAAATCCGGTTAAATTTTATGATCGAACCTGGATTGCAGGCGAATAAGACGACATATTGCAACAACTCAAACTCAGCTACACTCAAAATTACGTAACTAACCCAAACCAACCGAAACATACCGAATCTGTGACAATAAATTTTATCCGTTCAAAATAAGTAAGGCACCATCAGGGATTTTCGCAAAAAAATAGAAAAAAAATTATTTTTGAATTTCCGGTTCTAAATGATTATAGGTAATGGTAAGTGTATGTTTAGCGAGAATCTAACGGTATACTGCATATGGAAGGCGCGGGTTTTGGAAAAATCGAATTTTGAAATCCGGTTAAATTTTATGATCGAACCTGGATTGCAGGCGAATAAGACGACATATTGCAACAACTCAAGCTCAGCTACACTCAAAATTACGTAACTAACCCAAACCAACCGAAACATACCGAATCTGTGACAATAAATTTTATCCGTTCAAAATAAGTAAGGCACCATCAGGGATTTTCGCAAAAAAATAGAAAAAAAATTATTTTTGAATTTCCGGTTCTAAATGATTATAGGTAATGGTAAGTGTATGTTTAGCGAGAATCTAACGGTATACTGCATATGGAAGGCGCGGGTTTTGGAAAAATCGAATTTTGAAATCCGGTTAAATTTTATGATCGAACCTGGATTGCAGGCGAATAAGACGACATATTGCAACAACTCAAACTCAGCTACACTCAAAATTACGTAACTAACCCAAACCAACCGAAACATACCGAATCTGTGACAATAAATTTTATCCGTTCAAAATAAGTAAGGCTAACCATCAGGGATTTTCGCAAAAAAATAGAAAAAAAATTATTTTTGAATTTCCGGTTCTAAATGATTATAGGTAATGGTAAGTGTATGTTTAGCGAGAATCTAACGGTATACTGCATATGGAAGGCGCGGGTTTTGGAAAAATCGAATTTTGAAATCCGGTTAAATTTTATGATCGAACCTGGATTGCAGGCGAATAAGACGACATATTGCAACAACTCAAACTCAGCTACACTCAAAATTACGTAACTAACCCAAACCAACCGAAACATACCGAATCTGTGACAATAAATTTTATCCGTTCAAAATAAGTAAGGCTAACCATCAGGGATTTTCGCAAAAAAATAGAAAAAAAATTATTTTTGAATTTCCGGTTCTAAATGATTATAGGTAATGGTAAGTGTATGTTTAGCGAGAATCTAACGGTATAATGCATATGGAAGTCGCGGGTTTTGGAAAAATCGAATTTTGAAATCCGGTTAAATTTTATGATCGAACCTGGATTGCAGGCGAATAAGACGACATATTGCAACAACTCAAGCTCAGCTACACTCAAAATTACGTAACTAACCCAAACCAACCGAAACATACCGAATCTGTGACAATAAATTTTATCCGTTCAAAATAAGTAAGGCAAACCATCAGGGATTTTCGCAAAAAAATAGAAAAAAAATTATTTTTGAATTTCCGGTTCTAAATGATTATAGGTAATGGTAAGTGTATGTTTAGCGAGAATCTAACGGTATAATGCATATGGAAGGCGCGGGTTTTGGAAAAATCGAATTTTGAAATCCGGTTAAATTTTATGATCGAACCTGGATTGCAGGCGAATAAGACGACATATTGCAACAACTCAAGCTCAGCTACACTCAAAATTACGTAACTAACCCAAACCAACCGAAACATACCGAATCTGTGACAATAAATTTTATCCGTTCAAAATAAGTAAGGCACCATCAGGGATTTTCGCAAAAAAATAGAAAAAAAATTATTTTTGAATTTCCGGTTCTAAATGATTATAGGTAATGGTAAGTGTATGTTTAGCGAGAATCTAACGGTATACTGCATATGGAAGGCGCGGGTTTTGGAAAAATCGAATTTTGAAATCCGGTTAAATTTTATGATCGAACCTGGATTGCAGGCGAATAAGACGACATATTGCAACAACTCAAGCTCAGCTACACTCAAAATTACGTAACTAACCCAAACCAACCGAAACATACCGAATCTGTGACAATAAATTTTATCCGTTCAAAATAAGTAAGGCCAACATCAGGGATTTTCGCAAAAAAATAGAAAAAAAATTATTTTTGAATTTCCGGTTCTAAATGATTATAGGTAATGGTAAGTGTATGTTTAGCGAGAATCTAACGGTATACTGCATATGGAAGGCGCGGGTTTTGGAAAAATCGAATTTTGAAATCCGGTTAAATTTTATGATCGAACCTGGATTGCAGGCGAATAAGACGACATATTGCAACAACTCAAGCTCAGCTACACTCAAAATTACGTAACTAACCCAAACCAACCGAAACATACCGAATCTGTGACAATAAATTTTATCCGTTCAAAATAAGTAAGGCCAACATCAGGGATTTTCGCAAAAAAATAGAAAAAAAATTATTTTTGAATTTCCGGTTCTAAATGATTATAGGTAATGGTAAGTGTATGTTTAGCGAGAATCTAACGGTATACTGCATATGGAAGGCGCGGGTTTTGGAAAAATCGAATTTTGAAATCCGGTTAAATTTTATGATCGAACCTGGATTGCAGGCGAATAAGACGACATATTGCAACAACTCAAGCTCAGCTACACTCAAAATTACGTAACTAACCCAAACCAACCGAAACATACCGAATCTGTGACAATAAATTTTATCCGTTCAAAATAAGTAAGGCTAACCATCAGGGATTTTCGCAAAAAAATAGAAAAAAAATTATTTTTGAATTTCCGGTTCTAAATGATTATAGGTAATGGTAAGTGTATGTTTAGCGAGAATCTAACGGTATACTGCATATGGAAGGCGCGGGTTTTGGAAAAATCGAATTTTGAAATCCGGTTAAATTTTATGATCGAACCTGGATTGCAGGCGAATAAGACGACATATTGCAACAACTCAAGCTCAGCTACACTCAAAATTACGTAACTAACCCAAACCAACCGAAACATACCGAATCTGTGACAATAAATTTTATCCGTTCAAAATAAGTAAGGCCAACATCAGGGATTTTCGCAAAAAAATAGAAAAAAAATTATTTTTGAATTTCCGGTTCTAAATGATTATAGGTAATGGTAAGTGTATGTTTAGCGAGAATCTAACGGTATACTGCATATGGAAGGCGTGGGTTTTGGAAAAATCGAATTTTGAAATCCGGTTAAATTTTATGATCGAACCTGGATTGCAGGCGAATAAGACGACATATTGCAACAACTCAAGCTCAGCTACACTCAAAATTACGTAACTAACCCAAACCAACCGAAACATACCGAATCTGTGACAATAAATTTTATCCGTTCAAAATAAGTAAGGCCAACATCAGGGATTTTCGCAAAAAAATAGAAAAAAAATTATTTTTGAATTTCCGGTTCTAAATGATTATAGGTAATGGTAAGTGTATGTTTAGCGAGAATCTAACGGTATACTGCATATGGAAGGCGCGGGTTTTGGAAAAATCAAATTTTGAAATCCGGTTAAATTTTATGATCGAACCTGGATTGCAGGCGAATAAGACGACATATTGCAACAACTCAAGCTCAGCTACACTCAAAATTACGTAACTAACCCAAACCAACCGAAACATACCGAATCTGTGACAATAAATTTTATCCGTTCAAAATAAGTAAGGCTAACATCAGGGATTTTCGCAAAAAAATAGAAAAAAAAATTATTTTTGAATTTCCGGTTCTAAATGATTATAGGTAATGGTAAGTGTATGTTTAGCGAGAATCTAACGGTATAATGCATATGGAAGGCGCGGGTTTTGGAAAAATCGAATTTTGAAATCCGGTTAAATTTTATGATCGAACCTGGATTGCAGGCGAATAAGACGACATATTGCAACAACTCAAGCTCAGCTACACTCAAAATTACGTAACTAACCCAAACCAACCGAAACATACCGAATCTGTGACAATAAATTTTATCCGTTCAAAATAAGTAAGGCTAACCATCAGGGATTTTCGCAAAAAAATAGAAAAAAAATTATTTTTGAATTTCCGGTTCTAAATGATTATAGGTAATGGTAAGTGTATGTTTAGCGAGAATCTAACGGTATACTGCATATGGAAGGCGTGGGTTTTGGAAAAATCGCATTTTGAAATCCGGTTAAATTTTATGATCGAACCTGGATTGCAGGCGAATAAGACGACATATTGCAACAACTCAAACTCAGCTACACTCAAAATTACGTAACTAACCCAAACCAACCGAAACATACCGAATCTGTGACAATAAATTTTATCCGTTCAAAATAAGTAAGGCCAACATCAGGGATTTTCGCAAAAAAATAGAAAAAAAATTATTTTTGAATTTCCGGTTCTAAATGATTATAGGTAATGGTAAGTGTATGTTTAGCGAGAATCTAACGGTATAATGCATATGGAAGGCGCGGGTTTTGGAAAAATCGAATTTTGAAATCCGGTTAAATTTTATGATCGAACCTGGATTGCAGGCGAATAAGACGACATATTGCAACAACTCAAGCTCAGCTACACTCAAAATTACGTAACTAACCCAAACCAACCGAAACATACCGAATCTGTGACAATAAATTTTATCCGTTCAAAATAAGTAAGGCTAACCATCAGGGATTTTCGCAAAAAAATAGAAAAAAAATTATTTTTGAATTTCCGGTTCTAAATGATTATAGGTAATGGTAAGTGTATGTTTAGCGAGAATCTAACGGTATAATGCATATGGAAGGCGCGGGTTTTGGAAAAATCGAATTTTGAAATCCGGTTAAATTTTATGATCGAACCTGGATTGCAGGCGAATAAGACGACATATTGCAACAACTCAAGCTCAGCTACACTCAAAATTACGTAACTAACCCAAACCAACCGAAACATACCGAATCTGTGACAATAAATTTTATCCGTTCAAAATAAGTAAGGCCAACATCAGGGATTTTCGCAAAAAAATAGAAAAAAAATTATTTTTGAATTTCCGGTTCTAAATGATTATAGGTAATGGTAAGTGTATGTTTAGCGAGAATCTAACGGTATAATGCATATGGAAGGCGCGGGTTTTGGAAAAATCGAATTTTGAAATCCGGTTAAATTTTATGATCGAACCTGGATTGCAGGCGAATAAGACGACATATTGCAACAACTCAAGCTCAGCTACACTCAAAATTACGTAACTAACCCAAACCAACCGAAACATACCGAATCTGTGACAATAAATTTTATCCGTTCAAAATAAGTAAGGCTAACCATCAGGGATTTTCGCAAAAAAATAGAAAAAAAATTATTTTTGAATTTCCGGTTCTAAATGATTATAGGTAATGGTAAGTGTATGTTTAGCGAGAATCTAACGGTATACTGCATATGGAAGGCGTGGGTTTTGGAAAAATCGCATTTTGAAATCCGGTTAAATTTTATGATCGAACCTGGATTGCAGGCGAATAAGACGACATATTGCAACAACTCAAACTCAGCTACACTCAAAATTACGTAACTAACCCAAACCAACCGAAACATACCGAATCTGTGACAATAAATTTTATCCGTTCAAAATAAGTAAGGCCAACATCAGGGATTTTCGCAAAAAAATAGAAAAAAAATTATTTTTGAATTTCCGGTTCTAAATGATTATAGGTAATGGTAAGTGTATGTTTAGCGAGAATCTAACGGTATAATGCATATGGAAGGCGCGGGTTTTGGAAAAATCGAATTTTGAAATCCGGTTAAATTTTATGATCGAACCTGGATTGCAGGCGAATAAGACGACATATTGCAACAACTCAAGCTCAGCTACACTCAAAATTACGTAACTAACCCAAACCAACCGAAACATACCGAATCTGTGACAATAAATTTTATCCGTTCAAAATAAGTAAGGCTAACCATCAGGGATTTTCGCAAAAAAATAGAAAAAAAATTATTTTTGAATTTCCGGTTCTAAATGATTATAGGTAATGGTAAGTGTATGTTTAGCGAGAATCTAACGGTATAATGCATATGGAAGGCGCGGGTTTTGGAAAAATCGAATTTTGAAATCCGGTTAAATTTTATGATCGAACCTGGATTGCAGGCGAATAAGACGACATATTGCAACAACTCAAGCTCAGCTACACTCAAAATTACGTAACTAACCCAAACCAACCGAAACATACCGAATCTGTGACAATAAATTTTATCCGTTCAAAATAAGTAAGGCCAACATCAGGGATTTTCGCAAAAAAATAGAAAAAAAATTATTTTTGAATTTCCGGTTCTAAATGATTATAGGTAATGGTAAGTGTATGTTTAGCGAGAATCTAACGGTATAATGCATATGGAAGGCGCGGGTTTTGGAAAAATCGAATTTTGAAATCCGGTTAAATTTTATGATCGAACCTGGATTGCAGGCGAATAAGACGACATATTGCAACAACTCAAGCTCAGCTACACTCAAAATTACGTAACTAACCCAAACCAACCGAAACATACCGAATCTGTGACAATAAATTTTATCCGTTCAAAATAAGTAAGGCTAACCATCAGGGATTTTCGCAAAAAAATAGAAAAAAAATTATTTTTGAATTTCCGGTTCTAAATGATTATAGGTAATGGTAAGTGTATGTTTAGCGAGAATCTAATGGTATACTGCATATGGAAGGCGCGGGTTTTGGAAAAATCGAATTTTGAAATCTGGTTTAATTTTATGATCGAACCTGGATTGCAGGCGAATAAGACGACATATTGCAACAACTCAAACTCAGCTACACTCAAAATTACGTAACTAACCCAAACCAACCGAAACATACCGAATCTGTGACAATAAATTTTATCCGTTCAAAATAAGTAAGGCCAACATCAGGGATTTTCGCAAAAAAATAGAAAAAAAATTATTTTTGAATTTCCGGTTCTAAATGATTATAGGTAATGGTAAGTGTATGTTTAGCGAGAATCTAACGGTATACTGCATATGGAAGGCGCGGGTTTTGGAAAAATCGCATTTTGAAATCCGGTTAAATTTTATGATCGAACCTGGATTGCAGGCGAATAAGACGACATATTGCAACAACTCAAACTCAGCTACACTCAAAATTACGTAACTAACCCAAACCAACCGAAACATACCGAATCTGTGACAATAAATTTTATCCGTTCAAAATAAGTAAGGCTAACCATCAGGGATTTTCGCAAAAAAATAGAAAAAAAATTATTTTTGAATTTCCGGTTCTAAATGATTATAGGTAATGGTAAGTGTATGTTTAGCGAGAATCTAACGGTATACTGCATATGGAAGGCGCGGGTTTTGGAAAAATCGAATTTTGAAATCTGGTTTAATTTTATGATCGAACCTGGATTGCAGGCGAATAAGACGACATATTGCAACAACTCAAGCTCAGCTACACTCAAAATTACGTAACTAACCCAAACCAACCGAAACATACCGAATCTGTGACAATAAATTTTATCCGTTCAAAATAAGTAAGGCAAACCATCGGGGATTTTCGCAAAAAAATAGAAAAAAAATTATTTTTGAATTTCCGGTTCTAAATGATTATAGGTAATGGTAAGTGTATGTTTAGCGAGAATCTAACGGTATAATGCATATGGAAGGCGCGGGTTTTGGAAAAATCGAATTTTGAAATCCGGTTAAATTTTATGATCGAACCTGGATTGCAGGCGAATAAGACGACATATTGCAACAACTCAAGCTCAGCTACACTCAAAATTGCGTAACTAACCCAAACCAACCGAAACATACCGAATCTGTGACAATAAATTTTATCCGTTCAAAATAAGTAAGGCAAACCATCAGGGATTTTCGCAAAAAAATAGAAAAAAAATTATTTTTGAATTTCCGGTTCTAAATGATTATAGGTAATGGTAGGTGTATGTTTAGCGAGAATCTAACGGTATACTGCATATGGAAGGCGCGGGTTTTGGAAAAATCGAATTTTGAAATCTGGTTTAATTTTATGATCGAACCTGGATTGCAGGCGAATAAGACGACATATTGCAACAACTCAAACTCAGCTGCACTCAAAATTACGTAACTAACCCAAACCAACCGAAACATACCGAATCTGTGACAATAAATTTTATCCGTTCAAAATAAGTAAGGCTAGCCATCAGGGATTTTCGCAAAAAAATAGAAAAAAAAATTATTTTTGAATTTCCGGTTCTAAATGATTATAGGTAATGGTAAGTGTATGTTTAGCGAGAATCTAACGGTATAATGCATATGGAAGGCGCGGGTTTTGGAAAAATCGAATTTTGAAATCCGGTTAAATTTTATGATCGAACCTGGATTGCAGGCGAATAAGACGACATATTGCAACAACTCAAGCTCAGCTACACTCAAAATTACGTAACTAACCCAAACCAACCGAAACATACCGAATCTGTGACAATAAATTTTATCCGTTCAAAATAAGTAAGGCTAACCATCAGGGATTTTCGCAAAAAAATAGAAAAAAAATTATTTTTGAATTTCCGGTTCTAAATGATTATAGGTAATGGTAAGTGTATGTTTAGCGAGAATCTAACGGTATAATGCATATGGAAGGCGCGGGTTTTGGAAAAATCGAATTTTGAAATCCGGTTAAATTTTATGATCGAACCTGGATTGCAGGCGAATAAGACGACATATTGCAACAACTCAAGCTCAGCTACACTCAAAATTACGTAACTAACCCAAACCAACCGAAACATACCGAATCTGTGACAATAAATTTTATCCGTTCAAAATAAGTAAGGCCAACATCAGGGATTTTCGCAAAAAAATAGAAAAAAAATTATTTTTGAATTTCCGGTTCTAAATGATTATAGGTAATGGTAAGTGTATGTTTAGCGAGAATCTAACGGTATACTGCATATGGAAGGCGCGGGTTTTGGAAAAATCGAATTTTGAAATCCGGTTAAATTTTATGATCGAACCTGGATTGCAGGCGAATCAGACGACATATTGCAATAACTCAAGCTCAGCTACACTCAAAATTACGTAACTAACCCAAACCTACCGAAACATACCGAATCTGTGACAATAAATTTTATCCGTTCAAAATAAGTAAGGCTAACATCAGGGATTTTCGCAAAAAAATAGAAAAAAAAATTATTTTTGAATTTCCGGTTCTAAATGATTATAGGTAATGGTAAGTGTATGTTTAGCGAGAATCTAACGGTATACTGCATATGGAAGGCGCGGGTTTTGGAAAAATCGAATTTTGAAATCCGGTTAAATTTTATGATCGAACCTGGATTGCAGGCGAATAAGACGACATATTGCAATAACTCAAGCTCAGCTACACTCAAAATTACGTAACTAACCCAAACCTACCGAAACATACCGAATCTGTGACAATAAATTTTATCCGTTCAAAATAAGTAAGGCTAACCATTAGGGATTTTCGCAAAAAAATAGAAAAAAAATTATTTTTGAATTTCCGGTTCTAAATGATTATAGGTAATGGTAAGTGTATGTTTAGCGAGAATCTAACGGTATAATGCATATGGAAGGCGCGGGTTTTGGAAAAATCGAATTTTGAAATCCGGTTAAATTTTATGATCGAACCTGGATTGCAGGCGAATAAGACGACATATTGCAACAACTCAAGCTCAGCTACACTCAAAATTACGTAACTAACCCAAACCAACCGAAACATACCGAATCTGTGACAATAAATTTTATCCGTTCAAAATAAGTAAGGCTAACATCAGGGATTTTCGCAAAAAAATAGAAAAAAAAATTATTTTTGAATTTCCGGTTCTAAATGATTATAGGTAATGGTAAGTGTATGTTTAGCGAGAATCTAACGGTATACTGCATATGGAAGGCGCGGGTTTTGGAAAAATCGAATTTTGAAATCCGGTTAAATTTTATGATCGAACCTGGATTGCAGGCGAATAAGACGACATATTGCAACAACTCAAACTCAGCTACACTCAAAATTACGTAACTAACCCAAACCAACCGAAACATACCGAATCTGTGACAATAAATTTTATCCGTTCAAAATAAGTAAGGCTAACCATCAGGGATTTTCGCAAAAAAATAGAAAAAAAATTATTTTTGAATTTCCGGTTCTAAATGATTATAGGTAATGGTAAGTGTATGTTTAGCGAGAATCTAACGGTATAATGCATATGGAAGGCGCGGGTTTTGGAAAAATCGAATTTTGAAATCCGGTTAAATTTTATGATCGAACCTGGATTGCAGGCGAATAAGACGACATATTGCAACAACTCAAGCTCAGCTACACTCAAAATTACGTAACTAACCCAAACCAACCGAAACATACCAAATCTGTGACAATAAATTTTATCCGTTCAAAATAAGTAAGGCTAACCATCAGGGATTTTCGCAAAAAAATAGAAAAAAAATTATTTTTGAATTTCCGGTTCTAAATGATTATAGGTAATGGTAAGTGTATGTTTAGCGAGAATCTAACGGTATACTGCATATGGAAGGCGCGGGTTTTGGAAAAATCGAATTTTGAAATCCGGTTAAATTTTATGATCGAACCTGGATTGCAGGCGAATCAGACGACATATTGCAATAACTCAAGCTCAGCTACACTCAAAATTACGTAACTAACCCAAACCAACCGAAACATACCGAATCTGTGACAATAAATTTTATCCGTTCAAAATAAGTAAGGCTAACCATCAGGGATTTTCGCAAAAAAATAGAAAAAAAATTATTTTTGAATTTCCGGTTCTAAATGATTATAGGTAATGGTAAGTGTATGTTTAGCGAGAATCTAACGGTATAATGCATATGGAAGGCGCGGGTTTTGGAAAAATCGAATTTTGAAATCCGGTTAAATTTTATGATCGAACCTGGATTGCAGGCGAATAAGACGACATATTGCAACAACTCAAACTCAGCTGCACTCAAAATTACGTAACTAACCCAAACCAACCGAAACATACCGAATCTGTGACAATAAATTTTATCCGTTCAAAATAAGTAAGGCTAACCATCAGGGATTTTCGCAAAAAAATAGAAAAAAAAATTATTTTTGAATTTCCGGTTCTAAATGATTATAGGTAATGGTAAGTGTATGTTAAGCGAGAATCTAACGGTATACTGCATATGGAAGGCGCGGGTTTTGGAAAAATCGAATTTTGAAATCCGGTTAAATTTTATGATCGAACCTGGATTGCAGGCGAATAAGACGACATATTGCAACAACTCAAACTCAGCTACACTCAAAATTACGTAACTAACCCAAACCAACCGAAACATACCGAATCTGTGACAATAAATTTTATCCGTTCAAAATAAGTAAGGCTAACCATCAGGGATTTTCGCAAAAAAATAGAAAAAAAATTATTTTTGAATTTCCGGTTCTAAATGATTATAGGTAATGGTAAGTGTATGTTTAGCGAGAATCTAACGGTATAATGCATATGGAAGGCGCGGGTTTTGGAAAAATCGAATTTTGAAATCCGGTTAAATTTTATGATCGAACCTGGATTGCAGGCGAATAAGACGACATATTGCAACAACTCAAGCTCAGCTACACTCAAAATTACGTAACTAACCCAAACCAACCGAAACATACCGAATCTGTGACAATAAATTTTATCCGTTCAAAATAAGTAAGGCTAACCATCAGGGATTTTCGCAAAAAAATAGAAAAAAAATTATTTTTGAATTTCCGGTTCTAAATGATTATAGGTAATGGTAAGTGTATGTTTAGCGAGAATCTAACGGTATAATGCATATGGAAGGCGCGGGTTTTGGAAAAATCGAATTTTGAAATCCGGTTAAATTTTATGATCGAACCTGGATTGCAGGCGAATAAGACGACATATTGCAACAACTCAAACTCAGCTACACTCAAAATTACGTAACTAACCCAAACCAACCGAAACATACCGAATCTGTGACAATAAATTTTATCCGTTCAAAATAAGTAAGGCTAACCATCAGGGATTTTCGCAAAAAAATAGAAAAAAAAATTATTTTTGAATTTCCGGTTCTAAATGATTATAGGCAATGGTAAGTGTATGTTTAGCGAGAATCTAACGGTATAATGCATATGGAAGGCGCGGGTTTTGGAAAAATCGAATTTTGAAATCCGGTTAAATTTTATGATCGAACCTGGATTGCAGGCGAATAAGACGACATATTGCAACAACTCAAGCTCAGCTACACTCAAAATTACGTAACTAACCCAAACCAACCGAAACATACCGAATCTGTGACAATAAATTTTATCCGTTCAAAATAAGTAAGGCTAACCATAAGGGATTTTCGCAAAAAAATAGAAAAAAAATTATTTTTGAATTTCCGGTTCTAAATGATTATAGGTAATGGTAAGTGTATGTTTAGCGAGAATCTAACGGTATAATGCATATGGAAGGCGCGGGTTTTGGAAAAATCGAATTTTGAAATCCGGTTAAATTTTATGATCGAACCTGGATTGCAGGCGAATAAGACGACATATTGCAACAACTCAAACTCAGCTACACTCAAAATTACGTAACTAACCCAAACCAACCGAAACATACCGAATCTGTGACAATAAATTTTATCCGTTCAAAATAAGTAAGGCTAACCATCAGGGATTTTCGCAAAAAAATAGAAAAAAAATTATTTTTGAATTTCCGGTTCTAAATGATTATAGGTAATGGTAAGTGTATGTTTAGCGAGAATCTAACGGTATAATGCATATGGAAGGCGCGGGTTTTGGAAAAATCGAATTTTGAAATCCGGTTAAATTTTATGATCGAACCTGGATTGCAGGCGAATAAGACGACATATTGCAACAACTCAAGCTCAGCTACACTCAAAATTACGTAACTAACCCAAACCAACCGAAACATACCGAATCTGTGACAATAAATTTTATCCGTTCAAAATAAGTAAGGCTAACCATCAGGGATTTTCGCAAAAAAATAGAAAAAAAAATTATTTTTGAATTTCCGGTTCTAAATGATTATAGGTAATGGTAAGTGTATGTTTAGCGAGAATCTAACGGTATAATGCATATGGAAGGCGCGGGTTTTGGAAAAATCGAATTTTGAAATCCGGTTAAATTTTATGATCGAACCTGGATTGCAGGCGAATAAGACGACATATTGCAACAACTCAAGCTCAGCTACACTCAAAATTACGTAACTAACCCAAACCAACCGAAACATACCGAATCTGTGACAATAAATTTTATCCGTTCAAAATAAGTAAGGCTAACCATCAGGGATTTTCGCAAAAAAATAGAAAAAAAATTATTTTTGAATTTCCGGTTCTAAATGATTATAGGTAATGGTAAGTGTATGTTTAGCGAGAATCTAACGGTATAATGCATATGGAAGGCGCGGGTTTTGGAAAAATCGAATTTTGAAATCCGGTTAAATTTTATGATCGAACCTGGATTGCAGGCGAATAAGACGACATATTGCAACAACTCAAGCTCAGCTACACTCAAAATTACGTAACTAACCCAAACCAACCGAAACATACCGAATCTGTGACAATAAATTTTATCCGTTCAAAATAAGTAAGGCTAACCATCAGGGATTTTCGCAAAAAAATAGAAAAAAAATTATTTTTGAATTTCCGGTTCTAAATGATTATAGGTAATGGTAAGTGTATGTTTAGCGAGAATCTAACGGTATAATGCATATGGAAGGCGCGGGTTTTGGAAAAATCGAATTTTGAAATCCGGTTAAATTTTATGATCGAACCTGGATTGCAGGCGAATAAGACGACATATTGCAACAACTCAAGCTCAGCTACACTCAAAATTACGTAACTAACCCAAACCAACCGAAACATACCGAATCTGTGACAATAAATTTTATCCGTTCAAAATAAGTAAGGCTAACCATCAGGGATTTTCGCAAAAAAATAGAAAAAAAATTATTTTTGAATTTCCGGTTCTAAATGATTATAGGTAATGGTAAGTGTATGTTTAGCGAGAATCTAACGGTATACTGCATATGGAAGGCGCGGGTTTTGGAAAAATCGAATTTTGAAATCCGGTTAAATTTTATGATCGAACCTGGATTGCAGGCGAATAAGACGACATATTGCAACAACTCAAACTCAGCTACACTCAAAATTACGTAACTAACCCAAACCAACCGAAACATACCGAATCTGTGACAATAAATTTTATCCGTTCAAAATAAGTAAGGCCAACATCAGGGATTTTCGCAAAAAAATAGAAAAAAAATTATTTTTGAATTTCCGGTTCTAAATGATTATAGGTAATGGTAAGTGTATGTTTAGCGAGAATCTAACGGTATAATGCATATGGAAGGCGCGGGTTTTTGAAAAATCGAATTTTGAAATCCGGTTAAATTTTATGATCGAACCTGGATTGCAGGCGAATAAGACGACATATTGCAACAACTCAAGCTCAGCTACACTCAAAATTACGTAACTAACCCAAACCAACCGAAACATACCGAATCTGTGACAATAAATTTTATCCGTTCAAAATAAGTAAGGCTAACCATCAGGGATTTTCGCAAAAAAATAGAAAAAAAATTATTTTTGAATTTCCGGTTCTAAATGATTATAGGTAGTAAGTGTATGTTTAGCGAGAATCTAACGGTATACTGCATATGGAAGGCGCGGGTTTTGGAAAAATCGAATTTTGAAATCCGGTTAAATTTTATGATCGAACCTGGATTGCAGGCGAATAAGACGACATATTGCAACAACTCAAGCTCAGCTACACTCAAAATTACGTAACTAACCCAAACCAACCGAAACATACCGAATCTGTGACAATAAATTTTATCCGTTCAAAATAAGTAAGGCTAACCATCAGGGATTTTCGCAAAAAAATAGAAAAAAAATTATTTTTGAATTTCCGGTTCTAAATGATTATAGGTAATGGTAAGTGTATGTTTAGCGAGAATCTAACGGTATAATGCATATGGAAGGCGCGGGTTTTGGAAAAATCGAATTTTGAAATCCGGTTAAATTTTATGATCGAACCTGGATTGCAGGCGAATAAGACGACATATTGCAACAACTCAAGCTCAGCTACACTCAAAATTACGTAACTAACCCAAACCAACCGAAACATACCGAATCTGTGACAATAAATTTTATCCGTTCAAAATAAGTAAGGCTAGCCATCAGGGATTTTCGCAAAAAAATAGAAAAAAAATTATTTTTGAATTTCCGGTTCTAAATGATTATAGGTAATGGTAAGTGTATGTTTAGCGAGAATCTAACGGTATAATGCATATGGAAGGCGCGGGTTTTGGAAAAATCGAATTTTGAAATCCGGTTAAATTTTATGATCGAACCTGGATTGCAGGCGAATAAGACGACATATTGCAACAACTCAAGCTCAGCTACACTCAAAATTACGTAACTAACCCAAACCAACCGAAACATACCGAATCTGTGACAATAAATTTTATCCGTTCAAAATAAGTAAGGCTAACCATCAGGGATTTTCGCAAAAAAATAGAAAAAAAATTATTTTTGAATTTCCGGTTCTAAATGATTATAGGTAATGGTAAGTGTATGTTTAGCGAGAATCTAACGGTATACTGCATATGGAAGGCGCGGGTTTTGGAAAAATCGAATTTTGAAATCTGGTTTAATTTTATGATCGAACCTGGATTGCAGGCGAATAAGACGACATATTGCAACAACTCAAACTCAGCTACACTCAAAATTACGTAACTAACCCAAACCAACCGAAACATACCGAATCTGTGACAATAAATTTTATCCGTTCAAAATAAGTAAGGCCAACATCAGGGATTTTCGCAAAAAAATAGAAAAAAAATTATTTTTGAATTTCCGGTTCTAAATGATTATAGGTAATGGTAAGTGTATGTTTAGCGAGAATCTAACGGTATACTGCATATGGAAGGCGCGGGTTTTGGAAAAATCGCATTTTGAAATCCGGTTAAATTTTATGATCGAACCTGGATTGCAGGCGAATAAGACGACATACTGCAACAACTCAAACTCAGCTACACTCAAAATTACGTAACTAACCCAAACCAACCGAAACATACCGAATCTGTGACAATAAATTTTATCCGTTCAAAATAAGTAAGGCCAACATCAGGGATTTTCGCAAAAAAATAGAAAAAAAATTATTTTTGAATTTCCGGTTCTAAATGATTATAGGTAATGGTAAGTGTATGTTTAGCGAGAATCTAACGGTATACTGCATATGGAAGGCGCGGGTTTTGGAAAAATCGAATTTTGAAATCCGGTTAAATTTTATGATCGAACCTGGATTGCAGGCGAATAAGACGACATATTGCAACAACTCAAACTCAGCTACACTCAAAATTACGTAACTAACCCAAACCAACCGAAACATACCGAATCTGTGACAATAAATTTTATCCGTTCAAAATAAGTAAGGCCAACATCAGGGATTTTCGCAAAAAAATAGAAAAAAAATTATTTTTGAATTTCCGGTTCTAAATGATTATAGGTAATGGTAGGTGTATGTTTAGCGAGAATCTAACGGTATACTGCATATGGAAGGCGCGGGTTTTGGAAAAATCGAATTTTGAAATCTGGTTTAATTTTATGATCGAACCTGGATTGCAGGCGAATAAGACGACATATTGCAACAACTCAAACTCAGCTACACTCAAAATTACGTAACTAACCCAAACCAACCGAAACATACCGAATCTGTGACAATAAATTTTATCCGTTCAAAATAAGTAAGGCTAACCATCAGGGATTTTCGCAAAAAAATAGAAAAAAAAATTATTTTTGAATTTCCGGTTCTAAATGATTATAGGTAATGGTAAGTGTATGTTTAGCGAGAATCTAACGGTATACTGCATATGGAAGGCGCGGGTTTTGGAAAAATCGAATTTTGAAATCCGGTTAAATTTTATGATCGAACCTGGATTGCAGGCGAATAAGACGACATATTGCAATAACTCAAGCTCAGCTACACTCAAAATTACGTAACTAACCCAAACCAACCGAAACATACCGAATCTGTGACAATAAATTTTATCCGTTCAAAATAAGTAAGGCTAACCATCAGGGATTTTCGCAAAAAAATAGAAAAAAAATTATTTTTGAATTTCCGGTTCTAAATGATTATAGGTAATGGTAAGTGTATGTTTAGCGAGAATCTAACGGTATAATGCATATGGAAGTCGCGGGTTTTGGAAAAATCGAATTTTGAAATCCGTTAAATTTTATGATCGAACCTGGATTGCAGGCGAATAAGACGACATATTGCAACAACTCAAGCTCAGCTACACTCAAAATTACGTAACTAACCCAAACCAACCGAAACATACCGAATCTGTGACAATAAATTTTATCCGTTCAAAATAAGTAAGGCTAACCATCAGGGATTTTCGCAAAAAAATAGAAAAAAAATTATTTTTGAATTTCCGGTTCTAAATGATTATAGGTAATGGTAGGTGTATGTTTAGCGAGAATCTAACGGTATACTACATATGGAAGGCGCGGGTTTTGGAAAAATCGAATTTTGAAATCTGGTTTAATTTTATGATCGAACCTGGATTGCAGGCGAATAAGACGACATATTGCAACAACTCAAACTCAGCTACACTCAAAATTACGTAACTAACCCAAACCAACCGAAACATACCGAATCTGTGACAATAAATTTTATCCGTTCAAAATAAGTAAGGCTAACCATAAGGGATTTTCGCAAAAAAATAGAAAAAAAATTATTTTTGAATTTCCGGTTCTAAATGATTATAGGTAATGGTAAGTGTATGTTTAGCGAGAATCTAACGGTATAATGCATATGGAAGGCGCGGGTTTTGGAAAAATCGAATTTTGAAATCCGGTTAAATTTTATGATCGAACCTGGATTGCAGGCGAATAAGACGACATATTGCAACAACTCAAACTCAGCTACACTCAAAATTACGTAACTAACCCAAACCAACCGAAACATACCGAATCTGGGGGATTTTCGCAAAAAAATAGAAAAAAAAATTATTTTTGAATTTCCGGTTCTAAATGATTATAGGTAATGGTAAGTGTATGTTTAGCGAGAATCTAACGGTATACTGCATATGGAAGGCGCGGGTTTTGGAAAAATCGAATTTTGAAATCCGGTTAAATTTTATGATCGAACCTGGATTGCAGGCGAATAAGACGACATATTGCAATAACTCAAGCTCAGCTACACTCAAAATTACGTAACTAACCCAAACCAACCGAAACATACCGAATCTGTGACAATAAATTTTATCCGTTCAAAATAAGTAAGGCTAACCATCAGGGATTTTCGCAAAAAAATAGAAAAAAAATTATTTTTGAATTTCCGGTTCTAAATGATTATAGGTAATGGTAAGTGTATGTTTAGCGAGAATCTAACGGTATAATGCATATGGAAGTCGCGGGTTTTGGAAAAATCGAATTTTGAAATCCGTTAAATTTTATGATCGAACCTGGATTGCAGGCGAATAAGACGACATATTGCAACAACTCAAGCTCAGCTACACTCAAAATTACGTAACTAACCCAAACCAACCGAAACATACCGAATCTGTGACAATAAATTTTATCCGTTCAAAATAAGTAAGGCTAATAACCATCAGGGATTTTCGCAAAAAAATAGAAAAAAAATTATTTTTGAATTTCCGGTTCTAAATGATTATAGGTAATGGTAAGTGTATGTTTAGCGAGAATCTAACGGTATAATGCATATGGAAGGCGCGGGTTTTGGAAAAATCGAATTTTGAAATCCGGTTAAATAAGTAAGGCTAACCAAAAGGGATTTTCGCAAAAAAATAGAAAAAAAATTATTTTTGAATTTCCGGTTCTAAATGATTATAGGTAATGGTAAGTGTATGTTTAGCGAGAATCTAACGGTATAATGCATATGGAAGGCGCGGGTTTTGGAAAAATCGAATTTTGAAATCCGGTTAAATTTTATGATCGAACCTGGATTGCAGGCGAATAAGACGACATATTGCAACAACTCAAGCTCAGCTACACTCAAAATTACGTAACTAACCCAAACCAACCGAAACATACCGAATCTGTGACAATAAATTTTATCCGTTCAAAATAAGTAAGGCTAACCATCAGGGATTTTCGCAAAAAAATAGAAAAAAAAATTATTTTTGAATTTCCGGTTCTAAATGATTATAGGTAATGGTAAGTGTATGTTTAGCGAGAATCTAACGGTATAATGCATATGGAAGGCGCGGGTTTTGGAAAAATCGAATTTTGAAATCCGGTTAAATTTTATGATCGAACCTGGATTGCAGGCGAATAAGACGACATATTGCAACAACTCAAGCTCAGCTACACTCAAAATTACGTAACTAACTCAAACCAACCGAAACATACCGAATCTGTGACAATAAATTTTATCCGTTCAAAATAAGTAAGGCTAACCATCAGGGATTTTCGCAAAAAAATAGAAAAAAAATTATTTTTGAATTTCCGGTTCTAAATGATTATAGGTAATGGTAAGTGTATGTTTAGCGAGAATCTAACGGTATAATGCATATGGAAGGCGCGGGTTTTGGAAAAATCGAATTTTGAAATCCGGTTAAATTTTATGATCGAACCTGGATTGCAGGCGAATAAGACGACATATTGCAACAACTCAAGCTCAGCTACACTCAAAATTACGTAACTAACCCAAACCAACCGAAACATACCGAATCTGTGACAATAAATTTTATCCGTTCAAAATAAGTAAGGCTAACCATCAGGGATTTTCGCAAAAAAATAGAAAAAAAATTATTTTTGAATTTCCGGTTCTAAATGATTATAGGTAATGGTAAGTGTATGTTTAGCGAGAATCTAACGGTATACTGCATATGGAAGGCGCGGGTTTTGGAAAAATCGAATTTTGAAATCCGGTTAAATTTTATGATCGAACCTGGATTGCAGGCGAATAAGACGACATATTGCAACAACTCAAACTCAGCTACACTCAAAATTACGTAACTAACCCAAACCAACCGAAACATACCGAATCTGTGACAATAAATTTTATCCGTTCAAAATAAGTAAGGCCAACATCAGGGATTTTCGCAAAAAAATAGAAAAAAAATTATTTTTGAATTTCCGGTTCTAAATGATTATAGGTAATGGTAAGTGTATGTTTAGCGAGAATCTAACGGTATAATGCATATGGAAGGCGCGGGTTTTGGAAAAATCGAATTTTGAAATCCGGTTAAATTTTATGATCGAACCTGGATTGCAGGCGAATAAGACGACATATTGCAACAACTCAAGCTCAGCTACACTCAAAATTACGTAACTAACCCAAACCAACCGAAACATACCGAATCTGTGACAATAAATTTTATCCGTTCAAAATAAGTAAGGCTAACCATCAGGGATTTTCGCAAAAAAATAGAAAAAAAATTATTTTTGAATTTCCGGTTCTAAATGATTATAGGTAATGGTAAGTGTATGTTTAGCGAGAATCTAACGGTATACTGCATATGGAAGGCGCGGGTTTTGGAAAAATCGAATTTTGAAATCCGGTTAAATTTTATGATCGAACCTGGATTGCAGGCGAATAAGACGACATATTGCAACAACTCAAGCTCAGCTACACTCAAAATTACGTAACTAACCCAAACCAACCGAAACATACCGAATCTGTGACAATAAATTTTATCCGTTCAAAATAAGTAAGGCTAACCATCAGGGATTTTCGCAAAAAAATAGAAAAAAAATTATTTTTGAATTTCCGGTTCTAAATGATTATAGGTAATGGTAAGTGTATGTTTAGCGAGAATCTAACGGTATAATGCATATGGAAGGCGCGGGTTTTGGAAAAATCGAATTTTGAAATCCGGTTAAATAAGTAAGGCTAACCAAAAGGGATTTTCGCAAAAAAATAGAAAAAAAATTATTTTTGAATTTCCGGTTCTAAATGATTATAGGTAATGGTAAGTGTATGTTTAGCGAGAATCTAACGGTATAATGCATATGGAAGGCGCGGGTTTTGGAAAAATCGAATTTTGAAATCCGGTTAAATTTTATGATCGAACCTGGATTGCAGGCGAATAAGACGACATATTGCAACAACTCAAGCTCAGCTACACTCAAAATTACGTAACTAACCCAAACCAACCGAAACATACCGAATCTGTGACAATAAATTTTATCCGTTCAAAATAAGTAAGGCTAACCATCAGGGATTTTCGCAAAAAAATAGAAAAAAAAATTATTTTTGAATTTCCGGTTCTAAATGATTATAGGTAATGGTAAGTGTATGTTTAGCGAGAATCTAACGGTATAATGCATATGGAAGGCGCGGGTTTTGGAAAAATCGAATTTTGAAATCCGGTTAAATTTTATGATCGAACCTGGATTGCAGGCGAATAAGACGACATATTGCAACAACTCAAGCTCAGCTACACTCAAAATTACGTAACTAACTCAAACCAACCGAAACATACCGAATCTGTGACAATAAATTTTATCCGTTCAAAATAAGTAAGGCTAACCATCAGGGATTTTCGCAAAAAAATAGAAAAAAAATTATTTTTGAATTTCCGGTTCTAAATGATTATAGGTAATGGTAAGTGTATGTTTAGCGAGAATCTAACGGTATAATGCATATGGAAGGCGCGGGTTTTGGAAAAATCGAATTTTGAAATCCGGTTAAATTTTATGATCGAACCTGGATTGCAGGCGAATAAGACGACATATTGCAACAACTCAAGCTCAGCTACACTCAAAATTACGTAACTAACCCAAACCAACCGAAACATACCGAATCTGTGACAATAAATTTTATCCGTTCAAAATAAGTAAGGCTAACCATCAGGGATTTTCGCAAAAAAATAGAAAAAAAATTATTTTTGAATTTCCGGTTCTAAATGATTATAGGTAATGGTAAGTGTATGTTTAGCGAGAATCTAACGGTATACTGCATATGGAAGGCGCGGGTTTTGGAAAAATCGAATTTTGAAATCCGGTTAAATTTTATGATCGAACCTGGATTGCAGGCGAATAAGACGACATATTGCAACAACTCAAACTCAGCTACACTCAAAATTACGTAACTAACCCAAACCAACCGAAACATACCGAATCTGTGACAATAAATTTTATCCGTTCAAAATAAGTAAGGCCAACATCAGGGATTTTCGCAAAAAAATAGAAAAAAAATTATTTTTGAATTTCCGGTTCTAAATGATTATAGGTAATGGTAAGTGTATGTTTAGCGAGAATCTAACGGTATAATGCATATGGAAGGCGCGGGTTTTGGAAAAATCGAATTTTGAAATCCGGTTAAATTTTATGATCGAACCTGGATTGCAGGCGAATAAGACGACATATTGCAACAACTCAAGCTCAGCTACACTCAAAATTACGTAACTAACCCAAACCAACCGAAACATACCGAATCTGTGACAATAAATTTTATCCGTTCAAAATAAGTAAGGCTAACCATCAGGGATTTTCGCAAAAAAATAGAAAAAAAATTATTTTTGAATTTCCGGTTCTAAATGATTATAGGTAATGGTAAGTGTATGTTTAGCGAGAATCTAACGGTATACTGCATATGGAAGGCGCGGGTTTTGGAAAAATCGAATTTTGAAATCCGGTTAAATTTTATGATCGAACCTGGATTGCAGGCGAATAAGACGACATATTGCAACAACTCAAGCTCAGCTACACTCAAAATTACGTAACTAACCCAAACCAACCGAAACATACCGAATCTGTGACAATAAATTTTATCCGTTCAAAATAAGTAAGGCTAACCATCAGGGATTTTCGCAAAAAAATAGAAAAAAAATTATTTTTGAATTTCCGGTTCTAAATGATTATAGGTAATGGTAAGTGTATGTTTAGCGAGAATCTAACGGTATAATGCATATGGAAGGCGCGGGTTTTGGAAAAATCGAATTTTGAAATCCGGTTAAATTTTATGATCGAACCTGGATTGCAGGCGAATAAGACGACATATTGCAACAACTCAAGCTCAGCTACACTCAAAATTACGTAACTAACCCAAACCAACCGAAACATACCGAATCTGTGACAATAAATTTTATCCGTTCAAAATAAGTAAGGCTAGCCATCAGGGATTTTCGCAAAAAAATAGAAAAAAAATTATTTTTGAATTTCCGGTTCTAAATGATTATAGGTAATGGTAAGTGTATGTTTAGCGAGAATCTAACGGTATAATGCATATGGAAGGCGCGGGTTTTGGAAAAATCGAATTTTGAAATCCGGTTAAATTTTATGATCGAACCTGGATTGCAGGCGAATAAGACGACATATTGCAACAACTCAAGCTCAGCTACACTCAAAATTACGTAACTAACCCAAACCAACCGAAACATACCGAATCTGTGACAATAAATTTTATCCGTTCAAAATAAGTAAGGCTAACCATCAGGGATTTTCGCAAAAAAATAGAAAAAAAATTATTTTTGAATTTCCGGTTCTAAATGATTATAGGTAATGGTAAGTGTATGTTTAGCGAGAATCTAACGGTATACTGCATATGGAAGGCGCGGGTTTTGGAAAAATCGAATTTTGAAATCTGGTTTAATTTTATGATCGAACCTGGATTGCAGGCGAATAAGACGACATATTGCAACAACTCAAACTCAGCTACACTCAAAATTACGTAACTAACCCAAACCAACCGAAACATACCGAATCTGTGACAATAAATTTTATCCGTTCAAAATAAGTAAGGCCAACATCAGGGATTTTCGCAAAAAAATAGAAAAAAAATTATTTTTGAATTTCCGGTTCTAAATGATTATAGGTAATGGTAAGTGTATGTTTAGCGAGAATCTAACGGTATACTGCATATGGAAGGCGCGGGTTTTGGAAAAATCGCATTTTGAAATCCGGTTAAATTTTATGATCGAACCTGGATTGCAGGCGAATAAGACGACATACTGCAACAACTCAAACTCAGCTACACTCAAAATTACGTAACTAACCCAAACCAACCGAAACATACCGAATCTGTGACAATAAATTTTATCCGTTCAAAATAAGTAAGGCCAACATCAGGGATTTTCGCAAAAAAATAGAAAAAAAATTATTTTTGAATTTCCGGTTCTAAATGATTATAGGTAATGGTAAGTGTATGTTTAGCGAGAATCTAACGGTATACTGCATATGGAAGGCGCGGGTTTTGGAAAAATCGAATTTTGAAATCCGGTTAAATTTTATGATCGAACCTGGATTGCAGGCGAATAAGACGACATATTGCAATAACTCAAGCTCAGCTACACTCAAAATTACGTAACTAACCCAAACCAACCGAAACATACCGAATCTGTGACAATAAATTTTATCCGTTCAAAATAAGTAAGGCTAACCATCAGGGATTTTCGCAAAAAAATAGAAAAAAAATTATTTTTGAATTTCCGGTTCTAAATGATTATAGGTAATGGTAGGTGTATGTTTAGCGAGAATCTAACGGTATACTGCATATGGAAGGCGCGGGTTTTGGAAAAATCGAATTTTGAAATCTGGTTTAATTTTATGATCGAACCTGGATTGCAGGCGAATAAGACGACATATTGCAACAACTCAAACTCAGCTACACTCAAAATTACGTAACTAACCCAAACCAACCGAAACATACCGAATCTGTGACAATAAATTTTATCCGTTCAAAATAAGTAAGGCTAACCATCAGGGATTTTCGCAAAAAAATAGAAAAAAAAATTATTTTTGAATTTCCGGTTCTAAATGATTATAGGTAATGGTAAGTGTATGTTTAGCGAGAATCTAACGGTATACTGCATATGGAAGGCGCGGGTTTTGGAAAAATCGAATTTTGAAATCCGGTTAAATTTTATGATCGAACCTGGATTGCAGGCGAATAAGACGACATATTGCAACAACTCAAGCTCAGCTACACTCAAAATTACGTAACTAACCCAAACCAACCGAAACATACCGAATCTGTGACAATAAATTTTATCCGTTCAAAATAAGTAAGGCTAACCATCAGGGATTTTCGCAAAAAAATAGAAAAAAAATTATTTTTGAATTTCCGGTTCTAAATGATTATAGGTAATGGTAGGTGTATGTTTAGCGAGAATCTAACGGTATACTGCATATGGAAGGCGCGGGTTTTGGAAAAATCGAATTTTGAAATCTGGTTTAATTTTATGATCGAACCTGGATTGCAGGCGAATAAGACGACATATTGCAACAACTCAAACTCAGCTACACTCAAAATTACGTAACTAACCCAAACCAACCGAAACATACCGAATCTGTGACAATAAATTTTATCCGTTCAAAATAAGTAAGGCTAACCATCAGGGATTTTCGCAAAAAAATAGAAAAAAAAATTATTTTTGAATTTCCGGTTCTAAATGATTATAGGTAATGGTAAGTGTATGTTTAGCGAGAATCTAACGGTATACTGCATATGGAAGGCGCGGGTTTTGGAAAAATCGAATTTTGAAATCCGGTTAAATTTTATGATCGAACCTGGATTGCAGGCGAATAAGACGACATATTGCAATAACTCAAGCTCAGCTACACTCAAAATTACGTAACTAACCCAAACCAACCGAAACATACCGAATCTGTGACAATAAATTTTATCCGTTCAAAATAAGTAAGGCTAACCATCAGGGATTTTCGCAAAAAAATACAAAAAAAAATTATTTTTGAATTTCCGGTTCTAAATGATTATAGGTAATGGTAAGTGTATGTTTAGCAAGAATCTAACGGTATACTGCATATGGAAGGCGCGGGTTTTGGAAAAATCGAATTTTGAAATCCGGTTAAATTTTATGATCGAACCTGGATTGCAGGCGAATAAGACGACATATTGCAATAACTCAAGCTCAGCTACACTCAAAATTACGTAACTAACCCAAACCAACCGAAACATACCGAATCTGTGACAATAAATTTTATCCGTTCAAAATAAGTAAGGCTATCCATCAGGGATTTTCGCAAAAAAATAGAAAAAAAATTATTTTTGAATTTCCGGTTCTAAATGATTATAGGTAATGGTAAGTGTATGTTTAGCGAGAATCTAACGGTATACTGCATATGGAAGGCGCGGTTTTTGGAAAAATCGAATTTTGAAATCCGGTTAAATTTTATGATCGAACCTGGATTGCAGGCGAATAAGACGACATATTGCAACAACTCAAACTCAGCTACACTCAAAATTACGTAACTAACCCAAAATAGCAGAAACATACCGAATCTGTGACAATAAATTTTATCCGTTCAAAATAAGTAAGGCTAACCATCAGGGATTAGCAATGGTAAGTGTATGTTTAGCGAGAATCTAACGGTATACTGCATATGGAAGGCACGGTTTTTGGAAAAATCGAATTTTGAAATCCGGTTAAATTTTATGATCGAACCTGGATTGCAGGCGAATAAGACGACATATTGCAACAACTCAAACTCAGCTACACTCAAAATTACGTAACTAACCCAAACCAACCGAAACATACCGAATCTGTGACAATAAATTTTATCCGTTCAAAATAAGTAAGGCTAACCATCAGGGATTTTCGCAAAAAAATAGAAAAAAAATTATTTTTGAATTTCCGGTTCTAAATGATTATAGGTAATGGTAAGTGTATGTTTAGCGAGAATCTAACGATATACTGCATATGGAAGGCTCAAGTTTTGGAAAAATCGAATTTTGAAATCCGGTTAAATTTTATGATCGAACCTGGATTGCAGGCGAATAAGACGACATATTGCAATAACTCAAGCTCAGCTACACTCAAAATTACGTAACTAACCCAAACCAACCGAAACATACCGAATCTGTGACAATAAATTTTATCCGTTCAAAATAAGTAAGGCTACCATCAGGGATTTTCGCAAAAAAATAGAAAAAAAATTATTTTTGAATTTCCGGTTCTAAATGATTATAGGTAATGGTAAGTGTATGTTTAGCGAGAATCTAACGGTATACTGCATATGGAAGGCGCGGGTTTTGGAAAAATCGAATTTTGAAATCTGGTTTAATTTTATGATCGAACCTGGATTGCAGGCGAATAAGACGACATATTGCAACAACTCAAACTCAGCTACACTCAAAATTACGTAACTAACCCAAACCAACCGAAACATACCGAATCTGTGACAATAAATTTTATCCGTTCAAAATAAGTAAGGCTAACCATCAGGGATCCGGTTCTAAATGATTATAGGTAATGGTAAGTGTATGTTTAGCGAGAATCTAATGGTATACTGCATATGGAAGGCGCGGTTTTTGAAAAAATCGTATATTGAAATCCGGTTAAATTTTATGATCGAACCTGGATTGAAGGCGAATAAGACGACATATTGCAACAACTCAAACTCAGCTACACTCAAAATTATTTAAATAACCCAAAATAAGCTTAGTTTTAATCGGTTTGAATAAATTAATATTAATTTGTGTTTCGGATGCCGTTGTTCTCGATTTGTTAGCTATATTGCAATAAAATAATTGTTGGTGATTATTTTCCAGGTGTTAGATATTATTTCAAGTGAATATACATTCTTATTAGATTTAAGTTTTCAATTTATAATCGTGTTAATCTACGATTACTTTTTGATTGTAGATAACATTTGATTTTGCTTAAAAAAAATTCCGAAAAGACATTTTCAAAAATCGTTTTGATAAATTAATACTAATTTCTGTTTTGAATGTCCGTAATTCCTGATTAATTAGCTACACGTTTCATTTTTGCTTAAAAATGCCACCGAAAAAAAAGATCAATTGGGCAGGTAACTGCAAATTTGAAGACGATTAGAGCCGCAAGGTTGGCTGAATCAAGCGAACAGTATGACACACGATTTGCAAACGTTCGAAGCAGTACATCTTCTTCTAAAGCTAATGAAACAACTGAACAGCGTGAAACACGACTTGAAAATGTTCGAATTATACTTACTACGTACCATACCAATTTCGAAAAAATCCTACCAATCTGATCGGCACTACAGGCACACACGTGTTGGGCCTAATATAGGAAATATTTTACTCCATGGTTCCCAGAAACCGCTAGTTCCGGAAACCGCATCTAGTAGTAATCACTTATAATCATGTCCGTTACTTGACCATAAGATAATCCTACAGTTGTGATTGGCGTTACAGGCTCATATTTGAATGGACCAATACATTTGACAAGGGTTTAATTCAATAACTCCTGGAAACAAAGAGTTCCGGAAACAAAACCTAATAGTAACGACTTGTCAGTATACTCGTCATTATCAAGTCTGTTTATAACCACTTGTCATTATGTCTGTTACCAACCATACAAATTTCAACCTAATCCTACCGTTGTGACTAATACTATAACCACACATATATTGTAATGAAATTATTTGAAAGTTTTTCATTCAAATAAGTCTGGGCTCTGAATATTTTTTTTCTTTCATGCAATATGTTTTATTACGAGGTTTCAATATTTCTTAGGCTGAACTAATATCAATTTAAATAATTTTAATTAAATCCTGGGCTGGTATAAATATATTACTTAAGTGTTGCCTGATGCAAAACTTCATTTTTTTTCATGCATGTGAAGTTACTGCTAAAGTTTTACTAGTAAAAAAAATTAGCAAAAACTTCACATGTTTGTATAGCAGTGTGAAGTTTTTACTAAATCTATGCTAAACGTTTATATGTGTTGGTGCATATCAAAATGATACCTGTATTAAGCGGAATTAACGTATTTCCTAATTTATTAGTTTTATTTTAAATATTTGGCAGTTATCTTTAAAATAACCCGAGAGAAATTATAATATATTTACCATTTCATTAATCAATATTCACTAATAAGAATATTGCGGTTAATAAAAGTAAAAAAAAAAATAACTAGAAAATTAGTATCCGAGGCAGATTAGTAACAAACACTACACGCTGAACTACATACGGAAGAATTATTAAATTTAAATAAGATAACCGGAGAAATTATAACCCACACTAGGGTAAAATGGGTGGGATAATAGAAAAATTAAAACAATAATACCATGCTTCAAAGGCAGGGAACTCCTATTTTTAGAAATGGTAACAAATAAAATGAAAGCTCTTAGGGCCACAATAGATATCTATAAAGATCTAAATGCAAACTGAGAAATATGAATTATTAGTTGGGGCTCACGTTAGTAAGAAAAATATCGAGGAAATCCTTATCTATAGAGACGAGATCAATTTATAGAATTTTGCATTATAACCAAAAATATATTAAGAATTGTTAGATCAACTGAGATATGCCTAGAAATCTATACATTCCCATCCAGGGGAGGGGCAAGGTATTAAAATTTAGTATTATGACCAAATATAATAAACATCCTCAGGCTGACTGAGATATCCCTAGAGATCTAAACACAACATCAGGTGTATGGGGTGTTAGTTGGGGACTATATCAATTAGAAAATATATTCAGATGCTCCCCATCCCGGGGAGGGGCAAGTTAATAAAATTTAGTATTACGATGAAATATAATAAACATCCTCAGGCTGACTGAGATATCCCTAGAGATCTAAACACAACTTCAGGTATATAAGGTGTTAGTTGGGGATCGTATCAATTAGAAAATTTATTCAAATGCTCCCCATCCAGGGGAGGGGCAAGTTAATAAAATTTAGTATTACGATGAAATATAATAAACATCCTCATGCTAACTGAGATATCCCTAGAGATCTAAACACAATTTCAGGTATATGAGGTGTTAGTTGGGGACCATATCAATTAGAAAATATATTCAGATGCTCCCCATCCAGGAGAGGGGGCAGGTTATAAAATTTAGTATTATGACCAAATATAATAAACATCCTCAGGCTGACTGAGATATCCCTAGAGATCTAAACACAACTTCAGGTATATGGGAAGTTAGTTGGGGACCATATCAATTAGAAAATATATTCAGATGCTCCCCATCCAGGGGAGGGGCAAGTAAATAAAATTTAGTATAACGATGAAATATAATAAACATCCTCAGGCTGACTGAGATATCCCTAGAGATCTAAACACAACTTCAGGTATATGGGGTGTTAGTTGGGGATCGTATCAATTAGAAAATTTATTCAAATGCTCCCCATCCAGGGGAGGGGCAAGTTAATAAAATTTAGTATTACGATGAAATATAATAAACATCCTCATGCTGGCTGAAATATGCCTAAAGATCTAAACACAATTTCAGGTTTATGGGGTGTTAGTTGGGGACCATATCAATTAGAAAATATATTCAGATGCTCCCCATCCAGGGGAGGGGCAAGTTAATAAAATTTAGTATTACGACGAAATATTATAAAAATTTTCAGGCTGACTGAGATATCCCTAGAGATCTAAACACAACCTCAAGTATATAGAGTGTTAGTTGGGGACCATATCAATTAGAAAATTTATTCAGATGCTCCCCATCCAGGGGAGGGGGCAGGTTATAAAATTTAGTATTATGACCAAATATAATAAACATCCTCAGGCTGACTGAGATATCCCTAGAGATCTAAACACAACTTCAGGTATATGGGGTGTTAGTTGAGGACCATATCAATTAGAAAATATATTCAGATGCTCCCCATCCAGGGGAGGAGCAAGTTAATAAAATTTAGTATTATGACCAAATATAATAATAAATTTCAGACTAACTGAGATATCTCTACAAATCTAAACACAATTTCAGGTATATGGGGTGTTAGTTGGGGACTATATCAATGAGAAAATAAATTCATATGCTCCCCATCCAGGGGAGGGGGCAGGTAATAAGATTTAGTATTATGATGAAATATAATAAACATCCTCAGGCTGACTGAGATATCCCTAGAGATCTAAACACAATTTTAGGTATATAGGGTGTTAGTTGGGGACCATATCAATTAGAAAATATATTCAGATGCTCCCCATCCAGGGGAGGAGCAAGTTAATAAAATTTAGTATTATGACCAAATATAATAATAAATTTCAGACTAACTGAGATATCTCTAGAGATCTTAACACAATTTCAGGTATATGGGGTGTTAGTTGGGGATCATATCAATAAGAAAATAAATTAAGATGCTCCCCATCCAGGGGAGGGGCAAGTTATTAAAATTTAATATTATGACCAAATATAATAAACATCCTCAGGCTGACTGAGATATCCCTAGAGATCTAAACACAACTTCAGGTTTATAGGGTGCTAGTTAGTGACCATATCAAATAAAAAATTTATTCAGATGCTCCCCATCCAAGGGAGGGGGCAGGTTATAAAATTTAGTATTATGACCAAATATAATAAACATCCTCAGGCTGACTGAGATATCCCTAGAGATCTAAACACAATTTCAGTTGTATGGGGTGTTAGTTGGGGACTATTTCAATTAGAAAATATATTCAGATGCTCCCCATCCAGAGGAGGGGCCAGTTAATAAAATTTAGTATTATGACCAAATATAATAAAAATGTTCAGGCTGACTAAGATATCCCTAGAGATCTAAACACAACTTCAGGTATATGGGGTGTTAGTTGGGGACCATATCAATTAGAAAATATATTCAGATGCTGCCCATCTAGGGGAGGGGCAAGTTAATAAAATTTAGTATTACGATGAAACATAATAAACATCCTCAGGCTGACTGAGATATCCCTACAGATCTAAACACAACTTCAGGTATATGGGGTGTTAGTTGGGGACTATATAAATTAGAAAATATATTCTGATGCTCCCCAACCAAGGGAGGGGGCAGGTAAAATATTTAGTATTATGACCAAATATAATAAAAATTTTCAGGCTGACTAAGATATCCCTAGAGATCTAAACACAATTCTAGGTATATAAGGTGTAAGTTGGAGACCATATCAATTAGAAAATATATTCAGATGCTCCCCATCCAGAGGAAGGGCAAGTTAATAAAATTTAGTATTACGATGAAATATAATAAACATCCTCAGGCTGACTGAGATATCCCTAGAGATCTAAACACAACTTCAGGAATATGGGGTGTTAGTTGGGGACCATATCAATTAGAAAATATATTCAGATGCTCCCCAACCAAGGGAGGGGGCAGGTAAAATATTTAGTATTATGACCAAATATAATAAAAATTTTCAGGCTGACTAAGATATCCCTAGAGATCTAAACACAATTCTAGGTATATAGGGTGTAAGTTGGAGACCATATCAATTAGAAAATATATTCAGATGCTCCCCATCCAGAGGACGGGCAAGTTAATAAAATTTAGTATTACGACGAAATATAATAAAAATTTTCAGGCTGACTGAGATATCCCTAGAGATCTAAACACAACCTCAGGTATATGGGAAGTTAGTTGGGGACCATATCATTTAGAAAATTTATGCAGATGCTCCCCATCCAAGGGAGGGGGCAGGTTATAAAATTTAGTATTATGACCAAATATAATAAACATCCTCAGGCTGACTGAGATATCCCTAGAGATCTAAACACAGCTTCAGGTATATGGGGTGTTAGTTAGGTACCATATCAATTAGAAAATATATTCAGATGCTCCCCATCCAGGGGAGAGGCAAGTTAATAAAATTTAGAATTATGACCAAATATAATAAACATCCTCAGGTTGACTGAGATATCCCTAGAGATCTAAACACAACTTCAGGTATATGGCGTGTTAGTTGGGGACCATATCAATTAGAAAATATATTCAGATGCTCCCCATCCAGGGGAGGGGCAAGTTAATAAAATTTAGTATTACGACCAAATATAATAAACATTTTCAGGCAAACTGAGATATCCATAGAGATCTAAACACAACCTCAGGTATATGGGGTGTTAGTTGGGGACCATATCAAATAGGAAATATATTCAGATGCTATTCAACCAGTAAAGGGATATTTTCTACATGATATGGTCCCAAACTAACACCCCATATACCTGAAGTTGTGTTTAGATCTCTAGGTATATCTCAGTCAGCCTGAGGATGATTATTATATTTGGTCATAATACTAAATTTTATTAACGTACCCCTCTTCTGGTTGGGGAGCATCTGAATAAATTTTCTAATTGATATGGTCCCCAACTACCACCCCATATACCTGAGGTTGTGTTTCGATCTGTAGGGATATCTCAGTCAGTTTGAGGATGTTTATTATATTTCATCGTAATACTAAATTTTATTAACTTGCCCCTCCTCTGGATGGGGAGCATCTGAATATATTTTCTAATTGATATGGTCCCCAACTTACACCCTATATACCTAAAATTGTGTTTAGATCTCTAGGGATATCTCAGTCAACCTGAGGATGTTTATTATATTTTGTCGTAATACTAAATTTTATTAACTTGCCCCTCCCCTGGATGGTGAGCATTTGAATATATTTTCTAGTTGATACGGTCCCTAACTAACACCTTATATACCTGAAGTTGTGTTTAGATCTCTAGGGATATCTCAGTCAGCCTGAAAATTTTTATTATATTTGGTCATAATACTAAATATTTTACCTGCCCCCTCCCTTGGTTGGGGAGCATCAGAATATATTTTCTAATTTATATAGTCCCTAACTAACACCCCATATACCTGAAGTTGTGTTTAGATCTGTAGGGATATCTCAGTCAGCCTGAGGATGTTTATTATGTTTCATCGTAATACTAAATTTTATTAACCTGCCCCTCCCCTAGATGGGCAGCATCTGAATATATTTTCTAATTGATATGGTCCCCAACTAACACCCTATATACCTAAAGTTGTGTTTAGATCTCTAGGGATATCTCAGTCTGCCTGAAAATTTTTATTATATTTGGTCATAATATTAAATTTTAATAACTTGCCCCTCTCCTGGATGGGGAGCATCTGAATATATTTTCTAATTGATATTGTCCCCAACTAACACCCCATATACCTGAGGTTGTGTTACTCTAATTTTTGATAATTTTCCGTCTTACCCAGGTAATATCGCTAACACAAGCACAATTAATGAAATTAGCAAAAGTTTAGCATTTTCTTCACACTCGTTTTTTTTTCTGGGATGACTTTCTAGGCTAACTTCACATACATCAGATAAACCATTTTTAACGCCAACAATACGATATTGTGGCCATTGCAAGTAATATTTGGTTTTTACCAAGAAAATTTAATACCTAAACTCGCATTTTAAAAAATTGTTTTTTCAAACTGTAGAATGTCATAACCAATTTTTAGTGAACAGGCCTATTACAAAGTTGGAATGTGCTTTGGTTAAAAAAAGGTTTACACCCTTCACACTTCTAACTTTTACTACTCTTACTACCACTTAATGTACTCCAGATCGCGCAATTCAAATATTTAAAACCACGGAAATGAAAAGTTAATGTGTAATCTAAAAATGAAGTAAAGTCTCACCTCTGGCATATTTTAAACTAACAACCCACAAAACGATTTGTATTTAATTCATTTTTGATGAGTAATGACCGTATAGATTTTTGGGTTTTTTTCGCTTGTGAATTTACTTTATACTTCATAAAAATTATATTGTGCGAGCAGCGCGCCGACCTACAAAAATGTCATTGCACCCTTTATTGTATATTCGCGTTTTTTATGATTACGCACAAAAAAAAACGTTACCGAATAAATTGTTACACCACGAAAAAAATTTAACATTCTAACACTGGTGAACTATAAATGACACTCTAACTCATTGGCATGACCGTACAAATAATAAAATTTGATTTTTTTTTAAGTGAGATGCTGTCACCCGGGCTAATAAGTGTTTATTGGTAAGTCGTTTAATAAGTTTATTGGTGCGAACAAAGGTATTTTATTAATTTGATTAAACAGAACTATACCACAATAGTATGACAAAAATGTAAAATTAAATAATTTGTTTTCACATCATCAGCTAAATGGGTTAAATTGTCGGCGTAGGCGACTCAAAAAATGATAAATGTATTCATAAACACCATAGGCAGGCAGACGCACAACATATGTTTTATTCTATATCGGCTGTATAATTAAAACTGGTTGAGGTCGCGTAAAGGCATTGACACTGCGTACACTAAAACATATGTATTTGACGTGTTTCAACGCGCTCATACATCATAACGTACTCGTATAGTTGTATGTATATACAACAAGAACATTACGAGATATTTTTACCTAAATTTAAATCTCACCTTCAATAAAAAAATTAGGTTTACTGTCAACAATGCCGTCCATTAAATATAGGCATTTAAATCGAAATCACTAAAACTATATAATAAATAGAAATTTCAATACCGAGCGATAGATGCGATAAAAGAATTAATATTTTTTTCTTCTCGGACACAGCGCGCAAATAAAAGAAACTCCGTAAGCTAAATATAAATGGTAATAAAACTATTTAAAGAAGATTATAAGACATCATAAACTTGTAAGTTGTAACCAAAAGCAATTTAAAATTGAGGCGGTTACATAACAATGATAATTGTCCGATTATGTATATAGTTCATTCGCTTCGAATACCGGGGCTATAAGATTAGCAAAGATGTATATAGTTTGAGGTCATATTTACGTTGTAAAAATAGATCATTAAAAAAAAAAAATTTAGAACAAAACCAATTTCGGACTTATTTGGGTGCTAGGACAAAACTTAATTTTGGTTTTTCTATTATGGTTCTTCGTCAAGGTAAACTGAAATGTACACGCTACTGAAATAAAAATCTTTATAGAAGTCCTATCTAAATAATAAAGGACTTATTATTATTGTAGGATAACCTGAATGTATGCTCGTATAGAGGCATTCGACGGTTGGATTTTACATTAAGTACATATATTGATATCCTATATATAGATATAAAGAAAAAGAACTTTAAATAATGTTTCAGAAGTAAATAATTAATTTGATGAAACAATTTCCAATCACTGCAGAAGATCTAGCTAGATTTAACAATTTAAAATCATTCCTTCCATAGTTTAAGTATTATGGGTCTAGAAAACGATTGACACGCGTGGAAGCTGTAGAGCTGTATAAACACAATCGATAATGGAAGTAAAATGTCAGCAAAGTTGAAATTATGTCATAGCCTCTCTGTTCGCAAATATTATGCTTTTAATCATCCGCGTAAATCGGATTTAGATAGCAGAGAATAAATTAAGATAGCAAATTTTTTTTTTTTTTTTATTAAGAAATCTTTATTTCTGTATAATATTACAACGTATCATATGGATTATCTAGTAATAGTTTTATAAGTTAAGTAGTCCACTTTTGTGGGATGAGACCTATCAGTTCATCCCAGCTCTGTCAGTCCTTTGATTTAAGCGGCTCAAGGAACCACTAATTCTAAAGGTTTTGTTCTTTTTAGGCGCTTTGGTCCATTGGTGCGATCCAGTAGGTTCCGCAGCTCCTCGTTGTCATGCTGCTGCAGTCGCAGTACATGACCTCTTGCAAATTTTTGTATTTCATCGCTGACGTTTTCCATGTTTAAGTCTCGATGGAGATTGTCGTTTCTAATGTACCAAGGAGCATTCACAATGCTACGTAGTACTTTATTTTGAAATGTTTGAATGATCTTCACTGTAGTTTTCTTTGCGCAGCCCCAAAACTGAATACCATACGTCCAGGTAGGTTTTGGGATTTGTTTATATAACAGCAGTTTGTTGTGCGTTGTCAGTTCGGAGTTTCTTTTAATAAGCCAGTGCATTTTTCTGAATTTTAAATTCAGTTCTTTCCTTTTCTTTTTAACATGCGCTTTCCACCTGAGTTTAGAGTCTAGCGTCATGCCGAGGTACTAAGCATTGTTAGAATATGGTATTTGTTGTGAATTCAGTTAAATCGGAATATATTCTAATTTCCTATTTGTAAAGTTGATGTGTGTTGATTTCGATTCGTCAAGTGCTATTCTCCATTGTTTTGTCCAGTTATTTATTATATCAACAGCATTTTGAAGTTTTCTCGTGGACTCAACTATACTAGCATCTGTAGTCATAACAGCTGTGTCATCAGCAAACGTTCCTATTCTAGCTTCTTCTATGTTTGGTAGATCATTTGTATACAGGAGGTATAAAACGGGACTTAGAACACTGTCTTGTGGAACCCCTTAAGGTTATCCTTTTATTCCAGTTCCGCCAAATAAAAATTTTCAGTCTCGAAAATTAATGGCAAAATGGAAAATTTCATTTGATGGTTCTCCTACCGGGCTTCATATAAAAAAATTCCTATTTATGGTCGAATATCAAGCGAGGGCTGATGGTATCGAAGAAGCTGAATTAGTGAGAGATTTTAGTTATGTTCTTAAAGGCACCGCATTTAATTGGTACTGGGACTACATCCAACGAAATACAAACACAAACTGGGCCACCCTAAAACATGAATTAAAGAAACGATTCCAAGATAGACGTTCTGATTTAGATGTACGCAGGTAGCTGGATAGTCGCAAACAAAAACCTGGAGAAAAGTTTCTGGATTTCTATCAAGAAATGGTTGCCATTTCGCTACAAGCCGAATGTCCCATTTCAGATTCAGAACTTTTGTATATCCTGCATCGAAACATGCGTGCGGGACTACAGGAACGAGTTCTTGAATACCAAGTCGATAGTTTAGACAATTTAGTTAGACGGTGCGTGGCATATGAGGATGTTTGGCATCGAACAGGAATACTTCCTGAACTTCTATGCCAACAACGACGGTTTGTTCACGAAATGGATTTTAAGGGCAAAATCAGTGGGTCTTGTGATCCACGAACAATCGAAACGGGCACTCAAGTAATAATAGCTACGAAGAGGAAATTATGGCGTTACAAGCACACCGCAAACAATTTAACCAATCGGATCATCGTACCAACCTACATAAAAAAGAGCGAAACACTCTTGAAAATAGCGAAGGGTTTTGCTGGAACTGTGGTAGGAACGACCGCTTTTATAAAAAATGTGCTCTGCCACAAAACCGGATATTTTGTTTTGGTTGCGGGTCATTAGGAGTCTTGTATCCAAAGTGCACCAAGTGTAATTTAAACTCGGGAAACTTGCAGAAGGGGGTACGAAACCTGAGTCTATCTACCCCCATACAAAGTCGACAGAACAAAGCACCGCTGGAGGAAACGAGCTGCAACACGGATCCCGAGCTTCACAGTCGGTTCCAAAAGAACAAATCAAACCGTTAAATTTCGTTCATGAACCGCAGTTAAAATCTACGCCAAAATATTTTTATAATACCGAAAGAAGTATTCGTTATTGGAAAGCGCGGAGATTAATACTGAAACACACTGCTGAGTCGATTATATCTGATAAAGGCGACGGTAGGCCCTACGCGGAAGTTAACATTTGTGGGAAGTCTTATCTTGGGTTGCTTGATAGTGGAGCTAATATCTCAGTCCTGGGCAGAGGTTTCGAACAGTTTTTAAATTCACCGTACACTAAATTCATTAATTTCCCATCATCAGTAAAAACTGTCAACGGTAATAAAGCAAGAATACTAGGATATGTTAAAGTTCCCATATCGTTCGCTGGAAAAAGTTGTACAGTAATATTACATATTTCCCCTAACTTAAGCCAAAAGCTATACAAGATTGCTATATAAGATTGTGTCTTGATGCTAGAAAATTGAATGAGGTGACAGTGAAGGATGCTTATCCCCTACCTATCATCGATGGTTTGCTGGGGCGTCTAAATAAGACAAGGTTGATATCTAGTTTGGATCTTAAGGACGCCTTCTGGCAAATCCCATTAGATGAGGGGTCAAGGGATAAGACAGCCTTCACTGTCCCTGGCAAGCCATTATATCAATTTCGAGTCATGCCATTCGGTTTGTGCAACGCACTGCAAACGATGTGCCGCTTGATGCATCGCGTGATTTCCCACGAACTACACACTGAGAGAAAAAATTGATTGAATCTACAAAAAAACCGATAAATTCAACAATTTCCGGGGTTGATTTTGAGCCAACAAAAAAATGATAATATTTACTGTAATTATTGTTAAAATTAATATTTTTGTTTATTGTAATTTCAATATTTAAATTGTAATAATTGTTTATTTTACAAATAATTTATGACTATTGTAAAATTTGTAAAGTGAACAAATAAATTGTCACATTTACAATTTTTTTCAGTTTTTGTAAAATCAACAAGTAAATATTAGAAATCGTAAAACGTACAATGAAATTGTAATATTAACAAGTACTACAAGTAAATTGTCATGCTTGTAAAGTCAATAAATAAATGTTAGAAATGGTTGTATTTACAAATTATTTGTACTTTTAGTAAATTTTACAAGAAACTTGTATTCTTGTATTCTCAACAAATAAATATTACAAATGATAATATTTACAAACAAATTATAATCATAGTAATTTCTACAAGAAATTTGTCGTTTTTGTGAAATCAACAAATCACTATAAGAAATGATAATATTTACAAACTAATTGTATTATAAGTAAATTTGCAATTATTGTTAATGTAAGATAAATACTATTAAAAAATCTGGTATAATTACCCGTTACTGGAAATGATCATTTATTTTTTGACTTCAGTTCAGAAGCAGTATAAAAGACGAGCTTGAAACCTTTGATAATAAAATTCTTTCTAAATAAAATTCTTTTTACGATTTTTTGATTGAGCTTTATTATAGTTTTAAAGTGATTATGTTAAGAAGGTTAGGTTTCAGTGGTTGACACTTAGGCCATTTTTTGAAGTGTAAAGTGAAACCTTTGATAATAAAATTCTTTCTAAATAAAATTCTTTTTACGATTTTTTGATTGAGCTTTATTATAGTTTTAAAGTGATTATGTTAAGAAGGTTAGGTTTCAGTGGTTGACACTTAGGCCATTTTTTGGCCCATTGTGATACCACGCATTCACGCTACATCATTAACCCATTCACCTATTCACCTACTCACACAACTACAGTATTACCACCTGCACATTGCAAGCTCCATGTCAACCTGTACATTGACATGGACGGTGGGTCGGCGCTGAATTCTGCACTCCATCAGAGGGTCTTAGTTGTGTTTATTAACATCACCGATCGTAATCGATGATGAAAATTTGATTTGCATCTAGCCTCTGATGGGATTCGAACCCAGTACCTCCCGGTCCAAGTGCCGAAGCTTTAACCACTGCACCACTTGTCCGGTTAAGAAACATTTATAACAGTTCATATCAAATTGCAATTCATGTAAAAAAGAGACAAACAAATTTATGATTTTAACATATTTCTTAAAAAAGTTTTATAAACAATATTTTGTTATATTTTATCATTTTAATATTTATGAACCATGAAGCTACCTATAACAATAAAATTATAGCGATAGTCTTCTATGTTATACTTTTGAATTTTAGTCCCAACTTGATAACAACTAAAGTTAAATACTAATACGCTAAAATTTCAAAATTTGTATAAATTGAAAAATATTACTATTAACTTTAAACATGTTTTCTATCATTTACAACATTTGATAAGAACACGGAACTGATTGTTCGTGGAATTGGCTCTAAATTTATGAAATTCTTGAAATTTAATTATAGATCCGTTCGGTTGGTTTAATGAATATTGTGTCTGTAAGTGTCTTTTAAAAGAATTCTTAACACTTACTAAAACCACATTTATTTATAAAACGGATGTATAATGACTAATATAATTAAAGAAAATAAATTAAATAAATATTTAAATAACAATATAATTTATAATTAACTAATTAATGTAATTAAGTAAATTTGTACTGTTGGTTTAAAATTGTGTTATTCAATATTGAACAAATAAGTTATTACACTGGCCGCTGCGGATATTGGTTTATCAAAACGCGTGTCTATCGCATAAAAATAAGTTTGAATACAATACCGTACGTTATATGACTTATGTGGGTAAATTAAAAATTTAAAACGTTTTAAAACATAAATCAATTGCTCCCACGCAAAAGAGTATGTTGAATATACGTAGTTGCTATCTAGTCTTGCAATAAACTTAATCTGCAATTCGTTTAATATAATAACGATTATTATTGGTTTAGGGATTAAATTATTCGCTAGATGTGTTCCCTTAAATTATAGATCTGTTGGTTGATTTCTTCTTCATCTTCCAAAATCAGAAACTTACAATTTATGGAATCTTGTCTTTATAGCTTCCAATGAAATGTTTCTTCGTCCACTTTTAAATTATGTTTAATTAACGGAGGCAACAAGTAATGTAACAATTTAAATACTTGTAAATGTTGCAATTCTGAAAGATAAAAAACAGATTTTATTTCATTTATTTATTTTCACATATACGTTACGTTCACAGTAAGAAGTGAAACAAAACTTACCAGTATTATTAGTTTCAGCAAAGGATCTTTTTTTAATTTAATTATTCCATCAAGCTTCAATTTTTTGTTCGAATTTTCCAACCTATGGCCATCACAATCTGTGCATTCTTTTAATATTGCTGATATGTACTTTCTTTAGAAAAATTAATATTGGCTTAACTTTGTTCAGTTGTAACTCTCCGTCGTTCTTCAAAGGCTACCCAGCTGTATATTTATAAGATATCCACAGCTTGTCATCACTGGAGGAAATGGTTTTTATAAATCTATATAAATTGTAACATTTGACAAAAGTTTAATCTTATAAGAAACTCAAATCGAGAACTATTTTAAATGATGTTCGAGGTAAAATAATTACAAACTATAACTATCGATAAAACCATAAAGATGAACGTACATCATTTCGATGGGTCCAATTTAAAACGCGATATTTTAAAACGCGAATTATCAAAACGCGATATTTTAAAATGCGATATTTCAAAACACGATAGAGTACAAAACGCGATATGGTACAAAACGGGAGTTTAGGATCGGGTTATATCAGTCGGGTGAAGGGGAAATTTAATTTCAGTTTATAGTAATTTAAAAATCGATAGGAGCGAGAGTACATAGGATCGGTATAAATCGGGTCGCTACGCTCCCGTCGCTTCGCAATGCACATTCTGTACCATAACGCGTTTTGAAATATCGCGTTTTGAAATATCGCGTTGTGTACCATATCGCGTTTTGTACCATATCGCGTTTTGAAATATCGCATTTTGAAATATTGCGTTTTGTACCATATCTCGTTTTGTCATATCTCGTTTTGTCATATCTCGTTTCGAAATATCGCGTTTTAAAATATCGCGTTTTGAGCGGATCCGCATTTTGATAATGAGGGAAATATTTTATAACCTTAAATTTGGTAATGGAAATGCACAAAACTAAATTTCACTTTCCGATTTTTTTTTTTGGTTTTTTTATCAAACGAATTTATATTAAATAAAGTTTTCTTACCAAGCAATGAATTTATATTTCCAAATTCAAAAATGTTGTATCTAAAATAATTAATAATTATTAATAAATTTTCACTAAACAACGTATTGATTGGTTTAAGGTTCAACTGAAACTGGTCACCACGTTGTTTTAGATAAATTGGTTTATTATAATAATATTTACAAATTAATATTAAATTATACAAACTGGTTGTAAAATTTAATATATTGTTTTAATTTTTTACAATTTAATAATAATTGCTATTATTGTTTATTTATTTGCTTTATTTACTATTTAAGAGTAAATGAAACAATTAATTGTAAGGAAGTTTACTATTTTATTGTTCATGATATGTAACACTCGTAGATTGCCATTATTGAATCCAAACACATAATTCATAATTTTATTAGCATTAATACATATACCTGGAACTATAATTTTAATTAAAAGTTAGTTACAAGTCATGCCAAATAAAATTATCTTCACGTTAAATACCATGCATTATTTGAATGATTACACTGAGTTCTGGAGGAATCACAAATCGCAACCTTATACTAACAACACACGTACGCCATTTTCGACAAAATGGAAAATATTTTTTAACTTCAAATTTTAAAGATAAGAAACGCACAAAACTTATTTTCACTTTATAGTAAATAAATCTTTCTTAAACAATAATTTTAAATTATTTATAATAAACACTGGCAAAAAAAATTATCAATTTTTCATTAGATAACGTATAAAACTATAAACTGATTCGTAGTTCAACTGAAACTGATGCACTGATAAAAATGTATGGACAAATTTTAGTTTAAACAAATTTCTAGTAATATGTAACAATAATTTTTTAGTTTTACAATTTAATAATAATTGTTACTGATTATTTGTATTAATTACAATTTAACAGTAAATATAATAATATATTTATTGTAATTACAATTTAAAAGCCAATTTAACATTTTATTTTATATAAATTTGTATCTATGGTAGAAGAGTGCCAAAAAAAAACAAAAACACTTTAAACTTGGCATTACTGGACTAAATACAACTGAGATTATAACCGCGTTTCCCATTTTATATCGCAACAGTTGGCCTTACTCTTACAATTTTCCGTTTCAAAATGTTAAGAATAAGTTGTAAAATTTGCTACCAATTCTAGATTGATAGTTTGTTGATACTTTCGTATAAGGGTTAATAAAATACACAAAAGGCATTGATAACTGAAGACTAATGTGAAATTCAATTTACTAAAATCCAGCACAAAAACAACTTGATATCAAAAATTTTGTTCTATTTGGCAGAAAAAATCAATTTTTTTTAATGTACCCACATTTTTAAAAAATGTAAATTGATTCGTATATTTTTTTTGATGGAAAAATACCAATACAAAATGAAACGTCAATTTTTGTAGAAACGTCAATTGGTGTATTAAATTACTAATAAATTAAAGCATGTGCTTTAAATTTAATTGAAATATATTTTAATCGTTCATTAAAAAATATGCGACGATTATTCGTTCGAAAATATATATTTACATATAATTTCGTATAGTGGAGTGCACAAAACTAATTTACATTTTCATTTCAAGATAACATAAAAATTTTAGCATGTTAAAAGCACCACGACTTGGCTTCGCAGGTTGGGATGGTAGTTTTTTTAAGGTACGCTCATCCTCATGAAAGGACTTTCATTATTGTATATAATTTTCATACTATGCTTTTACCAGGACCCTTGATACACTTGATTAATCTTTAAATTTTCTGTAACCAATCAATATTTAGGCGATTAAATTTTACATAGAACTTTCGTAGTAATTACTTTCTGCTGCAATTTGTATCGCTATTCCTTTATAACTGTGCCACTTGCTGAGCCCGAATTTGATGTTTCTTTGATTCACAGAATTTCTACTATTTTGACGAAAAACGTCATAGATCGCGAGTCTCCGGCAAAGCTGTTTAACTTCCAGTAAATGTTTGTAGATCTCTATAGAAAAACGATGTCACGATTTTGTATAGACGAGACAAATATCACTCGTATAATTTATGCATGAAAGTGAAGATGTATGAATGGTATTCAATATTTACTGCGATTGCTGTGATTACTGCGTTCAACAGCATTGATCGGTGATTAATTTGTATTTGAATTAGCTTTGTTTTAGGGTATTTTTCCCAATACATAACATAAAATACATAGGTGTTTTAGTAAGCAGTATAATAGGAAGTGAAACACGAAAATATTTCTATAGCAGCAATAGAAAGTATGGTTTGAATTACCTTTGAGAATTTAAGGTCGACGATAGCTGTGATAGGACCCAAGTGTAATACATTTGTATCGTGAAATAGAACAAATGGCTGAACATTATAAAAAACCCACCAAAAAACACTGCAGGGATAATGGGCACTCGGAGTACTTTTTGGTGGAAATGAGAAAACAATTAAACTATGGAATTAATAATTCTAAGAAATATTTTTATTGAAATATTATATTCGAAAAGTTTGTTATTTGAAATTACAAATTAAATGTAACTACATATTTTACAATATTTATTGTTTTTTACAATTATTCTAGTACATATAACTATTTCTTAGTAGGTTTTACGAAAGCCTGTGTTGAACCTACAATTTAATAGTAAAAGTAATGTTTGGTGCAATCAACAAAATATTTTGTAGAATCTACTTATATTTTTTCTCTGAGTGCACGATCAGGTCTTTGTATACCTGGACGACCTCCTGATCACAAGCGAAACGTTCGAAGAGCATATAGCATTACTCCATAAAGTAGCCCAGTTGTTAAAACATGCCAATTTGACAATCAATGTTGATAAAAGTAAATAAAGTATTTAGGATATATAGTGGGTGATGGTGTGTTAAAAGTGGACTCCGATAAAGTATCTGCCATATCAACATATCCGCAACCGAAAAATGTGCGTCAGATTCGCAGGTTCCTTGGTGTTACTGGGTGGTATTGGCGATTATACCATCCGCAGTCGAACGCATCGGAGCGGGTAAACCGATCTATATTGGCTGCTATTCGAGCGTATTTAGAAGAAAACCACCCGGAATGGGATAGATACGTCCACTCGATTGGATCGGCACTTCGAAATGTGGTACACAGTAGTACAAATTATTCGCCTTATTTTGCTGTATTTGGACAGCACTTTATTGGCCACGGGGATAACTATGAACTTCTTAGGAAGTTAAACGCCCTCGAAGACAAAAAGGTAGCAATATCTAATTCTGACCGTCAAGACGTTGCCTATAATAGTATTTTACGGCATTTGGAGAAATCGCACGAGCGAAGCGCCAATCGCTATAATTTGAGAAGCCGCAACCGAAATATTAACGTTGGTGACATCGTTTATGTTCGTAATTTCATTCAAAGCGATGCAATGAATAAAATTTCCGCAAAACTGAGCCCAAAATTTATTAAAGCCCGAATATTCAAACCTTATGTTCACTCTATTTCTCTTATGATCGATCTCAACTGGAATACGCTGTAGCGGTCTGGAATCCATACTATGCTGTGCACATAAAAATAATTCAAAGCATTCAAAAGAAGTTCCTGACATTTTTGTAAAAGAAAAGTGACTGGGATTACGACCACAACTTACCATTCCATGAAATGTGGCTCGCTTGAAATACACTCCCCGACAATGAAATACGTAAATAGAAAAACGTAAATACGTAAATAGACGAAATTTGGAAGAAAACAAAAAAATAGAAATAGTTAACAAAAAGAGTGCGACAATAGAATACGTTCGGTAATCTTATGTTATTTTATTTATTGAAATTTATCGTCTTATTGCAAAGTTAGTTTTATTATAATTTTTGTAAGTATTTTAGATACGTTTTTTTTATCTGCATTAAATAATATTAATTCAACCTTAGAAAATGGGTTGTGGAAAAAAAATTGAATATTACGAAGTTGAGACGGTGTTGGCTTTGCATCGAAATGGACTAAGCAATAAAAAAATTGCATCACAAGTTAACCGTAGCTTAGATGTGATCAATAAAATTGTAAAACACCCCAACTATGGAGTAAAATCTAATTATAAAGGTCGAAAATGTGCATTAACTGAGCAAGAAAAACGCAAAATTGTAAGAGTTTCTAAAAATTCCACCAAAACGGCACGCCAGATAGCAGCTTCAGCCAGTGTCACGTCATCGATACGAACAGTACAACGGTATTTAAAAAAACTGCGTTCCTCAAATGAAGAAAAATACTGCGTAAACCTTCGTTAAGTAAAGGCAACATTCAAGACAGAATGGCATTTGTTGAGAAGCACATGAGCTGGAAAAATGAATGGATCAATATATTATTTTCTGATGAAAAACGGTTTTGTTTCGATGGCCCGGATTGTTATAACTACTATTTTCACGATATTAGAACTCCTGAATTAACACAAATGAGACGGCAACAAGGTGGGAGCGGCGTTATGGTTTGGGGTATTATTTCTTCTTTCGGCAAGTGGAAATTTGAATTTGCTCCGGGATCGCTATCTGGTGAAATATATAAAGATTTGTTAAATAACAAGTTTTTACCATTTTATAAGCAACTATATGGCGAAGAAATTTGTTTTTTCAGCAGGATAATGCCAGCGCATAGATCCGGCATAGTACAAAAGTGGTTTGAAGCAAATAAAATCACAGTTATGCTATGGCCAGCAAAGTCGCCGGATCTTAACATCATAGAAAATTGTTGGGCAGAACTATCGAGAATGGTATACGGTCAAGTTAGGCAATATGATTCATTAAATGAGTTGCAAATAGCAATAGAAGATGCAAGCCTCCAACTTAACCCCAGTTACCTTAAAAACCTGTATAATTCTTTACTAAAGCGAATTTTTCAAACTATTGCAAATAAACGAAATAACTAATTTTGCGAATTTTAAAATTACTCATTATTAAAATACGCAAAATTAGTTTTATTTGACACTTTCTTAAATGAACGTATTTCATTGACGCACCCCGAAAATCATGTTCTACAGTAACACGAGGTAAGCAAAGAGATGGGTACCAATATCCATCTAGGATCATTTAGCAATTTGAATATATAAATAACCGTTGTAGAAATTTTAGCGATATTTGATTATTTTCAGTAAAACCTAAAAAACATTGGTGAACGTATTTCATTGTCGGGGAGTGTAGACGACTTCTCTTGGGCACTGCTTTTATTGGTAAGGTTTTGCTTGATCACGTTGATTCAGCTTACATCTTAGGAAAACATATCAATTCACGTGCTATGCAGAACATTTCGAAACTATGAATTTTTAGCACTTGAACACCATTCTACTAACTATGGGAAAACAACCCCATTAATAGGATGTCTAAACCATTCAACATAATCGACTACTTATTTGACTTCAATTTATCAAAGGACATCTTTCAAAATATCCTGAAGGAATATTTTTTAAATTTTTAATTGTTAAACCAAAATTTGGTTTATATTTTTTTTTTCTGTTTTAAAGTTTTTTGTTTGAATTTTCTGTTTTAATATAATTTTTGTTTAAACAACTGTAAATAATGTGAAATCAATAAATCATACATGTATATTACAAAATAGACTTCTTTAAATAAATAAATAAATAAATTCCTAATTAGACTTATAACTTAGTAGTTCAAGGTAGATTAAATTAATAAATTTTAACATTATTGAGATAGCCGAAAAGTATTAATTAAGAATTAAATTTCAGCTGATTTAAAAAGTCAATTGTTGAAGATCAATACCACTGTTAATTATATATGTTATGAAACCTATTTAACTTGTATCCTTTCTTAGTAGATTAGAATTGTGTTGCGCCGTAAGATCGCTAAGTGTCTACAACCGGATCTTTAGGGTCCTAAAAGGATAATGTAAAAATATGCCTGGCGTTATCTGGAACATTAGTCCAGTCCATTTGTGGTCCTTCTGTCCAATCAATCAAACAATTAATCAATTTTTGTTGCAATGGAAATGATTTCTCATATGAGTGCTAGTTTTCCGATACATGATCGAGTAAATTTAGTGTGGTAGCTTGACAATTCATGTATTTTCTTAAATTTTGTTTTTAATTTCGAGCAATTTTTAATGGAATGGAACTGATTTCTTAATCGAATGCTAGTTATGCGATATACGATCGAGTAATATTAATGGAACAAAAATGATTCAAAATTAAAAACAAACTAAAATTTAAGAAAATGTAAGAATTTTTCCGTTAGTATAAACTTGTATTTTCTTAAATTTTATTTTATTTTTAATTTTGAATCATTTTTGTTGGAATGGAAATTATTTCTCAAAGATCGAGTAAATTTAGTGTGGTAATGGGAAAATTCTTGTACTTTATAAAATTTTATCAAGTTTTCAATTTTGAACAATTTTTGATGCAATGGAAATACATTTCTCAAAAGTGTGCTAATTTTCCGATATACGATCGAGTAAATCGATCTGCCGTCCCGTTGGCAAAGTAGTCAGAATGCTTGCTCCAGCGTCCGGAAATCCCGGGTTTGACTCCCCGTGGTGACGAAGAAAAAATTCACTCATTATCCAAAATGAAAATATGATTACGAAACCTGATTTTATTCTGCAAATCCTCTTCATTGGATATAGTGCAAGTGAGAGAGAGATCGAGTAAATTTAGTGTGGTAGCTTAAAAATTTTAGTATAGTTTCTTAATCCTTTGCACACGGCATGCTGTATAAGATATAGGAATTTTGACATCGGAAAATAAGAGATTGCGCTACTCGCCGCAAGTGGCAGCACTATCACTAAAGAAAAATAATTTTGTTATGTAATTACCAGCGGAAATTTTTCATTCATTATGTACCACTTTTTTCCCTACATAAAATATTCCAGCGGAATAAAATATTAAAAGTAAACCTTAAAATGGCAAATTAATTGATCTCCGAAGTAAAGAAACTCAGTATACGAAATCTTGAAATTTAACAACAATCCGTCTATCCGCCATTTCTTCCACTAGTAACCAATACTTTCGGTTGTTTTTCTAGTAGCTGAGACTATATGGAAAATCTGGGGAAAATTCATAGACCAAAATTTTCACTAGAATTTTTTGATTTTCTGCGGCTATATGTGATTTTCAGTTTTTGACCAATATCTCAAAAACTTCCACTAGTAACCAATACTTTCGGTTGTTTTTCTAGTAGCCTAGGTCATATTGAGACTATATGAAAAATTTGGGGAAAATTCATAGACCAGAATTTTCACTAGAATTTTTTGATTTTCTGCGGCCATATGTGATTTTCAGTTTTTGACCAATATCTCAAAAACTTCCACTAGTAACCAATACTTTCGGTTGTTTTTCTAGTAGCCTAGGTCATACTGAGCCTATATGGAAAATTTGGAGAAAATTCATAGACCAGGATTTTCAGTAAAAAATTTTGATTTTCTGCGGCCATATGTGATTTTCAGTTTTTGACCAATATCTCAAAAAACTTCCACTAGTAACCAATACTTTTGGTTATTTTTCTAGTAGCCTAGGTCATACTGAGACTATATGGAAAATTTGGGGAAAATTCATAGACCAGAATTTTCACTAGAATTTTTTGATTTTCTGCGGCCAAATAAGAGATTTTCAATTTTTGACCAATATCTCAAAAAACTTCCACTAGTAACCAATACTTTCGGTTGTTTTTCTAGTAGCCTAGATCATACTGAGACTATATGGAAAATTTGGGGAAAATTCATAGACCAGAATATTCACTAGAATTTTTTGATTTTCTGCGGCCAAATAAGAGATTTTCAATTTTTGACCAATATCTCAAAAAACTTCCACTAGTAACCAATACTTTCGGTTGTTTTTCTAGTAGCCTAGGTCATACTGAGACTATATGGAAAATTTGGGGAAAATTCATAGACCAGAATTTTCACTAGAATTTTTTGATTTTCTGTGGCCAAATTTTTGACCAATATCTCAAAAAACTTCCACTAGTAACCAATACTTTCGGTGGTTTTTCTAGTAGCCTAGGTCATACTGAGACTATATGGAAAATTTGGAGAAAATTCATAGACCAGAATTTTCAGTATAATTTTTTGATTTTCTGCGGCCAAATAAGAGATTTTCAGTTTTGACCAATATCTCAAAAAACTTCTACTAGTAACCAATACTTTCGGTTTTTTTCTAGTAGCTTAGGTCATATTGAGACTATATGGAAAATTTGGGGAAAATACATAGACCAGAATTTTCACTAGAATTTTTTGATTTTCTGCGGCCACATAAGAGATTTTCAGTTGTTGACCAATATCTCAAAAAACTTCCACTAGTAACCAATACTTTCGGTTGTTTTGTTAGTAGCCTAGGTCATACTGAGACTATATGGAAAATTTAGGGAAAATTCATAGACCAAAATTTTCACTAGAATTTTTTGATTTTGTGAGCCATATGTTATTGTATAGTATTTACTTTATTTAGCTTTTACATTTAACGGAATTTTACGGAAAATTTAATACCTAGTCCTGCCATTTTATATTTATGAAAACAAGGCCGATGCATATGCATTAGTTTAAAGTGGACATTATCCTAGTCCATGGCTCTTAAATGTGACAAAAGAGATATAGAGCTGTAATATTCAATTTGCAGAAAATCAAAAATTCTATACCATGAATTTTCTCCAAATTTTCCATATAGTCTCAGTATGACCTAAGCTACTAGAAATACAACCGAAAGTATTGGTTACTAGTGGAAGTTTTTGAGATATTGGTCAAAAACTGAAAATCACTTATTTGGCCGCAAAAAATCAAAAAATTCTAGTGAAAATTCTGGTCTATGAATTTTCCCCAAATTTTACATATAGTCTCAGTATGACCTAAGCTACTAGAAAGACAACCGAAAGTATTGGTTACTAGTGGAAGTTTTTGAGATATTGGTCAAAAACTGAAAATCACATATGGCCGCAGAAAATCAAAAAATTTTAGTGAAAATTCTGGTCTATGAATTTTCCCCAAATTTTCCATATAGTCTCAGTATGACCTAAGCTACTAGAAAAACAACCGAAAGTATTGGTTACTAGTGGAAGAAATGGCGAATAGACGGATTGTTGTTAAATTTCAAGATTTCATATACCGAGTTTCTTTACTTCGGAGATCAATTAATTTGCTATTTTAAGGTTCACTTTTAATATTTAATTCCGCTGGAATATTTTATTTAGTGAAAAAAGTGGTACATAAGGAATGAAAAATTTCCGCTGGTAATTAAATAACAAAATTATTTCTCTTTAGTGATAGTGCTGCCACTTGCGGCGAGTAGCGCAATCTCTTATTTTCCGCTGTCAAAATTCCGCTATCTTATACAGCATGCACACGGCACCGTTTCGGACGTTACCTACCAGCAACTCGACGCCACTTTTTAACGAAAACGTACATCCTGAAAACGTTATATTGTACAGTATACACCTATACCTCGTTATACGGCGTGGCTTTACAGAAATTCGCTATAACGGTTTTTTCTAATTTTTACTTAAATCTCGATTTACACCTGAAATGTTGACGGTATACGGCCAAAAAAAATTTAAAATACAAAAATATTTGGTGAAAAGTTTTTAATCTCTAAAAGGAAAGGTAAAATATAAAAACCGATCTTGGCATATCGAGGTATGGGTGTAATTTAGAACAAAGTGAAAAATTGTAATGAAATTTGTTTTATATGAATTTGTGGACATTGAAGAACACATATTTACAAAAAAATAACAAAATTTATTTTTTATAATTTTCTACAGTGTGGTAAAGTTTAAAGCAATTCCCAACATGCATAGCGGGTTGATTTGTACATGTTTCACAATAAAATGTTGTTTGCCGCCTTCCGCCTGGTGTTTTTCTGTCAGAACAGACAATACAATCCCGTTTTCTTTCTCCCACATTTGGAATATACAACTTATTATTCAGCCTATTGTCTGCGACAACGATGTAGATGGACGTGATCGAGATTCTCGAAAATCACCTCTCAACTGCTTTACAAGACTTTTTACAAACTTGTGGTGTGTCATTGGTTTTTGTTGTTTTCCTTCTTCTCAGATTCGGTAAAGTATGAAGGAATTTATAACGCTCATTTCCAATCCCCAAAAAAATAATTTTCTCCTTAAACAATACGTGGAGGCGTATTGATCTGAGAGATCAACACCGCCCATATTTGCGGTATAATCGCGAACCATTTGAGGCTTATCAATAGATATAATATTTCCACTACGTAACGTTTTGAGGGTTGATTGCATTTCTGTGTTGTTATAATTACTTAGCATTGTGACAGTTCTTTTATCCTTCCACGCAAGAAGTGTAATATTATCTTTTCTATATGCCTTTGTCTTTTTTGATGAAAATTTTGGTTTACGAATTGCAATGGGTATGCTTTTACGATTTACTTTTTCTGTGCCGGTAAGATTACATTTCATCTTTAGCAATTCTTCTGCTAAAGGAATACTGGTATAATACCTATCAGGGTATATATGGTATCCTTGTGCATCAGGAACCTTGTATATCAACTTTTTATATAAACGCAATGGAATTCTCGTGCTTACAGGAAGATCTGTCCGGGAAATGCTATCGGATGTGATGCTGCCAAAATAAAGAACAATTTTAAATAAATATCCAGTTTTTGCATCGGCTAGTGCATATATGCGTATACCCCATTTGGTCGGCTTATTTGGATTATATATTATAAATGATATTCTGCCTTTGAATTTTATCACGGATTCATCGACAGAAATTGCTTTGTATGGTATGAAATATTCACTAAATTTAGAATCTATATATTTTTAATAATTGCTGGCCTTTTGAATACGAGTTTTGATTGTGTTATCGCTTCGTGTATTTTTCTTCAAATGAAGCACCCAAAAGATTTCTAGAAATCTGTCGCTAGTGACAGTTTCGGAAAAAAAAGAATTTTACTAATGAAATCAGGAGACCAATATTTTTGGACATTTGGCAGGTAGATTAATCCCATGTTTATAATAACGGCGATAAAAGCTAAAAATTCTTGCTTGGTAACATCGTGCCACTTGTGCCAAGTTGATTTATATGACAATTATCTGTTCCTTATTTTTTCGTTGGCATAATGGTTCGATTCTTTTATTATATTGTCTATTAATTCATTTGTAAAATATAAAGTAAAATAATCTATGAATTCTTTTATATTGCTTCGTATTTGTGGTCCGGATGTTTGGTGATGTATATCAAACTCGATTATTGAAGAAGAATCGGTAGATTCACTAACGTCTTCCCACTCTTCACTTGATCGTTTTCTACGGGGATGTTTTCTTTTTTACTACTTGTATCGCTATCACTATTTATCAAATTTCTTCTTTTTCTTGTTTGTTGAATAATATCATCATCACTATCATTACTATCATTTTCTTCTGCTTGAACAGTTATTTTGTTATATCTGTCTGTAAACGTCTATCTGGATCTCATCTTCACTACTGCTTACTTCGCAAGATTCACTAGTACTTGGTCGTTTTGCCATTTTTAGGAAAAAAAAATTTGATTATATAATAAAAGATAATATAAGATTATATAAAAAAATACTTTGGAAATAACTAATGGTAAATTACGAAAACACAACACTGTCTTATTACTGCAGAGATGTTTTATTTTCGACGCTTCAGTACGAACTGAGATCTTGTACATTTCTTCTCTCGGTTATCGGATTTCTTTATTATCGTATCAAGTTTCCCACTTCAATGAGCCATATACCCTTGTAGCTTTGTACGACTAATCCACTATATCTACAATTTGCTCAACGGATCAGAGAAGTGTACAGTCCGTCGTGAACGCGCTTCGCACGTTCTTTTTCGACGTGTAAAACGGTTGATTTAGTTATCATGCATCTTGTAAATTTTATCATATTTCGATTAGTTTTTTTGTGCCATTTTAACAGAAAGCTACAGGAGAACACGTGTTTCTTAAAAAATTGCGGTGGAATAATTTCATTGTCCGTCATCGCTAACAAACTATCATGTCCCCTCAGAGGGGACAACCGAGTGATATGCTAGACTTATGTTGTCTCCTCAGAGGGGACAGGCGAGTGCAAAGGGTTAAATTTTATTTTGTTTTTTATATTTGAAATTTTTTTATTGCAATGGAAATGATTTCTCAATAGAGTGCTAGTGTTTCGAAATACGATCGAGAAATTTTAGTGTGGTAACGTGAAAGTTCTCGATTTTTTTTTTTAAATTTTATTTTGTTTTTAATTTTGAATCATTTTTGTTGGAATGGAAATTATATCTCACCGATCGAGTAAATTTGGTGTGGTAACGGGAAAATTCTTGTATTTAATAAAATTTTATTTTATTTTCAATTTTGAACAATTGCAATTCTATGGGACAATATTGTTCTTGGTATGGCAATTAATATTTATTAATCCTGATATAATCAGTCGAAACAGTTTATATAAAACTAATAGTTTACAATTTGAAAATCCTGATTTGGTTGCTTAATATTTAATTTTATGCATTTATTTCAGTAGAATGCCACTCGGTACATTTTTATTTGAACATCTGGAAGCAATCTTCATTTCTCATATTTAATATTAGATTTATAAATTGTGATTGTCTTGTGCTAACTGTTTTATTATATATTTCACTAACAACTTTGCTAACAAATCGATCAGCTGGGTGTCTGTAATCGGGTCGATCTCTTTATTAACAATAAACCTGTTCAAGCCTCTTTAGGTTATGTAAGAAGAGGGTGCATAGGGGAACCAGCGTCATCTGAAACAAATTTTTAGGTTTGGCTTTACATCGCAATCAATCAATCAATCAAATCAAGTAGTGATTTATAATTAATTTATGAATTGTTGAACAGAAATCATTATCTTCATAATAACAAGAAGTCTTAATACTCCCACCCATTTTAAAATCGTATACGAGATCTAAATTTCTATAAACTATACATCACTTAAAAAATATGTAAATAATTTCCGTAATCGCTCGCCTACAGGCGAGTAAAACTTAAATTATCGAGCCCATTTAAAATTCTGTCACATTATACAATACCAACGAGGGCAACCCAACCAAAGCAATGTACAGAAAATTTCTTATATACCACATCAACGTATGTAATTATAAATGAAATAAATTTATTTGAACACTTAAGAATTACTTAACAAAAAAATAAGTCGGTAATTTCACCATAATTGACATAAAAAAATATTAAATGAAAGAATCAATTATTGTTGCCTTAAGAACATAAAAACTAACTGTACAAATTCTACATTATATATATATATATATATATATATATATATATATATATATATATATATATATATATATATATATATATATATATATATGTGTGTTCGCTGTATAAATTTGACCTGATTGTCAGTTTCTCAGTTTGTTTTTATGCCAAAATAACAGCAACAAAATATAATGTAAATATACCACGACAGAATATTAAAAATTAACATACAAAATGTATAAAAGTACAAAACTCTAATGGAATTATTATTTCAACAATAGAATTAAGATCAAGAATGATAGTTTTATTGGTTTTGAGTAATTCTATTATTCGTTTGATCTACACACGTTTTATTTACATACCGAAACAGAATAAATATTTGGTTCGACCGCCACCTTTCTTTTGAAAACGAAATAAAAATAAACTATACACCAACAAAACTATGGTATCGAGGACGTGAACTTTTAGAACGCTTTTGTCATTTAGTCATCACGCTCGATCATATTTGCATTACACGATTTTACGTCTCTCTTATATACGACGATCGTTTTATAAGACGTAAATTGCTGCATAAAATATTATGACTATGGGATTATGGGATTCCTATATAGAAAAATGGGAAACCCGACATTTTAATATACAAAACTAGTGCAACACGGAATCGGGACACTTTCACTTGCGTGCTGATGATACATCCATGAAAGAATTAATAAAATACCCTCACTTTTAATGTATCGTCTGCGCGAGACATTAAACATTTCTATATATACAATTCAATATTTGCTTGTCCTCTTTCTTAATATAAATTTTAGAAAATGAATTCTATTATTCTTAGAATCCAAGCCAATTATAGATTTAAAGAATATGAAACACATAAAAAATATATTGCTTTGCGTTTATTCTGCCGTACACAACAATTCTGTTCATGACGTGCTAATTGCAAACTTCAATAACCGAAGCAACAAAATAAAAACTTAGCTGAAAAAGTTATTTACACATTCTTAGGTAAACACACATAAGAAATAAAACTAATAAAATGCTAATCAAGCAAGAACGCCAACTTATTACGAGAATTTGTGTATGTATGTGACTTGGTTGACCTAATTTTAGGTCACCAGTAGTGTGTATATTATGCCATTTAATGGTAATTTGTTAGCTACTTCCTCATTGTTCGGTGTTGTTGTTATCAACTTAGAAGTTTATTTATTTCGATTTTCTCTTTTACTCTGGCATTTTATTTTTCATTTATTATAGCAGCGTATAAATAAGAATTGACAGTTTGTTGTTATGTCGTTGGAAAAACGTTTTCTTTTTTCTTTTCAGTGAAGAAATTTAATTTTTACATTTTATTCAATCTAACTGAGATGATTTTATACGATTTTATGGATATAACTGGCTTGGTTGATTATAATTTTCTAGACTAGAAAAAAACGGGCTCAATTATTACTTATTTCGAGAAGGTTTCTTTAAACACAACATTTTTGTTAAAAACTACAATTGATCCCGCCATTAAGTTTCACTGAAAGTTTGGACTCGTGATAATTATACACATAATTGACCATAATTGTACCGATCTGAATTTTTTGAACATAATATTGTCATTTTTGAAAATCCTTCCTCATCTGGTCGTTGCACGTATGTGAAGTTATCCCAGAAAATAAAAAAAATTTAATCAGGCAACACTGACATTTCAATAACCAATTTGCTCTTGTGTGAAGTTATCCCAGCTCAGGTTTTGATTCACTTCATTCAAATATACTATATTTGTGAAGTTAGCCCAGCCCAGAATTTTTATCAATTTTAATGAAAAAGCGAAAAATTATCAAATTTATTAAATTCGATTTGTTTTTCATATAATAAAAAAACTTAAAAATTTTGAGTTGCATGAAGTAATGGAAAATTTTAGGCAATGTAAGAAAAAGTTTGTTCCGTGTCAAGTTCCCGAAATGAACTCTGGGCTGGGAATTTCATTGATTTTTATATAATTTTTCGTCCCGCTCGATAAATTTAAAATTATTTCGTCAAAACTAGAAATGTTGGGACGAAAATTATAAAAAAGAATCAATGAAATTCCCAGCCCAGAGTTCATTTTCGGGAACTTGCCACGGAACAAATTTTCCCTCATATTGCCTGAAATTGTCCGTTACTTTACGCGACTCAAAATTTTTAAGTTTTTTTATTATATGAAAAACAAATCGAATTTAATAAATTTGATAATTTTTCGTTGTTTCATTAAAATTGATAAAAAATCTGGGTTGGGCTAACTTCACAAATATAGTATATTTGAATGAAGTGAATCAAAACTTGAGCTGGGATAACTTCACACAAGAGCTAATTGGTTATTGATATGTTAGTGTTGCCTGATTAATTTTGTTCAGCGTTCTACACAACGCTTCAGTTGCTTATTATTCATTTTCCGTTCATTTTTAAATGAATTGTGTTTTACGCTAATTTCTCTTCGCTAATGAATAGTAAAACAAAATTTGAAAAATATTATTCAGGCCGTGTGTGAATATGTTAAAAACCTGTTAAAAATTAAAATTTTGACATAAGAATTAAATTTTTCAATTATATTCACCACAAAAAAATACCGTCTATAAATTTTGACAACTGTTGTTAAAAAAACATAACCTGTATTTTAACTCTTTACATACAGGGCATTGCAGTGTATTTTAAAATATATTTTCAAGAATTTACGAATACAACAAAGAATGAGTTTACCGAGTTGTACAAAAGGGAAGAGAAACGTAGAAAAACCGTATTCTACATGTAATTATTATAATATAAATTTAGTTTAAATATAATTTGTAACACATTTTTATTTATTAGGGACGTATGACGAAAGAATAAAGCTGCTCCAAACACGAATAAGGTTGGATCATTTATTCACTGGGAAAAACTCAAATGCCAGTATCGGTTGGAGGTATAATTTATCTATATTTTATTTAGACTTCTACGATTTAATTATCTATTTAAATTTCTAGAAAAGTTGTTGAGGAATGTCATTTCGGTCATGACAAAACCTACCTAAACTGCAAACAACAGTGAAGTGGCCTCATGAAAAAATATAAGGTTCACGTTCTCTACAAACAATATATTTATAGCCTTCCCTCATTAATTTAGTTATTATATTTTAGACGTTTTCTAAAATAAACACTGGAGACGGTGCTGGGGATGAAGCTCCTGAAGAAAAACTAAATAGGGAGGACTGGCCGTATTTTGAACTTATTCATGAGTATGCCCATAAGAAAGATAATTATCATCCTTCCTATTTGCTTTCGAATAGTCGTGGAGTATATAGACGGCCAATTGAAGATGAAATGGAAACCGCGACAGAAGTGTTGGATTCAGTAGGTTCAATGCCATCTGCATCTTCAAATGATTCAAAAACCACGACAAAAGTGTTGAAATCAGTAGGTTCAATGCCATCTGCAACTTCAAATGATTCAACATACCCGCCACACAGTTCGACGTCTTCGATATTTTTCAGTTCCACGCCTACTACATCTCGGGATAGTAATTTGTCGAACAGTTCAAGTTATTCTGGATCGCGCAAAAAATCAAAACCAGTGGTAAATGCACAAGAAAAATATTTACGAAAACGGGATCGGCGGCTAGATAAAAAAATTAATGGGCTCTTGGGCGTATTTGGCCAGCTTGTAAAAATACAACATCCCAGCATAAACGTGGACGTTTTACTAATTTCCTCAGAATCTTCGGATTCGGATTAATAAATTTAAAATATTTTTATTTTTATTATTTTTATTTTATTAATGAATACAAATAAAATTGACTGAAATTAAATGTGATGAATTTGTAATAAACTGAATAATAAATATTAATTAAATTGTATGTGTAAAACTAACTGTTCTAAAAGTCTATTGCGAAAATTAATTGCTTCTATTGAATCTCTCTCAAAAGAATAAATTCGTTCAGCGGTCTGTACATTAACTTGGTTCGCAATTACATTTATGTCGGTTGCCGGTCCAATATCTCCACCAATTACACATATGTTGTGAAGAACACATGCTGCAAATACAGTTTTTATACTGTTTTCAATTTTAATTTCAAGTGACCGATTGAAAATATTGCGCCATCTCATTTTTAAAATACCAAATGTGCACTCCACAACATTGCGAGCCCTGCTGTGTGCGGTGTTAAATTTTTTCTGTTGGCCAACAGCATTCTTATAAGGAGTAATTACAGCGACTGGTTTTAATTGGCACGGATAGCCACTATCACCAAGTAAATACGACTGATTATTCGTGTAATTTGCCATTTCATATAAAGGGCTATTTTTAAAAACTCGGGTGTCGTGTACGGATCCAGTAAAACCAACGAATACATCATTAAACACGTAGTTGCTGTCGACTACGGCTTGTAATTGGATTGAGTAGAAACATTTGTAGTTTATATAATAATAATAATTCCCAACGACCTATTACCCCTCCCAACTGCGCGCGGGGAGTCTCCATCTGTATTATTATTATTTTTTTGAGTATAATTCCAGTGATTATAAACATGGATATCGAACTGCTTAACCTGTGAAATTAAAGAAAATTAGCAAGCGGGAAAATCTGTATTAGTATTAAAATCAAATCTGATTATTAAGAGGCAAACTAGGTGAACAGCTAAGCAAAACGATACCCGTCGCGGACGGAAGGAGAACAGAGGTTGAGTCTGCTTAGTACAAGCAGATTAAAATTGAAAAATATAGCAGTCAACTGATAAAATTTCATAAAATTTGATAAATAAAACAAAATAAAATGTAACAAAACAAAATGTTATAAAAGTTATAAAATATTAAAGGCCAAACCAGTCAAGTTAAATAAAAAAGTTGTATTAAAGTGCGTTTCGTCATATTAAAATCAATGAAGTGGGAGTATTGGTTAGCCTCGTGAAGCATCCTAGATACAGGTTCATTTTTACCATAGTCAGTCCTATGATGGTCGATTCGAAACATAGGTACTGATCTCAAGGCTCGTGAATTAAAATTTAGATTGATTTTTCCTAAGAAGAAAGGAGAGTCGGTACTGCCGGTTAGCAATTGATGAATAAAAACCACGTCTGCAACAACCCTGCGCCTACGAAGTGGTTGTAAATCAATGAGAGCGAGGCGATCTAGGTATGGAGGTAAGTGAAACATGTCCACCCACGGTAGCCCGCGTAAAGCAAAGCGAAGAAATCTACGCTGAACTGCTTCAATCCTTTTTATGTGAACCACATGATAAGGCGACCACACCTGGCAAGCATACTCGAGCAGGGGACGAACGAATGTTAAATAGAGAGCCTTCGTATATATATATATACTCGTCATGTTTATTCTCCGGGCATTTTATTCTAATATGGCACCCGTCAATGGCACCTATAGCATTTTCAAATATTTGCGACTTCGCACGTCTACAAAATTTCATTCCCATTTCAGACCTTTCTTCGTTCGACGTGGGTTTTATTAAATGGCGCATATGTTGCGCAAAATATTCCAGCATTTTATGGATTATTGATTTAACGGTGTAGCTATGAAATGCAAATTGCTTAGTACAGAGGAAATTAACATTTTTTTTTGTAAACATATGTCTGCTTACCGGTAACTACATCCAGCTGCCATCCAGTACAAAAATACCATAAGCTCGTACTCTGTTTTCCAGCCATGACTTTTATAGGGCATAAATTATAAAATTTTTCGAAAACTGTGTGATGTAACTCGTAAATGCTTCTGCGTTTTTCTATTGTTCATATTTAAAATAGCGGATACATCATCAGAGTGGACCCTTAATCGACAATACTCTAATGGCTAAAATATAGAAAATACATCTACAATATTACTGGGATTATTAAAGTAACTTTAAAATACTTACCTCTCGTGGTTTTCTTTTACATTTCCTTAAATTGATCGATAATCGATCTTTTTGAAGAATTAAAATGAATATTAAAATTATAATAAAAAAAAATTCGAAATTTTGTTCCATATTTGATAATGTCAAAATTTTAACTAATTCACACAGCAATATTACCCACCACGTTAAAAATAATTCACCATATTGTTTTTTAGTTTTCCAATTTTTTAACTAATTTTTTTTAACATATTAACTCACGGCCTCAGTTATAAACGTATAGTGAGAGAATCATAAAACAAATAAAAGGATTGATGATTTTTTGTTTGTGTGAGCGAACGGGATCTACTACTCTCTTGTTTTACTTTTCTATTATATTTGAATAACAAAGCAAACATTTATTGTAGTAGGGAATAGATAAAATATATTATTCTCTGTATTGAACGATCGAATAGAGAATGTAACTATTCTTTCTACACTATTCTTCATAAATGAATAGTAAAACAAAATATTTTTGTTTACTTTTCATTATTCAGTGATCAGTATTACAAATACAAGCACTGTTAGATCAGTAAAGAGCGAATAATGCATTTTAACGAGAGAATTTTTAAACCCTGATTTTTTTTTAGGAATAGAATTCTGGGATAACTTCACATAGGCGGCCGTTGCAGCCTCTCACAAATGATTTCTGTAATTAAAGAGCCTTTATAAACAAATTTGTTCGAAAACTCAAAATCAATCAGTAACTAAATCATGATTGTTGGTATGGCACTTCTGGAAACGAAAACGGTGTTATGTGTTTTGCTTGCGCCTAATTTCTCAGCACTTTTTGCATTAATTAAATGTAAAGTATTAGGAATTTATTGGTTTGTTATTATTAATTGTAGTAAAATAAAATTTTCATTGGATCTCAGCTTAGTTTTAGAATTATTAGAGTTTTTATTTTTAATGCCTGTAAGATTTTTGCATGGGCGATTTATTTAGAGTGTAAAGCAAACAATCGAGTAATGTAACCGTGTATAGTATAGTGTGACAGGATTTGTTTGTATTGTTTTGTTATTTATTGTTGTCAAATTTTATACACCTTGGATAGTTTGTGGAAAATTAACTTCATTTAAAAAAATTGTGATATAATCACTTTGGACGGCAGTCCAAACGAGTGACGAAAGCACCTACTGTGCTGGAAGTCGAACTCGTATGTATACAGCTAGTTTCGAACTTTTTACCTTTGAGGCCGCCAGGATCATGTTATATACCACACATGGCCAAATTGCGGCTCGCGAGCCACACGTGGCTTTTTGAAAGAGTTAATGCGGCTCTCGAAAAGAAATAAAAACTTAAATAACATTTAATAATTCATTAAAATTATTTTATGCTCTTAATTGAAAATTGCGACTTCGATTAAGTTGGCTCTAGTAACGAGAAATTATTAGAGTTCGGCTCCACGTGTCGTGAAGCACGTGGAGCTTGGCCATGTGTGTTATATACCATTGGTCTATTATACCAAAGGTCTTGAAAAGTAGATCCAAATAATGTATAAAATTTGGAATTTCTACCAACATGGAGTGGAGATATGACCTTCCGAAAATTGCCCAAAATATCAGTTTTTCGGGTATTCTACCCCAAAAAGTGCCCCAATTATTTTTTATCTAGCAAATTATGATTGAAGACGTCAATAACAATTAAACGACACCTCAAACGTTCAAAACGGATGATTTTGACCAAAGTTATGACATTTGGAAATTTTTCTATGATATCACCATATAATCTTGCTTTCCTATACATATATGTGTGTTTGTTTGTTTGTCCGTACTTCTTTCATTTGATCTCATATTTTCCGGGTCAAAGCAACTTTTGTTCTACAACTTTTTGATTTGGCCGCTATGTTAGCTGCGGCCGGCCTCTGAGCGGCCATTTTTGGTCGTTTTGTCCACGCCCACAGCGATGAACCTATTTGACATACCCCGGACATATGTATATCGTTGGTAAGGTATTGACGCCAGCTATCAAATAGCATATAAAAAAATTTCAAAAAATTAGGGTGGAGGGTCATTTTGGCCAAAAAACTGAAAAATGCCAAATCGGCCAAATTGCTAAAAAATTAGCACAAGACATTTGGTTTATATTTTCAGGATTATTAGCCACAAGCCTCACCTACAATATGATTTGAACCGTTTGTCCCAGAAAAACTCGAATATTTTAGATATTGACCTCTATAACTCGATAGCCACCCTAATTTTCTGCAAAATTTCATTTTTTGACTCAAATGCACCCTAATATCGGTCCGTTGCGGTTCATAATGATAGTGAATCAACGTATTACAATGAAACAAATATAAATACATCATATGATTATCATTGCTAAGAGAATTTCTACCAGTGACCCTTTTTTCATAACAAAAAAAAAAATAAAAAAAAAACTGACATATTGATGTGATCGAAAAAATCACTAAAAATATTGAACATTCACAGTCTCCTTGCATAAAATATTTTTTTAATCTTTATGATGATTTCTTTAAAAAATAGATTTTATCTCTCCTCCCATCGCATGAAGCGAGAGGGTAGCTACCATTAATTTTTGTTCCCCATACTAACACACTAAAATATGTATATGTTATTGTATTGCTTAAGGAATGAAAAATGAATTGCTATCGAGTGTGTGTGAACTGTTTTGACTGACAACAATAAAACGAATCGCAATTCAATTCATTTTCAATTTGCCGTGCCAAAATCATTGATATCAAATAAAAAATCCTCTTAATAAGGTAAATGTTCGTGTGACGAAAGCCGAATTCAATTCACAAAATTTCTGATATCAAATTTGTGCTGAAAAAACAATTGCATTCGATTTGTCAACGATTTTTCGGAATGTTAGTGCATTCGGCGCGTTTGTTTAAATTGTTCTTTCTAGCTGTCAAAAACAACAACTTGTCAACGATTTTTCGGAATGTTCAATAACAACGCGCTAAATGCACTAACTAATGCACTAAATCGTTGACAAATCGAATGCAATTGTTTTTTTCGGCACAAATTTGATATCAGAAATTTTGTGAATTGATTTCAGCTTTCGTCACTGGAACATTTACCTCCTTAAGAGGTTTTTTATTTGATACACAATACATACTTGACGAGTGGTTCACAAAAGAGATAATATTCATATAGTATAATCAAATATTAAATAGTATCAATATATTCAATATAAATCATGTTCCAATTTTTTTTTTCTATAAGACAAGAGTGATGTTGAGTGTTTTAGTACAACTTCGAAAAAAATTCGAAAATCAATACAGCTAGTGAAAAAATAAAACTGTGTAGGTTATTTGTCGAAATAAAAAAAGTAAATACAATAAGTACTGTCGTGTATAGTCAAAACATGTCCTCAATTAATTTTTAGTGTAGTTTGTTAGTGGTTTTCGTTAATTAAAAGTGCAAGAAACGTTGTATAGTTCACCGTTCTCAATATTGGAAGATCCTAAATAAAAATCTAAAGTCCATCATGGTTGGTTACAATACATTATGAGAGGTTTGGCAAGTAGTTTTTTGTTTATGGTCGGTGCTTTTGGATTTATCATTTTGGGGCAGACACATACCAGAACTAAACCGTGTGCTACTAACAGCCATGAGACTCATCTTTATAATCATATCTTTACGACATGAATTTTCATGCGAATGAAACTCCTGGGATATTCAGAGCCATAATGCGGTACACCAAAATAAAAGTTGTACACTAGGGATTTTTATCTGTCAGCAAATAAAATAAAACGAATTTTATCTTAAATTTTTAATTCATTTAAAAAATGCAACACAAATTAATTCATCGATCGAATGGATTTTTCTTTGAACATATAGTTTATACCGATCTATATCGCTGATTTTATTAATTTAAATAATTCATCGTAAGTAAACTTTATTATCGGTGCAATATAGTATTTGATTTACTTGCTCCTTCACTTGATCGCTTCTTGTTTCGGTCGTTTTGCGTTCAGCATCTCACGACTCCAAACAACCAATTATCTTGAGGAAAATATTTCAACAGATCGGCAAGAATGTGCTAAGTATATTATGTATAATATACTAACTTGGAAGTGGGCGACACTTTGACAACCAAAAATCATGAACAGCTTGATTACTTCAAATATTTTTTCGAAGTTCGATATAAAACGACAAAAGTGACACCGTGCCAATAAATCTAATTACGATAGGACAAGGGAAAAAAATAACACGAACGTCCTATATAAAGTTATTTAATATATAGTATAATCCACGTTTAATTCATTCAATGTCAACAACATTAATATTATGGTTTTACCACCAACATTAATGATCGCTTATTATGGATTTCCAGTATTAATATGGATTTAACATATAGTGGTAAAAATAATACCACTGAGCCTGTTATCAGGCGAATTGAGGATGGCAGCAGGACTTGTTAGCTAAGTGGAATTTAATTTATATTATTTTATTTAATTTTTGGAGAATAGTGTTTCGCCACAGTGGCGCCTTTTTGCCTAAGGCGGAAATATATACATGTATTTAGTTATTGGTTTGTTTCTGCTGATTTGGACGCCATCTAGCAAATAAATGTTGCATCATTTTTAATTTTTTATTATTTATTTTTTAACACTAAGGTTTAAGGTTTATTTGTGATAATAATTTGACAGTTGTGTGGATGCTTGCTTGACGTGGTTGTGAGCCTGTAGGGGAGAAGATGGAAAGTGGCTAAAATCGAAATAGTTCTGAGTATATCTTCAAGTTGCGATCGTTTTGTAACTGAATATTACGATTTTTATCAGGTTTAGTGCACCGGAAGCTTCTGTTTGTGAACAACTGGTGTGCGTCAGTCAGGTGCTTTTTCTCATGTAAGAGTTTTGTTGGCTTTTAAAGCGGATACAAGTTTGACATTTGGATCAATTGAACACTCTCTACAATTCTGTTCGTTTTGTATTTTGTTCGATTTTGTGCCATGTAACCGCTATGTATTTGTATCTATGCGAATATGCATGCTTGTATGTTATAATAAATGTATGTACGAGCACATTTACTATATTTGGATGGTACATATATGTATGTATGAAATTTATGTTAAATTATTTTTCTTTGATCGGCTATGTTCATCGTGTCACCATTGCTAATCCGGAAAGTGCCAACGTGAAGGCTGTTTTTGGATTATTTTATATTAATTTATTTTGCTATTTGAATTGTATTGTTATTTTATTTTGTTTTATTATATTTATATTAACATATCAGAATCCTAAGCAAGAGTGTAGTTACAACATTTTATAATAAGAGGTCTCCTTATCTACAATACATATCAAATTAACGAACTCAGCCTAAAGTGTGGGTAACTGCAGCAGGGAAACTTTCAAATTTCAAAATCAAACTTTGCATACCGATTAAGCCCAATTCGTGCTAATAGCATAGGAAAAAACTAGTGCTAGTCAGAGAGCCGAAAAAATGGTAAAAGAAATTTACAAAATTTTTCGCCTGAAAGACGAAACAAATGAAACCCAATTTCTAGAAAAAAGCACAAAATATTTAAGCCTAATTTTAAAACTTTCCAAAGGAAAGAACTAACGAAATTTGTGCTTATCATAGAAATATGATTTTCATAAATTTTCATTCATAAATTGAGGAAGACAAACTATTAGGGGCTAGTTTGTCTTCCTCAATTTATGAATGAAAATTTATACTATATTAATGAAGAAAATACAGAGGTATATCGTTCAATAATATTTTTGTTGAATAACAAATTAAAAAATAAAAATTAATTATTACAAAATCCATAAATCCAAGAATAAGCAGTTCAGATAGCATATTGCTATCAGGTATGTTCATTGCCATCCGAAAAATATAGTGGCTGAATCTGTGCTAATGGAAAATTGGCCGGATTCCGTTGAACAACAAAGACCGTTGAATGAACAATTTTCTAACAAAAAGTGTTCTAGAAACTAATGATGATGCTGGCACTTCTAATTGCATATTTCTTTCAAGTATGTTCATTGCCAGGTTGAAAGGGATTATTCATTTTTATCCAAATTCAATGACAAACGATGAAATAATGTTTGAATTTTCAACTGGTCATATGGTGAATTTGAGGCATATGATGACCTATCAGAAAGAAAGAGCGAAATACAATTATTAAACCCAGCAATGCTAATTTACAAAAAATAGTACAATATCAGGAATGTTTTGAGTGGTAATTTATGAATTTTAATTATAATTTTGTATTTAAATGTTAAATAATGAATTTGTCTTTAATGTATAAAGTATTAAATAAAATTGAATGAACATAAAATATTCTGCTTTAAAAATAAAATGGTTTTTAAAATTAAGACACTACATTTAATGGTTAGCACTTCAAGTCGTTCTTTCAACGCTCTTTCATGTTTACTAAAATTGTGCCAATTCTGGATTAGCATGGACTGCAATGAACATTGGTTCATTGGTTTCGTTAATTCGGCAATTATTGCTCTTCAATGGAATTGGGCCAAATCTGGATTAGCACAAATTGAGCCACAATATTTTTCGAATGGCAATGAACAAACTTGATAGGAATATGTTGTCCGAGTTGCTTATTCTTAGATTTTATAATATTTAATTTCTATTTTTTAATTTGTTGTTCAACAAAAATATTATTGAACGGCATACCTCTGTATTTTGATGACTAAAGTAATATCTTTTAGGAGCTAGTTTGGTCTTCCTCAATTTATGAATGAAAATTTATGAAAAACTATTTCTATGAAAGAACAAATTTCGTCAGTGTAGCCGCCTTTAGAAAGTTTTAAAATTAGGCTTAAATAATTTCTGGTTTTTTGTAGAAATTGGGTTTTATTTGTTTCGTCTTTCAGGCGAAATTTGAAACTTTCTTTTCCCATTTTTTGGCTCTCTCGTATGTACTTATTAGCATAAATTGGGCTTATCTGGTATGCAAAGTTTCATTTTGAAATTTGAAAGTTTCTCTACTGCAGTTACCCACACCATTCTAAAGACATTTCTCATTGAAGTGTTTTCGAAATTCTTTCTAATTGGACTCAAATGTACAGTACATCATTTTCTTACTGCGGTTCTTTTAATCAAATTTTTCTCTAATTGTTCTATATCGCAAATGTGACTAACAATTTTTTTCATCTTCACTGTCACTTGAAAAATATATTGCTTTTGAATTTGAATCCATTATTTTCAAATAAACTTTTTTAACATACTAAATTAACTTAATAACAAAAATGTCAAATATTTGACAAAAATGTCAAAATTCAACAAGATGTTTAATTTCAGTACAGGTATGACCATTAACAAAAAAATTCCATTCCGATAATTTAAAAGTGCACATTACTACTTTCGATCGAGTTCCTCAATACTAATAATTCATGTTCGAATCGAATTGATCATTCGAAACGAATAGGAAATCGAATCGAATTCCCAAACAGAGGCCCTGTTAATTTTTCAAGTTTCATTCAAAATTTCAATTGTTGGTGTATTTTATTTAATATAATTTAAAAATGAAAAAAAATTCAGCCGAAATGGAACAAAATATCATTTCTCTTTGCGAGAAAAGATTTTATTTAAGGAAAATTGCTACGCAACAACTTATCTGTCATCGAACAGTACACAATGTAAGAAACAGTAACAATTTGGGAAAATCAAATGGTTGTAAAAGACGTTCACAACTTTTAAGTAGTAGGAAATCTCGTATAATTGAGCGACTTTTAAAAGAAAAAAAAGAAACCACAACAAGTAACTTATAAATATACCCCTCACAAAGCAGCTGCTGAGTCGGACAAGAACGTTAGTGAGTGGATCGCTAGGCGGGCGTTGCAAAAAAATAAGTTTACACCCATACGTAAAGAAGAAAAACCAGCCTTATCGAATTCGAAATCTATATCTATAAAAATGGTGTAAAAAAGTGTGTATCAGTTGAGAACGGCTGAACCGATTTGGCTCAATCTTTTTTGTTGTGTTCGTAATTACCAGTAGTTGGTTCTTACGAAAGAAATTTTTGAAAAAATCCACCGAAATAGTCGGAAAACCCGAAAAATCGAATAAAAATCATTTTCATATGAAACATTTTTTATGAGACAGGTGGTGCAGTGGTTAAAGCTTCGGCGCTTGGAATGGGAGATACTGAATTCGAATCCCACCAAAGGCTACATCCAAACTACTACTTTGTTTTTTATCCAATCTATTTATTTCCTCTATCTATCTATCTGAATAACAATTAATTGCCCTGCGTTAGTCTCGCAAAACTCGAGAATAACACGACCAATTTGAATGATTTTTTTTGTGCATTGTCCATCTCAATACAAAGGCAGCTTAGAAAAAAAGAAAATTCGGAAAAACTCAAAGGAAAATCCGCAAGCTCGAAAAAAATCGGAACCCAAAGGAATCGGGTTTCCTTTGGGTTCCGATTTTTTTCGAGCTTACGGATTTTCCTTTGAATCAAAAAAAAATCGGAAAATCGAGAATTGCGTTTTGTAGAGGAATTTTGAATGCAAATACACTTAACACCACCGATGAAAATTGTATTGTGACAATGATCATTCATTTAAAGAGCCACTTCGGATTATTTTCAATAGATGGCGTTGGTGGAGGACTACTATAAATATATGTTGTGTAGAAATATTTTCAATCTTATCTTCTATATATAAAAAAACAAGTGCATTCAGTTCCCCGTTCTTTTGGCGTTCGCTATGACGATTAACAAATCACAAAGTCAATTTGCAAAAAACAAGTAAGATGCCTAAGATTGAATCGACCTTTTATTCACTTTTCAATACATTATGCCGCCTTTATGGTGGCGTTCGTTCGTTCATTCTGACCATTTTTTCCACCAATCATATTGCTCAAAAATGACGATTCTGGATTTTTGTACAAAATATGATTGGTCGAACAAATGACCGAACGAACGAACGCAACCATAAAACTACCTTTAGTGTTGAATTCGATGAAAAAGTGAATGGAATCGCCACTCACTCGTCTAACTCAAACGTCTATTGAAAATTGAGTTGAGTTGTTTGATTTTTTCTCATCAAAATCAATTTTCGTGAAGGTCAAAAGTGTTTGCTCGGACGAAGTAATTTGGGGCGAAACAAAGTTCACCGGGTCAGCTAGTTTTTTATAAAAATAGGTTTATTGACGATTGAAAATGGGTGATTCGGTCTAAGGAAACGAAAATAAAACGGTTTCAGTCAGATGGAAAGTGCTAATACTGTAAACGGCCACAAGAAAAAATTAAGAAACATTATGTTACGGGAACAGCAGATCGTTAATGGTCTGGGGAAGCTACTCCTGGTGAAACATTGGTCCACTAGTGAGGATCAAGGGCTTTATGCGAAAGGAAGAATACTTAATAAACACTTTTCACTTAACACTTGTCTTCTTTCGCAAAAAATTATTTTTGAATATTTTACAATATTTAAAAAATTTGTTCAAAATGTTTAAAAAATTACTCGATCGATTTCAACTTGTTAGGTCATCATCAGGAGTATCTATTGATTTGAAAAAGTGTAAATGCTTTTGTTATATATAGTAGAAAAAAGCAATAAATAAATAAATGAAGGAGGGATAAAAAATAGGCAATAAAATATAATTTTTCCCAACCAACTGTTATTTATACGGAAACATTAATAATAAAAAAGTGGGAGGAGGATAGCAGGTAAGCGATTAGTCATCGGCTGAGTAACTATTATATTAAAATTATTGAATAAAAAGTTAGAACGTAAAACTCTAACGGGTATTTATTCATCGGTTAGTCCAACGCGGGATAGTTGGCGAAAAACGAGCCATCGGATTAGCAACATCGTGTTCCACACCATTTCGCATTTTACATAAATCTTGGTGATTTATATGCCCAAGCCACTTGAATTGTTAAGGTGTTTCTTTTTCCATTAACCTTCATCGTTGAATTGTTTGCTGTTGTGATTTGATTTACTTAAAACGTTACACGAGTTTTTTCACGTGCCGCTATCAATATACCAGTCGCTTGATTTGTTGTACTTTACTGTTGGCTTACTCGTTTCATTCGAGTTTTTATTTGGACAATCGACATTTATGGCCGTTTCCATTTCATTTACTGCATTTAAAAGGGAAAAAGCTTGTTGTGGTTTCTTTCTTGTCTGAAAACGGTTTTTGTTTTTTTTTAGAAACACACTTTGTTTCACAGGTCTATTATAATTTAAATCCAATAATTATAACCGCAATTCATCCGGTGTCCACTCCATTTTACCACTAGCCAAACCCACAATGAATGAATTAAATTGTTCTGGTAAACCCAATAACATGATTCCGGTTAACCATTTGTCAACTACTAGGAAATCCAAATCCTCTTACTTGCTTGATCCAACACAATGTTGAGCCCCCTTTTCCTCACATGCTGCACGCAATATATTCCACGCAACTATTGGTGTTTCTCATTTCTTCACGAACGGATAGGGTAATTTTTCAACATTTAAAACAAAACATGACAAAGCCTGATGAAATTTTTGTTCTTTGTCTTCAATGGCAATCCTTCAATTTGTGCAATGCCAGGAAATGTTTCATAGCGAATGAGCTTTGACATTCTGTATCCTTCATCTTTCTCGTTTATACCCGGAGAGTCAAAAGAAACTGCTTAAACATGTGTTCCACGATTTTTTATCAAACGTTTCTTTCTCTGCTCTTTTTCGACAAAATTTAAAATTCAATTATTCAATTTTTTTGCTCAAATTTAAACAATCGATTATTTATGTAGCCAGAAGCCGCAGAATCTAATGGATCCTATATGCCCATATGAAACGTCAAAATTAATTGCCTGTTATTACAATGGAATGAATTATATTAAGGCTGTGTATTTTTAACATTTTGCAATATTTTCTGATCTCAGTATTGCCAGATTTTTAAGGGTTTTGATTTCTATCATTCTAATGCTTCACTCAAGGTGCGCGTTGATAGATTAAGCCGTTGAAAATTGTTCAAATAAAACACTTAAGCACGGCTATATTGACTATGAATGATTAAAGACTTTATGTATTGTAAAGCTAGTTAGTTCTAACTCAAGCTGGTGACATTCACTTTCAATCCGACAGTTCAATCAATCAAAAATGTGTCTCTCATAAAGATTATTTTTTTTTAAATAATTTATCAATTGTGAGCAAAATTCTTCTATTTTGTGTATAGATATACTTTCAGTTCAACGCAATATATCTATTATATCTGGTAAAAATTAGAATTGTTTAGATAAACAATTAAAATGAGCACACAATAGCGAATGACAAATATAGATAAATATCAGCTAGCAAACAAAAACAGTTTTAACTTATCATCAAATAAAACTCCAGGTTTGACCCATTTTATTAAAAAAGTACGCGAGCGTTGTTCTCCGGTTATTGTTAAAATGTTATGCAAATAATATAAAATTGAAATAACACGATACAGGTGGTCATGAACTTGCGTCGATTTTAAACATGGCAATCACACAAAATTTCACAATTTTAAATATGTTAATTGCATTACCATGTCTAAGGTCTTAAAATTTATTCAGCAGTTAAATTTTCCTATTGCTATATTGCGTGGTCTCAAATAATTATCATGATCATTACTTTTATTTGGGAACGCTACAATTCGAGAACTGCTTGTACACGTTTGCTGTAATTTTTTATTTTACTTTGTTTTTGTTACCCATTTATGCTTGTGTACATTGTGGATGTAGATTCGTTAGCTATCTGGGAAATTATAATATTGTGCGGTCGTAAAAAAAATATATTTCTTGAATTTTATTATGAAGTTAGTCGAGTACTGTCAGGTCAAGGACTTTTATATATTTTATGAATAAACTATAGAGTTAAATGCGTAAACGCGCGCAAAAAGAGACAATAAAAACAGGAAAAGTAAGAAAATGTCATCAAAACGCTGTCACGATTAATAATGAATGCCTCTATTTATATTTTATACATGTCATTATTTACCTACCCAAAGTATATATACTTGCAATTGAAATTGAAATTACAAATAGGTTTGTATTTGCTTTTTCTATTGTAGAGCTAAATAAAAAATGAAATTTTTTTGTAAAAATATCAAAATGCAACTTAGAAATTATGTTTTGAATAATTTATAAATTTGACCTGCAATCGAATCCTATAAATAGAAGTCTGTTGTGTGTGTTGGCATATTGAAAAGAAATTCAAGTGAAATGAATATTTTGATAAACAAGTACTTTAAAATAACAACGATATAATCAATTGCATTTTGTATGGCTCTTATTTATTTACTTATTTTATTAAGACAAATCGCTTCGAAAATGGTTCAAAAGTTCAACAAATAAATAATAAACAATCGAACTATTGTTATTGTTGTTCTGTTGATGACTTGATGTAATTTAAATAAACGCATGTTTAACATGTTATTTGTAATTTACACAATATTCATAAAAATTGACAAGAATATTTAATCTGAGAAGAATTATAATATATAAATAAATATTGCATAGGTAATAATAACAATATAAATATATTTAGTTTCCGCATTTATAAATAAGTGTATGCGTATTTATTTCTATATTTATTTTAAATATTTAATTTCAATAAAACAATTATAATAATAAAAAAATTATTTATTTTTTCTAATAATTTACACCCATAATTTAGTTATTTGTACACAGTCTGTGATTTTTAACCCTCCGTTGCCTTTAGTTATTGAGAGTGAGCTGATAGCTCTGAAGTTTATGATAAATTAACACTAAACCTAATCAAAGTCAAATGATATATACTGCGCTTATAATAAAATTCAATACGGAAAAATTGAGAGGTAAATAAAGCCATGCATTGTACAGCAAAAAATTAAACTTACCGGAATTTTGGTAAAAACCATCTTTTCTAATCAAAAATCATTATTCGCGTTTAAATTTGAAAAAACTCACAAAGCCAACACTGGAGGAGAATTTTGTTTTTAAATTTAAATGAATCTTTAAACTTTTTCTCGTGTTTTGTAAATTTCGCAAAAATTTTCAAATATATGGAATTATTAGGGAAGTAAATAAAAGTACTGTAGTGAATAAATGTAGATTTACCGAGAAAACACATCGTTCAATTTAGGATAGTAGAGTATTTACTTTGCGTTGCTGTGGTGATGCTGAAATTGAAAGAAAAGACAGAAAATAATGTTTTTCACAGAAAAAACGTTTTTTATTTTAAAGCTAGTTCGCAGTTGTCTCCATAGACAGGAAGATCAAATGATTTACCGACTCCTGGATCATGCGACATATAATTCCCCAAAATAGCTTTCGTTTTCTAAATTTTTATTAAATAAATCCATTTTGAATTTTAATTTAAACTAAAAAACATATATGACGAAAAAAATTGACGGATTTACTTCCTGCATGTAAAAATTGTAATCTTATTTTAATTGTGGAAATTCTATTATTATTTCTTAAATGGAAACCGGGTGATTTTTTAAAGCTGAAACTTTCAAATATTTTGGAAAATAAGCACTCTACGAAAAACAGCATTACAAACAATTTCAATCTAACAATTTGAAAGCTTGATCTAATTTGCCGGATGATGGCTTGCCAATTAACAGCTGCTGCTTATTTATTGTTGGCAGACGCAATGGAAATTTTTGTGGAATCTAAAATAAAAAGATGTTGGATAAAGCCCTAAAGAAAAACCAGAAAAGCATTTAGCAATACCTTGAGACTCATGAAGGAGATTACACTTAATAAAGCCGGGTTTAAAAATTATGTAAGAATGGATGAGGATTTCTTTAATTTAGTTTTATCATCAATCAAATCCTATATCACAAAAAAAGATACATTTATGAGGAATGCGATAACTCTAAAGGAAAAATTACACTCGGTGTTTTAGCCACTGAAGAGAGCTATATGGAGCTAGATTATAAATTAAAACTGTCAAAATCTTTCCTGTCCTCATCAATCATAGAAGTAAGTGAAGCTAAAATTTAAAGAGCCAATTTTTAAAGGTAAATTAAACATTTAATTATTGTTTGTACTAAATTTACATTTATTCATCATATTCATAGATATATACATTTATTCTAAAAATTTTCTTCAAAACTGTCATAGCCAACTGCATTTCCCATTGCCATTGCCAAAACATTTTTTGAAGTTGAACGTTTTGAATTGTCGGCTTCTTTTATGATACGGTGCTTCAAAATTTTTTTCCTATTTCTTTCAGATGTTATTGTTGTCAGAAGATAAGTATTTGAGTGTAAGATGAGAGCAGTTTGTGGCGACTATTAGAAAATAATAAGCTGTTGATCGATGTTGGATTCAGAACTAGATGTTGATTGATTTAATGAAATGCAAGATGACTGTTTAGGTTTGGTTAGCTTTGGTTCTTTTATATTAAGGTTGGATGGGATAGAGGTAGAAATATGTATAAATTTTGACATTATTCGGAATGGAATGAATAATAAAGATTGAGGAGGCTCTTTATAAATAATTGGTTGTTCATTGGTATGAAATTCTGAAATGGTTGGTGAATGTATTGACGATCGGAATGGGATACATGTAAAAAATGGGGAGTTCTCATAGGAATCTTCTTTAGATGTTGAATGTTTAAAAGGAAATGGCAAAGAACAGTTCAACGATGATTATGTCGAGTCTGAAGTTTTCCGCCCTCGGTGTTTATATGTATCTTCCGTAATAAAATTCGTTGGAACTTGTGTGAATTCTTGGTTCTGGTGGAAAATGGTTCGTTTTTAAAAGTTTTTAACTCTCTAATTCCAAAATTATCGATTTTACCTCTTGAAACGTAGTTTTTGATTTTATCCGCTAAAGTTAATGCAGAGATACCGACTAAACACTTCTTCTTTTGGTGCTGGTTGTCTGCGTTGCTGCTATTGTAATAATTGTCTAGATTGTTCAAGCATTTTCATTGCATCGTTGCGTAGCTCGTTTTGTGATTTGGTTTTCTCTCTCTGAAATTATAAGCCAAATTAATATTTAATGTCTATTAATTAAGTGAAACTGATAAGAAGTTTTTTTTTCAGTTTCCAAAAATTGAGGAGGACTGGCTAAAGATCGCTGAGGATTACTACAGAAAATGACAAATTCCACATAGGTGCTCTAATTGGGAAGTAAATTGCATTTCGACCATCGAAAAAACCAGCAGCTCCTTTTTATAATTATAAAGGATTTCATAGGGTATTACTACTGGGCCATGCGGATGCCAACGCGACATGTATCTTTATTGATGTTGGTTGTAATGGCAGGGTTAACGTGCTGAACCAGCCGAAGAAATATTTGCCGAAGAATGCAAACATTGTAAATGCAAGGTTATTACCGTATCTGTTTAATGCGGACGACGCATTTCCTTTGTTACAAACATGATAAAACCGTGCCCTTTTACAACGGTAGAAGAAAACAAAAAGACCTTTAACCGCAGATTAAGTAGAGCAAGACAGATGAAAGTAGGGCAAGGCAGATTCAAAATTTTTTAAAAACCTATCAATCTCCATCAGGAGAAAATTAATAGTAAAATTTTGTTGCGTGCTTTACAATTTTTTAATTAGTAAAAGTCGAAGGTATATTGAAGACAATGTATGACAGCAAAACCAAAGTCCAACACAGAAGGTGGCAGATGAGTGTTCAAACCCACGAAGTTCTAGAACTGGCGAAATTGTCAGAGCCAGTTTAATAGAATATTTTAATATTGATGGAACGATTTAATGAAAAGCAAGAACAATACGAATTAAATTAAAGAAATATAAAATGTTTATTTATAAAACTTATTTTTGAAGTTTGACTTTCACTAAGTTCGGCGATTTTAACTTCATCTTCTTGAACCTGAAAATAAAAAACAGCCTTTCAAGACAAAAGTTTTCTAAAAATTTATGAAAGGTAATCTTACATCTTCTATATTTGACATGCTTAGTTCCGCATCATTGCAGTGCTGTAAAAATGGTAATTCGTTGTAACACCACAGCTTAGGTACGTATACTTCGTCAGCAAGGGCTCATCTCGTTTTTGAATTGATCACTTTTGCTTTTTCACGAGAAAGCTGGCTTTGAAGGGTGCGAATCTTATTTTTCACACATTGTAAGGTCACACCAACTTTATTTGCTTTTAATTCATTTATATTTAACTTGTTAATTCGTTCAATTTTGTTTGTAAACTGTGGCTCTAGTGGACTGTAAAAGTTGCGAAACACTTGAATTAGTGCCAGAGTTTAACGACTCCAATTACCACTAATTTTTAAATTTTCTGACGCCATTTTTAGTTCAGAACGAAAACCAAACTGAACGCGTGTAAAACTCAAATAATTGTCCCTTTCCAACGGTAACCATATAACAATTAAAATGAAATACTTATACGTAGCATGTATGAACCCCATTTAAAAATACAGAAACACCCAAAACTACATTGAAAATTTAAATTTGGTGGTTTATTGTGGTCTGCTCAATAATCATATTTCAAACAAAACAAAAAAACTTCCCCACTCAAAAATAGTGAGTAGTTATATTAGTGAGTAGTTTTGTATGTATTAATGAATAACAAATCGTTCCGCAATATAAAAATTTGAGGAAAAAATGCAAATTGATGCAATACAAATATCCACACTCCAAAATAAGCTTATAGGCGAAGAGGTAATAAACGAGAGAAAAAACATCATGTACTTAGCGCATACACGTCTATGAAACGGTTAATCGACACAGCATGGATTACTGGAATGTTTAAAATCCACAGTGTATTCGCCAAGTTGAACATCAGCGCCCTTGGACTGTCAACTTGTGGTGTGGAACAATTGGCTACAAACTCATCGACCCCCACATTATTGAAGGCAACTTGAACGGTCAAATGTACCGAGACATTTTGGAAAATGAACTACCAACATTATTTAAAGACCTCAGCTTAGAATTGTGGCAGAACATGTGGTTTCAACATGATAGATATCCAAATGCCACATCACCAGATCTTACTTCGCTAGATTTCTTTTTATGGGGCTATCTCAAAGAAAAAGTTTATCAAGAAACACGAACAACAACTGAAAATATGATTGAGCGAATCTAAAATGTGGATTAATAAGTGCATTGAAGTCGAAGGCCATCATTTTGATCACTTAAATAAATTATAAGATGAAGAGAACCCATGTTAAACTTGAAGCAAGGGGACTCACGTTAATGAAGCACCCGAAGCGAACAGAAATCTACAACGTCCAAGTCGTCCTTCCAGCGTTAAACTAAAAGAAGTTTATTCATCAGCCAAATACATTTTTACAGGTAACAATTTCGCATTTATTCTGATATTTTTAAACAAAATACAAAAAAAATCATTTATTTGAAAGCAGATTTAATCGCATGTTACTAGGATACTATATTAGTAGTTTCTTGACAAGTCAATTTTCAGTTATTAAAAATTTAAGAAATACAATTTGCTTAAGAATTATTTCGAGTATTTACATTAAAATCGTATGCATAGGTTCCCAGTAGGAGAAAACGAAAAAATTAATATCATTATTACAGCGCCATCTATCATGAATCGAAAAAAATGTTATAAAGAAATCCTACGTACTAAATAGAGGTTCTTAATTTAATTTCAAAGTAACCCCCACCCAATCCACAAGAAAAGGAACTAATTTTTGCAATAAAGTGTGTCATTCCCGGAATGATTAAACTTTGATAATGGACATTTTTTAGAAGAGTGCTTAAAAAACTCACCCGATATATATGTATATATTAAGTTTAATAATAATTCACGTCGCGCATATAATAATCTGTATTTTTATTTGTAGAATATGTGAAAATGTGCAGTATTTTCCGTTAATTACTGACTGATCCATTTAAATTTAGCTATCAATTAAATGGATTTTTTTATTTTAATTAAAACTAGAAAAAGTATATGATTGTAACAATGGAAGTATTTACTTCCTGCATGTAATAATTGTAATCTCATTTTATGTGTGTAAATATTATTTATAGTGCTTCAGTGACATTTAAGTACATATATTCTGTTAACTTGTGGTTATTTAAAAAAAATTTACTAAATGAAATTAATATTCACTTCGTGCATGCAATAACTATTATGGTTATAAAAATTTGCAGTAAATTTCGTGAGTTATTGATCCATATGAATTTATGTATAATTCTATTTTGTATCTTAATTTAAACTTAAAAACATATATGACGTTAAAATGGACGGGTTTACTTCCTGCATGTAATAATTCTAATCTTATTTTATTTTTGATAATATTGCTATTAGTGCTCGTGTGAAATTTTAGTATAACCATAAAACCAAACCGCACACTTGCAAAGCTTTTTTGATAGTCGTAGCGAATGAGTGATATTCGTGGAAATAGTACGTCTTGAACTTTATGAGGTCCAATCAGAATATTGTTTCTTTAATTAGATTATCCATCAATTTTTTAACTATGTACTAATCGTGTTCTATTATTGCATAATTTTGGCTGACTAATGTTTTGGAGTAATATAATTGGTACTCAAATTTGTAAATTCAGAATGTGTGATGGTAATTCGGGAACGAATTAAGAAATTCACCACAACACTGACGGAGTCAATAGATTTGTATGTCACTGTTTCACCTGCGATTCTAATCGATAATTCATAAATTATATGAGAAGGTTATTTTTCCTGTTTTTGAGTTTGCAGGTGCAGTGCCTTTACCCACTTCGAGTAATTGTCTTGAAAATATAGCAGCTGCTGGATCGTTTTGTAGTTGAACTCTCAGATTAGTTGTTAAATGATTTTTTTAACTGTGCTCTAAAAAGGTGAATATTTCAAGCAGGCATGCAATTCATCAGCTAGTGTTTAGTAAAGTATCACTGAAAATGTTTGTTTGGAGTTCCTGAAGTTTTGGTCTAATGATTCCAATGACTTACTGTGAGCCACTGTAGAGTCATCCCATATAATAATTTTACATGCACGATGAAAATATATCATTCCTGTTTTAGAAATTTTAAATGTTGCGTTTTCGTGCGTGAATTTCATGTTAGGTGCCCTCCTAAGAGCTTAATGCGCTGTTCTACCTTCTTCCACCAACGTGGCACTTGAACGAGCAAGTTCTAACTCAATAAGGCCTTTTTAACAGATTTAGCCAGGATTAAGGAAATTAAGTATGTTATCCCAGTTCCACCTGGAGCGTCCATAAAGTATTATCCGCCGGATTGGTTAGTTATTGCTTGTATGATGGTGTCAAATACTATCTTTTGTTCTTGAAGAAGTTTCGGTATATTTCCTTGGATGTGTATTTTCTTGGATGTGTTGTACGTCATTTCTCTTGTGTGATTGCTTTCTTAGCAGTTCTCTCTCGAATGTTGAATTAATGGACCTATTCGGTGCTGTCACACCCATAATACCAACAACTTGCCACACATTGCAAGATCAAGATCCTCAATGAAGATTAGCGCTTTATTGTATATTTCTTCTGTGTAATCCAGCCAAAAACGCTGTTAATTTTATGTTCGATGGATGTGTTGCTCTGTCTTTTATGTTTTCTTTCCTGAAATGCACTCTTCTTCCGATGTCCAGATGAAGAGCAAGGTGAACGACAGTTGGATCCCTCTCGTGGATTTAAAATCCTAAAATACGCCTCATAGCTTTGTTGTTTTGTTTCAGAGTAGCAGGCGAGTTTAATTAAAAAATAAGTTCTCAACTGTTACGAGTTTTATTTTGAAGACCAACCAAGTTATTGGTCTATGGATAAAAACAAAATACCCTATCTCATACACTTTTTTATCATTAAAAGTATAGACGAAAACTAGATATATCTTGAAAGCAGCGATGGTATTGTGTCCATGCAGCGATTGTTAATAAAACTAGTTCACATTTGCTTACAAGTAAGGAAGACTACTAGGAGAAACTCAAGAAACTAGTTGATGATAATGTTTATGTTTAAGCTGCCATCAAAAGTCCGATACAGCTAGCACGAGAACAAGAACAACTCAACAACAGCATGTACAAAGTGGAATGGAGTAGCACCCTTCAAGTTTAAGGGAAATGCGCTAAGATACTATTTATCCCTTGCGAGTTATAGGAATATGGAGAACGCCTAAATATAAAACGACTCTAAACTTTTGTCCAATAAACTAAAGTTTATAATTATGGAGATTAAGATACCGAAGATACCGAGTATTCTCTTTGGAAAGCGACAGAAAAAATAAAACGACTTAAATTTAAATTTTCCCCAATTCAAATGAAGATGGAACATTGGCTATAAGCACAAAACAAAAAGCTTCTTTGTTTGCCCTTCGAATACATGTTGCAGCCTATTCCTAGACAAACAAGATATGAAAACATACCACCAATAAATAGATTGGATAACTACAATGTAAAGGGTGGGCCAGCTGTTCCTTAAACTCAATATTAGTACTTAAAGTCACACGTTCTAAAAAAATCTTTGGCATCTGAAAAGTTAAAAATATGCTATTTATCATCATGGAGTCGCTAACAACACAACAACGCATTTTGATTGTCCAAATTTATTATGAAAATAATCGTTCAGAAACAACAACATTCCGTAAATTTGGTCGACATGGATTTAATACCGTCCAGTGAACTGGTTCAGTGTTAGGTCGTAGACCACCAGTGGCAGCTGTTCAACCACAGGTATCGTTCACAAGAATTAAACATTTCACGAATCACAGTATGAAGGATTTTGTATGTTGATTTTCATTTGTATCCATACAAAATTCAACTAACTTCAACTAAAAATTGAAGCCACCAGACCATTTCAACCGTCGTCGTTTTGCTAATTGGTTGCTTGATCGAATTTTAGGCTTTTCATCAAAAATCATCTGTAGCGATGAAGCGCATTTTCATCTTAATGGGTATGTCAATAAGCAAAATTGTCTAATTTGGGTAGCTGAGAATCCTCTTGTTATTCACGAAGCAACCTCTTTGATGGTGGTTAGGTTGGGCCGATTTTTTTTTTTTAATTTGATTGGCGGTAGTGCGCAAAAGTTGTGGTAGGTATTTCTCAATATACACATATTTTTTTTTTTTTTAATTTTTACCCGCCTCCCTCAGCTCAAAAAAATTTTTTTTTCACGTAACGTGGTAAATCACCGATTTTTGGTTAATTATCTACTGCGCATGCCCATATTACGGATGATGCATTATTGCGCATGCTCTGCACATGCATATTAGTAATTTAGTAGTGTTATGGTTGTATTCGAGCTCAGTTGTGTCAAATCATTTTACTCGTAAGTTATCGTTTGTGTTAAATTGCAATTATTTTAAATTTTATCATTGTTTTGTGTATTGTTGTGTGGAAAGTAATTTATTAATGGCTATGGCTAAAGCTTCTATTAATACTCGGCCCAACAGAATATGTTATGTTTTTGGATCAGAGTATCAGAATATTCGTTTAGAATTGAAAGAAAACGAGCGTTCCCACCGACAAAATACCATTTTTGATAGATCAAAGAAGCGAAAGGAAGATGGCTATCGGAAATGTGAATAAGGTTGCGACAGAAGAATTGCGAAAATGAATGGCCGAGAACTCGAAAGAACTCGAAAGATCTGTATTTGTAAGAAAACCAAAACAGTCTGATTTTGCAGGTACAAGCGGAATCCAGGAAGTTTCGAGATTCGATTCATCTGAAAAGTCTACATCAAGTGATGATGATGACAGTGGAAGATTGCGGAAAAAAATTTCAAACAGGTAGTACATACTTTGAAGAAAAGAAAATTGAACGAGACAACACAATCTTCTACTCAAATGAGAATGTCCTTGCTGAAAACTGCAAAAGCAGCTGATCTTACAGGCGCTTTAAATCGAACGGATGCCAAGCTTGCAACAGCTGTTCTTGAAGATTTCAAGCTGGTTTCGGTACTTGATCAAAAATATGTTGTGGACAAAAACAAAATCAGACGAGAATTAAAAAAAACAGAAAACAAATATCGGCAAACAAACTTACAGATATATGAATATGTCTTTTAAATAAGGAGACAACTTTAAAACAATTTATATTTTATAAACTCACTTTTATGACTTATAGATATGGCAGCTCGTTCCATTAAAGGTCTTTATTTTGGTGGTCGCAAGGATCAGACTTTAATTCAGGTGGAGGGACGTCGAGAGATAAGATGCAAGGAGCACATTTCACAAGTGGAAGAGCCGGAAAGCAAGTATTTTGGACATGTGGTAGTTCAAGCTCCAGTTAAATTAGCGGCCATAATGCGTAAGATCGTATTTTACTTGCAAAAATATAAAATAGATTTTGCAAAATTAACTGTTCTCTGGTGTGATGGTACTAATGTCAAAACTGGGTGGAACGGCGTATTACGTTTAATAGAAACCCATGTCGGTATACCTCTTCAATGGAGTATATGTCTCCATATTCTTTTTCTGGACCCATAGGAGCTCAGCTGAGTGAATGTGAGAAGAAACCAGTGATAAAGTTTCAACCTGTTCAAAGTAAATACCGCATATCAACATAAAAGATTTGAGTTCCGATCAGTAGTATCTTTATAAGATATATCGCGCTGTCAGTGAAGGTATTGTTGCTCAAGCTTAGCAAGTAGTAGTCCAGGAAAGTTAATTCAAGCTAGATGTCTAACAACTGCCAACCGGCTGTTAAGATTATAAGTAGCGACCACCGAACCATCAAATTCTTTTCAAACGCTTGTGGACTTCATAGTGAAAGTGTAGACACCCATGTGGTTTCATATCAAACAAAATCCAATGTGCCAACATGGTGCCAGACATTTGTGGAAGATGATTGAACTTTCTCGCCAGTTTCCAGTTGATGTGAGAGAAATAATTCACAAAGTGATTTCGACCAATGCTTACTTTGCACACCCGGATAATTTGTTACTTGCGATGATTACAGATCCTGAAAATTGAAACATTAGAGAGCTGGGCATTAGAAGAATAGTCAAATTAGGCTAGAAAGGCCGCATGGAGTCCGTTTCTTTAAAGTGTCTAAAATAAATTTCCAAGCACGAAGTTATATATGTTATGTAATGAATAAGCAGAATGTCTATTGGGTTTTTGGTTAACCATGGATGGCTGGGTAGAGAAAGAACGTTGACAGAAAAAGGGCACGTTCGAGCAGATAAGAATGAATTGGCAATAAAAAATGTGATGAGTAAATTTAAGACAGACATAAATAAAAAATCATAAATAAAATAAAAGCTGTCTTTACTTGGTGCATCATATAATAAAACATGGCGCAGTTGATTTAAAATTAACTAGAAAGATAAAATAAATCAGAAATTAAATAAACTCACGCAAATTAAATAAGCGTTTGATTGAAAAAATAAAAATAAAAAAAAATAAAAAATATAAAAATAATAAGAAATAATTATAATAATAAAAATATATAAAAAATGGATTTTAAAATTAATAGACCATCGCCACTAATAATTGGGAGCAATGCTTCGGAAAATTGGAAAGTATTTCGTCAGCGGCTTGAAATTCACATGAAGGCGAGACAAAAACGCATTTAGAACCAGATGACCTCAAAATAGCCATTTTGTTGGACATTGGGGGAGATGAAACTAGATCCGCGTTTAATAGTATCAAATTCGAGAAGGTTAAAGTTAAAAATGAGAGGAATGAGGAAGTGGATATGGAAGAAAAAGAACAGTTTAGCATAGTTTTACAGAAGTTTGATGAATTTTACAACAAAGTGTTCAACAAGAGGGTGAAACTTTTGATGCCTTTTTAGCGGATATTCTCAGGTTCATAAAAACATGTGAATATAAAGAAGAAGATGATCAACTTCGGAATAAGATTGTTTTGGGAATTTTCGATGTCAAACTACAAGCAGACTTATTGGAACGAGATAACCTTACTTTTCAAAAGGCGGTGGAAAAATGCAGAACATCAGAGTTGAGTAAGAAACAAACTCAAGAAGTACAAGGTATACATAAAGAAGTGATTGATTTAATTAAGAAAACAGATAATGCATGTAATGATAGAAATTTAATTAAGGCTAGTAAAAAAGATATTAATAAAAATGAGGTCAAATTCTCGAGAGGGGCATTTGACAATAGAAATGTCAATGCAAGTAATAATTTGTTCAGTTGTAAAAAATGTAATAAAGAACATGCGGCAATGAAATGTCCTGCGTACAATGCAACGTGTAATAACTGTAATCGGTTAAGACATTTTGCAAAATGCTGTTTCTCGACAACGCGTATTTATAATGTAAACACTGATGATAGGAGGTATGGAAAAGATAGCGATGACGCGTTGTATTTGTATTCGGTTGAGTCGGAAGTTTCGAGAGAGTGGACTGAATTGGTGCGTGTTGAGGATAAATTAGTGAAGTTCAAGGTTGATACGGGTTCATACAATAACATTCTTCCGTTAAAGATATTCAAGAAATTAAAAACGGAATTAGAACTGCATAAAACCAAAACTATTTTGGAATGTTTTGGGGGATTCAGAATACGACCAGTGTTATAATCCACCCCTGACTTTGAATTATATAATTATTATATATTAGTATTATTAACCTTAATTAGTGTTAAGCCTTATATCAGTATACAAAGTACATACATATTCTGTTTAATACTTTATATACCTTATATACTTTGAAATTTATGTATATACTTGCTGTATACAAATATTGAGGTACAAATACTTACGAATAGATTATTTACAAAATGTTTATTTATGAAATCGAGAAAAACAATTCATTATCGATTTGGCCGCTTAAGCTTTGTATTGTGCCTAGTTTAAACTAACTACATATTATTTTGTTAATAATAAATATTTCTTGAAATAAATAGAAAAAGTTTAAGTGTTTCAATACAAGTAAAAGAAAAAACAATATTTTTAAGTGAGTGAATGGATCACCGGCTCTAAATTTGATACGCGTTCCATATCGGTATCACACAGCAGACCATATAACATTTGGTGGCAGCGGAAAACTAGCGGAAGGCTAACGAGAAATTACCGTTCAAAGTTACAGTTTCTAAAAACGTGCAAAATTAGTTCAAAGTTTGAATAAAGTTATAACATTTGATTGATTAAAGTTTACTAGTGTGTAAAATTCGATTGTCGATTAAGTTATAAAACCGTGCGTTAAATTGTATTGTAGAACTTGACGTAAAAGTTCAAGTACACAATACCTATTGTGTGTCAAAAGTTGCATTTTAAATGCAATGGTACTATAAGGCCGTAATCGTTACATTGTTCAGTGTTCTGACTAATTACTATATCATATCAAGGTCAGTTGAACAATATTTGTCGGTTCCAAATTTACTATTTTGAGTACAAACTTTGAAAAAAAAAATTATAAATTTTATAATCATCATCAAACGTAGCATAACGATATGCTATGTCACATGCAGTTTAATAATTCTACGATCAAATCAGTATCTGCAACTGTAATCATCAGATCATTCGAAATTTGAGAAATTTTCATACCACTGCATAGTACAGTATATTTCATTATCATACATCCAAACGGCGGAATTCATCAAATATTAAGAATTAAAACGCATCAGTCATCAAATATTGCAATTTTTGAGTAACAGCTACTACTATTACGAAAACCTTCGATAACGAAAAATTGTTATATTGGAAAAATAACTTCGCCTTGTCGTCAGCATCGTAACGTGGAAACGAATCATTACAGTTCATCAATATACGGTTCAATTAACATCGGGATTTCATTGGTTACCATAATCACATCATTAACTGCACATTAGGGACACTACAGTTTTAAACAGCAGAATCATCTTCTTTGTTTATGATAAACCACATTTCCAGCAATAGCAGTATCAACACGTAAAACCAACATTACAGTTTAATAGATAGCTGTACGCTGTACCAATCATAACTTTTATTCCAACCTGGTAAACTATTTATGTTACAAATTATTTTTTCCAAGCATTAACTATTTCAAAATTTCTAATTCCATTTTAAATTTTTATTTTTATTTTTATTATTTGGAAAACTTATAAATCACTTTTGAGGAGCTCAATTATATTCGGGTGCTTATGAAGAAGAGAACTTCAATTCATTTACGGGATAAAATAATTATTATTGATAACGACGACGAAGACGCTGAAGAAGAAGAAACCGTAAGTAATATTTTGATTAGTGATAGTTTGGGCAAGTCTGATTGTAAACTCGAAACTCCTTCCATCTCTGAAATAAGTCTTGAATGTGGTGATTCTGACGATACTTCTAATTCCGCTGATTCTGGTAAATTTGAACCTCAGGTGAATTCAAGTCTTAATAATTTCGAAACTGATCAAGGTATGTCGCTAAACATTGACCATGTCTTAAAATTGGTACCCGAGTTCGATGGTTCGGTTAGCTCGCTAAATAAATATATAAATGTGTGTGAATTTTTTTATAAGCCGCTTACGAATTAATCTTATACAAAACGATCGAAACGTGGGAAGAATTGAAAACACAGTTGGAATTACAGTTTGAAGACTCTCGATCAGTCGAGCATCTGCAAATTGAACTGATTAAGCATGTTCAGGGTCAAAATGAAAACGTTCGTACGTTTGCACGCAATATTGAGAAAACCTTATCTGCACTTAATAGTGCTTGCATACGTAGGGAAGGCAAAAAGAGTGCGGAAGTTATAAATAGTTTGAACGAAGCAACTGCATTACGCTCGTTTCAAGACGGATTACATCATCCCATTGCAGTTATAGTGAAAGCCTGTCGATTCAAGACACTGAAGGAAGCAGTCGATAAAGCCATAGAAGAGGAAATGTATTTTTGAACAAGCCTAAATTCCAGTCCACGTCTATTAAATGCCAATTATGTTCCAAATCAGGTCACATCGCTAAAGATTGTTTCCAACTAAACAGGCCAAGTTCAACTCATACGTCAATCTCACCAAATTCTCGGAATTTCGTGCCCAGTAATGGAAAATAAGTGACAAACTTTCAAAGTACTACAAACCCAGTGAGGTGTTTATATTGTAAAAATATAGGACATATGCTTAAAGATTGTAGAAAGCGGTTATATAATAATCAGCGAAGAGAAAATTCCAATCAATCTTCACACAAAAACATAAATGTCGCGGAAAACTGTCAAGAACTCGTTCAGAAGAATCAGGATACAGTTGTCCGAGTTGCGTGAACAAAGCGTAAAATTATCGGATTTGTTTAGAAACACTCTTATCGGACACCATTTTGAAAATAATTTTGAATCTGATATTTCCGTACTAAATTTGGTTGATGATTATAGTTTCGATGTTGCCACTAATTCTACTAATTCTGAGCTTAAATCTGTTAGTGAAGATATCGAATTGTCACCTGCCGTATTAGTTAATAATTCAAAGATCGAAATCAATCAACCAACGGTTACTGAGTACCCAAAAATACTATACCAGTCATCAAATAACAATTCCGTCAATAAAAAATATGTCACTCTAAATCTGGACATATCCGATAACCCTGTCTTATATTTCCTTATTGACACAGGAGCGGATGTCAGTCTAATAAAAAAATCTTCAGTTAAACCTAGAACAGGTTGTCACCCCGAGTTTAAGTGTCAAATAAAGGGCATTACATCGGAAAAAATTGAAGCGTTGGCACTTTGTCACAGTAAACTAATCGTAGGTGATTCAAAAATAGACCAGAAATTTCATTTAGTTCAGGACTCATTCCCAATTCTGTCAGATGGTATTTTAGGAAAAGACTTCTTGCAAGATAACAAATGTATTATCGACTACAATAGTTCTACTCTTCAATTTTCGTTTCACGATTCTCAACATCAGTTACCACTTTGTGGGTTGCCGAAATCAGTTGTCGAGCTAGAAATATCCAACGAAACGCTTCCTCCTCGAGTCGAAAAGATTATACACGTTCCAAATCCTTGTCAAATTAACAAAGATTGTATCTGCCTATCGCATGAAATTACAAATGGTGTGTATATTGCCAGTTCTGTAGTCAATTTTGCTCTTAACAACGTTCCAATAAGTCTAGTTAATACAAACGATTACGCGATTGACGTCGGACAGATAAAACTAACTTTTGAATCGGTTAGTTCATATGAACTTTTTAACATTGGAAGTTGGAATCCGAACGTAGAAAATAGATTAAACAAACTCGGGAAGAATCTAAATTTCAGCCATCTAAATGCTAAAGAAAAATCGTCTATATTGGAAATTTGTCGCGAATTCAATGATGTATTTTATTTAGAGGGCGATACTCTGACAACAACTGATGCTTTCTGTCATAAAATTCCTACTATCCAAAATTCCCAACCGATTCACATTAAACCTTACCGTTTACCTGAGGCAACGCTGAACGAAATTGATAAACAGGTTGATGAAATGCTAAGGGACAAAATTATCGAAACCAGTACCAGTCCCTGGAATTCTCCTTTGTTAATCGTTCCCAAAAAATCTGCCGGTGATCGAAAATGGCGATTGGTGGTAGATTTCCGTAGGTTAAATAACATCACTGTTGACCAATTTTATCCTCTACCAAACATAACTGAGATTTTGGACCAGTTAGGCAAAGCAAACTATTTTACGACATTGGATTTGGCAAACGGTTACCACCAGGTTAAGTTATACGCTGATGATATGGAAAAGACAGCGTTTAGCACTCGAACTGGTCATTTCCACTTCCTGCGAATGCCGTTTGGTCTAAAAGGGGCACCTATAACATTTCAGCGTATGATGAACACGATATTATTAGGTTTAAATGGCCTCAGATGTTTTGTGTATCTTGACGACGTGGTTATTTACGGCTACGATCTTCAAGACCATAACTCAAAGTTAATTGATGTTTTGAAACGTTTACGTTTATATAATCTAAAACTACAGCCTAGCAAGTGTCAGTTTCTAAGAACCGAAATTTGTTATTTTGGAAATATTGTGACAAAGGACGGTGTTAAACCTGACCCATCCAAAGTGAGCGCGATTATGAAATACCCTATACCGACAAATGCTAAAGATATCAGATGTTTTCTTGGATTTTCGGGTTACTACCGAAGATTCATTAAAAATTACTCTAAAATTTCAGAACCCCTGAGTCCGATTATTGCGTAAAAATATAAAGTTCGAATGGAATGCTCATTGTGACGAAGCTTTCCATAAATTAAGAAACTCTATTATGTCATCCCCTATACTCCAACGTCCACACTTTGGAAAAACCTTTATTTTAACCACTGACGCTAGTGATTACGCTATTGGAGCGGTACTTTCCCAGTTATTCAATGAACAAGACTTACCAATTTCTTTCGCCAGTAGACTTCTTAATGATGCGGAGAAAAATTATCCTACCGTCGAGAAAGAGCTCTTAGCGGTTGCTTGGGCTACTCAAAGGTTCCATCCTTATCTATACGGCAGAAAGTTTGTGATTAGGACCGATCATCGACCCTTAGTTTGGCTCAATAAAAACCCAAAACCTAGTTCTCGTCTAATCCGTTGGCGATTGGAGCTGGATGAGTATAATTACGACATAGAATACAAACCTGGAAAGATGAATCAAAACGTGGATGCGCTTAGCCGTATAAAAATTTCGGAAGATTCTGAAACACATAAATCTGACAAAAGTATTGCAGCCATTACTAGAGCACAAACGAGACAAATGACACAAGATTCAACTCCTGATAAACCTCACGATACTTCTTCCGATATTTCCATTCAAGATAGTGTGATAACTCAGCCTTCTAAATCTGTTCCGTCTAACTTAACAATTCGAAAATCATTATCAGCTGAAGAAGATATAAATGAAGTTATAAAGGAATTCCACATTACACCACTTGGTGGTCATCAAGGATTTTCTAGAACTACAAAACGAGTAAAACAATACTACGAGTTTCCTTGTATGAGTAAACGAATAAGATCATTTATTAAGAAATGCTCGTCTTGTCAAAAAAACAAAGTCTCTCGTGTAAACAAATGTGCAATGCAGATCACAGCAACGTCAAAAATTCCATTTAACAAGATCTTCATGGACATAGTAGGCCCAATGATTGTTTCACACAAGGGTAACAAATATATGTTAACCATACAGGATGACCTCACTAAGTATACTCTCTAGCAATCCCAATAGCTTCACAAGATACTGATACGGTGGCTAGAGCATTTTCTGAAAGTTTTATATGTAGTTTCGGGGCACCTAATTCCATTGTCACAGATCAAGGATCTAATTTTATGTCTGAAATGTTTAGTAAACTCTGCAAAATTCTAAAAATTAAAAAAATTAATACCACAGCCTACCATCCTGAATCAAATGGTGTGTTAGAACGATCACACCGTACATTAACGGAGTACTTAAGAAATTTTGTTAAAGACGATCCGTTAGCATGGGATCAATGGATTCCTTATGCAATTTTTAATTTTAATTCAACACCATATACTTCGACCTGTTTTATGCCCATTGAACTTCTTTTAGGATATAAACCGAATATTCCTAGCTCTATTCAAAAAGATACAAGTCCAGTATATACTTACGACGACTATTTATCGGAACTTAAAGTAAGACTTCAACATTCATGGCAGGTTGCAAGAAATTCATTGATAAAACATAAAACAAAATCCAAAGAATACTATGACCTAAAATCCAATACACCAACTTTTCAAATTGGGGATAAGGTTCTTTTAAAAAACGAAGCCAGATCAAATAAGCTGGACCCGTTATGGACGGGACCATATGAGGTTATTCAGATTTGTTCACCACTCAATTCGTCGATTCGTTTAAATCGTAGAGTCAGAACGGTTCACAACAACAGATTAAAATTATTCGAAGAATAATCCAATCGGAGTATTACAAACTTGTCGAAATTGTCATTTTGAATTCAGAATATTACATCTGTTGAGAAATTGTTGTTGTTCAGATTGAACTATGTATGTTATAATTGAGCACCGAGAAAAATTAAGTGAATTACTACTGTTATTAAAATAAAAAAAAAAAAAAAAAAAAATAAAAAAAAAAAAAATTTATTAATTATTTGCATTATATAAATTTAAATTAATGAAAGATAAAAAGTTAATGAAAAATAAAAATTATTATTACCTATTTTTTGTAAAAAGAAAAAAAAGCATGCAACTAATTGGGACAAGATGAATCATCCTGCGTATAATTCATCTTCTCCTAGGGGATAGGGATGTTATAATCCACCCCTGACTTTGAATTATAAAATTATTATATATTAGTATTATTAACCTTAATTAGTGTTAAGCCTTATATCAGTATACAAAGTATTTACATACATATTCTGTTTAATACTTTATATACCTTATATACTTTGAAATTTATGTATATACTTGCTGTATACAAATATTGAGGTACAAATACTTACGAATAGATTATTTACAAAATGTTTATTTATGAAATCGAGAAAAACAATTCATTATCGATTTGGCCGCTTAAGCTTTGTATTGTGCCTAGTTTAAACTAACTACATATTATTTTGTTAATAATAAATATTTCTTGAAATAAATAGAAAAAGTTTAAGTGTTTCAATACAAGTAAAAGAAAAAACAATATTTTTAAGTGAGTGAATGGATCACCGGCTCTAAATTTGATACGCGTTCCATATCGGTATCACACAGCAGATCATATAACACCAGTAGGGAAAGTTGAATTAATAATTGAATACAAAGATAAAAAGATTTGTGAACCATTTATTGTGGTGGAAGACATTGGTACTAGACCTTTACTAGGATTTTCTACAACAATAAAATTAAATTTAATTAAAGTAGTAAGTATTAATGAAGTTGGGGATGATGAAAAACAAAGGTTTCTAAGGGATAGTAGTGAAATATTTTTAAACATGGGTTGCATACCGGGAAAGTGTGAAATTAAAATTCGAGATGAGGCTATTCCAGTAAAACGTCCGCCACGGAAGATTCCTATCATGCTGTTTGACCGATTTAAGCAAGCTTTAGATGAGTTAGAAAAAGATGGTGTAATTAAAAAGTAAATTATCCAGTTGATTGGTTGAATAATATTGTTATATTTGAGAAAAAAGACGCTAAATTACGTATTTGTTTAGATCCTCAAGAGCTTAATAAAGTTATAGTTACAGAATATTTTCCTATTCCATCTCTTGAAGAATTAACAACTAATCTAGCAGGGAAAAAGTTTTTTACTAATTTGGATATGAAGCACGGATTTTATCAGATAAAATTGGACAAGGAATCGAGTGACTTATGTTGTTTCGGCACAAAATTTGGAGTGTATAAGTTCAATCGATTGCCATTATCAATGTCTCCGCAGTACTTCCAGAAGGTAAATTTTAGGAATTTTGGTGATATACAAGGAGTATTCATATATATAGATGATATTCTTATTGCTGCGGAAAGTGAAAAAGAACATGATCGAATTCCTTAACAAGTAGTGGAACGTGCAAAGCAATATAATATCCGATTCAACAAAAACAAAGTACAGTACAAAGTAAAGGTTGTAAAGTATTTAGGTCATTTGTTTTCAGAAGATGGTATCTGTCCAGAACCAGAGCGCGTCAAAGCAATTGATAAAATAGGTGATAAAAAAACGTGAAAGAACTTCAGTCAATTTTGGGCATGTTAAATTATTTGAGAACATTTGTTCCGAATATGTCGGAACTAACAACAAATCTAAGGGCTCTATTGAAAAAGATACGGAGTTTGTATGGAGTAATTCGTTAAAACAGGATTTGGAAAATATTAAGAGTTTAAATTAATCCGCACCTGCGTTAGCTATATACGATAAAAATAAAGACCTGATAATTCAGTCAGATGCATCGAAAAACGGTCTGGGTTCAGTATTATTGCAGGAAGGCAAACCAATTTATTATGCATCACGCCATTTATCAAGTGCGGAGCAAAATTATGATCAAATTGAAAAAGAGTTGCTAGCAATTGTGTTTGCTTGCAAACGGTTTCACAATTTTGTATATGGTAGAGAGTTTTCAGTACATACGGATCATCAACCATTGGTTAGTTTATTAAAAAAAGATATAACCTCGTCGCATGGATCACGACTTCAACGAATGCGATTGAAATTAATCATATATAATTTTAATCTGTCTTATATACCGGGGAAAAAAATGATCATCGCAGATTTACTATCACGTAACACAACAATAGGGGAAAATGAGTTAAATGAAGAAAAAAATTTACCCTGTCGGAGTGCACAACTCATGGGCCGACCCATCTTCCATGTCAGTACTATAGGCTGGCATGGAGCAATGCAATGTGCAGATGGTTCTACGTAAATCGGACCTAAATGGTTTTCCGAAGAAAATTGAAAAGCTAGACGAAAATGTTAAAAGATATTATAAATACAAAGATGAATTAATCATTAAGAATGGATTGGTATTCTATAATGATCGAGTGGTGTTTTCGAATTCGTTGAGAAAAAGTATGTTGAGTCTTTTGCATGATGGACATATGGGTATTACAAAAACCCTAAATAATATTAACATGCTCAGTTTTTGAAAAGTTTCGGGTTTCAAATATATAAGGAGCCATTGTTACCACATAAAAATCCGAATAGACCGTTTGAAAAAATTGGATGTGATATAGGAGAGATAAGAGGGGTAAATTTTTTAGTAGTGTTTGACTATTTCAGCAAATGGTTGGAGATAACGATATTGCAAAACAAAACAGCAGTTGAGTTAATTAAGAAACTTAAATCCATTTTTTCTGTTCATGGCATACCAAACGTTATGATTTGTGACAACATACCGTTCGCAAGTCATGAGTTTAGAAAGTTTGCAATTGATTGGAGCTTTGAAAATAGAACAAGTTCTCCTACATATCCTCAGTCAAATGGACTGGCTGAGAAAGCTATTCAGATTGCGAAGAATATATTAAATAAATCTGATGATTGGCAAGCGGGATTGTTGAAATATCGTAAGACCATTTGCCACCTGCCCAAATATTAATGGGTAGGACAACACGAACACGCTTGCCTATTAAAGACAATTTACTAACCTCACCAAACCAACATCATGTAAGAAACAAATTAATTACAAAGAACGAGAAAAGTGTGTATTATTATAACCGTGGTACGAGACCGCGTAAAGAATTTCTAGTGGGTGATAGTGTGGTCTACAGAAATGGAAAATTTGGAAGAAAGTTGTAATAATTAGGAAACACGAGGCACCTAGGTCGTATCTAATAAGAACAGAGGAAGGAAGGGTATTGCGTAGAACTTCGTATCATTTATGGTTTTCGTATAGTAAAGACAGGGTTGAAGAGGGTGGTGAGAAATTTGGTTCACATATTCAGGTCACCCCGAATTGTGTAGATTTTGAGGGAGCACGTCGCGATTCTGATCAGTCACGTGTCGAAATAATACCTCCTATCAGTAGTGGTAATAATAGCCAAAGGAAAAATCTTCCAAACTAATGTATTAAAGAAGAGTACAGACAAAACGAAAATGAGGAGTTAGTAGAAGAAGTTAGACGTTCAACTAGAAAACGTACAATTCCAATTAGATTTAATGATTATTATATGGATACAAAATAAGAGAATAATAAGTACCTAGTTGAAAGATAATTTAGTAAAGAAAAAATTTTGAAATTGTTTTTGTGTTTTAGTTAAGTTTAGTTTTAAGTATAAATAAAATTGAAATCAATGTTTACACATTATATATTAAAGAGGGAGATGTTATGTAATGAATAAGCAGAATGTCTATTGGGTTTTTGGTTAACCATGGATTGCTGGGTAAAGAAAAAACGTTGACAGAAAAAGGGCACGTTGGAGCAGATAAGAATGAATTGGCAATAAAAAATTTTATGAGTAAATTTAAGATATAGACATAAATAAAAAATCACAAATAAAATAAAAGCTGTCTTTATTTGGTGCATCATATAATATAACAATATAGAAATGATTAATTGACAAGAATTTCCTGTTACTGAGCCGCCATTTACCATGAGTATAAAGGATGAAGATTTACAGCTAATGTGGAGCGAAAATAATGTTCCCGTTTTGTATATAGACAATTTTCCTTGTCAGTCGAAAGATGCGTCAAATTCATAACGGAAGCATCTTCCAAAGTATTTGACGAGGAGTTGAGAGACGGACACATTGGGGCATAGTCAGAAGCCAGAAAAATGGACCTTCGTTTGAGAACAAGGGACAGTACTACTCTAGTGCTGAACAATGATTCCGATCAATTGTGCGTTATTAAGATATGTTAATTAAATAACTTTCGAAATACATATATAAATTAAATAAAAAACTTTTGTTTTATTTCTTAATCCAACTTAAGTTAAGCAAGCGGGGCTAGGATAAATAATTTGCTACAGCATTAGGATTTCTTACATATGTTAAGGAACAAATTGCGCAAAAATTAAACGCTACAGCAATCTAAAAAAAATGTTGGGGACCTAGGGGCCAGGGGCCAGCTAAATATTGTCAAAAAAGGAAGACAAGAATTTAGTGACATTATGAATACTTATCACACCTTTCAAACACTACCCATGTTAAGATTTCGAAAAAAAAAATATTTTCATCATTTTTCAGCCCAGCCTACTGGTGGTATCATTGAGTCAGTTTTCTTTGAAAACGAACAGGAAGTCCGCTTTTATTGGAAAACGTCATCGACAATTTTGATGTTCGGATTCAGGCCTGTAGACGAAGCCGTGGTAGACATATGAACGATATTGTTTTTCATACATATATGGCATAGAATCCCTTCTACCTTCCTTTATCATTAAAAAATTTTGAATTTCCATCCCAAAATGTGTATTTTATTTACAAATGAAAATGACTTCTATCTATCACATTGAATGAAGAACATGAAGAAGTAATACTTATACTCTTCTGAATAATTAACGCAGTATTCCAAAAAAACACGTTCCAAATAGAAAGTCTCAGAAGTGATCATGATGTCTATACCCACCAAACCACTTAATGAAAAATATCCGCAAAAATCCCGATTTCCCGATTGAAAGCAAAAATCCTCCAAAAAAGTAGAAAAATGGAAAGAGATCCATATTGTAATTGGAAACCAATCGATGTAATACAACAACAACATTTATAAAAGCTCTTCATTTATTAAATTTCTAAGTCATTTTTCACACAGTTTTAAGGGTTTTAAAGTATTTAATCGGTAGAAAAATACTAAAAAAGTTCATTGTTCTAAGAAACTTGAATGAACAAATTCAAGCTCCCATAAATCTAGATGGCTCTGATAGACCCTATCAAAAATTAAACTTGTGAACACAGAGCTTTTCAAATCGTTACCAATAGAAGAGGCATAATCTTTACAGCGATTGTGCAAACTTCGAAAATTCTGAGATACGATTAAGGTAGCGAGTCAATCAATGAATTCATACGAATAAAAATATATTAAATTCCAATCGCAATCACGTACGCTAAAATTCAGACAGCCATAGAATTACCAAAAAAATAAAATAAAATTAAAATTCAATTTACATTTCACCAAAATAATACACATTTGACCAACTTATAAATGAAGGTGGTTGCCCTTTTCTTTACCACATATACTAAAATACATACAAACAAAACGAAAATTATTTTAATTACTGAAAAAAATTGCAAACACGCTAATGTAAGCGGAAGCAGTTAAAAATTATAAAATGTGATTATTTGTACAAAAAAAAAAAATATTTTCATAGGTCTAGTCAATTATGGTAATGATGATACTTAGCCCAACTAGCTGGCGAAAACGTAAACTTATTAAAAATATTATTTATGTGGAGAACCGTGTGGTTGGTGGTGATGTTTAAAAAGAGAATTATTGTAATTACAATTACACTTTATCAATTTATAGAATCGTCTACATAACCCCAGAGGTCATGACAAAAATTTCTCTATTCCCTCTAGCTATGTACAACACATTTTTCTATTTTCTATTTCATAAACGCGCTGTAACCAACAACAAAAATATGCGCTTTTTTTATACATCAATGTATACCGCGCGATTGTAGGTACATTAACAGTACTAATGAAGCATTTCTTTCGAATGTGGCATCAAGTGACCCTCCGAGGTATTTTCGACTGCTTTTAACGACTAGCCAATTTTTATTTGAGTTTTTGGGAATCGTGTAAGACCAAAAAATCGATTAATTCGTTATCAATTCAAAACTCACGACTATTTTTCATCAACTGCTGCTTATGTATATTTTGGTTTGGTTTTAAGATCAATAACCTTTCGTAAGCCAACATCAACGAAGTTTTATTTTTTTTTTTTTTTTTGGAATATGTATAGACATTTCGTGTATTTTTTTGAGACTTTTATAGTATTCGGCGGTAACAGTTTCACATGTTAAAAAAAATCTGTATAAAATTTATTTCTAGAGAGTTGTGAAGTTAATGGAGCTTTTACTGCTTTTGGAAAGTTAATTGTATAGGTAGTAGTGGCAAAGAACGGAGTGGAAAAAATTTTTCGTCTTGACGTGGTGAAAAAATTATAGTTACTGATATTATTAAGGTGCTACGTATTGATTTCGATTGTTTTGAATAAAATAACATTCGCGGGTTTACTTTTTACCTATAATACATTTCTTTGGGAACGAAACGGTTGCATCAAAAAATGTTTTAGTTCTTTGCTAAATTACTCATATTATGTGTTAAGTCTATGAGCTCCTCCTTCATATATTTCCGGATTCTTTCAATTTATATAAAACACTGTTCCATTTGTGTGTTCCACCACAATCTTGAGTTGACTTGCATTTACAATTAAAGCAACCGAATGATTTAAAAATAATAAAATGAGTTCCCAATATCCGCTGTTATGAAATGCCACTCTGTAAAAATGTTGGCATTACGGTAATTGCGTCAAATAAGCAGTGTAGATTATAAACCTCATAACATAATTTAGGAAATCTCAATGATTTTTGAAGTTGTTTCAATCTGACATCTTACTCGCCTATAATACCAACACAATTTTTCCAATAACCGCGCTAAATGCAACCAGCCGTTAATTTCTTATTTAATATGTTAATATGTTATTTATACTTTGCAAAAATCCCTGATGGTTAGCCTTACTGATTTCGAACGAACATTAATTAAATGTCACAGATTCTGTATGTTTCGGTTATTTCACGTTTAAGATGTAATTTTGAGTAGATCAGCGTTTAGATTGCTGGAATATGTCGCCTTATTTATTCGCCTGTAATCCAGGTTCGTTGACATATAACCGCGGATTTTAAAATACGGAATTTCCAACAAGCCCACTTTCCAAGAGCAACCCACCGTTAATTTCTTACTCAATACATTATTTGCAATACCTGTAATCATTTTGAACCGGAATATCAACCATAAAAGTTTAATGTCAGAGATTGCGTATGTTTTGGTTATTTTGGGTTTATAATATAGTTTTGAGTAGAGAGATTTGAAAAAAAAATTATATCTGGAATTATCTGAATAAAGCAATTAGAATCTCGTTTTACAAGCGATTCACGTACACTTGACATATACAGTCGGAATCGCATTTGAAACGAGAATCAAATGATGGTTTATCAAGTACTCTTGAATCATCTATGAGGCGAGATTCGAAAGACTATATCCAAATAATTCGAGATAGAATTTTTAAATATATCTCTCAGTTTCTAATCAAAATTTTAAACGATTGAACGAAAGTTCTTGCTAGCTTCATGGTGGTCAATCACTTAATGCTAACTGTGTTTCAGCATTGTCGTTTTCAAATAAGGTTAGATCTGTCTAGGCTTCCGAACAATTAAATGGATAATTTAAAAATATATACAGCTCTCAGGGTTTTTGACCATGAAGCAACCCAACCAATAACATACCATAAAGCAACCCCTAGTATTTTTTATTTTAATGTGGTTAACCGTTTTGAATATCTGAATATTTCCACTATAGTCAGCATACGTCTACACTTGATAATATCTCTGAGATTTTTTTTCGGTACCATATCATTTCAAAGATTTAAAGAATAATATTTTTACACGTAATAACCCCAACTTTTAGACTAGAATTATTATGATCCCGATATTTACACGAAATTTACATTTTGACGATCTTCTTTAGTAAAGGTGTGCTATTTACACTTTTAATTGCTACAGTTTTTAGAAGTTACACTTTTCGTTAATTTGTGTAGCTACACTTTTCGTTAAAAATTTCACACCAGTTACATTGGAATATGGCACAATTTTTCATAAATAGAAATAGTTTGTAAATAGTAATGTAGTATACAATTTTATGAAACGTAAAAAGACACATATTTATAATAAAAGTTTTTTACCGCTCACAATAAAAAAATGAAAATGAACATAATTCGTAGTTTTTATATGTCAAAATAAATTAAGGTGCGTTCGGAAATATTAAAGTAACCAACAAACAAGTTAAGATGCGATAAGGAATAATGTAAATGGAAAATTGTGCAATTTGTGAAATTGCATAATAATAACGTATTAATTTAGGCATAAATGATGAATGTTTTTCTTGAGAATTGTCAACATTTTCTCGGGAAACGGGAATCCCGAATAAAAATTTATTTCAACTCTCGAGATAGAGTTTCGGAAATATACAAAATTTTCGGGAATTCTCGAGCAGAAACTCTACTTAAGGATGAATTTTGATTCATCACTTCATACAAATTTTTTCCTATAGCTTAAGGGCATATTACCGTGCTTCATGGCAAACTCTAATCATTGTTTTATATGTAAGCTTGTCAAATACGGGTTCTTTCTCGCCACCCAATTTTGGAAGCGATCCTTTCTGGCCATATTGGCGATAATTCGATCAATTCTCTCAGAAGTTTCGCGTTTGCGACCTCGTCCACTTAGATCACTAGTTTTCTCAGAGGTTTTAAACTTTTTTATAATCTTTTGACTGGTTGGCAGTGCAATTCCAGCTAGCTTGTTTACATCCCGATATGAATTGTGCTATTTACCGAGATCGACAACAAAGTTTCGTTGACCGACACTCAATTGTTTTTTGGAGCCCGACATAATAAATTCTGGGGGCATACCATATTTTATTTAGTCAAAAATATAATAAAATAAATTATTTAAAGGTAATATATACAGATATAGTTTTCAAATAATTTCTTTCAATATAGAAAAATTCTTCATTTATGTATCCAGATAATTCAATAAACATTTAAAAAAAGTTAAAATAAATAGGTAAACTTAACAAAAATATAAACATAATTAAAAATCGAGAAATTCAGTCTAAACCACATGAAAACGACGTTCACCAGTATTCAATCTTTCGAGTCATATTCGCAAAGTCAATTATTCGTAGTACTGAGGCATAAATGCACTTTACGTTTTGCAAAATTCCATATAAAAAATCACTCCATTCGCGAAAGAAATTGCACATTCTAAGATATTGGAATTGGAAACTATCCTAAGAAAATTTGCAAAAAATATTAAAGAATTATATAAATTACGTTTTGGGTAAAAAAATGTTTTACTAATCAGAACGTATTTTTATTTACTTTCGAAAAACACAATTTTTACAGTCAATTTGAAGCAATTTTTTCTATTCGCTCTACTAAAAAATTACAAATGTTGAGTTGTGTCACTGTTGCAGCAAATGAGCGATATGTAATCTAAATATATAAAGGTCATTGATTTGATTTTTGTTGAATGAATCGCTTGATTCAATTTATTTTTTGTATTCGATCCACAATTAGGTAACCGAAAGGTTCAAGAAGTGAGAAACAATTCTTAGCATTCATTTTTTTTGCTTTTCATGAAAATACTATTATACGCTATTATTTGATCCAAAAGCTACACTCTTTCATCAGTTATATGTATCCCCCACACGCGCAAACTCTTATCGTTATCAGTTGCAGTAATTTTTAAATATTTTAGCCTTTCAAATAATCGATAACTACTGAAGTGATTTTGTGGTATTCGTTTAGCTAGTTCTAGAACAGCTGTTGGGCCAAACACAAATATGTTTTTATTTGCTAGAAATTTCTGTATTCCACTTTTCCCACAGAGCACGAGGACCTTTATACCCTACGGATAAGGCTTGCCCTTAGTATACTACACGCCCTTTAAACGGTATATTTCGCTCATTCTCAGCATTTCTCCTAACGGATGTTCCCAGCATTTTTTTAAATTAGATGCGATTAGCGGTTGGACAAACTTAATTTATTTTTGTTGCGGGGGTTTAAATTTGTTTTGTCCACAAATTGCAAGCAAACTTTTAACTGGTAAAACCATTTTAGACAATGAGATATGAATTCCAAAAAATTTTACCATTTCGACGGGGGGTGTAAATATTTTTGAAGCATAGATATACATATTGGGAATTATTTGTCACTATAAAAAATTTGGGGAAGATAAGTTTCCCAATCAACTTTGTTTCGAAAATATTTACTCTAAACTAATTCCAACAGTATATGCCAATTTCGACAAAAATGATATAAAAATATTTTTCCCAATTAACTATTTCCATGGAAAATCAGAATGCAGCCACTGTTAGTTGAACGGTTCGGGCATTTTATACCTTTACATTGTTTAAGAATCGTGTTACTGAAATAATTTATAATAATTTATGGATAAATATATTTATGTCACCAAATGAGGATTCCATCCTTGTAAGAGTTTGTCCTCAAATGAGAACACAAATCTTAATGCCAAAAAACAATTTATTGTATAAAAAATTCGATACTAATCGTTATTTTAATGAACCTATTAATATTTTATAACCACAAAAATTTAATGTACAACCTTTATAATTTTAAAATTTTGGGATGGATGTTATGAATATCATGGCAGTGTGTGATGATACCGTTTACTGTCACAATAGTAACTTTTTGTTCGGGCTGGGATATCAAACTCTCTCGATAGTGATACTTTAGTGTTGAAATCGCGTTTTTTTCAGCCTGAGTGTTGGGTTATCTTCGTATACATTTTTCACAAAGGTCTAAAATGGTATTCGCAAAATCGATCGAGATTTCAAAAACGTAAGCTTTTCTAATATACCCCTAAATGATGTCTAACAAAATATAAAAAAAACAGTGGAAAGCAAAAGTTTGTTTACGATATGCATTTTAGTTTGTAAGTTTATTTTAAAGTAAATATTAATTTTGGTTACAGCGGTGAGGTTCATTACGTATTGATTCCCGGCTGTTTCCGATAACCGATTTGTAGTATACTGTCCTTTTTTTCTATAAGCAATTTCGTAACAAAGTTTTACATTTTCAGAAATTGGTCGGAATCAGAAGTTTAAACTATATATTCAATGACTACTAAAGTGAATTATAAGAATTAGTGGACGTTGTCTACAGGTAGTCGATGTTGTCCACAAGTGGTCGAAGTAACAAACGAGTTATCAACGCGATCACGTAAAACCCATTATTATCCAATCATGCTAAATTTTATTATTTTGATTTAAAAACAAAATGAATATTGTTATTTTATTCTACACTTCTAGTCCAGTAAATGAAGGGGTCAAACTGTAATTATTAGTTGCGATTTTCATTTTCTGGTGGTAAGTGGCATTTGGTACCTCATTAAAAATGAGATCGAGTTTTCAAGAAAACATTCTGTTGTAGGGGGAGAAAATGGCCCCAAAAGACCTTGAAAATCGATTTTTCGCGAATCTCTCCCAAAATATGGCAGTTACAGATTTTTTGTTCAAATAATCATTGAAGATCAGTTATTTCTCTATTGACTTTTCCAAAAAATTGATCGTGTACGAGATAAATGGGCTCAAGCGCACTTAGAATATTGAGTTTTTGTGTTGTATGCCGGACAGCAAAGTCCGTGCATTTACACATTAGCGGGCGGGCAAATTATTCAATAACTTTGTTAAAAATGCGTATTTTCTCATGATTCAAAGTTCATGTGAAAGAGGATATTTACCACTATCATACTCTGTGACTTGAGTGACGTTTTGACTCTTTGGCCATATTGGAAAAACGGGTCAAACTTTCTGCTCCCGCGCAATTTTGACCTCTCGCCAGGAATTTATTCCTATTTTTTTTTTGTATTGCACTAATTTGTTCCAAATTTTGTTGATTATGGGTCTTCAAAAGGTCTTTTGTCATCTGTGAAATTTCTATAGCCTAGTTTTTTTTCCATTTTGAATAAAACTTTTTTTGTTTAATCCCAATGTTTGCTGTTTTTGAAGCGCGGGGAAATTTTGTAAACAACCACCAATTAAAAATTCATACATGATCGGATTGGTCTCTATGACATATCATTTGAAAGCTACGAAAGTCTACTTTTTAGCTGTGCAATTATTTTTTCTCACAAAATAAAGGAAAAAGCGCACTTTTTCTTTTCGTGGCTTTTTTCTCCCGGCTCTTTATTTCTGACGTTTTGACACCTTGACTAGTGTAAAGGTGGAACTCTCACCTTTCCATCAATGTATATAAAGTCATCTCATTGATACGTGGGGAAAAACCCGAAGTCTAAACGTAATACAAATAAAATAGAATTTTCAATTTTCAAACAATACAAAATTATAATATAAAGAAAAAAATTTAAATTTTAGATTTTTGTGTTTTTCAAATATACTATATTACAATTTTCCACCGACAAATTTAAATTAGAAAGTTTTTATTGAGTTTAACTTTCTGATTTATCTGGATAAAAATGGTATTTATCAGTGTTGCTGAAAAGGAAGTTCGTGAAGATGAGTTATGCTGTGTAGCGTGCAATAAAGAATATCCTAATCAGCCTTTTTTGTGTGTGATATGTGTGATGGAGCCTACCATGCAAAATGTAAAAATATTGTTGGTAAAAATTTGAAGAGAGCTAGTAATTTGGATAAATGGTATTGTTGTGATGACTGTAGTAATCAACAAGTGCAAATATCAAATCGGTCTAATATTAATGAAACGCGACAGTTGAATATGAATATGAATCACCATGATTTTTCAATGAAGGATGATATTGCTGAAATAAAAAAATCTTTGGAGTTTGTATGTTTGAAATATGACGAAGTTTCCAAAACATTAAAATTTATTATGGATGAAAATAAGCACCTTAAAGATAAAGTTTCATCGTTGGAAGTTAGAAATATGCGCATGACAACAAGAATGGAGCTGTTTGAAAATATACTTGAATCCTCATTGGAAAAATCAAAATTGCATGAGGTGGTGATTTTTGGATGTCAAGCTTCAAAGGAAAATATTGATGAAACTGTTAGTAATATCTTTAAATATGTTGATTTTAATCCAAATGATGGGGTTGTTAAATTACATACAATTGAGGATAAGAAGAATAATCGCTCGGGAAATAAAACAAAAATGATCGTTGTAGAGTTGAAAACTGAGAAACATGTTGCTGAACTTTTGGGGAAAGCTGAAATAAAAAAGAAAATTTTCCAATCTGATATTGGATTTAATGCAGTTTCGGGTAAAGCAATTTTTATTAGAAATGGGTTAAATATTTATAAAAGAAAATTGTTAAATGAATGTCAAAAATTTAAAGTAGATTTTAATTTTAAGTACTGTTGGATTAGAAAAGGTACAATTCATATAAGGAAGGAAGACGGCTCCAATATAATATTTATAAAGTCTTTTAGTGATCTTGATAATTTAAAATTTTCTTAAATGCATATAAAAGTTCTTAATTTGTATGTTATTCTTATTATTGAAAAATGATCCTTAATGACTAGTTTAATAAGTAACATGACAGATGTTACTAGCAATGGTCTAAAAACATTTTTGGATTGTAAATTTTGGGTGGTTCATCAAAATATTAGAAGCATGAATAGGAATTTAGATAATTTTATTTCTCATTTATCAACTTTAGGCTCTATGCCCTCGATTATATTTTTAACTGAAATTTTTATAAAAGAAGCGGACGTTAGTTTATATGATTCATTACCGGGTTATGATTTTTATGCGAAATGTAATGAAAGCAACAAAAATGCGGGAACTGCTCTTTATATTAAGTCAACATTAAAAGCTAAGGTTTTACCATTGAATTTTTGCACTGCTGACGTAATTAATGTTTCATTAGAATATAATAATATTGTAATTGAATTTATTTGTGTTTATAGATTACAATCGTTTACACTGTCAAATTTTATTGAAGAATTGGAAACTAATCTAAACAATTTTAGATCAAAAAATTTGATAATTATTGGAGATATAAATATTGATTTAATTTCCAATTCTAGTTCAAAGTATGATTATTTAATGGTTATGGCGTCAAATGGCTTACAATCCTTAATAAACACGCCTAGCAGAGTGACTAGGTTTTCATCGACATGTATTGATCATATCTTTGTTGGGGAAAAATCAAACAATAATATTAAGTTTATTACTAATATTTTTGATTTTGACATTACTGATCATGTAGCTACTGGTTTAGGTATTGAATTTTCAAGCTATACTCATTTTAGTTCATCTAAGTATAATTTTTTTAAGAAATTTGATCACACTTTATTTAAAAATTTGCTACAAAATGAAAGTTGGTCGACAGTTTATTTAAATTCTAATCCTAATGAAGCTCTTTCAAATTTTTTAACGATTTTATTAACTATAATAAAACAAAGTGAAAAGGTTCATATTATAGAAAATAAAGATACGTTTTTGAATAAGTGGATGAATAACAGGGTATTGAGAACAATTAATATTAAGAATAGTTTAGGAAGATGTCTAAAACGACACCCAACTAATGTTGGTTTAAAAAAGAAATATTTAAAATATAAAAAAACTGTTATAATAGAAATTGATAGTGCAAAGTATAATTATTATAACCAATTATTTAATTATAATCAATCAAATTTAAAGGATCAGTGGAAGATTATTAATGAACTAACAGGTCAGAAAAAAGGACATGTATTTATTAAAGAGGTTAAAGATCAATTTGGAAATAATATAACTGAGTTAAAACTTTTACCTGAAGTATTTAATAATTATTTTGTTGAAATTGTTGATAATTTAAAGGAAACGAATTGAGTAAATAAAATTTTTACTAAAGAGGAAGAAAAACTGTTTCTATATAACAGTACATTAGAAGAAACTTCATGTTTTATTCAATCTACTAATCCAAATGAAATTTGTAATATAATTGTTAGTTTAAAGAATAGTTTTTCTAGTGGCCTTGATAATATAAATAGCAATATTGTGAAGTTGGCTGCATTGTTTATTTGTGAGCCATTATCCTTTATATTGAATTCTTGTATTGCAATAGGTGTTTTTCCAGATCAATTAAAAATTTCAAAAATTATACCAATTTTTAAAAGTAATGATCCAACTAATTTGGTAAATTACAGGCCAATCTCAATTTTATCGGTTTTTTCGAAGATTTTTGAGAAAATCCTAAAATCGCGAATGCTTGATTTCTTAAAAAAGAGGCAATTTTTTAGTGATTTACAATTTGGATTTTTAGAAAGAAGAAATACTGAAGATGCTATAGTTTATTTTCTGGACCCAATAATGCGTGGAATTAATGATGGAAAAGAATGTGGTACATTGTTCATAGATATTAAAAAAGCTTTTGATTTGGTCGATCACAAAATCTTAATTGATAAGTTGTATAATGTTGGTTCTAGAGGGATTGTTTTGAAACTAATTGAAAGTTATTTAAGTAACAGAAAACAACAAGTATTTTTGAATGGTTTTTATAGTAAGTTTTGAGTGTGTACTAAGGTGTGTCACAAGGTTCTGTGCTTGGACCCATTCTATTTTTGATTTATTTAAATTCTTTATTAAAATTGAAGTTTAATGGATCTATTACAGCTTTTGCTGATGATATTGCATTTTCTTATAGCCAAAAATCACAAGGCGAACTATTTAATTTAATGGAAAGTGATTTAGTAAATTTAAGAAAATGGCTTGCAATACATTCATTAATATTAAGTGAAAAATCTAAGTTTATGCTCATAGGTTTGTTGAATAGAGTACCAATTTCTAATTTTGTAACAAGTCATTCCGTTGATTGTAATAGAAATATATGTTTCAATAATTGCTTATTAATTGCTAATGTAAAAGAATATCGTTATTTAGGAGTATTAATTGATAGCCAATTAACTTTTAAAAATCATATTAATGTAACTAAAAATAAACTATTGTTTGGCGTTCGAAAATTGTACCTAATGCGTAGACTATGTCCCAAAAAATTACATAGATTACTATATTTTGCTATGTTTAATTCAATTTTAGAATATGGTATTACAATTTGGGGGGGGGGTACATATAATTACAATATTGATATAATTTTCAAACTTCAAAAATTTGCTATTAGAGTTATATCTTTCAAGAAAAGAACGTGTACAACAAAGCCATTATTTTCTAAATTGAATATCATCCCTCTACGTAAATTATTTGTATATAAAATATTGAAGATGTTTTATAAAAGAAATGGATATTTAAAAACGCGAGTAAAAAAAGTGATAAATTTGAGAAAAAACAATTTATGCTTAGTTCCATTTGCAAGGAAGGAAGGATGTAGAAGATTTTTTACATATATTGCACCTAGACTATTTAATAAGTTGCCGTCAGAAATAATATTATTACCATCATTTAATATATTTAATAGAAAATTGAGGGAATGGATTATTGGGTTCGACATAGAAGATAGATTTTTATGTTAAGTAAATACATGAAATCATATTATTTTTATTATTTTTGTTTGTATTTTTGATTTGATGAACCATTTAACTTATTATTTGACATTTAATTATTATTTTATTTTGTTGTATAATTTTTCCACTGTACGTAAATTTGTACATTTCTTTTTATTTTAAGTACTTTCTGAATATTATATTTGTGTTTTTCTGTTCTTTTTGGATTTTGTATGAAATGGTGCTTTTATAACAAATGCTCCGGCATTTCAAAAGCTCCTACAGAGTTGAATTGTTAATTTATTATTATTATAATTTTTATTATTATTATTATTATTTTGTTAATAATTTTAGACATTCATAAATCTATTTATAAGAATATGTTATTTTATTAATATAATTATTATATTACATAAAAACTCTGAAATAAATAAATAAATAAATAAATACTATACTTTTGGGAAATAATACATTTTTGACATAACAGCAAGAGCAAATAGAAGAAGAAAATTCAATTTCGAACTTTCGATAATAAAAATAGAAGATTAGAATCCCACTGCTACACTGAATAGCAAAATAGAACATTATTATTCTAGTTATCCTTGATTTCTTTTGTTTAGTGAAGAAGATTTTTCAAAAAGAATTCATTTAATCGACGTAATTATTTTGATAGATATTAAGTCAATTATAGAAAAAAAGAGTGATAAAAGTCAAAAATATTGAAGAAATATTGAGGTTTCTCGTTCACATTAACTTACATCACCAACCTAAAACACAGAAAGTGAAGATTCAAATCTTGTCCAATTGGAGCAAAAGGTGAGCATGTGTTTTTGTTGTTTTTATTCAAGAAAATTTGTTTACAAGTAACAATTCTGACTATCTTGGTCTAGTCTGACTCAAATCTTCTCTCTATCTTGGTTATAGAAAAATGGAAGTTTATTCCATTACACCGGTGTGTTTCCTTTGTAAGGAAGATGTTTATGGGGATGATGCCATCACCGTAACTCGGGGCTTAAAAAATTTGATTATTGTTAGCAAGGAAAGGAAGGATGAGCATCATTTATTTTTGGAAAAATAGTCGTCTTTGCAAATGCGTGCAGGATACGCTACATTCTCAAACGGAATGACGGATCTTTCCAATGTCAAAATATTGTCGCTGACGAGAGCAAAGGATTTGAGCAGCCTCAGGTTTGATTTCACGAAAAATTGTATGTTCGTGGCTTGCCAGCTTCCGAGAAACGTAACAAAATGAAAGGACGTCCAGGGAACCCTTTTTAAATAGTTAAAAAATAGAATTCCACATACTCATTATGACAGAAATCAAAACTCGAATCCAGGATGAACTCTGTAAAACATTATTGGATAGAATTTCAACAATGAATCTTGTGAGTGCCGAAGCAAGATACCACAAAAAATGTTACGCAAAGTTTTCCAAGCCTCCACCTGTCCATTCAAAGCCTGGACGTCCCAAGCAGGAACATATTCTAGTCCAAATGGACAGAGCTCTGAAGTATATTGAGGAAACTAATGAAAAACTGTACCGCCTAGCTGATTTGCTTAAAATTTCAGGTGAGTGTTTCAAGAAACATTAAGATTCCAAAAAAACCGGCCCTTTTCAGGGCCAAAAAAAACTTTCAACGTAGAAACAATACTTGGTTTGTCACCATATGTGATTCATATGTACTATATGAACAAGAATTGTAGAAGAGTGTTCAGATTTTGTGTGTTTTTATCGCGTCCAAGTGTTTGTTACCTTGTCATGTGTATTTTTGCCCTAGCATATCGTGCAGTGTATTTTTTTGTGATTGTGCCCCGTTTCGTTTGGAGCTGCTGATTAGAAATATTGTATCTAATAGCCACGAATTTTTCTTCCCAGGTGATCCTCCGATGATTCGTGTAACCAGGTTGTGAAATATCAAAATAGTATAATGTACTCTAAGCCCCCAAAAATCAAGAAAGGTTCCTTTGCTCAATTCATTTTTGACAATTGCGACTTTAACACAAATACGATTGGCGGAAAAAATGCCTTTCATGGAATGGCAGAAATTCTAGCTGGCACAGCCGAAGATTGTTATCGGCCAAGCAGCCCTTAATACGCGATATTGACAATGTCGATGAGCAAGTCATTAATGAGTATGAAATAAGCTTGAGAACTTATGATGGGGAAAACGAGATCGGGTACAAAAATATAATTGCCACAGTCCTTGTTATTCCAGATTTCAGTAGTGCCAATATTGATAATGCGGATTTATTGTGGATGTATGGTAGAGCTAAGGTTTGGATTACTTCAGGGTGGAACGGGTTCACAGGGGAACTAATCGAAAGTATGCCTTATCAACGAAGTAAAGTTATATGCTTGCGGTTTTTTATCATCCGCCAAGTAACGAGGACACAATTTTTACCACCCTGACATATGCTGCAGAAAAATCCCAAGAATTGGGTCTTCATTCCTGTTTTGTTATGTTCGGCCGACCACTCTACCAGAAAGGAACTCGAATTGTCAAAGATACCGGTGCTGGTGATGCCATTTCTAGGATTATTCTAGACTGGGTGGATTTCATTTGCTTCTATCGTATCTCGGCAGAACTGGGTTCATTATGTCCGGCAGTTGGTTAAAATAATTGATGGGTATTTGTTACGCTGCTGGAACGTTCAACAAAATGCTCAACGGACACGCGTGTTTCACCGTGCGATGCGAGCTCATTCACTTGTTTTTGCTGCTTTATGTGAACGGATATTGGACGAAATAGAATTTTCTCCTACTGAGAAGATAGGCATGAATGATTACCTCACAAATATTGATACTATCGATTACAGGGATGTCAAAGACTGTGCATTCATTAAAACCGCGAATGAAAAATTTATAAGTTAATGAATGAAATTCAGGGGCGAGGAAAAACAGCCAAGTGGCGAGGATACAATACATGCACATGTTTCAAATAGCAAAGTGTTTTCTTAAATCAGAAAAAATGGGCGATTTGATTTCCCAATTAAAATGTATCGAGCAAATGCTTCCCTATTTCCATGCGGCCGGTCATTTCAACTACGCGCGATGGCCTTACATCGTGAAAATAAACGACGACTAGTTGAATATTATAATTTTGTTCGAAACGGGTTTAACACTATCAAGACTTCATGAGAATGGTTAAAGTTAGCGGCAGATTATAATTAACCGTGGATTCAATACGAATACCACTACTAAGTTCATCACATCCCTTTCTTTCATGGTGGGTGTTTGTAATCAAATGGAAATGTTTTGCCGGATCCGTTTCAACTCCAGTGACCAGCATGTAGATGCCCGAGACAGCAGGATAGATCGCGATTACGAAGACTTGGCTAAGTTAAAGGGGTGGATTGAAATACGCAACCCGTTCCCACATACAGAAGAACTTATTTCCTTGTCCACCGGGCTCGTTGCTGGGAAAGAAGTTAATTGTCACGAAGCTGTTGCGGTTGGAACAAATAGTATCCTTAATCAAGTGCAAGGCCAGAGGCTTCATGCTATTTCATTAACACGCAAGTATCGCGTAGTACCTCTTATAAATAAAACGTCCTCGATAAAAGTTCAGGATGAAGTTATAACAGTACCTAGAAACCCATTCCGATTATGAACTAGCTCCATTTCCAATGAGCATATTTGACAATGGCATGTTACAGGAAACTGCTAAATCGGCTCTAATAAAGATATTCTCGGCAGAAACCGCGAATATTGACAAGACTAAATGTATTGACGTTGTCGACGGGGGAATGTTGCTACATCGGGTACCCTGGACGGGAAAGGAATTATTTATTGAAATTTTCGGCAGATATGTAAAACATTTAAGAGATAATTATTGCCGGGAAGTAACACTGGTTTTCGATGGCTATGAATGCAATCGAGATAGTATAAAATGGTCAGAATGTTTGCGATGTGCAAACAACATGTCATTCCCTGACATAAGGTTCGAACCTAACATGGTTCTACCATTTCCATAGGAAACGTGTTTGACCAATAATAACAATAAAATTCGCTTCATTCAGTATTTGAAGGATGTTCTGGGAGAGAATGGCATTTCCGTTAGACAAGCAGTAGACGATGCAGACTCGTTGATCGTACATACGGCGTTGCAGAAACAAGCTGTCAGCGGCCCGCCAGTTGTAGCAGTGGCAGAGAATATTGACATCCTTGTACTGATAACAGCCCTGACCCCAAAAGATCAAACAATTTATTTCTGGAAACCTGGAAAAGGGAAAAAAAACTCCAGCAAATATTTTCGTCAAAAAGCTTGGATGCACGGCCCTTCGTTAGAGACAATATTTTATTTCTCCAGGCTATTTCGGGAAGCGATACAACTCCCTCTTTTTCGGGAAAGGAAAAACGTCCATAGTCGCCAAATTAGAGGGAAAGTTTACGAAGAACAGAGACACGGGACTGGAAGCGGTCATTGAAAGTTTTCGATGTACAAATGTACAGTGATGATGATACACAAACCCTGACAAAAATAAGATACGAGATCTTCAGGCGATTCACTAGAGACAGAAACAGAATCCAAACCGCGCTCAAACTAGCAACCTTGCCACCCACACCTAAAGTTGTAAGGCAACACCTTTATCGGGTATATCTGCAAGTCCAGCAGTGGCTTGGAAACGAATTGTCACCAGAAAAATGAGGATGGAATCGTGTAGGGGTATACTCATGCCGGTCCAAACCACTAAAGAGCCAGCGGTTCCGGAACTCTTATAGATGATATTTTGTCAATGTAAGAAAGAATCTAAGGGAACATGTTCATGCAAGAAAACAGGGCTATACCATGCTCATCTATTTGTGGTTCATGTGAGTCCCGCCAGTGTTCGAATTATAAACACAGCCAAGATATGTTATGCAAAGAGGTAGAACTAGAAGAAACTCTAGAACGAGAAGGAGTTGTTGGCAAGGACGACGTTGATCACCAAGAATTATTATTGGAGTCTTGTGACGGGGACTGGTGATTAACAGATTTATGTCATAATTTCAATGTATCTTTATATATTTTTATATAATAAATGAAATTTAAAGAAAATGTATAACTCTTTATTCCAAAAACCTCGATCCGGATGGTTGCAAAAAAATTTGCAAAAATTATGGGTAAATATTCTTCACTCTTTAGAGATTATAGTTTTCGTTAGGAAAAACTTCATTGGACAAAAGTTGGTCATATGGGCAAGATTGATTCTCGCTAGTTTTTCGCCAATTAGTGGGGTCCATCCTGCTGTAACTAATCTTATGGTCTGCTTTTGTAATAAGTATAACTTAATCTCTCATCTCCGAGAAAAACAAGACGCTCGGGAACATAAAAATTCTTGAAAATTACATGGTTTACGGCGTTTCCCATTTATGGCCCCGAGGATTTTTCCAGTGGATAGATTGTAGTGGTGCCCTCTACAATTGCTTTCCACAGTCTAAAACATTAGAAATAATGTATTTGCAACACCCCCCCATCTCAAATTTTGTAAAAAACTTGAATATTTCATGAGTCTCAAAATTTTGGATTTTTCAACCCGACTTTTTGCAAAAAATATTAATGTTGCGAAAAAAATCATCGGGACCATTTTTGTAGAAAACTAATTGATCTCTAACTGCCATATTTTGGGAGATATTCGCCGATAACCAATTTTCCGGGTCTTTTGGGGCCATTTTTTCCTCCTACAACCAAATTTTTTCTTGAAAACTCGGTCTCATTTTTAATGAGGTAGTAAATGCCACTTATCACCAGAAAATGAAAATTGCAACTAATAACTTACAGGTTGGCCTTGTTTTTCTCCTTCATTTACTGGACTATTCCATTCTCACATGCATTTAATTATAAGGCGAGACATTAAGACGATGGATTTTGCTAAACTAACCATGCAATATTTTATATTGCAAAACTTTCTCTTAATTTTTCTATTTTTTAATTTCTGCACACACATTCAAGAACCAACCACAACAGACTTTACAGTATTTCGAAATGAATTTCCTGATTTCCACTTGAAGTCGTCAAACCACCTTTATTATTATTATTATTTAGAATTTAGATGTCTTTAGGTGAAGAAAATTTATAAGTTTGTAAATAAAATATATCTCCAGGTAAGTTTACTTTTCCATGTTTCATTACAATTTTTCCACGATTTCAAATATACAACGAGAGCTTATCATCTCTAACGTATTGTTTTCATATCATCTATTGTTTAAATAAACAAAAATATTTTTCTACTTTAGTTTAATTGTTAGAAAATTATTTTTTAGAAAATAATTAGACGTAAAATGCGCAGATTTAGTTATTATGATTATATGGTGTGGAGACATGAAGTAGATTATTATTCTCGAATACTAAGAAAATTAAGAAAAGTAAAATAATTACTTTACTAATTAATTTTAAGGAATTGATTTTCTTAACATATTCTTGGAATAAAAAACAATCGCAAATTTATTACAAATTATTTAGTATATGGTAATCACGGAATAAATCGAAATTCTATAATAATCGCTGTTATACAAGCTTCGTGTTGCACTTTGTATTATACGGTATTTTCATTTTTAAGGCCGCCTGCAAAATATAACTCGATAGAGGACGCAAATAGGTTGTGCTTGTGCATCTACGCTAGTTTTGGAATTGTCTACTTGCTGGTGTTGAACATGGCGTAGACAATGTAGATTATTGCTTTATTGTTATTTTTCTTGTTATATAGTTTGTATTATAGGTAGCCCCGGCAGAATATTGGTTGGATCCATATACGATTGCTTTAAAATGTGCCTCAAAAGTCTGTTAAGGAATCTAATACAATAAAAAATGTAATACATATGCGACAAATGCTTCAAAGAGACCAGGTCGAACCGTTAGAGTACCTTTCGGAACCATGCGATTTTTTTTTTTTTTTTAATTTGTCTTACCAGGTATACGTCTACAAGAGGGACGTGAATTGTCAAACACTTTTATGTTAGTTTTAATCCCACTTGCTCGATCCCTCGTGGCAAACTGCGATATGCATTTTGATCACCAGATCATATACTTTGTCAGAAATTTCAAATAGACAGACTACAGGGCCAGGGTGTTCTAACATCACCATTTTTCGATAATTTATCGAAGTTTATTTCTCGTTTCTGTAAAATAAAATGTGCCTCTATTTCAATTCTTATATTATTTACCAGCATGCTAGATTGCAACGTTGTGATGTTTCTACTGTGTTTCTGTTATCTTGTTTGATTTTTTTATGCAACGTTTACCGTTGTGCAACAGTTTGACACGTGTATGCAGATGTTTGAAGTATTGTACATCATTTATTCAGTTTTTGTTCATTCGTTCCATATAATTGATGTAAAAATGGCAAACACCGGGATTTACCAGAAATGTGGAGTGGTATCGAAATGGAGTTTTACTGGCGTAGGCTTTACTTTAAGCAGTCTAGTCGCTTAATCTTTCTCTAATGCATTCTTTTCTGGTGTATCAGTACACTGAGAAAAATGTTGAGTAGTAAAATCATAGGCGAAAACTTTTAATTCAACATTGTTTCTGATTAAAAAAATCAATCACGTTTGTTGATGAATTTATCATGAAACGGTGTTAAGCAGAAAAAATAGTGTTAAATTAAATTTATGATTGTTGAACCCCTAACTAAACATATTGTAGAGTTAACAACGGAGCATCGATGAATTTACTATACGCTTATTCTGTGATTAATAATTTTTAGTGTATTTATAAAAATTCGCTATCTTAATAAGTGATTAATTCGTATGTAAACACTAAATATCCTCCTTCTACTTTGTAGCTTCATGGCGGGTGTAATACAGTCTTACCGAATATTTTATAACAAATGTTATATAATATTAGTTTGAGCTTTGAGATGATACTGATAGTAAAAAACTAAGCTTTCGGTGCTCATTCTCCGCACGACGGAGAAAATAAATCCCGAATATTAATGATTATTAATGATTATTTTAGCAAATGTAAAATGATGACGCATTAATATAGAAACATAAATACCTATAATACCCCACGTCCCCACCCCAAGTGACTATTTTTAATTTTATACCATTTTTATTCTACAAATTGTAAAGTTAACAACGAAACATCGATGAATTTACTATGCTCAGTGATAGATTAACAACGTTTCATTTATGATTTAACTATATAAATTATTGAATTAACAACGGCTGACCAATGAATTTACTATAAAAACTAATAAACTAACATTGTAATTCTTATGATTTAACAACATAAATTGTTGAATTAACTACGATTTATTTTACAATGCATTACTATTTTTAAACATAATTTAATAAGAATAGCTAATAGCGCATTTTCATATTTGAAAGTTTTTGAATTAAAATGGTTTGTTAACAAATTTACAACTTTTTTTTCTCAGTGTAAGTATTGCACTTTTCCTATTTTTCCGTTCACAATGGTTTTATTTCCATGTAGCTGCTTTTGTGAAAGGACGATGTTGATTTAGTTTGCGATGGGCCTGGCTGATTTATGTTCAAATGATTTGCTTCGTTAGATTGGTTTAAAGTCATTTCTAAATAATTTCCTATTCGAAATTGAATATGTATAGTAAATTGATTATAAGATGAACATGTAATGTACTTAGTATTAGCGATTTGCAAAAACTCTTCTTCGGTAGCATATATAATTGTTAACGACTGGGGCAGGCATGTAATATCATTATTTGGAATGGAATCAAATGTTTGGTCAATAGTCACATTATAGTATTAATTAAATGAGCCTGGATTGGTGCACTTTCCTTAAATGATCGATGGAATTCGGAGTAGCTAGTAATATTTACAATTGGTAAAGACTGATGTATTGATAGCTTTTGGAATCACGCAGCTTGTAACATCATTATTGGGTATGCGGCCTGATGTTTGGCCAATAGTCATATTAGGTGGTGTTACACGAACCTGAGTTGTTACACATTCTGAATAAGGTTGGTCAGTTACAGTTGTTGGAAGGAAATCTGAATCTCCAAAAATATGTATGTCAAATGGTTCTATTCCAGACACTCTAAAGCCTTTTGTAATCGACTCTAGTATGAAGGCTCATAGTAAGCCAGGAATAAATCATCATACATTTGCCGAGGTTATTTCTTGAGCAATCGACATAAATTTTTTTAAAAAAATGGATTAATATAGATTTTCATGTGGGCTGAGTTCCAAAAGTACCAAGTCCAAGATTCATATCTCCTGGCGGTGCTCTCTGGGTAATTCTAAATGATTCAGGCGAAGTAGTGACGAGCAAGGGAAATTATTTTTATAGTCATGGACAATACATGTCAGGGCGATTCATTGGCCCCCAAAAAACCAATACCAAATCAGCGTATACTCTCCAGCTTAGTAGCAGCTAACATGAATGTCTGTCTTGTACCAAGCGGCTCGCTATATAATTTCTTTAAGATAGAACTAGATGCCTTAAGATTCTAGTAGTACGAGCCCCTTTCATGTTACAAGTGGGTTGAGTAGCAGGCCAACAAACATGTGTATCTCATATAAAAACAATTAATTTATGAATCCTAATCAAAGGCCTCGTATTATCATATAGGATTCATCACAAACTCGACCTCGGAAATTTTACACGGACAATGCTTTAAAGTGTTCTATCATCAACCAGCTGGTGTGCGTCGTAGAGGAAGATCTTGAGTGCGCTCTCGTGACGACGAGAGAGAGCTAGAGAGAGAGTGAGAGAGAGTTTTTTGAGTGTAAGCGTAGATTGGCACACGATCCTATAACATTTCCTGGTACGTTATTTGTAGTATCTATACTACACAGAAGTCGACGTTTTAGAAGATATTTCTTTTTTAGACTAAATCTTCGAATAACTCTTCGCTTCCAGAGGAAAGAATAATGTTTAAAATTTTAATTCACACTACGTCAAATAAAAATTATATCCGACCATTAGTAACCCAATTTTAAACCAAAAACAATTTTATGCTAACTCAGTCAAGCACCAAAATAACAAACAGAAAAATATATTTTTTATTTTACCTATTCTAACCTCATTCAGCGGTATAATCCAGTATCCACGCTAATGAAGGCCGCATGATAATTTATCCTAATATTCTAGTTTCAATCAAACAACACGAATCCCAGGACGTTAATAAAATTTATCTAAGGATCATCCACCTTACTCAAAACCAAATATGTCAACTTAAACCTACTATAGAAAACTGTCCCAAACTTTTCGCGGAACCAGATTAAAAGATATCTTTTACCATAAAAATTAAAGGTGAAATTCGTACCAACTTAGATCACGCAGTCTTCTCAAGGTCATATGGGTATCAGATCAAAGAATAAGGTCGAAAGGCAAGCTGAGGAGTTGCTAAACGGATGGGTAATATAAGACCATGTCCTCATACAAATAACCGGTCTGGATTGTACCAAAAAAATCCAACAGGTTGTCTGGTGAAAAGAAATACAGAATGGTCATAGGCTACCAAACATTAAATTCAATCATCATTCCCGATATCTCATCCCCGAGATTAACAAAATCTTTAAGAATCTCGATAAGAATAAATTGTCTACTATACTGTTGATCTTAAAAGTGGTTTCCACTAGATTCCGTTCAAGGAGTAAGAAATAGAGAAAATAGCATTCGCTATTCATAACGGACAATTCGAATTCGGACACGGGTCCTTTTCAGGCTTAAAAATGCCCCTTTATCTGCCAAAGAGTACGACAATATAATATTTGGCAGTAACGAAAAAAAAAATCGAGAATATCAGAGCAGTCTTTAAAACGTGAAAGATTGCAAATTTGAAGGTCCGCCTAAATAAATGTGAATTTTTGAATGAACAAGTAGAATTCATGGGCTTCATCGTGGGTATATACCAACGGAATAAAATCCGACGAGAAAAACCCAAGCCGGTTCATACATGACTACGAAATTGAAAAAATCCTTGACATCCCTTTTAAGAACGGAGGATGGACCAGATTCCAAGAATGTCTTCAAAAAAACAAGCCTATTTTTCTCGATAATAGAAAAAGCTAACGCCAATCTGATGTCGAAGAAGTAATGTTGGCTAATTTCAACAAAAACTTTGAGCTGACTATGCAGACGCCTTCGTCCTAACTCAAGACAAAAGACAAGAAAACCAAATAAAAAAACATGTAAACATTAAAATCAGAATTAAAACAAAAATCAGAATACATGGAATGTTACTTCAAAATATTTCGTTAATTCAAAGAACGCTAAATTAACAAATGCCTGCTAAAAATAACCCAATTTTCAATATTTTGATAGTGCCGCAATAATGCCCCTGCGACCATTTCATAGGCCCTAATGCCTGTTAACAATAGCCAAATTTTGAGAAATTCTGATGGGGATACTGGAGTGTATTTTGACAAAATTTCGATAGTTAAATGATAGTTAAATCTGTATTAATTTCAGAGCCTTGAGCCCAAAAACAGATTGCATCTATATATATAAAACAAAGTCGGGTTAGTTACACCATTTATAACTGAAAAACGGCTGGACCGATTTTTATGATCTTTCTTTTGTTGGATTTGACTCCGTTCCGAATAGCATAATAACTATTAAAACATTGGAAAAATTCACCAAAAAAAAATTTATCAAGAAAATTCATTTTCTCATATATTTAGTACATTTTGTTTTTTTTATTTTGTTCGTCTCAATACAGTGGTGGTTTAGGAAAAAAGAAAAGTCGGAAAAACTCAAAAGGGAAGCCCCAAAAATCTAATAAAAAAATCTTTTTTTTTATATGAATTTTGTAGGTGTAGTTTGTATGTGACGAGTGGTGCAGTGGTTAAAGCTTCGGCGCTTGGACTGCAAGGTACTGGATACGAATCCGACTGGAGGCTGCATGCACATTTACCATTTTATTTTTATCCAATTTTTTTTTATTTCATCTACTTATCTATCTATATAAATAAAACAAAGTCGTGTTAGTTACACCATTTATAACTGAAGAACGGCTGGACCGATTTTTATGATTTTTGTTTTGTTGGATTTGACTCCGTTCCGAATAGCATAATAACTATTAAAACATTGGAAAAAATCCACAACAACAAAAATTTATCAAGAAAATTCATTTTCTCATACATTTTGTATTGAATGGCTTTTATGATGATATCTAGAGAATGGATTCACTTATTTCGATGATTTTTTTTGATTTTGTTCACCTCAATACAGTGGTGGTTCAGGAAAAAAAATCGGAAAAACTCAAAAGAAAAATCCCAACAATCTAATAAAAAAACATTTTTTATATGAATTTACTAGGTGTAGTTTCTATGTGATAAATGGTGCAGTGGTTAAAGCTTCGACGCTTATGGGCCGTGAAGTACTGGATTCGAATCTGACTGGAGGCTGCATGCAAATTTGTGTTTTATTTTTTATCCAATTTTTTTTTTATCTACTTAGCTATAAAATTCATGATGGATATTTTTATTTTTCTTCGATGCGCCCGATGGAACTGAGAAAGCATTCCTCATATCTTTGACTTTGGCCACTGTTTGTGCGAGATTCGATATTGTTGTGGCTGTTGCTCAGCGTTAAAATTGTCGTTTAATCTCCAATCGCCTGAAAATCCGACTTGCAACCTTGCGAAACACTCAGCAATGTCAAAAGTTTTGGTAGCAAGTAAAATCATCATCTATTATGAAAGTTCAATGGCGCACAAATGCGCATTAGAAGCACTCAATCGAACTATGAAAGATCTATTCAATAATTCAAGATGTTTTGGAGGCGCAATGATTCTACTGTCCGGTGATTTCCGTCAAAAAATACCAGTGATTCCAAGATCGACAGCTGTCGATGAAATAAACGCTTGCCTCAAATCATCGACTCTGCGTGGCGCTAAGTGATGAAACTTCAGCTATTAAACAAACATGCAAGTTGCATTGTTAAACCAGAGACAACCTAAAAGAGATATTTCATTCTACGAAAACGTAAAAATTTAAACTGCGAGTTCATTTTCTGTAAATAGCCGCAAACAACCAAAAATATTTTGTCTTTTTGCGTATACGTATATGCAGTTTTACGAAAAATCACAGATACAACGATGACATTGGAATTATCAGAAATATATTTTGTTTTCATTTTTTAGCTCGAAGGAAAAATTTAATTTGATTGTCTGTGGTTAAACGATCCATCTGCCGAAGATTTCTCCAAGCAATTGTTGACTATCGGTAATGGGAGTGTTCCGGTCGACAAATCGAACGGATTGATTTCGTTTCCTCAGAACTTTTGCAATTTTGTCTCAACGAACGACGAGCTCATCAACAAAGTGTTCCCGAACAATATTACTAACCACAAAAATCACAATTGGGTGAGTGAACGAGTAATTCTTGCGGCAAAGAACAAAGATGTAGATCATTTAAATTTCACAATCAAATCTAATCGTCGGTGCACTTCATTCCTTCAAATCTATCGACTGTGTGACAAACAAAGACGAATCAACCAACTGTCCAACTGAATTTTTAAACTCATTGGATCTGGCTGGCTTGCCACGGCTCAATTTACAACTGAAAGTTGGTGCGGTAATCATCATGCTACGAAACCTGAATCAACCAAAACTATATAACGGAACGCGATTGGTTTTGAGAAAACTCAAGGAAAGTTCAAAGGTGAGGAAATTCTCATTCCGAGAATTCTGATCATCCCAACCGATATGTCATTCGAAATTTAAACGAATTTAATTTCCGATTCGTCTTGCATTCGCCATGAAGATCAACAAATAACAAGGCCAATTCTTGAGTGTTTGTGGCCTGAATCTAGAAAATGAATGTTTCTCTCACGGCCAATTGTACGTAGCATGTTCACGTGTCAGCAAATCACCCGCTTTATTCGTTCTCACACCTGACAACAAAACAAAAAATGTCGTATATCACAAGATGCTTTACTGAAGGAAATCGACCCTATTGCAACACACTCAGGAAATAGTTTAAAAGAAAGTAGTGCAACAATGCTACGCTAATCATTTCGAATCAATTCAATAAAACGAAAGCCTTGCTGCATGTGAGTTACATTCATTTCAATGTAATTAAAATATATTTCATTTTGATTGACTTTAATTAAATTGGAGTATTCATTTTATCCGTCCCGGAGGTCTCGGGTTCGATTCTCGGTAGTGACAAGGAAAAAATTGCACGGCTGGTTTAGCATCAATGAATTAATCACTCATTATCCGAAATGAAAATATGACTATGAAACCTCATTTGAGGCGGCCAAATCCCTTGATGGGATATAGTGCCAGAGAGAGAGAGAGAGAGAAATTCATTTTATCTTAATAAAAAACTCAATTTAATTAAGCTATAATAACTATAAACAACATTTATTGATTTTGAGGCGGTACGAAGTTCGCCGGGTCAGCTAGTTTTAAATAAATAAAAGATTTCTATAGTTAAATTTTTTACAAATTCATTGATTGGCCCGGTGCTCTAATTTAACCTCAATGGCATTGATGCCACCATGGCCATTTGATAGGCCCTAGTACCGGCTACAAATAGCCCAATTTTGAAAAAATTCTGATGAGCATACGGGAGAGTAATTTGACGAGATTGAAATAGTTCAGCCTATTTAGCGTGTTAGTTTAGCCTAAATCCGTATTAAAGACACTATGGCCATTGATAGGCCCTAATGCCTGGCCCAACTTTCAAGATTTTGATAGTTCAATATTTTGCAAATTCATTTAATGGCCCGGCACCAACAATAGCCCAATTTTGAAGAAATTTTTGATGCGGATACACTGAAGTAATTTGACCAGATTTTAATATGTTAGCCTATTTAGCGCTCTAGCCTAAATCTTCATTAATGTCACTATGGCCACTCTGCCACTATGCAAAAATCTAATCTATCAAGTCGATGAAGTTAACCGGACCCCGAATTTTTTGGTGGAATTCTTGGATAAGTGTATAGCCATCCCAAAAAATCGTAAATACATTAAAAAATGTAACACCATTCCGAAAAACCATTTATACGTGAGAAAAACAAAGAATACAGAAAAATAATATTTTTGTACGAGTAAAAAAAATTACTGGTAAACATTTTTTTTTTTAATTTATTTAACCGGACTAGCGATAATTTGTGGTAGTTATTAAGGGGCCACATTAAGTTCTATACAGCAGTACCTGGAGATAAAGCCACCAAGCGGTATATATGGCCAGACAGGCCATGATACTAGCTAAGATGTAGAAGCTGCCCCAAGTCCATATCAGGTGGAAATGACCTTTCTTTAAATTTAACCCGAATAATTTGTTTAGTTACTATGGGTTATTTCCAGGTATTACAGTAAAGAATTTAAGGTGGACCCATATTACTTACACAAGTAATTCGGGTTAAATAAATAAATTTAAAAAAAGGTTATTTCCACCTGATATGGACTTGGGGCAGCTTCTACATCTTAGCTAGTATCATGGCCTGTCTGGCCATATATACCGGCTTGGTGGCTTTATCTCCAGGTATTGAAGTATATAATTTAACACTAAACATGCCAACACACAATACATACCTATTTCTACCATAGCCGGTCAAATGACCGGTCTTAGAGATGTGGCCAGTTGTAGAGAATATGAATGTTGGGGTTGGCGATAAACAAAGTATATAAGTAATTGTATATAAAAGTTAAGACTTTACGTTGAGTTAAAGTTAAAATAATTATTTTATTTGGACTAATGGTCACTTTATTCAATCAAACTTAAAACTAAAGAATTTCTACAATATTTGCGTTTTTTATATGATTCTACTTTAACAATAATGTGGGAGAAAAATTTAAGTAATTAGATAGTACACACGCGCAATATGCAAAATATATGCATGCGCAAATATTTTGTTGACTTGCGAATTTTATTCAAATGGCACAATTGACTCATTTCATATTATAGCTGATTATTATATGCTTTTGATGTCTTAACTCTTCCCCTCTAAAAATCCTCGTCTCGTGGATGTTGTTCAAAAACTTAGATGTATGGGTTGAGGTCCGATTGGCTCCGGGTTGCTTTTTTTTTTTTTTTTTTTTTTTGATGGAAATATGATCATCTGTTTCCTTCTCCTTCGTAGTCCTCGAATGAACGTCAGAGTTAGGATAATATTAATAGTCGTTATAATTCCAGTGTCTATGATGTTACTAGTGATATAGCTAGTTTGCTGATTTCTATCCATTTTTAGCAGGTGTCCAATATTCTGAGTGATGTAGGTATTCTAAATTTAATTTAATATTTTGTTCGGTGATATTTGTTTAAAGTACTGGTGGTAAAATTTGATGTTTTTTGATTCACTTGTTCGTACATACCCGATCTTTTATGTACACTGTTTCATTCTTATATTGAATCAGATAACTTCCATTTAAATGCTTGTTTGAATTGTTGCAGGCCGAAATTCCTTCGAAGTTACCAAAGAAAATGGTATTTTCGTTTAGTGGTTCAATAATTTCGTTCTCATTGAAGAAAAATTCACATCCAGCGTTTAAAACTTTCATCAGTTGGCTAATGCAGTGGTTCTGTATTGTCGCCTGTAGATGAGTCGGTTCACATATGATGACCTCTCTTATATATCGTGACATTTTTTAATTTAGATTTTATTTTGGTTTATTAGGATATCGTCATACTCTAAATAAACCTGATTGTTATCCCTGATGGTTGATTTTATCTGGATATGGTGGAACCTTTCCTTGCTGGTCTTCGGCATTGAAATGATGTACTACTGTGGCAAAAAACAGTAAGACTTTTTCATAATTTTAAAATTCTTTATTTATTTCTCCAAATCTATTTTGTCCCCTCAAAGTAATCCCCCTCGGCCTCAATTCACAACGTTTTTTCCGATCCTCCCCGGAGCGGTCGTTTGAGTTTGCTGAACAGCCAGAAGTCCCACGGAGCTAAATCAGGCGAATACGGTGGTTGCGGAACGATGCATTTAATATTTCGGAATGACATTTATCGGGTTGAATACACCTACGACAAATAAATAAATATTCTCAAACGATAGACTGAAATCTAGTAAGCGATAAACCCGATTTATGTATTAAATGTCGTTTAATTTTTTAGTGTAACCATTGAATTTTAATCTGTTCATAATCAGAATTAAATCGTTACGATATGCTACAATTAACAGAGACAAAATATTGCAGGGAACTAATTCAACCGTACACGGACTTACACGCAGCCTAGTTTATTGCGAGTATGTGAGCTGCTGTCAAACTATTTATAAATTTAACAAGCCGTATAGAAATTAAAATTAAAATAAATCACATGAAATTGCATGCGCGGCGACAAAGCGCCATAATTATATTTTCACACAGAGATTTTTTTAAATAACTTAATTATCATACTCATTCATCTTATGTGATTTTTCTTCGTTATTTAATTATTACCTAAAAATATACATTTTTTTTTGTTTGTTACTTCTCTATCACACATTAATCATAAGATCGTTGTTAAAATCGTAAAAATACTGAAAACTACGATCATAAAGTAAAATGGGAAAAAGTTCAATCAATGTCTTATACTTTTTCTCCGTCTTTTCTTTCTGTGTACAAAAAAAAATTCTTTTCCGTGCAGAACTCGCATGTGCTTTACAACTTAGGTACAATATATGTATATATATTTATAGAAACATACATGGAGCTTTGTTATATACATAAAAACAACAACAAAAATTTCAAAATACACATAGATATTTATGTTAGTATTATACAATTTATTGTTGTTGTTATTTTTTTTATTAATGTTTATGAAGTTCATTCAACCTCGCCCCAGTGAACTTACTTCTTCAGATTAAAGATTTACTTATTATTATTCTTGTTCCCCACTCGCTCGCGAACGCTCTCCTCTGTCGTTTGTTTCGCTCGCATAATTACACTGAGAACGTGAGAGAGCGCAAGCAAAAAAATCTTTAATGTTTTACTTTTATTACCTTTGTGTGTACACAGTCACAAAAGACACAAAATTAATGATGAAAAGAAGCAGAAAAATTACAAAAAAAAATGCTGATGGGAAATTGAGTATAGTGCGCGATTTAATGTTGTTAACATGTTAAGTGATTTTTTTTTTTTTTTAGAAAATGCTCGCGGCACCGAATTGTCTCGTCGCTTTGTTTCGGTGATGTGTAAACATCAATTTAGGAGGCGAATGACGTCAACTTTTTATGTGCGGCGTGAAAAGACAAAAATAATTTTCACACTTTTAGCGTAACGCTAAAAAATCGTGACTACCCCACTTTACAAATCTTATAGTGCTACAGTATAAGGTTGTAGTGTATCTGAATGCATTTCATTTCCTTGTAAATAGACAAATAATGGTAATTCCAATTATTTTTATATGGGGAGAAAGTTGTGAGTATTATATTAGGTTTGAATGAATAATTGGTGGTGGTTTCATTGGATGACGAAATCTTACGTTATTTTGCACTAGATAATTAATACACAGCGGTCATTGCACTTGTGAGAAATTTATTGCCAATAAATATTAGCGCCAGTAACAATGAGTAATAGTGAGACAATCTAAACGATTTGATCTGGAATGTTCAAGGTGATTTACAAGTACAATGAATCACTTGGTAATAAACTACGAAAATACATTTTAGATAATTGTCGTACAAAAATGAAAATTTGTTTTATAGCTTTGGATAATAATGGAAATATTTTGGAGTACGTACATATTTCTGTGATATATAACTCCTATTGAGACATAGGATTTGATTTTCGTGTCAAATACGCATAAATTCCTAATTTTTCAAAATTTTATATTTTGAATGTTTTTAAAACTCCTTATGTTACGTTTAGGGCGGATCGCAGAATAGTTACAATTTGAAGCGGTGGCTGTTGCTCATCGAAATCAAACTAAATTAAAGGCCGTATTAAAAATGAAAATTGTAAATTGATAAATTGTTACATGGATGCAAAATATATGATGTGGGTTTTGATAAGAGGTCATCAATTTAGAAATTATTATATAGTTTACATCATGTTACAAATGAGCTTTAAGTTTAAAATGTGATGCAACGTCTAATCAAAAATGTATAAATATGTAATTAAATAAATACTAAATCTAATCATTGCTTTCCTTCAACTTACAGTGTGTCCAGGATAATTAGCTGAAATTAATAAGCATTTACATTAATTAAAATATTGTATTTGTATTAAATTTGTAAAAATCAAACTTAACTTATAGATAGATGTTGCACAAGAATTATGTTTCTTGTTGAGTAATAATATTTGTATTATATCTGTGGTTACAAGGCGTAATTGCTTAAGTTGATTTTAACTATTTTTCAATTGAATTATTTCAAATTGAAATCAATTTCTTGAAAAAACTATACTAGTTTTTCCGATTTTTTAAATGGATTTTAACAGTGTATATACAACTTCAAAATATTAGCTTTTAAGCATTAGTGTATTATTCGTAATTTGAAAGTTATAAGATAAAAATAAACTTAAGCGGTTACTGCATTCGTTAGTTACCAAACAGTATACTCTTAAAACAATTTAAGTGATTAGGCTTTATAAGGATTTTCATTTTTTCTAGCCTATGTTAACTTAAGCTGCTAATGCAAACTAATATATCACCAATATCAGTTCCTAAAATGAGTTAAGCTGTTACTCTAACTATGAATAATAAAAAATTGACAAGTTAATAAAATATTTGTGTATGTATGTATTTGCGTGTGCGACTTATGGCCTATGTATAGCCCAGACGGATTTACCGATCTTGATGAAATTTTGTACCGAGGAATGTGAAGATCCCAGTGTATTTTGGCACAAATCGGCCCATGAAAGTGGTAGCCGCCATATTAGTTTTTTTCATTTTTCGCATATATATTGAAAACTATAGCATCTACAAGGAAAACAAGAATATTTAAACTAAGAAATTCTAAATAAAATATTGTAATATTATATTTTTTTAGTTTTATTCAAAAGCAGAAAAATTATACATTTTAAAACGAGATGAAATTTCAATATTGTTTCTTTAATAATGGTTTGGTATTTCAATTCTCCTCCTCCACTAAATCAGGATGAATATTAATCATATCCGTAGTTTTTAAATTTTTATAAAAATTGTGAAAACATGGATCGATTAATGGTAGCAAGTCCATTAAATCTTTCTTTTTCTCGATGCTAATACATTGGTTAAAGTCTTCCATTTCCAAATCGTGATGAGTTATTGTTTTTATCCCCCGACGGCGTATGTTCAGCTCCTTAAATGGTTCATCTGCATTCAAGGAATTTTTGTAGCTTATAATACCAAAATTGGCCTTAGTATATCTAAGCCATTTCACATCCTTCCATATAAACCGTTCGCTGTTTGTATTTATACCACGCCACATAAATTTATTTTTTATGATCCCACAAAAGTCATAAAAATCTCTTCCCTGCATTTCGATAACTTGAAATGTTTGCTTAGTACCAGCTGACCGTACGAACTGATACCAGTCTCTGGGATGATGAATTTTAACTGAAGATTTCTTTTTTTCCTTTCAATCACTGAATGATCTACATCACACTCCATGTGTGTATAACCGGGAATTAAGAATTTGTGATCGATGGTATGTATGTGGTCACAATTTTCGATAAACATTAAGAACATTGCTGCGACATAAGAATTCTTGTTCTGTCCTGGGCACGAATCACTGTACAGTGTCACAGAATTTATATTGCTGCCAAGAGAGTTCAAATGCTTGAAAAGACACGAAGCAATGTTATTGCCACCGCGTGCACCATTTGCTGCATGCCACATATAACAATATACCTCATTCGAAGCACAGTCATGAAATGTTAAGTTATAGGTCCATAATTGTCTTTTATAAAAACTCAACGATGTTTGGACGTGTGGTGTCGGAAGACATTGTTGCAAGTCAAACGTATATGTTTTACAGGCAAGGTTACCTTTAGCTTTCATTTTGTCTTCCTCCTTAGACTTGTAAGCTAAATCAGCTTCTGTGTGATGGAGCTTTTGTTCTGCAATTAGATTGGTTTTCTCTTCCGATAAAGGTTCAGCAGCATCAATTTTACATTTTAAGATATCGCATCTATTGCATGTATCGATGCTTGGTGATTTGAATTTTAAGTTCATTCCTAGAAAGATAAAAAAACATATCAGGTTGTAATTATATGGATGACAATAAAAAAACATACCTTTGAAAATACCAAAATATTTATTTAGGCTTACTGGTGTATCGCTTTGTTTACAGTATAATTCATGCATTTTGGAAATGGATAAATCCGCGTGTAAATAACGAATACTGGTGTGCCGACGAGAATAGTGGCTTTCATAAGCTGGAAAGCTATTAATATGATCTTTTATTGCTTGAACCCGTTCTTCAGTCAGTTTATTATGAGGTTCAAATTTTCCTCGATGGTCCGAAAATAGTAATTCGGGTGAATCTTTTTTTTTTTAATAACACTTTTAATAAAGCTTTCTGTTTCACCAAAACATTTGCGGAAGCATTTTTGACAAACGACTTGTTTTTGACCATTTAAAGCGACGTGATATATTATGGTGTTTGGCCTATTACGAGGTGCTACTAACGATTTTTTAAGTTTCTGTGTCCTTTTTTCTTCTATATCAATGAACGATGAAACATACAAAATTCTTTGATTATAGGAACCAAGAGCCCAGTAATGTTCGAACAATTGCTTTTGTTGTAGGTTGGATATTTTATCTTTACATTTCATTCGACAATTCCCAACGCGTTCAAATTTTCGTTCCGGAATAATTTTTCCTTTCACAGTGGTATACGATTTACCTAGATTACGATTAATTTTTTTACGATTCCTTTTCGATTTTGGGCCCGATGAAGTATCGTTATTCACCAAAGCATTTTCTATTTCTGAGGCCATTTCAGCAATATCATCATCAGTAATAGCTTCACTAGTTGATCCTTTTGAATGTGATGGTGAGAAATTAGGATCATCCAGAGAATCGTCGAAAGATTCGAAATCTATATCATGATCATTTTCTTGGGTTGCAACTTTTTTTACTCCAGATAGATTTTCAAATATTTTGGTGTTTCCTAGATCGAAAACAAATCCATTTACAATATTTGAAGCTGTTTCATCTAAGACGATCGGTTCAAAAATATTTCCCTCAATTACTCGTTGTAATGGCTGTTTTGCGCTCGATGTGCATTCTAATGAGGTCACATTGGTCAACTCTATTTGTGAAAAATTTGTAAAAAGAAATAAGTACACTTCAATAAGATCTAAAAAAAATCCTTACAATAAAAGCAAAGCAGACACACACACACACACACACACACACACACGCACACACACACACACACACACACACACACACACACACACACACACACACACACACACACACACACACACACACACACACACACACACACACACACACACACACACACACACACACACACACACACACACACATAAACGCATACACACACACACATATAAACGCATACACACACACACACGCACACGCACACACAATAATAACGGTTAATTTGATACTTACTAGTTTGCTTTGTTCGCTGCTGTTCTAATGGGTCCTGAACGTTTTCATTTTGGCCTTTACGAACCATTTCTACCATTAACTTTGCTCTTGAAATCATTTTAAATTCAAAACTACAATGATGTAACCGCTTAAATATTTCACTGCGCTTGGAAATGTTCACTGCACATACACTTTAAATATACTTAGACAACAGATATGTGTGTAATCTCATACGGCATAACCGCTTAAATTAAAATAATTTTTCACTTTGGCTTACTGTAAATATGCACTAACAGCTTAAATTTATTTAGCTATAATTATAGTTGAAATTATATTTTGCACTAAAAGCTTAAGTATAGATATCGATAGAATTTCAAACAAATAAATTTTACACTTATCGCTTAAGTCAGGTTAGGTGCTTACGCCTTTGTGTGAATTAGTAACAGTTTAATAATATCTGTATTTCACTAACAATCTTTTTCGAGCTTAGGTACATTTTTAAAACTTAGGCGGTTAGTGCAAAAACATAAAAAAAAATTAATACAATTAGGTTGATAGGTCTTTTTTACTTTATTCTATATTTTCGTCAATAATAGTTCGATTTGAAAATTTGTTTTAGTGTATTGCGTAATGGAATGTGACGCGTTTCATGGGTGTAGTAGCTTGATTTTGCCTTATGTTGACTTAAGCGGTTACGCCTTGTAACCACAGATATAACTCAATTCTCAAAACAAATAGTTGTTCATTTGGTCCTTCGAGCCGGATCCACCGATTAGTTCCGGCATAATTATTTGTTTTTTGGAGAAAACACTGTCTGGAAACAACATTTTTGGCGAAACCGCATGGAACGAGAAACATCTTCAGCAAATGGAAACCAAAACGCATTGAGTATACTTTTATTTTCTTAAATAGTACATGAACATTAATAAATATTTAAACATAACTAAAATAAAAAGCTTTCATTGATAAAATTATTTAGTTTAACATTAACTAGCTATATATTCATATTTGGGTCTGTTTAAATATTACGGTGAACTTATTATAATACATATCTACCTAGTCGTGTTGTGAAAATAAAAGTGAATCAGTGAAGAAATCAGTGTTAAATGCTATTAGTAGACTCTTTCGAGTGCGTGCAAGTGTTCCATTATTTTTTCTCGAGTTATAACAATTGTTTACTGGTGTTCCTCCCTTAAGTCGTTGTCGAAATTAGCATCTGTTGATTGGATGGCTTGAAAGAAAAAGATCGTATATTAAAGGTCAGATCACAAAAATTGAAAATTATGTTCGCGTTATGAAAGATGATACATTTGTGGATGATTTAGTGAAGAGAGTCTTCGAGTGATTTTCGATTACCTCGTATTACCATTCTCCCAATCGATGGAAACTTTAAGGAATGGCTATCCTTTTTTGGACCCGCACAAAATTCCAATATTTAAAGGGACTTTTAAGAGGTGAGGCACTTGTTCTTTTTCGGCATTTTCAAATAAATTTATTTATTTATTTATTTATTTAAAAAAATCTATTTTGTAATATACATGTATGATTTCAGATTATTTACAGTTATAGTTAAAATTATATTAAAACAACAAAAAACTTTAAAACAGAAAATAAAATATAAACCAAATTTTGGTTTAAACAATTAAAAATTTAAAAAAAAGTCTTTAAGGTTATTTTTAAAGTTGTCCTTTGATAAGTTGAAGTCAAATAGGTTGTCGATTAAGTTGAAAGATTTAGACATCCTATTAGTGGGGTTGTTTTCGCCATAGTTGGTGTTGTATAAAAAACTTTATACCTAACAATCGTTCAATTCAGACGTATTTTTCATTATTTTATAATTTTTAATTTTTTAAATTGTTTTTACCAAAATTCATGACGAGTTTTAATTTTTTTTTTTTTTTAAATTGATCATTCACGTGCTATTTTTCAGTGTTGTTGAACTGAGTTCTTAGTGTTTTAGTGACCTATTTATTAAAAAATTTAAAATATGTGTGAAAAAAATTGCAGCATTTGCAAGACTGATGGTGTGTTTGATAATTTTTTTGTCTGTAAAGGAATTGTTTGTGATCATATAGCGCATTATACATGTGCTGTCATTAAATCTAGATCATTAACTACCTTTAAAAATGCGATTATAAATGCAAACTGGGTTTCATGGTTCTGCCCTGATTGTGATCGAAATGTGCAAGTTCTATTTCATAAAATCGAGGAACTTTCGAATAAGATCGATAAGTTAGATTCTGTGTTAAACCCCCAATTAAATAGTATTCAACTAAATCGTGATATAGTGACCACTGATAACCATGTCAGCAATATTAATGAACGACCAGTAACGCGATCGCGCGGGAAGTTATCTACACCGGAGGTTAATAATAAACAAGCAGGAGTTATAAATATGGGGTTACCCCAAGATGATACCGTGGTGAATAACGCCATCATTGTTATTCCACCACCACAAATTTCAACGTCATCTTCGACTGCATCAACATCAAATTCGGATTGTTCGTCCTTGCCGATTGGTACAAACCACATTAACTCAATCAGCGTTGTTAAACCAAGACGATGGATTTTTATTAGTAAGATACACTCATCTGTTACTGATGAACTATTCAAATGCTTTTTAAATGATAATTTCCAGTTTACAACGGTTAATGCAATCAGAATGGTTCCAAAGGCTAAAAATGGAGGCCAGTATGAATATGTATCCTATCGTTTCAGTGTTGAAGACGAAATATTTAACACCATATTAAACTCTAAACTTTGGCCGTCTGGCATATTTATTAAAGAGTTTGAATTTGCTCGAAAAAGTAATTATTTTCGATTTTCGCGGCCAACCAGACAAACCACTTGACTGCTAGCAAAGATCTAAAAAATACCACTACCTACGGCACTAACGATGTACTCTCTACTATTGTCCGTACGGCGGATAAATCATCATATTTAACACAACCAGTAACCTCTACTAAATTAATTGATGCACTTTGTGATGTTAATGGCGGCTTAATGTACTTTTCATGCACCAAAGAATATATAAACGATCGTTATCAGAAGAGCAATGGCAAACCCAATCACGTTGAAACTCAAACTGAGGAGGAAGCTGTGTCAACACAATCAACGAACAAATCATTCCTCAAATGTATAAAAACCAAGTTACTTCCAAAAAAGGGCGGAAAATCTATCTATCATGAGGATTTCACAAATGGATATGATTTCATTCAACGGATTCCTCCTCAATCATTTGATTATGCTGAACCTCAAATTATCACTTGGATTAAGCGGAATTATTTACCATGTTCTTCTGTTACGATTTGCGCATCTATGCAAGCCAAATTAGACAAATGTCAAATTAAAGAATTCTTGACAAAAAAAGAACTGAAACTGATAAACTGCTATTCCAAATCTATAAACATGGTTACAAAAGTATACTTAATTGAAGGTAAATCCGTTATAGTTGTCTTACATCAAGATAAAACCAACTGCACTGACTTAATCTATGTGCTAGATACATTAAAGTCTTATTTACATCATAAGCAGGAACCATTTGTCATCACGCTTGACATCAATTGCTTCGTAGATAAACTTAAACTGGCTCTGCTTTACATCTCCAACTGTTCATGCTCCAATATCAAATGGGTTCTAAATATACCGTTTAACATGTCAACATCTTTTGAAAGAGCTTTGTCGTCTCGTTGGATCACTGGTGAGCCTTCCAGATTTTTGAAGTCTGCAATTAAGAACAATGTGCCAGTTTCATCTCCTTCATACTATGCTGATACTAGCGCAGATTCCTACTATAAGAACTCTGTTATGGAAATAATGTTTTATATTAAACATTCTGACAGTATCATTAAAAGTCACCTCCAACACTATTATAGCAAATACATCCATTCGCTGCCGTTCGCCTCCTCATCTTTATTATCATTGCACATCTTCGTATTTGACAATCTAAACAACAAACATCTTGAGGAACCTACAATTATTCATCAGTTTGGTTTTGATGGCGATCACCTAGTTAAATATTGTGAGTCCACAAACTCTTTTTTGACATCTCAAAGATATATTTTCTGCTCCGCTGGCACCGACATTATACTCGATCTCCTAACATATTCAACTTTACAACATATCTATGCAATAGAAAACATCATGCGACCTATCGTTACTGGTGTCCAGGGTGTTCTAGGCTGTGGAAAATCTACATGGATCATAAAAAATCACAAACTAGGCTATGATCTGGTCTTATGTGCCACTAAGGAAGGTCTTGCTGATCTCAAATCAAAAGTTGCCACGCATTGTATTAAGGAGAAGATGGATTTCAACAAAATTGAACTTAACTAAAAAACGATTGCTTCATACCTAATTAATGGAACCCGACGTTATGACTCAGTGTTTATTGATGAATATATGATGATACATGCAGGTTATATTGGACTGGTGGCCATGCTCAGTAAATGTTTAAAAATATATCTTCTTGGGGATAAAAATCAAATTCCATTCATCGACAGATTGCACCATGTAAATATTCAATTTTACGATGCTAATAAATTTATTACGAATTCAGATCAGCTAAACGATTCTTCAAACTACCACCTGATTTATCATCCTTGCCTGTAATTGATAATACATATTATCTAACTTTTACCAAGGCAGATAAGCGCTTATTAATGGACCGGCTTACCTTACCATCTTCTAGTAAAGTCTTAACTATTCATGAGGCACAAGGACTAACGTCACCAAATGTTATATGCGTCAGAACAAACACTCATCCAATTAAACTTTTCAGTAGTTTACCACACGCAATAGTTGCAATATCGAGGCACACGTGTTCATTTAAATATTTCGCACCTGTAGCAGATGATTTACTCCATTCGTTAGTGATGAAGGCGCGCCATTTTAACAACAGTTGTCCTGCTATTTATGAATCACCAAATACTACCAAACCATCTACAAAACCGTGTAAAAATTCAGGCAAAGTTGTGAGTACAATTTATTATCAGAATGTAAATAAAATGGCATCAAAAGCATCCAAACTCTATCAATTTGTTCATCAAACAAACTACCCTATATATGTAATTGCGAAAAGTAATCTCAAGCATATATTAAGGAAGTACTCCTGTTACATTAGTTCCATCAAGACTTGAGCAGATTTGTGCGAAGATAAAAATAGGCAAACAATATCTATTTATATATACAGTGTATATACCGCCTCGGTCAATTTGCTACTGCTACGCCAGCTGCATCGATGCAATTGATGAAGTCTTTAAAACATCTAGTTCTTGGGATCTTGTTCTTATACTGGGCGATTTCAATCTTCCGAATATCAACTGGAAACATGACATGGAGTTTAACTGCATTCTTCCATGTAATATCAATAGCGATGCAGAGTCCCTATTCGTCGATGCCATGCTTGGTTTTAACCTCAACCAAATTAATATGATTGCTAATAACATCGATAGGTTTCTGGATCTGGTATTCACTACTGAGGAGGATGCCTTCAAAGTAACTGAATCAATGAATCCATTTGTTGTAAACGATATCAACCACAAACCTTTGGACATTGTATTTGATACAACCTACTGTAACCGGAAGAAAACTGAGCACCTTCCAAGAATGAAATTCAACTTCAAGAAGGCAAATTACGCCGGTCTGCAGAATTACTTAGAAGCAGCAAATTGGGATCTAACCTTAAATCTTGACAATGTTAACAAAAATGTTGATAAATTTTATGACTTCATTTACCAAGGCTTTGAACTCCATGTGCCTTTTTATAATAAAGCACCGAAAACTCATCCTCCGTGGTTCGATGACCTGCTAACCAATTTAAAAAGTCGAAAATGTAAAGCATATATTAAAATGATGAAATCTCGGTTGGAACCCGACAAGCTAGCTTTTTTACAGCCCAGTGATGAATTTGACGTCTATTTCAATTTTAAGTACAGGTCTTACGTTGCAAGTATTGAAACAAAAATTAAATCAAATCCTAAAGAATTTTGAAAATACTTTCGGTCCAAACGGGAAATCGAGGGATATCCATCCAATATGACTTATAATAATACCAGCTCTTCGGACGCAAAAGTGATAGCAGACATGTTTGCAGCATTTTTCCAATCAGTATATAGCCCTTGTGATAATATAGAATACACTGATAAAATAGGCAACAGCAATACTTCTATTATTACCCCTGTCATACATGAAGAGAATGTTATATCAGCCTTTAAAGAATTTGGAAAAAGGTTTGCGAGAAGCTTCACAAATCCACTCTGCAAACTCTTCAACCATATCGATAACCACAGCCGTGTTTCCTGATAAATGGAAAATTTTGAAAATAACACATATCTTTAAATCGGGTAAGAGAGAGCAATGTTATAGAGGAATTTCAACATCTTCGTCAATTCCTAAATTATTTGAGCTGATTGTGTGCAATGCTTTTAAATCAACATTGATACGTCACATCTCTACTTACCAACACGGGTTCATGCCTGGAAGATCGACATCTACCAATCTGGTCGAATTTACCTACAAAGTGTTAAATGAGGTAGAAAATCATCATCAAGTAGATGTAGCGTATACAGAATTTAGCAAGGCGTTCGACTCTATATGCCACCTTAAAGCACTCCAAAGTCTGTGCGAATTCGGGTTTTCAACAGAATTTATTAATTGGTTCAAATCATATCTGACAAACCGACTGCAATATGTATTAATTGGGAATGAGAAATCCAATGTTATCAAAGTGACTTTTGGTGTCCCTCAAGGATCGCATATTGGACCCTGGATTTTTATTGTGTTCATCGATAGAATAGCCAAGATAATCAAACACTCAAATGTTCTAATATTTGCTGATGATGTAAAAATTTTTCACACAATTAAACATGAGCATGATGTTGATAAACTGCAGGTTGACCTCAACAGTCTTAGTGAGTGGTGTGTCCGAAATTCATTACACCTCAATATTACCAAATGTAAAATTATGTCGTTTCATCGGAAAAAATATCCAAGAACTTCGGCATATAAAATAAATGGTGCGGAAGTTCCAAGAGTACGTGAGATTTTTTATCTAGGAGTCACATTTGTTGAAAACGTTAGTTTTAACCGTCATATAGATAATTGTATTGCTAAAGCTAACTCCATGTTTGGCTTTGTCAAGCGGTGGACTGGGGAATTCGCAGATATACATACTACGCTTATGTAAGATCTCAAGTAGAGTATGCTGTAACGGTTTGGAGCCCCTCTTACGCTGTGCACTTGAACAGAATCGAAAGCATACAAAAAAAATTTCTTATATTCCTGTTGAAGAAAACTGGCTGGAATTATGATTACAACATACCATTCTACGAAAATGTGGCTCGTTTACCTCCTTACTCTTCAAGGTGCAAAGAATATAACATGTGAACGCTTGAAAACAGGCGTCTACTTCTGGATGCCGCTTTTATCGGAAATGTCCTTCTCGGCCACATTGATTCATCCTTCATCCTGGAAAACATATCCATAAATGTCCCAAGCAGGACTTTGCGTAATCATCAATTTTTGGCGCTTGAACACCATCCAACCAACTATGGCGACAACAATCCCATTAATCGATCTGCAAAATCTTTCAATGCCGTAATTGATCAATTTGATTTTAATTTATCAAAAACCAGTTTTAAAAAAAAGTTAAAATCGTATTTTCTAAATTTTTAATAAGTCTTTTAACAGTTTCATATTTGAAGTACTAATTGTTAATTTAAATAATTGTTTTATTTATAATTCTTATTTATTTACGATCTAAGTGTGAATAGATTAATTTTTTTTTTATTTTCTCTTTTTAAAATTCTATTTTTAGATTTAAGTTTTTTGTTCTCTTTTTTGTTAATATATTTTATATTTTACTTTTGTTAATTTGAAATCATAATTGCAATGTACTAAAACGATTTCCTTTAAATAAATAAATAGAATGGTGTTCAAGTGCTAAAAATTCATGGTTTCGAAATGTTCTGCGTGGCACGTGAATTGATATGTTTTCCAAGATGAAAGCTGAATCTACGTGACCAAGCAAAACGTTACCAATAATGGCGCGAACTATATAGAAGCTTATCAAAAGCTATGTAAGAGATACGACAAAAAGCGTTATATAGCTTTTTCGATCTACCCCAAATAACGCATGCGTCCGCACAATCAATTGCTCGATTGCATGATACATGTGACGGAGTAGTGCGTGGTTTTAAAGCGTTAGATCAACTAGCAGAGACGCGAGATCCGTGGCCTATTTATATTGCCACACACAAAATGGATCCAGAGTCAAGACAAATGTGGAAATTAGAAACGTGCGATATGGAATTCCCAACTTTCGACAAATTATTAGTCGTGCTAAATAAGCGAAAAGATTCATTGCAAGGTCCGAAACCTGAAATCGTTATGGTTAATGCATCAAGAGTACTTAATGCATTCTGTGGAAAAGACCACAAATTATACGAAGCGCAAAATTTCTTACTTTAGACATTCAGCAGCGCAGAGATTACGTAATAAAACATTCTAGATGTTTTAATTATCTAAGTGGTTCACACATAGTTTATACCAGTGTAAATCAAAACGAAAATGGTCTATATGCAAGAAAAAACATAACGTGATCCATCACTTGGATAGACCTGCGAAAATCGCTGCAGTAATCGGTACGACTACCGAGAAAGGAATTGCTTGTGGGCATTCTAATTCGGTCGTTATCGCAATTATTCCAACAGCAAAGATTATATTTGAACGGCAAATTGGCGATTGGCAGTTTTGTAGAGCTTGATTTTGCTTGACACCGGCTAACAAACATCGTTTGTTACTGAGGAGTGTTTTCAAGGACTAGGACTGAAGAAAGCTAATGGTTAGATATTAATATACAAGGCCATAATGAGTGGACACTCTTCGAACAAAATCGATCAATTCAGGATTGGAACAGGATTACTTGCCACATCAAGGTGTAGCTAAGAGGAGTAGTATAACCACCAAGCTTCGGGTGGTCTTTGATGGTTCGGCTAAGACAACGAATGGGAACTCTCTGAAAAATCAATTGACTGTGGGACCTGTGGTGCTTACATTCAGAACTCACAAAATCATATTCACGGCTGATATCGAAAAAATGTTCCGGCAGTTTTGGATAAATACAAAGGATATGGAGTTTCAAAAAATAGTTTGGAGGAAGGAACTAGAAGAAGAGCTGTGCACTCACAGATTATTAACGATCACATATGGTACAACATCAGCTCTTTTTTTGGCTTCGCAAACTTTAAACCAACTTGCTTCAGATTTCAAAAGCTTCAGAAGTACTCAAACGAGATTTCTACGTTGATGACCTGCTGTCGGAAGCAGCTGTACTGAGCTTATTAGCTGTACTTATATTAGCTGTACTGTAATAGTACTGAGTTTATGTGTACTATCCCTGAAGCAAACAAGGAGCTACCACTCATTAAATTCGAAAGCGATAGTGAAGCCGTTTCAGTACTTGGAATGAGGTACTCTCTTTCAAACGACACATTAAAGTGAATTTAGTAAATCACAAGTTCACCAAACGTAGTATGGTATCAGAAGCAGCGAAAATATATGATCCAATTGGGTGGTTGTCGCCAACTACAGTCAAAATTAAAATCTTATTCCAAAGGCTATGGTTGCATGGAGTTGACTGGGATGAACCGTTACCATATCCAATTTACAAGGACTACACAGCAATAAGAAGTACATTAAGTAGATTGGAAGATATTTGAATATGCAGATAGTTATACAATGAGGGTCAAGAGTTAGAACTGCACGGATTTGCAGATGCGTCTGATTTACCTTACGGAGCCATAATTTATAGTCGAGTAAAGACGGCAGATGGGTATAAGATAAATATACTTAAGGCAAAGACAAAGGTAGCACCAATTAGAACTATCAGTATTCCACGGTTGGAACTTTGTGCTGCAGTGCTGCTAACCAAGCTGTTAGTATCAGTTTTGAAAACGTACACAGATAAATTTACTATTATACTATTATGAACCGATTCAACGATTGTGCTAAATTGGATATCGTCCTGCCCAAGAAGCTAGCAGACTTAAGTAGCTAATAGGTTCTCATTGATTTTGCAACAAACGAATCACAGTCAATAGAGTCATATATCATCATCTGACAATCCGGCAGACTGCGCTACACGTGACTTACTTACTGATGAATTAGTCAACCACAATTTATGGTGCAATGGTCCACGGTGGTTGAATAAAGCAGACATTTTATGGCCAAATTAGTCACAACTCAATGTGGAATTGCAGGAGCAGTTTTGAAAGAAGAAAAACATTCATCAATCGTATTGTTGAATGTAGAAGACAACAATGATTGGTTGTCTGACCTCATAGCACGAAGTTCGAAATTTTCTAAAATAGTTTTCGTAATTACACGAATTATACTGCTATTTTGGAAAAGGGATTAAAATGCTCACAAATGAATAACGAAGCCAAACATGATGCGTTGACCTGGCCCATTCGAAGAGTGCAGTTAACCAGTTTTGCATTTGAAATAAATGCTCTCGCGAACAAACTATTAATCAAACGAGATGATGAGAAGAAGGAATAAGAAGTTATCTGAAGGAACTATGTCTTGTGAATATTGCGGGTGGGGTAAAACGTTCCAGTCATGTCCTGCTAAATAATTTTTCATCGGTAAACATCGACATTGATAGTTTTAAATGATTTGCTTTTGCTGCAATGAACAAGTTGAACTTACAACCTGTCGTTTTTTACGTACACATTTGTGTAAAATTGCTGCTTTTTTGTAGTATTAAAAGTATTTTTACTACAAAGGAGTAAGCCGAAATCGATCGAGTGATTTCCTAAACTGTTTGGACAAAAATTAAAATATTCAAAAATTTAAGAGCTTAAAATGTGTTTATTTATAACATTATAAATTATTGTGCAATTGTTTTCCATGTTAATTATAAGCATTTTCCAATCCGCATTCGATTCATTCCCGTGCATTTTATAATCGACGTGGTTCGTCTTTGTTCGCCACATAAAGAGCAGTCGTAAACTTTCGATATTATCGAAAATTTTCGCGTTCGAAACTTTCTCCAACTAGCAGCATTGAAAATATTTACATTATGGCATGTGTTGGACTTGAATCATTGATTAATATTCCCCCGCGTGTATAACTTCATTTCCTTCGGCTTGCATTGACCATATCTTTTGCTTGGCTAGATTAATGATCTTTCACATATAACAGCGTTGGCAATAGGTCTACACAGAGTTACTTTTATCGAGATGATTATCAAGAATGATATTCATCTCGATAAAGGTAACTGTAGACCTATTGCCTAACAGTCAGTAAACCTAAAAATTCTTGAAAATTCGGTTAAAAATAGGATTTCTAGTTTTTTAGATCAAGCTATAGTATAGGAATTGACCCAGTAACTTTATTTCAATGATCAATTAATGATAAGCCGCGGATGACTGATCACAACAGGTCTGAAAGTGCATTTATTGGTTGCCACTTTAAGTGTTTTGACATTGAACCAGTTGAATCGTTCAAATATCGTGATACTCACTTGGACACCGGTCTTAATTGGAAAACGAATGATGTTTCAAACAACCAAGAACTGAATCATCTTGGAATTTATTCATTACAAGCAACAGTTTACCGCTTATACATTTGTATGTCTCACCGTTCATTATTCCAATATTTTCCAGGAGATTGTCGTTGCCATTTACAATTAATTGCTTTCGATATCTGCATATTCCAATCTGCATATACAAAACATATCAGCCTAACATCTTTCAACCGAAGAGATTTTACATTTAACAACCAGTATAATCATTTTTAATATTTTGCTAAAATTGGGTCTGGTCGATTCACGATTCGATAAAAAATTAAATTTAATGCCATATGAATTAGCGGCAAAAATAATAAACGTGTAGTGTTTACGATTGTGAAATTAATTTATTAGATTTACACGGTTGAAAAAAATATTTTTTCTAACCATAGGTGTGATAAGTGATAAATATTAATAAATAATACTGTGATTTGGCATCTCAACTTCAACCTAATTATGGAGAAGCTCTGATGGGGATGCAGGAGTGTAATTAAAGGAAATATCCCCCGCGGGAAATCTTTCGAGGACAATCCCCAAAGGAAATCGTTAAAACCACCGGGGGAAATTCGGAAAAAATCAGGAAGAGATCCCACGGGGATTTCCCCCGGGAAATTTTCCTAGAGAGCATTTCTCCCGGGGTACTCCCGGGGGTTTGACTGATCGGGATGAAATTTCATACAAAAGCTTTTTACATAAGTGGCAGTTTCCATAGCAGCGTTCCGAATTTTCCAATTATTTTGAAAAGTATAGCATTTACAAAAGAAACGATCACGCATTAAAACATTTTAAATTAGATTTGAAACGATATCGGAATCAACCGCCCAGATCAATTTTCCAAAATTTAATCTAACATGATTATTTTTGCGAAACTAAAATTCAGCCCAGACGGATTGATTACTCGTGATGAAATTTCTTACTTAAGCTTTTCCGACAGAATATCAGATTCCAGTGGATGTTGTAGGTCCACCTAAAATGACATCTTTTAGAGGAGGTTTCTCGTTTGCAAGTATTTTTTATAGTACAAGTTGATGCAAAAAACCGTTCTCTGTTCAGCACATACGAATTAATTGATTAGAATAAAACCGTGTCCCTATTCTGGTAATTCCATGGCAATAGGGAATTTTTGAAAGAATTAACATAGTTTTTCTCTATAAATCAATTTTTCTGGCCTACTATAAGTTTCAAAAAACTAATATAAACTGAAATTGTATGTTAATTATTTCTCCCGTTCCTTATTCCCAGGGAGTTACAAGAATAGGACCTACAGTGATATTTGCCAAGATCGGTTTACCAGAAAAGCACCTTCCATGGGGGCTTCGGTTTTCTAGAAATATTTTGAAAAGTATATAGTTATGTCAATTATGAGAAATTCAACTATGAACTAAATATTCTTAATTAAATTTGCCACAATATCGGTTTAGAACAATTTTCCAAAATTTAAGCGGGAATTACGACTTTTGACAAAAAACTGTTTGAAAAGAAATTGGCCCTGTTCAGTTTAAAAAGATCAAAATTTAACAAAAACGGACATAAAAAAATTTTAAATTGCACCCCAAATTGTATCTTAGTGAAAGCTTTTTCCGTTTTTGTAAAATATTTTGAAAGTGTACAAAACTTTGGCCCCTATATAACCTAGGCGGATTTATCGATCAGAATAAAAATATATACTTATTTTTTTTATACACCTGAAGCGGCTTCTTTCAAAGGAGCTTGTTCGTTTTTTTTGGAAATATTTTGAAAAGTATCCCAATTATGGAAGAAAAAAAATTCCATAATTGGGAACTGCACTTTTTTATAATTTAAACAGTAGATTTGATTTTTTGGCAAAAAACTGTTTTTAATTTATTTTACGAATAAAAGTAAATACAATAATCACAAAAAATTTATCCACGTGATTTTTACAGATTAACCATAAGCTATAACGCCAAAGTGAAGCAAGCAGTTTTTAAAAAATCTCTGAGATGAAATTTCAAACATAAGATTTTTTATAAAGGTTGGATTTTGGTCGATAACATTCCACTTGAAGTGGCAGCTTCTTCCATTGGAGGTTTTTCATATCTTGAGGCGAAACGACTATGTACTAAATAATTCTAAATTAAATTTGCAACTATATCACTTCAGAACAATTGATGATGACAATTTTTGACAAAAAGCTGTTTTTCAACTAAAATTCGACCCTGTACAGCACAGACGGATTGATTGATCGGGATGAAACTTCATGTTTAAGCTTTTTCCACAAATTACAAAATCCAAGTGAGTTTTGCCCGAAATTGGTCTACCGGAAGTGACAACTTGTGCAAGAGCTTTTTCGTTTTTCGCAATATATTTTTAAAGCTCTGCACAAAAATATTGCCCCGTTACACCCCAGACGGATTGTTTGATCGGAATAAAATTTTACACTTAAGCTTTTGCCATTAATTTGGATCTCAAAATGATAGTTGGCCAAAGTCACTGCACCCAAAGCAGCACCTTCCATAGGAGCTTTTACGTTTTATGTAAATATATTGAAATGTATCAAAATTATGGGAAAATCGATTTGCGGAAAAATATAACTCTTTCGACAAATTTACGTAACGAAATTTAGCTGAATATAAAAAATTACGTTTTATAATACTGGTTTTCCAAAGGATTTTAAGTCCTTCTAAGGAAAACCGGTAACTGGAAAACCTTTCTTCTTTAATTATTACTTAGGCATATTTTCAATGACAAGTACTAATTAAAACAACAAATTTTAAAATAATCCTTCAGAATTTTTTTAAATAAATTGTTAAGACGTAATTGTAATTATCACGTGAAGTGGTATTATCGTCATTGAAGTTCATTTCTGTCTTTTTATAGACTGTGAGTATCCTGCTTAGTGCGTCAGCGACCACGTTAGTTTAACCTTCTTTGTATGTGATATCATAGTATTAGTTTTCTAACTCTAACCGCCATGGATGCATCTTAAAATTTTGAAATTTTTCTCCGAAGTCTATATAAAGTTCAATGGTTTTCGTTCAGTGACCGAAGGTAAATTTATTACCGTGTATGTTTGGATTGTATTTCTAGTAAGCTCAGAGCCCCCTTTTTCCTAAGTCGTGTAATTGATAGAATTCAGAGTTCTTGATTCAAAAGCGATTGGTCTTTGAATGTTATCGTGTATTTGAGGTAACACCGCACCGAAGGCATAGTCTAACGTGTCGATTATCAAGATAAATGTTTACGAAAAGTCCGGGTATCGAAGGGTATTAAATACTCAGGGTCTCTTACATCGACCTCATTATTCGACATCAAATACTTTGTTATACATTTTTAAATTTTAGAATAATTTTTAATAAAAGTCGTCTTTTGCCGTGATCATTCAATGATTTTTTCAATTTTGTTTAATTCGGCTTCACTCCATTTTAAGTGATAAGATGTCTAAGGAATTCCGTTTCCCTTTCCTGGAATTCACATTTGCCCAGAATAGTTTTCCACATTGTAATCGAAAAATGATTACATCGTTTAAATACTGGGCCGTTCAATACATTGCCCGTTGAAAAGTGGCTGTACCATAAGTGACCCTTGTCTTTAGAGAATGCTATTTGATATTGCAATTTCCCGTTAGAATTTGATGGAACTCCGATGTTAGGTCTATAGTAGAGAAATATTCAGATTTCCCTACAGACTATCAAAAAAAATGGAAATTTATCATTTATGTTTTTTTCGTTCAGTTGCCGAGAGTCTGTTACGACTCCTGATTTTTAGTTCCGAAAGCGACTGCTTTTGGTACGATCTTAAAATCAGAAACGAATTCGAACTGCCGGAATTCTGTCTAATTGTTCTTGAATTTGGCAAGTTACATCCTTTTTGTAAAGTTGTTGATATGACAGTTTTTTGTCCTGTTTCAACAGTGACATCCTAATTCTCATAAATTGCTTTGATTCGAATTAGGTTTGCATTTTTTTATTTTCTAATTGTGTATTTAAATTAATGGGGATTGGTTCGATTGTTCGAAACTGTTTAGGATCAGATCTAATGTAGGTAATTTGAAAGATTTTTCTGGGTTGTCTGTTTTTATTTTCACTGTGGCTTTAAAATGCTCGACTTTGTATATGCTTATATGACCATCAAAAAATTTACGGAAATTTAGTTCGTAATAGGTTTGTTTTGTTCCTAGAACATTTTTAACCGTTGTTAGTTGGGATTTTATAATAGGTATTTTGGAATAATATTTGGCCTTAATATATTTTTGTTGGCCCCAGTAACTATATTAAGAGTGTAATTTTTTGTCAGTATAAGTTTATTATGGCAGTTCATGTAAGGTAAGAAGCTTAATCTTTTGTATCTGACTCTTGTCCTCAAAAATTTTTCTGTTTTGACAAAGTTGAATAAAAGCTCTTCTAGACCTTAATAATGGATGTATCTTCATTGAGATCGGTTCAAAGTTGTCTGGTGCCGGTCCATAAGGGGTCTTGCTATTTTAGCGACAGGTTCTTGCTATCTTTTAAAATTTATTTGGTTCGACTTGTGTAGTTATTTGAAAAAATTTCATTTGTGCTGAATTTCCCAAAAATGCGTAAACTTCTAAATTTTTGGGCTTCCTGTTTATCATCATAAGTTTGGGGTTTCCCACTAAGCAAAGGATATCCTTGGCTTTGCCCTGAATTTAATTTTGGACTACTTGCTAATATGCTAATATATTCTTGCTCTTCTGGTACTATTGGTGCGAAAATATTTAAAGTATCTTCGATTATTTGCAGCCACGATACTAGTTGTTTCCGATTTCCATCGAATTTTGGAATTAACCTAATGTGATTCGAAATACGGAATAAGTCGATCTTGAGTTTTGGAGTCTTGAATTTTGCTTGCTCCTTTTCATTAAGAAAAGCCAACACCTTCCATTTCAATTTATCTATTTTCTAAAGAGATTCAACTCCAATTTCTATATGCATTTTACAATCCGCATGCGGTTTGCTTCCACGGATTCTATAATCGGCGTAAATATTTAATTTATATTGTCTTCACAGCATCTCACAACGACTGCAAATATTTTTGTAGCCATATGGGTACCCACCACTAAAAAATCCATAACTCCAAAGAATAGATATACTTTCATATCCAATCCATACACACACATTGTTGCATTAAATTCGTTATACGAAATCTCAAACATTTTAAACATTCAAAAAAAGTTAATTTATTTTATACACTGTGCATACACTCGTACTTCGCTGTTGAGTAGTTTTTTCTTCAATGTCTTCTCTATTCAAAAAGTAGTCAAATTTTTTTCCGCGTTCTTAAAAGAAAAAGTATACCGAAAAAAATGAATTCTCAAGTTCGATGACATTATTTGGACTTTTTGGTAAATTTGAGCCGATTTTGACCACCTTTTATTTATTTATACTTGGGTTTTGGTTTCGTTTATATATGAAAATTTTATATTCTTGAGTGAAATTTATGCTGTGTAAAAATTATTGTATATTATGTACCAGAAATACCTGTGTATGTATTTATACGAACCAGCTCGAATATGCGGAAATCTTTTTTTTTTTTTTTTACATGTAAAGCGAGAGAGAGATTTATATTATTGTGCGGTTATTGATCATCATGTGAATATTATGCTAGTCGCTTATGTGAGTATTCAAGAAGATTGTAGAATAAGAAAATTTATTGCTGCCTATGAAAAAAGCAAATTATAGTCTATCAGCTGGTTATACAAAATTTCCCACGTTTAATTTAACAGTGTAAAATAAATAAACTAAAAGTCAATCACCGAGCTTTCAGTTAAACATTTGTTTGGTTCTTTGTGTATTCCTAAAATATTTAATTATTTTAAAAGAATGGTAATGTTTTAATTCTGATTTCTCTTTGGAATAATTTTATCGTACGATATAGAGCCTACTTTCTCTGTACCACCTCCTTTATGGAGTCATCAAAATAGAAAATTTAATTTATAGTGTGTAAAGAAACTAGATTCAAACGGTTTTGAAGCATTTTATGATATACCAAAAAATCGTTAGATTGGAATTAAATTATTTTGTACTTGCAAAATGATAATTAAACAAATCTGATAACCATTTATGGTATTAATCTTTTAATAAACTCACCGTAATATATGTGGCCAAATTTTTTGCAAAGCTAATTGAAGAGCTTTTAGTCAATGATTAGCTTAATTGGAATAAAACAAATGTCGTTGTTAAGATTTGATTTGGTTAAAATTTTTCATTTGGGCTAAAGATATTTATTTGGCTGCAAACACCTAAATTATTGCTATGTTTATTTAACAACTGTAATAGTGGTGCAAAGTATTTCAAATAAGAATAAAATTTTGGCTGGCTGAGCTTTAAAAATTCCTGTTTATATTGGTTCTATAATTATCAATTTATGTTAAGCATTGTTGGTTAAGCTAATTCAGCATTCATTTAATACGTACCATCTCTAAACATTAATCGCTATCTCCGGCCCAGGTAGTATTTGGAAGTTAAAGACGTTTTTCATATAAATTTATATGGGGCCATATAGAAGCTGGATGATTGTACTAATTCAAACATATGGCTGGCCCTGGAGGAGCCCACCATAGATTAATATTATCATTACCAACTTAAAATATAAAGAACCCTTTCCGGCCTAGAAAGTTCCTAAAGAGATACACATTTTTATTTAAATTAACCTGAGATTTTGAAACTTGGCCATGTACTCAAATTTGAATATAGCAAAATTATGTTTCGATCGTCTTATCAAAAGATATCATAGCAAAATTATGTTTCGATTGTCATTATCGATCGCAAAATTATGCTTAGACTGCAGTGATCAAATTACAAAAAATTTGAAATTAGCGAATTATTGTTATATGTTTTGCTGTTCTTTTGTTAACCCCTTCCTAACCTCAAATTTTGTTGTATTTAACCAGAGCCACCTAAATATAAGAGCCGTAAGATTACGCCATTTTTTTATAAAAAACATTTTCAACACTTTAAAAACATATAGATATCTTAATGGTAGAAGTCTGAGCTCACGGAAAAGTGGAACTGTGTTGGTTATTACAGAACGGTTGTATATTAATTTAACAATTCGTTTCTGTACAATATATAGATGTTCAATATGTGAAAAATAAATCCCACCATAACCAGAGATGCCACTTATACATAATTATCGATTCCACCAGAGCATGATAGAATTTTTCTAATGTGGCATTGTAAAATTTATAAACAGCAACGGTAACGTTTTTTCTGACTTTGTAAACGTCACAATTATTAGGCCCAAGTATGGATTTCTGTTGCACAAGTAGCTACAAAACATCAATGTATTTGGGACAATTCCTATGTTGAGCCTTCTAAATTCATAATTCTAGATTTATTGTTTACAGCCAACCGATGGTAATAGAACCATTTGCTTAGTTTGGAGAAATCACTTTGTAATGCAGGTTGAGATTCTGATGAATTGCAATCAAATGAATAACTCAACAGAATGATTTCGAAAACGGAATTAAAGTAAATAAAAAATTGTAGGGGTCCAAGCAAAGAGCCCTGGAGAACAGCACAACTCAAGTTACCTGGGTGATAGAGCTTTCCAACCACTTGACGGTGATTTTTAAGATAACTAACAAACGAATATAGTATGACACCTGTCACCCCTATGAAGCCCCCAATTTCGAATGCTTTTGATATATCTAGAAATAAAGCAGCAGGCTTTTAAGATTTGTTTATGGCCAAATAACTATTACTTAGAAAGTGTAATACTGCCTCCTTAGTAGATTTCCCCGCTGTGCAACCGAATTGCTTCTCCTTTAGAAATTTAATATTACCGAGATAATTGAATAGGCTGCGCTTCACCATTTTCTCAAATAGTTTGGAAAAAGTACATAAAAGAGCAATGGTCCTATAATTATTAAGCTTCAACTCATCATAAAGCGGTATTACTAGAGCTAAATACATCTGGAAAGAATGCCCTATATCTGCAGGCTTAAATTAAACAGATATTTCAAAATATCTAACAAATACTAAGAACAGCTTTTCACTAAAAAATGGTCAACGTAATCAATACCTTTGGATGGTTTGTTTTTCAATTTTTTAATTTCGGATATAAATTCAACCGATTGTATTGGTTCAAAAACGCCAGATGACATATAACATTGGAAGAACCGGTTGCATATCTTGAAAATTTGTGGAGATCGGTGGATTATGTGGTATCGTTAGTCATTAGCCGGATGTTACATCTATAAAACAGATAAATTTATATAAACAACAATAATCATATTTCTATTGAGGAAACAATATTAAAAGTTAGCATTTAATGATAAATTTATAAAAGACAAGTTTAGCTAGTATAGGTAAGTTAATAGTACTTGTACCACTATTTTTAATTTTAGATGCATCGGCACTCGGGTGCTCATTATTGCGTATGAGAAAAATATCATTCATAGAATGAATACGGCGAACATCACTTTCTGCTGATTTACGTAAATCAATTGGGCCAGATTTGCATCATAGATATTTTTAACTATAATTTGAATTTATATTTTTAGCCTCATGGTAGAACTGCGCTTGGTACTTTGTTAGCTACTGCATGATATAAATTCGCTGCTTAGGATGGTTTTGCGGAAGAAATACATCCAGATCCGTAGTATTTATTGTTTTGTATTTACGCATTTTTAAAAGAATATTGTCTTTAATACAATTTGTTTTTAGTTTGACAATATAATAATCTGTGAATGTTTTGTGAACCGACTCTATAGTTTCGATGAAATCTGCCACAAATGATGGCTATAATTTAGAAAGTGTATTAACAATACCATCGTGATTCATTGATAGTCCAGTAATAGTAATGCATGCAGCATTAATTTAGTGTTTTGTATGCCAACTTGTTCCCCTAGCTTACTAAAGCGATTGATCAAGGCACTGTTTTCCAATTTTAAATAGTTAATGATGGAGAGAAGCTCATCTAGTGTGGCCAATTTTTTGTCATTTTCATCAATTCTTTCACGATATCAGTTAGACTTATACATTGTATTCCGAATCAGAACCATCAGTTTCAAGTAACGAATGACTGGATTATCCTGACCTTGTTCACAAAGCCAGTTTGCGGACCGATCTTTGATAAAAATTAAAACTAAATTCATCAATAAAACAAACATTTATAACCTGTGGCCCTATTCTGTCTTTCCCTGGGAATAGGGAATTGGGAAAAATATTTTCATAGCATTTTTGTCTAAATTGTGTTTTTCTAGCCTACTGAGGAAACATGTTTGGTGTTAATATTTATGAAACAAAGTGAAATGGGAAAATATTTTTCCCAATAAAAATTTTGTGGAACAAAAGTTTCCCAATTCACTTTGTTTTGAAAATTTTTGCACTAAACTTACTCCTTCAGTAGGCCAGAAAAATACAATTTAGACAAAAATGCTAAGAAAATATTTTTCCCAATTCCCTATTCCCAGGGAAAGACAGAATAGGGCCTCTGAAATATATTACATAATTGACATTTATTTTGACATGACGTTATAAACAAGAATTCATTTTGCTGCGTTCTAAATTTTTATTGTAAGATTTAGTTTCTAATGGTTTCAGGGGTTTACAAAATAAAAGCCTTTTCAAATTTCCCATTGAAATGGATAGCGCTCCCGATAGCGGCTCCTGATAAATAAGTAGAGCAAGATATTTTTTTATCGATTTTTACCTAAAAAGTTGAATGAAAAATCTTAGTTTAGAGTTAAATAAATTAATTATATGCAATAATAGCGCGCTAAATATAAGTTTTGACATAGAAAATTGGCTGCTCCGGATACAGCTATCGGGCACTAATAAAAAACACAGCAACTGTGGTAACACTTAATCACGAATTTATTTATGTAACGCAACTAAAAACGCTTAAATCAAATATGATGAATTGATTTAATTAGTTTATTAATTTACTTATATACATATTTATATTTTCTGTTTGAATATTTTTATTTAATTTTTTTTCAATTTTTTTTTAGTTTTTTACGACTCACTTTTATTTTTTTATCACTATGGCATATAATAATTGAAATTGATAGAGCGAGAAATAGAGGGGAAGCTTTGGTTTTTCTCATAAGATTCAGCTTACATTAATATTTTTTAAATAAATCTTTGCAAATAAAAACCGAAATGATTAATTTGAATTTGCAATTTTAATATAGTAATATTTTAAGTGGTTCCATAAATAACACATAATTACGAAATCAACATATTTGGTAACATGTTCATGGGCAAATTTCCATTTGAAATTTTAATTTCATTGATGAGTCTCCATCCCGATTCCGCTAGTCGTGAAGTTTTTTTTTTATAAAAAGGAAGAATTAATTATCCAGTGGATTTAATGTCCTTTGAATGTCAATTAATATCCACCACCCCCTTTCTTTCACTCACAGATCACTCATTCACACAATTACAGTATACTACCTGCACATTGCAAGTTCCACGTCAACCTGTACATTGAAATGAACGGTGCGGTGGGTCGGCGCTAAATTCTGCACTCCAACAAAGGGTCTTAGTTGTGTTTATTAACATCACCGATCGTAATCGATGGTGAAAATTCGCTTTGCATCCAGCATCTGGTAAGATTTGAACCCAGGATGTCCCGGTCCAAGTGCCGAAGCTTTAACCACTGCACCACTTATCCGGTAAAGTTTGGCATTTTTAGTGACTCGTTTACTATAAAACTAGTGCTTGGCCAAAATATGTATTATGATAACTACCGCATTTACTTCAAAGGTCACTTATTGGTGTACAAATCGATAACTTTTCATATACGACTAAAACATTTTTTTTATCACTTGGAACGCCAACGATACAACTAAAAGAATCGATGTGTTAATAATGTAATAATTTTGAGATTCATATAAACTCCTGTGTTAGAGCCCTTTTTATGTTTAATTTTCTTAGAAGGATTGTGGTGTATTGATTGCAATTGAAACTCATCGTTTTATTCCCTAATTCATATCGATGAGACCAACATTCATTTATGAAACGGAAGTGTTTAATTTTTGCACAATTTGCGGAAAATAAATTTACGTACCATTCACGAGTTCTGGTTCATATGTTTGGATAGGTCAGTTTATTTGCCAACAACATGTATTGAAAAAAGTCCACATAAGACGAACTTTATTATGATTTTCAAAACAGAATAATTCTAGGTTCCCTTTTATTTCATTTATTTATCATATAGTAATTCATGTTTCATAATTTGTATTCTTGTTTGGAGGTAGCTACTCCCGTTTACAATTTTATTAAATTTTTAGTCGACCTTGATTGGATCTAGTAGATCGCGTGGTTTCTTCTCTCGTGGTTTGACTAATCCAACATACGATGTATCTCAACATTTTTGTGTAGACATCAAATGTTACATGTGTTTTCTCGAGTGTATGTTTATTTGTTCATTGACGAAATGCATCTTCAGATCTCTATGGAGGCTGTCATTTCTTATGAACCACGGTACATAAACTATTACACGTAGGACTTTGTTTTGGAATGAATGGCTAATATTGACATTGTTTTCATTGTACAAACAGTAAGTGCGCACAGGTTTTATGGATTTGCCGGTATAGTAGCAATTTATTAAGTACAGCTAGCTCAGAATTTCTTGCTAAAAGCCAATTCATCTTTCTGTATTTTATGTTTAGCTCTTCCGTTTTTCACATGTTCTTTCCATTTTAGTTTTGCGTCTAGAGTCACGCTTAAATATTTTGCCGTGTTGGAATAGGGAATTTGCTGAGAGTTCAGTTCGACTGGTATCCAGTTGACCATTTTGTTGGTAAAGTTTACGTGAACAGATTTTGTTTCATTAAGTTTTAATCGCCATCTCTTCGTCCAGGTACTGACAATATTAGTATAGCTCTTTGCAATTTGCATGTAGATTCTTCTATGCTATTAGCGACTGCTAAGATGGCTGTATCATCCAAAAACGTTGCTTGGTCAGTCTGCTCTATCGTGGGCAGGTCCGAGGTATATTGAACTTATAGAATTGGCCCCAGAACTCTACCTTGTGGTACTCCTGCTGATATTTTCTTTATTTCTGAATATTCGTCATCTAGTATTTCATAAAACTATTTTGGTAAGTTTTTTTGTAATTTATATTTCAAGCCTTTCAGGGTTCGCAAGAACTTCTACTTTAGTGTGTCAAATTTTTTTTTTTTTCTAAATCGCTTATTTCGCATTACAACCAATTCATTAGAAAAAATAAAATAATTTTTTTAAATAGAAAAACTATAGTTTTAATTTTAGATTAATTCATAAATGTGTCATTTCATAACTGTCTTAATTATAAAATTAAGCACCAAGAATTTTAAATTATGGAAAATTTATCGTTGCAAAAGAAAGTGAGAATGGGACTGAATCGTCAGTAAAATATATAAGTATTTGGTCCAGCGGTAGATATTGTTTGTGTATATTTTGAATAATACATGCTCCAGAATTATTTCTGCTCATTCTATTCCTTGTTTTTGTTAAAATGACGTTAATTTGTGAAAATAGGAATTCGCAGTAATAAGTAGATGGAAACACAGATAATAACGCTATTGCCAACTTCTTAGAGATGTGAAATTGTTTGGAATGATTTGCCACACTTTCAATGCTTCATAATCGATCATGATCTCATTTAACGATTTAATATCGTTTCTTATACCATTTTCAGTAACGGTTCTTAAATTTTCAAATTGTTTGCCACATCCAACTCATCAAAATTCATGCAGGTAAAATCGTGAAAATTACCATCAGAATGAACATGTCGGGATTCAGGGGTTGTCCGTTGCCATTACATGATTTAATTAAAATAATTCATATTTTGCACATAAAACATCCATCCTAATTTTTTGCCAACAAAATTTTAAATCCAGACTCTTTGTCGATCATGCTTGGACATTTATCAGTAGAAATTGTACACATTTTTTCAATGGTGACATTCGAATCGATAAAAGCTTTTTTAACAACTTCCAGAATAATGACACCTCTTGTTCGTTCTGGTAATGTTCCCAGTTTCAACAATTCCTCCCGCGGTATTCCACCTGCGTAAGTGCTAGCCTGGCATCGGAGTTTATATCAGTACTTTCATCAACTGTCAATCCACATGTGTAAGTATTTTATCTTTGTTATCAAAATCTTCGAAACGCGATTCTGCTCATTTTATAAGAAGGGTTTTAAAAATTTCCCTTCACCAAATGCCGTTCCATATTTAGCTATTTCACTGGTTATGCAAGCATCATAATTACAATAACAACACAGTCCAGAGGTGGAGTAAAGTTTTAAAAGTCGAGGTTTTTTAATTTGTTATTTTATTTGGTTATTTTCTTTTTTTTATGAATAACTTTGAGGCGTACCCGCGGAATTTTTAAACGTGCGAGTTTTTAAACACGCGTGCCACGCATTTGCGATCAGTTAAATAAAGTGTATACCATATACTCTATCAAAGGCCTGTGCTACATCTAAGAAGATGGTTGAACATACTTTTTTATTTTCAAGTACATCTTCAATATGCTTGTAGTTCGATATACTTGTTACTAGTTTTTTTTAATTGTAAACTTCTTTATTTTTGCCAATTCAAATTTACCAAATAGTATCCGTCAGAAAACGTCGACAAATACGTGCAAATCACTCCAGTAGTGATTGAGTGATCTTTTACTTAATGCAAATTATTATTTTTATGTAAAATAGTTCTAAGTGACTTATACTTTGTGCCTCAAGCCGACTTTTTCTTTTCAAATTAGTGATTGATAGTTGTCAATAGTTAGTTTTATCCATAAAATGAACTGCCCCTTATATTTAATCCTAAATTGTTAATTAACCACAATCGATAATAAACAGTTTCACAATTGAAAATTGGAAAAGTAGGATGCGCGGAGTATGTGGAATTTTATTAAGCTTTATTATAATCTAAACACACCGCTGCATTAAAAAATGTAGTAAACTGGAATTATGCAACAAGTCAATTGGTAAACCATAAATTGAATTTGGAAATTAGAAGAAAATTTTAGTGTATTGTGTTTTACGCCATCTATTAATAAATGAGCGAGATCCCGTCAATATTTTTGGGATATAGGATTTAATCGTAAACGTAAAAATGTTTCTAGACAAGTTAACAATCGGCATAATTATATCCCGTTCAACACACTCATAGGATTTTGACTGATCTATCTGACAGTGTAGGTGAGACCCCGTGAACATCTCTAGGATCGGTGAAATACAATTTGAAATTTGATTTGATTTGATTAAGATGTACGGCCAAGTCATTAGACAAGTAATCCTAGATATGGCCGGGTCCCAACGTATATGAAGTTGGCCCGAAAACCATCCCGAAAAAAACCTTTTAGTATAAATTTTGCGTCCTCGCTTAAATAAAAAAGCCTTTCATCCCGAAAAATAATACAAAATAGCAGAAAATTAGAATCCACCCCGAAAAAATATATATATAAAATTTTGCTCCGGATCGCAAAAGTTTGATCAAATTCTTAAACTAATTATGTAGTATGTGGATTAATAAAATAGCTATAATTGCTATAAAAATTAGAAAATAAAATAATCCTTCATGTTTCGACGAATGTGTCTCAGTTTACATAGGCCATATAGATATCACAAATGTGACAAATGTTTAACACAACTAGCAGTAATACACATCCTCAACGCCATTATCATACGATGGGGATAAGGATCATATACTAAGCCATTTGCTATCCAAAAATTTTGACTGTGCGATGTAAGAAAACGGCCATGTTTGACCATGTGTATCTCTGTTCACAGAGGTTTAAAGATCTAACGGCATATGTTATTTACAGAGATATAGTTATTTTCTAATTTTTATAGCAATTATAGCTATTTTATTAATCCACATACTACATAATTAGTTTAAGAATTTAAAGATGCGAGGACGCAAAATTTTATATTAAAAGGTTTTTTTCGGGATGATTTTCGGTCCAAATTCATACACGTCGGGTCCCACCGTACACCTTTATTACACATAACCAAATCGAGGGATAGAAAAGGTTATGTTAGAAAGGAGAGACTCGACCCGGTTACAGACACCTAAGTAGTTAGTAATACAAGTTAGTAATACAATGACGCAATTCTAACTACGAAATAATTATTAATAATGTAACTGAAAAACTACACGATCACATCTGCAAAGTTATCTTCGTTAATTTCCATTAATATACCTATTTTTAATAAAATCTAAAAGAAAGATCAAAAATAATAAAAAATTAAAATTTAAATACCACTCACTGGATGCAGTACTAATAACTAAAAAAAATCAAATTTTTTTTACTAAAACGCCTAACTAAAAAAGGAGCCAGGCCACTGGAAAAACAGAGGTTTCTGTACCAAGGCAAAACTTTTAATGAGCAATTTTGCAGTATAATTGGTCATTAAAAGTTTTGCCTGCTTCTGAAATCTGAATCCAATTTTTAATCAAGTATGTAAAATAAATTAAAATATACAGATTCAATTTTTAAACCATTTTTTATCTAAAAATTGGAAACTCGTTATAATGAAATTTAGGAACACAACAAGATTTCACAGTACTGCTGATTTAATTAAACTTTTTTTGATCTTAATTTTTTCTCCCATAAATGCTTATGAAGGTACCTCTTCCGGTGGACCGAGATTTCCACCGAAAATAACTGAGTCGCTCAATTAAAAAAAAAAAAAATAAGAAAGAAGTTTCATCCCGATCAGTCAATTCATAACATCGCGGCAGAATAAATAGCATTCTACGCTCACATTAACACTTTAAACTCTCGCAATATACAAAAACGTAAATATCTAAAAAAGTAAATATCTAAAGAGAAGAAAATAAACCGGACGCGCTTGAATATCGAGATCAGATTTGATGAGCACAACATCGACATAATCGGGATAATTAAACCATCAAGGCTTATAGATGGCTCCTAAAATAGTATCACTAAACAGGCCCTGGAGCTGGTATCAATGAAGCAGGCCCTCTAATCGGCTATAATCAGAATCTTCAAAGTGAACACATTTTTTAACTTACTCGTTGTTTTTACCAACTGCTCAGCCTAGGGTGGGTCTAACTATTAACGAAGAAAAAGTAAAGAAAACTTGAAACAAAGGTAACATAAACACAAGCGATGTAAATTATCTGAGATTTATTCTTTTGATGAGATGTGTCATGATATGATATGATAGAAACCTACAGACCAACCATAATGGTGATCCTAGGTATGTATAGCACATTACTGGAATATACGCGATATGGTATTAAAATTCTGCAATTAATTCTATATTTCAAAATCATGCGGACCCAGGCCCTGCCTGCATCCTCGACATAAATGATTAATGGGGATAGGATGTTAGCCACAGAAATAACCAGGGCGATAATCGCAGCAAAGTTATTGTCTAACTACATTGATAAGTTAGTTAATTTTAAGTTAGTTATTCTAAAAATATTACACCTTGGAGCAGAACTTTTTAGTTTGTTAGCTTGTGTTAATTAGGACACGGTATAGGATGTTCTAAATTTCATCATATGTATCTATCAACATATTACGACTGATGCTGTTTATTATGAACGTTTTAAAATCTAACCAACACCATTTAACCCGAGGGATGTTTGTTCGTAAGGACCCGACAGCATATATTTTTACATATGATAACCTAAAAATTTTCCAGTCCATAAGGTCAGATTTTAATTTTATTTTAGTACAATATCGTAAACGTTTTATTTAACTAGCTACTTTAAAAATTCATTCACTCTTTCAATTTAGAACGAAACTGTTTCGAACTAAGTAATAAACAATTACTCATTAAGAAAATAATATTAAAAATAATATTATTATTATACATAAATCCAGTTGGAAATGGTAACGCTAACAACATTCGGTTACAAGAAGTATTTTTATGGTTCGTTAATTTGAGTTGAAGATATAAAAAAAAATAAAAATCATAAAGATATGAATAAACTGATGAATGATCCTAATACAAAATACCTCATGGGTCCGAACGTTGAAAACAAATATTTTATGAATACACATTTCAGTATCCGTAGCCATAAGTATTTGTCGACATCTCTCTGCCGAAAATGTCGGAAACGAATCAAAATAATAGAAAAGAAAAGAAACAGAAATAGAGACAAATGTATAAAACGATTTATAATAAAATTTATCGAATATATACGAAAATATTTATACATATATTATATTACACATACATTTCACACAACTGCACGTGCACCCCATACACAAATCAATATTTAAAAGATCATGCACACGTCACGTCACCTAATCACACACCACGTAGTGTATTATATCAACAAATCCCTGATAACATAGCACCCCTGAAAATGCAGCTGATTCATCCCTGAGCGGAAGCCTGACTGATTCAGTGAAATGATATAGCACAGCGGGAAAAAATTCAGCAGTATACTAATACATACATAGCAACTATCTCATTTTTAAACGAAATAAACAAATATGTTAGAGTAGGACAAATAGTGTACTTTACTAGTGAAAATAACCTGAGTATACCGTATGCTTTCAGGCCTTCGTCTCAGTGCTTCCTATGCACATCAATTTCAGTACTTTTTCTTCACACGCTTTCAGGCATTTTTATGCCCTTCCTTAAAGCGTTGGTTGGCAATGCTTTTACTGCAATTAACAATTAAAATACCAAATAATGTTAACTTATTTCAAATACATATAATTAAATTTTTAATTCGTTAATAAAATACTATATACAAAATAACAATTCGGAATTTAAAATTAGGAATCTGCTATACTGAGATACTATTCTTGTTCTGAGATTTAGTTTTGTAAAATCTATTGTGAGATTTCACAATAGACTGTCGTAATTGACTCAAGAATTCCGGAAGCCCATGTCCGTGCCGCAAGCATCTGACAAATTTATTGATATATATATATATATATATATATATATATATATATATATATATATATATATATATATATATATATATATATATATATATATATATATATATCAATAAAGTTAAAACGCTAATTAAAAGTAAAATTGCAATATACCAAATAAAATTTTAGGAAATATTTTATAATTTTTTAAAGATTTTTTCTCTTGAACGCCTTGTAAATTAAAATGAATATAAACTTCGTCGGAAGCTATATATTTAAACGCTGAATCGACAGAGTCGTTATGCGATTTAAAACGTCTGAAATAAATAGTCTATAAAAAACGAATTTTTTTTTAATTTTTAGGATTGTTTATTCTGTACAACTAGTTAATTTATAGCTCACCAAAGCTTGGGCGAATTCTAGATTTAGTAGACGAACTTCGATGTTATTTAAATCGTCGATGGTTTTAGCGGGAAAACTGGTTTCAATTTCATCGCCGAATTGATTTTTGTCTTCACCAGTTAACATTCTGAGCATTTTTGAATTTCGCTTGCTATAAACTACGCTCTCTCTTAATAATTTATTTGTTGCTAATTCGGATGGACCAGGGCTTCGATTTTCACTTACATTATTTATCTAAAAATATAATGCAAGAACATTATTCAATATTGGTGACGGGTGATTATGGTGCTGGTGAGGAGAATGGGAGGTTGACCGCGGGAGATTTAAACGAGCAATGGCTCTGTGGAATAATATTTCGAATAATTCATAAATTATTAATCATATATCTTCATTACCTTTTTTTCGATTAAATCCATTTGTGCCTGCATATTAATTAGGGTCTTCATCATCGTTTCCTGATTTTTTAAAAACGCCTCTTGATTATGGAGAACTTTATGCAACACCGAAGATTTACCTGAAACGAAAATAAAACTAGTAAGAAAACTTAGTTTAGCAAAATAAAATGATTCGCCGGATTGTGTCTCACTATAATATTGCTACGAATCTAAATCTAATAGCTCCGCTCCTTAAAATTATTTAGTCATCCAAATATTCCTCTTTTCCGTTAGTAGAACAATCATCTAAATCGTCATCTTGAATTGTTTGCGCATTTATTGCGTAATAATATTTATTACTGACTTTAAATTTTTTTTTCTGTAAGTTTCAAATAAAACAATGTATGTAGTTAATTAACTACAATAGAATTTTCGTAGTATGTAAGAACTTACGACTGTGAACTGGCGTGGACGAAAGAAACCCTTTGGTAAGGTTATCGCTGTTCAAATCGTTTATGTGATTTTTCTAGATCGGGGATGGCGGTGAACTAGCAGTCATTATGGATATACTTTTACTATACATAGGGTTGATAATATTAATGATGAAATGTTTTAAATAGTTGATGTAAGATTGGAATTAAAATGGTTTTATTTCCAAGTTTTATCGGAAAATATTTATACGTTAAATCAGATTTTAAATATGTAGTTATGCTAGTTTCTAGATCACTACACGCAGCAATTCCTAATGCAGAAGAGTAGGGTATAGGTTATATAAAGAAGTCACACATTATTTTGAATTTATGGGTCATTACATTTTCCCCTTCGGGCTGGAATCCAAATCCTATTACTTTAACAGGTAATTTATTTCTGATAAGACAAAATGAATCCTGTTCCTTTTTACATGAGATATTAAGGTTCTCCTCTTCATTATTGGTGAGTTCTATATGATTATTTTGCATTTCATTTAATCTATTGTGTAATTTTTGCAAAATATTTGAGGGTTTTCTGACCAGCCGTTTAAGGAACTGCATAAAATTGTCTGAACAGTATGCGGAAAAATTGTCTAATGGACCAAATTGTTTTACACAATCAGCTAAATGTAATAAACCGTGAATATTAAATGAAACAGCTTCTTCAAAAAAAATACGGGCAAACGATCTAACAAATTCTTGTAACATTTCGTTAGCACTTTCAATATCGATTGCACTGCTTCTCTTACAAGATAATATTCGTATTGATGAGTGCAAAAGCAAAAACGCATAATAAACACTGTCATCAACATTATTTTTTAAAATTACGATTCTTGTATATAATAAAAATTGCCTAAACTCGGTGGATTTCCACCTGGAGTTTTTTTATGGAGTTCATTCAGTTTTGAGTTTATTTCTGCGGTCTTGAAAAAAGTACCATTAAATTTTCCTAATGAACACGCTGTTAATAATTTTTTCGTTACGCTCAGATTGACAAGATGCATTACATCGAGTGGGAACTGGGAGACCATACCAATGTTAGCTGTTTCTAGAATATTTTTATTTAATTTAAATTCATCTAAATGGTAATCGACATCGATCCTGCTTGCAAAACTTTCGTCGGTTCTTAACGAAGCTACCGTTTGGTGAAAAACAATTCTATTTTTTAAATAAAACCCCCGTTGATTACATTTTGGACAACCAATTTTCCCAGTGGGGTATCGGGTTCCAGTAATAAAAGATCTTGCGGGGCTATCGCAAATAAAAGCTCTTATGTTAAATAATATAGGCTCAAGATGCTTCCCAATTTTACAACCGTGCTTCTTAAGATATATAATTTCGTCTGTTAATTTTTGTAAATATTGGTTTACGGAACTGGGCTTTGAACTCCCTGAGAAGCATCCTATCAAAAACGGGGATTCATTTCGAAAATTTGAAAAAGATCCGATAATGGGCCATAATACGGCTCGAGAGCTTTTAAATAAATTTACTCCATCTATATGCTAATATCAATTGTAACCGAGAAAACATTTTTTAGAAATGGAAATGGTTTTGATTCCAAGTAATTTTGAATACCAAGATGATAGTATTCTCCACCTTCTATATTCAAAATGTCAGTACGTGATTTATCAGTTTGAAGTAGTTTACGCGCACATAAGGGTAAACCTTTCGCAGAGCTTTTAATAAATCATCAACAATTTTATGCGGCACTTTGTTCAGCAGAGCCCATTGTATGTATAATTTCGCAAGAAGTCTAGGTTCTATCAGGGCTGATTTCATCGTCAGAATCGGAACTAATTGTGGTATTTTTACTAGAAACTGAACAAAAAGAACTACTAATATTATTATCATGAATGCTCGAAGATGGTTCATTCATCTCCGACCAAAATTTGGAAACTCCCGCCATGTTGAGTTCTTCTATTTTGCCTTGTTCCTTGTATTCGCAATAGTTTTGTTTGCCATTCCTTCAAAATGCACAATTATTATGGCATATAATTATACAGAGTTATCCAATTCGAGGTTGATAAAGTAAACTTAAAAAAAACACACAAAATATTCAAAATGTATTGTAATTTTTATTTCATTTTACAGATTGATCATTGCCATTTTTAGTTAAACAAGATATCATTCAAATGTCCTCCACGGGACTTCTTACAGGCCTTGATTCTTTTGAGGTAATTTTCAATGACTTTTCGGCACATTTCGGGCGGTATCTCGGCCATTACCTTACGAATATTAGTTTTCAATTCGTCAAGAGTTTGAGGATTGTTTGCGTAAACACAATCTTTCGCGTAGCCCCACAAAAAGAAATCCAAAGGCGTTAAATCACAGGATCTTGGAGGCCAATTGACATCAGCCAATCGCGAAATCAAACGTCCAGGAAATTTCTCTTGCAAAAGATCTCGATTAGCTCGTGTTACGTGACTGGTTGCTCCATCCTGCTGGAACCACATATCGTCAAGATCATAATCTTCGATTTTCGTAAAAAAATAATCGGTTAACATGCGGCCATAGCGCTCAGAATTGACGGTAACGGTTCGTCCATGGTTGTTCTCAAAAAAATACGGCCCAATCACACCACCAGACCACAATGCGCACCAAACAGTGACTTTTTCCGGGTGTAATGGCTTCTCTACAATCAATTGTGGATTTTCTGAGCCCCAAATTCTACAGTTTTGCTTATTAACGTATCCACCAAGCGAAAAATGAGCTTCATCACTGAAGAAAATTTTGTTCGAAAAATCAGCATCGACGGCCTGTTTTCCAACACCCAATTTGCGTATGTTCTTCGTTGTCCATGGTCAGCAGGCTTTAGCTCTTGTGTCAAATGGACTTTATACGGATGAAGATGCAAATCCAGATGCAAAATGCGCCATAATGAGCCATAAGATAGGCCTAAATGTTGAGCTCGACGAGGAATTGACAAATTTGGATCTTCTTCCACACTTTCAGCTACAGAAGCGATATTTTCAGCATTGCGAATGTTTTGATGATGCACAGACCTTACAATATCAGTAACAGATCCAGTTTGTTCAAATTTATTCACTGTATTCAATATGGTTGGCTTTGTAGGACGATTATGACGACCATAATCTGCTCGTAAAGCGCGAAATGTGGATACGACAGAATCACTATTTTTATAATAAGATTTAATAATTTTAACGCGTTGGTCGATTGTTAAATGCTCCATATTCTTAAATGGCAGAATGTCAACTAAATAAATGACAGCGTACTTAACGTTTATCTTTGACAGATGTCGGTATACAGATTTCTACTTTATCAACCTCGAATTGGATAACCCTGTATTATACATATTTTATTAAAATAGGGATAATGGGTACATATTGTACATGCACATATGACAAAAGAATAATAATTAATAAAACATGCCTCTCACTCCGTCGCTAAGTTTTCCTTTATTGGGTTTCTTTTTATTTTAACTTATTCACATAATTTATTTATTTGTTAAATTTATTTAAAGTGATTATTATTTATTTTTTAAGACACTTTAATTTTATTTTTATTTAATTTTTTCAATGCAAAATACCACGCTTGTCTATAATAACACACTGAAGCTAACTGAATAACAATTGAATCAGTGCTGAATAGTAATTAGTAAAAATTGAAACGAGACAAATATAAAAATATATAATATATTTGTTTCACTTGCTCAATGAATCTTCACTGTGGATTCCGTACTGATTCAGGCGTACAATAGATACGTATAGAGACAAATTTATTGTGTATGTGGTAGTACCGCTGAACAGGCTATCAGGGAATACACTACACCACACATTTATTATTAGTTATTCATTTATTTATTACCCACACACAAAACACTAAATTCAAATTAAGGAGCAACACAAAACACGGTCACTTCTTATGAAATGAACTCTCACCGAACACAGTATGTCATTCACTGACAACAAAAACAATTAAAAGAAAATTTAAAACAAAACACTAAATACAATGGAAAAAGGCCTAAATTAGAAGGGCTCCACCACCACACAGGCCACACACAAATAACCCCGACTATTATTGTTTAAGGTTTGGTCCACCTTCTACCACTATCAAACTACGGATTGGCAAGAATGCCCCCCAAACTTTAACGATAACAATAGCTTCTACTACTAATTTTTCACTACGTTCAATTTTGGTAGTCCCTTAAATCAATTTTCACTACACTTTGGTTGCCCCATTTACACTCAAGCACCACCACCACCACAATGTCCACTTCACTAATTGTTCGATACCGTATTTACAGTCGAGAGGTCCCCGGCCTCACCGCGAAACTGGTCAATGGCCACCCGAAATAATTTCGAATTATTATTACATATTTAATCGTTTCTGCAATTTATTTTGTCACTTAATGTTAATATGGGTAAGGATGCCCCACGAATTTAAAAGATTATTTTCCTATTTTAAATTTTTAATTTAAAAAGTAGACGCAAAAATAAAATCAATCAGTTCGACACCGTGAAATACAATTTAAAATTATATGAAAATCCATGGAATTTCTAGGTAGCCTAGTATGGCATAGTAAATATCATAAACTAACCATGTTCATTAGGATTTTGACCTACGCTATCTTGAAATACATTTAAAAGCTGTGAACAGATCTAGGAGCGGTAATAGAAAAATTTCAAAATATATTGAAATCAAAAACCCCATAACTAAATCTTGTTCACCACTCTCGTGGGGTTTCGATTTAGCTATTCGATCATATATAGGTGAACATCTCTAGGATCGAAGATATGAAAATTGAAACATGGTCTAAAATAGAATTAAAAGAAACTTTAGGAAATTGGAACACAATTTTCTCTGATTTTGTTTGAAAATTATTTAATCTTTATAGCGGCACCATCAGGAACTTCTCTAACAGAAATGTTACAGATTATCTAAAAATATTTTAATTTATACCGCGATCAACAAAATATTAAATCGAGTGTCTGTCGGAACTTTCACCGCAGTAATATTTCTCTATAGTCAAAAATCTATGATGAATAGAACTAAATGCTTAAAATACGATACAGATAATACCAATAATGAACAATAGAAACTCGATAAGATGACCTCATCGCCCATCATAGAATGTAAGAAGTTCTTATGTTAGTTACATATTTTCCATCTCATGTACTACTCGTACATACAAACAACATAAAGTTCAATAATAATAATAGTAATAATAACAACAACAACAACAACAATAATAATAGTTTTAGAGGTAATCAAACTTTACCGGAAATTTAACATAGCAATAAAATCAAATAAATTTTCTATTCTCTGTGTTTTGTGAAAATCCCACATAAAATTCATAAATCTAATCTAACCTGAAACATAGAAAATTATTGAAATCATAATATCACGTCTTTGTGCTTCGCTTATAATTCTTTTTTTTTTTTTTTTTACCTTAATTATTTATTGAATTTTATTACTTTGCCATCCACATCTCTCGTCGTAAGTATAAGTTGTGTGCATAAAATACGAGAGGCTTGCATTATGCATCGGTACGATTTATCTCAATAGATGTATTTATTTGCACTTGGGGGTGGACATTAAGCTACAAGGGAGATAATAAAATTTACAAGGATTTCCTTATTGTTTTCCGATAGATCAATGAAAGTCTATACATTATTATACCGCATACAGCATTAATTTATACTTTATATCTCGACACTCACAATAATGATATTTTACAGCAAACTATCACACAGAGGCAAATCTTGACAAAGTTGTAATTAATGTAATTAAAATAAAATTTAAAATTATTTAAATCGTAACAATTAATTAAGCTGCTCGATATTTAATATTGGCGACAAAATTTAATTTTTAGATATGACACAAAAATATGCACAAATTAATTAAATTTTATAATTATATTTTTCAATGAACATAATAATATATTGTTAATTATTTAATTAATTTAAAAACAATTATTTTTATAGCACTCTTTAAATATGCGTAATATTTTCATTTTTAATTAAATATAATTAAGAACTTTTTTATTAGTGTAGATCAAGAAATGTTGCTTGCGTGGTGCAAAATTGAATATTAATTAACAAGCGCAGCATGATTAGGGATATTAAATTGTTATAGTCATGTTCGAACAAATCAACAACTTACACTGTGTGATAGAGTCATTAGGCATAATAAGGTACAAAGAACTATACTGTTGTATCCCTGAAATATCAGTTTATATATACGTAACTAATTAACAATCTTTTTATTGCATTCTTACCAATCGTTAAACGTGCACTTGTACTAAAATTAATATTAAAGTTTATTAATTAGTTATTGTAATAAGAACCTGTGTGGGGTTTGATAGTACCCCCATCAGGCACCTCCCCGGGTGGCGGATAGGGGAATGCTTGCCAGATATGGTAGGTACCGGGTAAATTAAATACTAGAGGCGGACCAAAAATTAGCACACCAAAGCTAAACTACATACGCCGATGGCTGTGTGGCTAAGAGGGTGCTTAGTCATTAGTATGTGAACTCCGAATTTGGCGTCATTCGGTTTAAACCCATAGCCTTCCTATGATAATGCAGAGCTCTGTTATAGGCGACCGTCAATTTCTCGTGCTACTCGTGGGAATAAAATAAAAATTTATGATGAAAATAATGGCTTAATAATGCCGCTCCATATACTCTTCGGATGCTACTACCATAAATTCTGGGGGGATCCAACCCTTGGCAAATAAAGGGAACAACTTTCCTAAGAGCATGAAAGTGTTGAGATCACCACCCCCAAATGTAAGTAAACGTACACTACAATTAAAGACAACTGCGCCAACAGCGACTACGCTTACAGTAACTGCAAAAGACGTACTCTCCACTGAAAAAGGAACTTCATTACAAATGCCGAGTGCATCAACAAACATTATAAACAGCAAGGATCTGTTAATTCGCACAAAAACGAAAACTCCCCCAAAAAATAATACACAAAGTGTGAACAGTAACACTGAACAGAAAAACCCAAAAATACCACTGCCTCCACCCATTAATGTGAGCAATATCAACAATTTCGAACTTTTTCGACAAAAAATAATAAAAAATACTAGTGAATCAACTAATTTTAAGGCGCTCTCAAATAGTGACATTAGAACTACCTTTCAAAATGAAAATGATTACAGAAATGTCAAAAAATTACTGGAAGAATTAAAAAAGGAATCTAGCAACCAACTAGAAAATTCAATATAACTCCTACCAGCTGAAGAGTGAAAAGGCCTATAGAGTGGTTATCAGAGGCTTACCTTCTTCTATTAGTCACGATGAAATTAAAGCAGACTTAGAAAACAAGGGACATGAAGTCGCAGGTATTACCATCATATACAAAATGGTCACTATTGATGGTGTAAAAATCAGGAAACACTTTACATTGTTTTACATCGACTTAAAACATAAAGACAACAATAAAGAAGTATACAATATCAAGAAACTTGCGTACTGTATAGTCAAAATTGAGCCACCTAACAAAACAAGGGGAATTCCACAATGTACGAATTGTCAACAACTTGGACATACCAAGAGCTTTTGCTATCGTCAAACCAAATGCGTTAAATGCGCGGAAAATCACCGCATGACAAAATGCAGGAAAACACCAGATATCGCGCCTTCTTGTGCTCTTTGTCAACAACAAGGGCATACTGCAAATTATAAAGGAAGCCGTGTATAACAGAACAAAATTAAAAGTCAACAGAATAATAGAACAAGCGCAGTACAGCGATTACAAACGAAAGTTGCTAAACCATAAAGAACAATCACACCATCCACAGTTGGATTATCCTATGCGCAAATCACCAACAAGTCTAATAACATTAAAGTTAGTAAAATGCTTAGCCAAATTCAACAGTCACTTGGTCATTTAGCAGAGAGGGTGGCAAAACTGGAAATCTATATCTATCCACCAAGCGAAAAAGTCAACATACTCACAAATGATTAACTCGTTCCTACGCATTGTAGCTTAGAACGATAATGGGTTCAACCAACGAGCCCAAGAACTGGAAATATTTCTCCACACAAACAACAATGATATTGTGCTGGTTTCAGAGACGCACTTCTCCACCAAAAGCTTTATCAGAATAAGGGGTTTTAATTCCTACTGGACAACCCATCCTAGTGAAAGAGCCAGAGGTGGTTCCGTCCCAGCGTACCGTCCTCCACAGCATACACCAACGAAGTTACAATTTAATAACGTCTTAGAATAAGCTCGGTCCAAGATTTATTATTGGTGGGGACTACAATATAAAACATACAGCTTGGGGTTCCAGGCTTATTTCTCCTGGGAAAGGAAACACCTTGTTCAATGCCATTCATGAAAACAAATGCGAATATCTGTCCCCAGGCGGGTCAACGTATTGGCTAACGGATGCAGGAAAAATACCAGATCTACTAGATTTCTTCATCATAAAAGGTATTCCTCTTAGTTACACTAGAGTTGAAGGAATTAACGACCTAACATCTGACCACATTCCTGTACTGTTCTCAGTAAGCGCTATAGTAATAAAGAAACAGAAAAAGCAAAACCTTACTAATAGATTCACGGATTGGGACATCTTCAGCGAAAAATTGGAAGAGCTAGTTGAATTAGTTAGTATTAAAAGCAATGAAGAATTGGAACAACAAACAAACAATTTCATTGAATACACTAGAATGGCTGCCAGACTAGCTACTCCTGAATTAAAGGACACGGCTGAAATCAGGGAACAAATCAACGCAAGAAGAAAGGTGAGGAGAGTATGGCATCTCACCAGAAATCCCGCTGACAAGACAACTTTTAATCGAATAAATAACAAAGTCAATAGGCTAATCAAAAATTTTAAACAGAATTGCTTCGATAACTACTTAAGCGGGCTAGGTTCAGAAATGAATAAGTACTACTCGTTATGGAAAGTAACCAGAAGATTTAAACGACCTGTAGTTCGCGTACCACTTTTAAGGAATGCTCAAGGCAGTTTGGTTCGACAAGACAAAGAAAAAGCGGAACTCTTTGCTCAACACCTAGCAGCTGTGTTCCCACTCCATGACATTCAATCCAACATTGATGTAACACCTGTTTATCAAGCAAATCAGGACTTTAATAGGGTCACGCCAATGGACATTTCTGAAGAAATCGACAAAAATCTTAATCATAAAAAAGTACCAGGAATTGATGAAATATCACCGGGTCTATTCAAGGAACTTCCACGTAAAGCAATCATCTTGATCACATACTTATTTAATGCCTGTATGAGATTTAAGTATGTACCCAAATGCTTCAAAATGGCCCAAATAATTATGCTAAAGAAAGCAGGTAAACTAGATGAAGAAGTAACATCATACAGACCAATCTCACTACTTCCGACCTAATCAAAACTGTTCGAGAAACTGCTACTAAAACGTCTAAAGCTAATGGTAAACGTTCCTGATTATTAATTTGGATTCAGGAATAACCACTCCACAATAGATCAAGTCCATCGAATAACTGCGGTAATAGAGCAAGCGTTAGGAAGTGCTAAAGTATAAATATTTTTTTCTATTAAGAGCACGACTGTGAAGTTCTCGACAAAATTAAAAAATAAAAAAAACATGGCGGACTACAAAATTTGTAGAAATAACAAAAATGCACATGTATTAGTAAAACAGTTGACAAAAGCAAAGTTAAAATTATTTAAAAATTTTGCTATACAAAGGAACTGCTCGTTATTACGCAATTAGTAAACCAGTGACCGGTAATGACAATAACAAAAAAAATTAATAATTACGAAATTCGATATTTGCAAGCAAAAAAAAATTATCCCCATCAAATTATTTTACTGCACCTAGACGTGGATCGACCTCAAGACTAAGTAACGACGGTCAAAGAAGGGATGCCCTTTTGCCACCCTCCATTGCCTGAGCATAGGTGAAACAAAATCAGAGACCGGGGCAACATCCAGAAACTTCTGCCTATTACTAATAATAAAGGTGGGTTACTGACGTATATTGTTAATAGTGAGGTAAGTTTATGTTATTTTACACCCATTATACATGATCGGATCTTTTCATTCCCAGAAGCGTAAAATAGGGTATACTTCGTCCACATCTCCATCCTCAGAGTCAGATGTGTCCTCTTTTTTGCAGCCAGGCTGGATCTCTTTTTCCCCCTTCTAGGGCTGCGCAGTCCTTGGTTTTGACCCGACCTCGTCCTTTCTGAACACCTTGACTGTGACAAAACCGAAGTTGAAGTTTAAAACCTCCTTGGTTTTTGCCAGGGGAGCCAACCCCTCCTAATTGAACACCATAATGGTGGGTGTGAAACGGCCCTTAGGCTCCCCCTGCTTTGCAATCTTCCAATTCCCTGTCTGAAGATGCTGATTACAAACCTGTAAAATCCTCACAGATTCATCCAAGTAAGCTGGCTCCGTGGTAATCCAGACCATTGCCCTAGGTCTGTTCGGTATTTCCTCCTTAGGAATTGCCCTGAGCTTGGCTCCTGGCCACATATACTTCGCCAACCTCCTCGATTGCCTTCCAATACAAGAAAACCGATCGCTGCTCCTCGTACGCAGTCAGCTTCAGCCGTTGCTGATGCCATCCCACGTCCTTGCAAATTAGAGGTGGTCCCGGATGTTGTTCAATGACTCTGGAAAAAACTAGGTGAAGTGCGTTAAACACCACCCTTCATTTTACCCCTGACTGCTCTTTTCCAGATGGATGTAGTCCTATATCTCCAAACCAAAGGAGAAATGACCTTCTCATTTTACCCGCTACTACTAGTTCCTAGCTTGCAAGCGTCGGAGCCAATGTAAGCCTCACTGACGACTGGAGTCCCGTCTCCACTAGCATTTTAGAAGTGATGGCCCCTTCTTTATTTTTTTAATTAATTTTTTCCACATTCGAACTCACGGGCATCGGATAAATAGATGGTCCGCTCGTGCAGAAATCCGTATACACGGATAAGGCTTAATACAACTGGAGTTCGCCAGGTATCCAGAGGGCTCTGTTTAGGACTGGGCAATTATTTTTAGATGCGTCCCCAGCCTGGCTGATCATCAACAGCACGGTTCGCATAACACCTTGATCCGAGCCATCCGCCACCATTTCTTATTTCAAGGATGAGAACTTGAAAACAGTGGCAATTGTGAGGCCAAGGCATCCGAATTTTCGTGACAAGTTTATGGAAAGTATAAAATACAGTTTATACTTAAGTCGACTTTACAACGTTTGACTTGTGACAACAGAATTATTTTTAAAAAATTATCGTGTAATACGAAATTTACCAAACCTGCTAATTGCCATACTATGATACGATGAGTTCTCTAACAAAACATGAAAATTATTCTGAAAACGGTGATAACTCCCAAATTGACTCGTTTAAATCTTTTCGATTGAAATTACCTTCCGCTGATTTGTTGATTAAATATATGGTCTTCTCGTGGTTTTCAAAGGACGAAAACTACTCGACCTTCTCCTCTATATGCAATCGAAAAATCTGAATATGTTACTTTGCTCAAGATGTTTCGTTCCATTTTAGCTCCACCGGATTGTAATAGTCCGGTAAAACACAACGTGGTACATCATATTGTTACAACTGTGTTGTCGTCAACAATACAAAATTTCATTTTATTGATTACACCCCCAACTTTGGTAAATTTTTTGTGTTTTTATTCCCCTCGGTTGATTTGCGTTCCCCCCCCCCCCCCAACTTTCTGTATGATCACGGTGTAAGCCAGGAGCACATGCAAGCCGTAAACCCCACGACCTTAGCACTTCTCCCTGAGAACGTAGCCGGCAAAAATCACCGCGGAGGCCTCTGCATGCGCTTAGTTAAATCTGCAGGATGGCAGTAGCCATCCTATAACAATGGCGCCCAAATTTTCACGATTTTTAATAATTTTTATTTATTTTTTTTATGATTTGTAGCTTCACTCCCTTTGGCGTGCGCGTCCAGTGTCGAAACCGGTGTTTCGCATTGTTTGAATTCGCATGGACGCGCACACCAAAGCCAGTCTCCCGGTTGGCATTCCCCAACGGCGATCGCAACCAGCACGGGCTGTTTGATTGCGCGTAGATGGGGGTGTCATACCCCTATTCTTTGGACATCCGACTTCCGAGCTCCTTCCCATTTCCACTATGTTGTGTATGATTGTGGTGGAGCTTGGATGTCATTTGTCTAGGGTTTAGCGTAGCTTCACTCTTCTTTTTCCCGAAATTTCTCGACCGAAATTTGAGGAACGGAACACTTTATTATTATATTATTATTATTATTATTGTTGTTATTATTTTATTATTTTAGCCGACATGGAATCGGATTTCCACTCTCATCATACCAGCCGTCTTGTTGTCTTGATTTAAAAATTTCTTTAAATTTTGCTGTTTTGATTTTGATATTTTGATATTTATGATATATGTTTCAAATTTCAACGAGCCCCTCCAAATTAGGTTCTCATTGAAAAGCACCACTTTGGGGGGGTATCTCGTCCTATCCGTCGTTAAACTAATCGTGGGAATACTGGACTCACAACCCACCACAAGGTAACCATTCCTTTCTGTAATTATTATTATTCTAGTCTTATTTCCTTTGCAATCTTGCCTTGTGACTGAGTTGTATTATTTCACTATCGGCGTACTATTGGGTGTGTTGGTAGTTTGTTTTTCGCGTTATTATTATTATTATTATTATTATTCTTTCTTTATTTTATATATTTAAAATGCTTTTTAACGAGCCCTTTCAAAGGAAGGTTACGATAAGGTACCGCTTTCGAGGGTTTCTCGACAAATATCCCGTCGTTAAATTTGGGGGTTACGGGCCTCAGGTTTCTAGTGGGTCACAGCTTCATCCCTAGAACCAAATTTCTTATTATTATTTCATTTATATTTCATATTTATATTTATTTTATTTTCTATATTTTTTTTTGTCATTGTGTTTGTGGAATTATCCTGAACTATTTTATTTGAAACTTTCTGTTTCATTTAAAACTAATTGACTTAATTTTTTGTATATTATTGATAAATTTAATAAAGATTGCATTTTGAGTTTAATTTTCATCGCCAAATTAAATCGAGCAAGTTTAACCCTATATTCCTTCATCATCCAAAATGGACCTAACAATACTAGAGCAAGACGATTGGGAGCAAAACTTTATCGATGGACCCTTATTATCGGAAAGCGGACTAAATTACACAGGAGACCCGGCGGGCCTCACGATCGACATGTTTCTGTTTCAGGTAGACACCATCGCGTCGTCTCGCGGATTATCCGACCAAACATTATTATTCGAGCTACATACCATCCTGGAAGATATCGCCTTGCAGTGCTATTGGACATTCCGCAAACATAATCCGAACGCTACCTGGACAGATCTACGAAGCGGTATCATCGAGCGTTTTAAAGACCGTCGCACCAATTACGAAATCCGGCGAATCGTCGAGGCACGCAAACAACGAACCAACGAAAGTTTCCTAGATTTCTTTGATCAAGTGTCGGGTTTATCGCTACAATGTCGTACCCCGTATTCGGACGTAGAGCTCATCGTAATTTTACTGGCGAACATAAAGCCAGAACTCCAGATGCTGTATAAGCGGAATTTTGACAGCGGAAAATAAGAGATTGCGCTACTCGTCGCAAGTGGCACTACTATCACTAAAGAAAAATAATTTTGTTATGTAATTACTAGCGGAAATTTTTCATTCATTATGTACCACTTTTTTCACTAAATAAAATATTCCAGCGGAATAAAATATTAAAAGTGAACCTTAAAATGGCAAATTAATTGATCTCCGAAGTAAAGAAACTCGGTATATGAAATCATGAAAATTAACAACAATCCGTCTATCCGCCATTTCTTCCAATAGTTACCAATACTATCGGTTGTTTTTCTAGTAGCCTAGGTCATACTGAGACTATATGGAAAATTTGGGGAAAATTCATAGACCAGAATTTTCACTAGAATTTTTTGATTTTCTGCGGCCATATGTGATTTTCAGCTTTAGACCAATATCTCAAAAACTTCCACTAGTAACTAATACTTTCGGTTGTTTTTCTAGTAGCTTAGGTCATACTGAGACTATATAGAAAATTTGGGGAAAATTCATAGATCAGAATTTTCACTAGAATATTTTGATTTTCTGCGGCAAAATAAGAGATTTTCAGTTTTTGACCAATATCTCAAAAACTTCCACTAGTAACCAATACTTTCGGTTGTTTTTCTAGTAGCTTAGATCATACTGAGACTATGTGGAAAATTTGGGGAAAATTCATAGACCAGAATTTTCACTAGAATTTTTTGATTTTCTCCGGCCAAATAAGTGATTTTCAGTTTTTGACCAATATCTCAAAAACTTCCACTAGTAACCAATACTTTCGGTTGTTTTTCTAGTAGCTTAGGTCATACTGAGACTATATGGAAAATTTGGGGAAAATTCATAGACCAGAATTTTCACTAGAATTTTTTGATTTTCTGCGGCCATATGTTATTTTCAGTTTTTGACCAATATCTCATTAAACGCTACTAGAAAAACAACCGAAAGTATTGGTTACTAGTGGAAGTTTTTGAGATATTGGTCAAAAACTGAAAATCACTTATTTGGCCGCAGAAAATCAAAAAATTCTACTGAAAATTCTGGTCCATTAAATTTCCCCAAATTTTCCATATAGTCTCAGTGTGACCTAGGCTACTAGAAAAACAACCGAAAGTATTGGTAACTATTGGAAGAAATGGCGGATAGACGGATTGTTGTTAAATTTCAAGATTTCATATACCGAGTTTCTTTACTTCGGAGATCAATTAATTTGCAATTTTAAAGTTCATTTTTAATATTTTATTCCGCTGTAATATTTTATTTAGTGAAAAAAGTGGTACATAATGAATGAAAAATTTCCGCTGGTAATTACATAACAAAATTATTTCTCTTTAGTGATAGTGCTGCCACTTGCGGTGAGTAGCGCAATCTCTTATTTTCCGCTGTCAAAATTCCGCTATCTTATACAGCATGAACTCCAGTACCATCTTACCGATCGTCAGTTTAGCAGCATCAACGAGCTGATCAAAAGTTGTTCTGCTTGGGAGGAGTCTTTCAGGCGGATCAAAGCTCCAGCGGATCCTGCAATCCATCCACGACGCGTGATCAATGAGTCATCAGGCAGTCCCCGTATGTTGATGCTGGAGCGTATGACTCGTACGAGAATTACCCCTTTACTGATGTACTACCTGATAACTCAGTATCCGCAATTCGCACAGGGAGCAGGTTTCTATTGGCAGCGGCGAGACGTCCTGGTGGACAAGTCCCAGCAGACAGTTCGGGGTTAGTTTACAGACAACAAAACAGTTCTGCGCGATGTAGACGATGTGCCGATGAACGAATTCCTCAATCAAAGATGTCGGAAAACCTGAGCAGTAGTTCTTGGAGAGATGCCCCGAAAACCACCACAACTGCTACCCAGACTGCGGATAGTAGAGAGGATAGAGCCACTCAAACCGATTCAGGAGAATGCAGCGAGCAATACAAACGCGGAACTCCGTTCCCCATCGAATCCGATGAAGAGATAAACTCGTCTGCCAGTAATGATTCCTTTCCCGAACCTTCTTCCTCATCCAATCCTTTTTCCCTTCCTGTCGCTCTTAAATTTTTCTATAATGCTCCATCACCGGCAAAGTTAGATCGTTTAAAACGTTCCAAGAAATACTGGAACCGCCGCGTCGCAATGAGAAATGACGTGATTTCCTCCGTTCTTTTCTCCGAGGGTAGTGACACTCGGCCTTACGCCCAGGTTTTAATAAATAAGATACCTTTTAAGGGTCTTCTCGACAGCGGGGCGAGTGTCAGTGTTCTCGGGAGTGGATCGGAGAAACTCATGTCAAATCCCTTTGTAGAATTCCATAATTTTCCATCCACGATAACTACCGCGAGTAGTCAAGTCCAACGAGGATTTGGTTACATACGAACTAATGTCGAATTTACCGGAATTACTAAATTTATGAATTTTCACGTTGTTCCTTCGTTAGAGCAACCGCTTTATTTGGGTATTGATTTTTGGAATCGTTTTGGAATTTCCCCAAAAATCTCCGCGTTAAATAATTCGGACGAATTAGGTGAAACTACCAACACACCCAAATTTCATATTTTAACATCTGATAATCGTCGTAAATTGGATCTTAACCGCGAATATTTCCCGAGCAGCGATATATTAGGTTTGAGCCGCACATCCCTCATCACTCATATGATCGATGTCGGTTCCGCTAAACCAGTCAAACAACGTTTTTATTTCGTGTCCCCAGCTATCCAGAAACTCATGTATGCCGAGTTGGATAGGATGTTGTCTTTGGGGGTCATCGAGGAGTCACAAAGTTCCTGGTGTTCACCGGTCACGTTGGTGCGTAAGGCCAATGGCAAGGTTCGTCTGTGCTTGGATGCTAGAGAACTGAACAAGGCCACCGTCAAGGATGCGTATCCGCTGCCAATAATCAACGGTGTGTTGGGTCGTTTGGGACACACCCGATTCATTTCGGCGATTGATTTAAATGATGCCTTTTGGCAGATCCCACTCGACCCAGCATCCCGCGATAAAACAGCGTTTACGGTTCCTGGACGGCCCTTGTATCAGTTCAAGGTGATGCCGTTTGGCTTATGCAACGCACCACAGACGCTTTGTCGCTTGATGCACCGCGTGATCCCGTACCAGCTACACGATAAGGTCTTTGTGTATCTCGATGACCTTCTGGTCACATCCTCCACTCTGGCCGAACATTTCGATTTGCTACAACAGGTTGCTGGATATCTGAAGGACGCTGGTTTAACAATCAATTTGACTAAAAGTAAGTTTGTGTTGAAAGAAGTAGACTATTTAGGTTATATTGTGGGTGATGGCTGCCTCCGTACAAACCCAGATAAATGTAAAGCTATTCTGGAGTACTCTATTCCGAAAACGACGAAACAGATTAGACGTTTTCTGGGAATGGGCGGATGGTACCGTCGCTTCATTCCTAATTTCGCCTCCTTAGCTTCTTCTGGTAAAAATACTAAAGTATGTTGGTCTGCAGCTGCTGATTCTTCCTTTAACGCTCTCAAAACCGCCTTGTCAACTGCCCCAGTTTTGACGCATCCTGATTATACAAAACTCTTTTTTATTCAGTGTGATGCCAGTGCCGTTGGGGTCGGTAGTGTCTTATTTCAGGTGGACGCCGAGGGGGTGGAGCGGCCCATTGAGTTTTATTCACATAAGCTCAATGCGGCGCAGCGAAACTAATCGGTGATTGAGCTGGAATGCTACGCTGCCGTCCTCAGCGTGCAAAAATTCCGTCCCTACGTGGAAGGCTACCCGTTTGTCTTTTATACCGACCATTCCAGTTTGCGCTGGTTAATGAGTCAAAAAGACCTCTCCGGACGTTTGGCGAAATGGAGTCTTAAACTCCACGCGCTGGATTTTCAAATTGGATACCGAAAAGGTTCAGTTAACGTGGTACCTGATGCGCTGTCTCGAGCTTTTTCGGATGAACCCGCTCCTTGTGAGGATGAGTCCGGGAGTAAGAGCACGCCTGATCCTGGTGTTCAATTTGGAAATTCAGTCTTGTCGAGTAAAAACATCGATACTTCCGTGGATGCGTTAGTACCTGCGTCAGTCCCCATTCTACACGTTGATCAAAATTCGGTAGCGTTCCAAGATCCAGATTACGTTGATCAGATCGCGAAAATTCGTACGTTAAAAGATTGTTCGCACAACTATAAGATCCAAGATGATAAATTGTTGATATCCCCTTCGTTCGGTTTTAAATATACGGATACCGACCTTTCGAACTGGAAATTAGTTATTCCGAATAGCTTGACCCAATCACTAATCGAACAGGCTCACGTACCTCCCCCCACAGCAAAACTCTCGCTCGCCTTCAGCGTCTATTTTTCTGGCTTCAGATGGCAAAACAAGTCAAACAATACGTTGCTAGCTGCACTAAATGTAAAATGAACAAGGCTGTTAATTACTTAACACAACCAGCCATGGGAGCACAGGTTACGTCAACTCTCCCGTTCCAAAAATTGTATGTAGATTTCTTGGGTCCGTATCCATGTTCCAAACTAGGAAATACCTGTATCGTTATCTTCTTGGATCATTATTCGAAATTTGTAGTTGTAAAACCTCTACGGGAAGCGTTTGCCCTTTTGCTGTGTTGATTTTTAGAAAATGGGAAGCAATTTACATCCAATTTGTTTAAAGATTTGTTGTCTAAATACGGTGTAACACATATACGTACGCCGGTGTATTCGCCTCAAAGCAACGCATCCGAGCGTGTTAATCGAACCCTAATTGCCAGCATTCGATTATATTTGAGCGATCACGACCATAATCAGTGGGACAAAAATTTGCAAGAAATTGCGGTTGCTTTACGAAATGCCATACACGATTCTTTAGATTACTCTCCTCATTATGTCGTGTTCGGTCAACATATGTCAATACACGGTTCGGATTACTCATTGCGACGATTACTCGATGAACATGATTCCAGCGAAGTCCAGGTATGGGCTAAGCCAGATCGAGTAAACCATCTAAAGGATCGTATAATCCATTATTTACGCGTGGCACACGAAAAGGGAGCTCAGCATTACAACTTACGTAGTACTAAGCGTATTTTACGAGTCGGACAACCCGTTTTCATACGCTCTTTTGCCTTGAGTGATGCGGCGAATAAATTTTCCGCTAAACTGGCTAGCAAATTCAAATCCGCGATAATTACCAGCAAAGTCGGACAAGTGGCGTACACAGTCGAAGATTTGAACGGGAAAGCATTGGGTACTTATCATCTCAAAGACATCCGTGTCTAATTGTTCCTCTCCTTTTATTTCTATAAAGTTGTTTGTTTTAGGCCCGGCTTATGAGACATCTCAGGGTGTGGGACGTTCCCACGTTTGTTACGACTGTGTTGTCGTCAACAATACAAAATTTCATTTTATTGATTACACCCCCACCTTTGGTAAATTTTTTGTGTTTGTATTCCCCTCGGTTGATTTGTGTTCCCCCCCAACTTTCTGTATGATCACGGTGTAAGCCAGGAGCACATGCAAGCCTCAAACCCCACGACCTTAGCACTTCTCCCTGAGAACGTAGCCGGTAAAAATCACCGTGAAGGCCTCTGCACGCGCTTAGTGAAATCTGCAGGATGGCAGTAGCCATCCTGTAACAATATATGTTCACTCACTCTCTTGTACATCATATGACTTTCTTGTAGGAGGAATGTAGAAATGTATCAGCTATGGACTTGGATATACTAAATTGCATGTAGTATATTATAGGATACCAGCTTAACAGCTACGTTGTAAAATATCATATCATATCAAACGACAAAAAATAAATGGACAATGCAGTTCTAATCAATGCGTTTATTTCAATATTCCGGTATTAGCCCCCACCAGAGGAAAACTCGGAATTAAAAGTATTAAATTAGTTCAAGCTGAGGCTGAACTAAACACTCTCGAACACATCACCTCCTTAAAATTTTATTGGCATTGCATTTAGGCGGGTGGAGTTGTTCGTAATTCCAATCTTATGACTGCTTAAATGTTAATTTAACTCTCGAACTGGAATCGTGTACTCACGAGACCCACATTAAAAAAATTAAAACATACTGTTCGATGTCCAGCAGCAGTTTAATTTTTCTTTATTTTATTGAATATAACTTTCAATACACTTTTAATACAATTAACTTATAATATAAACTTTAACTTTAAATTCAATATTATTTCTTACAATTGAAACATAACATACATAATAACTTAACAATTTAAGATCTGGATTACAACTGATTTCTTATTCTAGTTGAATCGTAAACCAAGCGATTGTACATTCATTTACTGAGTTGCGATAACGTGCCATTCAACTTGCTAGCGTCGTTATCGTAGAGGAATTTGATCCCTCACTATAATGTGGGAACTTATATAGTTGTTTGTTGTGTTAACTTCTTATCAACAACCTATTGATTCACTTTTAACTATCAAATTCGAAGCAGACGATCAAGTCAATGGAAAAATAATTCGTTGCAGATCCTCGGAAAACGCAACTCAAATAAAATATGACAACAATGGCACCGCAATTTCCAGATTTCCACCACATAGAAAGGATATATACTATATATACACTAAAATAACTTTATCGCTTAGTCATGTGAATTCTCCACTAACAAAACTTAAGGGTAGATCAATAATACAGTTATTAACAACAATAAAAAACATTTTATTTATCTATATGAAGACATAAAACCGTCCACAAATAATTCTATAATTTCCCCATTAATGATTACATAAGCTTTTTACCCCGAATCGATTAATTTATAACATGTTTGTTGCGTTATCTTTTAATTGTCTTCCATTGTATGTTCTCTAATCCAATCATTAAATAAAGGGACGTCGGAGAAAAATGCCATTTGAAGTGGATCCATTCGACCTGTTTTTGGAATGGCAATACCTAAAGATACAATTCCCCGAAGATACCACTGAGATCCAAACTCAAACACCATACCACCGCCTGAATCTCCAGCCCCAACATTTGTCCCATTGAGAATTCCCGCACAGTAATTATTCTCGTTCAAATAGCGAGCCATAACACCACGATTTTGGACGAGACAAGCGGCAGTACTATGTATGGGAAGCGTTGCTTGCAGTAATACATCTGAGCCGTTACCATATTCAGTACTGCCCCATCCTGCTATGGTTCCATTTGGAAAATCATTAAAGTTCAATTTATCACTTATGCAAATTGGTTGAATATAGTCAGAATATTCAATTAACCCGTTCACTTTCAAAATGGCTATATCGTTCCGTAAATGAGAGCGAGTAAAATTTTCATGAACCTTTACGTTTCTTACAGCATAATTCTGTGCTTCAATCGGAAATTCTTTTATCCGATGAGTTCCCATAATAACGGTTAAGCGATTGGCGGGAACTGTTCCACGGTCATCCTGGACGCAATGTGCCGCTGTCAAAATTGCAGTTTTACTTATTATTGTACCGCCACATATATACTCTCCATTTCGAAAGATTCCTACATGCCACGGGAATTCACCATGATATGTTGGTTGGCCGTAAATCATCATCGGGGTATGTACTATATTTCGTTTGCCGCATTCTAATTGACTGGCATTCTATTTTAAGGAATGATAATATATTACTTATGACAAATCTGTACATTGCATTTCACTTATTTTACCGGCCAAACAATTGATTCGATCCATTCAATATGATTACTAACTTTATTTGCAACACCGAATCTAAATTTATTGTAGGTTGTAAAGATACCAGAGTGACCCATAATTGCGATTATAAAGTGTTTGTTTCCCTGTTTGTATATAATCGGACCGCCATATTGTACCTGTAAAGAGAATAATTTATTTTAAGGAAGTTAACCACTCACAAGTATTTGCTTACGTCAAAATCATATTGCAGATAAACGCACATGTGCGAGTTGACAGTAGGTCCAACGCTTAGATAACTAGTACACTCGTCAAATGGCATTGTAGTAACTTCCTCGAATTTTGTTGTTCTTCTAGTTACGTTTGTTTCCGGATCATGATACGGTTGGTATATATTAGAAGGCACGTTTGAATCTGTCCACAAACAAGCGGGTCGGAAAATTGATGTTGTGCTGCGGTATGTAATCGACTCAGTTAGCTGCACCAATGCAATGGTATACAAACCAAGAACCGGATGTTGAAATATTTCATGAACAATAATTCGTTTAATGGCGAAAAGTTTCCTATTTGAATAATATTCGTCAGTTGACTTTAATTTACGAACGAATAATGCTTCGTGTGAATATAATTTAGCTACCGATGCCAAATAGCCTCTTGCCAGAACATAATCTTCACTAATTAAAGTTCCGTCGAATATTGGCCGAATGTCCTCCCCATTGAATACCATAAATTCTACTAAATAAGGATGCAGTGACCGTGAATCAGTGTTTAAAGATGACGTTTCGTCACATTCTTAAAATATATTTAAACAATTATTATTTTATGAAACTCGAAAATTTTTATTACTTACTCAATTTACTAACTCGTTGGGATATAGCGCAATGAAATAATAAAATTAAGCAGGATAACTTCCACATTTCAGTATTCACACGAAGCACACACATTTAGACTCAATATGTTTTAATTATAATCTTGTTGGTTGTAATAGACAAAAATTTCGACAAATTTATCGCAGATAACGTCAAAGTTCATCAAGTTCAAATCCAATTAACTGCGTACAGTGGAAATCAAGTAATTTTATAGATGGCATAGAGAAATGAGATGACAACCACTAATTTAATTGGAAATAACATCGACTTTTACTCTCGAGTAAACGTCTCGGCAAGAATCAGCCAACCTTCAACCTTTCATTTTCTTATATACCGGATTTATAGAGGTGTGTTAAATTAGCACCCTCTTATGTAAATTTAAACAAGTCTATATGTGTAGAAACTAATGCTATGATACGAGATATTGTGTAGAAATTGTTTTATTACTTTACTCGTACATGTGGAATTCTGATATGAAATTGCTTTGATCTCAACTTTATGTGATTAAAATATCTGCATCATATTTGCTGGAATAAATTTGGTTTTATAAAATAAGATTTGGCGAAATGAATCGCATTTTTGGTCGTGCAGATGACCCATTGGTTTAAAGTTGTATGGGCCTCATTTACTTTTATGATTGTCGAAAATTGGTCGTGGTTCTAGACTTCATCCATAAAAACGTAGCGACGGTGAAATTATCAGGTCTCCAATGTGATCTTCTACATGCCTCCAATGTTAGTCGTGGCAGCGGTGAAGAAGTGCCAATAGCAGATATAATAAAATTTAAATCAATCATTAAGAAATTGGTTGGAAGAAATATGATTCTCACCGGCTCTTGTGGCAATTAAGTGAGAAATAGCTTAACAACGTTCTATTATTTATAACTACATCTGTACTCGAATTGACAGCAGTCCAAAGAACACAATAGTTTCGTTGAACTATCGATTTCGTCGAAATCTGGGGTCGTATACCTAAAAGTGGTTTATGATTTCACCGTTTTTAATGCTTATAACCTCCTTCTCAGGTACCACCTAATCACAAAATTTCACCAGCACTTTACCTAACAAGTCACCTGCACACCGTTGACTTTCGAGATACAATCGATATTCTCGATAGCTTTAGTACACCTGTTGGACAATTTGAAATATAGTCGTGTTTGTACTTAAACAAATACTCTCGGAAGTATAGTAATGCCCTTCAAGAATTGAGAGAAGCAGTAGTCTGCTATTTGATGCAGTCAAACTTTCGTTTCGTTGGCTATGAAATATCGAACGACGTAATGGTTTCCTGTAGCATGTCGTGTTGAAAAGAACTTCTTTCATTCTGCGTCCGTAGTAAAATTTGTAACCCTCTTTATTTAAAAACCATATATCCGACATTTCTACAATAACAAATACTGTGTCGTCTGTAAATGATAGTAACAAGTGGACCTGCCATAAAGCACTGAGTTAGTAGACCTAGTTTTGCTTACCCCTTATAGTATCAATGATGAAATAGCATAACCTAACAGCATTCTTCCTTTTAGGTTCTGTTCCAATTGTGCACACGCAAAATTTGAAAAAGTGTCATGTTTGGAAATAGATTCAAATGCAAGTTCTTAATAATGGTCACACCTGGTAACTTCACTGCCGTGAAATTTTATTATTCACTACACATTATACCTGGGTGCGGGCAAATCTTAATTTGGTCACCATAATTAATCACCAGCTGGTCAATTCTATCTTCAACATTCTTATAATTTAATTAAACATTTAAGTGAAAATTTTAATATCCGTATATAGGTTTCAATTGAACGTAGGATCAATAAATTAGTCACTCATTATTCGAAATGAAAAATGATTATGAAACCTCATCTAAGGCGGCCAAATCCCTTGATGGGATATAGTGCCAGAGAGAGAAGAGAGAGAGAGAGAGAGAGTGTGTATAGGTTTGGTGGAAATAGGTTATCCACACAAAAATTAATTTTAAATCATAATTAATGTTAAACATAATTTGCTTAATCGGTTTTTGGAGTAGCCACCATGGGTGGGCAAACCTAAAATGGGAGACATAACTTACTTCTTCAAACCCGGATTTGGGGTTCGGGTTTACATCTTTATCAAAAATTGGGCAGAAATCTTTATCAAAAATTGATTTTGACGATGTGCAGTATCAGAAATTGAATTTCAATTATTTGGAAATAGAGAGTTTTTCGCCTAGGTGTCAGTAGTAAATAATTTCTAAACCCAACCTTTTTTATGTCATCTTTGCGAAGTAAACAGATATAAATTAGACAGATGTACAATTTTAACGATGCATAGATACGATGCATACTTAACGATGCTTACGCTAGAAGGAAACATTAAAGTTATTCAAACTTATTAGGAAAATCATCGATCTTTAAAAATACGTATCGTAAATTTCGTGATTTTTTTGGTGTAATAATCATCCAAGTGAGTCCACAATTCAAAGGTTAGTAAAAAAAATTTCAAGAGATCGGTTCTGTTGAGGATCGACAATGGTGTGGCAGATCAAATAGTGGACGTTCTAGTGTGAACATTACTACTGTGGCCGAAAGTGTTGCTAAGGAACCTTTAACATCGATATCACGAAGTTTTCAGGAATAGGGCATTCATCTATCGATTATTTGGCAAATTTTATATAAGGATTTGAACAAATAGACACAGAGTACTGTTATTTTCAATATGATGAAGGTCGGAAGGTACGAGTCACACAACAAGTGAAAACATCTAGCTATTGCGGTCTAAGGTTCCTGGGGCTCGATTCTTTGTCGGTGATGATGATAAATGATAAAAATATAATCGATAAACTATAAATTGCGATTCCTAGTAGGTGATATTTGATAAATAAATGTCAAATTTAGTGAAAAAACTAAATATTTTATCACCGACCAAATGGCACACTGGTTAAAGCTTTGGCCTTTGGATCGGGAGGTACCGGGTTCGAATCCCGATAGGGGCAGGATGCAAAGTCCCCCTGTCCGTGTGCAAAACCCATGGACCGACCCATCTTCCATGCCAGTATATAGGCTGACATGGAGCTTGCAATGTGCAGATGGTCTTAAATCGGTCCTATAGCTGTAAGTCCTCGAGTTGGCTAAATAGACGTAAAGTAAGGACGTAAAAAGCACAACCATGAAAGAGCAGGGGGAGCCTTGAGCCCCAAAAAAGATTGCATTAAAAATTGTTTTTTTGTACTTTAATGACAATTTTTTGAAATTATTGTATATAAATTATTGTATATCAACTGATTTTAAGTAACCTATAGATTATAGAACAAATTTAAATGGACAATTTAAAGCATAGTAGGGCAACGCGGCCGAATAATGACCACAAATTACATTTGCTTCAATTTTTTGAAGAACATGTAGATTTGGCTAATGATATGATCTACATAACGCAATTAAATTTATTTGAATTTATTATTAAATATAAATTTATGTAAATCTGTACGATATGAGTCATCTTATGATGGGGCACATGCGCGAAGTCTACAATGGGATGATTTAGCAACGGAATTAAATGCATTGAATGGGGCCAATAAGACCGAGGACAAATGGAGGAAAAATTTAATTTTATGTTATACGTATTATGTACATACATAGATCGTAGGTTAGGTTAGGTTAGGTTAGAGTGGCTGCTATCGCACACTCAGGCCAGTATTGGCCCATTGTGATACCACAGGATCCTATCTCCCCTTTACTCCTGCTGAAACCATCCAGAGCTACTTATGTAGCGTAAAATATCTCGTATTCCACAGCCCGCGAGTTCCGAAAGGCTGTCCATACCGTACACACCTAAATACTTATGCTTTCTGTATGATAGTGCCGGACACGAGCATAGGAAGTGATCTAACGTCTCTTCCTCCTCTTCGTCTAAACAACTTCTACAAAAGTCATTCGTCTGTAGACCCAGCCTTCTTGCATGTTCCCCAAAAAGGCAGTGTCCTGTCATTATCCCTACGACCAATACTAACTCTCGTTTTCCCAGGGATACTAGTGCTTTGGAGCGCCGCAAGTCCAGTTTTGGCCAAACCAGTTTTGCTACTCTGCACGTGACGGTGTTGGTCCACCTCTCATTTGTCAAGGCGATTGCCTTTTTACTGAGCGCCGATCTAAGCGCTGCTATAGGCCTACCCAGACCTGCCCTTTCCGGTTGCATCTGGAGAGTCGTACCGTACCTAGCTAGTTCGTCCGCCCTGCAGTTTCCCGTGATGTCCGAGTGACCAGGGACCCAGATTATCTGAATACTGAAATACACGCTCATCTCTCTAGCGATCTAACTATCGTTGAGTGTCCCGCCTGAAGACACTTCCCCTGAGAGACAGCCGAGAGCCTTGTAGCCACATTGGCTGCCATCTGCTTACCAAAAAATTCGATTGGAATAAGGTGGAACATAACCTCTAAAGCGCGTGTAGGTGTTGACCTAAGCGCCCTGCTTATAATCATGCAGGCCGTTCTTTGCACCTTCTCCAACATCTTCCTATATGTTACCTTCTCCAGAGCTGGCCACCATACACCCACCCTGTACATCAGCACAGGTCTTACCACAGCGGTATAGCGCCAGTGTACCAGCTCTGGTTTTAGACCCCATCCCTTCCCTATGGCGTTCTTGCACGAGTAAATGGCTACATTAGCCTTATTCACCCTTTCTACAATGTTAGGCTTCTAACTTACCTTACTATCCAAAATTATGCCCAGACATCTCGCTCTGTCAGCAAAAGCCAGTCTAGTGCCGTTCACGGTAGGAGGACTAACTACCGGAATTTTATATTTCTTACTAAATAGTACCAGCTCTGTCTTGGAGGGGTTAATCCCTAATCCACATTTGCTGGCCCATTTCGTAACGATTAGGAGTGCATTCTGCATAACATCCCTAATCGTATCCAGATATTTGCCTGAGACAGCTATCTCTATATCATCCGCATACGCTACAACCACTATCTCCTCTCCCTCCAGTTCCAAGAGCAATCCATTCATCCCAACACTCCAAAGAAAGGGGGACATTACACCTCCTTGCGGGGTTCCTCTAACCACCCGCCTTCTAATGGTGGCCTCCTCCAGTTTCGAGGTAATAATCCTGCTTACCAGCATCTGATTTATCAACCTACATATGGGGTAGTCCACGTTCAAAAATAGCAATCCTTCCATGATCGCCTCCGTTTTAACATTATTAAAGGCACCCTCAATGTCGAGAAATGCTACCATACAGAACTCTTGCGAGTAAATTGACTTCTCAATCATGCGAACTAGATCGTGCAGAGCTGTGTACACCGAATTTACCTCACAGTACGCATGCTGCGACATTGCGCAACTCCTGGGCTCAATTTTTGATCGAAAACCTATATCTACAAACCTTTCCAAGGTTTTCAACAGAAAGGATGATAGAGTTATAGGTCTCAGATCCTTTGGATAGGCATGCGAGCTTTTTCCCGATTTCGGGATAAAGACCATTCTGACCTCCGTCCATTTTTTCGAAATATATACCAGTTTCAGACATCCCATGAAGATACCTTCCAGCCAGGGGAGGATGACTGCTGAGTTCCTCTGGATCTCTGCTGGTATAATCCGATCCGGGCCCGCCGATTTATAAGGTTTAAACCCGTTCAGCGCCCAACGGATTCGCTCCTTATCCGCGATGCCCTCCATTTCTATTGAAGGTGTTACTCGATTAGCTCCAGGCTCTGTCGAGTCTTCAATGCTTCCCGGAAAATGGGTCTCGATGAGGAGCTCCAATGATTCCGCACTTGAAGTTGTCCATGACCCGTCTGGTCTAGTTAAATAACTAGGACTGGTTGGGTTAGTAGCTAGAATTTTCCTAAGGCGAGAAGTCTCAGATACCTCCTCCATTCTACAACAGAAGAGTCTCCAAGACCCCATTGTGCCTTCCTCAACTCTTTTTGTACTTTCTGAAGTCCCAATCCCGAACCTCCCTTGTGTTCTTAGCTTTATTAAAAGCTCTCCTACACACACTCCGATATGTTCCCAACTCCTTGGTCAACCATATCGGTTTCTGCCTGCCCCTAGGCTTTATTAGGGGGCACGCAGCGTTAAATGAAAGATTGCATGCCTTTGTGACAATATCAACCATGCCATCTAATTCCTCTTCTGTCGCCGGAAGTCCAGGTACCTCCAGCGGCAGTAGTTCCTTCAACACCTCTCCATATTTGTTCCAGTTTGTCCTTCTGGGATTCCTGAAGGATTTCCGAGTAACAGGTTTAATGTCGAGGTTATAAATTACATATCGATGATCAGAGAATGAGTGCTCTTTCGCCACTTTCCACCTTCTAATCATATGAAAGATCGTTTCTGACACAAAGGTGACATATAAAACCTCCTGTCGATTTTTAAAAATAAATGTCGGTTCTCGTCCAATATTGCAAACTAAAAAGTTGGTATTTAATAAATAATCAAAAAATAACTCACCCATCCCCTTGATGTCTGTGCTTCCCCAGATTGTGTGATGCGCATTTACATCACATCCGAGTACAACACCTGAGGCCACAGATCCTGTTATTGTTAATCCAAGGTTCTTGGATTAACACTATATCCTCATCTGACTTAGTCAGTCTGAGGACGAGAGCTGCCGAGGCAGCCTTCGTGTGATGTAGGTTTATCTTTACAATGCATTGTAGTCGACCTTACTCACCTCTTCCTGCACATCAGGATAGTGCCATCTACCTCATTGTTTCGGACGCTGTCTTCCTCTCGTCGAGAGCCTGACAGGATGTTCCCATCAGGCTCCAGAGAGAGGAGGCTACCTCCCCTAACTATGCTCCCCAGAGCCGAAGCATGACCCTCCTGACCGTCCTCAGCCCGCTTGACCATCTCCTGCTGGGTCCGTTCGCCGTCACCCCCAGGCTGGTCTTTCGCAGTTGCGTCGGTCTCGTCCTTTTTATATACTTTGAGAGTGATCGACCCGAACCCGAAGTTGATCACTCCCTTTAATTTTGCAAGGGAAGCCAGGGATTCTTTATTGATCAGCATGATTGCCAATCTAAAGCCCCCCTTAGCTTCCTCTCGCTTTATAAACCTCCAGTCTTCCGTTGGAAGATCGGGATTATTGGCCTGAATGGTTTCGAGGATCTCTTCTATTTTATCCGGCTCGGTTGGCAGCCAAACACGTGCCCTCGGCCTGCTCGGGATTTCCTCCCTGCAGACTGCCTCAAGCCTCGCGCCCGGCCACACCTCGCCTACTTCGGCAACTGCCCTTTTGTAAAGGTCGACCGATCTCTGATCCGAGCACGCAGTCAACTTCACGCGCCCCTGGTACCATCCCGCATCTCTGCAGGACGGGGGGGATCCCGGATTTTCTCTCAGGATCCGCAGAAAAATGGAGTTTAATGCATTAAACACTACTCTCCATTTCTCTGACGTGATGCTCCCATCTTCCTGACTTCTGTCAATGACGGCTAGCACCAGCACGTGCTCCTTTAGGATCTCACTGAATAGCTTCAGTTTTTGATCCCTAGGAGCACCCGACGTCTTTTCTACCTGAACCTTGGCTCGCTTACTCTCGCCCGTTTCCAGCTCTTCCTGGGACCTCTGTCTTTTAGATACAAGGGCCCTTTCCGAGCTGTCACCGCTGACAGTTTTTTTAGCCCATGCCACAGATCCTCGTTGTTCTACTGTAAGCTGCCCCTCAGGGGTCGCAGCCAGTTTTTCTAAAATTATATACGCCGACCGTCTCTCCCTGTATCGGCGCCTCGACTGAGGGATCTCCCTCAATTCCCCCTTATTTCATTTAGCGGTTCCGCTTTCACCTGGCTTCGATGCCAAAGTGTCGCTTAACCCTGATGATGAAGCCCCACCTTTACGGTTAGAGTTACTAACTTCCTCCGGTTTTTGAAAGGTGCCGGCCTTGAGGTGAATAAAAACATAAGAGAAGATGGGCGAAACGAAGACAACAACCGGGGTGAATATAATAACACAAAAATCGTCGTTGCGACCATACAGTCGTAACAATTCTCTCACTCATTCACCCATTCATATGGATATCCCAAACAAATGGGACCCACTTCATTCATGGGATTACCGTTTATAGGGTTCCCCACTCACTACCTAGAGGCCCGGGAGCACAAGGAGACGTGATGCTCAGTTCACCGTGGTTATGGTCGATGGTTTTATGGCGCCATCAGTTCGCCTTTCCCTACTGGGTATCCTATCCACTCAGAATTTGGTGAACAGAGGTTAACCACTCCCCCGTTCTCTGAGACTCTCCTCCCAGCAGAGCTGCGGTTAGGGACGGCTTATATAATTCACCGCTAACCTACCTATCGATAGGCCGTTCACTATCCACCACCTGTGACCCCCCCGATAGCTGCAGCTCGCCACGGGTACATAGATCGTACTTGAAAGAACAAAATGCCACAATAAATGGTGCCAGAGTCAAAACGGGCGTCCACACAAAAATTAAAGAGTTGTCAGACTATGAAAAGAGGGTGGCGGTGCTCATCACCGCCGAAGCAATAGCAGGAGATATCGAAATGGCAGAGTTTGGTGATAACGAACTAATTGAGGTAAATTCTGAATATAGCGAATTTATTTAATTTTACAATTATTTGGTTATAGGGCGAAGGAACACGCACAATCATTAACGTCACAGGTAAGTGCAGAGGAAATAGCTGTTATATTATCAATGAATATGCCAAACCAACCACAGCAAATTATTCGTACTCCTAGAGTTACCCGATCAACTCAGTTACAAATACTGTCTTCGAGGAAGAGACGTATAACGATGATGATGATCAATTCAAAAAATATTTGGAATTTGAATTCAAAAAATTTGATTTCGAAAAAGACTATAAGTTACAAAAAATTAATGCAAAATGCCCCTATTATGGGGCTTCACCTCACGCCACCTCTCCGATCGAGTCACCCCACCAATCCAAGTCGTGTGAGTTAGATTTTTGTACATATGATGATGCTCGCTTTTATTTTGGTGAGATGTATTTGTTTATTATGACAATTTCCATGAGTTGTTAAGTTGGAAATATTGTATTTTTTGGCATTTTGGACATACATTTTTCACAATATTGACGTTTTGTGTGATTTTATGATATGATATGATATGATAGAGGGGTACAAGCCAACCATAACGGCAATCCTAGGTATGTTATCATAATCCTGAAATATCAACAACCAAATAACAATTTATATATGAATGTGAATAATATTTCAGCATCATATGGGCCCAGGCGCTGCCCTCCTTAACAGATATGGTTATTTAGGAAAGGATGTTAGTCGCACAAATAACTAAGGCAATCCGCAGCAAAGTCGTTGTGTAACTACTTAAATATATTAAAATGTTAGTTTCAATTAAAATCACACTCTAAACCTTATTTTGCTCTATCTTCCCACCCAACACCATCTAACCGAGGGAGTTTACGTTCGTAGTGACTCGACAGCATTATCATACATATGATGACCTACATATTCCGTTTATATTGTAAAAAAAAAAAAAAAAAAAAAAACATAACCTGAATTCAACCAGAAAGACCCTCGAACAACAACATACTTTAGCAAAAAGTCTTTGGATCGTTAACATTAATTGTATTGAGTTTATCCATAAAACGTCAGTAATTAAATAGACCCCCTGATCAAGAATGTTGCAATCAAAATCTTCCCTGACCTTCCGGTATGCTCAAAAATGTATTTAAAAAAATTTAATAATAAAAATAAACTGAATTATATTTGTCGACAACTTTATTGTTTAAGGTCAGGACTTTTGACAAAACCTCAATTTATTGAATTGTTTAAATTAAGGAACGAAGGAGCACAAAACAATCTAGAAAAGTCTCGTCCCTAAAACGCTTAGAAATCATTTAATTAATTTAATAATTGTCCTTTTATGTATAATAGCTCACCTAGCGGAAGAATGAACCAAATATTCAGACATTGAAGCGACATCTACTGGCAAAATAATTAATTACAAAATCGACCATTTGTGAAGTAAACATTCATAAATCGAAGTGACATCTACCATCAAGCTATCATTATTAAAGTGTGTAAAATTAAAAACAAATTAATTAAAATATTTGGTATATATTATTCAATACATATATTCAATTGTTTGTTCTCCTCGTTAGTAACTCAAATAATATCCTGTCGTAAATGGCGTAATGAATATAGAAACCTTGCAAAAAATCTTAGAGAGATGGCTGTTAATCATATTCGCCTTAATGTTACTCGTTATGAAACCGTTTTAATCGAATTAGCCAAGGATAAATGACCTGAATTAGATGCTAGCGATCAATCAATCAATTTATTTCTTATTGAACTTGCTCGTGATAATACTTGGGGTGGTAAGGAAATATTACAAGCTACATCAGAAATTTATCAGGCCAAAATCGAAGTATATTAGATCAAGTATATTAGATCATTAGATAATCCCAATTAGATCATATTTTGTTCATTCCCAGAAAAATTATTATAGATAAACCATGTAAAAGGCACATTTTCCGAAAAAATTCAAACGAAGGAAAAATGTAGACAAGTAAAGAAATTTATTTGGGATCATAAATTAGTATTTGGACGTGTAATCAAAGTGCAATCTGACTCAGGGGAGTCGATTATAGAATTTCATTGCATCCACATGAAAACTACGAAAGTCATAATGTTAGAAGATGGAAAGTTGACTTATTAAAAGATCCAACTATCTTAAAACAGTATCAATCCAACATAACGAAATTTTTGGTCAGTGAAGGTTTAATATTAGATGATACTCTCAATTTCCCAATGATAACAACAGTTGAAAAAGTTTGGAGGGCTTTATAGTGCATTCTATAAAGTCTTCATCAGACCTAATTTTAACCAAACAAGCCACTATGACTAAGGGCCAAAAAGTAGTAATAGCTTCTTTAAAAACTGCGTTAAAAAAGACACCACATAATCCTCATCTGATCAGAAATGGCCGATATAATGTTCAACAAGAATTTAGAAAATCCAAATCAGAGTTTAATTTTAACTTTAAAAATGGTAATACAATGTTTCTTTTTTGTGATAATTTTATTTTTTTTTTTTTTTTTTTTTTTATTTAGAACTAGTTTCGAGGCTTCACTCTTCCTCAGCTAATTTGCTATTCTCGTGAATAGCGAATTAGCTGAGGAAGAGCGAAGACTCGAAACTACAGTGATAAAAATACACAAAAATGGAAAATAACCAAATCAGAGGAATGTAGAGAATTTAAACTTATCAATTTATTCGTTCATATAGACAGAATTCTAATAAGATGGCAAGTACCTACATTCCTTTATCAGGATGGGAGAAATTATTATCAACTATCTCCGGTTCCGCCATTCCTCTAATAGCTGAAAAGGATGATTTGCCGTTAGGATTGCCTCCAACCAAGGAAGAAATAAAAACCATCCTATTTTCCATTAGAAGAGGAACTGCTCCTGCTTTAAATCAGATTTCAAATGAACTGTTACAAGCGTTACCTGAAGAGGGAATGAAGGTCTTTCTATATGTTTTACAACAGGTTTGGCTATTAAACACCCCACCAAGTGAGTGGTTAGAAACGGTTAATTTTCTTTAACCAAAAAAACAACCACCCAGTGCCATCACAGATTATAGACGAATAACTCTCTCAGACACTGAGTATCGGATATATACAAAATTCTTATTATCTAGGTTTGAAATATTGACGTTTCGTATGATTTTCATTAGAAATTCTTATTTTTTGCCTAGAAATGTTTGTTTATTATGCAATAGTTTTATAAAAAAAAATACAAAAAATACAAAATGAAATCCTACCTATATAAAAATTATTATGAAAAAATTCTTATGTTTTTTGCTATCCATCATGATTACTTACGTGATATTGTTGGTGAGTATATTTGACACTAGAGTCACCTCACCGCAACAAGTATAATATCAAATATTTCAAAATGGTGAATTCAAGTCACCATTACGACATATTTCTCGGTGAGTTGAGGTGAGGTGAATACCATAATAGAGGCATCATAATGAAAAAAGAAAAATTGAAGTAGAGGGGTCCAAAACAAAAGCAATTACAAATCTTTGTGAAATTATAAAAACCAACAATGAAGAATAATTTTATATCATTTCATATTTCGTATTTTATTTAGTTTTTTAAAAAAGTCTTGTTACTTAAATCGATTATTAAAATAAAAATTTTACCTAGAAAAATAATTACAAATTATTGTATTTCTAATATTTTGATCCTCACGCAATACATTGTTGGTCGATATTATTTGGGTATGTTTTCCGGGACCGCTGCCTTCGATCTCCAGTGGCAAATCATCAGCAAAATCCAAATTGGCATATTCCGCATGTTATGCAGAATGACACAGCAATTAATGATATGGCCAGCTGTAGTCGGTGAATAGCACAAGACCCGTTCTTGAAGGAGGCATCTAAATACAGATTTACATTCCCCTATTGCTCTAAATACAGTTTTCCGAGTTTTTTTGTGGGACATATTATTTGTATCATTGTGAAATGGCGTCATTAGCCATGGCTGGAGAGAGTATCTACTGTCTTTTTAACAACTAAACATTTCTCTGCCCGTTGTTGTATCTATTTTCTAGGGCAATTTTTTACGCCAGATGCATAGATAGCGGGTTGTTCCGCCAAAACGTGCGTTGATCACAATAATTTCTAAATCGAGCCCGCAAATCTGTAATTAACCAAGTTATTTATTAATACCATTAATGTAAATACATCTTTCAATTTGAATATTTTTGGAATGTCCGTCTTTTCGACAGTAGTAGACATGCTCAATTTCCTTCGCCAGCGATTTTATTTTAATATGTGTCCCATCGATTAAACCACTTATTCCAGGGAAACCGTGTCGTTCGAAAAATCTTAAGAAGGTTTTTAAATATTATATATTACGTTAAAAAAATAAATAAAACGAAACACATAATATATGTATGTTGCCTCTGTTATTTTCTTGAAAAGTCTTCCGGTAGTTTGATATAATCCTTTCCAATGTTTTGAACGGCAAAAGCTACCTCATTTACACACCGACTAACACCGACAACTTGTTTGTGAAATGCACGATAAAAAGTCTTGTCCGACCGCGCGTTGATATGCACCTTGGTTTATAAATAGTTTTCAGTTTTTGAATTCGAGATTTTAACAAGCAAATACTACTTACTGGTTGCAAAAAACTTTAATGCACAAAACTCGTAAACTTTAATGCACAAAACTCTAAAATCAAAGTATTGTAAATTGATTGATTGATTAGAATGTACGGCCAAGACTAAGCAAGGATCCCGGATACGCCGGGCCTACCGTACACCCCTTTTACATATAACAAGATGGAGGGATAGGAAAGGTTGTTAGGTATGATAGACTTGACCCGGTTACAGACACCTAAGTAGTGAATACTTAGTAAAGCACAAGACGGCACAAATATTTTTGTCTGTCGGGATATAAATAATCAGCAATCAACATTCTAAAAAGTAATTGATTAATTAGTAAATGTCCTGAAATAAAATTTCGTTATTATGAGTGATTAAATTTTATTTAATACCATTTCCTCCGCCATCCCCTCCCCAAAAAAAAAAAAAAAAAAAAAAAAATGAAGCAGTCAATGTCGCGACGCCGGGCCCGCCACACACCTTTATTATAGCATCTTAAAAAAATTGATAATCAACAATGTTGGCATCTTAATGATAAATTTCCTGAAATAAAATGTCATTATTATGCGTTAGAGATTCCTTATTTTGTACAATATAATTAAATTATTCTTGAATAGAATAAATGTAATGTAATAAAATAAACAAATAAAATAAAATAAATCGAATCCAAATATTGTAGTATCAAACGGATGGATCCCCTCTACAACGGATAACCTTACCATCCCTAATAAACCAATATAAATATGAAACAAAGACATCTGGTTTCAAAAATAGCTAATCTGGAATCTATAAGGTAATATATCAATAATGAATGTGTTACAGGTTAAGAATCTCCAATACCTAAACAAATTAACACATTATAATTTATTCCCAATCAGAATTAAATAAAACTATTAAGCTAATCAGGAATCTGTAAGATGACAGAATTAGTAATGAGTAGAAAATAATCTAATTAAAGAAGTGCCATGATCCCAAAAATACAAAAAACATCTAAGTATGTATAGTACATCAATAATTATCTGAATATAAATTTTATTGTGTAGCCTCCAAGATAAAAGTAAGTGAACCCATAAAGTTTCCCTCCACCGACACTTCAATCTTACATATAACCATAGTCATTTAATGTATTAAAATAATATTAGTAAACCAATTGTCGTGAGACAAATTAAATCTTAAATATACAATTAAATTAAATTAAAATAAGAGAAATTACAATTAAATTGTAATTACAATTCGTCCTATAATTAAAAAATTGTTATCTGGTTAATAGTGGAAATCTATTATATTGCTAGCGACGGAAATTGTCACTTCAATGCAGTTCTTGAAGCAAACTAACTTCGATCTGAAACTAAAAATGACGGTTGACAAACATGATCAATTTGGAAGCTTTACACCCAGTAAAACCTATTGAAAGAGCTAATAAGGAAGGAAATTCTTAATTACAAAATATATATCTAAACCAACTCAACCTAGGATTAAAACATTTATGTACAAATTATAATTTATTAATTTCTAATAATAAAACTCAGTATTGATAACTATCCAATCAGGAAACTATAAATAAAATATAGTATTAATGTTCATTATCTCAGACGGCTCAAGAATCTTAAAAGATTTAGAAATTTTAACACTTTAAAATGTATTATTATTAGTAAGTCAAAATACGACCAAGTAGAAGCCGGACAAAATACACGGCTTGCACGTATGCAGGCCCACATTGCTCGAATGCAGACCCCTTCCATCCACATCTCGCACATATGACGGAGAAACAAACCCCCCAGTCACCCGAGCACAAACTCCGTTCATCCATCCCTCATTCTGAGAAAGTAGCCCTTACGCTCAAGCAAATCTTCACTCAGAACTTCACCATTCTCCGCTATGACGTCCCTAATCCGATGACTACCGTACAATAGAGAAGAAAAACGAACGAAATTACCACTCTTCATACGATACACTCCAACCAGACTAAAAAAGACACCACCACAGAAAATGGCAAATCTCCAAATGAAAACGACCCCAAAAACAAAAACCAATTCACCAAATATATGATATACAGACGGAAATATATGATATATAAGTCAATGCCCAGTAGAATGAAAATTTATTTATCCGCCGCACCTGCTACAAGATACAAACCAATAAAGCCAAAAAACTCTCCAAAAAACTCCATAGCATTTGCACGAAAACTTCTCCCTGTGTTTACTTTCCACATACGTACAAATAAACTCCCTACATTTCGAAACGGCCACATACACAGGCATAGACACTGATTAAACAGTTATCTGATATTATATATTCTTCATTCATGCACGTTCATTTCAAACACACATACACGTTGAAACACATTTTTACATTAAATGTGCAAGTAAATATGTAAATAAAACACAACGTAGGTTACAAAATTACGATAACCTGAAAAAACAAAAATCGTCGGACATCAAACTTCTTTACTCGCAAAAATAACAACAACATTTTTTAATGAGTGTAGCAAAACAGAATTGAAATAACCCTTTCTCGCCCAAAAAATACTCACAATAACCCACTACATGAAAATACTGGTATTTTACACCTTTGTGTTATAAAATAGAGTTACCTAGCGTTAATATATTTAAATTTTTGTAATAAAAATATGTTTTAATATGTAATAATATAATATGTGTTAGAAATGGAAAAACACTTATCTTGAGCATCCTTTGGAATCAAAAAAGTCCTATACACATTGAAAAATTACATACAATGTGTATGATGCATTCAAACAACGACATCGAAATACTCGTACATATAAACGAAATTGTTAAACACATATTCCGTGCCATTGGAAGCGCATTACACACAAATTATTATAACTATTCAATATGAATAACTTTTCACTTTACTTAAAAAACACAAATTATTATCAATATTATTATTATTTATTTGTATGTTCACATATATTAGTAATTAATTAATTAATTTAAACACATTTTAATTATTTACTGATTTATATAGAGGAGAGACAAAACACGTCTTTCCTCTACGACGTTCAATCGCCGACCTTCCTAAAATCAAAGTATTGTAAATGATTATATAAAACGTAATCTGAGTATCTAAACCTTACCTTCGTTTGCTTACACTTCACTGCCTTGAATAAACTAGCAACATGATGCCTTCTATTTTATATATTTTTTTTCTAATTTTGAAATGAAAAAAACGCCACGTTAAATTCACTAAATAAAAAAATATGATTTTTTTTTTATTTTGACGTTTCTCAAAATAAACCGAAAGCAAACACTGACGTTCATACGATTGATAAAAATCTCGGATTTTTCTATCCCATTGTTTTACCCAAACAACATCACGTAAATTATACAACAGACACGCCTCTTTTCATACAAAAAAGTGGAAAATATTGAAAAAAAAAAATCTGGTATAGAAAAATCCGAGATTTTTATCCATCGTATGAACTCGCTGTGAACTAAAAATAATAAATAATTTGTTCCGACATCTTGCGTAAAATGTTTTAATTAATTAATTTTTTCAATTTGCACAAGGAATTGACGTGTTGTAAAACCATTTCAGTGCCATCTTTCATTAAATTTTCGAAGCCTCATTTTGATACAAAATTTGTGATAACATATGTGAAATGAATTAAATATGTGAAATTTAATTTTTTTAAAATAATTTTTTTATTTTTATTTAAATCATATTTTGAGAGAACTTATCGTCTCTTAAAATAATGTACTTATGTTAGAAATATCACACAATTGTTATAATATTATCTACATAAGGAAGTATGGATAATGCGACCTTGCTAGACAACAACCCGAAATATGCGCATTTCTACGTGAACTACTAGTCGATCGTCTTCAACGTCAGATTTAGTTCTCTCGTTATGCAGAAATTGCGGACGAATCATCTCAATCCCAGCTTCTGCTAGCTCATTACCCATCAAAAACCCCTTGTCTACCATCATGCATGGTATCTCCGGGTGTTACCTTATGTAACAACACTGTGCTTGTAAAATTAATAAGACCGGAGGGAGAAATTCCTATTAATAGTTTAATTGTATGGGTGCTTTTATAGTGCAATTACGTGCAGATTCTGCATGTAAGGCATCGGAATTGATTTGTCTTTATTTCCATACAATCTAAAACGATTATTGTATTTGGAAATTTTTCAAAGCAAACTGGGAAACTTTTTAAATTTTCTTCTTTAATTTGCCAATAAATGCAACATTCTAGGGCATTCGATAACAGTTGAACACAATCATTAAAATACAAAGTAGCAGTTTGCGCGTTAGTTAAATTGGTTTTAATTCTAAAGGTTGTAAGCACAATTGTGTGCCTTAAGGAAAAGCCAATGTTAGCATTTTCAGAAGGCCGTATCATAGTACAACAATCGACTATAGTGTTTAATTAATTCTATGGCTGCTATTCCCGTCTTTGAATTCAATTCTTGGTTTATTTTATTTAGAAATGGTAAGTAGTTACACTGAATATCCTCAGTTACTTGTATGCCTTTATGGAATGTCTTAAGGTCATGCTGCACTTCAATAGATCTCTGTTGTGTGAGGCTCTGTCCTTAGTCCATATGTTCATCATCATGTTCATTTCAGTCTTCTTTCTCTAGAATCCCTTGACCACTAAAAATTAAGTAGAGGACCGATATAATTACAAATTTGAAATAATATTATAATATATCTATACATATAACAGTTTGGAATTATTTCTTTATCTTAGTGGATTATATATAGCTCAAATTGTTTTGGTCCACTTTTTTCCTACAGGAAAACAAAGCTTAATGTTCTAGACTTTTTGCGTTTTCTTTGCAAAATAGGTACAATTATTTGTTTTTTTAAACTGACGACTGCAAATTGACAAATATTTGGAGAAAAGTTTCTCCATTTTCAGAACAACTTTCCACGTCAGCTGCTCTTTCCGGTTGTTTAGAACATTAGATGGGATTTTCTGCAACGGATGATTTTCTGTTTGTTTGTACTTGTGAAACAGCGAAACATTGCCCCCGAGATCTATCTACTGTAAATGTGAATAGTAAATAGTTGTCGACCCACCATAGAATCTAATCAAAACGGTTGAATATTCAAACAATTTTAATACAAATGAAAGTGTAAACTAACATTTTTTTTCTAGATTAAAATATTTTCAAAGGTTATTGTAATATAAATTTCACACATTATTTAAAATATTTGTTTTAAAAATACTTATTAGAATTTTAATATGAGCTAAAGCTTGAAGCAGAATCCGCTAGACGTCATGTTACCCATCGTCAACTGCATTTGCTCATTTAATGATAATTGGAACTTATAAACATAAAATGAAAATTTAAATGAAATCTTTTTTTTTTCATTATCATTATCAGCGACACAGAATCGAGCCCCAGGTCGATTAATTGTACATATAATGGCGACATAAACTGGCCATCTAGATCATGCGATTTAACGCCATTAGATTACTTTCTTTTGGTTTCATGAAACGTAAAGATTATGTGAATAAACCTACAACAACTGCACAGCTGAAAAACAACATTCAGACCGAAATTGATTATCTTAATGCGGTAATGTGTGAGCGAGTTCTTATAAATTTTGATTTTCGTATAGAAGCCTGTAGACGTGCCCGTGGTGGACATTATAATGATGTAATTTTTCACAAGTAATTGCTAAAAGTAATATTTTTACAAAAAATAAAAAACAGAAAAAATCAAAGTATTTCCATGTTTTATTAAAAAAAAAAAATAGGTGCGCCTTTTGAGAGACCCTTTACTATTCAAAGAAGAGTTTTCAAATAGTCAATCAAGTATATGGAGTCGGGGAATCAAGCAAAGTTCTGCGGCTGTTAATTTGATAAAGATGGAAATTGTTAATTTTTTCAGGAATCCCAATCTTAAATTTTATTTATGTCTGAGGTCCATGTACCACCCTCTGGACAGACTACCTATCAATGATTTACTTTACTCAATATACATAGTTGAATACAAAATGCGCAAACTTTGCTCCTAACTTATTACGAAATTTTATAAATTGGTGCGTGGTTATGCAATTAATAACTTAAGTTTTAACATATTCATACAAAAACAAAAATGTTGACGTTGCATTCACTATCGGTTAACACTTAGAAATTTAAATAATTTATTTTCATTTACTCGATGTACATACCTAATTGTACTTTGAAATTTGAATAGAACACCAAAGAGATAAAATAAATTCAGCTTAATTACAGTACCTTCAAATTTAGAAAGAATATATGGTGTTGTACTTATAAATAAATATACGAGTACTTATTCTACTTACATAAAATTTAAATTAAGGTTTGTTGGTTGGTGTTGCTCTATACAATTCGAGTAAACAAAAATTCATTTATGTTTATTAATATGGTTTGCAGCGACCGTGTTCTTATATTAAACTGACAAATACACTCGTACATAAATACATACATCGCTGCATGTGTTCCCAAATTATGCAAGCCAAATAGCCGCATACACGTTTTTATATTCCGAACATTCTACAACTGTACACAAAAAAACTTAAATCAAACCAATCAAAAAATTTCTTTAATTTATCACACGTGCTTCGAGAACGAAATCTGTGAAGGTGGTACTGTGGAATGCGCAAAAGACCGAATAAAATGACCGCGGAATCGTGCACCACGTGTACCGAACGAGAAAATAAACATGAATTTTCTTAAAAATCAAATCGCCGAACAAAATAAAATCTGTCAAGTTCATCGAACTGCACTTTATTGCTGATGTCTCTCCGATAATCATGTTGTTTTATTTATATAAATAACATAAAAAAAAATTTATACAAAATTTTAAATATACAAAATAAATAATAAAAATATTTTTATAATCACCGCATAATGTAATTTAAACAATAAACTTTTTTTTTGGTGGCCTTTCGATCATACATATACATATAATAAACACACGTATGTGCACACTCTCATACGAACATTAAGTGACGGTACGATATGTGCGATCGCGATCGTGTATTTTCTTCAATTTTTATATATTAATGTTTCGTGATCGATTTGGTTGAAAGAGGAACCCAAAGCTCTCCGATCGATTCAAATTAAATCGCATAATAAATTTTTATTGAATTTCAGTTTTGACACTGATGAATACTTATGATGCATTTCTTTATGTACAAAACGTTTTGTTGTATTTTTTGTTGTTGTTTTGTTTTGGGTTTCCCTCTTTGTACTTTGATGTTATGCTGTGTTACCGTACCAGTGTAATAATAATATGTTTTTAATTGAGAAACAAGATAAGGTGTACCCTGAATCCACAGGGAATTTAGTTGTCGTAATAATATGACGTTTATTATTTTAAAAATTTTGCAACTTAGGTGGTCTTTAGCTTAGGTTTCCTCTGCATTTCTTTATTTCATTCCTCTCTCTCCTACCCGAGTTATTTAGAGTTTTCGATACTTTCAAAATTATGGAAAATTATGGTTTTTTCCACTGTTTGTTTGCCACCTCCAAGACAAGTCTTCTTGCGCAGCGGACGAATGGTATGAGACTGTTCTTGATATCGCTAGGTCTTTGGCGAAGAAGCACGATATCATCTACATTTCCAAGAATTTGGCCTGACCTATTAAATACACAGTGCGAAGTTTCAATGCTGCTTTTCCTAACTACGTACTCAAGTTGAACAGCATAGGCGCTTGTTCTCCAGGTTAGAAGCGGCTGAAGCTGGCGTCTGTCTTGTTTCAAGTGGCTCGCTATATAAATGTGCTCAAAGTAGGACTGAATACGTAAAGTTTCTCCCAGTACGTGACACATACACGTAATAAGCGGGTTGAGCAGCAGGCTAACAATCTTCCTTCTTAAAAAAAATTAAAAGTTATGAACCGTAAGTAATCAAACGCCTCGGATTTCAACTTTATTATATAGACGAAAATTGCTTTCCGCTATTTAATTGCTATTTAATTCCTCAGCTTTTCAAAATTCTAAAATTTTATCAGACAATTTTTAAGTTTTTTTGGGGAAGAAAAATTAAGGAATTTGTCTGTTTAATGACCAATAATTTTGAATTTGAAATTCATACATATTTGATAGTCTACGATAAAATTGGAAAAGGAGCATGACACAAAAACTTAATAATATTTCAGCTCCGCCTGTTTAGCACCCCATTCAAAGGTTTTGATACAAATGATGATTGGAATCGTTTGGTCAGGATTGGTCTCTAGTTTTCATAAGTCACTTACGATTAAACGATAAATAAATAATAAAAATTTGAAAAAAAAGAAAATCCCAGGTAGCACCTATAATAAGAACGGTATAATTTTAAGAAAATTATGCCGTTCTTATTATATTTCGTTATGTAATCGTTAGGTCAGGATTGGTTAGCACATTTTAACGTTTGGTCATCAATGCGTAATTTTTTATCGCAAAAAAGAAACCAAAATTGCTAAATTCCAAAAAAATCACAAAGCCTGATTTTACAAAATTAACAACAAATCCAAGTGGAATATACATTTGGACAAAAATATTCATTTTTTTAACAATTGTATCTAAAGTAGAACACATAAAGTTAATATTAGTTAAATTTTTTGGTTGTTCATAACTCGACAATTAAATTCAAGACGTTATTAAGAATATATCCAGGAACGCACTATTTTACCTTGGATAATAATAATGTTATCACAAATTCCACGACCGGCATCGTTTGGTCAATTGTAATTGAGAAGTGGTCAATGGCTGTTTTCGGTTGGTCGGTTATGTAATGGTTTATTCCAAAAATAAAAGAGAATGTAAAAAGTGTAAGCCGGGTCTTATGGATATATAAGAGCAAGTAACGCTTAATTGTAGAGAATTCATCACAAATCTGAGTGTACCGGCATTTCGGGGAATTTAAACTAAATAAAAAAATTCCCCGAAGGTTGTAGTGATGTGAAGCTGATCACTAAAAAATTTCGAAAGTATCCCACAAGTACACTCAGATTTATGAAGCCATCTCTAGAATTATGTGTTAATGGCCATTTAACATCCACTAGACCCGGTTTACAGTTTTCGAATTATTATTTCCATTTTCACTAATTAAAAAAACGTCCCCGAAGGTCACAGTGATATGTCGCATAACACAAAAAATTGTAGAAAGTGTCCACGAAATACCAGTACAGTCACATTTGTGCAGCTATCTCTAGAATTATGTGTTAATGGCCCTTAAAGACCACAAGACCCGGTTTACACTTTTCGCATTATTATTTCCATTTAAGTTAGATAAGGTTAGGTTTCAGTGGTTGCTATCGCACACTTAGGCCAATTATGGCCCATTGTGATACCACAGGATCCGACATCATAAATTCCCATAAACCCACTTAGTACTATTAATATAGCGTAAAAGTTCTCGCACATTACAGCTTTCGAGGTCACAGAGGCTGTCCATAGTGTATTTTGCCAAGTGATCATGTCTTCTACCAGCTAGCGCAGGGCACGAGCAAAAGAGGTGAGCAAGAGTCTCCTCATCATTCTCGTCCAACCAGTTTCTGCACAAGATATTTGCATCCAGACCCAGCCTTCTTGCATGTTCTCCAAAAAGGCTGTGCCCAGTAATTATCCTCACAATTCTACCTAAATCACGCTTTCTTAGTGTGATTAAGATCTTGGAGCGATTCAAGTTCAGCTCACGCCATACTTGCTTCGCTACCCTGCCAGTTGAACTGGCGATACACCAATCATTTGTCAAGACCTCTGCTTTCCTATGGCTTGCTGCTTTCAGTACTGACTTAGGCCTTCTTACACATCCTCTCCCTGGTTCCAGTTGGAGAATAGTACCGTACCTTGCTAACGCGTCGGCCCTGCAGTTTCCCTCAACGTCAGAATGGCCCGGAATCCAGACCAACCCAGACCAACTGGATATTGAAATGTTCTCTCATCTCATTAAGAGATGTGTGACAATTCAACGTCATCCTTTACGCCAGGGAAACTGAATCCAGCAAAATAATGGCCGCCTGACTGTTCACATAGATAGTGATATCAATTAACGATATTACAATATGCTTCAACCAATTCATAACCTCTTCAATCGCTAAAACTTCAGCCTGGTACACACTGCAGTACTCAGGCAGACGAAAACATAAACTAACATTTAATTCTGCACAGAATACACCAGCTCCCACTCTATCATCGAGCTTGGAGCCATCGGTGACGAATTTAGCTGACCCGGTCTCCATAATGAGACCACTATTCCAATCCTCCCTAGAGAGGATAATCACCTTAAAAGCTTGCCAAAACACAACAGGGGTGTTATATAGTCTAAATTCGCCAGGTCATGCCTCTCTTTATTGACTATAGTTGAGTGCCCTTTTTGCAGGCACTTCCACCCCAAAGTCGCTGATAGCCGGGCGGCCGTATTGACCGTAATTTGCTTACCAAGGATATCCGACGGGAGAAGGTACAGCATGGCCTCTAGGGCACTAGTGGGGGTTGCTTTCAGCGCCCCACTACTGAGCAGACAGGCTGCCCTCTGCACCTTCCCCATCATGTTCCTGTATGTTCATTTCTCAAGAGCTGGCCATCATACGCTCACACCATACAGCAGTATGGGCCTTAAAACTGTCGTGTAAAGCCAATGTAACGGCTCCGGTTTCAAGCCCCATTTTCTTCCAATGGTATTTTTACAAGAGTAGGGTGCCACAGTAGCCTTCTTAACTCTTTCTATCATATTTTGTTTCCAACTGAGCTTACTGTCCAGAAGAATCTCTAAGAATTTCGCCTTTTCAGTAACGACCAGTCTAGTACCATTCAGGCTTGGTGGAACCATTGCTGGAATTTTATATTTCCAACTGAAAAGGACCAACTCTGTTTTAGATAGGTTAATCCCCAATCTACATCTACTAGCCCAACTCGCAGTGATTGATAGCGCATTCTGCATCACATCCTTGATTGTACCCAGGTGCCTACCCGAGACAGCTATCGCTACGTCATCGGCATAAGCAACCATACTCATTCCTTCCCTCTCCAGTTCCAGTAGTAGTCCATTGATTACTATGTTCCAAAGAAGGGGAGAGAGGACACCTCCCTGGAGTGTTCCTCGAACGACCCGTCTCCTGACGAAAACTTCCCACATCCTCGCTATGGCCGTTCTGCTTCCAAGCAAGTGATCGATCAGCCTGGTTACGGGGTCTTCGATCTCAAGTGGCAGCAATCCTTCCCTAATTACCTCCACATTCACGTTGTTGAAAGCGCCATCGATATCGAGAAACGCCACCAACGAGAATTCTCGAAAATCCAGTGACTTCTCATTACCCCGAACCAAGGTGTGTAATGGCGTATCCATGTACTTACCCTTATGGTACGCATGCTGAGATTGTGTCCAGTTTCTGGGTACAATTCTCGACCGGACCGAATATAGACGTCCAGTGGCCATATTCTGTCTTTCCCTGGGAATAGGGAATTGGGGAAAATATTTTCATAGCATTTTTGCCTAAATTTTATTTTTCTGGCCTACTGAAAGAATAAGTTTAGTACAAAAATTTTCAAAACAGGGTGAATTGGGAAATTTCTGTTCCACACAATTTTTACAGGGAAAAATATTTACCCATTTAACTTTGTATCGAAAATATTAACACCAAACATGTTCCCTCAGTAGGCCAGAAAAATACAACTTAGACAAATATGCTATAAAAATATTTTCCCCAATTCCCTATTCCCAGGGAAAGACAGAATAGGGCCACAGCAGCCTTTCCATGATTTTCAGCAGAAAGATGATAGAGATATTGGTCTTAAGTCCTTAGGGTTGCTGTGCGAGCTTCTATCTGCTTTCGGGACGAAGATCACTCTAACCTCCCTCCATTTCAACAGGATGTACCCCAGATTCAGACACCCTTTGAAGATGACTTCCAGCCAGGGAAGCAAGACCTCCGAGTTCTTCTGAATTTCTGCTGGCGCAATCCTATCCGGGTCAGCTGACTTAAAAGGCTTAAACCCTTTTATAGCCCATTTTATCTTCCATGTATTCAGAAGATCCTCTGTACGTAACAGATGGACCCCGCAGTCATTCCTAGGCCCGCAGTCATTCAGAGTGCCCGCAGTTGACACTTCCTCACTTCCAGGGAAGTGAGTTTTCATCAACAAATCAAGAGTCTCTTTACTAGACGCCGCCCATTCGCTATCCGGTTTTATCAGATAGCCTGGAACAAGTGGACTATTGAAGAGAATCTTTCTTAAGCGCTCTGAGACCCCTTCCATTCTATCATAGAAGCGCCTCCACAACTTCCTTTGCGCCTTCCTTACTTCCCTTTTGTAAACTCTGAGGCTTTCCTTATAGAAGTCCCAGTCTTGAATTTCTCTAAATCTTTTCGCTCTATTGAAAGCAGACCCGCAAGCTTTTCGGCACTCCGCAAGTGTCAAGTTCCACCAAACAGGTTTTCGCTTTCCTCTTAGCTTTGTTAATGGGCAAGCTTCCCTCATAGAGATATTGCAAGCCCTAGTAAGAGTACCCACCATTGAGTCCAGTTCACTACACGTGTCGGGGAGTCCTGGAACGAGATGGAATGATGCCCGGCAGTACCTCCCTATATACACGCCATACTGTCCTTCTAGGATTTCTGAACACGTATTGATTTCTTATTTGGAGATTTAGTTTAAAAGTTAAGTATCGATGGTCGGAGAAGGAATGCTCCTTCGCCACCCTCCATTCTCTGATCATCGGAGAAATAAATTGAGAGACCAGAGTAACATCCAGAACTTCCTGTGTATTACTAATAATAAAAGTGGGTTCCTGACCTAAATTACTAATAGTAAGGTTAGTTCTTAAAAGAAATTCGAAAAAAACCACCCTTATCATTGATGTCTGAGCTGCCCCAGATTGTATGGTGCGCATTTGCGTCACATCCCAGGATAGCTCCCACCTTCCTTCTTTCCGCGTCACTGGCAAGTACCCCCAGTACATCTGGCGGCACTGGCTTTTCTCAATCCATGTATGCGGCTGCAAGCCAGACTCTCCTCCCCTCCGTCTCTATGCAGACCATTGCAATACTGTGGAAGTAAATAAGCATTTATATATATTATTAACCACAAGTATACATGATCTGCTCTTTTCCGTCCCACGAGCGTAAAATAGGGTGTACCCCTTCTCTTGCAGACCACAGATCTTGTTATTTTTGATCCAAGGTTCTTGGATCAAAACTATTTCCTCCCCTGACTTAGCAAGTCTGAGAAGTAACGCCGCCGATACAGCCTTTGTATGATGTAAATTTATCTGCACAAACCTGATCATTGTTTACAGAGTTCATTTACCTTAATACGACAGCAGAGCTATATCGATTTAATTGGATCCGATGGAGCTGACGGTATCCTTCGTTTCACCCCCTCCCCCCCCCCCGTACTCCCTAAAATTAAGGAGGTCTACATCTCCTCCTTCAGAGTCCGATATGCCCCCCTTCTCTCTGCCAACAAATAGTCGGTCGCGGAGTTCGCTAGTCAGCTCCACATTAGGGTTCGCTACTAGCTGTGTCTCCTCTGAAGATGTACCACTCGTCGTGCTTCCTCCTTCACCCTGGATCTCTTCCTACGTCTTTTTAAGCTGCGCAGTACCTGTATTGACACTCCGACTTCGTCCTTTCTAAACACCTTTAGTGTAATAGATCCGAAGCCGAAGTATATAACGCGTTTTGTTTTTGTCAGGGGATCCAGGGATTATTTGTTGATCTCCAAGATTGATAGTCTGAAGCTACCATTAGGCTCCTCCTGCATCACAATGTTTCAGTTCCCAGTCGGAAGGTCCGGATTACAAACTTTGATAATCCTCAGGGATTCCTCCAAAATTGCCGGCTCCGTGGGAATCCAGACCACTGCCCTAGGTCTGCTCGGTATTTCCTCCTTGGGAACTGCCCTGCGCTTAGCTCCTCAATCGCCTTTCTATATAAGAAGGCCGAACGCTGATCTGAGCACGCGGCCAATTTCAGCCGTCGCTGATACCATCCCGTGTCTCGACAAATTGGTGGTGGTCCCGGATATTGTCCAAGGGCTTTAAAGAAAACTAGGTTAAGTGCCTTAAACTCCAATCTCTATTTTTCCCAGGTGATGCTCCCATCTTCGTGGCTCTCGTCCACGACGGCTAGCACCACCTCCCCCTCCTTCACAACGTCGCTGAAGAGCTTATACCCCTTTTGCGACTGTTTTCCTACATGAAGCTTGGCCCGTTTCCTCTCGGCATCAAAATCTCTATGCTCCTCCTCGATCGACCTTTGTCTTTTAGACCCAAGATCCTTCTTTTTTCCATATTTACATCGGCAATGCGACTCTTCACCGACTCAACCGATTACCTCTGTTATTCCGTCCATTGCTACTCCGGGACTGTAGCCAATCTTTCCAAGACACGGAAGGCCGAACGCCTAGCCCTGTATCACCGAACCGAAGGAGCAACAACCTTCTTTTTTTACCGCTGCCACTGGTTCCTGGCTTGCAAGCCTTGGACCCAGTCTTAGCGACACTGGCGGCTTGAGTCTTAGAACTCCTCCGTCTCACCCAGCGTTTTGGAAGTGCTGGCCACTTCTTTATTATTTTTTATATTGGATTCCATTTGAATCCCACGAGTAATGGAGAAATGATGGACCGCCCGTGCAGAGATCCGTGTACACAGGTAAGGCTTCATACAACTGGAGGTCGCCAGGTATCCAGAAGGCTTCGTTCATGACGGGGCAATTATTTTTAAAAGTGTCCCCAGCGTAGCTGATCAGCGGCACGGTTCGCGTAACACCTTGATCCGACACATCCGCCACCTTTTAGCGGGACCCGCCCCACAGGTTACTTGTTTCACCCATTCCTGTTACCAAGATTGAGAACCTGGAAGCGGTGGCAATTTGTGGAGCAATTATTTCCATTTACATTAGACAAAAAAAAATTCCCCGAAGATCGTGATATGCCGGTTATCACTAAAAATTCTGAAAGGTATCCCAAAATGCAGTTACAATCAGGTTTGTGAAGCCTTCTCTAAAATTAAGCGTTAATGGTCCTTATAGATCCATAAAACCCGGTTTTCACTTTTTACATGTGCACTTTTTCATTTTGGAATTTTAGAAGTATAGACGGAAAGAAAAATAGAACTTAAACACGGAATCGACACCAATAATTCTGTACATAATATTTTGCTTATTTAAAACTTCTCTAGAGAGTTTCCTTTATGTAAAAAAGAAGTTCTAGCGGGATGAATAACAAATTTATGTCATAATTTTTTTATGTAACTCTACACTTTTTATTAAATTGTGTATCTACATTTTTGGTTTTTGTTAATTTGTGTAGCTGGACAATTACCACCATCAAATCAGCAACCTAGAAATTATATTACGAATGCGCAATTGAGAAATTTTCGAATGTGAATTTCAATTCAGATAAAGCGGCAACCCCCAAGGCCCTATAACGAGATTGAATAAAAGGTAGAAATAACGAATCTTCGTGGCATACGTTTGAGTAAAACATGTAGACAATCTTTACTCAAAAAATAAGTAACAATAAGTATATGTGGTTTCTATATCCGGAACAACATCATATACTTAAATCAAATCCATAATCGAATCCTCATAGAATACGTACCATTCCACGTATTACAAATGTCATTTAAATATCAAAAACAACAAATTTTATTTCGCGAGAACAAAAGCACTGTGAAATGACATCCGTGCGCACGACGCACATGTAAAATCCCCGTTTCCAAATGATTCATCTGGGTATAAATATTTTTTTTTCTACGTTTTACGTTTTACCTACCTCTAATAATCGTGTTTAAAATCACCCACTTATATACTCGAGCATGTTCTAATCGACGTAATTTACTTTAAGTAATCAACTTAAACAAAATACCATCAGTGCGGTCGGTTATAAGAATTGCGATCCTCTAAACAAAATTAAAAAATCTTTTCACTTTCACCCTCGATTACCAGAAAAAAATAATGCGGAAGTATCTGCGGTTAATAATCATTGTTAATTTTTTTTTATTTTTACGCGCATACAGGAAGACAGCACCCGGCAATTTTTTTATACATAATTCATAAAAAAATATCGGGAGGCACCCACGAAAATATGTTTTTGTATCCTAATTGTTAAGATTTTTTTTTACAGTTCTGCGCGTACGCAGAGAAGGCAAAAACAGGCGGTGATTCCTCTAACAACTTCCGTATGTACAATAATATTTTGTTTGTAGGGGACATATGTGATTTTTTAAAGTGAAATCGCGACCAAACCGCTATAATTTTTTATAGAGGAAGAAAAAAACGGAAAAATGTACCCACAACAATTTTTTATTCTCATTTTCATTGATAAGCATGTGCGGTGATGAATATTTTTTTTTTCTAAATTTGATTCAATTCTGTTTCGTTGTGTACCCCGTAATCCACATGTAAACTAACCATCTTGTAAGCATTCGTTTTTTTTTTGTTTTGTTAAATAGACGAATCATTTTTTATAATAAAATAAAAAACTTAACATAAAAAATAAAAGTTATCCTTCAACCATCTGTCGGGTGTTTATGACATGCTTTCAATTTCTTTTGGATTATAAAAAAATACCTGTGTGAGTTGTTTTTGTGCCACGTGGATAAAATGATGAATATGGCATTTATAATATGATATGAATGAATAATAAATAAACTTTGAATTATAATTAATTTTTTATTTTATTTTTTGTTGTTGAATTGAATTGGGAAAGTGAATGAATGAAATTTTTTATTGTGTCTTCATTTTTTTGTGCGTAAGTACTTTAAAAAAGGAAGAAAAGGTGTACAATGCAGCATGATGGCACGCGCCTCATCTCACTGGTATACAATTTGTTTTGTTATTATTTATTTACAATTTATATTATGTTCAGTGTGCTATCTAATATTTTATTTTTTTTTTTGCAGTCACTGCGCAGGGACGCACAATAGTGGACGTACAATTTTATAGGCGTGTGTGATAACTGATAAAATTTGTTTACAGACCGCAGTGGTTTATTGCAAGAAATTAACCAAGAATCACATCGTATAAGATAATAGTCTTACAACGAACCGATCGAAATGCAGATATAGTCTTTAGACGAACGTGTTAATTAATGTTAAAATTATTTTTTACAAGAGAGTGCTAAGCGCAATTAAAGATTATTTAAATTTAAACGGCCGAAGAACAGAGATAAAAGGTGATCGTTTGCAACGATTAATCTTGTAGAAAAGAAAACTACAGAATCTTAGCGATAGTAAAACTATTTAGACCAATGTTTAAAAAATTCAAGCGATTTCAATTTACCCTATAAATGAGTTGTAAATTTAGCATCCAAAATCCATTTCAGAACCATTTCATCGTATGTGGTTATCCCAGAATTATATCCCAGAAAATAAAAAATTTTAATCAGGCTACACTGACATATCAATAACTGTTGGGGCAAAGACAAGGATGCTGATGGTCACTGCTGTTGGTGGGCTTACGGTTTGCCTCTGCGATAATTCCCAAGTTGAAAAGATGAAAAACTGAACTATACCTTTTATTTTTGTGCCTTTAAGAAAATTTATAATTTTTTTATTAATTTATAAACTTCACTTAGCACAGTTTGGTTCGTAATGAATTCAAGAAAAAAAAAATATACAGGATGCAATAGAAAATTGCCGAAATTGCGACATCCTATTTGCAACGCGTTCACAATTCAAAATTGAGCCACTCTTCAACATTGTAATAAGAGTTCGATGAACTTTAAATTACTTGAATGGTCATTGCAATAAAATGCCATAATTTTGACATTACAAAATAAAAATCATAAAAATGTACACATATTTCAGTAAGTTGATGATAATTTTAATCTTTTAGCTTGATTTTAGGTGATGCTATTCCGAAACCAACAATAACCAATTTGCACTGGTGTGAAGTTATCCCAGCCCAGGTTTTGATTCATTTCATTCAAATATACTATATTTGTTAAGTTAGCTCAGCCCAGAATTTTTATCAAATAATGAAAAACCAAAAATTATCAAATTTATTAAATTCGATTGGTTTTTCATATAAAAAAAAATTAAAATGTAACGTATAAAAACTGTAAAATTTTGAATTGCATAAAGTAACGGAAAATAACAGGCAATTTAAGAAAAAAAATGTCCGTGGCAAGTTCCCGAAAATGGACTCTGGGCTTGGAATTTCATTGATTTTTGTATAATTTTTCGTCTCGCTCGATACATTTAAAATTATTCGCAAAAACTAAAAATTGAATATTTCACCAGAATATTAAATTTAATAAAACCAGGGGCGGAATCATGAAATACCACCGGAAAATTAAAACGGATTTAAAAATATTTTCAAACTTATTAGATTAAAAGTATTCAAATTTACCATGATGGATGCAGGCAGACTGATGTATAAAAGCCACTTCTATAATATTTGAAGAGCAATGGCTAGTCTCCTACAAGATTTTCGAAATTCATTTTTATCCGGTACAACATTTCCGTTTAAAACTGCTCCATTATGAAATAGTAGTTGTAAATTTTTATGTTAAACTTTCATTTATTTGAGTTTTCATACAAAATATCTACGCCAACTTTGACAATTTTTCGAAATTTTTTGTGTTTGTCCATTGAAATATTTTCTAAAGGATGGGTATTCACGATCAATTTTATTGCCTCAATATACTTGTGTGACGTCACTATTGCGCAGTATATTGTGTATTTTTCCGGTTTGTGCAATTAATGTATTGAACGGAGTTTCCCAAAAAAATTTGAGAAATAATTGAGTATAATGTGAGTGTGTAAAATTCAATAAATTTGAGAAAGTTTCAGTAGTTTTTTGAATTTTATAGTAAAATGTCGTCTGATAGGAAACAAATACTTCTTGACTTTATTTCTTTATATCCCTTTTTCAACCTAGAAAAAAAATTGGCTCAATTTTAGTCCAATCTACACAAATGTGTGAGTAAAAAACCATAGTATGGAATGGCGTTGTTGATTAAAAAATTCGCTTGATTTGAAGTAAAACCAACATAATTGTGTGTATGGTTATTGTGTTTTTTTTTCGGACGAAAATAAGTTTGAAAGGAATGCACAAATGTGTAAGTTGGTTGAAAACACGTACAAAAATAATTTTTTGACATGGTACTTTTGCCTACCCGTACAATTGTGTTAGTTATAACACAATAGGGATATAGAAGTTTGCCAGAAGTATGGAATTTAAACAACATAAATTACAATAACCGAAACGCTAAGGCCGTCGCTTACGAAAAACTATTACAGATGTACAAATATATGACTCGAAAAGTACCAGGGATACTATTGTAAAAAAAATTAATCATTTGCGAACAAATTTTCGCAAAGAATTAAAAAAATTAAAGAGCGACAACGATATATTTTTAATTAAAGATTCGCAACGATCTCGAGTTCCGACAGAAGATGTCTATGTACCAAATTTATGGTATTATAATGAATTAATGTTTCTAGTCGAGCAAGAAACTCCACACTCAACTCGCTCAACCATAGAGGAAACACAAGAAGCAATATCATTAGAAAATGAAGAGACTGAGGATGTAAGTTATATTTATTTATTTGTAATCAAATTCAATATAAAATTTCATTTTGCCAACGAACTTTACCCGCCTTGTTGAAATATTATAAATACTTTTCGTGAACTATTTCTGCTGATTGCGCCGAATTGTGAACCAAATTTCTCTGCAAATTATGCAGTGTAGAACTCGATGAGTTTGTCAAAGCAGTGGCATCGGAGTTTTGTGTGTGATCTTTGGATTTTCATCAGAAAATTGTGTAAATAAACACATGCTATAACAATTGTTTGTACTTTTTTAGGCTTCAAATTTATTGCCTTTTTAAATATGCCAAATTTTTTGGCCAGAATGCCAAATACATTTTCAATAATCCGTCTAGCTCGAGACAATCGATAGTTAAAAATTCGTTTCTTTTCATCTAAATTTTGGTGTGAATAAGGTTTCATAAAATTATTACTCAATTGAAATGCATCGTCTCCAATAAATACAAACAGCGCTGCTCTAGAATTGTTGGGCAGATTTTCTGGTTGTGGGATTTTTAATGTGCCGTCTTTGAAACGGTTGTAAAATTCAGTATATAACGCCACCGTCGTAAATTCTGCCGTTAGTACCCGCACATCCACATAGATGAACTCATAATTTGCATTAACAATACCCAGTAATACAATACAATATGTGTTCCATTGTAGTTGTAATATCTTGAGCATGTGCCTACTGGTTTTATTATTACAATATATTTCCCATCCACTGAAACTAAACAGTGGGGGAAATTCCAGAAAGCTTCAAATTCATTTGCAATTTGTTTCCATTCCATTTCATTTGTAAAAAGCTATAATTAAATAAAATTAATTATATTTAAATTACTTTTAGGTTACTTCTGCTAATGAGATTGAACAAATTTCTGATAATCATACAAGCAATGTTCAAACTCCTAAACCAAAACGGACAAAGAAAACCTATTCCTCAGAAGAATGGTTCCAAATAGCTATTCAGGAATTAAAACAGAATGATGATGAATTTATGATAATGACGAAGGCTTACGCCGCTAAATTAAAAAAAATGAGCGAACAACAAAGAATGTATGCCGACCACCTAATACATGAAGTTCTATTCGTACAGTGATCGTACAGTGATTCAAACAACAACAACTTCCAGTACACGATTGCCGTATTTTATACGGTACAAAATTGTATTACAAATTTTGCAGATTCAGAGTAAAACCAAAAAGAAAAATTAATGAATATAATCCAAAAATAATTGATTTTCAGTTTTTTTTTTCTCATTTGAATTGGTTATAATTATTAGTTTGGAACATTTTTTATATAATAAAATAATACATACTTGTACGTATTCTTTTAGAACAGAAATTATAGCTTCACACGTCTCAATTATAATTGTTCCAAGGCGTTGCTCGGATATCCTTGTGGAAAATGATAAGTCTTTAAAGCTTCGTTCTGTAGCCAAGAATCGAAGAGTGGCTACTAATCTATTTGCTAGTGAAATCGCCTCTCACATTGCCGTATTTTGTTTCAATATTAGTGGCGATACTTTACCCAAAAGAATTTCAAATGTGTGCTTGTTCATTCGTAAGTCGTTTCTGTAATCATTGTTACTTTCAATGCTGTTATCAAATTCTATTAAAAGCTGCACGTCTGACAAATTATTTCTTCGTAGCTACCACTCTTTAGACCAAAACCTATTTTTAGTTCGTTTCTTTTTTTTCGTCAAAACTGCGCCAACCATGGGCATTGCTAATGCTTTTTAGCTCGTCATAGCAATTTCAACTATGTTTAGAAATTTTAAATATTCAATAAAACCACGTTTTTAATTTAATACTCACTTACTTATATATATCGGTACTAAGTGTCAGATAAAATAAATTCTTCTGCTTCAACAAAAAATGATTGCGCAATAAATTGTGCATTAATTTTGCAATACAGTTGAACATGAATCCACCTTAGCAATTCATTTTTCCGGTCGGATTTCGTGATCTTGCCCCTGTTTACATCAAAATAAATATATATTTCAGGAATTTTTACAATTTTTAAATACAAGAGACTTTAATGCCATCTTATAAAATGAAACGGCGACGAACCTGGAACGAGAAAAATGAATTTTGAAAATTTTGTAGGAGATTAACCATTGCTCTTAAAACATATTAGAAGTTGCATTTTTTCATCAATCTGCATCCATATAGTAAAGAATACTTTTAATCTAATAAATTTGAAAATATTTTTAAATCCGTTTAAATTTTTCCGGTCGTATTTCATGAATCCGCCCCAGAGCAAAGAGCGACAACGATATATTTTTAATTATCTGCCATTCCTTGTTTCACGTTATTACTCGATCGTATCCTTTTAAAAATGTATACAGTTTTCTACCATTTTCATCATTTTCATATTGGCATTGTATAGATCTTGATGGAAAACATAATGTAGTTGATGAGAACCGGACAAAAACTCGATTCGTAATCATTTGAATTGCAAAAAATATTGTAAATCAAAACTCACACGTTTCGAGACCGATTTGCCCAAACGGAACTGTGAAAAAATTATGAAAATCATCATGAATATTGGTATTGTATAGATCTTCCTGGAAAACATAACAAGATTGATGCAAACCGGGACAAATCTCGATTAGTGAAAGATTAGTGATTTGAATTGCAAAAAAATTGTTTATCCCCACTCAGACGTTTCGGGCCAGTTTGAAAAATCCAGAACTATGAAAAAATTCTGAAAATCATTATGGATATTGGTATTGTATAAATCTTCCTGCAAAACGTAACCGGATTTATGATAACTAGGCAACATCTCGATTAGTAAAAATTGAAGACAGAAGTAGGGACGATATTGGGGACAAAATCCAGGATAAAATCGACGGAAAAATTGGGGACAAAATTAGGAACAAAGTTGGGGAGACAAAAATGAAGACAAAATTGAGGACCAAATTTAAGACAAAATTGGAGACAAAATTGGGAACAGAATTGGTGACAAAACTGGGGACAAAATTAAGGCCAAATTGGGGAAAAAACTGGGGACAAAAATGAAGACAAAAATGGGTACAAAGTTGGGAACACAATTGGGGACAAAATTGGGAACAGAATTGGGGATAAAAGTGGGGACAAAGTTGAGGACAAAATTGGGAACAAAATTGGGGCCAAATTGATGACAAAATTGGCGACAGAATTATTGACAAAATTGGGGACAAAGTGGGGAACCAAATTGAGGACGAAATTCAGGACAAATTTGGGGACTGTTAGGGACAACATTTAAGATAAAGTTAGGGACAAAATTAGGAACAAAATTAGAGGCAAAATAGGCGACAAAATTGGCAACACAATTGAGGACAAAATTAGTTACAAAAACTGGGGACAAAATTAGGTACAAAAAGGGGACAAAATTTGCGACCAAATTGAGGACAAAATAGGGGACAGAATTAGGGACAAAGTTGGGGGATAAAATTTGGGATAAATTTGGGGACAAAATTAAGAACAAGTTTGGGGACAAAATTAGGTACAAAGTTAGGGACAAAATTGGGGACAAAATTGTGGACAAATATGGGGACAAAACTGAGGACAAAATGAGGGATAAAATTGGGGACAAAATTAGGAACAAAGTTGGGGACAATGTTGGAGACAAAATTGGGGACAAAACTGAAGACAGAAGTGGGGACAAAATTGGAAATAACAATCAGGGCACAATTGGGGACAATGTTGGGACTAAATTGGGGACAAAGTAAAAGACAGAAGTAGGGCAAAATTGGAAACAAAATTGAGGACAAAATTGGGGACAAAAGTGGCCCAGAATTGTATACATAATTGGTGACAAAATTGGGAATAAAGTTACGGACAAAATTAGGGACAAAGTTGGGGGCAAAATTTGAAACAAAACTGGGAACAGAGTTAATGACAAAATTTTGGGCAAAGTTGGGGACAAAATTGGGGGCAGAAATGTGGACAATGTTCAGGACAAAATTCCAGACACAGTTGGGGGCAAAATTGGAGAAAAAATTGGGAACAGAACTGTTAACAAAGTTGGAAACAAAATTAGCGGCAGAATTGTGAACAAAATTGGGGACAGAATTAGGAACAAAATTGGAGACAAATTAGGGGACAAATATAAGGAAAAAGTTGGGGACGGTTGGGGACAACATTAAGGATAAATTTAGGAACAAAATTGAATAGAAAATTGGGGACAAAGTTGGGGACAAAATATGTGACAAAATTGGCAAAAGAATTGGAGACAAAATTGAGGACAAAAATAGGGACTAAATTAACCCGTTCAAACGCCTTGTACAATATATTGTACATTGACTTGGGAAGCACGTAGCAGGCTTAATATATTTTTTTTGCTTGAGAAATGTGTGTTATATCATTTTTCTGTATACACTCTCTATTGTTTTTAGTATTCCTTAAGATTAAAAATAAATAATTGATTCCTTAGAAATTATTCAACCATTCCAAAAAAAAACAAAATATTTGTTGCTATATTATTTAAAAATGGCGTTCGAAAGGGTTAATGACAAAATTGGCGAACGAACTGAGGACAAAATTGGGGACAGAATTTGGAACAAAATTAGGGACAGAAGTTGGGACAAAATTGGGGACACAATTGAGGAAAAACCTGGAGACAAAATCAGGGATAAAATTGGAAACAAACTTGGGGACAAATTTGGGGACAATGTTGGGACTAAATTGGGCACAAAATTGAAAACAGAAATGGGGTAAAATTGGAAACAAAATTGAGGACACAATTGGGGATAATATTAGAGATGAAATTGGGGACAAATATGGGGACAAAGTTGGAGGCAAAATGGGGGAATAAATTGGGAACAGAACTGTTGACAAAATTGTGGACAAAGTTGGGGACAAAATTGGGAACAAAATTGGCTACAAAAATGGGGACAAAATATGTGACTAAATTGGCAACACAATTGGGGACAAAATTAGGGACAAAAATTGGGACAAAATTAGTGGGGACAAAATTTGGGATAAACTTGGGGATAAAAATGGGAACAAAGTGGGGGACAAAATTGGAGACTAATTTAGGGACAAAATTGGGGATAAAATTGAAGAATGAAGTGGGGACAAAATTGGGAACAAAATTGGGGAAACGTTGGGATCACTTGGGGACATAATTGAGCACAGAATTCGAGACAAAATATTGGACAAAATTGGGACATAATTAGGGACAAAATTGGGGACAAAATTGGGATCAAAGTTGGGAACCAAATTGTGGACAATGTTGGGGGAAAATTGGGACAAAATTTGGGACAAAATTGGGGACAAAGTTGGTGATAAAATCGGGGACAGAGTTTAAGAACAAAAATGGGGACAAAATTGGGACCAAAATTAGGGACAAAATTAAGGACAACATTGAGGATAAATTTTGGGACAAAATTGAGGAAAAATTGGGGACAAAATTGGGGACAAATTTGTGGGTAAAATTGGAGTCAAAATGGGGACAAAATTTGGGACCAAGTTGCGGACCATGTTTCCAAAATTCCAGAATCGTTGTAATTGTTCTTGTGGCTTTGATTTTCCAAGCTTGCTAGATAGGCGTTGTAAAACGAATGAATTGATTTACTTTTACCAAATATACCGTAACGAAACAATGTTTCTCGAAACGGATGAAGATCATAGAAAATAGTTATATATATTTGTGTCAAACATAATTTCTTTCTAGATTTCAAATTTATAAAATGGTAATTGTTCTACTTTTTTTTACAAGAATAGAAAATCAGGGCAGGTTACGAAATAAGACGTTCGGAATTAAATTTTCAATGTTACTTGAAAAATAATTAAGCTACATTTTAATTGATCCCAGATTGTAATGTTTGACACTGCACTCATGTTACAAATTAATGGCCAGTTATGTGCTCACAAGTATAGGCCGCTGAATCATGCAGAACTTGACAACGATATGTTGTAACATTAGCACCATAAATTGTAATTACCACAGTATATTAATGGACTTAAGACGTATTTGCAAAACATGCTTCTGTTTCAGCAGCAATTTGATTTTGACCATTTTAAATTATAGCAGATGTTATTTAAGCCGCGGATGGCAGTCAATTACTTGGGTTCGAATGATCACTTGTTGGATTAAATTTTCTTAGTATTTTCCAGGAATTTTTGTTCAAAGTTAATGTTTTTATCGTTTGTCTGACCATTATACACAACGTATTATGATTTGATAAAACGGTCGGATAAAAATATCGAAACCCATTTTTACACGGTCCAAAAAATAATTTGAATTTCTTTTGCGAGTAAGTATTTATATACGGCGTTAGAACAAGAGCATAATCCATAACTCCATGCAGCAGCGTGAAATGAATACTAAATTGGATCGAAAGTTAAAAATAAATGTAGTTGATGGTATAACACCATAAAGTTATGTTTACATGCTTGGCACAACATATTTGGCCAAAATTGATTTAGGGGTGCTTTTTGACAAACTAAGTTAGGAGACATGAGCTAACCAAAAACAGGATTTATTGTTCCTACCAGAGGTCTTTTCCGGTACAAACGAATATCTTTGAGAATAGACTATGCAATGAAGGCCAGACGGAGTGTATCTCGAAGGTTCGAGTTTTGGGAGTGCAAACAATTCGAATTTTTTCTTCAATGAAATACTTGGGACAAATAAAAGTAGGGTTGCCGGGCGTATGTACTTAATACGTGCATATTTTGAAAATTGAATTTATGATACGTAATTTCTGGAATTGGTGACTACGTATATCAAAATGTACGTATTTCAGGTATGTAGGTAAATGTTAGTCCTAAATAGCCAATGCAAAACACTAGACGTGCCGTTATATTCTCTACGACAAAAAGGTGGTCAAAACTTGTTCCTAATTGAGTTTTTCGAGATTTTCTGGCATCTATTATTTTATTTTATTTTATAATACCGGCGCTTATTCTTACAATCGCCAATAACTAGGTGAAGATATTTAACCCACCATTTAGGCTTTATGAAGTATTTATCCTTAATTATCTGCAACACTTTTTCTCTTTTTTTACAAAGATTTTGTGAACATTTTCAACAAACTTTGCGTTTCTGATTCCCCGAAGAAACAGCCTTTTTGGAAAGACTTTATATAATCAAGAGCGGTGGAGCGATTTAAAGCAACATTTACAATTAATCAATTTTTCAGAAACGCCGCCGGCAAAACGTGGAAATAATAGATTCCGCTGACGTATCCATTTATAGCAAATATGAAAAAAGGTTTACTTTATACTTGACTGTAATATCACATTCAAAGGTTCAAATAGTACTTTCTATCAAAAACGTTAAAAATTCAAAAACCAGAAGCAAGCGTATTAAGCTTGTGAGTTGGGTTTTCAATACTTCGTAAGATTATGAATGAACTGATCAAAAAAATTATATGCCAGCTTCCTTCATCACTCAAATATATCAGTAAATTTAAAACTATATTATTGTATTCTACTATCAATAAACACAAATCAGCTGTTTCATGTGCTTTCGTAAATTTTTATTTCCTTGTAGTTTGTTTTGATTTGGTTTTCTTACTGAGTTGTTAAGGTAACGAAATGCAAGATAATAAGGAATGCATGTGATGGTTGGTTTTCTTATTTTAACTTTTCCTATCGTTTATCTTCAGATAAAGTAGTTAGCGTTATATATGCATTTATAAGTGGTTAGTCGAATGCACATAAACACATACTTGTCTGCACAGTTTCCCATATAAATTTATAGTTTGTTATCTTAATACTTATGGTTACAACAAAAAAAAAGTTAATTTTTCTTCAACGTAATAAAATTTATCATGATGTGATCGATTGGTATATAAAGGGTATACTAGTTCATGTATGTAAGTTTATGTGATCGATCGTTGGAACAAAATCATTAAAGAGAGGTAAAATGGTTTTCAATAAATATTGGATTATATATGAGCGGATTTATAAGCGGCTTAATTGAAATGAATTTCGATTCAATATATTGGTGTATTGTTAAATCGAGAAAGGTTTAAAATATTCGGTCAATTTTTATTTTATCGATAACAAAAAATGTTCACAAACGATGAGCTTTAATTGAAGATCAAAGGTTATTATATACCAGTGTGCAACATTGTTCATTCACCTTTTATATGTGGCTCAATCAGTTAAGGTTAAGCAGATTAGTTGCGGTAAGAATGTGTCGGTGTATTTCCTAACGTTATAGCAATTATTTAAACATATAAATGGATTAGATACATTTAATCTTACAAACATTAATTTCTGTAGTGTAGGGCCAGTTTACCATAAAAAGATGAAAAGACATAATCCTGATGCTAAACCTTTCCAACTTATATGGCCAAAATAACTAAATTCTATGAATTAACGAAAAATAATTTAACTTATTTTTCTTCCACTTCCGTGTGAATACAAAGTGAAGAAAACTACTCAAATTAAAAACCAAATTAACGTTTCAAACACTACGGTATTAAGCTTGGTGGGTTGATTTAGAAAAAGGCTTACCAAATTATTAAAATTGTGGTACGTATCTCATAAAGTTTATGAAAACTTTTTGATCTATTTAATGAAATAATAAATGTATATTTCTACAAATTTGTGGGGTAGGTGGAGGATTGCACGACACACATTTTAAAAGATTTTAAACATGAGAATTTAGTGCAAGATTCTGAAAACTTTTTAATAAATTTTAAAGACAAACATTTCCTAAACCAAGAAGAGAAATTATAAAATTGAGAATAAAGTTCGAGCGTAAAGCGAACAATTCTCAAATTAAAATTTTGGGTTATTCTGGATAAAAGCCATATATTTCTGTTATATCGAAGTGAGACTATCAAGACGTATTGAAGTTTAGTTTAGAGTAAATTTAGGATCTATGAATTCCTTAAATTAAAAAATTCGTTTGTCTACAAAAATATTGAAAATACATTGAACGATTCGAGGTAATCAAAATGCCTTAGTTCGAAACCAACTAACAAATGTGGTAGCTTCATCACGATTCCCAAATCAATAAAACAAAGTATAGAATTGACTATTAAGTACACAATACTTTCAAAGCGAGCCGCTCTCAAAACAAGAAGGAGAATATATAAACTTCAAAATTTATTTTACTCAAAATTAGAAATATTTTCAAAGTGAAAAATTCTCTAAAAAAGAAAGTAAAATAAAAATTGTATCAACATTGAATGTGTGAAATACTCGTATATTAAGCTTTTTCCTATCCGTTTTTGACCGTAACTTTCTTAAATCAAAAAAAATAATGTCAAAAAGTAATCAAATACAGTTAAATTGCGTTTTTTAGACAAAAATAGAATCATGAAAATGATTTCCACTTTGTGACGGAAAGAACTGTTCCACTTAGCCTTAATTTTAGTAAATAAGTTTAATTCATTGCGATATAATTTTAAATTTTTATGAAATTTAAATTCGCGTTTAAAAAAGTTATATTTTTATGAGGCTATAGAGAACCAACCCTTGCAGGTGCAGTCGAATATCTAGAAGATTGGTACTGTCAAATTTTGTGGATGTTTTCAACAGAAGTTGCTGTATGATGTCAAACGATTTTAAAAAGATCTTGGATGTTTGAAAGCAAATGAAACAACATCGCAGATAGTCCGGGCGGTCCGGTGCTCGAATAAACAGCTTCAACAGTTAATAAATAATTAAATACCATATTAATTATTTCCGCGATAATTAAAAAAATAAATAATAATCGAGTTCTGTCATCAACAATTTGGAAAGAAGTAGAAATGAACCATACAGTTGCAGTTATTTCCGTGATGAGAGGGAGCCTTACAACTAAAATGCAGTGCGGGAAAATTCGAGTTCTGGAAAACGATTTGTAGCTCAAACATTAAAATAAAATAACTTACGACAATTATAACTACTATATTACCGCAATTACGGTATTATAAAAACGAAGGTCGTTCGTAATACAACATGGTAATTCATTTTTCTGTTAATTAAATTATTTTGAATTTGTACTATTTTACTTATTTTCTAATATTATTGTAAATTTTTTTTTTTTTTTTTGGTAACAAATTCTGATTCGAGCTTTTTTGGCCAGGCAAAAATATATAAAAACCAAGTGAAAAAAATATTCTTATGCAAGATAACTCGGAAGACACTGGATCGGACGATACAGATGTTGAAATCAAGGAAACCGTAAGTAATAATTTAAGTATATCTGATAATACCGCAAGCAGTCCTACTAAATTTGAAAAAAATATTTCCGAAACCGATTTTATTGATTTAACGATTATCGACGAAATTAGCATAGATTTAAACATGACGTTAAGTATTGATAGTATAATAAAGTTAGTCTCTGTTTTTAGTGGAGAATCGGACCTACTACACAAATTCATAAGTACTTGTGAAATATTTTATGTGCCGTTAATAAAAGAGTCTGAAAAAGCACAATTATTGCAAATAATTACATCCAAACTCTCGGGTCGTGCGTATAAACTTGTGCAATATAAAAAAAAATCGAAAGCTGGAAAGATCTAACAAAGGAAATAATTACCCAATTTGAAGACTCTCAATCAGTCGAACAACTCCAAATCGACTTAATTAGACTTTACCAAGGGAAGGACGAAGGTGTTAGGCCGTTTGCTCATTAAAATCGAAAAAACTCTTAGCGGTTTAAATAATGCATGTTTCTAATACGGTGAAGGTGAAGGTGAAGGAAGGTGAAGACGCAATTAATGTGATTTAAAATTTAAATGAAGCCACAGCTTTACGGTCTTTTCAAGATGGGCTCGATAAGTCGATCTGTGTTATCGTTAAAGCTTGTCGTTTCACAAAATTGAAAGAAGCAGTAGATACAGCTGTGGAAGAGGAAATATCGAATAAGCCAAGTAATTTTATCCAAAAAATATTATGAAATGTCAGATTTGTAATAAATATGGGCATACCCCTGTTAATTGTTTTCAGTACAGGCCTAACCCGTCTAAATCAGCCTTGTGGCGAAAACCTCATAATAATTTTAATCTACACTCTGATCAATTAAATAGTTCAAAGTTGAGAAATACTCATACTCGTGAAGTAAAAGTGGTAACGAATAATCCAATCAGGTGTTTATATTGCAAAAAATGAAAGACACGTGCTAAAGGATTGCCGAAAACGATTATTCAATAATCAGAAGCGAGGGAATCAAGATGAATCTTCTATTCCACATTCTACAACAAATACTGTTCATACAACAAATACTGCGGAAAACTCTAGGGAACTCGATCAGAAGGATACAGTTTTTGGAGTTCAGGACATTGAAAATTAAACCTGTATTCCAAGATTAAAACAAATCCTTCCACAAAATTATCAAATCTATTCAGAATAACATGCTTTGATAAATTGATATAAAACTCTAAAAAAAAATGAAAGTCGGCATTCTGTTACTTCTAACTCCGTTCAAAATTTGTGTTCATCTAATTTCGATTTTTAATCTGTATAGAGACAGCTGAAACGTCTCAATACGATTCTCAGCAAAATCATTCACAACAAATTTACTATCAAGAGAGAATCTCGAACTCGGTCATCTGAAGGAAAAGGAAAGATTATCAGTAACAAAAATTTGTCATGACTTTAATGACGTGTTTTACCTATGGCGATATTCTGACAACGAAAAATGCTTGTTGTCATCAAATTCCTACAATCGAAAACTCGCAACCCATCCATATAAAGCAGTACCGTCTTCCCCAGGAAGCTAAAAATGAAATAGATAATCAAGTCAGTCGAATGTTAAATAATAAGATAATTGAACAGAGCACAAGCCCCAGGAATTCACCGCTTCTGATAGTACCAAGAAAAATCCGATAACATAAAGAAAAAATGGAGACTTGTATTGTGGATTTCAGGCGGCTCAATAATATTACTGTTGATCAATTCTATCCACTTCCAAATATAACGGAAATACTGAACCAGTTGGGTAAAGCAACTTATTTTACTACTCGTCATTTAGCAGATGGTTACCATCAAGTAAAAGTACACCCAAACGACAAACAGCGTTTAGTACACAAGCTGGTCATTTTCATGCGCATGCCTTTCGGATTAAAAGGTGCTCCAATAACCTTCCAAAGGTTAATGAACAATATATTATCCGGATTGAACGGTCTAAAATGTTCTACGTACCTGGACGATGTTGTTATTTATGGTTACAATCTTCAGGTTCACAATTTAAAATTAGTTGAAGTTTTAAAGCGACTACGTTTTTATAACTTAAAATTAAAACCAAGCAAATGCCAATTTCTCAGAACAGAAATCAGTTATTTAGGACACATCTTAACGAAAAATGGAGTGAAACCTGACCCCGCTAAAAGCAATACTATTACAAATTATCCTGTACCAACGAATGTGAAAGAAGTAAGATCTTTTCTTGGATTTACCGGGTATTACCATAGTTTTATAAAGGATTATTCCAAAATTTCAGAATTATTATGCAGGTTACTCCGGAAAAATATTAAATTTCAATGGCCCATGCCACACGTAAAAAAAATGCCGCATTTTTCTTCGTTTCTTTCCCCGTTTACCTATGATACAAGTTTTAATTGCGACTTAAACAAATTTTCTGTTCTACCACACAACTCAAACATAAATGAAATAAAAAATATTTCAAGGACATTTTTGACTCATTTTAGTTAAAATTTTATTTAAGAGAGAGCAGAACAAAACATTGGTAGAAAAAAAATGCCAAAATACAAAAAACTCTCGTGTGTCATCAGCCAATGGGATGCTCAATATGACAAAGCATTCACTGAACTTAAAACAGCTGTTATCTCATCTTCTATACTACAAAGACCAGATTTCTATAAATAGTTTATTCTAACCACTGACGCAAGCGACTTCGCAATCGGAGCGATACTATCTCACGATTTCGGAAATCAAGACCTACCAATCGCATTCGCGAGTACAGTATTGAATGATGCCGAACGAAATTAACCAACCGTAGAAAAGGAACTCGTATAATGTAGGTAAGATACCAATAAAATCCGATCAAAAATGGTAGCAGCAAGGACGAGAGCAGAAACAGTAAAATATCAATCAAGTCTAATGAAGACGTAAAAAAATCTGGTTCGCAGTCAGTGAATACTAATTTGGGTCATAACTCTCTTCAACTAAATAGGAAACAATTAACAGATAAAGACAAGAATTTCATATTACTCCCCTTGGTGGACTTCAGGGTTATTCACGAACCATTAAGCGGATAAAGCAATACAACGATTTTCCAAACTTAAATAAACGAATTAAATTATTTATTAAGAAAAGTGTTGAAAAGCGTTGTGTCAGAAAAACAAGGCAACTCGATTGAATAAAGGTGGATTTACATATCCGACGATTTTTCTGCGCCGAACATCACGTGAAACATTCAACCAATCAGAAAGCACTTCTTCACCGAATTTTCGGCACGGCGAAGATATGAACAAAATTTATCTTTTCGGCGCGACGACACAGCACACATAGATAAAAAAAATTCTTATGTTTTTTAATTTTTTCTACGATTTGACATTTGTGCGCCATATTCAAATTATTTCTTGTAGCTTGTGTTTCTGGTTGTGTTTATGTTCATATTTTATTTTATCGGTTTCTAATAATTTTTTAAAGTTTTAAATAATAAATCGCGGTTTTTTATATAGAAATGGATCGCGAAGAAAATTTAATTCGCGCTGTGGAAAAGCGCCCCGTCTTATACGATTTGTCCCACAAATTATAAAGAAACAACGGGTACCGCAGAATAATATGGAAGGAGGTTTCAGATGAGTTAGGAGTTCAGAGTAAGCCCATTATAATATCAGTTTTTTATTGAAATATGTAAATTTAAATCTATTTTTATAAATTATATTTCACAGTTGATGAATGCGAAAAAATGTGGAAACGTCTTCGGGAAAAATTTACTAACCACAGACGAAAACCCAGGAGTGGAAGTGCCGCAGTATCACAATTTATGCCGCCTTGTATCAAAAGCATGCAATTTTTAATACCATTTATGGCTGATCCAGAAGAGTAAGTTATAATATTTATTTTTTTTGGAAAATAATTTAATAAAAGTGAATTGAAATACACATATACATAATTGTTTAACCTGGTAATTAATTGGTAATTTTATAATTTTAGATGTCTTGCGAGCAGTTTCACATCTGAAACAGAACCCATATCCTCGGAAGATTCCACTCTTCAATCATTTTTCAACAGCTTTACCCCAACTGATGGAACAAATAATAATAATTTCACGGTGTTCAATGAAACACCAAATCCCAATTCATCGACGCCTCCCCGACCATCTTTACCACATACTCTACCATCTACAGAAGAAACGTCTTGCAGTACTGGCTCGTCGACATCGAGGACCAACAAGCGACCTAGTTATAGTTCAGCTAGGTCGACTAAGCGTGCTCGTCACACAGAAAGTAAGTAAACTTTAATACAACTATATAATCATGTACAACCATTTACATGTTTATTTTTAAAATATTTTAGATGATGCTGACATTGATAAAATAATAAGCGCGATCCAAACTCCTGTAGAAGAATATGACGAAGTCGACCTGTTTTGCCTTTCCGCGGCCAAATACATTAAAAAAATGGCCCCCCAACGAACAAAGGCGAATCCGGTTTGAAATTTCTAAATTATTGTTGAACGCTTCATATGAGCAGTAATATATAATGTAATTATACAATTAAACTATAATGTAATTAAACAAAAATTGAATTCAAATTAATTTATATTTTGTTTTTTATTTAAATGAATATTTACAATTTAAAAAAAAAATTATGGAACCTATGATGATACTTATGCTGTATACCTTGCATTATCTGCTCATGGCAGCACATCCACTTCTACGAAATACCTTTTAAAATTATTTCTAATATGAATGGCATTTTCCGAGGAATTGTTTGCCCCCGCTCGACCTACTGGAATTAATCCACCATCTTCTGTTGAGATTTCTTGTCTCCATCTTCCAGTGGATATTTGTCCATTTGCTTCTTCTCTGTCTATATATCCCTCCGGGCAATAAAATGAATTTTTATTTTTGATCCAGTTGAGTAGACAAATTGTGGATTTGACAATTCGAACTACAGTTTCTCCTTTCGCTAGTATTGGCCTTCGGTAAACCCGCCATTTAGCGGACAATACTCCGAAACTATTCTCAATTACCCGTCTAGCACGCGATAACCGGTAATTGTATGTCGATTCGTTTACGGGTAAACCTCCAGATCGATTTCTACCAGGAAAAGGTCTCATCAAATTTTTTAAGAGGGGGAAAGCCTCATCCCCTAAAATTACGAATGGTGCCTTGATAGTTGATCCTGGTAAATACTCATCATTTGGAATATTTAGGGTTGTGCTGTCTCCACATAGCGCCTTCCCAAAAGAAGTATTTTTAAATACTCCACTGTCACTAAATCGCCCGGAAGCAATGTCTACTAGCAAAAAGTTATAATCTGCATCGCAAAGCGCCATTATGATTATACTGTGTGACCCCTTGTAGTTAAAACAAGCAGATCCACTATTCGGAAAAGCCTAGAAAAATCTTTAAATTAGTTAAGCTAAAATTAGAATTATGGTAAAAATTTAACCTGTACAACACAATGCTTCCCATCAAGCGCTCCAATACAATTGGGGAAGTTCCATTTTTCGGAGAAATCGTTCGCCACTCTCTTTCATTTTTCCTCGGTTAATCTTTCAAACGCTGATGTAAATATAGAGTCCCAAATTGCTTGACAGGTTTCTGAACTTATTTGAGTAGTAGAGCTTGGTGATACTCTATAATTATAAGATAGAGACTTCATTGAGTCACCACTTGCGAGATATCTAAATAAAACAGAAATATTATTCACCTGGTAAGTTTCAAAAATCGTATTTACAGCTTTTTACCTTAATGTTAATGACAAACGTGCCCCAGTAGATATTGGTTTCCTGGATAGTGTCAGTTTTTCGATGGCTGGTTCAACTTTATGTAGCAGTTCGTCGAAAAGATCCACACCCATCCGATGATAATTAAAAAATTGGAGGGATTCGTGAAGTCGCATCTCTTGTACCAAATTGTCATAGTGCCCTTGCTGCTCTCTACATTTTAATAAATTATTTACCCAACATCTGGGAGGCTTTCGGTCTAACTTTTTAAGGTAGACCCATAATAATAATAATTTTAATTTTTTAATTCTATTCAAATTGGATTTTCGGGTTAATTTAAGCATTTTATATGTCCTTTAACAATGTATTATTCACTTAAATAATTACTAATTTCTAACACATAAAAATTCACACTTGCTTCACAAATTCGGCTGTATGGCTATATTGTCTTTTAACAATATATTATTCCCTTATAATAACACTAATTTCTAACAAAAATTCATTAATCACAAAAAATCTCAAAATGGCTTATGTTCTGGAACAACAAATATTCACATACAAATTAAAAAAAATTATGTGTCAAAATATTGTTTATGTATGTATGTGTGAAAAAACTGCGCCGAAAATTCGTCGAATATGTAAATCATCGATAATACAGCGTTCGCCGAACTTCCTGCGGCAAGCATCTTCGCCGAAAAATCGTCGGATATGTAAATCCACCTTAAAAGTTCGATGCAAATAACAACACCATTCTATAAAAATTTTCTTCATATTGTAGGTCCCATGATTGTTTCTCATTATGGAAGTAAATACATATCTGTTAACTATTCAGGATGATCTAACCAAAAACTCCATGGCGATTCCTATTACATCGCAAGATACGGATACAGTTGCTAAAGCACTCTCAGACCATTTTATTTGTAGCTTTGGTTCACCCAGTTCTATCGTAACAGACCAAGGATCTAATTTTATGTCAGATATGTTTTTTCAGATTTGTAAAATTCTTAAGATAAAAAACATAAATTCCGCACCTTAACATCCAGAATTTAACGATGCTTTAGAAAAGTCGCATCGCACATTTACAAAATTTTTAAGAAACTTTATACATTTTACAAGTCTCACATCCATTGGCATGGGATCAATGGACTCCTTATGCCATTTTCACCTCTAATTCAACTCCGCACACTTCAACGGGTTATATGCCAATTGAACTTCTTTTGGGATTTAAACCGAATATCCCAACTTCTATACAGCAAGACAAAAATCCAATCTATACATATGATTCTTACCTAGCTGAGCTTAAATCAAAACTTCAAATCGCATAGAAAATATAAAGTCGGAATTTAATTGATCATAAACAGAAATCAAAACAGTACTACGATCAAAATTCAAATGTACCAGACCTTCAATTATAGGGGACCAAGTGTTACTGAAAAATGAGGCCAGGTTAAATAAACCCGACTCGCTAGGGTCATGGCCATATGAAGTCGTAAAAATAACACCACCTGCGAATACATCAATACGCGTTAATCGTAAAACCAGGTCGGTACATAATAATCGATTAAAACATTTTCATCAATAAATCAGATATACAAAGATTATTACTCAGATTGACAAATAATGCTTTTTAAATTTAGATTTTATTTGAACTTAATAAATGTTTACTGTCAGACTGGAAATTGGAAACGAACAAGAATTTATAAGTTATAAGGTTTTTATTGGTATATGGCACAGATATAAAATTAAAATAATTAATTGCTGAGCTTTCGATGTCAATTCGACATCATTATCAAAGCTAATGAAATTTTATTAAACAAAATTTTTCCGTTACAAAATATACAGAGCCTATACAGTAAATTTTATATAAATACAAAATGAATTACAAATTATGATTTGAATTTATAAAATAAAAATGCAAATATTTAAAATAAATTTAGAATTTTTAAAAAAGGAATTTTTTACTGTGCAAATTTTACAGGCAATATCTGAAACTTCGGGAACAATCACGAAGTAGTGCAGGCAATTCTTCATTGTAGCATCATTTCTATATATGAGACGGAAAGGACGTTCGTGTCAAACTCAGTAAAGGCGGATTTAGTGTTGCGTTTGTTCGTTCCTTCCATCATTCTAATTTTTTTTTAAATCAATCCAAGTTGCTGAAAAAAATTCACAAGAAGAAAAACGTCATTTTTAACTAATGAAATTGTTTTAAAAAAAATTGAGAAGAAAGAAAGGAACGAACGAACGCAACAATGAATCCGCCATAAGTAACGATTTTCAACAAAAAATTTACTAACCAATTTTCATTGGTGGCGGTTTTCACCGGAACTACCTGAGACTTCGGTCACTATCACAAAATAGAGTACATCATCTGGAGTATAAAATATGTGCCCCACCTGAAAAGATGGTTTGTGCCCGACTCAGTTTTTAACGGTTTTTTACAAATTTCCCCTGTTGCGGTTTTCACAAGAAATACCTGAAACTTTAACCACTGTCACTAAGTAGTGTAGGCCATCTAGAATCTAAAAACTGTAACCCATTGCTATACGAATTGGAAAGAAGATTCGTGCCAGACTGAATATGTAAGGATTCTTAACAAAATATTTACTAAGAAAGTTTATTCTGTGAAAGCACTGTCATGAACTAAATTCTCGGCAATTTTTTGGCAAAATTCTCGCTGTTCCACAAGTTTTAAGTGTCTTCATTCAACATTAATTATAGGTCTTTGGTTCGGTTATTCTATGTGGCTGAAAATTATTACTGGACTACCTTTATCACCATCTGCACATTGCATAGCTCTATATCAGCCTATGCTGTCATGGAAGATGGGTTTTATCACAGATCGTAATCTAATGCATGAAAATTCGATTTTGCATCTTGCCCCTATCGGGATTCGAACGCGGTACTTCCCGATGCAAATGCCAAAACTTTAAGCTTTAGTTTCGCAGTCACAAAAAATATAATCGTGTATTTGGAAACATAAGGGCGAATTTTGCAATACAGTTTTTGAGTCAAAGCGACTTATTTGTAGTCCTGTTGATATGTTGCTTGAATGCAGTCTAATAAATATTCAAACACAATTCGGGCTCTTTGCAAGAATCGATTAATGAAAGCGCGAACAATGATTATATGTTATCGAAGTTTGAATAACACACATCGGCTAAAATAACTATGGTTATGAAGCCTGCTTATATCGAATTCTTAAATAGTCTCGATTCATGGATAATGATCGATACACCATAAATGATGATTTACAAATCAATCTGCGTTAATCCTCTCGTGGTGCTATCAGCATTCTCGTATCATACCTTGCATATAAAATTACACTTTGAAGAAATGTTGAAAAAGCACATAACGTAGACGTACATCAAAGCTCTACGTGTGTGGGTGCCAGAGGGTCTATTTTTTAATTAAACCTGGGCGAGTACGGCTACCCAGTGTACACCGAGCAAATGTTACGCGGTGTTAAATTACCCAGTGTGTACAAACTCGGAGTAAAACAAAAAAAATTGTTTTTACAAAAATGAAATTTAATTTCTATAAAAAAAACTCTGTTTTTATAAAATTAATTTTTTTGATTTTAACGTTTTGCAATTTGTGTTTCGTTCTTCCATTTTGTACAATTATACAATTTATATAGTGTTATTAATAATGGATACATTATTATTGAGTGTGTTAAATGATGCAAGCCAAATATTTGACTCAGATATAAGCGAGACTGAAAGTTTTGAGGACAGCGCTCAGAAAATTGAAAAGTTTTGTGAGAAAATTGTGCCATCTTTTACGGATGTACAATTTAAAAGTGATTATCGGATGTCAGTCTCAACTTTTAATCATTTATGCAGAGACATCCATGATTTGGATGTAAGGATATTCCAACCCGGGCGCAATGAAATGAACGTCGAAAAGCAAGTGATGATTGGATTGTGGTATCTCGGAAATAGAGAAACTATAAGGTAAGACAGATCTACATGGAGTTTTACGTGAAATACGAGCAAATAAACATTTTTCATCCAGATCAATTGCTGGGCGCTTTAGGTGTGCTAATTCAACATCATGGATTGTCATAAAAAATTTCTCTCGTAAGCTTTTACGATTAGATGTGGAGAAGGGTATTATTCGTTGGCCCACAGATGACCAAAGAAAGAGAACTGCACAATATTTTGGGCAGAAACATAGATTTAAAGGTATGTTGTTTCAAAATTGTATTTCATAAAATAATTTACTAAGATGATGCATAAACATAGGTATAATCGGAGCTATCGATGGCAGTCATAATCCGATAATAGCACCGGTTTTGCTACAAGCGGCCTGCGACGAAAGGTTGGAATTTATCCATACGTATGCCGGAGAATGCGGATCGATCCACGATTCGCGTGTGCTGACAAAATCAAATTTGCCGCGACGAATTTTATCAGGTATAACACATTGCTTGTATATTATTGTAAAATTTATTGAATTAAATTTTAATTACAGGTGACGCTACAATTAGTCCTCAAGAACATTTATTGGGCGACTCAGCCTACACACTAAGAACATGGCTGCTACCGCCATTCAAAAATAATGGGAATTTAAGTGACGCACAAATTCTTTATAATATTGTGCATTCGAAGTGTAGAATAATAATCGAGCGTGCTTTTGGTCTGTTAAAAGGTCGCTTTCGCAGATTGAAATATATAGATACAAAACCCGGTATTACCGCCCTTATGGCATGTATTCTCCACAACTACATCATTCAAAATGAATCTGACATTGATACGGATTTTTTTGACCATAGTGCTGCTGAATCAAATGCTGATGTATCAATAGAAACAGACGATGTCGGTTCTGATGAAGAGCTATTTTCTGATGATGCCTCTCTTAAAAGAATGGCTATTGTAAATTAATTGTTTTAAATAAAATATAATACGAGTACATAAATAATTTATAATTTCATAAAAAGATAATTTCTTTTATTTCATAAATAAATTTTCATTAAAGAATAAACAATTAATTCTATATTTTACAAGATCCTCGTATTTGAATTACTTCCAGTGAGATGGTCGGTAATTTTTTCTATCGCGACCGTGTATCTTTCCATCAATCGTAATTTGGAATTTCGATAATTTTCTGTCTGTTCTTGTAATGCTTTTTCCCGTTTCCGTTTTGAAGAACTCCTCTCTGCAATATTGGCGGTGTATGGTTGAATGGTGTTTACTGATTCGAAGGTATCCAAATCAGGTGTATCAATATTAATACTCGTATCGGAAAATGTAGCAACCGGCGTTATTTCGGGAGATTCTTTTAAGATCTCATCAATTGCATCGTAATAGCACCAAATTTTTCGATTGTTTCCAGTTGTTTCGTTATGTACTTTCGTTTTTTTGTACTGACGTACTAAACTTTTCCACTTATTTTCAATTTGATCCCAAGTTAGAATCAAACAAGCTTCCTTGTTTAATTGTTCGGTAATTTTTTGAAAAACACTCCTTTTTATCCCGGATGTCAATTGAAGATAGTTATCACTAATTAAACTAATAACGTTCATCGTCAGCTCATGAGTCCATTTAAATGCTGAAATAAAAATACGAAACTTGGATAATACCATTTTAGCAAGAAATATTATTAATAATTAAACAATACTTACTATCTGATCTTGATCGATTAATATCCATTTTCAAATAAATTTTTCTAATTTTAATTCAGAAATAAATTATTTTATATACCTTTCTAGTTATGTCTTTTGTTTTTGCTGATGACAATATTTATAGGTTATATGTGACTCTGTATACACCTACATTCATTTCGGAGTAAGATTTGAAGAACTGAGTATACACCGTGTAAACACAGTTTACAATTAAAAACACAGTGTACTGAGTAAAATTACTCAGGTTGAATAAAAAAACACAGTGTCAATTTATGACAGCACACTGCTCGCTCGGGTTTAATTAAAAAATAGACCCAGAGTAGTCTGATATACATAGACTCATGTACATCTGTAGTGAAAATTGCAAACCATTTTTGCGCATATATAATCATTCTGAAATCGATTACCATGAAAAAGGGAAAAATCTTTAAATGTTTAGTCTATCTTAGATCGATCTCAATAATAATAGATATTAATCTTATATGTAAACACCTACATGTATTTTGTTTAGTTTGGATTACAAATTGATTATGTCATAAACAAATCGCGTACGACTAGTTCAAGCTTAAAGAAAATACTTTTCAAATCCGTTTTGTATTTAAACCAATTTGCTAGTTCCTGTTCGATGTGATTTCCAACAGTAACAAATATTTCTGCAGTACATATATACCTGAAAGGTGTTTTGCAAATTTATTAAACGAATGACAATTTAATACACTAATCAATCTAATATAATTGACATAAATTCAAGTACATCTGGAATTGAAGAATTAACATTTTATTTAGGCTATTCACAATTAGATGATGATGGCATGCTGAATGACCATTCCAACACGCATAAAATATAATCATTCATTCGACCGGAATATGAATAATGTAAATTGACAAAAGGTGAAAACAAGGTGCGGTAAAGGATTATAAAATAAATTTTTAAGAGAATACCTGGTCAGTACTACGGTGTTGACACATCAATTCATCTGAAATGGACTTTTCGAATTATGTATACATGTATGATGATGATGATGATGAAGGAGTCCATAGAAAATAGGTTTACGTGAATAGATAATAAATGACATGGCAGATTGTTGTCCGATGTTCTTTTGTTTGTTTCTTTATTATCGGTGTGTGCAGATTTCTTAAAAGAATTATGATTTTGGTAAAAAGGGTACGAGTACGTTTTAAGGTTGGTCGGTCGAGTGATACCTTTACATGGAAAAATATATTTAAAAAATGACCAAATGCTTCCTTCCTATCAGGATAGACATCTAATAACAAACAATTTTGTTGACAATTGAAAACACCAATTTACATTTAAGATTAATGAAACACAGGAAGATAATACTTATCTATATACATATAAACAGTAGTGCAAACTAATATTCGGCAGGTTAAAAGAATTAGGTCAAAAATGATGACTTAACCATTTTTTAAGATTGTTTATATGTGTAAATTGGGTTGGTTCCCTTAAAGCAAATCTTTTCAGATCATACAAAAAAAATTTCATTTTTTAATTGACACATCGGTGTTAATAAGATTATATCAGATTTTTGGTTTTTATATTTTACCTGCCGAGTACCTATAGAGCGACAAATGTAATTTACGCATATAGTTATTGGCTTAATTAATATGTAGATATGTATTAATATACCATGAGTTCTGAATTAGATACATCATATATCAGGTCTAAACTAATATTCTTACGTAAACGGTACATAAAAATTAGTAATTTAGTTTACTGGAATCAAATTGATATACTCGTGTGGATGTGTATGTATACACGGTAAAAATCGCTAAAGACAGAAACTCAAAGGTAGGTTTCAGTGGTTGACACTTAGGCAAATTTTGGCCCATTGTAATACCACGCATGCACGCCACATCATTAACCCATTCACCTATTCACCTACGCGCACAACTACACAGTACCACCTGCACATAGTAAGCTCCATGTCAACCTGTACATTGACGTTTACGGTGGGTCGGCGCCTAATCCTGCACTCCATCAGAGGGTCTTAGTTGTGTTTATTAACATCACCGATTGTAATGGATGATGAAAATTCGATTTGCATTTAACCTCTGATATGAGATTCAAAAAACAGTTCCTCCCGCTCCAAGTACCGAAGCTTTAACCACTGCACCACTTGTCCGGTCAGAAACTCAAAAGGTCGAAACAGATTTTGCGTTTCAATTTCAAGATTTGGCTCATATCGATATATACATCTCTTTCATGGATCCTCTTAAATTAAAAAAGGCTGACTTAAAAAAGGCGTTTTTATTAAATTGTTTTTTTAATTTTAAAATTGACTAATGGTACTCTCTATTGGACATGTAAGTCCAAACCGTTCAATTATTGCAACTAATGCTTTCACTAATGAAAATATAAAACAAACTTAAATTTGCAAATTGACATGGCTTAATAAAGGTCAGATTTTTTCATATAAAAACACCATTTTTAAGTCAACCTTTTTAATTTCAGCCTTTTTAATTCATGGAGCCCTCTTTCATCACGAAAAAATTAACCGTTATTCCACCTTCCAATTACGTTGTTTCTATTGCGATCTCTATACTGTATTCGAATAAAACATTATATTGTTCCACTCTTATTCTACCACCTACTTGTGTTATGAGTGATTTTATTTTAGCGACTAGGGATCCCAACATAGAAAGCAAAATTGAAAAGCGAAATGGCAAGCTATTTTATTTTAGGACAAAGAGATACGATATTCGATAAATATCAAAAAAGTGATGTTCCAACTACCCACCACTGCATTCAGACAATCAAAAATGTATAGTTTTCCATTGAAATTATATATTTTTTTAATTATTTTCTCAATCGGTTTTATAATCGTACAACGTTTTCTACCATAAGGTCTTTGACGTATCTATCCGAAACGTTCTCAATAATGTTAAGGTTGGGTGATTTCGCTGGTAAATGTAATTCCAGGGAGTAATTTGTATCCCAGTTGGTATCACAAAATGTTGAAAATGACCCTTCGTACGAGCACAGTTCATTTCTTAATCAAATTAAATTAATCCAAATCCTCAATCAACACCAACTATTCCCTAGATACCTTATTTTGGAAATTTCATATGTTTTTTAGGATGTTTGGTTTAATTATGCGTTGTTATTGTTTCAGTCTGACCTCTTTACAATATATAACCTAAAACCATGATAGCAATGTAATCTAACTTACTCGAATAACTTTTATTAGCTTAAAACGATATTTCAATGATATTTTAGACATAGTTTTCAGATTTTTGAACATTTCTATGCTTGAACAATGAATAAACAATAGTTAACCCTGATGTGAGACTTTGTCAATAGCTCGGTAAAGAAAATAAACAGGTCCTTTTTTCTTTCAGTGGACTTTCACAATTATTCTCAATATTAACTATCCGATGAACCTGACAAAAGCAATAGAGAGACTGTTTTGAAATCCTAATTGAGGTTTCAATCGTTTTGACAGGAGTATTTCAAATAATTTTGATATAAGACGAAAAAACTATAATTTTACAATATATGGAGTGTTATTCCCTTTATTCCTATTATTAAATAGAACCTGATGCATTTCTTAAGTTTCTTTATATTAATACAATCCCCAGCACCTGAAGACATAAGTTTTTATTTTTTTCTTCTTATCCTTATTCAACTTACATTTTTTGTAACTATCTAGGCAGCATCGTGGTTAATTGGGATTTATTTGGTGAGAATGTCTTCCACCATGAATAGTGAAAATTCTCGTTTGTTGATTGTTGATAAGCGTTCACTGTCTCACTTTTAAGATTGTTTATTTCTAACCAGATTCGCATGGCAGACAACCACGTAAAATGCCGTTTCCCCCTGTTTCAATGAAGTCCCGTTTAATTTTGTATGTCTAACTCTAAGCTGAGCAAGTGTTGCCCCTAAGGTGGTGGAATGGGGAAAGCACGCCAGTTTCCACTTACACTTAAATGCAGGAGGAAGTAAAATACTCCCTGCGTACTAAACGCAAACACCTTTGCTATGGCAAACACACCGAAAAAAGCATCAGCCTAGGGAAAGATCATTTTTTTTTCTAGACATTCCAGTTTTCTCAAGAAGGGCGGCTCACAAATAAAAGGTAAAAAATTTGAAAGTAAGAATTACCACATTTGAGGCAAATTAACTAGATACTGATAAGAGAAGAACGATTCTGATAGAAAAAAGTTAAACAATTACAAGCAAGGATGCAAGAGAAATAAACCGCTCATCAGAAACCTAATATCAATTTGGCCGAACTAGTAAACAGCCAGACAAATTAACAAAGCACCAATTGTGTCTCTTGAACACACCCAACAAAAAAGATTAATCTCAACAATTTCATAAAACTTACGACAATAATGTTAAAAGTAAAAAAGGCATCGCGAACAGAAAAGCCGCCACTAATTATAAATAATGTTAAAAGATATCAGAATATAAGAAAGTTTGTGGATTTAAATCAGATATAATATCAACTAACATTGTTGAACGCCGAATTTGTTGTATAGAAATCTGACTATTTCTCTTAACATGGTACTCATACGAGGACCAAATAGTCTCGACAAATAGATGTTATAGTCAAAGAAAATAAAAGGCAACTTACTTTTGAAAAATCTAAAAAATTAAAAAGATACTCAAATGTGAAGAAAACAGATAAAAACCGTCTTCCCTTGTAAGGGAAGATGTAACGAAACGTATGTTTGCGTTAACAGAAATTTTTGTCTATTCCGGGACTTTAGAGCGGTCATATTTAGCCGACTAGAGCTCAGGGAAGGCGTGGGGTTTTCTAAAGTGGGAATAGACCTTGTTAGACCGCGAAAAATAAAAGAAAACTATTAGGATAGGGTATAGGTAGGAGGGGGAGAAGAGGAAAGGGCTAGAAATGAGGGAACGGATAGGAATAGAAAGGGGAAAGGGTACACTCACCTCATCGCCTATGAACCGGGATCTACTTAACTCATCCTCTTTTATAATCGTCTATCTCATCCTGAAAACACTTAAATGCAACAAAGCGAAATAACCAAAATTGAACCGTACATATTACACGAAATTGAGGAAAACTCAAGGCCAAATTAATATTTTAAACACCCGAAGTTTATTAAAATTCATTAAACAGGAAAAAAAAAATATAAAGTAAATATGGAAAAGTATACTACAATAAACTTACAAATCTACCTATTACCCTAGTGACGTCGTTCTATCTCACTTAATATTAATATAGAAAAAGATATTATATAATAAAATAGAAATGGCAGAATTGGAATTTAATTATACCCAACACCTAAATTTAAACAATTAATATAAAAATATAATTAAAAAAAAAATAACTTTGACCTTAATACAGTTGCTGAAGTCCCGCGTTGCGCGCGTCTGCCAGGTTCATATTATTTAATTATGCGGGTTTATTTGAAGTATAGTGGTACAATGCCGCCTCAGGAGTTACCGCCATACCCTTAAACTATCCCGAAAGGCTCACTGAGTCCCAAAATTAGAGAGCCTGATACGCTGTAAGGGTTTCCGTAGCACTGCACTATTATAATTCTTGCGATCGATGCACTACACAGGATGATTTATATCTCTTATAGCGTCCGGAGCACTAAAACAGTTTTTATAATCGCGCTCGATGCACTAAACGGTTTGATTTTTATACGTTCGTTTTGTCACCGTTTATTATATTTTTTTTTTTTTTTTGTGATATTATTGATTTAATTATGGTTATAACTTTTAAACTATATATGACGTTTTATTGTTCTTAGAAATATTATTTATTATTTATTTTTATAACTATTATATGTTTTCTTAAGTTTTATTATTATTATTAGGGATATTATTTAGTTATCTATGGTTATAAATATTATTCAATAGTTTACGTAATAACCTTTATAACAATTATCAACCCGTTATCCAATTTCGATAGAATTGTAGAATGATACGGTTTAGGTTTTCGGTCAAATTGGCGATTCTTCGTGGTTACTTAATTTATTTAAACTTAACTTTATAATTTTGAGAAAAACAAAATTTCAACTATTTAAACAATTATTCACTTATAATTTTTTTCCCATTGTTCGGAATCAAAATGAACGCCACTTAAACAAAACTTTATTCACCACAAACTTATAGTTTCAGGATGAGATACCAAAAAAAAATGTTTTTACTGTTCCTTGCACTAAGATCGAGATGCCACGACTCTTTACAACATCAAAATGTTTATAACTTTTAAGTTTACACGATTAAATCGTGTTATATTTGATTAATTCTAGTTATTTTTAATTTTTTTCTTTTTTTTTCTTTTTTTTTTTTTATTGTAGCCGGTGCTTACCGAAAACCAAAAAAAAACTAACCCCCTCACCGGCTTCATCGTTCCCTTTTTATCTCTTTTTTTTGTTTTTTTGTGTTCGTGTAGAAATCTAATTATCAATAAAAAAAACCCGTCGTTAAAATTGTGTGTGTTAGTACCATCGCAGTTACACAAATAACCCAGAAGTTCAACCTTTTCTCATGGAGCGAACAACGCAAGGATGGACGTTACATTCGTGGGGACGACTCACACCCAGGAGATGTCTCACAGCCGGGCTACCATATCATTGGGAACGACGCTGGTCGATTTAGGACTTCACATCTTTAAAATGATATACGCCCATAGAGTTCCCTAGACTATCAGCAACCTCACACATTACATTTCCCATAAGCTTAATAATAGTACCTTTAATAAATTTAGGGGCTAGCTTCGCTGCGTACTTATCCCTGGCTTTGCTCTGTGTGAAATGCCGAACATAAATAGATTGTCCCACTTTAAATTTAGGGATTCGGCTGCGCAAATTATATCGTTCTTTATTACGTTCGGCGGCTTCTTTTAAGCGGCTTTGAACTAATAAATAAAGGTTATTCAATTTATCAGGCCGATCTTCAAATTGTAGCCAACTACCCCCAAACTGATTTATATCTTTTAACATTTGGTAAACGGATCCATGTAAGATAGCATGCTGACCAAAAACAATATAGTGTGGAGAAAATTTGGTACTGTCATGAATGGCATTTCGCAGCGCATGAGTGACGGCACTTAGGTTTTCATCCCAGACTCGATGATCTTCTTTTATATAAGAGCTCAATGCAGCCAATAAGGTGCGATTAACCCGTTCCGATAAGTTTCCCTGAGGAGAATATTTGGCAGTAAACAAGTGCTCGACACCATATTTTAGACATAAATTCGCTAGTTGCTTGGAGGTGAATTGAACGCCATTATCAGTTAAAATAGTTTCTGGTACTCCGAACATTAGAAAAACATGGTCTTCCAAGAATTTAACTACTTCGACCGAGGTTGCTTGCCTCACCGCTTTCGTTAGCACAAATTTCGAAAAATGGTCAAGTATTATTAAAATGGAGGTGTTCCCATTACGGGTTCGAGGATACGGGCCCAGAAAATCGATGTAAATTCTCTGCCAAGGTCGAATTGTGGTTGGGAGACTTGTTAATGGAGGACGGCTGCAGTAATTCATTGGTTTATTTGATATACACGAATGACACAAACTGATATAATTCTTGATATCCGTCTGAAGAGTAGGCCAAAAGAAATAACGTTGTGCCACTTCAATAGTCTTTTTGGTTCCAAGATGGGCGGATGTGGGGGAACAATGAGCAAATTCAATGAGAGGAAGTCTCAGAGCCTGCGGGACGATCAGCTTCCAAACAGGTATATCATTTGATACATAAGCACCGGACTGAGGGGTCAAATTTATGTACGCTTTCCCTGACGAAACTTTTAAGTTGGTTTTGTGATGCCGTTTTTGCAAGTCTTGAATGAAGGATTGGTATTCAACTGAATTAAACTCCGGTGAATCGAGATCAATCCCCATGGGTGACAAATTGAACGAGTCCATGTTCATCCGAGATAGAGCATCCGGAACGGCATTTTGTGTTCCTTTCCGATATTCAATTTGGAAATCAAAACCCTGAAGTTGGAGACTCCAACGAGCTAAACGGCCAGATAAGTCTTTTAACGACATCAACCACGTTAAACTGGCATGGTCCGTTATCACCGTAAATGGCAGACCTTCAACATATGACCGAAATTTTTTGATAGCAATTACAGCGGCCAAGCATTCTTGCTCGGTAACGCTATAATTGCGTTGAGCACCATTCAATTTTTGTGAGCAGTACGCAATTGGCCGGTCACATCCACCTTCGTCTTTTTGAAACAGCACAGCCCCGATCCCAGTAGAACTGGCGTCACACTGAATATAAAATCGTTTAGTGAAATCAGGACTTGCTAATACTGGTGATGAAACGAGTGCTTGTTTGAGAGCGTCAAACGATTTTTGTGCTTCTTCAGTCCATATAAATTTCCGCTGTTTTTTTAATAAGTCGGTAAGAGGTGAAGAAAGATCTGAGTACCCACTGATAAACCGACGATACCAACCCGAAACGCCCAGAAACCGTCTTACTTGCCGAATATTTTTTTGGAACTGGGAATTCCGCAATGGCTCTTACCTTGTCCAGATTAGGGCGTAATCCTCTCTCACCAACCACATAACCGAGATATTCGATTTCTTTCAATAAAAACTTACATTTGTCCACATTTATGGTTAATCCAGCTTTCGCAAGCCGTTCGGAAACGTCTTCTAGAAGAGACATGTGTTCCTCAATTGTGGCAGTAGTGATTAATAAATCATCAAGATATACGAATACTCGATCATGGAGATGATGGGGAATCACTTTATGCATTAATCGGCACAAGGTTTGAGGCGCATTACAGAGTCCAAAGGGCATGACTTTAAACTGGTATAATGGACGCCCCGGGACAGTAAACGCGGTCTTATCCCTCGATTCTGGATCCAAAGGAATTTGCCAAAAGGCATCCTTTAAATCCAAACTCGAGGTGTACTTAGTTCGATCTAACCTACTTAGCAACCCTTCAATTAATGGAAGCGGATATGCATCTTTTTTGGTTACATTATTTAATTTTCTGGCATCCAAGCAAAGGCGAAATTTTCCACTTTCCTTTTTAACGACCGCCATCGGGGAACTCCAAGAACTTTGGCTTTCCTCTATGACGTCGAGTTGCAACATCCGATCGATTTCTTCATATATTTGTTTCTGAACCGCAGGGGAAACTGCGTAATGACGTTGTTTGATCGGAGCTGTATTCCCAACGTCAATGGAATGACACAATATCGAAGTTCTGCCAAGGCCGTTTGTCTCGTAATTAGGAATGGTGTTAATGATGGCTTGGAGTTTAGTTTGTTGAGCGTCAGTTAGCGTATGGTGTTTAGTTTGATTTAGGGGTTCCGGCTGAATTAAAGGGTTCGATATTTCTGAAATGACTGGTTTAATTCCGAAAGCCTGCCAAAAGTCACAACCAAGGTATAATTCTTGATGTAACGTTGGAACCAAAAACAAATTCATTAGAAGTGTTTTATCTTGAAATTTTATGCTCGCTCTGACATAACCTAGTACTCGTTCGGAGGATCCATTGGCGGTCTGAACCACAGCCGGTAGGGGATGTAAAGGTAAATTATTTCGAACGATAAAATCTTCCCCATGCTTACCTAAAGCGCTAATGGTTGCTCCGCTGTCGAGGAGACCATGTAACGGAACCCCTTCTATTTCGATTAATGCGTAAGGCCGAACATCACGGGGAGAGTTTACGGAAGATGTGATTACTGACTCCGAAATCTGAGCGAGAATTTGCTTCCGGTTTCGAAAGTACATGATTGAACGCAACTTATGTGCACTTATACTTTTAGGAGAAATAGTACCAGAGTTTGCTATAGGGGTTTGTTCGGGTAAGTGGCAAACATTTAAGATTTGCGTGGGTGAGGTGGGAGATGGGGCGATGGGTTCTGTTCCACTAAGTTTGAATTGGGTCGATTTACAATCTGATTGGGATTTCGGAGATGGGACGACCCATTGGTTCTCATCTCCGTCAATCGGTTTCCCCATTTATTATTACAAGAGAGGCAATGAGGTTTTAAAACGTCAATGGCTCCGCACCCGTAGCAGAAAATTTTTTGTGGTGGAATGTCGCAATCTGTAAATGAATGTCCCATCCGGTTACAATTCCAACATTTAATATGAGTGGTAGGTCGAACCTCCGTGTTATTGTACTCTCGAGTTGGTGCAGTATTAGTTTTAAAGGCTTCGATGTGATCAAAATTTGAAGACCACTCGGACGGGCTAAACATTTCATGGATCGGGGCAAATCTACGGCCCATATTTATTTCTGGGATATGACCCACACTTCTCCAGGCGTCCTCCGTTGCTACACATATACTGACTAAATCCGGCACTGAAAATATCGGCCGCCCAGCTACATGTATTCGCAATCCTGCCCGCATGTTTTCTTTAAAATCTCCAATAATTCCATTTCGGAGAACGGTGCTCTTAACGGGAGTGCCAGGTTTAAAAGGTCGTAATAAAAATCCATAAAGGATTCTGTCGGCTTCTGTTTTCGGTCTCTAATAAATTCTTTTATATCTACATCGGTTCGCCTATCTTGAAAGCGATGCATAAAAGAATTTCGAAGTCCGTTCCAATTAAGGTTTGGGTTCTGTCGGATCGTTAGCCAATAGTGTTCACTGGCTTGCTTGGCTAACATAAGGTGCATGTCATTCACCAACTTTTCCGGGGTAACATTATTAGCCTGAGCCAAATGTTCTGCGCGGAAGATAAAGTGTTCCACAGGCATCCCTAAAGGAGAGCCATCGAAAACTAGGTTCCATTTATGTACCGGCGTATATCTTGGTTTATTATCTTGAACCGGGGTATTAGGCCGATTTCCTGAACCAGAGTTATCAAATGGAGGTGGAAATCGCGAAACAGCACCCGATTGGTGCGAATAACCCCTAGATTGGGTAGGCTGGGTATTGTTGTAACTGCCATGATGGGGAACTGCCTGTGCTGTGTTTTGATAAATAGGCTGGTTTACCCCTACTGGTACTAGACCATAAGAGGGATTTGTCACTGCCTGTGGGGTGTTTTGATAAATGGTTTGGTTTCCTCCTACTGGTAGTAGACCATAAGGAGGATTTGTCACTGCCTGTGGGGTGTTTTGATAAGTGGTTTGGTTTCCTCCTACTGGTAGTAGAGCATAAGGAGGATTTGTCACTGCTGGAGAAGGATAAGCCAAGATGTTAGTTGGTTCTAAGGGTTGGCCCGTACTGAATTCGTTATTGAACCGTACATTAGTTTTAGATTTTGGTGGTGGATGTGCTAATGACCCCGAGGTTGAAGGGGCATTTGTCTCTTCTGATGACCTTTCTGGCTTCTTGCGCAGTCCTAAATTCAATGGAACCCGTGGTGAAGAGGAATCAATAGAATGAATGGTTGAAACAGCATTTGCAAAAACTGATTTGAAAGGAGCTGTCGGAAATTTAGTACTATAGTCTGTGGAGCTGTCATTATGCTCAGGAGGTACTTCAGGGTCCTCAGGACTCTGATTATGTTCACGGGTTTTCACGCTTAGGTTGTGCTCAGTGTCAGATTCGGATTCGTCAATGTCCTCAATTGTAAGGGCCGCCAAAGGCTCTAACGAATCACTATGAGGAGAATCTGTAGTACTAATCTTTTTTACCAAGTCTATAAGCTTTTCACACGATAAAATAAGGTTGGTTGCCGCTAATTGGACGGTTTTCGATAACGAAATTCTACGCAATCGATGATATATATGTAGCAACCGGGAAAAGATAACATCATAATCGATTTGATCCACGCTGCTTGAAAGACTTTCCTGCAAAAGCTCTTGCACTTGCTTTAGTTTACTGGAGCAAATGGATACCTCTCGTCGAGGGGATTTGGCAGCCGCTTGATGAGCGCGTTTAGGAGCCTCAGTTGCATCGTCCAGTTCGTTCTTAATATGATTGTCCAGCTGGGTCATTTGTGAGTGAAGTGGTCCTTTGATATTACGGATTTCACATTCGATGAGAAACTCATCAGATTCTAAATATCGGCTTTGTAAAAGGAAATTCATCGTAAAGATGTATATATCGAAAATTTACACTTTAGAGAGTAGAAAAAAAACTACGAATTTGCCGCCGTTTGATTTAATAATGAATGATAACTTTAGATTAATACTAATAAGTTTAATTAAAAATAATTAGAAAATAATTAAGGATTTCCCGAATTTCCGAATCAATTATTTATAATATCTATGAAAACAAATTTATTTCAAAAATGAGGATGAGTTTAGAGGTGGGGTTCACAGGAATCATTGATGAGAGTTGGTCCTCTCCCCTTTTCTACCCAATAAAAATAAAATGGGTAAAAAAATTGAAAATTGACTTTAAAGCTGCTTGAGACCGGACGAGGATTTCGCGTTTAATCAATCGCCACAACCAACACTAACGTCAACATTGTATATTGGATACTACGGAAAGAGTGCGATGATGAGTTGATTAAAGCGAAAACACATTAAGTACAGTATATCCGCCTTAGGTAACGAACAACCACTGCTTCACTAGCTATAAATGCTAGGCGCGTAATTGCGTCAATACGGATAAAACTGGAATTTATGGAACAAATTTTGAAACGATAACTAAATAACTCGACACTACAAATCAGTAAATTCATAACAGAAATATTAACGTCTTTATTCCATCGTAACGGTGTGAACTGCGGTTACGTCTAGCTCAATTAATGCAAACATTGGATTCAACAGCGACAATCAACGGACCACAATGCGCGAGCTAAAGCAGCAATAAAAATAAGTAATGGAAGAGTTTAAATTAAAAAAAAATGTATTGGAATAAAAGTTAAGGATAAGTCCGTAGGTTTGGGCGCCACTGTAACGAAACGTATGTTTGCGTTAACAGAAATTTTTGTCTATTCCGGGACTTTAGAGCGGTCATATTTAGCCGACTAGAGCTCAGGGAAGGCGTGGGGTTTTCTAAAGTGGGAATAGACCTTGTTAGACCGCGAAAAATAAAAGAAAACTATTAGGATAGGGTATAGGTAGGAGGGGGAGAAGAGGAAAGGGCTAGAAATGAGGGAACGGATAGGAATAGAAAGGGGAAAGGGTACACTCACCTCATCGCCTATGAACCGGGATCTACTTAACTCATCCTCTTTTATAATCGTCTATCTCATCCTGAAAACACTTAAATGCAACAAAGCGAAATAACCAAAATTGAACCGTACATATTACACGAAATTGAGGAAAACTCAAGGCCAAATTAATATTTTAAACACCCGAAGTTTATTAAAATTCATTAAACAGGAAAAAAAAAATATAAAGTAAATATGGAAAAGTATACTACAATAAACTTACAAATCTACCTATTACCCTAGTGTCGTCGTTCTATCTCACTTAATATTAATATAGAAAAAGATATTATATAATAAAATAGAAATGGCAGAATTGGAATTTAATTATACCCAACACCTAAATTTAAACAATTAATATAAAAATATAATTAAAAAAAAAATAACTTTGACCTTAATACAGTTGCTGAAGTCCCGCGTTGCGCGCGTCTGCCAGGTTCATATTATTTAATTATGCGGGTTTATTTGAAGTATAGTGGTACAATGCCGCCTCAGGAGTTACCGCCATACCCTTAAACTATCCCGAAAGGCTCACTGAGTCCCAAAATTAGAGAGCCTGATACGCTGTAAGGGTTTCCGTAGCACTGCACTATTATAATTCTTGCGATCGATGCACTACACAGGATGATTTATATCTCTTATAGCGTCCGGAGCACTAAAACAGTTTTTATAATCGCGCTCGATGCACTAAACGGTTTGATTTTTATACGTTCGTTTTGTCACCGTTTATTATATTTTTTTTTTTTTTTTGTGATATTATTGATTTAATTATGGTTATAACTTTTAAACTATATATGACGTTTTATTGTTCTTAGAAATATTATTTATTATTTATTTTTATAACTATTATATGTTTTCTTAAGTTTTATTATTATTATTAGGGATATTATTTAGTTATCTATGGTTATAAATATTATTCAATAGTTTACGTAATAACCTTTATAACAATTATCAACCCGTTATCCAATTTCGATAGAATTGTAGAATGATACGGTTTAGGTTTTCGGTCAAATTGGCGATTCTTCGTGGTTACTTAATTTATTTAAACTTAACTTTATAATTTTGAGAAAAACAAAATTTCAACTATTTAAACAATTATTCACTTATAATTTTTTTCCCATTGTTCGGAATCAAAATGAACGCCACTTAAACAAAACTTTATTCACCACAAACTTATAGTTTCAGGATGAGATACCAAAAAAAAATGTTTTTACTGTTCCTTGCACTAAGATCGAGATGCCACGACTCTTTACAACATCAAAATGTTTATAACTTTTAAGTTTACACGATTAAATCGTGTTATATTTGATTAATTCTAGTTATTTTTAATTTTTTTCTTTTTTTTTCTTTTTTTTTTTTTATTGTAGCCGGTGCTTACCGAAAACCAAAAAAAAACTAACCCCCTCACCGGCTTCATCGTTCCCTTTTTATCTCTTTTTTTTGTTTTTTTGTGTTCGTGTAGAAATCTAATTATCAATAAAAAAAACCCGTCGTTAAAATTGTGTGTGTTAGTACCATCGCAGTTACACAAATAACCCAGAAGTTCAACCTTTTCTCATGGAGCGAACAACGCAAGGATGGACGTTACAAAGATTAAACGAAGAGGCAAATATTTATGAAATTAGATGTATGTGAAATTATCCTACGATTCTATCCCAGAAAACAAAAAAATCTCCAGGCAACACTAATCAATGAAAACCCCATTTGCTCTTGTGTGAAGTTAGCCCAGCCCAGGATTTATTAATAAACACGTTAAAAACAAAAATAAGATTCTTTACTTTTAAATTATGAAAATTTTTTCCAGTTAAGCGTTATATCAATATAGAACATGTATTTGTAAGAAATAAAATTACATTAGACATGATAAAGGTACTTAGCACGTTAAAAGTATAAATTGGTTGGATTAACGCTATGTGGATCTGAGATCGTCACATTCTTGCCTTATTTTAAGAAAAGCTAGAACAAAATCGTTCCGTGGCAAGTTTGTGAAATTGAGCCCTGGGCCAGATATATCTATACAACTCGTATGTGAACAAAAATTATACCAATAAACACAATGGATTTGTAAAATTATCGTTGTGTGTTTCTCATTTGATGCACAATATAGCATTAGTATTAAACTCACTTGAAAATTATAATTTCTGTTCCGGATGAGGTTCCGTTACCACTCAAATCAGTGTTTAATGACGAAGCAAACTTGTGCGATATTTTTAGTAATGAAGGACGATAGTTGTAAATGCCACTATATATGCAGAGCCCATTCTACATGGAGTTCAAAACTATTTCGGACATAGTATCGAAAACATGCATTCGAGCCTTGAGAACAACGCTACCAATTCCTATTTTGACCCGCAATTACTTGAAACGTTGACTAAAAAATACATGACCTATTTACCATTTTAGTCCCAAGTATTTCATAAAAACGATTGAGCAATATTCACTTAGAGAATTATTTCGCTTCGATAAAACGTACAACAATGGCTAATTTAGCTTTAGGAGCGCTACCAACGAAAGCATTAAGATGTATTAACGAAATAAATAAACGGAATAATCATTTGTTTCAAAGGTGCATACTTAATATTCCCAAAAACCTGCCAAGTCAAAAAAATAAGGATGAGCAGAGTAAAACAGAAGACGATCGAACTTTGGTGTCATTGCTTTCGATCGAAGAAGGCTGGGCTAAAAAAATAAATTGTATGATTCGCCTGTAACTCCAAAACAGAGAAGTAATTTCGACCAGCAAATTAAAAAATCCTTAAACGCTTTAACACCACCACAAATTCTAACTGTTTTGTTGGAAACAGCTATAACTAATGCAAAAAACTTCAAGAAATTACCAAAATCTGTAAATTTATCTACAAAATTGGATAAAAATGTTAGCAAAGACAAGCAAAATTCAAGCATGTGTTTTTTAAAAAATGATAGTATTACTGGCGAGAATTACGTCAATACGTGTGCGTTTGACACCTTTGCACGTTGTATTTTAAACGTACCTTCTTTCTGCCTAAACGTCGAAACTAATTTTAAAAATATGATATAGAAGCTCTAAGGGCAAAAAATGTCAATTTAGCAAAAAAAAAAACGTTTTTCAACCCTCCTTACTAATGGAAATTAGTATATGGTTTGAAGCGAGACTGTACCCCAAATATAACCACCATTTCAAATTTTGTGTTGAAAGAACATAATTATTACAGTGCAGAAATTACTCAAATTTGTACTTTATGCAATAACACTGTTATTAAACTGTTATAATAAACCATTATAAACTAGATGATTTGGTAATAAAGGAACTGGCTAATTGCTTAAAGGAAGATTCTGGTTTATCGTGTCGCAACTGCAACGGATCTATTAAGAAGCGAAATATGACTACCAATAGTACATTATTTATGAGTTGAGCCATTGTTGAGCTCTCATAAGACAATCGCCATAACTGAAATTCCCACCGAGATAATGATTTCAGAACACAAAAACAAAATAAATTCTTTTGTAAATTATATATCAAATGGCTCGCATTAAGTATGTTATGTTGCTTTTGCAACGATTATTGGGAAGTTTTCGAAGATTTGAAATTTGAATCATATAATAATAAAAAAACGTTCATCCAACATAATACAAGTTACTAAACTAACTAAAAACCAAATTATTTGCACTACATTTTGTGTTTTGTTGAATAAAAAAATATAAAAATTAAAAACACCAAAAAATTATAAAAACCAGAACCACCCATGATTACAGCCTTGACGAGGCGGCGTGGCTTAAAATAGCAATGACAGAAATAGAGCTATTGAACTAATTGTAATCAATTATTATATAAAACAAAAGTGTGTATGCGATGGTCCGCTATACAGTTTTAAACCCTTCAACCGGTCTAAACTAATTATTGAACAATTATTATTGGATTGTATAGATTGTGTGTCGTGTACGAATCGAACAACCATCATTTTTTATCAATATTTTGAACCAGATTTCATACTGTTTGATAATTCGCATGATAAACAAAAAGTATTATTACTCGAAAAATCTAGTGTTAAAGTACTGAACTAGAAGTCAATTAAGACAGTTATAGGCGTTTTTGTTATAGACGTTCGTGACCTATTACTCGTAGATAGTGTAAAATTGTAAAAATCCAGTTTTACTAATCAGGTACTTTTAAAAAATCATTGCGTCTATAAGTTCCATTTAGTTATTTTATGGCCTTAAATTTACAAGTTGTATGAAAATATCTGGCCCAAGGCCCAATTTCACAAAGTTGCCATGGAACGATTTTTTTTTTTAGCTTTTCTGAAAGTAAGGCAGGAGTGTGAAGATCTCAGAACCACATAGCTTTAATCTGACAAATTTATACGTTTAACGTGCTACGTACCTGTATCATGTTTAATTTAATTATATTTCGTACAAATACATGTTCTATTAAAATAACGTTTAAAACTGGCTAAAATTCTCATAATTTAAAAGTAACGAATTTTATTTTTGTTTTTAACGTGATTTTGAATAAATTCTGAGCTGGGCTAACTTCACACAAGAGCAAAGGGGTTTTTTATTGATTAGTGTTGCCTGATGATTTTTTTTTTAATTTCTGGGATAGAATCGTGAGACAACTTCACATACGTTAAAATTAGAAACATTCTAAATATGAAGATAGAAACTCAAGCACTATCTTGGATGATTCCACAATGGAAAAGATGTTAGTTTTTCGGGCACCAATAAAACTGTGCCAATTTGTTATCCCATCACCATATGTAGATTTTGATTATAGCTTTATAGCTTTATAGAATGGGTCTGATGAGGTTATATAGAGGTTAAATTTTGAATTTCGCCAAGATAATACCGTTCGTCAACCGAAATTTCACCAGACAAACACCAACCTGAATATGCCAATTTGATTCGTAGATGTTGACTAGGTTTAAAGTGGATCTGATGGGGCGATAAGGGTGAAATTTTGATATTTATCATGTTGATAGAATCATTCGTCATTCGAGATTTTGCCAGATGGACATCAATCTGACTATACCAATTCGATGGCCCTTGACCATAGGCAGATTTTGATTATAGTTTTCGATAGTTGTCATTTTGTGCACTTTTATCATGATTTTATATATATTTTATTTTTATAAAATGAATTTGTTCTTTTCTTTTTGTTAATTTTACTTAAGTACTAGTTTCGAGCTTTCGCTTTGCCAACTTTAGCTATTCTTATTTTCGATTGACAAATTGTGGTGTATAGCGGTAAATTTCGATACGACACAAGATGAAAAAGGGAGACAGAATGGATAGGATAGAGAAGTATGACATAATATACAAATAAAATAAAATCCATTATTTTTGAACGACAGGATGCCGCATAACGAATTTTGCCACTAGGACCAAAATTAGAATAGCTAAAGTTAACAAAGAGCTAATGTTTGTAACTAATACTTTTAGTAAAATAAATAAAATTAAAATTAACAAAAAAAGAAAAGAACAAACTCTCATTTACTAAAAATAAAATATATATTTGATTATAGGTTTGAGACCTCATGTTAATGAACCATGCTTCCCTAACCCATGACCAAAATCTACACTGAGAAAAAATTTGATTTTTAAAATTGAAAAACAAAGTTTTTGGTTACTTAAAATTTGAAATTCTTTTTGAATTTAAAAATTATTTGTTTGTTATTAAATTAAAATTTTAAAAATCAATAAAAAGTTTTTTGATTTTAATAAAATATTTTATAAAAATGTTTAAAAAATACCTGTTACTTTTATAGAAAATTATTACTTGACGATAATAATAAATTTTAAAAAGAGATTTATTGCATTTAAAAACCATTTGTTTGATAATAGTGGTACATTTTTCGTTTAATTACGTTTTGTAAAAACCAACAATTATTAAGTCCCTTGTTCATTTTTTTTAAGGAGTTGTGTCGCAAATTTAATCAAAGATCATTTTAAATTTTATTAAATTTAATTTTTGTGCTATAGCAAATTTAATAATAAATTTAATTATTTAAATAGTTTAGTATTTCAATTAAATTAAAAAATTGTGTAATGCATGTGATACGATAAGTTATAAAAAATAAATGCAGGAGTTCTTAGGGATCGTCTTCTCGAGGACTAACATAAACGTTCGGACTATTTTAATTATCAAAAATATGATGGTGTAATTGTGACGTTTATTAACAGAAACTACTGTGAAATGAAAACAAATCTTTTAAAACTAGGAAATCTTGTTTTTATTATTAAAAAAACACCTTTTAAAATTATAAATAGTTATTTCATATATCTGAAAATTTTAATTTTTCTCAGTGATACCGATGGCAATAGGCCATCGAATTGTCATAGTCAGATAGCTGCCTATCTGGTATAATCTAGAATGACGAGCGATTCTATCGACTATAACATGGAACAAATCAAATTTTCATTCATACAGCCTTAATAAGGTTATAAACCCACTCCCAACTTTTAATTAAAGTCATATACCATAGAATTGGCATAGTCAAGTAGACACCGATCATCTAGCCAAATCTCTAACGGTGAACAATATTATAAACGAAACAACGGAAAATGAAACCTTTCAACCATATAACCTGTTCAAACCCACTCCAAACATATGACCTAATTTTACTTAGGGTCATGGTCCATCGAAATGATACAGTCAGATTAGAGTTCATCTGGCAAAATCTTGATTTACAAACTTTTTATCAGTTAAACCACAGACAATCAAATTAGATTTTTCATTTGAACTAAAAAATGAAAACAAACCAAACTTCTGATAGTTTCAATGTCATCTTTGTATCTGTGATTTTTCGTTAAACTGCGTATACGTATACGCAAAAAAATAAAATATTTTTGATTGTATGCGGCTATTTACAGAAAATGGAATCGCAGTTGAAATTTTTACGTTTACATAGGATGAAATATCTCTTTTAGGTTGTCTCTGGTTAAACGATACTATCTCCTGGCTATTGGATAAACGCCTATTATTGACATTTTTCGTCTGGTAAATGATATTCATTTTATGTGTAATCTGCATTATCGTCATCGGCATTTCTATGTTGATTTCAAATCATAATCACCGACATTTTTCGGGTGAAAACTTTCGGCTAACTTAAACAATATATTTCATTATAACTATTAAAGTTTGCTTGCTCAATTAAATGAAGTTAAATCTAGTTAAAAATTCAAATTAGTATGTACAAGTTATACCTTTCGAATGAAAATTGGTATCCATAGAGACAGCAATTGCAAACCTGGGTTGATTGAGCAGTCCCGTACTAATATGTTACGAATAAGAAGATCCATTTTAATGAAGGTGCTAGGTCGTTTGTTTCACTGTTGTTGGACAATTATGGTAAGGCCAGTGCATAGCTTTTTGATAAAGCTCTTACCAAGCTTGTATTGGAACCTTATTATTGTTGTGCGGTACTCCAAACGGCCAAGTTGCAATTTCTATGAATACAACATTTTATTGCGCATCATAAGTAAAATATTAATTTAATCAAAGTTCCGGGATTTCCAAAATCAAGTTTGCTCTCATAAATTAAAATAAATCGGATTTACTTCAAACAGCTCTTAACCTTGTTACAATAATTATGATGATCATTCAAAGTCACAAATTATTGTAAATCGACAAAAAAATCGTACCAAACTGCATTTACCAGTCAAACCGATTCAATTCGATCGTTTCTCATATTAGTTGTATCCACATACTTGTGTGGTATACATATATAAATTAAAAATAACAACACGACCTTGCCAATGGCTTAATTCTAAAACTATTTACGATACTATAAATTTACTAGATACAAAAATAAATTTTATAATACATATCTAAATATGCTGCATAGGATATATGTTTTCAAATATCATTAAACATAAATTGACAGACAGCACTATTGACAGAAAAAACGTGTAATCCTGTCATTTGGTGAATGCAATTCTTACTTGAATGTCTACCGCAATATCTGTCGATTTATATGAAACAGGTAAAAATGATGACTAGTTAGAAAAATAGTACCCCCTTCCTGGCTCGAGCTGGTCTTGCACAGTTATACTTCTTATAATATAATATAGAAACAGAAATGATGAATGAAGTTTCATCTATCTTAAAAAATATATTTCGACCCATGCGTATGCTTTACACACACACACACACAACATTTCATTAAGCTTTTTACATATTCTAACGTTTTATTACAAATTTTTGTGTAAATTTCTTCTTTTGGATCTTTTACTAAACGCAACATTTCACTACTTGAAAAACACCAACAACAAGAATAAAATCTTAAATTATTTAACGGGATTTTGTCGACCCAAAAAGATAAGTATGGTATATATATAATGTGAATGTATGAATGAACAGTTTATTTTTATTGTAATTTTGGCTTCTTAAGAGTTTATTGGTTTGGTTGGCGCGCCGCAAACGCACATTCAAATCACACGCATAAATTACAATGTAGGCAAAATGTATATAAGATAAAACAAAATTCTTCAACTTTTATCTAAAAAAAAATATTTGGTTAAGATATGCCCATGGAATTTAATATATTTAGTTAGTTTTATGATTGTATATTACATGGTTCCATTACACACATATCAAATGATAAACGCAAGAATTCATTCGTGAACCGAGTTAATTGACGAATAACACATGTCTAAAAAAAACACCTACACCTACAGCCTTGGCCAAAAGTATTTAGCACCCTATAAATTTTGGGCATATACGATAAGTAAGCAGAAAACAACCCCTGTGTTTCATTTTTTTTCCCTTTATTAATTACAACTCAGAATGTGCTCATCTACAATAGCAATTTATCTTTCAAATTTTTACAAACTTAACTTTTCTTAAACAATTCTGATTTGTTGGGATGAAACGCAATGGTTAGTTCAATTATTGGGGTGTTCTTTCAACGACAGGGTTATCTATCTGTCAGTGTGGTGGGTGGTTCATCCAGTATGGTCGACGGCAGTAAAAATACCTTTATGGAATTGAACTATCCTTTCTTAAAAAGAGATATGGTGACAAGATCACCTATAAATTCATCCATCGCAAGTTTTGTTAAACGATCATTTTGAACTTCAATGTTCAATATGAAGCCAGAAGTGGTAGTCGACCCGATAACTAAACTCAAAAAAAAAAAAGTAGCGATACAAGCCTTAAAAAGAGCACTAAACGCAATGTTCTATATTACAGAGCCAAACTGTAAATGCAAATACTCAAAAACAGTCAAATCGAAAATACAAGCCACCTCCAATCTACTTACGCGAAATCGCACAAGGTGGCGCAAGAACTCAAATCAATCGCATCTCAAACAAATTTACTTCGAAGCAAAATACATGAAGTAAAAATTCAAACACATGAGATCAAAACAAAAAATTAAAATAATGGTTATCTAGCTCTTTTAGTATTTTATTTATTACTACTTAAGCTTTCGGAACCATTTCGGTTCCATTCTCAAAAGTATGTAAATCAATTTAACAAAAAAAATATTTTCTATACAAAATAAAATAAAATCGAAATCAAGGCTAACTAAAACGTACCTATTTTCCTGTAGATATCGCTCGCTACTAGAAAAAATATATTCTTTATTTTAGCAAAGCAAAAAAAATTGATATCTACAGAAAAAACACTTAACAAAATAAAATTTGACTAAAAACATAAATTGAAAACAATTTTATCCATCTTAAATAATATTTAAATTGTGTAAAAGCAAAAAATCAAATTATAAAAATAGATCATATGAATTGCCAATGTACGCGAAATCGTTAATTTTGTTAAGAGAATTTGAACTAGATTTTATATGTAACATTTCCAAAATAGATCGTTTTCTGTAATTAGATTGTTTTTCCAAAATGTCTACATCTTCAAAAATAATATTATGGTTGGTATCTCTAATATGTTCCGAAAGTGCACTTATTTGATTTGAATTTGAATTTCCTGTTTAGTTTGTGCGGTGTAAATTAGGTTACAATCATTACATTTAATCCTATAGACAAGATTAGATTATTTCTTTAATGGTATCGGATCTTTTGACAAAAAAAATATTTTCAACAAAATTTAGTGTTGGTAATACAAATTCAAATATTCTAAATTCGGAAGATTTTAAACAAAAAATTCAGAATCTTACTCTTCCTCAAAATTACCTTTAATTTCTTTGGATGTTACGTCTTTGTTCACTAATGTTGATAATAGACGTGTGACTAACATTATTAAAGATAACTGGAGGAGTATTAAACAAAATTCAAAAACTAAATTAACTAAAGTTCAATTTATGTCGGCATTGCAAATAGTTTTGAATAATTCTGATTTTTCTTTTGGCAATAAAATTTACAAACAAACTTTTGGTTCTCCAATGGGTTCTCCTATTAGTCCCATAATCGCAAATTTAATGATGGAATTTTTGGAAAAAATGGGATTAAACTCTTTGGATTTTCAACCTTTATTTTATTTTCGTTATGTAGATGACATTATAACGGCGATCCATGAAGACAAAATTGAAATTTTTCTGGATGTATTTAACTCATTGGATAATAGAATAAAATTTACTGTTGAAAAAGAAATTGACCACAAAATTTCATTTTTAGATTTACTTTTAATTGATGAACCGGATGGTAAAATTTCTTTTGACTGGTACCATAAAAATACCTGGTCCGGTCGTTATCTAAATTTTATTTCTTGGCTTCCTATTTCTTACAAAATTAATACAATCAAAATTTTAACTCAAAAAATTCTAAAATTGTCCGATACTAAATTTCATTACAACAATTTCAAACTTTTGGAAAACACTTTGGTAAATAATCAGTATCCTAAAAAATTAATAAATAAAGTGATTTGGAAACAAAGAAATTATCAAAATTGTACATAAAATCCTGAAATTGAAATTACAAATTATTTATCTTTACCTTACATAAAAAATCTTTTCGAAAAATTAAAACATTTATTTAAAAATTATAATTTCAAAATTATTGGTCGTTCAGCTATCAGTTTAAATGATATTTTGTTTTCAAAATTAAAAGATCCGATACCATTAAAGAAAGAATCTAATCTTGTCTATAGGATTAAATGTAATGATTGTAACCTAATTTACACCGGACAAACTAAACAGTTTTTGCGGGAGCGGTTTTTTCAACATTCGGTGGTATCAATGCGACATGAGGTTAAACATGAGCGCCAGACCATTCAATGAATTTTTCACAAATAGAAATATGAATATCATGTCAAATTAAACCACTGTATCCCCATCAAAATTTTTTCAAAATTGGACTGTTGTTAACAGGCATTTGGACCTATCAAATGACTATAGTGGCAATAATGCGAACTAAGGTCAAATAAGAGCGCCAGGCCATTCAATGAATTTTTTCAGAAATTGATCTATGAAAATTTTGTCAAATAACAACCCTGTATCCCCATCAAAAAATTTTCAAAATTAAATTGTTGTTAACAGGCATTAGGACCTATCAAATGGCCAAAGTGGTATCAATGCGACATGAGGTTAAATAAGAGCGCCAGACCATTCAATGAATTTTTCAGAAATTGAACTATTGAAATATTTTTTCAAATTACACCGCTGAATCCCTAACAGAATTACTTCTTAATTGGACTGTTGTTAACAGGCATTAAGGCCTTACCAACGGCTACAGTGGCATCAATGCGAATTAAGGTTTAATAAGAGCGCCAGGTCATTCAATGAATTTTTCACAAATTGATCTACGGAAATTTTTTCAAATTACACTTCTGTATCCCCATCAGATTTTCTTCAAAATTGGACTGTTGTTAACAGGCATTAGGACCTATCAAATGCTTATAGTGGCAATAATGCGAATTAGGTCAAATAAGAGCGCCAGGCCATTTAATGAATTTTTCAGAAATTGAACTATGAAAATCATGTCAAACCACACCACAGTGTCCCCATTAGATTTTCTTTAAAATTGGACTGTTTCTAACAGGTTTTAGGGCCTATCAAATGGCCATAGTGGCATCAATGCCAATTAAAGTTAAATAAGTGCGCCAGGCCATTTAATGAATTATTCAGAAATTGAACTATGGATTTTTTTTTTTGTAAATTACACCCCTGTTTCCCCATCAAAATTTCTTCAAAATTGGACTGTTGCTAACAGGCATCAGAGCCTATTAAATACAGGCATCAGGGCCTATTAAATGGCCATAGTGGTATCAATGCAAATTTAGTTTAAACAAGAGCGCTAGGCCCTTAAAGGAATTTTTCTGAAATTGACCTGTGGACAGTTTTTTCAGATTAAACTCCTGTATCCCCATCAGATTTTCTGCTAAATTGGACTATTGTTAATAGGCATTATGGCCTATCAAATGATTATAATAGCTTCAATGCGAATTAAGATTTAATAAGAGCGCCATGCCATTCAATGAATTTTTCAGTAATTGATATATGTAATTTATTTTCAAATTACACCACTGTATCCCCATCAAAATTTCTTCAAAATTGAACTGTTGTTGACTGATATTAAGGCCATTCAAATGCGGGAATAGTGTCATTAACGCGAATTTAGGTTAAATAAGAGCGCCAGGTCATTCAATTAATTTTTCAGAAATACAACTGTAGACATTTTTTTCAAATTACACTGCTGTCTCCCCATCAGATTTTTTTCAAAATTGTACTGTTGTTAACAATAGGGTCTATCAAATGGTCATAGTGACATTAATGCGAATTTAGATTAAACAAGAGCGCCAGGCCATTCAATGAATTTTTCAGAAATTGAACTATGGAAATCTTGTCAAATTGTAACCCCGTATCCTTATCAAAAAATTTTCACAATTGGTCAAAATTATATTGTAACAATATTAACGTTCGAAAAATGATAAATTTAAACTCGCCAAGTTAATAAATAAACAAATTTTTTTATTAAATTTCGAAAAGAAAAAGTTTACCCGAAGACAAGAGTTCTAAAAAACACGTTCAACATTAATAATGAAGTTTTTACACGGTTGCAAAATAATTTTATATTTGGAGTGATTAATGAAAAAATCGGGGAAAGAATTAAACTCATTAAGATAATCAAACGCAATTTGAATGCTGCACAACAATATTTAGAAAATCGGCTATAAGTTTTGTCCACCTACGGTTGATAATTTTGTACCATTTTATGAAATTATCTCAGATGTTGAAAGCGCAATTTTTAATTTAGACGAAAATGACAAAATTAATATTCGAAATCGGCTTGTAAATATTTTAATAAATTTCAAAATTAATCTAAATTCACAAAAACTAACACCACCGGAAAATCAAATTTTATCATATTATGTAAAACAAACAAAAACGTTTTTGAAAAATAATCCTAATATTATGGTTCCACGAGCCGACAAAGATAATGCAACAGTTGTCACCTTATGTAGGGATTATTTAGAAAACATGTATAGTTTATTAAATGATGATACGACGTACATACAAGTGCTCAAAAATAATACAACGCCTATACAAACCCATATTAATAAAAAAGGTAGAAGAATGGCATGATTCTGGAAATATTGATATGTATACAAAGAAAAAATTAACTAACTATAATTCTATAATTCCAAAATTATATGGTTTACCAAAGGTTCACAAACCAAATTTGCCATATCGACCTATTATAAGTTCTATAGATGGACCTACATATACATTATCATCTAATTTACGAAATATTTTGAAACATAGTGTCGGAAAAACATATTCGTATATTCAAAATTCAGAAGATTTTAAACAAAAAATTAGTAATATTGTAATTCCACCAAATTTTCTTTTGATTTCTCTTGACGTAGTGCCATTATTTACAAACGTGGATAACAAAATGGTAAAAAATATTATAAGCAGCAATTGGAGAAATATAAAGAAAAAATCAATTAACTAAATTACAATTTTTAACCGCTTTAATAATAAAGTTTTAGGCAAATTTTTGGTTCACCTATGGGTTCTCCAATAAGCCCCATAATTGCAAATTTAGTCATGAAAAATTTGGAAAAATCTGTGCTAAATTCGTTAAATTTTCCACCATTATTTTATGATAGATACGTAGACGATATTATAACGGTCATTCCAGAAGACAAGATAAACACATTTTTAGATGCTTTCAACTCATTCGGAAAAAGTAATATAATTAAATTTACCCTAGAAAAAGAATCAGAGAACAAAATTTCATTTTTAGATATTCTTTTGATACACGAACCTGATGGAAAAATTTCTTTTGATTGGTACCACAAAAATACTTGTTCTGGTCGCTATCTTAATTTTATGTCATGGCTTCCCATCTCGTACAAAATTAACACCGTAAAAATTCTTAGTCAAAAAATTTCAAAACTCTCGAACAGTAAATTTCATCATAAAAATTTTAAAATATTAAATGACACTTTACTTCAAAATTATTACCCCAAAAAACTAATAGATAATATTGTTTATAAACAAATTTATTTTAGTATAAATTCTAACTCTCGGCCACAAAATGAAACTTCAAATTATTTGTCAATTCCGTACATTAAAAATTTATTTGAAAAAATTAAACATTTATTCAAAAATTATAATTTCAAAGTTACGTTCAGCGACAAATTTAAATAGTAATATTTTTTCGAAACTAAAAAATTTAGTTCCTTTAAAGCATCAATTCAATGTTGTTTATCAAGTTTGTTGTGATTATAACGCAACTTATGTTGGCCAAACCAAACAAATGATGGAAAAAAGGTTGTACATCTAAGAGATAATAATCATACAATTACAATAGATAATGTCAAAAAAGGAAAAAAATTTAAAAAAAGATGAATTCTAGAAATGTTGAATATCAAAAGTAGTACTAATTCGATTAATATCGTAAGTGATTGTGCTTACATTGGTAATACTTATAATTTATTTGTCTAATTATTGCTATTTTTTGTCTTGTTTATACATGAAATTTAAATTTTTTGTACAACGTTTTTTCATAGACGAACTATGTAGTGCACTTCCAAAAATTGATTTTCAAAATTATTTTTTGAAAGTGTCTGAGATAGTCGTTTTTCCATGTAAACCTCGTTTTTTAGGAAGAATTTGCTATACCGGCTCTTTGTTTTTATAAAAATATTTTTTCGTTTTTATATTGCTTTTGAAAATGACACCGAAAGGGTGTCAAAAGCTCAAGTAAAAATAAATTATTTTTGAAATATCAGAGTTTTAATCACCATTAAAAAAATAAAACACTTAATATAATAACTCAATAATAGTATTAATTAGTATGTATATCCTTTATGTAAAAAAATTACATAACACACAATAAAAGTTAATGACACAACTAGTTTTTTATAATGTCTCTACTTTCCAACGATGATCCATTTTGTCCTTAATGCACATCGAACAAAATGCAACTAAATTTTTTTTATCTGTTAGGTTTTAAATTATTTTACTAGTTTACACCATCCTCAACCAATTATTATTAACGATGTTAAAAAAGTACTGATTTGCATATGAAATTATCGGGATTTAACGGGTTAAACAGATTTCCCAAAATTTTAAGATTTGCTCGTGGTGTGTTCAGCAAATCCCACCATAACCACCAATATTTTTGTTATGAATTTTGGAAAATTCTGGAATTTATTAGTAATTAAAACACACAAGTAGATTATGCAATTTATAAATTTAGTTCTTATTTAATTTCACAAAAGCTTATTTCATAATTTTAATTTTCATGTATTATATCGACTGCCCTTCATCGTCTTCTAAAGATCATTTCTTTTATAGCCTTTTTGGTATTTAGTATATAACATACAAATAAAAGGAATTATATTATATATAATACATCGAGATAATTTTGTTTCATTTAGGAATTTATATATAATTGAAAGAAGTATATAAATATATAATTCAAAATAAATACTTAATACTATACCAAAACCAAATATTATAACTAACTAGTGGCAGCACTATCACTAAAGAGAATTAATTTTGTTATGTAATTATAACCAGCGGAAATTTTTCATTCATTATGTACCACTTTTTTCACTAACTAAAATATCTCAGCGGAATAAAATATTAAAAGTGATTCTTAAAATGTCAAATTGATTGATCTCCGAAGTAAAGGAACTCGGAATATGAAATCGTAAAAATTAACAATATTCCGTCTTTCCACTAGTAACCAATACTTACGGTTGTTTTTCTAGTAACTTAGCTTATACTGAGACTATATGGGAAATTTGCGGAAAATTCATGGACTAGAATTTTCACTATAGAATTTTTTGATTTTCTGCAGCCAAATAAGTTATTTTCAGTTTTTGGCCAATATCTCAAAAACTTCCACTTGTAACCAATACTTTCGGTTGTATTTCTAATAGCTTAGGTCATACTGAGACTATAAGGAAAATTTAAGTCCATGTATAGTCCCCAAATTTTCCCAAAATTTTTCATATAGTCTCAGTATGACCTAAGCTATTAGAAATACAACCGAAGGTATTGGTTATGTTTGTAAAGATGATGAATGCTCCCAATAAAAATGTTGATTTATTTCTCCTCAAAAAGATGTTTGTAAAGATGATATATATAAGATGGTGAAGTGAAAAACGATGTATTGATGAATTGAAGATGATCCAGAAAAATATATACAAGCCACACTATTGAACACTACGTTAATTAAACCATAAGCCAAGAGTTTATTTATTTTCAATAAAACTAGTTAACATACTGTATATTTATAATTTTAATTTTTAATCTTAATTTATCGCCTGATTGTAATCGAATGAATTACAAAAATATATTTTTGGTTGTAGACTCGGTGTCAACATGCAAGTTAACCTAAAGGGTCGAATTTATGGTAAGCGCGAACTTAATATTTAAAATTTACTGGCTTTATAGCAATTAACAGCTGTATTTCATTATTTGTACTATTCAACCGATTCATACCGCAATTCTATTACAATCTTGGTTTACTTAAATGTAAGACACTTTTGACAATTGGTTGAAATTTCGATTTTGTTGACAATTGTGTATAAATAATAAATAAAAAAATGAATTATAAATAGTAATTGAATAAGAATGTAAGTATAACAAGTAGTAGATATTAATTCAGTTAATTACAATAATGTTATTTTACATTTCAGATAGAATATGACTGAATATTATTAGAATATATGGAAACTATGGCTATGGTGTTTAAATTTTAGGTACAGCTGATTGATGTAGGATGTGATGCAGGATACTTGATGACGATGATAATACCGTAGCAGCAGTTAGGATTGGATATGTACAACGTGAATCCGTTCGTTTACAAATAATAAATAAAATAATATTTGGATTAAACCAGCTCTATTATTTGTTAGTTTCACCAACAGGTTACTATAGTGGAAATTTTTGAGATATTGGTCAAAAACTGAAAATAACTTATTTGGCCGCAAAAAATCAAAAAATTCTATAGTGAAAATTGTATTCCATGAATTTTTCTCATATTTCCCATATAGTCTCAGTATGACCTAAGCTATTAGAAAAACAACCGAAAGTATTAGTTACTAGTGGAAGAAATGGTGGAAAGACGGAATATTGTTAAATTTAAAGATTTCATATTCCGAGTTCCTTTACTTCGGAGATCAATCAATTTGCCATTTTAAAAATTACTTTTAATATTTTATTCCGCGAGATATTTTATTTAGTGAAAAAAGTGATACATAATGAATGAAAAATTTCCGCTGGTTATAATTACATAAACAAAATTAATTCTCGTAAGTGATAGTGCTGCCACTTGCGGCGAGTAGCGCAATCTCTTTTTTCCGCTGTCCAAATTCCGCTATATTATACAGCATCAATTTCACAAAGTTCTCGCGGAACGATTTTTTTTATAAATTTTTTAAAAGTAAGGCATGAGTGTGACGATCTCTGAACCATATAGCCCTAATTCGACAAACTTATACTTTAACATGAAAATTTAAAGTAATTTTTGTTCAAACACGAGTTATATGGCTATATCTGGCCCAATACAGAATTTCGGAAAATTGTGACGGAACTAATTTCTCTAAAAGTTAGACACGAGTACGACCATCTTAAATTACCAAGTATCTTTATCGTGTCTAATGTAATTCTACTTAATGTGAAAACATGTTCTTTAGATATAACGGTTGCATGGCTAAAATTCGCAAAATTTAATATGAACGAATTTAATTTTAGTATTTAACGCGATATTTAATAAATTCCGGACTGGGCTAACTTCACACAAGAGCAAACGAGGTTTTTCATTGATTAGTGTTGCTTGATGAATTTTTTTTATTTTCTGTGATATAATCATGGGATAACTTCATATACATCAAAAAATAGATTTCCTACATTATGCTTTTGAATATTTGACTTTTCGTTGAATTCTTCTTTGAAAAACTGTTTCCGTGTAGTACAATCACTATTTTCTTACTTCATTTTTAACAATATTGTTTGTCGTCGCCAAAAATGTATACTTACGTGCATTACCCTTTTGGTAAAATTTTAATTGATTTTGCTACAATTCTAATAATTTCTGGTTCGATTTAATCACTCCATATAAAAACACCTCTCTTTAAAAATTTAATTTTAATTTAAACATTGTCGAACACATTGATATATGCGATGACTGATTGAAATGAAGCTACAAGACAATAATTACGTACATACATACATATCTCGTATACCACTTAATACATAATAGGCTCTCCGGCTTTAAAATTTATTTTACAAACATCCAAGATTCTCATTAACGAAAAAAAAAAAAAAAATTATCAAATTTTTTTTTTTTTTATTTATAAGAAAAGTAAAAACGCTCCGCATAAGCTCTGAGCTCACTTATACCACGATAACGAAGCGCGCACAATCCAAAAGAAAACAGACAAAAACTTGATTCGTTCGTCGTTTTGTATTGTTGTGTGTGTATTTCAATTTCGCTAAAATAAAACAAAATAAAAAAAAAATACGATACGTGTTTTAGCAGCAGCAGACGCCAGAGAGAGTCAGTAATGTGGGTCAGAATTTGCCATTGAACTAATGACGTCATAGTACATTGAACTCACCTTCATTATTAAAAAACTTTGATAGTCGTGTGTTTTTATTTTAATTTAGAGTTTCGTATATAAATGTTGTTGTTGTTGTTACACCATCCATACGTGTGGTTGCTAGAGAAGAAATACAACAAAAACAACTGGTAAGAGATAAATATTAACTACATAAGAAGATGAAGTTGTTGTTTGTGTGAAAAATTTATATAACACATGAGGAAATTATAGTCTTGTATAGGAAACTAATAAAATGAAGGAAGTTACCATTTTTCATATTTTATAGTTTAATCAGTTGTGTTGTTATATACATATAAGATAGAACGGGTATATTGCGCATCCTTTTGATAAAATCGTAAACTCGTATTTCAAAATAGATGCGATGATATGCATAATATTTCGACCACTTCCGCATGGTAACAACAATTATTCTGATTTTTTTTTTTTTTTTTTTTACACATATGTATACATAATTTGACCACTCCGCGCTTGTAATGCTTCTTTGTTCGGCTGATTTTATCTCTTAGTCTTCTTCAGTCTGCAATACTACTACCGCATAATTTCTAATTTCAAATTAATTCTATATTATCTATCGATTCTCGAAGCTTAGAAAGTTCGATTGAGTTCATTACAATTTTTTTTTGCTCAATTCTATATGTTGTTACTTTTTTCTAATGTACACTAAGACTAAAATAATTGTGTAATGCTTGCTTGCTTGTTATACAAGAAGTAATAATATTTTTGCGGTTCACAAAAAAAAATAGTTAGGAAGAAATGTTCAATATATGGATGGTTGTTTAGAATCAGGTTTAACGATTTAAGTGAAGCAAAAATTGTTTAGATTTAGGCTGTTCATTTTATTTATTTGGTTTTGGCAGCACAAAAGTAGTTATGTTTCGTTTTGTTCCATGTTAGACGATCGATTTTTTATTATTTTGATTTGTAAAATTAAGAAAAGAATGTACTCTCATAGAATACAATATACAGAATGGGTGAATGCTTTCAGATCTTAAATTAATCAATTTGTATACGATACTAAAATTCTTTTTTATTTATTTTGGCTATGGTGGGGCTATGATTTAATGCACATGCTTTTGCATACCTTTGCGTTTTCTATATATAACTTTATTACACTATCATGTATACAACAACCGAATATTCTAGACATAGGCAACGAGCCTAAGGCAACCGTTTTTTTATATGTACATTGAATATACGCATACATTAGCTTATAATGTGAAGTATTTAAAATATCATAATAATAAAGCTTTATAGTAAAGAGTTCCTTCACCTCATTGCTTTAACGATTATATATTGCTAGATAATTATTGGCGATTAATTTGATGATAGTTTTTTTAAATACAAGCCTATGTATTGAAACTGATGTCATGCACGGTCCACAATCTGTGAATAATTTGTTAGCCAGCGGTTAAGAGCCAGAACGTTACATATGAATGATATTTCGGCAGTCCGATTTGGATATCCTTCTTTTTAATCTACAATACTAGGGATTTCAATGATTGGCAGTCCAAATTATGTACTCCCGGATGCCATCCCGGAAAGAAATTTATAATTTAAGTTTTATAAAATACCCGATAGGCAACTCAAGAACCGAGTGGTTTTCCGTCGCACAATCGGTTCCTCAAGTACTTACAATAGACTAACCAACATTTGGATGACCTTGGAGGTACTGATTGACTGAACGAAGACCAGTCGGTTATTTATAATGGCTTTTCGCCTGTATATTGCTAGTGCAATTATACTACTAAAGTCGGTTTTGTTGTTTGGGTTTGTCCGTAGTGACCATTATTTAAACAACTGGCACTGTCACCAATTGACTGAAGAAAATCCCTATCAGTTATTTGTCAAATTTTTGTCTGACATATTCTAGCCAGACTTGACTAACAATTTTACCGACTCTTAACAGAACACTATACTGTCCCAATTTTTTTTACATAAAATACGATATGTTTGACGTTAAACAAACCCTTACAAAAATGAAAACTTCCTTAGGTCTCTTCTTGGCAGCTTAATTTCGTATACTAACAAAAAGTCGATCTACTCATCAGGTTGTAACGACCAAACTGCAAAAATTTAACTTAGTATAAAACAAGAACTTATCGATTTGACGAATTATATCATCAAATTGCAAGTTGCAACCACCAACCATGTTTACAAAATTTCGGTTCTAAATAAAATCGAATCAGTCCGAGTTTACACCGACATTAAACCAGCAATTTACCGTATTTGAAAAAAATATTATGTAAACTCGTCATAAAAACAACATTTAATCGAATTTGATTTTTCGCTTTATATCGTTTTTATATCGGGTATTAAGAAAGAAATTGTCTAATATCGGCTGTACTTCGCAATTTTTCAATATTTAAATTGAATTTTTCACAAATTACAATTAACCGACTCACCACCGTAAATCATTCTACGGCTGATTTATTTTTATTTTTTTTTTAAGGCAGAGTGAGTGCAAGACCACATTATGGTAATAATGTCTTTCTTGCCTAATTCTTTTTAAAACAACAACAGTAGCTCCATATCAGCTTTGAATAGAAGACCCGGTAGACTACAAACAAATCAAACAATTCAACTCAATTCTCAATAGACGGTTTAGTTGTATGGTCATTCCGTTCACTTTTACATCGAATTCAACACTAAAGGCAGGTTTATGGTTGCGTCCGTCCGTTCCGTCATTTTTTCGACCAATCATCTCTTGTGAAAAAATACAGAAGAAAAAAATCGTCATTTTTGAGCAATATAATTTTTTTGTAAAAAATTTTAGAACGAACGCAACTATAAAGGAACGAACGCAACTATAAACGCAACTATAAAGGGATAATATATTGAAAAGTGACTGAAATGCCAATTCAAAATCAGGCATCTATCGAAAATTGAGTTATTTTTTAGATTTCTCTCCCTCAGCGTAGAAATGAGTTGGAGCCAATTGGCCTTCAAAAAATAAGTCAATGTTTATTTTATATTTTTTATTTATTTGAACATCCTCTCCTTTAAATTTGCCCTTGATGGTCGTCGCTTGAATCACGTAGTTTATCAGTTTCTTCACAGCCAATCGCGTTCCTTTACTGAATCTCGAAAGATTCAGATTACGCAGCATGATTATCACAGATCCTACCTTGAGCATCTGGTTATGCGGTGGTATTCCCGGCAAATCAAGCGCATTCAAAACCTCGGTCAGATAGTTGGTTGCTTCGTCTTGATTGGTCACACAGTCAACGAATTTGTAACAATGCATTTCCCCAGCGACTTCAGAAGTAATTCAGACTGTCCATTGTTCTTCGCTGCCAAAATCGCTCGTTCGGTGTGCCAATTCATAAATAATATCGGCGGATGTGCAGAAACATTTTCGTGATAAGCTCTTCCTTGGCCGACGTGAACACGTAAAAATTCGAGGGAAACGAAATCAGTCCTGTCAAAACATCAACAGGAATTTGACCATTGCTAAGCGTCAACAGTTGTTTGGAAAAATTTGCCGTTGATGAGTCGTTCTGTAACGCGACTATCGCGTGTTCGTGATTAACTGCAACTTCTTCACATAGCTCCACAAATTTGACGATTTTAGACATGCGTTGAGTTCATATGCAGCTGTTGCTCCCGGAATGACAGGTAGCGTTTGACTAAAATCGCAGGCCAGCAGAATCATCGCCCCACCAAAACGACTTGAGTCACTTCGTAAATCCTTCATTGTTTATGTATCATTACGATTTTGCATTCTTGCAATACCTTAGCCATCGCAGAGTTCTTGACAATTGAGCACACTGGTTTGTCATTCGTGTGGATATTCATTGGCAACTTCAATGCAGAATGTGTCGTCCTGTCGCCGTCTAGCAATGTAGCTACATTTCCCGATGATGCAACGGCTAACGCTATTTGAGATCTCGAGTGAATTGTGGCCAAAAGCAATGAAATCAGCATTGGGATTTTGTTCGCTATTCTCACGAAATTCTCATGAGAATTTGTATACGTTTACCATACAAATTCTTATGGGAATTCTCATGAGAATAGCGTACAAAATCCCTGACCAGAAAAGTTTTACCTGTTTCACCGGGAGCATCGAATAAGAATATTCCGCTGATTCCTTATTCGTCAACTGCCTTCATCAATGCGTCGTACACGTTCCTTTTTTTGTGCATTCAAAAGCGAGATATTCGTTGGTACTCTTTGGCTCATTTAATGTAGATCGTACACTTGCTCTCGTTGCAATCCACAATTAAATGCATCATGCAACGAATGAATTGGTGCTGGCATGCCCAATTTCAACAAATAGCTGTCGCACATAAACATACACATGCTTTCGATCATGATCAAAGCTTCGTTGCGTATCTCTCAATGTTGCAGTGCGAACTCAATGCAAAATGTCGTCAGCCATCCTATCCTTGTATTTGTTCTACAATTCCAATACCTTCGGTGGATGACACGTCGCTATGATGATCGCGAACAATGTACGAATTTAATTTGCCGGCACAGAAACAGTGGAATCGGCGAGTGAAGAGTCCCAATGTGAGTCGTAATCCATTACCTATAGTACGAAGCGATTCGAACGAAGTAAGACCTCGAACATGGAACAAAAGTAAATGGAAATAGAAGCCTTCCTCTTGTTGTGGATGAACGGTGTACACAGGGCCAGCAGCAGTTTGACCTTTCTTTCGTCGTTGAAACATTTTCAACGAGTGGTTCCAAGTATAATAGCGTGACATTTCCCACTAAAGTAATGTTCGTGCGAACGGAACGCTTTGGCAAATTTTGCAGAAATTCGTGATTGTTGTAGCTGGTGATCATTCTGCTCGTTGTACTGCATTAGCTTGCATGAAATAGAAACGTTGTCCATTCTCAAAGGGCACCCACAGATTTTAAACAATGGGGTGAAGTACGTGTAATGCAATTGAGAAAATACGCCAAATCGCTTAATTGCAACTGACAAAACGGCCCAATTGGAATCTTGACACATTGTCATTTCTATTCAAAGCAGCAATGCCGAATACTGCCAGGTCTATACTCAACATTGCAGTGTGTTGCGAACGTTTTCCATAGAACCTTGAAACACGGAATGATGCAGGTATTATCGACCACGACATCTTTTCCTTTCATCATCAAAGTAACTGTTCTGTCACGATCTTCGAGTGACCGACACCGATATAGTAGATAACCGCCGTTTCCACCGATTGTGCATGCCAGCAACAGACGCGGATCTTGTTTTGTGCATTTCCCATCGGCCATACACGGTGAATCTCGATGATGGTCTCCACACAGACCGTGAATTGTGTTTATTGCGATTACCGTGGACAACTCCGGCTCTGGTACTGGATTTGGTATTTCGCCGCTGATGATTGAATCGATTTGATCTGGGCTGATTTTCTCAACCACAGCAGAATGTGTGTATGTGGTAATCCACCTTCTGCTACTCTACATCCAACAACGTGCCTGTATGAAAACCATCTGTTTAACGATGAAGTCCGTTAGCGTTCTGAGTTTTTGTTTAAACACACGTGCGGTGATGTCGTGGCGATCGCTGGAAGTTTGTCCTGGCAGTACATTACCGATAATTTCGGGCCATTTTTGATTGCATGTAAACGTGATGCCAACATAATATGTCGTTGGTTGCATCTCCGTCCGAAACGATGGCATCGCGCAGATGAATGTACTACTCGGATAGTAGTTTTAATTGATTGAAGCGGATGAAATTTAAACATTCCGTTATGTTCTTGACATATATATCATCTCAATCTCTCATATCAACCATCTCCTGGCAATTGCGAATACAGCAAAAAATGATTGAGCCAAATCGTTTCAGCCATTCTCAACCGATGCGTTAGAAAAAAAATTCAATTTGCTTCGGGTTTTTCTGGATGCTTCCGACTCAGATGTTGCAATTTTTCCCTTTTAAAAGACTATCTCGATCGGATACTTGCGAAATACCGTACAAAAACATCATTTTTCGATTTGCCAAATTTTTGGACTTTTCCGGTGGATTTCCCCAAAATTTTCTCTCGTAAGAACCATTTCCTGGAAATTAGGAATACAGCAAAAAAAAATTGAGCCAAATCGGTTCAGCCGTTCTCAACTGATGAACTTTAAAAACCAATTCAATTTTCTTCGAGTTTTTCCGGAAGTTTCCGAGTTTCCCACTCAGATTTTCCCATTTTTATCTTTTAAAAGAAAATCTAGGTCGTATACGAGCTAAATTCCGTACAAAAACATCATTTTTCGATTTTCCGAGTTTTCCATTTTTTCTGGTAGATATTCCAATTTTCTTTCGCAAGAGCCATCTCCTGGAAATTGGGAACGCAGCAAAAAAAGATTGAATCAAATCGGTTCAGCTGTTCTCAACTGATACGCTAGAAAAAAAATATTAAATTTTCTTCGAGTTTTTCCGGAAGTTTCCGAGTTTTCCAAAACATAATTTTTTTCGATTTTCCGAACTTTCCGACTTTTTCAGTAAATTTTCCCAAAATTTTCTTTCATAGAAACCTTGTCCTGATAATTACAAACACAACAAAAAAAATCAGCCAAATCGGTCCAACCGTACTCTATAGTGATGATACATGCGCCAATTGATTTTTATTAAGATAGAGGTAATATAGGCCATGATAGGCCATGATTTTGACATATATAGGCCATGATTTTGACATATAAGGCAGGTTTTCAGAGTTCCCGTTGCTCTTAGACAGATCAGCCTCGGAATTTTACTTACATTGTGGTGTTTGCTTTTTTTGCCTCCAAACTAAAGCCACATATGAAATCATAGGTTTTTTAATGGATTGTAGCCATTGTGTTATTTATGGACTATACGTGTTGCCAAATATTCGTTAATAGTTGTTTTTTTCTTTCTAGAAGTCTTCATTTCTCAATAATATTACAACTAATGTCAGCGATTATGCCCTATTTAAATTTTTTTATTCTGCTCGTTCTATAGTAAAAGCATACGGCTTTATGATTTCAAAGCTAGCAGAATCCAAATCGAAAATCGGGCCAATTGATCAGTTTTTCGTTCTAGTTTCGGTTTTGGTCAGATTATCGATTTGTGTTCTAGCTTTAGATTAAATGACCTGAAATTTGGTCAAGAACGAGTGGAGCCCAAATTTTTTAATGGGGTACTTGATTAGGCCATAATGATAATGAGCCCAAAATTATTTGTTTGTCAAAGTTTGACTTTGTTTCTCTTTCTTCTTTCGATTTTGGTCCGATTTTCATTTTGGGTTCTGCTAGCTTTGAAGTCATAAAATCGTATGCTTTTATTAGAATGAGCAAAAAAAAATTAAATAAAGCATTTTATTATCCTAAAATTAACCTTTTTTTTTAAATTATTTTTAAATCATTTTGTGATATGGATTCTGCTAACTTTTTCTAACGTTACATAGCTGAACCCATCGTTTTAGTTTGAAGGGGAAGAGCCCTAATTTTTTTAATAGACCATTTAATTTGCTCTATCTCTGGCACTATTAGATGTACAAATAGTGCCAGAGAGAGAGAAATTTAATTTGCCATTTGAAGTATTAGCCTATCTATACCATCTTGTAATGTTCTACTGCGCATGGGTTCTGCTAGGGGACTTCTCTACATCCGCTTTACATCTGAGCTTAGCGTCTAGCGTCATGCCAAGGTTCTGTACCTGGAATATGGAATTTGGTGCGAATTCAGTCAAATCGGAATATATTCTAATTTTCTTTTTGTAAAGTTTATATGTGTTGATTTCGATTCGTTTGTTATTATACTCCATTATTTTGTCCAGTTATTGACTTTCTTAATAATTTTTTGTAGTTTCGATGTTGATTGAATAATGCTATAGCATCAGTAGTCATAACATCTATGTCATCTCATCAGCAAACGTTAACAGTAAGTATAATACATCAGCAAACGTTAACAGTAAGTATAATATAAACAGTAAGTATAATACAGTGCCCAGAACACTAGGACAAAATATTTTTTTTGAGAATCTGACTTATATTTACCAGCGCAAATCAAGAACGAATGTTAATTGAATTTTTCGATTTATTTCCAATTCTGAATTGAATTACTTTCTTTATATTCCAGACCATTATGATTTTTCTTTTAATCAAGAAAATTCACATGGTCGAACAATACCTAATCAATCAGTCGAATTGTACGAGCCTGTAATAAATATGTATCTTATTCAATTTCCTTGTTTTGATGCAGAAGAAATTCCACACGGAAGATATGGTGATGAACAAACATTTTATGGTTTCTTTAAATTTTCTTCTTCCGCATCATCACTGATCTCGATAATTGGTTTAGCATTCGATTTGTTGCTGTTCTTCTTCATTAAAAGTGTCATACCACATACCATGTCAAATTAAAGAATTAGTAATTAATTGTATTATTTTGCACATGTCTTAACAAATCAGGAAATTGCAATTTAACATACGAGTATAATGCTTAATGTACATTGTACATACTCAATCAAAGTATTATTTGTAAATAAAAAAAAAACCAAAACAAATCTTAAATTCACAAAAAACCAGTTACAAAGATCAACTTTGACTCAAAACAATGTCCCAAATTTGAATAAAAATTGTTTGCACCCGCAAAACCAGTTTAATGCGAATTCCTTTCGATTCCAATTTCGCGTGTAATTGTTATCAAAACAGCGCACACAACAAAAACAACACTCTGCGCCTCGTTAATTTTAAGTAAATCCTCAAATATTTAAACTTAATCCATATACAAATATTATGATTAACAAACAGTCATATATTTATAGTAAATTGAGGTAGGTAGACTATCATAACCCGGCACATTCTTTAAATGTTTTATACGGCCGAGCGGCGTCAACAACACGACGATGTAAATCCGAGCAATATTTTAAAACGCACAAAAGGTCAACACGCTAGAAAATGAGATAAATATTTAAATATTTTTTTTGTTTACGATTTACTATAAAAAATTTAGATTCGGTTTTACAATTTTTGACGATAGCAATATTTTGATAGAGATTTGCGAATACGTAAGTGATCGAAATATTTGTTGTAAGAAATATTTAAATTTGCCCACTATAAATTGTAATCTTATCAACCAAAGTTCATATACAGTGAAACTCCTCTAAGCCGGAAATCGAAATTTTCTTACTATGGAATACACCAAATTTTTTTTAAGGTTTTTATTGTAGTTTATACTTTAATAAAAGATGAGATGCAAAAATCGTCATACACACTTTCTTCGCCTTCCTAATGAGTTCATCCAAATTTAGTTCGTCGGTTTAAGTAGCCACTTAAATGTCTGCACAATATACTATCTTTTTTGTATAGAGAAGAATGGGTAGATCAATGTTGATTGGGCGATTGTAACCAGCTTAATGATATTTGTGGTATCTTTCATCATCACAATGGCATCTAAAATTTTATAAAGTAGTTTTATCAGCTCCTATGCCTTCTCGCAGCTCTCCACTTCAAAGAAATTTAATTTAAAGTTTTAAATAATCCCATTATCCTGTAACGTTTGTACATGGATACGCGGTAGTATATCGATAAACGATAATAATAGGGGAAACTATTGGTCGGCATCCATTGATTTGTTATAAGCAACATCATCGATTGAATCTCTGTTTAAATCAGTATCTCTTTAACGTTGGTTGGCTTTTCTGAATGCCCTACCAAAGAAATTTTATTCCGTAATTAAATAGTAAAGCCCGTTGCAAGGATGCTGTATAAGATAGCGGAATTTTGACAGCCAAAAATAAGAGATTGCGTTACTTGCCGTAAGTGGCAGCGCTATCACTAAAGAGAAATAATTTTGTTATGTAATTACCAGTGGAAATTTTTCATTTATTATGTACCACTTTTTTCACTAAATAAAATATCCCAGCGGAATAAAATATTAAAAGTGAACCTTAAAATGGAAAATTAATGGATCTCCGAAGTAAAGAAACTCGGTATATGAAATCTTGAAATTTAACAACAATCCGTCTATCTTCCATTTCTTCCACTAGTAACCAATACTTTCGGTTGTTTTTCTAGTAGCCTAGGTCATACTGAGACTATATGGAAAATTTGGGGAAAATTCATAGACCAGAATTTTCAGTAGAATTTTTTGATTTTCTGCGGCCAAATAAGTGATTTTCAGTTTTTGACCAATATCTCAAAAAGTTCCACTAGTATTTAATTAATATAGCAATTAATTAGTATTGACTAGTTATTAAATAGTTTTTATTAAATTCAATTTACTAAATTAAATATAAAAGTAAAAAAGATAGTATAATTGAATAAATCATATTTGAGTTGGTGTGTACATCCCAGTTTCTGCTGTCAATTTTGGCGCCATCTTATAAGTAAAAATTTGTGATTATTAAATTAACATTAAAGTGCTATTAAAATATCAATTAACTGTGATTTTTCCGGAAATGTCGAATACGTGCTTTCATTGCTCCAAAAAAATTACTGGTACAAGGTTTCGAGGCGTACAATGCATCGGCTCATGTAAAAAATACTTTCATCTCAAGTGTATTAATATTGCCCGTAACCTTGACGAGTCATTGGAAAGTGGGCTAATAAATTGGGCGTGTCCATCCTGCAAAATGAATAATCAAACTACAATAGATGTTGGAAATGCCAGCTCAACAAAACTTCCAAATACTCCCAACGTTGGCACAAGTTCGTCCACTGTAGATGACGTTCAAGTGAGCATAAATAACCTCTGCTCTAGATTCGATGGCGTGGAAAACTCACAACGTTTTATCTCAGATGCGGTGGATGCTTTGCGAAATGATCTTAAAATCGCATTAGAAGAGATCCAAAATCTAAAACTGCATATTAAAAAGACGGATGATGAATGTGCATCACTTCGTCATAGAGTTAACCTACTTGAGCTATTAGAAAAACAACCAAAAGTACTGGTTACTAGTAGAAGTTTTTGAGATATTGGTCAAAAACTGAAAATCACATTTGGCCGCAGAAAATCAAAAAATTCTAGTGAAAATTCTGGTCTATGAATTTTCCTCAAATTTTCCATATAGTCTCAGTATGATCTAGCCTACTAGAAAAACAACCGAAAGTATTGGTTACTAGTGGAAGTTTTTGAGATATTGGTCAAAAACTGAAAATCACATTTGGCCGCAGAAAATCAAAAAATTCTACTGAAAATTCTGGTCTCTGAATTTTCCCCAAATTTTCCATATAGTCTCAGTATGACCTAGGCTACTAGAAAAATAACCGAAAGTATTGGTTACTAGTGGAAGTTTTTGAGATATTGGTCAAAAACTGAAAATCACATTTGGCCGCAGAAAATCAAAAAATTCTAGTGAAAATTCTGGTCTATGAATTTTCCTCAAATTTTCCATATAGTCTCAGTATGACCTAGCTTACTAGAAAAACAACCGAAAGTATTGGTTACTAGTGGAAGTTTTTAAGATATTGGTCAAAAACTGAAAATCACATTTGGCCGCAGAAAATCAAAAAATTCTAGTGAAAATTCTGGTCTATGAATTTTCCTCAAATTTTCCATATAGTCTCAGTATGACCTAGCCTACTAGAAAAACAACCGAAAGTATTGGTTACTAGTGGAAGTTTTTGAGATATTGGTCAAAAACTGAAAATCCTATTTGGCCGCAGAAAATCAAAAAAATCTACTGAAAATTCTGGTCTATGAATTTTCCCCAAATTTTCCATATAGTCTCAGTATGACCTAGGTTACTAGAAAAACAACCGAAAGTATTGGTTACTAGTGGAAGTTTTTGAGATATTGGTCAAAAACTGAAAATCACTTATTTGGCCGCAGAAAATCAAAAAATTCTAGTGAAAATTCTGGTCTATGAATTGTCCCCAAATTTTCCATATAGTCTCAGTATGACCTAGCCTACTAGAAAAACAACCGAAAGTATTGGTTACTAGTGGAAGTTTTTGAGATATTGGTCAAAAACTGAAAATCTAATTTGGCCGCAGAAAATCAAAAAAATCTACTGAAAATTCTGGTCTATGAATTTTCCCCAAATTTTCCATATAGTCTCAGTATGACCTAGGTTACTAGAAAAACAACCGAAAGTATTGGTTACTAGTGGAAGTTTTTGAGATATTGGTCAAAAACTGAAAATCACTTAATTGGCCGCAGAAAATCAAAAAATTCTACTGAAAATTTTAGTCCATGAATTTTCCCCAAATTTTCCATAGAGTCTCAGTATGACCTAAGCTACTACAAAAACAACCGAAAGTATTGGTTACTAGTGGAAGTTTTTGAGATATTGGTCAAAAACTGAAAATCACTTATTTGGCCGCAGAAAATCAAAAAATTCTACTGAAAATTTTAGTCTATGAATTTTCCCCAAATTTTCCATAGAGTCTCAGTATGACCTAAGCTACTAGAAAAACAACCGAAAGTATTGGTTACTAGTGGAAGTTTTTGAGATATTGGTCAAAAACTGAAAATCACTTATTTGACCGCAGAAAATCAAAAAATTCTATTGAAAATTTTAGTACATAAATTTTCCCCAAATTTTTCATATAGTCTCAATATGACCTAAGCTACTAGAAAAACAACCGAAAGTATTGGTTACTAGTGGAAGTTTTTGAGATATTGGTCAAAAACTGAAAATTCACATTTGGCCGCAGAAAATCAAAAAATTCTACTGAAAATTCTGGTCTAAGAATTTTCCCCAAATTTTCCATATAGTCTCAGTATGACCTAGGCTACTAGAAAAACAACCAAAGTATTGGTTACTATTGGAAGAAATGGCGGATAGACGGATTGTTGTTAAATTTCAAGATTTCATATACCGAGTTTCTTTACTTCGGAGATCCATTAATTTTCCATTTTAAGGTTCACTTTTAATATTTTATTCCGCTGGGATATTTTATTTAGTGAAAAAAGTGGTACATAATGAATGAGAAATTTCCGCTGGTAATTACATAACAAAATTTTTTCTCTTTAGTGATAGTGCTGCCACTTGCGGCGAATAGCGCAATCTCTTATTTTCCGCTGTCAAAATTCCGCTATCTTATACAGCATGTTGCCAGGTTTATGTTGATAAATTTCGTATATAATATCTATTGCCGACTCGTTCATTAAATGCCTCTCTCATTTCAATATTTTTATATATAAATATATTTAATATAATAATAATTTTTCTCCGAATATATATATCCAGTATATTCCATAGCAACCAATCATTCTATGTCTCATAATCAGCTTCCGATTAGTTACTATATTCCTTCCAGTTATGTTGCCAACAACAATCAGACAACCCCGTTTCTGGCCCTGTACCAATTTATACTCCTCAAAGGTTTAGATCAGAGCCAAAATGGAACAGTAGTTTTTCTGGGCAACCTAGCGGTTTGCGTGAACAAGTTTCTATCAATCATTTATACGCTATAATACCGAAATTTTTGAACGACATAGCGGAAAAATGGTATTAGATTTTCACACAAGAAAATCCCTCAGCTTCTTACGCTCAATTGCGCGAAGATTTAATTCAAAGATTCAGCAGTGTCGATTCCAACCGCGCTGCACAGCGGGCTATAAAAACACGTAAAGAAAAGGTGAACAAATCTTTGGGCGACTTCATTCTCGAAATTGAAAGTCTAAATAATCGTCTAAACCGCCCGTTTAAGGAACTAGACTTACATGGACTCTCCACCTGCTATTGCTATCTAGTTATGCCAGAAAATTTCGATCTAATGGCAAGTGGAGACTCGCAATAATATTTATATGCTGTTTGTATTGTATATTAAGCATGCATATTAAGCATACATATTTTGACGTTTTTTATATTTCAATATGGCTACTGATATTTTAAGCATTTATTCAAATGACTAGTAGTCTAAAACTATCAACAAAAGAATGATTTTTAAACGTCAAATTATAGCAATTTTACCACACCAGACTCCATCTTGGCAAATTTTGATAGAAAGAGAAAGTAGATTGCAATAGTATTCGGATAGCAGGTGGAGAAGCAGGGTTATTAGATATTATTAGAGAATGTACATGTATCCTTTTCCTCTATAGAAGAATTACGAGTAATATGTACTAGATATGAACGATTGTGGGCTAGAAAAAAATAGATAGAGTGCCTCCAGTAATTGGACGAGTCAGGTTTATAGATGAGCTAACATTACCAACTCCAAACCGTTTTACCGACGTAAGCCCTGAGACATCCAGTTATTATAAGGAAGTTGATCAGGAACCAGCATACCCAGACGAAGATCTGTACTATTAAGACGCAATAAAGAAGGTCTCAAATAATACATTCAAATAACCGCAACCCTCATCACATGAAAATTGCCACTCGAGGAAAAACTTTATATGCTGGAACTGTCATATGCCGGAACATCGATACCAGGATTGCAACTTACCTCCACAAGGAGTATTTTATTATGGATGTGGAACCAGAGATACAATAAAACCCCAGTTCATTAATTGTCAATGGATTAAAATCACCCGAAACTAGAATAGTCCCGCAAAACCAATTACTTGCCATTGATAAAAATGGCGAATCTCACCCTAAGCAATTCACATTAATAAAAGAAATGAGTACAAACATTAAATACTGGAAGTGCCAACAAAACTTTACTCGTGCATGCGCTGAAACTTGTATAGGAAGTGAACACGATATTAGGCCATATGCAGTAGTTGAGATTAAAGGTACTCAGATTCGTGGCTTAATGGATATTGGGGCTTCCATCAGTATTTTAGGCCATGGGGCGTTAGAATTTCTTTAAGTAATAAAAACTAGTTATAAACCCATATCAGCTGAAGTTTCAACTGCAGACGGTTCTAACAAAAAAGTGTCGGTTTCACCGATTTGTTGATAACATTCAGTAACCAAACCAAACCCTTACGTTTTTATAATGTACCATCTTTGCAAGGGTAACTCTATTTAGGAATAGACTTTTGGAACTAAAATAAATTATGCCTCTTGTTGTAAATTCCTTGGACTTACCACCACCCGGTAATATAAATGATGCTAATAAACAATCCCTAGCTCAATCGAAAGAGTTTAGTAAAATATTGGACTCGTTTCCTTCATTTGAAATAACTGGACTAAGTAGAACAACGGTGATTGAGCACCACATTGACGTTGGAGAGAATAAGCCAATCAAGCAGAGACATTATGCGGTATCGCCGGCGATCCAAGAACTGATGTACAGCGAGCTGGATAGAATGTTATCTCTAGGGGTAATAGAAGAGAGTCGAGCTCTTGGTCATCGCCCATTGTGCTGATCCGGAAACCGAACCTGTGATGAAAAAGGACGCGTACCAGCGTAGCGAGCACAAAGTACATCTCCAGTATTGACTTTAAAGACGACCTTAAAGTGATTCCGCATTGCTTTCACCAGCAAGTTTTTGTGTTCATCGACAATCTTTTGAACAAATCTGCAACTCTGGAAGAACATTTTAAATTGCTACAGCTTGTAGCTAATCGGCTTTCGGATGCGGGACTAACCATAAACGTGTCAAAAAGTCATTTCTTAATGAAACAAATAAGATATTTAGGCCACTTAGTGGGAGAAGGAGGACTGAAGACGGATCTGGAAAAAGTGGAAGACATAAGAAAATTTCCTCCTCCATCAACCGTAAAGCAAGTTCGTGGACTGCTTGGCATGATGGGGTGGTATCAACGGTTCATACCTAAACAAAATTTTTTTTGGGAACGTCGACGCTCAAAAGGGTCTAAATAAACTAAAATTTTTATTAACTAATGCTCCTTTATTGAGAAATTGAGAAATCACGACTACACCAAGCCATTTTAGATTCGGTGTAATGCTTCGAATACTGGTGTAGGAAGCGTCTTATTTCAAAAAGACCTGGAAGAAAATGAGAGACCAATTTCGTTCATGTCCAAAAAAGCTCAACCAAGCCCAAACTAATTACAGTGTAATCGAACTAGAGTGCTTAGCAGCTGTGTTAAGCATTAAAAAGTTTAGACCTTACATTGAAAGATACCACTTCACCATAATAACGGACCATAGTAGTTTAAAATGGCTAATGTCTCAAAAAGACTTGTATGGTATACTAGCTCGCTGGAGTCTTAAACTGCAGGCTTTCGATTTTGACATACAGCACCAACGAGGCACAGAAAATATAGTGCCCGATGCACTATCTCGGATGTATGGTGACACGCTTGACTTAGCATCTACCATCGATCTTTCTTCCGTTGGATTCGAAGATTTTGATTATAGGCAATTGAAAAAACATATTCGAAAATGTCCTGAAAAGTATCCGTCGTTTAAGATTTCAGCTGAAGATCTATATTAAAATAGGCAAAAAATGCGATCCAGAATTATCTGTTCTCTCGAACTGGAAACTCTGGATACCGCAAACTATGACGGCACACCTGATAAAGCAATATCACGATACACCCCTCGCTGCCCATGGTGGAATTGCTAAAACATTAGCATGCCTACGTGAACATTTCTACTGGCCAGGAATTTGGAGACAGGTATATGAGTATGTAACAAACTGCGTAATCTGCAAAACGACAAAAAGCTCTAACGCCATCATCAAACGTTTCAGCATCTTTTTATTGATCTAACTAATGGGCCACATTTCAATGGGAAATGTGAAAGGCTTTTATTTTGTAAACCCCTGAAACCATTAGAAACTAAATCTTACAATAAAAATTTAAAACGCAGCAAAATGAATTCTTGTTTATAACGTCATGTCAAAATAAATGTCAATCAATATATTTCAGGTGATAAATGTTTGTTTTATTGATGAATTTAGTTTTAATATTTATAGTACAGCGACACCAGTGAATAATAGCTGCAGTTTCAATAGAAAATTGCCATTTGGCTCAGGATAGTACTCCAATATTAAAACACAGCAATTAATCACCTAGAAGTGTTGCCACATACCGATAGAATTTCCATGATTCATTCTACTATAGTGAATCTCCTGAAAACAGCGTATAATGAATTAATCAAAAATAAAAAATAAAAAAAATATTATTAGTTACACTTAATTTGAATTACTAAATTGTGATCGGCATATATGACAAATCAGATTTTATGCTTTATCAAAAGCAGCTTCAGCTTTAACTCCGTGTATTCTATTATATACACAAACAAAGTATTGAAATAATAATACTCTTAAATATATACTTATGTGCCAACCAAGCACACTGAACACTGCTACATTCATTCGGAATTTCCCGAATTTCTGGAGACCTTATACGAATCTGATTTTCTATGACGCCATCAAATTCCAAGTGATGTCTCCACGATAACCGTTTTTCGTCCAATAACTTTAAAGGTTGTTCCCGACATCCACTTTTTCCGATGTCTGGCATACACTGCTTGACCTGAGTAAAAACTTCGACGTTTTTGCATAATTCTGATGTTGTGGATTCGGTACTATGACAGGTATGAGAGTATGCGGTTGTCTTCCGTATAGAAATTCTGCGTGAGATTTGCTACTGACTGGATCTGGTGTAGCTCTGTAAGTATTGAGGTAAAAGAGCTTTTTGTCGATTACCTTCATCTGCCATGATTTTAGTGAAACGGAACTGAAGCCAGATCCTCCTCTGTGATATCCTCCAACTAGACCGTATACCGAAACTTAGAGAAATCGTTCAGATCAACCACATTTTCCTGAAAAATGACCCTGCTAAATCAACATGGATACTGCATGGATTATTGCACAAACGCCTTACTTGTATGCATCTGCAGCTAATATGATGGTTGTTGTTTACTCTATAGTATTATACGCGTACAAGCACTTTAAATATTTATAAGACGTAGTGTTAGGGTTTAGTTTGAAAGTTTATTATTTTTAAATTTAAGTTTTATATAAAATATGATTTTATTTTTAGTTAAAACTACGCTCTTTGCAATTTATTTTAACGAATGTAGTACAAAAAATTTTACTCGACTGATTTTTAGGTTTTTATATTTTTTGAATCTTTTTTAAGCAAGGAGCTGTAGTTGTATCTCTATCAAGTATTGAATCATCTGTTTTCACAGTATGTATATATTAAAATTATACATAAACATTATTGTATATAATAAAGAATAATACTAATATACAATTACAATAGTCTATAAAATATGTATATAATTTATTTTATGAATAGTATAAAATAACATTTCAGAAATGCACAAGCTATGTTAGCAATTTTGCAGCACAACAGTCCTCCCCCAAAAATTATAAATTATGAAGTAATTTATGTCTTTTTATTGAAAATTACAATATAAAATACATTTATTTAGAAATAAGGTAGCGAAACGTTCGTTAGCAAAACTGTATCATCTATATTAAACGTTTTTGATGAGCAAGATTTGTCGTAATACGTTTTAAATTTTTCTTTACTTTTAATTATATTATTTCATGCGACTTGCCAAGAATTTTGAAGTTGATTCTTCAGTTCTAAACAATAGTCTGAAACATCATACGTTGGCTCTGGATTTCTCTTGAAAATTGAATTTGGAATTTTAGGTACATATCCGAATAATAATTCAAATGGCGTTTGAAGTATAATTTCGAAGATATTGACCGAGATTCAAATGCGACTTTTCCAGCGCTCCATTAGATTGACGGTGATAAGCAGAAGTATTCAGTTTTTTGATGCTTAGTAACTTGCATATATCTTTAAACAACCGACTCATAAAATTACTTCCATGATCTGTTACTATTGATCTGGGTATTCCATATCTACAAACAAAATTCTCTGAAAAGGCTTTAGCAACTTCAAAAGACTCTTGCGATTTCAACCGTACAGCCAATGAATATTTAGTTAAATTTTCTTACAAGCGACATCATTTTCGGAAAACAGTAGTAACAATTTATTGAGGAGGAATGAGCTATCGCAGAATGCATTAAAAATAAATGGAACGTCCTTTCGTAACAACCGGTTGAGAGAGTCAGCGAGCTTGGAGTACTCATTGATGAATCGACGATAGTAGCCAGTGAGACCCAAGAACGACTTGGTTTGGGTTGGATTACACGGAATAGGAAAATTTAGGACAGCTTCTATTTTTGTAGGATCTGGTTTAACACCTTTATTCGTTACAATATGACCAAGATAAGTTACTTCGGTTCTAAGGAAATTACATTTACGCGGTTTTAACTAAAGATTGTAATTTTTAAAACATTCTAAAACGCTAACTAATTTCTTATTATGGTCCACTAACTCGTATCCATACTAATACCACAACGTCGTCTAAGTACGTAAAACATTTAATTCCATTTAACCCACTTAAGACTTGGTTCATTAAACGTTGAAATGTTGCAGGTGCGCTTTTAAGACCATACGGCATCCTGTTCCAACACAAAGTTCCCCAAGGTGATTTAAATGCTGTTTTCGTTTTATCATTTGGATGCATCGGAACTTGATGATAACCACTCGCTAAATCCAATGTTGAAAAATAGTTCGCTTTGCCCAATTTGTCTAAAATCTCTGTTATATGTTTGGCAATGGGTAAATGTCATCTATGGTCATTTGGTTTAATTTTCTAAAATCGACTACTAACCTCCATTTCTTTTCATTTTCTTTAGATTTCTTCAGCACGATTAGTAGGGGTGAATTATATGGACTTGAACAAGGTTCGATTATATTATCTTTTAAAATCTCGTCTAATTGTTTTTTCATTTCATTTTGTAACGGTTACCTGGTATTGGCTGGGGTAGAACGTTGGTAGCAAACGGTAGCGCGGGGTTGATCGAGCACTCGCGTGTTGGATTCGTATATAATCGCATGAACCGGCGTCGGATTCTCCTTTCAACTCTCCCTTCCTCGTTCTCCGGTCTCGATTTTAAAATTCCATTCCCATCTTAAAGACTCGTCTGTTGACAAACAATAAAGTCACAATTGTGCTAATGTGTTGTTGTTGTTGTTGTTGGAGATTGCAATGGGTACAATTTTGTTTATGGTCCAAAAGATCATAAAAGAATAAAATTTTAAATTTTTATTTTTATTTCTATATGATCATAAAACTAAATGAGCGCCCACCATAAATGCCAACATTGTGCAGCATGCATCTAGGCGGAAAAAATAAATGAAATCTTAAAGAGCTTTCCACGATCATCAAAGGAGGGTAAGATGGCGTTGAGAAGAAGTTTCGGCAATTTAAAATGACATTTTCAACGGTTGTGAAGTTTGTCCCAAAAAAAATCCTGTGTACATATACAAATCCAATTAGAAATTTTTAATGCAGAACAGTATTAGTATTTACACTGTTAAAATAAAATATTTATGTAATAACCATATTATAAAAGAAAGAGACGGAAATAGGTGTCACATTTTTTCATATGCGATTTTGTATTTTGCAAAGATGAAAGAAAGAGTGAGAAATAATCGAGAAAAATTAAAACACATTAAGCTCTCGCAAATCTAATCGATTTTATTGGTTTGAGTAGTTTTAATTTAGATAAATTCTGAATATCCTAGAGTTTGTCGGAAAATTTCACTATGTCCAAATGTTAGCTTTACGTTGACACAATCAAATAAATCCAGAGCCATTTCACTATCTAGGGGATAGGTGTCATTTTTCACTCTCGCAAATCTAATCGATTTTATTGGTTTGAGTAGTTTTAATTTAGATAAATTCTGAATATCCTAGAGTTTGTCGGACAATTTCACACAATCAAATAAATCCAGAGCCATTTCAATATCTAGGGGATAGGTGTCATTTTTCACTCTCGCAAATCTAATCAATTTTATTGGTTTGAGTAGTTTTAATTTAGATAAATTCTGAATATCCTAGAGTTTGCCGGAAAATTTCACTATGTCCAAATGTTAGCTTTACGTTGACACAATCAAATAAATCCAGAGCCATTTCAATATCTAGGGGATAGGTGTCATTTTTCACTCTCGCAAATCTAATCAATTTTATTGGTTTGAGTAGTTTTAATTTAGATAAATTCTGAATATCCTAGAGTTTGTCGGAAAATTTCACTATGTCCAAATGTTAGCTTTACGTTGACACAATCAAATAAATCTAGAGCCATTTCAATATCTAGGGGATAGGTGTCATTTTTCACTCTCGCAAATCTAATCAATTTTATTGGTTTGAGTAGTCTTAACTTAGATAAATTCTGAATATCCTAGAGTTTGTCGAAAAATTTCACTATGTCCAAATGATAGCTTTACGTTGACACAATCAAATAAATCCAGAGCCATTTCAATATCTAGGGGATAGGTGTCATTTTTCACTCTCGCAAATCTAATCAATTTTATTGGTTTGAGTAGTTTTAATTTAGATAAATTCTGAATATCCTAGAGTTTGTCGGAAAATTTCACTATGTCCAAATGTTAGCTTTACGTTGACACAATCAAATAAATCCAGAGCCATTTCGATATCTAGGGGATAGGTGTCATTTTTTACTCTCGCAAATCTAATCGATTTTATTGGTTTGAGTAGTTTTAATTTAGATAAATTCTGAATATCCTAGAGTTTGTCGGACAATTTCACACAATCAAATAAATCCAGAGCCATTTCCATATCTAGGGGATAAGTGTCACTTTTCACTCTCGCAAATCTAATCAATTTTATTGGTTTGAGTAGTTTTAATTTAGATAAATTCTGAATATCCTAGAGTTTGTCGGAAAATTTCACTATGTCCAAATGTTAGCTTTACGTTGACACAATCAAATAAATCCAGAGCCATTTCGATATCTAGGGGATAGGTGTCATTTTTTACTCTCGCAAATCTAATCGATTTTATTGGTTTGAGTAGTTTTAATTTAGATAAATTCTGAATATCCTAGAGTTTGTCGGACAATTTCACACAATCAAATAAATCCAGAGCCATTTCCATATCTAGGGGATAAGTGTCACTTTTCACTCTCGCAAATCTAATTAATTTTATTGGTTTGAGTAGTTTTAATTTAGATAAATTCTGAATATCCTAGAGTTTGTCGGAAAATTTCACTATGTCCAAATGTGAGCTTCAGGTTGACACAATCAAATAAATTCAAAGTTACTTCCATATCTAGGGGATAGGTGTCATTTTTTGCTCTCGCAAATCTAATCAATTTTATTGGTTTGAGTAGTTTTAATTTAGATAAATTCTGAATATCCTAGAGTTTGTCGGAAAATTTCACTATGTCCAAATGTTAGCTTTACGTTGACACAATCAAATACATCCAGAGCCATTTCCATATCTAGGGGATAAGTGTCACTTTTCACTCTCGCAAATCTAATCAATTTTATTGGTTTGAGTAGTTTTAATTTAGATAAATTCTGAATATCCTAGAGTTTGTCGGAAAATTTCACTATGTCCAAATGTGAGCTTCAGGTTGACACAATCAAATAAATCCAGAGCCATTTCCATATCTAGGGGATAGGTGTCATTTTTTGCTCTCGCAATTCTAATCGATTTTATTGGTTTGAGTAGTTTTAGTTTAGATAAATTCTGAATATCCTAGAGGTTGTCGGAAAATTTCACTATGACCAAAGGTTAGCTTCAGGTTGACACAATCAAATAAATTCAGAGCCATTTCCATATCTAGGGGATAGGTGTCATTTTTCACTCTCGCAATTCTAATCAATTTTATTGGTTTGATTAGTTTTAATTTAGATAAATTCTGAATATCCTAGAGTTTGTCGGAAAATTTCACTATGTCCAAATGTTAGCTTTACGTTGACACAATCAAATAAATCTAGAGTCATTTCCATATCTAGAGGAAAGGAAACGTTTTTCGCTCAGAAAAATTCAGAATTTATCTAAACAAATTTTAATCAATCCAATAAAATCGTATTCATTTTCCACAACTAAAAATTATATTTTATTCTTGGTATCATTTGGAAATTGAACCTAATTAATTTATGTTTGTCAACAAAAGCTTTCATTTTTACATAGGTGATTTTCCGACAAAAATTACGATAACCAGAATTTATATTAACAAGAATTACGCAAGCTAATAAAATCGACTAAATCTAGCAGAACTAAAAAGGTTATTTGGAAACTAGGTTCATTTCATTGTGTTATCTGATAGTCATTTTCCGACAAACTCCACGATTTTTGTAATATATTCAAACTAAAACTACTCATACCTAACGAAACGAATCCATTTACCAGAACAAAATTCAGAAATATCCTGTTTTTTGGAAATGTCCTTTAGCTCACTCGATTGTCTTCTCTGTCTGGATATCCTCTTATCGAGAAATTTGGAGAGTACTGCGGTTTTTATACCCGGAATTTAAATATATTGAAATACATTTTCTTCTGCAAACTACTTGCAAATGAAGAAAAATGAAAATGATTTTCCGGGGTATTATGAAGAATGTAAAATAACTTTTTTGAGTTTATTTTCTAGTTTTCACTCAAAATTCTTATAAGAATTTTTTTAACAGTGTATATACTAATACAGGTTTATTTTTGTTATTTGGGACATACTTCACTGAGATCATTTTTAGACATGAGCAGCAGGGCGACAACACGAAAAATGTGAAATGTTCATGGTGGAAGAAAATCGGAAAGGAAGATGACAATCAAAATTTGATCGCCAAGTTGAGCGGATCGGAAAAGTAAGAAGTTAATGTAGACATAAACATAGCTACATGTAAAGTTTTTTTGTTGTTATACGAGTGAATTTAATTATGTAACAATAAAAAACAATATTTTGTTCAAGATTTTAGTGAAAACAAATCTTTGTATGAAATGTGTGTGAACTAAGTATAAAAATAAATCGAGTAATTTGTTTGTGCGAAGGTGATTTATTTCATTTGTTGTGGAAGAAAACGGAGCACTACCATCTTAGTGTACTTCAGCGCATTGTTAATACCAATTGAAGGCAATCGGGGTGGGCTTGCTAAAACCTTTTTGGTGCTGTGCGACAAGGCATAACGGAAGCAATTCGATTTGTGCAGCGCCTGTGGTGGAAAAGGCCGAATAGTCGAGCCAACGGAAAAGCGACGGGAGTGGAAAACCGTTATCGAAGGTCAACAGGGGAACGCGTTTCTTTTGTGTTGGGGTATTTTGTGGTGAAACCTAGCCCGTGTCGCCCTACTCACATCTGAGCTAAGCTGAGCCAAACGTGCTGGTAGACTGGCGCCCAACCTCTATTTACAAAACGGTCATCAACTTTAGTCTACCCATACCCCGATAATATGAGAGCACGTTACAGTTTTTGACGGCTTCTGGATGTCGATAATTCTTTGTGTGTATACTGGTCGGGGGTTAGAAGTGAGAGGAATTTCATGATATGTTGCATTTGTTGTAGTCAATTTATCTCCGGGAAGATGGAAAATTTTATTAAATTCAAAACAAATTTGTAAGATTGACTTTTTTTCTATTTCATTTAAATGTTTCGTATCAATTTCAGATTTTAGTAATTGTAATCTATTGATAATTTCATTCGAAGTTGAAATCTGTTTTAAATTAAAAACTTCGAAATCGCATAGTGGTTCAAATGGAATAGATACATTATCGATTTTTGTGATATTTTCATTCGTGTTTAAAATACTTAATGCTTTGGATTTACTACCATATAAACGCCTGGAAATATGTCCTTTGACGGACAGAAGTAGTCTCTATCAAAATTTTTTGAGATTGGTAGGGTCGTATCGACAGACGAAGCTTAAATTGCAACTGTGAATAAAGCCACTCTTTTATTATTTTTAGACCAGGTTAAAATGTCTAAATGAAGCCGGGATTTAATAAGTAGTCGGGATTAAAATCGTAGGTATCGATGGTTTTAGCCGCGGCTACAACTGACGTTTGACACCGAATTTTCCATTCCAAATTTCAATCATAGTTTTTTAATACATACATATAATACAACACAACATTATCAGTTGTCAAATACGTATTTTTTTTTTGTTGTGTTCCATTTAAAAAGCCATTATTTCGTTCACATCACAATACTAGTGTTATCATAATTAAAAATTAAGAAATTTATAGTATTTTTATTTTAGTGTGAACTTTGTGCATCTTATTATTTTTAAAAATTAATATGGAATTTCTGTTTTCATCATCATCATCGTCGTCTGATGACTCAGATTATTTAGAAAACATAAAACATAAAACAGAGCGCAGTTTTCAAGCAAGGTTTGACGAAAATTATTACTCTGAAGAAAAGTTTCGTAAACGCTTCCGTTTTTTCCAAACAAAATTTAAACTTTTTGGAAAAGCTGGTCGAACGCGATTTAACACACGTTGACAACCGAGAGCTTCCACTAACAGTGAAGCGGAAAATAATGGTAGCATTACGTTATTATGCTACAGGTTGTATCCAAATGGTTTCTGGTGACCTAATTGGAGTAACACAGGCTACTGCATGTGTTACAATACACGAAGTGACGAAAGCATTTGCAAGCCTATCCAGGAACTTTATTAAAATGCCAGCTTCACAAGAAGAACAGTCTAAAACACAGCAGGAATTTTACAATTTAAAAAAAATTCCTCGGTGTATTGGATGCATCGACGGATGCCATATATACCAATTAAATCGCCAGGAGGGGAGAATGCCGAGATTTACCGCAATAGGAAGGGATATTTCTCGGTGAATGTACAAGCAGTGTGTGACGCAAACTGTAAAATTTTAAACGTTGTTGCTAGGTTAGTGTATCCCTGTCTTAATAATTTAAAATCAAAATTACCTAAAATTATTATTAAATTTCAGATGGCATGGATCAGCACACGATCAGACGATATACAATTTCTCAAAACTTCGAAGGCGATTTGAGGCTGGAGAATTTGGAAATGCTTTATTGGTTGGTGACGGTGGATATGGATGCACCGAATTCATAATTACACCGTACCGAAATCCAAAAACAAGGCAAGAGATAGCTTACAATGCTTTATGTTCGACTCGATCTTGTGTCGAGCGAATGTTTGGAATGTGGAAACGACGATTCGCTGTTTTAGCCAAAGGTATGAAAAAAACTAAAATATAAAGAAACTATTTTGAATAATTTAAGCATTTATATAATTATAGCATCACAAATTCGTTTTGAAAATTTTCTAACGGTAATTATAGCCACAGCAGTGCTACACAACATTGCCATTGATCTTGGGGATCAAATTTTAGATGACGAGGATTATCAGGATAATGATTGTAATAATGTACCAACAATGGCACCTAATCCTGTGGAATGCAATTTAAACATTGATGTTCGCAGAAGAATCACCCAAAATTTTTAAACTAGAAAAAATCAATTTGTGTTTCCAATGTTAAGTTATTTCTAATTTATTATTATTTAAATAAACATCAATTTCATTAAACTATTCTTGGTGTTTTAGCTGTTCATTGTTTGTTTTATGCATCTGTTTATAATGCCGATAGATCGCTTTTGCTGCCTTGTGTCTCATTTTTAAAAGTTTAACTTTTTCATTCTTAGCCTCTAATTGATTCTTTTTATTAAATTGTTAATTTTCTTGGTCCCACGGTATCTAGAACGAGGAAAATTTGTACGAACATTACTCGGTGAATTCGGTAACGTCGTAGTAACATGAGGACTATCTGTTTGTGCATTTCGCTGAACGGTTGGGATATTTCGAACTGTGGATTTTTGAGTTGAATTTTGATTATTTTGATTAAGATCTGATGAGGGATCGAAGTAGTTGTACGGTGTTAGGCAGTTATCGTCAATATATTCTTCTTCTATATAATCGGGGATACTCTCGCTTATGTTTTCCGTTACATTCTGAAAGATTTAGAAATTTCATAAAATATTTTATATAATGTCATAAAAAATTATTTGATTTTTTTACTTACATCTACGCTGCCATCATCGTCAAACCGATTAGCATGTGGTGTTATTGTAGGCGCTATTAAATTATATAGCAGACCATCATTTTCCTTTAGAGGAGGTGATGCTGGACCACCACCTGTACCTGATACTTGATGTTTTTTATTGCCAATAGCTTTTCTCAACTTGCCCTTCATATTTTTATAGGCTGATTTAAGCTGTTGCCAAGTTTTGTCTCCTGTAATGCTTTCTGCATTATATTCGCGGCATATTGTGACCCAACAGCTGTTTTTCTCTTTATTTGAAGTAGAATCCGATTTTTTATTTTCTACTACAGATTTATATTTTGTAATTATTTTTAATATAATATCTTTATCCTCCTCGCTTAAACGGCTCATTTTTATTTTTTTCTATTTTCTTAATAAAAAATGGTACTTCCCGAAAAATGCTACTGTATTTTTATAGTAAACTTAGTTGAATCTAATGGCAAATTCTTTTCGATTTCCAACAAAAATCAATTTTGTTGTGCGGTAAAGAATATGACAAACATCGTAAATATTTTTCAATGACGAGCTGATTGACGGGCTAATAAAAACTACGATATTTGTCGACATAACGAAAATAAAGATTTTTTAAAAATTGAAACAGATAATTGATTTTTTTTTATTATGTTGGTTTCTTGTTTTTGAAAAGCTGTACTTGAAGTTGCGTATAAAAATAACAATAAATTCGCGAATTAATTCGCGGTTTTAGCCGCGTCTAAAAATACAGTTTCTGAACATCATTTTCGAAGAAATCGCGACTACGGCTAAAAGTCGTAGTCACGTCTGTCGATACGACCCGTAGTTCTAAAATAGTTTCAACTCGTGCGGGAATTGTAATTGAAACTGAATTTATAAATTCTTGACCAGTGGCATTGAACAAAATGGAATAGAAATGTAGGATTTATTTTTAGATGGAATTGTGAACCGCCTTTTCAGCATAATCAATTTTACATTTATTGTTTTCGAAAAAATTTCTACCAATTATTCCGGCACAAGGTATTGGAAAATCATTCGAAACAATTTGGAAATCTTGCGAGATTGATCCGTTATGAGGACATTTGATTATTGAATGTCTGATCCGGTGTCAACTAAAAAATGGTTTTTAACAGACTTAAGAATATCTATGGACCGTTCGACAAACTTATTATTAGAATCTTCATTATTAAATGCAGATAGTTGATAAAATATTTCATGAACTGTATTGAAACTAGGATTAGAATTTTTCTCACTACTATAATTTGTATTTATATAGAATTATAATCAATATTAAAAACTATGGTCTTGAACTAGAACTTTTTTTGGGTTAGATATAGTTGTATTAGGTATTTGATTTTTATCATTTTTTGTCTGAATGCAGTTTTAAATTTGTGAAGCCCGGACCACTGCATTCGTTTGGTCGGACTGATTGCAGTTTACCGAACTCGAAGGTGTATTTTGGCCTGAATTTTCGAATTTAGAATTATCATTTTTATTAAAATTAGCAGATCTACGATTATTGAATTCACGCTTTCTACACTCGTTTATAGTATGACCAAAATGTTTGCAATAGTTACATTAATTAGTACGAATATTATTTGATGATTCAAACGTCGGAGCTCGTTGACTATTTCTATTTAAACTTTGGTTGTAATTTTGATTTTGAATTGAAATTGGAAATTTAATAGGAATAGAATTAGGAGTAGAAGGAATAGAATTAGGATAATTATAATCGAAAGAGCACTTTTAATCCGTTTTGAAACGTATTCAATGCCGTAATTGAATTTAGATTTTTAATGTGCTGTGCAGCCGATTCTCCTTCTCTAGCAATGCAAGCATTATTAAGATCAGCCAGTAATTGTTCCACTTTAGAAGCGAATTCTCTAACTGATTCATTGCGATGCTGTCGGAGCTGCATTAATTCAACCTGTATGAGAAGCACCAAATATCGCCCGGGTATGACACGAGAATTGAACCACGCAGGATAATGAGAAAGTCCACTTATTTTTTGATTTTGTTTGGGGCAACAACAAATCACGCAATGACGAAACGAAAACATTGACATGTCAAACTCAATGTCAAATTTTAATTAGTATATAGGTAATCAAAAATTGGAATATCGAGAAAACGTTTGTTGAACCCCACTAACACCAGCCAAGCCAACGTTCAGCCGGGACAACGTTTGTTTAGTCCGCTAGTGTTACTATAAACTACAAACCATAATATAATAACGAAAATCCGATGAAAAATTACATTACAATTCAGCAAAACCATTCTATACACGACATTAACATAAAATATATGAATATGTCCGTTTAGTTTTTGAACTTTTCTTTTGTTTAATGGTATCTTCGAACTCTCTTTAGTGAACAACACAAACAAAAAATTTAATTAAGTAGCAAACACAAATGTCTTATAAATTCTGTCTCAAAATTTTATCAGATTTTCTCACGAAAATATGTCGACTATAAATTATTGGAGTTATGCACGAGCTACTCGTGTACACACCTACAGATAATTAATTTTAATAAGTGACTGAGATTTTGAGTATACAGACTAGTCGTTTTCACACCGACGAACAAAAGAATTTACTAGGCGACGAACCCGATTTTGAAAAATTCATTTCTGTGCAATCGAAATTGTTTTTTAAGAAATTTTACCAATCCATGCCTTATCAATGGTATTTCTCATTCCACAGTCATCCATAATAACCACACTTTAGTGGCGCGGCGAACGTATTAATTTTAATAAATTTGCATATACTATCATCATATATATATATGAAAGAATACGAAATTTTGGATTTTAAGTATTATCGTTTTCTTCAAAAATAAGATTGACAATATTTTTTATTATGATTAATAAAAAATATACGAAATACGTTTAATAAAATAGTTGTGAGTTATTTATATTTATAAAAACGATCTACTACTTATACCAAAATATAATTTTTTGTATAAAAAATTTACTTTAGTTGAATGACCTTGACAGTGTCGTTTTTTGTGTTTTTCTTACATATAGCGCGATAAGTTATCTTCATTATTATAATTTTAATATTGAGGCGAATAAACTTTCGTAATTTTTTTTTATTTATGTGTGCATGCCTATTTAGTACATTTATTTAAGTATAAACTTTTTTAATATTACTAACATTTTTAGCTTCAAAATTAAAAATTATTGCTTAACAGAAACGGAAATATTTATTAGTGAACATTTTTTTGGCGGTTTTCAGCACATATGTATTTTTATACCAATCGCATGTTCTGGCTTAGCCAAGGCAATATCAACACAATAATTTCAATAATACACCCTTTTATTTCAATTCTGATGAAAATGATAAAAATGGCCTTGGTTCACAACCAGTTTTTTCTAGTCACTTCAAAATTTCACACGACTCCGACCTAACAGTTTTAATGATTTTGTTCGTCTCAAGTCACTTATTACCATATGGACTGGCTAGTTTTTCAAACATAGCAGGCTTTTATGGTCACTTGAAAGGCAATCGACACGACTAGATTAATCGGGGTGTTAGTTCACCTTCGCTTCGATCGAGAAATATAAAAGTACAATATGCGCCAGTTAATTGCGAAAGAGTACAAACTCAACTGTCGTTTATATCAAACGTATTTTAATTTACATACGAAACCAATTCGATTGGTTTTGTTAGTTTTTTTGGTGAAATCTTTATTTTAGTTGATCACAATAACAATGTTGATAGAAAAGTAGTGTGTGAAGTGCTATGTAATAATTGTTGACCACTAACACTTTAATCGTTAAGTTTTTAAAATTCTTGCAGCTTTAAGTTTGCGCGTGAATTTTGCTCCCCCAAATTTCCCGAACTACCAACATGAAACTAATAGTGGAAAATTGTCCAGCAATAACCATCCACGAATGACCAATCAGAGGTTTGAGAAAAACAAATTTGGTGAGACTATCTAGCGCCCCAACAAATTGATATAAAGTTTCTGCCACGGCCGCTCTTGCAGTGTTTGTTTACCTAAGGGTGAACGTAAACATTGGTTGATCGCCTTCGTTTGTTTACACATAAAGCAGTTATTGACATACTTGTGTACCTCTTGACATTTTGGGCCAATAATATAATTGTCTCAATAGATCTAAGGTTTTGAGAATCCCTCCATGTGCTCCGCTTAGTACGTCGTGATCATTTGTGATCAGTCTTTCACGAAATTCAGTATGCACCCACAACTTCCAACAAGGAATATCGTTTGAGGCACGTTTGAGTTTGGCTCGATTCTAATAAAAATTTGGTCATCAATTAGTCGTAAATTCGGATACAATTCCGGGTTGAGTTTTCAGCATCGCAATGGATTCGTGATAGCGCATCTGGGACTATGTTATCTTTGCCCTTTTGTGTAATTATGTTAAAGTCGAAGCCTTGCAACTGCAGACTCCATCTTGCTAGTCGTCCACTCAATTTCTGTTGTAGCATAAGCCATTGCAGACTGACATGACCTGTTATTATAGTAAATCTGTAGCCGTCAATGTACGGACGAAATTTCTTAACACTAACAATAGTTGCCAAATATTCCAATTCCGTAACCGTATAGTTACGTTGTGCTGCATTTAGTTTTTGTGACATAAATGCTATCGGCTTTTCATTTCCATCGCAGTCTGTTCTTAAGCCACGGGTCTGTTCTTAAGCCACGTTCGCTTATTAGGAACCCTAGATACCTCGTCTCCTTGAATACGAAGTGACTTTTCTCTACGTTTATTGTCAGCCCTGCATTGGACAACAAACGTGCCACGGCCTTTAGGAGTCCAAGGTGCTCGTCGATACCGGCTGAAATAATCAAGAAGTCGTCAAGATAGACGAATACCCTCGAAGCGCATGCGATATCACTCGATCCATCAGTCTGCACATGGTTTGGGGTGCATTACACAACCCAAACGGCATGACACAGAACTGATAGAGAGGACGGCCTGGAACCGTAAAGGCCGTTATCTCTTTTCTCCCTAATAACCCATCGATTATTGGGAGCGGGTATGCATTTTTTTTGGTAATTGCATAGATTTTTCTCGAATCCAAACACAGCCTGGATTTACCATTTGCTTTTGTTACTAATACGACCGGGGAACTCCATGAGCTCGTGCTCTCCTCTATCACACAAAAGGCTATCATTTGATCAATTTGTTGAAATATTAGTTCTTGTTTGATCAGAGATACTGGTTAGTGTCTCTCCTTTATAGGTTCAGAGCTTCCTACATCTATGTGATGGGTTACCAAACTCGTTCTCCCTAGACCTCTCTTACCAAAAGCATGGAAACTCCTAATAGTTTCGTCTAATTTCCTGGTGTGTTCAGGGCTTAATTCATTCTGATTTTTACTTTTTGTGGTTTCCGGACACATTGTTAGTTCACCAATAATATCGGGCGCTACATTAAATAACTTCCAAAAATCAACCCCCAGCAGGAATTCAGTAGAAATTCTTGACTTCCTCTGCCTAAAATGCTAATACTTGCCCCACTGTCTAACAGCCCCAATTTCACATGTCCAGGAATTGAAATTTTTGCATACGGTCGTGGGCCATTCTCCAGAAACTCGGCGATGGTTGAAGAACTGCATAGGCGGTTAAATTCTTTTATCCGTCTCCAGTAATTTTGCACGCGTTTAAGTCGGTTGTTTAGTGATTGAGCAGGTATCGATTGTGGGGTTTTCGTGAGTCCCCAGCGTTTGTCGCGTTCGGTTTGAATTTTCCCACCAGTCGGTTTGTTTGGCATCGCAAATAGTTGTTGCCGTTTATGTTGGCTAAACCATATCCTTCACAGAAAACGTGAGTTTCTTCCATCTTAGCACGCAGAAATTTGGTGGCCCAGATCTTTACAATTCCAGCATACTATAAATAGATTTCTGGTGATTGCGCTAATCTGCTGGGATTCTTCACGGTCTAATGTTTCGTCTGTGTCTGACTTGTTGTCGACATCGTGATTCTGCTGGCTCGTTGTGGGTTCTCGCTGCGAGAGTTGGGCTATTGCTGGGCACGTTTGGTTCTAGATTCGATAAGCCTGCGAGGGTCAAATGCCGATGTGTCCCACAACTTTTCATTGTTATCGCATGCTTTACGTAGGATAGCAATATTATTCATTTTAATGAATTGCGTGGCGCTCTTTAATGCGGGGTTCATGTTGTCCAGTAATAATTCCAAAATTTTAGGCAGCGGATTTGTTAACCGATAATTGGCCCGTTCTATTTCGTTAGAAAATCATTAAAAGTTTCCTTTGCGTATTGTGTCCGACTCCGAATGTATTTCCTGGTTTCTCAATCACCTTCCACACTGCTAAACCGTTCTAGTGATGAATCCTTCATCTGCTTCCAGGTGGCATACTTGTTTCCTCTAATGAAGTTATAGTACCATTTGTCGACTTTATCCGTTACAAAATACCTAATCAGGTTTACTAGTTCGTGCTGCGGTACGTCGTCCTGGTACGCATGGTTTTCGAGTCTCATTATAAATTCCTGGACATTTTCATTGCTACGCTTATATTCACGTCCGGAAAATGACAATTTTCACTTCGTTGGATCGCAGCGCCCCCTGTATTTTGAATTAACAGATCGCGAATTATTATGGTTTCGATGGAAAACCTCCGACTTTTCTGAATCACTCTCGGTTTCAGATTTCCTGTTTTGCTTCTGTTTCGAAATTCTGTTTCGAAATATTGAACTCCGTTTACTGGTGTTCGGTACGTTTTTGATCAGTATCAGCGTCATTATTATCTTCGTCTTTAGAAGTATGTGATTTTGAACGTCCGCCTTTTTTCCCCTGTTCAGTACTATTTTTGATTTTCCGGATATCTCTACTAATGAATCTTGCGAGCCGTTCGAGAGAATTGGTTATTACCATGATTCCGCCTAAATGCGCCGTGTTATGTTCAATTAGTTGCTTTAATATTTAACGGACTCAATGTATAAGCAACTAATATGAGTGGCGTGCTTTTCTAAATGTACATAATAAAAAAAATAAAGCTGCTTTACTAAATAAATGTTATAACTACTAAGACTATCTTGATTCGAAACGATAAAATTATAAATTAACAGGACTGTTGAATAAATTATTAGAAAGGAAAGAAATTTAAGTGAGGCGAGGAATTCGGATTCTCCAAACCGTCAATCGACACAACATTAAATTTATCGTCAATCACTAACAATCTATTAATTAACAGTGGGGATATATAAAATGAATCGATTAGCTGCTGTAAAAAAAATTACCAAAAATTATGAAAAAAACAAGCAAAAGATTGATTGATTCTTAAATTAATTTCCATGAGGAACTGTCATACTGTAGCACACGTCATTCAAATCATGAAAATTCAAATCTGATACAAGTATGAAAATCTTCGATCAAAAAAAATTAATATACGAGTAGATTAGGTTTGTAATGCAATGTAAATTGGATAAATCAAGAAAAGTCATTAAGATAAAAGTAAATGAAGGTTTGGTATGGAAATATTTAATGCAGGTAGGTTTAAAAAGCCATAAACCGTTGGTATATGAAAATTACTATATGGTAAGTCAAAAAAATAATACATAATTTAACGTCATCATTAGAACCTGAAAAAGTTTCTAGCGATAGCCATAAACTGATACAAACGACATCTTGTCCTGTTATAAAACTTTTAACGACAAGTCTTTACAAATTTTTGAAATATCCACGTGTATTGCACTCCCACAATGTGCCCAAAGTCCCAACATGAAACTTGACCTGGTAAATTTTTCAGCCAATATCTTCGACGAACTGATTCAAATAGCACCTTGCCTTGTGCAACACTAAAACTTTAAAAATAAGACTCCCGCGAATTTTTCAAAAACTCCCAACATGAATTTAGATCTTTTTGCATGAAGTTTGCACGTGTATTTATGTCGGCCCAATTTTACGATGTACAATTTTCCGACGTTAACCATCAACGAACCGATTCAAACATTTTTCGATGCGAAACAGTTCAAACGTAAAGTTTTTACAAATTTTTGAAGTTTCCACGTGTATTTGACTCCCAAAATTTCCCCAAGCTCCCAACATGAAACTTGTTATAGAAAATTTCATAGCTATGACTATCGACGAATCGATGCAATTTTCTTCAAACACTAAACTTTAAACTTCATGATTTAAACTTAACTTCCATATTTGCTAATTAGGAAAACAGATTTATACATGCACGATGTGAATATTAATATTCAATTAGTAAAATTCATTGAGATACCCTCACGTTAATTGTATGTATATATACTTAAATTTCACTCAAGCAAAATAATAGTAATATTTACCCGATTTAAATTAGATTACAATTATTATATGCAGGAAGTGAATCCTTATATGGTTACAGTTTTCAAATTTTAAATAAAATAGTTCACGGAATATATTGTAAATTATAAAATCAAATATTTACATGCGCGAAGTGAATATTAATAAGGAAATCCAGGTTTTCAAAATCCACTTTTTTAAAATTCTGTTTTCCAAAATCCCAAAAGCGGGATTTTACGCTTTTGTATAAAAAAATCCCGATTTTTATGAAATCCCGGTTTGAATTTTTAAAATTTGACTTGTGGGAAAATGGAACTCTTAAATGATTTTTTGACAAAATTCAAAAATGAGTTAGTGATAAAGTTCTAGAAAATGGCTAATAGGGATGGAATTTGGCCATTTCTTAACAGATTTTGTTGAAAATCGATTCGTGCGATGTAATTGGGATTCTAAAATGATTTTTCAATAAAGCGGTCAATAAAGATGGAACTAGGCCATTTCTTAACAGATTTTGTTTAAATTCGATTCGTGCGATGTAATTGGGATTCTAAAATGATTTTTCAATAAAGCGGTCAATAAAGATGGAACTAGGCCATTTCTTAACCGATTTTGTTGATATTCTACACGTGCGATGGAAATGAATTTTTAAAATGATACAAGTACAAAATGTTGCAATTACAAAATCTTGCATAACAAAATGGTGTAATTACTTTTATTTTTAGTAGGTAATGACATAGATTGTATATAATCCGCTCCTACGTGTGGCACGCGGTGCGACACGTTTGCTGATCCCGGTTCCAACGTTACCCGAAGTTGGAGCGCAGAGACCCCATGCGCGATAATTGTTTCATTAATGTGACTATAAAATAAAAATGTTAACGTTCTAACCGGTCCGTCATGTCGAGAATTGCCCATATATAGCCACTTTGAGAACACACACCTGAGAACAAGCCCCATGACTTGTCAAGGGATGATGATTTCCGGTTTGATTAGATCCTTATTGTCTTGAATGTACACTTATGTATTTGGTGGGGGTTTTCCTGGGACATGGGAAAATTTTATGGAAAATCGCTTACAACGATAATTTATTATCTCGTTACAAATTGTGCGTACTAAACCACCTTAGTCCTTACAACTATTCTAGCGATATAAAATTCTTGTTAATTTGGTTCTATATTAACCCAAATTCATATACTGATTAGTGGATTTGCTTTATTATTATTAATAGTATGTACTATACTAGAATTATAAAATTTTTGTAAAATTATAATTTCCAGTTTTTAAAGTTATCGAATAAAAGGAAAATATAAAAATAAATTATAGGTATCAGCAAATTCACATAAACAAGTTAAATTTTATGTTTATCATTTTATACGGTGAAAGTATATTACACCCAGTTATACATATAAAGATATTTAGGATTTAACCAAATATTCACAATTGTATACACAAGCGTGAAGTTTTTCCTAAACCTTCCTAAAAAGTTCACGGAAATCCATTCTCACCATGAAATAGTACCAATTACATCGCCCTGCAACTTTGCACTGGGAAAGGTTAAGACCAGAATTACTCGAAAACCATAGTGAGACCGATGACCAATATCCAAAATCCCAACTTCCATTAAGATTTCCTTATTAGTTTGGGCTTACTTCAAAAATCCATAACAAAAAATATATTTGAATTTCAGGCTGACATCATTAAAATGTCGTGACATACCATTTTTTGGGCCGACAGTTCATACGTAACAGAAATTATAGTTTTCGTGTTGCCACTGCATTTTTTTTCGCTGTCATTTAGGCCAACTTTACATATTACATACATACCTTCACACACATACATGCATACCGCTAATAGGGCTATAGTTTTCCAATTTCGATTTATCTTTTTGTGGTTTGGATATTGGGAAAAGAAAAGCTTGTTTCGATTAATTTTGAAAATATCCTATTTTGAGACCAATTTTTTTGGGCTTTGCTATAACTTGACCATTTAAGCAGAAGTTAGAGTTTCGGTTGATTCTGTCCAAATTATGATCGAAACTATCATTACAACAGGTTTTGTGTAAAAGTGGAAACCGTTTTTTTTTTTGCGATTTTGCTAAGAACAGTATTATTTTCACTATCATTGTGAGACTTAATGAAACGACTAAAACTTAGATTTAAAGAAAACTTTTAAATTAACTGTATTAAATTGTAGCACAACACATAATAATTATTTTATTAATTTAATTTTATTTTATTTTAACAAAAACACGTTTGTCTCGTACAACTCAACAAACTTGAATGAGTAAAATATATTAAAATAACCTCAAACTAAATATATTATGTAAATATTTTAATTTCATTCAAGCAGTAATAATAATTTTCCACAAATAAAATAAGATTGGAGTTATTACATGCAGGAAGTAAACCCTTCCATTTTTACAGTCATATATTTTTTAGTTTAAATTAAAATAATAAATGCATTTATTTAATATCTAAATTCAAATGGTTTAATTGTTCACGGAATACACTTCATATTTGCTAATTAGAACATATTACATGCACGAAGTAAATATTAACCGTTTGAGTCCCAAGCAACAAGATCGCGCTGTTGAGATTTTATGTCGAGAAAATAAAATAAATAAATGTGACGGAGCGATGAGAAAAAGACGACAATCGCGTTACCTAAGAAATACCATGGGCGATTGTTATCTCCGTTGGAGTTTATTTTTGTTGTTTGCGTTTGCACCACAAATGGTTTTACATTATTTGCAATGCATTTGCATTACCTCCTGGGATTCAAACGCTTAATATACATTTAGCAAAATATTTTAAAATAATCACAAGCAAATAAAAAATATGTAATTAAATTTCACTCAAACAATAATTTATTTATTTATTTATTTTATTTATTTATTTATTTATTTATCAATAATGACATTTTTTTTAAATCTTATTATTATCTAGAATTAATTAAATAGAACATAATTATTATACTTAATACTAGCTAAATACTAATTCTATCTTTAATAAATACACTCAATAGTCCCAAAAACTGATTGTATTGTAACTCTCGTAATTCTCCCAAAGTATAGAAATTGCTCAGAGAATTATATAATTTGACTCCATTATACCCTAAGGATCGTTGCGAAAAAGATTTACTATACAATGGTAATCGTAAATGTGTGTTTCTGGTATTATAGTTATGAACGTCTCTATTAGAGCATAACATTAAGTCCAAGCATTTTGGTAGAGCTCCGTTTTCAAGGCGAAACATCAACTTCAAAACGTTGTAGTGTATTCTTTGGTTAATAGACTTCCATCCTAGTACTTTAAGCATTTCACTTATATGTGTCCTAATATCTGTTCCTAAAATACCTCGCATGAATCTGTTCTGAATTTTTTGGAGACGATATATTTGTGATTGATTCATTATGAATAACACTGATGAACAATAATCAATATGTGGTCCAACAATTGATTCGTAAAATATAATTTTTGTTTCACGTGGCATTTTATCCTTAATTCTATTAAATAAACCTAACTTTTTATTCATTTTCTTAGCAACATAATTCAAATGATCATTAAAATTTAACTTTTCATCTATGATGACACCAAGGTATTTATATTGTTTAACACGTTCAATGACTTCAGTATCTACTAATATATTTTGATAACATTCTAGTATTGTTTTTATTGACATCACCATGTACTTTGTTTTAGAGATGTTAAGTGCCAACTTATGGAACATCAGCCATTTTCTCAGGTTCTCCAAATCTTCATTTATATTCTGAATAGCTTCACTAAGGGTTGGTGTTGCAATCGTAATCAAGGTGTCATCAGCAAACATATTCACTTTACAATTATTTATAACTTCTACTATATCATTGATGTACAGGATGAAAACTAATGGTCCTAAAGTAGATCCCTGCGGTACTCCGAGATTATTTGGTATTGGCTTAGAGATACAGTTATCAACTTTTGTATATTGTTGCCTTTATTGAAGATAATTATTGAACCATTCCAACGCCGCGTCTTGTATTCCATATTTACTTAATTTTTTTTAGTAAAATTTGTCTATCGATTGTTTCAAAAGCTCGTTTAAAATCCAGGAACACTGCTACTACTACTTTACTGTCATCTATTTCAGATTTCCAATTATCTAACATTAAGTTTAATGCAGTTTCACATGAATGGTATTCGCGAAATCCAGATTGTTGGTCGACTAGTATATTATTGTTGTTAATGTGGTTTATTAATTGGTTTTTAACTACTCGTTCTAACACAGCTTCGTAGGTTGGTAGCATATTTATCGGGCGTAGTTCTTCTGGTGTTGTTGGCTTAGAAGTTTTTGGAATTGGAATAACCGTTGATATTTTCCATGATCTCGGCACTTTAGCTTCATATAAACTTTTATTGATTAAGTTCGTAAATTTTAATGAGAATATTTCATTCTTCATAGCATCTAACATGATAGTACGGTTTATACCATCAATTCCAGCGTTCGACTTCAAACTACTAATAATTTTAGTTATCTCTTGACTTGTAATATTTTGAAAACAGAATGGAACTGTGTAGGGATACGCATTCGATTCATTAAAATTTTTTACTTTTGGAATATTGTTATGGATGTCAATCACACTGGATACAAATGTATTATTAAGAGATTCGGCCAATTCTAGTTTATCGGTTACTACTTTATTGTTAAACAGAATATTCCACTGTGTTGTGGATTTAGTTTTACACATCGATTTTAACATTCTCCATAGTTGTTTTGGATTATTTTGATTTTCTATGAATTTGTTTTTGAAATAAGTGGACTGCTCCTTCCTTAAAGATTGTTTATATCTATTTCTGGCTCTTTAATAATTATCCCAGCTCTCATTTGAGTTTATAATTTTCTTAATTTCATAAGATCGTAGTTTATCTTGCTTTAGTAATTTCAAATTTTCCGAGAACCATGGTAGTTTACTAGTTTTATGAATCAATTTTGTACATATCAACTCATTCAGACAAGTTTTTAACTTTAACAGTAACTCTTCAGCTTCTGCGTTTAATTCTTGGTCTATTTCGTTTAAGTTAGCATCTTTGCATCCCAGAAATTGTTGATTTAAAGCATAGTTAAGTAATTCATGAGAATAATTTTTTCGCGAACGTATTTCTATCGGGTCACAATTTCTTGTTGCTTTTATCTTCTTACAATTTAAATTAATGCTTAACATACAATGATCACTAATTTGTTGCTCTTTAACTACTTCACATTGCACATTTTTTGAATTAGTGATCACTAAATCTATTAAACTCTCACTGGTTGCTGTAACTCTACTATATTCTTTAACCACCTGAATTAGTCTATGATCACTTATCAATTGATTTAATTTTACACTGTAATATTCATTGGATTTGACATCAATATTAAAATCACCGAATATGAAATTATTTTTTGTTATGGTTTATGATATTTTCCATCCATTCGTCAAATTTATCTAAGAAAACTGCTCTCGTTGTTTGAAATGATCTGTATACTACTCCAAATATCCCAGTCGTATGATATCCTTTTATGATTTGTATTGCTAAAAACCAAGTGCGATCCTTCTCACAGTTTGAAATTATTTTGAAATTTATGTTTTCATGAATGTACATAGCAACTCCTCCTGTATGTCGACTATCCGAGTCGCAGCGTATAAATTTATAGTTATCAATATGAAACTCCGAATCGTACATTACTTCAGTTGTTCTAGTTTCACTAAGTAATACTAAGGCTGGTTTAAAATTGAACACAATTTCCTGTAACTCCATGAAATTTGACGAAAGACTTCGGATGTTGGTGTATAGGGCGTCTTGTTTTCGAAACTGCTATTGGTAATTGATTTGGTTTCTTAGTATTTTCAACTTGCGCTGATATACTGTGCAATTATTATCCCACGTAGCATGATTTACATCAATGTTTAGATTTAGCTTCTTATTTGTTTCAACGCAGTTGCTACATTTGATTTCTGTGCTCTTACACTCATTATATTTGTGCTCTCCGCTACATTTTGGACACGTTAGCTTGCTGGTACACTTATCGCCGTGATGTGAATAACCATTGCACTTGCAACATCTTGTTAAGCCTACTGATTCTACTACGTGGCATCTATCAAAATTTATATTGAGTTTCTCAGCCTCCATTATTTTCTTAAAGCAAGTGGCATCAACTTCAATGATTGTATCGACTTTCTGTGTATTTCTTCTTCGATAGGTTGTTACTACTTTTATGTCGCTAGCAACTAAAAACGAATTTTGTTGCTTCAACGCTGATATAATTTCACCGCTTTCTAGTTGTTCTGACATTCCTAAAATTTTCACTCTAGGCCTTAGTTCTGTAGGCAATTTAACCTCATATTAAGCTCCTAATTTATCTGTGGCGATTTGCTTCAGTTTTTCCTTTGCTTCATTCGAATCGCACTGCAATATAATTCCCCCATTCGCAACGTTTCGGTATCCCATTAGGGGAATGCTTTTCGGATCAATCTGGCTTACGATGTCTTCTTTGGTTTTCTTATTCTCTTGTGGTTTCTTTGGCTGTAACAAAACTAATTTGGTTGGATTGGTTTTGATGACTGCAGCAAAGGATTTCGTCTCATCAGGTTTATGGATTTCTTCAACATGGGTTTTAATTACTCCTAACAGTTCATTAAGCTTCAGATGATTTGCGCATAAATGTTGTTTTAATTCTTCAACGAACTTGTTAATTTTGTTGAATTCCTCATATATAGTATCCTCCTCATGATTTTGGCATTCTGCACATACAAATCTAGCATAGGGACATTCCTTAAATAATGTCTTGTACTTGTCGAAATTCCAATCAATACATGTATAATGATACACTTTTTTACATCGACCAAAACATCGCAAAGTTGTTCTTTGTCTCGAATCGGTCACTTGCTTACATTTTTCACACTGAGACATTATAATTTGTAATTCAATTCATGCACAACAGTATAAATGTTTAACTTCACTGACAATTTACTTTAAAAATAAATAAGTTGCAAGAGTTGCATAAAATACTGGATTTAGCTGTACGTTTTGTATTTGAATTTGACACTTATATATATATATGTGGGTTTCGAATCCCTGATTGTGTTATATATCCCTGAGTTGTTGTAGGGAATAATCGTTTTCGTTTGGTTTAACAGATAGTAACCGAGTTAGTTTATATGAAAAATAATAAAAGAACGCATGTGAAAAGACGTCGATAATTTTATTTAAAGATATAAATAATAAAATCCCACATTTTGGGGGCTCAACCGAGATCTAGTTAATAGACGTGACGGATAATTGGTTTTCATAAAATTCTGAGAGAATTTAAGACGGGAAACATTCAATTATTGAATTAAGTTTTGTTTAAAATGGAAGAATTTCAAACAAAAACGGTAAAAGCCATGAAGGAAGAGCTATCCAAGTTGGGGCTTAGTACGGATGGAAAGCGTAATGAATTAATTCAACGCTTTGAACGAGCGATGACGCTAATCAAGGACAATTTCACAAGAAATGTTTGCGGTTCGGAATTGGAAAGTAGAAGTAATGCTGATATGTATACCGAGAAAACTAATTTCGCATTTAAAGACGTTGAAAATTCGGTATCAAAATTTAGCGGCGATGACAACTATCCAATTAAAAAGTGGTTGATAGAGTTTTGTGAAACATCAGAACTATTAGGTTGGAGTAATTTACAGCGATTTGTGTATGCAAAGCGACTTTTGACGGGCACAGCCAAGATGCTATTACGTTCTACGAGCGCAAAGGATTGGGAATCATTGCAACAAGTGTTACTCGACGAATTTCATGTGAATGTTAGTAGCGCCACTGTTCACCAGATGCTAATAAAAACTAGAAAGGGAAAAGATGAAAATATACATCAGTACATTTTGCGTATGCGCGAAATTGGTGCATTGGCTGACATCGAGAACGAAGTAATTTTGGAATACATCATTGATGGTGTCTGTATTGAGGATTCAAATAAGATTTGGTTATTTGATGCTAAAAATTTTAAAGATCTTCGAGTAAAGTATGAAGCATTTGAAAAATTAAAAATTAAATCAATGAACAAGGCTACCTTAAATAATGCTAAATCTAATCAACAACTGGAGCAACCAGTGCCGAGTGGTAATAAATCAATAAATCCCCGACGTAATAAGAATAAGTGTTACAACTGTAATGAATACGGTCATCTGTCGAAGGATTGTCAAAAGAAATCTGATGGCGTACGGTGCTTTAAGTGTAATGCGTTTGGACACAAAAGTTTCGAGTGTTCTACTTTATCGAAAACGAATGTTAGCTTGTGTACGACAAAAGAACATCGAATGAAAATTGACGTATTAATTGACGATATGAAAGTGTGTGCTCTGATAGATACGGGAAGTTCCGTAAATTTGATCCGATCTGACGTATATTTGAATTTGAATACTATGAAACCTCTGAAATCCAGATCAACGTTGACGGGACTTGCTGGTAAGAAGATTGAGACATTTGGAAAATTTGAAGCAGATATCGTTATTAACGGTGACAATTTCCATGTGCCGGTGCATGTAGTGCCTAACGATGTTATCCCCGTAAATCTTTTGATTGGCTGTGATCTGCTTTGTGAAGCAAAAGTGACTATCGATGAGAACGGTGTGAATATCCGTAAAAACGACGAATTTTGTGCGATACTATCAGAAGTTAAAGACGAAATTATTGATGTTACGCATATTATCGACCGAAGTGATGCTCAGGTCGTTAAGCAATTATATCAGCAGTATTCACCAACACCGACGAAGACTTCAGATGTAAACTGCAAAATAATTTTGAAGGATGAAACGCCAATTAGTCAGAATCCAAGACGTTTGTCGATTTACGAGATGGAGCTGGTTGATAAAATAAAGGAAGATTGGCTGAAAAGCGGAATAATTGAACCTAGTTCATCTGAGTTCTCTAGTCCAATTGTTTTGGTTTCAAAGAAAGACGGCTCAAAACGTTTGTGCGTGGATTACCGGAAGATTAACCGCCAAATTGTTAAAGACCGCTTCCCCCTTCCGCTGATAGAGGATCAGTTGGATCGAATACAAGAAGCTCGGGTATTTAGCTTGCTCGATTTAAGAAACGGATTTTTCCATGTCGCTGTTGAAGAAGGAAGTCGCAAATATACATCGTTTGTGACACCAACGGGGCAGTACCAATTTAGGAAAGTACCATTTGGGCTATGTAACAGTCCTGGTGTATTCATGAGATTCGTGAATAACATCTTTCGTGATTTAATACGTAAAGGAATAATGTCGCTTTATCTAGACGACATCATTATTCTGGCTACCGATAATGAATCAGCGATTGAAAATTTGAAAATTGTACTGAAATAGCTTCTGAATATGGACTCGATATTAACTGGAAGAAGTGCAGATTTCTTGTTAGACGAGTGGAATATCTCGGACATGTTATTCATGACGGGAAGATAAGTCCATCGGAAAGCAAGACGAGGCCGTGAGGAATTTTCCGCAGCCCATTACAAAGAAACAGATTCAGCAATTTCTCGGTCTGACGGGATATTTTCGCAAATTTGTATACAATTATTCGGTGATCGCCAGGCCATTAAGCGATTTGTTGAGGGAGGGTGTGGATTTTGTGTTCGGAGAGGAAGAGATAATGGCGTTTAATTCGCTAAAACGACATCTCACGGGTAATCCTGTGCTTCAATTATTTAGACACGGGCTGCCCACTGAGCTTCATACAGACGCTTCAATGCATGGCTACGGTTCCATATTGATGCAACAGCATGACGATGGAAAGTTCCACCCAATTTATTACGCAAGCCGCAAGACGACAGACGCAGAGAAGAAATATAGCAGCTATGAGTTGGAAGTGTTGTCCATCAATTACGCACTTAAAAAATTTCGCGTTTATTTGATTGGCACGCATTTTAAAATTATAACGGATTGTGCCGCTTTCGAGATGACGATGAAAAAACCAAGTTTGACGACTAGAGTGGCAAGGTGGGTGTTGTCTCTAGAAGAATTCGACTACCAAATTAATCACCGACCAGGTACCCGAATGAAACACGTTGATGCTCTCTCACGCAATCCTGTTCTAATTGTTGACGACGATATTGTTTCACGTTTGAAGTGTGCTCAGCAAAGTGACGGGTTCATCGCTGCAGTGATAAAATTACTTGAGAATGGCCCATACCAAGATTTTATGGTAGAGAGTGATCTTTTGTACAAAATAAAAGATGGTAACCAACTGTTAGTCGTCCCGCGTAAAATGCAAGCAGAGGTTATAAAGCGTAATCACGAAATTGGTCATTACGGTGTACGCAAGGTGCAAGAGTTGATCGAACGAGATTTCTGGTTTGAAAAGATGTCTGACAAGAATACAACAAGTGTCAAGAATTGCGTTCAGTGTATCTTGTGCAACCGAAAAATGGGTAAACAAGAAGGATACTTACATCCAATCGAAAAGGGAAATCTACCTCTTCATACTATACATTTAAATCATCTCGGGCCAATGGCGACAACTATAAGAAGCAATATAATCATGTGTTAGTAATGATAGATGGTTTTACGAAGTTTGTGTGGATATATGCGACGAAATCCACAACGTCGAAGGAAGTGTTGGAGAAACTTCAAAAGCATAGAGAAGTGTTTTGTAATCCAACGCACATTGTGATTGATAAGGGAACCGCATTTACAAGCAACGAATTTAAGGAATATTGCGAAGTCGAAGGTATCGAACATGTTGCGATAACTACAGGCTTGCCAAGAGGTAACGGCCAAGTTGAGAGAATCCATCAGTCAATAATATCAGTCCTCTCGAAGCTATCGATAGACGCTCCAGATCGATGGTTTAGATTCATCGGAAGTACGCAACAAAGTCTTAACAACACGATGAATCGAAGCATTAGTGTTACTCCGTTTGAGTTATTAGTTGGCACTAAAATGCATCAGAAAACTGATACGAGAATTAAAGAAATTATTAATGAAGAAATTATTAAAAATTTCAGAAACTCTCGAGATAGTTTAAGAGAAACTGCAAAGAAGCAAATAGAAAAAATACAACTTGAAAATCGACGATCATTTAGGAAAAACCGCAAAGTTCCTACGTCCTACAAAGTCGGAGATTTAATAGCTAAAGGGTGATTTTTTTGTGGTTAGGATTTTCATGCATTAGTATTTGACAGATCACGCGGGATTTCAGACAAGGTGTCAAAGAGAAAGATGCTCAGTATGCTTTGACATTTCATAATGAATAGACTTACTAACGAGCAACGCTTGCAAATAATTGAATTATATTACAAAAATCAGTGTTCGGTTCGAAAAGTGTTTCGCGATTTACGTCCGATTTATGGTCTACATAATCGACCAAGTGAGCAAACAATTAATGCGATTGTGACCAAGTTTCGCACTCAGTTTACTTTATTGGACATTAAACCAACCACACGAATGCGTACAGTGCGTACAGAAGAGAATATTGCGTCTGTTTCTGAGAGTGTTGCTGAAGACCGTGAAATGTCGATTCGTCGCCGTTCGCAGCAATTGGGTTTGTGTTATTCGACGACATGGAAGATTTTACGCAAAGATCTTGGTGTAAAACCGTATAAAATACAGCTCCTGCAAGAACTGAAGCCGAACGATCTGCCACAACGTCGAATTTTCAGTGAATGGGCCCTAGAAAAGTTGGCAGAAAATCCGCTTTTTTATCGACAAATTTTGTTCAGCGGTGAGGCTCATTTCTGGTTGAATGGCTACGTAAATAAGCAAAATTGCCGCATTTGGAGTGAAGAGCAACCAGAAGCCGTTCAAGAACTGCCCATGCATCCCGAAAAATGCACTGTTTGGTGTGGTTTGTACGCTGGTGGAATCATTGGACCGTATTTTTTCAAAGATGCTGTTGGACGCAACGTTACGGTGAATGGCGATCGCTATCGTTCGATGCTAACAAACTTTTTGTTGCCAAAAATGGAAGAACTGAACTTAGTTGACATGTGGTTTCAACAAGATGGCGCTACATGCCACACAGCTCGCGATTCTATGGCCATTTTGAGGGAAAACTTCGGAGAACAATTCATCTCAAGAAATGGCCCGGTAAGTTGGCCACCAAGATCATGCGATTTGACGCCTTTAGACTATTTTTTGTGGGGCTACGTCAAGTCTAAAGTCTACAGAAATAAGCCAGCAACTATTCCAGTTTTGGAAGACAACATTTCCGAAGAAATTCGGGCTATTCCGGCCGAAATGCTCGAACTAGTTGCCCAAAATTGGACTTTCCGAATGGACCACCTAAGACGCAGCCGCGGTCAACATTTAAATGAAATTATCTTCAAAAAGTAAATGTCATGGACCAATCTAACGTTTCAAATAAAGAACCGATGAGATTTTGCAAATTTTATGCGTTTTTTTTTAAAAAAAAGTTCTCAAGCTCTTAAAAAATCACCCGTTATAAAGAGAACTCAATTTGGACCAGGTTTAAAATTGAAGCCAAGATTTTTCGGACCATACAAGGTGTGCAAAGTTAAAGAAAATGAACGCTACGATGTAGAAAGGGTAGGTGAACACGAAGGCCCTAAGAGAACGTCAACAGCAGCCGAGTTTATCAAGCCTTGGATGGATTCGTCGTTTGAATCATCCGGGTCGGATGAGGAGTAGGATGGACGAGTGTGGGTTTCGAATCCTTGATTGTGTTATATATCCCTGAGTTGTTGTAGGGAATAATCGTTTTCGTTTGGTTTAACAGATAGTAACCGAGTTAGTTTATATGAAAAATAATAAAAGAACGCATGTGAAAAGACGTCGATAATTTTATTTAAAGATATAAATAATAAAATCCCACATATATATATTACGAATGTTTATATTAAGAATGTTTTTAGATTTTGACTATTTTATGTAATTTCTTTTCAGTTTTCCACATAATAATAATAATAATATTTACACAAACAAAATTAGATTACAATTATTACATGAAGGAAGTGAATCCGTATATTATACTGTTACAGTTTATTACATGCACGAAGTGAATATTCACATTAATTACGAAAAATTTAAATTACTTCACGTCACCGAACAAGTGGTGCAGTGGTTAAAGCTTCAGCACTTGAACCGGCAAGTTCTGGGTTCAAATCCCATCAGAGGCTAGATGCATATCCAATTTTTGCCATCGATTAAGATCGGTGATGTTAATAAATACAACTAAGACCCTTTGACGGTGTGCAGAATTCAGTGCCGACCCATCGTCCAAGTCAATGTACAGATTAACATGGGGCTTGCAATGTGCATGTCGACCATATTCCTTATCCATCAAAAACCACAATTTAACGGACGAATAATAATAGTAACAATATAAATTTAGTTCTCAACCACTAAGTCATATAAATTTAAAATTTTATCATAAACATTATAGTGATTCCTTCGGAAATTTTATATATTTACAAATTGAATGAGTTGGATTATATGCACAGAGTTAACTTAGCAATTATTATGCAAAGGAAATTGGCCACGAACGAACGCTATAAAAAGTTATTTAGTCTATTTTAGGTAATACCGATTGTGAATACATATTACAATCACCTATTTGGGTGGAATCTAATCGAATAAATATCGATAGTTTTAAAAAAAACAAGAAAAGCAAGAGGAACTACCGAAAAGGTTTCATGTAAGGAACTCATCAGTTTCAACGAATAGTACGCTCACATAAGATTTGCGTTTGCGACTGTTTCATCCAACAATTTGCATTATTACTCCGATCTTACACAACTGCAGAACGATCGCGAATTTTTTTTTCAAATTCTCAACGTCACTAAGCGCCCACTGAGCTTCGAATAAACTGAATGTGAAGCAGATGAAAGTAACCTAATGATGGTCGTGTTTTATTTTTTTATTCAAACGACTTCTAAGTATATCATTAAATCCTTTGAGCAAACTAACTCCTGTGCCAAATTTCATTTCGAATCCAGATGTGATAAATTTACGATCGCAATTGTTAATAAGAAGTACACCGGGGGGGGGGGGAGAGGCGAGGGGGGAGGGATGAGACTTATTTCAAATTTATGTTGATCGGAATCTGTGTGGAATATATTTATAACTTATTCCACACGTTCGTACAAACTGGAAAATATTTATTATTTGGAAACTTTACAGTTGAATTTAAGTTAAATTAAATGTAATAATATTATTGAATCCGTTTTATGTTTTATGGACTGTATTTTCGTGGTGTTTATTTTTTGTTGTTGAATAAAAATGCAATAATTTTATTACATTAATAATATGAAGAAATGCAAATGAAGAAAATATAGAACAAATGAAAAAAAAACTAAAACAATACATTTGCCAATATTTCTTTTGATACCAAAATAATGAAATGATTCCTTGATTATATTTAGCACTTCACAACAAACGCTGAAAACTCAAAAATGAAAACGCCTCTCAAATCTTAACAATTATTTTTTGGTTAAATAACTCTTTAGCTGTGGTTACAATTGTTTTTGATTTGACAATTGACCGTTAATATTAATTATAATTATAAACACAATTTTGTATTAAACATTCAATAGTTTTAATTATTTTTGCGAGTTTTCAAGCTTTTAAAGTATATTTTACACATGAAATATGTAGAAAACGTGTTTTACATGTAAAATGTCCAACTGTGCTCGGGTGATTAATTTTGGAACACCCAGTAGTATTTCTGCAAAATATTGATCATGGCCTGAAGTTATTGTTTTTAACTAACCACAAATATAGACACCCTCAAGGTGAGTTTCGTGTGATTTTGTTATTCAACTTGGGATAACTCAGGTTTGGAATGAAAGTCGAGATACGAGGGTATATCAAAAAGTCTTGCAATATCATATGAAAAAAACGAGTGAGTGAGACAACAATATATTTTTCAAAACCATTTTTTGTCACGATGAAACTTCTAGAAGAACATTTCGATGTAAATTTTACGGTTCGTTTGTTTTTGTCAATTTAGTAACATGTGTTTTGAATTTTTCTTAAAATGAATGAAATTGAATATCGCGCCGTTACTAAATTTTTCTATAAAGATGGACGAAATGCAATTTATATATTCAACTATATATCAAAAGTTTACGGCGAATCTGCACCATCATATGCCACAGTAACAAAGTGGGTAAAATTATTCAAAAGTGGTTGGGAGTCATTATAAGACGATAACCGCTCGGGTCGGCCAGCAGATGCTATTAGCCATGAAAACGTAATTTTGGCTGATTCTATTGTATTGGAGGACCGGCGTCCGCGGTTAGCGTGGAGACTTTCTCTTTCATACGGTACCACATATACTATATTACATGACCACCTTCACATGTCGAAAGTAAGTGCGCGATGGGTTCCCCGTTTGTTGAATGCTGAACAAAAAAAAATGCGTGTTTAAACTTCAAAGGCGATTTTAGATATGTACAAAGCAGATCCAGAAAATTTCTTGGGTAACATAATAACAGGCGATGAAACATGGCTTCATCACTGGGATCTGGAATCCAAACAAGAATCGATGCAATGGATTAAACGTAGTGAACCACCACCAAAGAAATTCAAAACTCAACCGTCTGCTGGTAAGGTTTTGGCAACAATTTTTTGGGATGCTGAAGGAATTTTGATAATCGATTATATGCCACCGAAAACCACAATCACAGGCATATATTACGCAGAGGTTTTGCGAAAATTGAAAAAAGCGATCCGGGAAAAACGGCCAAGGAAAGTTAGGAAAAAAATCTTGCTTCTTCACGACAATACACCAGTGCGCAAGGCTAATATTGCTCAAGCTGCATTAAAGGACTGCGGCTTCGTGGAAATTCCGCATCCACCGTACAGTCTAGACTTGGCACCCAGTGACTACTTCTCTTTCCCAATTTGAAAAAAACACTAAGGGGCCGGAAATTTTCCAGTGACTATGAAGTACAGTCTGTTGTAAATGAATATTTTATGGAGCAAAAGAAATCTTTTTTTTTAGAGGGTTTAGGTAAGTTAATTGATCGATGTGACAAATGTATAAACCTTAAAGGAGATTATGTCGAAAAATAAAAATATTGCTGTCTCTCTCACTCTTTTTTTTCATATGATATTGCAAGACTTTTTGATTTGCCCTCGTACATTTGGGAATGTTTCTTCCCACATTTCCACTCTTAGTTTCGTAAACCAAAATATCAAATCATGCAATTCTTTACGCAACACTTGACTGTATTGCAAAGCAGATATTCTTCTGTTCTTTTAAATATCGGTGAATTAGTGTTGTAACTGCTGTAGAGGAAATCTAGGAATTTTAGATTCATGCACATGTAATGGGTTTCGCGTTTATAGCCACTGCTGACTACAAATTATTTTGATTACCTAATGAGTCATAATACATACAATTGTCGAATCATTAAGGCCATTCACTTTTATGAGGTCTGCCATATGAACTACAGGAATATATCTGTTATTCATTAAAAGGCCGGCAAATTTTTAAAATGTACTTTTATATAGTGGCGTGGCTATATTCAGAAAATTTAGCGAGATGCCCGTATTATCCGTGAGAGAATCATTAACTGTGCAATATGAAATTTCTGTTACTTAGCACGCCTCAGTCAGACTAGACTAGTGTTTTTAATATATTATTGTAATTGTTATAAGAGGATAATTAAATAATTATACGGTAAAAATACCGGCTAACTATAAAAATTTACAATAAAAAATAACTTGTTAACATAATTAAATTACTGTCTGAATCAATTAAAAATTAGAAAAAATATCAATCTGCATACCAATGTTACAGTTACTTGCATAATATATATGCACCAATTGCAATTATAATTGCAAACGATCTAAATAGGTTCTAAGAGTTTTCTAACCTAAGGCTCCGCGATATAATATTATATTCGCATTCTGCTATAATTTTTTAATTTAAATTAGTTAATTAAAATATTTTTTGCAAAACTTCCGTCATGCCACAATGTCTTCACAATTATTTTGCTTCTTAATTAATAATATTCCTACCATTTTTATATTTAATTCATGGACGTGTTTTCGCTACAAACATAATTTATACTCGTATATAATATCTACTGTAAAAGCTTGTAAGTTACTATTACATTCTAATAAAGCTGGTTTGTAAAAAAATAATATAAAAATTCTTGTTCAGATAATTTAGGTTTTTGTTAGCAATCTTCGTTCATAAACGTAAGTAATCATTGATGCTTTTATATTTCTACTTTGCTTGTTCCACACGAACAAACTATAAAATCTTAGAGTCGTAAAAATTATTTTTATCCACTATAAAATCTAAGTTAAAAGGTATTATGTGCATGGCCTAGAGGAACAATCGCAAATATTCACTTTTCATAATCATTAAACCAATTTGTATTAGTAACGCGCATCAGAAAATGGTTTACTGGGGTAACAACAAAAGCAATTTAAGTATGCATTTTTATAGGATTTTTTGTTCATGACTTTGTAAAATATTTACTGGTAAGTGGTAAGTAATATGTGTCAGATTTCAACTAGAAACAATTTGTACAAGTTCAATGACCATGTTGACGCTTTCTTTAAATGTTCCCTTTCCAACAATCTTACGATAGGAACATAAAAATATTGGTCAATCGTCTGTTACACCGCTCCACAACACTGCTCAGAATATGCATTTTCTCGAACCGTACGTTCAGTAGAGTCCCAAACGCAGGTACATAGTTAGATCTGTAAATGCATTCACAAGCTAATTTTAAATAAAGATTTCTTCATGCTGCTGGTTTTAGAAAAACATTAGGCTATATCACTTCGAAGCTAGCAGAACCAAAATTAAAAAATATAGATCAAAACCGAAATTATAGCGCAAATCAAGATCCACTAACGTACAGCTTTAGGCTTATTATTTAAATTCCCCGTAAACAAATTTAGGCTCTACTCGTTCTTGACCAAACTTTAGGTCATTTAACCTAAAGCTATGGAAATTAGAACTGATATTAGAATTTACATCAAGATCAATACAAGTAATTCTAGGCTCATTATGCCCTAATCAAATGACTCATTAAAAAATTTCGGCACACTCATTCTTGACAAGTAGAACCTAAATCGAAAATTGGACTGAAATCGAAATTAGTTCTTGAACAAACTTCTTTCCATTTAATATAAACTATACACGGAAAAAAATAATCTTGTTACCACAAAGAAAATGATTTCTTTATAGTCCAACATTCTCTTTTTCTTAATTTAAAAACTTAGTGTCTTATTTCGTTCCATTTTTTCTTGGTGATAAATTTTTTTTACTTAAAGAAAGAAACATTTCTTGACGCAAGAAGAATTTTAATTATTGATTTGAATTAATTTTTCTTGAATTAAACGTTTCTATGAATTCTTTAGTGCAGTAGAATAAAATTTAAATAAAGAAAATTATCATGAAATGAGTAGAAATTTTCTGAAATTAAGAAAACTAGCGCTTTCTTAAACTGTGATAATAAATTTTCTTAAATAAACACATTTCAAAAATAAAATAATTTCTTATTAGACACAAATGTAATTTCTTTATCCAAGAGGATCTTAATAAATTTACTTTTAGAATATTATCTTGAAAGAAGAAATATTCAAGGAATATTCGTAGTGAGTATTTCTTTAATCAAAATGATATAAACAACCAAATAAATTTTAAGTTTTTTATATTTATAATTTTTGCATGAAATTTCACGTCAAACTGAAAACTTCTTAGATTTTTAGCTAAAGTTACGTTGTTAACGATATGGATCCTATAATGCATGCATTTAGTAGCCAGTCACATAGTTCTGAAACGATCGTTATTACTGATCTGGTGAAAGCTGTTTTGGTCGATAGATATTGCTGTTTCTACAATCCAACCGATTTTATCATTAAAGTCGCCTACGCTGATTTTTTTGGCATCATCTGATTTATCTTCAGTAGGTGCATGAACCCTGAGGATCATAATACGTATTAAATTGTTTGATGCACAATCTTAGTGTTCATAATTGCACTTTGATTGAACGGAAAACGATGACATGTTCTCCAACGTTATGCTGAAGAAAGCCAAAACCAAACTCTTTCAAGCCTGAGATATAGCACAATATGGCAAGATCAAGATTTTTTTATCGTAGTGTGTGTGTTGTGTTGTCAAGAAATCAGTTGTGGATTGGTAGTCACGAAGCGAATTTTCTATTTAAAATATTTGGTTGTTATCTAATAATAATTTTAGTTTAGATGTTGGTTGGTGGTTAGAGGATCAATTTTACCACAATTACGTTTCAGAATTGGTTGTAAAATCGTATTTTTCCATCATACTACCTTACTTACAACTTACCTACCTTACATACCTTACTTTAAAACCACAGTGCAAAATTGATGGAAGAGTAATCGGGGTCAACCAAGGCCATGCACAATTTGAAAATGTTCCTTTGTAAGCCAATTGAGTGCAGCTCGGACTTATGAACGTAAGAAGTTGTAGTTCGTGAACTATCTAGCATTATGGTGAGAGGACTGTTTAGTATTTTGGTGAGGTTGATAATGTATAGTTTGTCATAATCATTATACTAATTGGAAATTATACTTTATGGAATTAATATCGAAAATTAGCATTTCATTAAAAAATGCTCATTTACAAATACACATTATACTCTGCTTTTAGAAATTAAGTTCTCGTTAAAACAAAAATTTCTTAAACTAAGAAATATGGTGTTGAGGAAGAAATCAAAAATTCTTTATCAATAGTACGAATAGATTTGTTCAAGAAAACCAATTTCTTCTTGGAAACAAGTTACTCTAATCATTTAAGTATCTTTCTTCTCATTAAAAGATTCGTTTCTCGCATCAAAATAAATTTTTAAATTCAAGAAAATATTTCTTTATATGAATTCTAATTTTTTCATAACAAGAAAATCAGAACTCTAATTCGAAAAATGTGTTTCTTGCTCCAAGAAAAATAAAGTGATCGAACAAATTGCAAAATTAAATGTATTTCTATCATTCTATTAACAATTTTTTTATGGTGAGGTACGTTATGATTTTTTTGTATATTTAATGTGCTTTGTGTTAAAAATAAATAGTGTTTAGTGCCCTATATCCAGAAATTGGTTTAATTTAAAATTTGTTAAAATAAATTAAAGTAAGTATAACAAAATGAAAACGAAAAAGGTTAACAAATAAAAACTATGTATATAAAAATAAATATTACTGTAAATGTAATATTGATGAATTTCGGGGAATCCCCTATTATGTATTTTTAAATAATAATAAATAAAAAACAATGCACAAAAGGATATTCCACGAAGTTTATAACCAAATAGTGTTGTTTGAACTCAGCGTAGCTGAGTAGTGTGTAATCTAATACATAACGGCTTTATAAGCAGTGCAAAGTATAATAAATTTTGTTAAAGTGTAATTACTATTTGTAATTTATTATTTTAGTTGTATCATAATATTTTGTGGTTTGGCTATTTGTGTGTGTCTGTGTGTACTCATCACGAAAAATTCAGCAATATCTAAATTCGGAGAATTGCATTTATTTAACTTAAATTCGCAAAACATTGATTTTGGTGATTCATTAGTGATAAAAATTAACCAATAATTAGTTTTCTTTTTATTATCGTATATAATAAGTGTTGTTGATCATTAATAATAAAAATTTTGGATTCAAAAGTATTAAATTCTTGTTTTATGAAAAATATTTATAAGCACTAATTTGCAATTGTGTATAGTAATTTCGATACAAAATAGAGTTATAAATTCACATTTTTCTTTTGTTTTACTTTGGATTTTGCGATTAAGTGGGAAAGTGTTCGTGATGAGTACATATATTCTTGTGTTAACGCTTTGTATTTTAATTTTAATTTTCTTATTAGAACAATGGCTGAACAAACTGGTTGGATGGGTCATCGCTTGTCTATTCTTACGGTATTAAATTATCTATACATATAAAAATTTTCAGTGTATTTTTTCAAGATGGCGCTGTTTTAGAGTTTATTGGGACGGAAGAAATGTCACACACCGCTGCAATTGTGACGAGCGAGTTAAAATCAAAAATGATTGAGTGGGATTTGGCGCTAGCAGGAGAAAAATTAGATAGTATTTAGTTTTGATATATATTATGCTAACTCAGTAATCATTTAATTTTTTTTTTAAGACTGTGGTTTCCAAAAAATTTCAGACCTTCTAGCGATAAGCTTTTTAGACCTTGATCAGATGTTTCCAGATTTATGTCAATTAAGGACAAAATCTCAATTAAGGTTTAAAATTGAACAATGGCGTATAGAAAATGTAAAATTTAACCTTAGTTAGCTGCGTTTTTCTGAAAAACAATTGAGATGAGTTTGTTATAGCTTTTTTCAAGTGGATTCAATTTAAAATAACCATTTACTTTTTTTTAAGTCGCATAAGTTAGATCAAATAATCTTCAATATGTAATATCGTTGTTTTGAGTTCTGAACAACGCTTTTATTATACGGAACTGTTAAGAGCTATACAAAATTATAAGAAAACTATAGAACGATGATAGAATTTTTTGTTATGCTTAGAAGACTTTGGTCTAACTTATTCGTCAACCAACTTAGCGTTGGCTCAACATGAAAAAAACTATCGCCAACTCGACCCGATTATTTTTCACAAAAACGCAGCTGTTATATACACAACTTAACGCTTAGTTGCATAATTATTTTCAGGGGCATTCAACGACTAATCTATATCCATCACCCAATTGTTCGACCGTGTCAGGAACTTCCAACTTATCGGATTGGATCAAAAACCAATCATTCTCGGTATCTTCCATAGAAACAGGAAAACTTTCATCATCAGATTTTGTTGGAAATAGTACCCAAATTAAGTGAAAATCTTACTAATTATTATATAAACATTTTTATTTTCCAGAATCTGCAAGAATTTCTCAAAACCAAAAAAGGTTCCAGAATTTTACAAATATTTAGCAACAGTGCCCCGCCACATCTGGATGAAGACGCAAGAGACGTATTGGTTACTTCGATCATCGACTGTATAGTAGACAGCCCTGTAACGGCGGTAATATTAGAAAAAATTTCTAAAGATATTCCGATATTTTTTCCTGGAGAAAATAAGGTAATATTTATTACACCGATATAATGTAATGTAAATGAATAAAAACAAAAGTTTGTCATTTTTTCAGGAGTTGTATTATAGAGGTGGACCGAAGCCGTCTGGAATATTGTACCACAAACACAAAAATCTAAGTTTTAAATATTGAAAGGTGGGATACTTGGAAAAAAAAGATAGACGTCCTCAACAAATAAAAGTTTGTACTGCAACTGCAACAAATACAGGTAAAACTAACTTATGTATTCTACATAGATATTATAAATCAATAATATTTTTTCTTTTTTGTTCATTTTAGAAGTAAGCCAGGAATTCGAAGGATCTAAGAAATGGTTGAACCATTTCTCTAGCCCATGGGACGATGTCGAGAGGCACTGGATAGCCACACACGACGGCCGACAAAGTAATCTCCAAGCAGAAAAGAACATTAACATTAACATTAACAATTCGAAGTTTTGTTTCCAAATAGTAACATTTTTTCTTATTTGTTTCAGATTGATCTTGAATTTAATTGTTTGTACCCTTGCTGTGTATGCCCTTTTCTCTGTTAGAGATTGAAAATATTAATATTTCCATGATAAAATATAAAGGAACTGTTTTAAAAAAATCGTATTACCTTTATTTTAAAGAAAAAAATCAACTATCAAGAATAATAGACATTGTAAAAACAAATAGAAAGATTTTCTTGATAGTTCAAAATGTACAAATAATCAAGTACGATAGTCATTTTCGGGTTTATTTTGTCGGTGATAAACAAAACAAGTATGAAAGTATTTGGTGCACTGAGAATTACGTTACACATTTAAAACCTTATGTTCTACATTCCCTTCCAAACGGAATTAAAATATTTAAACCAAATATATCGTATGAATGAAAATTTTAAATAATAGCTTTAATTTTATATATAATAATTATAAATGATTTCATATGTACATATATATTATTTCGTTTTATAAGTATCCATTTTTATATTAATCTGTAATTTATAGTTATAAGATTTATTTTATAAAAAATTTGCATTTTATAAAGAAATAAAATCGAATATTAATTTGAATTGTATTTTTAATGTATCCAATAAGAATGCACAAAAATATTTCTGGTAACAAGAAATATGAGTAAAGTGGACAAGAAGAATATTATTCAATCAAGAATAAATCAGGAAATGATTTCTTATAACAAGAAATAAGCTAAAGTGGGCAAGAAGAATGTTTTCTTTGATCAAGAATAAGTTTATTCTCTAGAAGAAATGAGTACGATTATATATAATCAAAAATTCTTTCTATAAGAACAATTAATACATATTTTCAAGAAAATATATACTTTCATCCAGATAATCTATTCTCTTTCTTTAAACAAGAAACTAATGATAATATTTGTAGAGATTTATAGATCAAAACAAGAATATTTAGTTTTAAAATAAAATAGTTAAGCAACCATTTTAAGAATCATTTCTTTAAACTGTATAATAATTCTTAACTGAAGAACTAATTATTAGTAAAAACAAAGACAAGATTCTGAATAGAAACCATATTTTCTTCATTTTGTACATTAAATTTCTTCTAACAAACGTTTAAAGTTTGTTTCAACGTATAAATTAAACCTTAAATCAAGAATATAAAAGTTTATGTTGAGAAATAAAACACTTAGCTGAAAATGAAGAGCTCATTTTTCTTACATCATTGACTTTTTTCTTCGAGTTAGAAAGTTTTTTTTTTTCGTGTAGCAGAACCCAAATCTAAAGTAGGGCCAAAACCTAAATTATAACGCAATACAAGATCAAACCAAAATTAAACGTCCTGAAATTTGGTCAAGAATGAGTGGAGCCTAAAAAATTTGAATGTGGCATTTGATTACGTCATAATGAGCCTAAAATTATTTGTATGTCAATTGATCTTGTTTTGAGTGCTAACTTTGAAGTGATAAAGCCTAATGGATTTTCTAGAACGAGCAGAATAAAAAAAATTTAATAGGGCATTAGCCTAAAATTTACCATTAATTTTCCAATTGTTTTCAAATTATTTTTTGTAATGGTCTGTAAACTTTTTCTGGATGGAACCCAAAGTTTTTGAATAAAGCAATTAATTAGCGTATTATTAGATTATAATTATCCATTTCACCTTATATGAGTTTTGCTAGCTTTAGGAACGTGTAACATTACTCTCCCGAAGTAATAGTCAATCTGTTTTTTGTCTTTGATGTGTGACACAAAGTGTTTCAGAAGATGGCGTGTTTGAGAAAAATCATAGAGTTTTCCACCTTCTCTTGGGCATATCTGCTGAATTTGTTGTATTTCCCAAATTTCTCTTGAGCGGAAGGATTTTGCCTTGGTAATCTTCAGGTCAAGAATAGTTCTTGGGTGATTTTGGTTTCTCAAGGAGTACTGAAAATTACGTTTGGTATTTGGACAAGTATCTCTGTGAGTTTTGGGATAACTCGGTGGTCGTAGTTTATCATTTCCATGAATTGCGGACTTTGTTTGATGCTAAGGGGTGATGGCCTGATGGGAGATCTATCATTGCATTAAGTGTAATCTTATACATGAGAAAATCAAAAGTCTAGTGCCTTAATTGGTTTGTGGTGCTCCTAGATTTTGATGCTACGCATGACGTCAATATACATACGAAAACGAAATAGAGATCTCTCACAATTTTGTTGATGCAGCGTTGGAACGTTTGCCCATCTTTGGGTATTGGGTAACGTTTAGGAATAGTTAGTGCGTTAAGCCTTCTGTAGTTCCCACATTACCTCCAATTGTAGTTCTTCTTCTTTAACATTAATGGACATACTACTGATGGTGCAGAAGGTCGCCAGATTCTTAGTTCCACCATATGTTTAAATTTTACGATTACACAAGGCCACAAGGCGGATTGGATCAAGTTTCTGTTAGGATTGCCCAGGTAGATTATGTACTATCTACGTGGTTGTCAACCCGTAATCTAGAACGTAGATTATATAAAAAAAATTGCGTTCATGACGTCAACAATGTCGATAACCTAGGAAATGATATTAAAAACTCAATCTCCTTCTTTCAGTTATTTTACGTTACAAGCACTATTAAAATACGTGGAAATTAATAAATACTTAAATCTAATTCCAACTTTTACAAGTATTTTGTAAATTAAAAATTTTTGAAATAAAAATAAAATCGCTAAACTAGAGACATCTATCTAAAAATATTGAAAATATTTCAATAGATGCTTTGCGCGTCATCTTTTATCAAATAGACTTATTTATCGAGATTGAAGATTTCTATCGACCATGACATTGTACAATTTCGTTGTTTTGTAGCAATTTTTTTGCAATACACTTTATAGGTATGAAGAAGTATCTGATTTCCAAAAAGTTCCTGAACTTAAGATGTCGGAGTAGTAGTTTACATATAAAATATTCATTAAATTCAAAATATGATTAGAGCCAAGGCCGTTAGTACTGGAACTGAAATGCATTTACCAAAAAAAATAGCTTGTGAGAGGTTCACGAGCAAATTTACTACAGAAAGTTGAATCAAGTTCCCCAGTTTTATGACGTATAGACATTTTGCCAGGTGTGCAAAAAAGGTAAGAAAAAGATGTATTGAATCTTCGCGCTGCATATTAAACAAGTTAAGCTAAATTCTTAGATATGCAAATGGTATCGTGCTTCTTGGCCGGAGACCTAATGATATCAAGCATAATTTAAACAGCAACAAACCTAAATGTCTTTCAACATCAAGGAGCATCCATATGGTAATTCGGAGGAATGGAGGACTAAACTTTGACAATGTTGAAGACTTCAAATATCGCAGGTTGTAGTTATATAACATCAAGATTATTTCATATTTCAGCCAAATATTAAAGCTGCAGGACTTCAAGGCTTCTACACGCAGCCAAGATTAGTCTAACAAAAAAATATATAAAAAAAACTTTTTAAAATACCACATTTTTCTAATGCACTAAAAAGAAGAAAATAATTTTTTTCTGGGCATATAGAATTATCTGGGCATTTATACTTAAAACTAGCACCAATTTTCTACAACTAAAAACGTGGGGCGCGTTTTAGAAAAGAAAATGATGTCATATATGAAATTGCTAATAATATTAAAAAAAGTAAAAGCTCCGTAAATCAATTTTTTATAAAAAAAATAAGTTATTGGTGTACTTAATGTGAAAATTTAGGGCTTTGATACTAGCATCTTATATTCGTCAACTCTCGTCGAATCTCTCGTATACGCTGCATATCTCGTACAAGATTGAATATCGAGACGACTGAAAAATATTTAGAAGCAAAGCTTAATAAAAAATTATAATTTCAAAATTTATTTTATCACACACCCGAGATGGATGTATTTGTTTAGTAAATATCTAGTTGTAAGAATGACTAATGACATGTAGACGTAAAGTATGACAATAGTCGTCCTTACAAATAGATATTTGTTAGACAAATACGTCAGTGTTCACTCGAGACACATACACCTTAATCATAAATTAGGTACAGGAAGGTTGTAAGCTAGCAAAATGTTATAAAAATACCATAAGAATTAATCCAAATCACATTTATCAATTTTGGTTTCTAAAATGCACCCTACGGTTTTAGTTGTAGAAAGTTGGTGCTATTTTTAAGTATAAATGCCCAGATAATTCTATATGCCCAGAAAAAAATTATTTGCTTCTTTTTAGTGCATTAGAAAAACGTGGTAGACGAAAATTTTTAAAAAGGATTTTTTATATATTTTATTTTACTCTTTTCAGTTGTACGAATTTTGAATCTTGTTATCAATTGAAAAAAATTTTTAAAATAGATTTCATCTCTTTATTCAAGTAAATTTATCCAATTTATGATAAATATTTAACATTAATTTCCAAACAGACAATATTTAACATTATTCAACATGTGTGCTAAATTCGTGTCATTATACCAATTGTCTGTTAGGAATTTCATGCCTTCTTGGTTTTCAAATTTGGAGTTCCAGGCGCAAGCACGGGGAGCTGAGGCATACTGTACCCAACACAAACACACACCAGCATTTATACAAACACCAACAAGGACAAAAACATAAAGAAAACTGTAACGAAACTTAAAGTTAATCAAAAGAAGTTAAGGATCTTATTGAGGTCAATATTGTCGCATTCTTTTCATTTCCCAGATTAAACTTTCGTTACAAGGCTTCTTTCCTGACAATGTGCTACAGTCCAATTCCTCAATTTGCAGTCCATTTAAAGATCTCACTCTGCTTAATGCGACGTAAGCTTGGCCGTCTTGAAAAAGTGATCTTCCTAAGTTTGGACATTTTGTGGACTGTACATACCCAACACAAAATTATTGGTAATTGTCTACGCTCATTTGTTCCATAATTATATTTAGCAGGAAATTGTATAGCTTTCGGCTCGATAAGTTGAATATTCTCAATGCCAAAATCTATTCTATCTGATGGAACGTCAGTATTGTATATTTCAATTGCCTCAGTCGTGAGTCAACCATGCAAAGCATTTCATAAGGAACCATGCTTATCTCATCAATGAAAAGGTGTTCGACATTCTGCCACTGTTGACGCATAATCTTCAGGTAATTTCCTGCCAATTGGGGCATATTTTCTTGTTCTGTGCCATCGATGTAAAACACATCTTAAAAACAGTCGCAAGAATGAGGCCCCACCTAAGGCTTACTGCAACAATTTAGATCCAGGTGTCATTCCTGATGTAATACAATGTTTGTCACAGTCTGAACAGAGACATTTGTCTCGTATAGTCCCGTTCATTAAAGTCATTAAAATTTGATGGCCGCGCTTTGGACAGTATGGCTTTAAGGGACATGCTACGCTCTTTGCTCTCGACATTTTCGAGGTTAGCGAGAAGCTTCCTAATATGTTGCCAAGAGCTAGCAATGACGCTGGTATTGTAGTAGTGTCTGAGACCCTCGAGAACTTGAATGTCTCACGGGACTACACAATATCCCGAGATCGCATTTATGCCGCACGATCAATCATTTTGCCAGATTTGATCCACAAGACATGATTCGTGTCATTCCCCTAAACAACCACAGCAACAAGAACATGTTATTCATGAACAAGGTAATGACTACAAAATACGAAATGCCTACGTTGCTCTCGATAGAAATGTTACCATTTCAAAAATTGTTAGAGCTACTTGGAATCAAAGCAATAGCGAAATTTTCCAGTCTGGATACGTTGGTGATCAGTGCTTTGCAATGGTTCTTGCAAACATTGTAAGAGCTGTTTTTATTTCTCCTAGTCAATGGAACACAAACATATTGAATAGCAATATGTACGTGGGAGATGAAATTTAATATGCTTTCAAACGACATATGACTGACGAAAAAAAACGGAAAAAAGTGGATACTTAAATTTGTTGAATTTAGATGTGATTAAAGATGATTTTCTCATGTATGCGAAATCATTTTCTCTTGAATATTTAATGGACAAGAGAAACGATGGTGAAGTTTTCAAAACATTACTGAGTACTCTTGTACAATTGTTTTCAGAGCATATTGCAGGAGTTATAATTGCACACTCCAAATATTTAGATCTCATGCATTATGATGGTAAATATTACTTTACTGATTCACATTCATGTGGGCCTAAAGGCAAGCCTTTAACTCACAATAAAGGTCATGGCTGCATTAACGAATGTGATACCATTGAAGAACTTCATCGTATCTGTAGACGTGTGTTTAAACAAGATAATGAGCAATTTTATTTTCATTACATCAACGTAAATTTTAAAGGTGATTTCGTTCAGATGGATGAATATTTAAGGCAGCATGCACCGGCACAGCACACAGCAACTATGATGATGAATATTTTACGATGAAAGTTTTATTTACGCCAACCGTAAAATATTAATAACGGTTTTCTGAAATTTGTATTAGATTTTGGTTTCGAATATTTGATAATATGAAATTGTCAGGGGCAACAACCAAGTGAACAAAATTTCAGCGAAATGGTAAGTGCTTCAAATTTCGACCTCAAATTTTGACCCAAACAGATAGACAGATAGACAAGAAAGCAAGTTAAGAAAAACGTGGTAAAAACAGTCGGCATACGTCGCAGAGGAAGACTTATACCATGTTGGCGTAGCGACGTCGAATAATATGAAAGATGTCGAAATTTCAAGAAGCGTGCTTCATTGGTTGTGAAAGCTAGAGGCACAGATAGCTGTTATTAAAACCTTCCATAAATTTGTGATTTAATACTGGTTTAATACTAATCGGATATTTTTTAAAAAGGATTTTTGAATCTTAAATTTCTAGGAAATATCTAAGAAATATCTATCATTAATTTCGAATTTATTAAAATAAAACTAAAAATTTAAAAGTACATAATTAAAAAAAATATTATTAGGTGATGTATGACTTAATTTTTACAGATTTTTCAGTAAATTTATTTTATATAAAAAAAAATTAGACAACGAATTCAAACTTGGAACGTATTAGTTAGTTACGCATATCATTCAGTGTTTTGAACTGTTTATTCAGTAAGACGTGCGGCATTGCCTGCCAAATGGTAGTCGGACGTGGCCAAATCAGATGAATATGCCGCGTGTGGGAGCACTTCCCATCCCAAGTTCAACAAAGTCTTCTGAGTCACGTGAGTAACATGAGTTCGCGCGTTGTCGTGTAGCAGTATGACTTGCCTGCTTCCTTGCCCAGGAAAAATTCCTCGCTCAGTTTGTCCCACAGTAACCGTCTGACCAGTTTCCAAGAGTTCGTAATAAAGTATATCCTTCACATCCCACCAGATACATTTTAGAACCTTCTTTAAGTGGATGTACTCGGGGTTCTCCTTAAAGATATACTTTTTATCACCAGTCACAATTTTCCACAAAAGGTCCTTTTTTTATTGCGGAGCAGGCAATGAAAGGCACGTGTTCATACGATGGCCTAGGTTGTGCCCGGTCAACATATGTGGGACTCATCTTTCAAGTTTTTGAATTTTTCCCATTCGGTGCAAGCTCTTGTTGCATTTGCGTTAAGTCTTCATCCAGTAGAGCTTGAAATTCCACATCTTCAACCTTTCATGGTTGTCCAGGGCGCGGCTGGTCACTAAGATCGGAATCAACCCTTTTACAGCGTTTGTACAAATAATTACACGTTTCATAAGCATTGTCAGCAACAAGAATACTACAAATTTATTCCTGTGCTTTATACCGTGGACAGACACAAAAATTATCGTGATTTCTTCCAATCGCGATTGCATGTCAAACAAATAAAATCGCGATTTTATAATTATGGGGAAAGACACAAACGCGATTTTGTAACTCTGCAAACGTTTAAATTCATATTATATAATGAAATAAAACAATTTCAATGCGTATTTGCCGATTTTGAATTACACCGAATCAGTACAATAAGTTAATATAAACTAAATGTATAAATAATTTCTGAGACAGTTTTAAAATTTAATTTACAATCTAACAATTTTTCTGTATACATTCAATGAAAATGACTTCTGTTCCACCAGCCTCATACAATCCTACTGATTTTTTCTTATATTTCACATTAATCTTCTTCCTACAATCCGATTGTAATAATCTTAATCTCTAACTAGAAAAATGTTTGTATCATGATATTTTTAGCTGTCATGACAGTAAATTTTCGGGGCGGAGAGTAAAAAAATTTGATAGCAATAATTAGTGGTCCCTAGTGTCATCGCATTTTTCGGGGATGGAATTTAGTCTATCTTCACATACATGTTGGATGTCAGAATAACTATGGCGAGATATTCATGGTCACCTCAAACAAGTCATTCGTTCAACTTTCAAGGAAGGCTACTTAGGACATGGGGTGGTTTCTGCGATCGGGGCAAGATCCCAATTTGTTTTGTTTCCAAACAAGTATGTGCATTTTTAGACGATGTTTTAGTAAATTTTGAGGAGGAAATGTACAGTCAAAGTTTGACATTTCAGTAGGATAATGCTGCTATCTAAGTGTACCAAGGATTTTTTTCTGTCACGAAATATACCATATTGCAGAGGAAGTCTACAAAAATGGAGGTCAATTTACTAATTGAGCAGAGTTTAAGGCAAACATCTAAGAGGAATAGGCAAAAATTGATGTTTCTGTTCTCCAAACGTTAATAAATTCAATGCCCGATTGATTGATGGATGCTATTAATAACAACGGAAGTCATACAGACTACTAAAATGCACTTTTTGTAGTATTTTTGTAATTAATCAATAAAATTTGTTCGACCAATCAGAATAAACTGCTATACATAACGATGTGGGTACAATGAAAACTAACCGAATTGAATCTACAGTAGGTTCAACAAGAGCGTGTACGGCATAACTTTACAAGTCGTATAATAGTGGTGCGAAAATACACCATTGGGCATTCAACGATATTTTTAATATGCGGCGCGTTGGAAAACCTTCCTGATGATATCGAATTACCCAGTGATATATATTTAAATCCGCCGAATTTTAATTCTGACACGGATGAAGATTCTGGCGATAAAGACTCCACTGATCCTGATCGCTTGAATAAAAATCAGCATATGGCCACCGTCGAACTAATTTTTGATGGAACCGCAGAGGATGAAGACATGGATGTTGAAACGTCAGTGCAAGAAGCGACTCCAGTACCACAGAAAATATACGTAAAAATTGTGAAGGCACACAAAATTGTCCATTAAGTTTGAATGCATAAAGTAACCCAATTGACTTTTTCAAGTGGTTTTCCCAGAGCCTTTCGTCAAATCAATCATGAAGCATACAATAAATTATTCTTCAACAAAAAAAACAAAACTATTTGAATCGAAAACGATGACTTTTATGCATTTTGTGCAGTCATGAAAATATCCGGGTTCAATAAAGTTCCACATAGACGACTTTATTGGTCAACAGAAGATGCATTTTGCAACGAACTTATCACAAAATGGATGCGCCGTAAATTGTTTGAAGATATTTTTGTAAACATTCATTTCTGCGACAATGAACCAATCAACAAAAATACAAAGGATCAATTTGCAAAGACTCGACCATTTATTGACAATTTAAAGAAACTATTCTTAAAATATGCACCAATTGGTATGAATATTTCGGTTGACGAAGAAATGGTTCCATACTACAGCCATCATTTTTGCAAACAATTTATAAAAAATAAACCTGATTGTTTCGGCTACAAAGCTGGGGTACCCGCTAGCGCTTCAGCATATTGTTATTTATTCGATATATACCAGGGGTCGAAATCAAGATCGTGATATGACATTAGGCTTAGGAGGATCTATAGTTTTAGATTTTGCGAAAAAAATCAAAAATCGGTTCCCAGACCTTTCATTTTCGTTCTACTTCGACAATTTTTTTCTGGACCCAAAGTTTTACTCGCTCTAAAAGATATTGAATGTGCAGGGGCAGGTATAATTTGAAGAAATCGGGTGAATAATATACGGATGGTTGATAAAAAGCAGATAAAAAAAGCCACGCGGATATTTTGAGAACTATGTTGATCAACAAAACCATTTAATTTTAACTCGGATGGACTGATAATAAAATTGTGTCGATAATATCAAAAGTCTTAGTGTGATTGGCCATCTCAGTCACCTGATGATCGAAATTTATGGACAATCATGAAGATTAAGCTGAAAATGTTTTAAACCGATTACACGAAAACTAGACGTTGTTTCGGCCCAATTTAAACGGATTATTAGCAAAATTAAATAACATTTCATAATTGGTACAATATTCCATGATTTAAAACAAAAAAACTGTATTGTGCATTTATCCTGGTATAAAACAGCCGATTATTTTAAATCTGCGGAACGCTGATGAAACGGAACGAAACCGAACTATTTTTAAAGCGACTGATTACTATGAAAAAGATCATAGACAAAATGAAATGACGCTTCCCAAACGGTACCACAGCCAGGATTGACGCCAAGAAAGGTAATGCTGTGTGTTTGGTGGGATTGGAAAGGAATCGTGCATTATGAGGTACTGCCACCCTGCCAAACTATTGATTTTAATTTTTACTGCAATCAACTAACGCATTTAAGACAAGCAATTCAGTTAAAACGTCCAAAATTGATCAGCAGAAAGGGGGTTGTGTTCCATCATGATAACGCTAGACCACACACATCATTGAAGACCCGGCAAAAACTGAGAGAGCGTGGCTGGGAAGTTTTAATGGACCCAACATATAGTCCTAACCTTGCACCATCGGAATACTATTCGTTTCGGTCCATGCAGGACCAACTTAATGGTTTTACATTAAATTCAAAAGAGACCTGCGACAATGCGTTGTCTAAACCGCACATAAGTTGTACAATGATGGGATCATGACTCTGCCAGAAAAATGGCAAAAGGTCATGGATCAAAATGGCACATATTTGGTTTAATAAATTTCATTTAAGTTCAAAAATGCGACGAACTTTTGCCCTAACCCTATATTAAAGCTATACGAGAAAATTTTCGTAATTGGATTCTCTCCACTCTCCTAATTTGGACAACACAACAAATTAAATAAATTTAGTTACGTAAACTGAAGCGACTTTTGAATCATTGCTGTTCAACTTCTTGTTGAATTACACTGTTAAAATTTTGAAAGCACACTCAGGTTAATATATAAAAATAATAACTTTTGTTAAGATAATCTATCAGGTATTTGACCGTTGCCAGCCAAAATGCTTTATGTGGGTTAACTGCATAAGACTGTATACTGAGCTCTGCACTCCGACAGGAGCACATAGGACAATTAATTATATAAATATTAACAATATATAAAGGTAGTAATCGAAGCATCTTTAACTTGGAGTTATATCATTGTACGGTTTAAACCAATTTACACTTGATCAAATGATCAAAAATAATTCGTTCTCTGTATTACCTCATTGAATAAAGATAACAAATGTTTTTATAAAGGTTTCATTTAAAATAATTTAGAATGGATTAAGTTCAAGTAACTTGATAAGTAAACTATCATGTTAAGTGTATTAGATCAAAGCAAATCTAACCGCATTATTTAGACTGATATTAGCATATTTGCATAATTTAAAATTAATTTATACCTACGAATATAAATAGTTCTTCAAATATCGTGATTTATTTACATAAATCAATAAACAACTCCAAAAGTTTAACGAATCTGAAATGTATAAAGAAAAATACTTTTACGCACAAAAAATTTGCGTGCGAACTTTAGGTGGCTTGTAACCAAAAAAGTATGTTGATTGCTTCCTTATTCTGCAATCAGTTTATTACTATGTACGTTCTTTTTCTTATCTACTTTTTCTCTGTAAACATACCATAAAACATAATAATTTATAATGTTTATGCGTGTGAGTAATTTCTAAATTGATACCATTAACGTATATGCCAGCAACAATAAAACTAGAAACAGCTGATTTAATTGTTTTTCTTACAACACTTGCATAATTATATTGGCTTTTCTGTACTATTACCGATGCTATTAAATGCTTAAAGAAAACGATTATTACCTTTTGGAGCATATTTATCGCTTTACTTATATCATTTGTATAGGGAAAAGAAAATTATTAATCGTTACAGCTCTATTAAATTTTATTATCTGGCTGCGAAGCGAAATAATGTACTGTGGCGGTTCCAGTTGGATTGGCAGATAATGTTTATATCGTATAATACTACTTATATGGGTAAAGTAAATTATTTAATTTATTCCATAATCAATATAAAATTACAAAAGACTTCATCATAAAATACTTGTTAATAGATGCGAGTAAGCGACGAACCTTTAAAAAAAATTATATTTTTGTTTAGATTTTTGAGGTCACAATTACTTTATATACTTAAAAATTTACTATCTGTTATATTTTTATAATTTTTGTCGAAAAGTAGTTTCTGAATTGTACAAACAATGTAATGGAAAAAGTTTCTCAGTTCCAAGTCGGAAGCTAAATGACCTGTAAAGACGCAAAATTTATATTCCATTTTCGTCTATCTTAAAACGTTGGTGCGTATGTATGGCCGACAATCACGCCTGAACCGCTGAAGCTATCTAACTTATATTCACACCATTGTTCATGTTGTGCTCCGGATGGATTTTGTTTGTGTTAAACCCCTAAGTGGGGGTGGGGGTTGCTTTTTCGAAATTCTTATTTATGGACCGATTTGGCTCAAATTCATACCATATAATATTTAAATAAAATTAAAGTCTTTCGCAAAATTTGGACCTGATAGGTGGCGCTAATTTCAGTATTAGATATTTTATTGTGCTACCCAATTGTTTGGTAACAGTTTGACGAAAATTCCAAATTAACTTTCAATCAATTTTAAAATGGTAATGATAAGAAATTATAACAATACTGATTACCATCAAATACAAATACAAATATTTTTAAAGTGATATTAATTTAATAAATAACTTTTCAATTCGATTACCGGCACAAATAACATAACCAACGAAAATTAACTTTTTTAGATTTTTAGGATGACGATGTCACACATTGGTCATAGTGACTGACAAACTCGCAATATAGGCAACAATTAAGAACAAAATTAACACCCGCGCGACCACCCGCGCATTAGAAAGTGATGCACACAGAACAGAACAACTTACACAAATGAGAATTACAACTCAAACATTCCGCAATCGTGTTACGGATTCAAACAGAAGTGTGGAATCGAGTACGCATTCAAGCAACAAGAGCGCACTAACATTGTCATCAGTCAATCGCATTGAATATGGATGAAGAATGCACTCATTGCCACGCTCTGAAATTCAAAAATGAAAATGCAAGGATGTGTTTTTCACCTACATTGAACCTACCACCAGAGCCACTTGAAAACGCTAATGGATGGCAACACCGCAGAGTCCAAATTGTTTTTAAAAAATAAGGAAATTTAATAGTTGTTTTCAAATGACTTCCTTCGCCGCCAATATCATTACTAATACGGATGGATAAGGATGCACATTTAATTCAACATTCATGATACAGGTCTGTTCAAAATCCGTTGCGAGTACAATCACATTGAAGTAATGCAGGAACTTGCTATCGGCGCCGATTTAGAAACTTTTTTGGTAGAAAAAATAACCTCATCCGATTGTTTAGAGCCGATAAAGAGTCTATTAACTAACACACAGCGGTGTTCGAATGCCCCAACAGTTACAGAAGTAGGAATAGTAATGGTTGGCGATAAACTCGAACAACGTGAAATACGTTACACACAAGTCATTGCAGATACGTTCATACGACGCGGGTGGGGATGGCAACCATATATTTGATTTAACCAGGCTAAATTAAGGTCCGAAGAATACATCCATTTGCGCGATGCCATAAACAATAATGTGGATGGCCATGTTAAATTGATTCGATAGTTTCAAGTCGTATTCATACGACGGATAAAAATCCTGCATGTTTCCATTCCATCGTTTTAACCAAATGCATCACGTCAATTATACAACAGACACGCCTCCTTTCATATAAAAAGTTGAAAAAAATTGAAAAAAATCTGGGATAGAAAAATTCGAGATTTTTATCCGTCGTATATGAATACGGCTTCAGGCGTCGTACCATAATATCCAAACGATCTTGCGAGATTTAAATGTGATTGAATGGCGCAGTGACATTTGATGGGTGATATATTGATGCAAATGTTTCTCCGGTTTCAGCAGGTTTGACAAATACTCCTTCATAAGCTCTTTAACTACACCATATGAATGACTGTGATCGTTTGATACAGTCCTCTTCCGGTATAAACAATCATGTTTATTAAAAACCCATCTGTAGTAAGCTCATAGAACTTTATGCTATACTTGTGTCTTTTGTGTGGAATGTATTGTCGGAATGAAAGTCTTCCTCGCCACAAGAGTAGCGCTTCATCTAAACACAAATTTTGTGGTGGTCTATAAATGTTTTTAATATTATTCCGAATGTGATTTATGACATTTCGAATCTTATGTAATCGATTACAGCTATCATCATTTGTTTCATCATTCGACTAATAGTTTGGCCTAAAATATTTTGAATATACATGTGGCTTTTGCTCCAATAATTTCGTAAGGCGGGTTTTTTTATTAATTGGCATTTTTATTGAGCATGCATAAAGCAAGTACCTGCTTAATCTCGAGAGATGTTGTGCCTTTTCACCGGTTAAAATTAAATTTTGCTCGTAGTTGCTTAGCGTCCATGCTACTATTTTTGCCACTAAATTGTCATGAAAAATTCTTGAAACATAATCAATTGGTTCTGCATTGGATGATAGATCGAATAATATTTCTTCAGCGCCCGTAAACAAAATATTATTATGTTCAGGCTCCACATCGCTCCATGCATCTTTACCGTTTACTTCAACATTTGAAATATTTTGCAAATCCAATTCATATGAAAATTCAGATGAGTCACTTTCGGTATCATATATACGAACGCTACTTCCAGAGTCTTCAAAATCAATCTCACTGCTGCCTAATGAATCTAATTCGACACAAAATGAAAATATATTGTTTTACATTTATCCAAAATCATTTCGGGGAGTCCCAGAAAAATAAAAGTATCTCTATAAAAAAAAATAGACTACCACGCAAAGTAAAAAGTCGAAACACAAACCACAACAGAGTTATACCAATTCAAAATTATAGCATTTTGAGTCACGTATTTATGACGTGAGTTTCTGCGTAAACTATCGTGTCACATATAAGTGACGTTGAGTGGCGAACGTGTTAAATGTTGTTGGTAAATATTCTTCAGTTGGGTTTGATCATTCCGGAACAGAAATTTCATCTGAATGCGGCAGCGGTAGTTGAGCATTTGTCGTTGCACAAGACAGATTGAGAAATTTTTATAGTATACAAAATGATAAGTCAAATTGTGTTCAAAAAATACCAAGATCTTCTAACCTGTAGAATTTCGGTCCTTTTTGATCCTATTTAAAATGGTTATATTTTTATTGAATTTAGTGTACCTATAATTTTCAGTTTTTATGTGATGTGCGAAACTTTATTTTATGTACTTCTTTTTAAATTTGGTTGTGTCATTGAGATGTTCTTTGTATCTTATTTTAAATGAGCGTCCTGTTTGGCTTAAGCATGCCGACCTCAAGTTGTATTTAGCCCCACCGGTGTATGCGGATCTCTGCACAGGTGGACCCATGTTTTTGTAGGAGACATGGTAGGAGCCGTAGTTTCTGTCAGAATCTTTTGCCAAAACTAACAAGACCCTGCCTTTTTAGGGAACATATTTGAGAAGGCTGAGTCTACAAACGAATGACTTTATAGAAGTTGCATGTACGAAGAAGAGGAAGAGACTTTAGATAACTTCCTATGCTCGTGTCCGGCACTATATGGCCAGCCTTTTAGATCAAGCTGGTTTTGAACAGGGGTAAAGGAGAAATAGATATGAAATGTATGTGAAACGTGTTTATGAAATGTATAACGGATTTTGCTAAAATTACATAAATTGAAAAGAATTTTGCATTAGCTGCAACATGTCAGTTTTCGAAGAAAATTCAGTAAAAAACGTAAATAGTCCAATATATCACATTAGTGAAAAAATGATCGATAGTGATAAAAAAAATATTTTTTACTTTTTTGAAATAAATAAAAACATAAACATAAATTAAATGAAATACATAAACAGAAATACAAACATATGTATAACACAAAACTTTAAAATATTTGCATACTATTTCTTTGAAATATAATGTAAAAAATATAAAGGTACCCGGGTATACCTTAGTTACTCTAATTCGTATAACTAAACCACTTTTTGCTCTCACGTGCTTTTAAGTTGTAACATTTTTCATTTTTAGGTGTGATCGTAATCTATTAATTGAACTAGAAGTTCTCATAAAATTAAAACTTTTTATTATGGCTGGAACATACAAAGCTAGACGTTTAAAGTGCAAAAGGTACCCGGGTACCCCATCACTCATATAAGGGTTAAGAAAAAATCAAGGACATTTGTGTGTTTAGGGTGTTCAGAGATATTTAGAGTTTTGTTAACCCCCCCCCCCCCCCCCTCCTTATAATTGATAGATTTTATATTTATTTTCTATTCTATTTTGGTTTTATAGAGCACGTGAATGTGGAATAAAAATATATCTCATATGGATTTGGGTTTGTGTGGGTGGTGTGGTTATGGGGTGGTTGGAGTGGTGTTATGGAAGGTGGATGGGTGGGATGCAATGTTTTGGGGTTGGTGTAGGATTTGGTGGATGTGGGTTTGTGTGGTTGGTGTTTGTGTGGGAGTGAGTATGGAGGTATTAAAAGGTGATGATTTGGGTGGTGCGGTATAGGGTGGTGCGAGTGAGATGGGTTTTGGGGGTTTGAATTGGATAGTGGGTGTGGGTCATAATAATGTTTAGGTGTTGTGGTTTGCGGTTGATTAGGGTCGGTTGAGTTATGGTTGATTGGGTTCAGTTGGGCTGGATGTAGATGGGGTTAGGTAGGTGTGGGTGAGTGTGATATTTGAAATACGCAAATCACACTGCATAGAACTTCCCTTTCTTACACATAGAATAATAATACTATTAATACTATATAGGCAACAAAAATGTTCGGCTTCGAACCTTTCCCGTCTTTTTTTTATTATAAACGGTAAATGAATTTCTATTTTGTATGTTTCGATTTGTTAATTTGTAAAATTATTTAATTTAATAAAAAATTGCAAAATAAATTCTATAATCCTTATATTTTGCAAATTTTTCTCAAAAATCAGTGTGTATGATCATTTTCGTTACTGACTGTATATGCCCAGTTAGCTTAGGAATTGCCCCATCGAGCGATACTATACCAACATATGGATGCGATGATCATTAAAGTGTCATTAGGAACCCGGGGAATTCCGGGAAACCCCTAGGGAAATCCGGCTTGATATGTAGTCGGTCGGCCATTTTTCCAAAATTTTGAAGCACCCTTGGCAATAATTTCTAATGCTGTTCTAAAGTTACATTTTGATGCAGCAAATCTGGTTCTGGAATGGTGAGTAGCGAATCGCCTATTAAGAAGTATCCTGCTATTCGGACGATTTCAGACGGATCCGATATACACTTGGGTGCAAAAAAATCGCACATTGCTCAATTTTCCACAAAAGTTCAAAATATCACAAAAATCCAATATTTGCTTAATTTTTTTTAAGGCAGATTCAAAGTCTATTTCAATATCTATGCAGTGGTACTTTTTTGTACTTATATCATGTCAACAAAGTGATTTTTTGTCAAATGCATATAGCAGGCTTTCGAATTAAATTCTAAAAATAATTCCACAAGATCAATACAATAGCATGCCGTGACCACAGCCCATCGACGAGCCCGTTGTGAGTTCGCTCGAAAGCATTTGAATTGGACAGAAGAAGAATGGAGAACAGTCCTGTTCTCTGACGAGTGCAGGATGTGTTTATATGACACCGATGGACGCGGAAGATTATACATAAGACAAGGAGAGCGATATGCACAATGTTGCATTGAATAACGTGTGTCTCGTATGGCGGTGGATCGTTCATGTTCTGGAGAGGCATATCATTAGAGGCGAAGACAGATCTTGTATTCATCACACGAGCCAATACTGGCTGTCGATCAAGAGGAATCCATTCACAACGGTAAATTGAGGAAGTACTCGAGGAGTACGTCCTACCTTTTGCCGGGTTTATTGGTGAAAATTTTCTGTTTATGTAGCTTAAAGAGGTGTATGTGCCTGTTATGGAGTGGCCAGCACGAAGCCCGGACCTCAATCTCATCGAACATTTATGGGACGAGTTGAAAAGAAGGGTTCGAGCCAGAGATGTTTCTCCAACGAGTATTCAAGTGCTGGAACAGGCGATCGTAGAGGAATGGAAGGCGATACCTCAAGATTTTGTGGAAACATTGTAAACTCAATGCAGCATCGAATAGAAGCTGCCATTCGGGCCAGGGGAGCAAATACTTCTTATTAATAAAACTGTTTTTTTTGTTTAGTTCCATGTTTTAATTCGATTTTTACTCCTAATTTTCATGCTGATAAATTCACAAAAACGTGTACCTCAGATGTTTACCTCCAAAAATCAGTTTGATGGTACGTGTAAATGCAAAAAAGGTGCCACTGGAGGATAGGCATTGAAATAGACTTTGTTTCTGCATTAAAAAAAGTTAAACAAATATTGAATTTTTTTGATATTTTATAACTTTTGTGGAAAATTGAGCAATGTGCGATTTTTTGCACCCAAGTGTAGTTATCAGTGGGCGAGAATTCCGACATGGGAAATTACTATTGAAAGTTCCTCATATACCTCATTGATTTATTGATGTTCTGGGGTAGCTTTTCTACAATCACGCTTTTCCCTGTCGAGTTTCCTTCGTTTCGATTTCCACCGTCTTTCCCCGGATTTCGTGGATTTCCATCGGATTTCCCTCGGATGTCCCTCGGATTTTCCTAGGTCTCGGATTTCCTACATTGCCCCAGATTTCCTTCCGGTTCCTTCGCATTTCCCCCGTATCTCAACCGGGTTTCCCTCGGCTTTTACCATCGGATTTCCCCGGGTTTTCCTCGTATTTTCTGGATTTCCGGTGGGTTTTTCTCCGATTTCTCCGGATTTCCCACAGATTTCCTTCGGGATTTCCATCGGGATCTCATTCGGGATTTCACCCTGGATTTATATCGGGGTTTTCCCGGGTTTCCCTCAGGTTTTACACGGATTTCCCTCGAGTTTTCCCCGGATATCCCCAGTATCTAACTCGAGTTTCCCTCGGATTTCCCTCGGGTTTACCGGAATTCCCCCGGGTTTTCCCCGGATTAACCTCCAATTTCAATCGGGTTTTCTCCTGATTTCCGCCGGATTTTAACCTGATTTCATGGATTTCCCCCTGATTTCCCTCGGGGTTCACTCGGACTTCCCCCGAATCTCCCTCAGATTTGCCCCCGTATTTCCAGTGGGTTTTCTCTGGATTTTCTACGGGTTTCCTCACAATTGCCTGGCTTTCCATGGGGTTTTCTACTCCGGGTTTCTGATGAAACCTTTCTGATCATCGCATCCATATGTTGCTAGTCCCAATTTTTGGGACCCCAATTTTTCGAAATTTTTGTTCATTCACATACATCAACAATTACAGTTAGTTATTAGTTAAAAAAAATTATGTATATAATTTTTGTTATTTGACATCTAGTGTTTTTTTACTTATTAGGTAATGAAATATTTTATTTTAAGTAAATGTTATGTATGTTTGTATATTCCAGTATTGTGACAATTTTTTACTCAGTGTACTATTTTGTTGACTTAACAAATTTGTGTGTGTGTTTTTATCGATTTTGGTTTTTGCTGGAAATTTAACATCCGTCCAAATTTTCGATTTATTCATTGTTTTGATAAAAATGTTTTATAATTAATTTGACTCGACTTTGACTCGCAGTCTGGCCATGATGTATTTGGAAAATTTTAAGTATTGGCTATTGCGCAGGAGATGCACTTTAGTTTATTGTTATTATTATTATTATGCCATCAATTTTAAGGTTTCAATTTTTATATTAACATTTCGACGGTTGTATAACGTGATGATAGCCCCTTTAAAAAATGTCTTTGTTCTTTGTGGGTTGGGTATGATTTGCACAAAATCTGGATAGGGAAATAGTTCAATTCGTAAATTCTTCTTTGGGTTCTGGCCGGCTTTAATTAAATATGATTTTCCTTATAAGTTTTATGGCCGCTTTATGCCATTAGATGATTTAATATTTTTTCAAATCTCACCATCACGACGGAGGGCTCAATTTTTAAAGGAACAAGCCGGTGACACGTCTTGAAAGCTTCTCATTTTCAAACTGAATCGAAAAAGATCTGTTTATCTGTTGAATAATCTTCTCACCTGTGTCCTAAGGCACGGTAAAACTAATTTATTGAACTCGTGCGAGTTTGAATCTTTTACTTGTCCAACAATTCCACAATTTCTAAAACTATGGGCCATCCAAATCATTCAGCTTACAAAGTGCTCAAATTTTAAGCAGAATATTACAGCAGCCTAAAAACAGATGTGAAGTATATGAAATATAAATCTTGCACAACATTTAAACTTTACAACGTCTGCGGTAAAAGTCAGCTTTACATCTAAAATATTATTTATTAATAAATGCATTTAAAAAACTGCTACTGAATTGCTATCGCATTTCATTTGAAACACACCCAAACCACTCAATCACGACACATATAAAATCAGCAAGTTAACACTTCCTGAATAAAATTGACGCGCTCAGCACATCAATAAAAGAAACCAACCAAAAATTATTGACACATACAGACAAACAAAACGATAAAAATGTATTTAAGAAAAATTCTAAAGAATAAAATTAAATTTCATAAAGAAAAAATTTGTGATTAAATTCAATTAATTAAACAAAATAAAAATCCAAGCGAAACACACAAAACCAGAAATAAAAATGCTAAAGAATTAAAAGGAAAGAAAAAAGTGCTTTACAAAATACAAGAAAAGCAAAAAAATATGAAAGAAGCACAAACCACTCAAGAAGAAAACTACATTATTTAAAAGAAGAAAAGGAATAAAATACAACAACAACAACAAAATCATCATTATATCATCTCGCGAAAAATGTTGTGCGGCCAAAAGTTGAATGAACAGAGAATGACCTACTAACTTCGGTAAGTGCACTCACCTTGTGACGTAATATCATCATTGATCGTTATATTCTTTCACTTAATTTTTTTTTTTTTATACTTTGCTGCTTTTTATGCCATTTTTGAGTTAGTTCTTATATATCGCGTTTGCTTCTTATATTATTTTATTATACTCATACAATCATCTTAATACCACTATATATGATATAGGTATATACGAGTACAATGTATGCGAATGGAATCACCGAAGAAATTGTGGTTATAAAAATTCGTAAAGAACTTATATAGGCGAGTATATAAATTACATAATAATTGAAGAACTATCGCCGTAATAGTATAATAACACAAGACAATGTATAATAAGACAGATAGGTATAATAAGAAAAAAAAGGCAAAAGCACTAGGCTGAAATACCAAAATGTCTGGGAAGTTTTCAGTGTCAATCAAACGCGTTATACATCATGATAATATAAAACGATCGAATGTAAGGAATGTTCGTGTTACAATCAAAAAACATCATGTTTTGTTGCTTTTCATGACGTTATCGTGATTTATAATCGCATCGTGCTACAGCAGCGTATAACATCGCGTTGTCATTATTGTGCGTAACAATTTTTTTTATCTATTTCTAACGCTGTACGATACGTAAATAATTTAATCAATTTTAAACCAAATTGGGAAGAGAAGCAACTTAAATCTGAGAAAATATTCGTTGCATACAAGATAAGTTGTCAATAAGGAAAACGGCACGAAGTTAGTTGTATTACATTTAATTAGTTATAGTTTGAATTAATTGTGATCAGTTTATAAATTACCCAGACGAGAAATATGTTATATATTGTCATCCAGAAGAATCTTCAACAGAATTTAAAGAGAACTAAAAGGAAAATCGTTGGTCCTACAACATAGCACTTTTACGTTTGCAATTTTAACCAGACCATAATGCAGTGGTGATTTAGAACAGGCAACCGAGCATATGTTTGAAAATCGATTGCTTTCAATAACGCAGATTTCACACATAAAAAATAAATTGAAACATACTTAGTTTATGTCACTCAGGAGTTCTGACTTTAACTTTACCTCTTTATAATATACAGGGTGAGTTTTTTAATAAATGCCAGGCTTTTATCTCGGAAACGGTACAAAATAGGAGGATATTACTTATAACAAAAATTGTTCAGTGTCGAAGGGATGCTGAACAATATAGCGAAAATTGGAGAGCGGAAAGTAAGAGATTACGCTACTCGCCGCAAGTGGCAGAACTATCACTAAAGAGAATTTTTTTGTTATGTAATTACCAGCGAAATTTTTTTATTTATTTTGTATCACATTTTGCACTAAATAAAACATCTCAGCGGAATAAAGTATTAAAAGTGATCCTTAAAATGGCAAATTGATCTCCGAAGTAAAGGAGAACACGTTATATGAAATCTTGAAATTTAACAATATTCCGTGTTTCCGCCATTTCTTAAAGAATAACGATAAAATTAGGATAGTATAGTGTTGATCAGTGGCCCTATTCTGGCTTTCCCTGGGAATAGGGAATTGGGAAAAATATTTGCATAGCATTTTTGTCTAAATTGTATTTTTCTAGCCTACTGAGGGAACATGTTTGGTACTAATATTTACGAAACAAAGTTAAATGGGAAAATATTTTTCCCTATATAAATTTTGTGGAACAAAAGTTTCCCAATCCACTTGGTTTTGAAAATTATTGCACTAAACTTATTCTTTCAGTAGGCCAGAAAAATATAATTTAGACAAAAATGCTATGAAAATATTTTTCCCAATTCCCTATTCCCAGGGAAAGCCAGAATAGGTCCACAGGAGTTTTAAAGTAAGTTTTGGACAAAATTCTGAGATCTGTTCCTGCTGGACTAAACTGACCATTTCATAACCAGTCCTTATGAAAAATGGGTTCTGTACATTCTACATGATATAAATAAATTTTAAACTGGAGGGAAATTAAATTTTGAAAAAATTTCATTTCATACAGGGACAATTTGGAAAAATTTATGAATTAGAATTTTCACTAGAATTTTTTGATTTTCTGCGACCAATACCTACTTTCAAATCTAAAAATTCTAATCCTTGAATTTTCACCAAATTTTCCATGTAGTCTCAGTATGACCTAGGCTATTAAAAAACAATCAAAAGTATTTGTTACGAGTGGAAGTTTTTGTGATATTGGCAAAAAACTGAAAATAACTTATATGGCCGCAGAAGTTTATAGTGAAAATTCTAATCCATAAATTTCCCCCAAATTTTTCTTGAAGTCTCTGTATGACCTAGGCTAGGGATGCGGAACCAGCGGCCATTTTCTTTTGTTGTTTTCAATGCGGCCTATGCGAACTTTTTATTATTTGCATTATTTTTCAAACTTTTTGCATATTGGCTGCAATCATATTCTGGATTAACAAATAAAGGGTGGAGCAATAGTCCCGCGGTGGGGCAAAAGTCCCGCTACCATTTTGATTGCCTATAACTTTGTTCAAAGAAAAGATAAGTAAGTTTGGTTTTCATAAAAAGTTTATTTGGTCTTTACATTTTTTGTTTCGTTATGATTGGAAAATTATATTGGCTAAATGGTGACCGTGATTCGCATAACCAAGAATCGCGCAATAAAAATGGTAGCGGGACTTTTGCCCCACCCTTTATATTCAGTCTTTTTTAGTTAAGCGACTATTATTATCCGAATATCATTCAGAATATTTTTGGTGTATTGTATTTAGTTAAGCAAGCAAATGAAACAGCTGATGCAACATACATACAAAGTAGCGTATATAATTGGAAAATGTGGTAAACCTTTTAGTGAGGTTGGAATGATAAAGGAGTGAATTGTTGAAGTAGTGGGGTGCTTAGATCCAGATAAAATAAACAAATACAAGTAATTACCTCTTTCAAGGACGATAACCGATCGACAGCGTGAATTAGCCTACAATGTGACAGAACAACTTTGCACAATAATTGAAAAAGAAAATTCACGAATCCACGGATAATACTGATTCGGTACAAGTTCAATGTTTTATTCGTGCTATCACTGAAGATTTCAATTGCTATGAGGAACTACTCGCTTTGGGAGCTCTAAGTATAGAACTCGCGGAATTGGTATTCATGAAAATTGTAAAGGAAAATATCATGAAGCAGGGCTAAACCTGGATAATCTGGTGAGTATATGTACTGACGGTGCTCCGTCAATGAAATGCAAACGAGAAGATTTCGTTTCTCTAATCGAGAAGAACAATGTGGATTTAAAAAATTTAATTTATTTTCACTGTATATTGCATCAACAAAACTTTTGTGCTAAATCGGCTGCCTTGCGCAACACTTTGGATAAAATAATAGGAATAATAAATTTTATAAGAGCCAATGCGAGACGATATCGTCAATTACGGGATGTGACTATGTCAGACGTCGAGACATTTACCTAAGCTCTCCACCTGCCAATAAGCATCGAGTTACACCATTATTATTCGAACAGTTTGCTAGTGGAGACCCCTAATATCATCGAACTATTATCATCATTACGATCAGAGTATACAATATCGGCGAAGCTTGCGATGGTATACAATATTTTGATATTTCGTAACAAATTAAAATGGCGTCAATAGCCAATAACCATTAGAAATTTTAATTGTTTTATGTTTTGGTGACATTTCGATATAGTTTGGTAACATAAGACTCAAGTGACGCTGTTGAATATCAATAAACAAATGGTTTCCGAATGTCGAATTTATGTTACGTTTACCACACCCGACGCCATATTAAAATTGTTCGTACTATTTATGTTAATGGTAATGATACAAGTTATATCAGGTGGAGGTGCTATGTTAGTATCAATTTACCTTACCTTTGCAAAGTACGTTGTTTATCAAGAGGTCAAGTTTTAATCAGAGTTTTGTTTTTGGAAGAACAAACCATTAAATTTTATGAAGATCAAAAACAAAATTGCAAATTATTAAACTGAGAATTGAGTAGAAATGCAGCTTTTCTTTGTGACATTATGTCATTTTAATAAAATTTAAATACATATGTACATCTACAAGAGAAGACAAAACATGTACCATATATGACATGTGGCAAAAAATTCAAGCATTTCGGAAAAAGCTTTCATTCTTTAAAACACTTCTATCTTGAGATATATATCTTTGAAGTAAATTTTCTAGGATATGTGTATAAAACTTGTCAAGAATGGATAGGCATTATGGAAACTTTAATAGAAGAATATGATGAAAGATTTTCCGACTTTGAAAGACATAATCACATCTAATTGCAATTAGCATTCGAACATCACTTAGTAGATATTTCCATGGCAGCCAGCGAACTACAAATGGAACTTCTTGAAATATGCGAAGATAACATTGTTAAGTTTCTTTTTAGAGCGTTTGTGCAAACCACATCATTATTAGTTTTCTATTTATCCGCTTAATTTCAAAATTGAAATAGTGGTGTAGGTACTGATGATTTACAAAAAATATAAGTGCGGCCTAATTAAATATATTCAAAATGGAAAGTGGCCTTTCTTAGTAAAAAGGTTCCCCACTTCTGACCTAGGCTATTAGAAAAATAACCAAAAGTTGTGGTTACTTGTAGAAGTTTTTGAGATATTAGCTAAAACTGAAAATAACTTATATGGCCGCAGAAAACCAAAAATTTATAGTGAAAATTCTAATCCATAAATTTTCGCCAAATTTTCCATGTATAGTCTCAATATGACCTAGACTATTAGAAAAACTTCTGAAAGTATTGGTTGCTGCTAGTGGAAGTTTTTTAGATATTGGCCAAAAATATTATCATCGCCTAATGCTGCAATAAGTTTAAAAGTAGACAGCAGTCACTAAAATTATCCCTCAGAATGACACCTTTGATGTGGTTAGAATTTTATTACATTATTGGTCACACAAATCGGCCTTTTAGCGTCAATCCGATTTTGAAAATTTTAACGAACTGCTTTTAACAATGTTCTTAATAGTAATAATATTGAAATACAACCCGCAAATTTTTTACTCTTCAACTCAATATTAGAATATTTTCTAAGAGTAAACTGAAAAAATAAGTTAACAATTGAAAAGGAACGACTGAAAAATGCTACGCAAACTTCGTAATCTAAGGAAATAACGTTGATAATGTTTTTTTAACATTACCGACTTAGAGGTCGTTGTTTCCGACAATTTCTCAATTTAGATAAGATTCTACAACTAACACGATCCAGTTTATCGGAACAAATACTATAAGTACAAGTCTACTAATAAATTTGACCCCCAACATTGTCCCCATTTTAGTCCCCAATTTAGTTTCCATTTTTATCCCATTTTCGTCCACAATTTTGTCCCCAATTTTCCAATTTTGCCCCAACATTGTCCCCAAATTTGTCAGTATTTCTGTCCCATTTTTGTCCCCAACTTTGCCCAACTTTATCCCCAACTTTATTCCCAACTTTATCACCATACTTATCCCCATTTTTGTCCCCAATTTTGTCCCCAAATTTGTCCCAACTTTGTCCCAACTTTGTCCTCAACTTTGTCGCCAACTTTGTCACCAACTTTGTCCCCAATTTAGACCACAATTTTGTCCCTATTTGTGTCCCCAAATTTGTCTCCAAATTTGTCCCCATTTTTGTTCCCAATTTTGTCTCCAATTTTGTCGCCAATTTTGTCCCCAACTTCGTCCCCAACTTTGTCGACAACTTTGTTTCCATTTTTGTCCCCAACTTTGTCTCAGTTGTGTCTCCAACTGTGCCCCTTATTTTATCCCTAAATTTGTCCCCATGTTTGTCCCTGTTTTTGCTCACAATTTTGTCTCCAACTTTGTCCCCAACTTTGTCCTCAACTTTGTCCCCATTCTTGCCCTCAACTTTATCTCCATTCTTGTCCCCATTTTTGTCCCCAATTTTGTCCCCAACTTTGCCCCAACTTTATCCCCAACTTTGTCAGCATTCTTGTCTCCATTTTTGTCCCCAATTTTGTCCCCAGAGTTGTCCCAACTTTGACCCAACTTTGTCTACAACTTCGTTTCCATTTTTGTCCCCAACTTTGTCCCCATTGTTATCCCCAATTGTATCCCCTCCCCAACTGTGCCCCTTATTTTGTCCCTAAATTTGTCCCTATTTTTTCCCTCAATTTTGTCTCCAACTTCGTCCCCAACTTTATCGCCAACTTTGTCCCCATTCTTGTCCCTAATTTTGTCCCCAACTTTGCCCTAACTTTATCCTCAACTTTGTCAGCATTCTTGTCTCCATTTTTGTCCCGAGTTTTTTCCCCAGATTTGTCCCGACTTCGTCCCAACTTTGTCCCCAATTTTGTCCCGAACTTTCTCCCTGTTGTTGTCCCCAATTGTGTCCCCAAATGTGCCCCTTATTTTGTCCCTAAATTTGCCCCATGTTTGTCCCCATTTTTGTTCACAATTTTGTCTCCAACTTTGTCCCCAACTTTGTCCCCAACTTTGTCCCCAACTTTGTCCCCATTATTGTCCCCAACGTTGTCCCTATTCTGTTCCCATTTTTGTCCCCATATTCGTCCCCAATTTTGTCCCCAACTTTACCCTAACTTTATCCCTAACTTTGTCAGCATTCTTGTCTCCATTTTTGTCCCGAATTTTTTCCCCAGATTTGTCCCAACTTCGTCCCAACTTTTTCCCCAATTTTGTCCCCAACTTTGTCCCTATTTTGTCCCCAACATTGTAACAAATTGTGTCCAAATTTTGTCCCCTGCTTTTTCCCATTTTTTTCATATTTCCCAAGAATTTTCCCGCAGATTTTTTCGGGGGTTTCCCTGGGATTTCCCGGAGATTTTCCAGGGGATTTTCCCGGGGTTTCTCCAGGGATTTCTCCAGAATTTTTCCATGGTTTTCCTCGGCTAAATCCCTTGGGAAAATCCTGCAAAAAATCATCAATCAAAAATCACCCATCATCAATAAAAATTCCAGGTGAATCCCCGAGGAAAATACCAGGGAAATACAGAAGAAAATCCCAGAGAAATCCCCAGTGAAAATTCCGGAGAAATCTGCCGGGAAAATACCCGAAAAAATCACGGGAAATTAACGGAGAAATCCTTGGGGAAATCCCCAAGAAAATCCCCGGCGAAACAATTCCCGGGAAAAACCTCGAGGGAGTCCCAAGAGAAATCCGCGAGGAAATCCCCGGTGAAATTACCAACAAAATCTATGGGAAAATCCCCGGAGAAATCCCTTGGGGAATCCCCAATTCCGGCGAAACCCCCAGGGAAATTCCCGTGGACATCCCTCGGGAAATCGTCGAAGAAATCCTCGTGGAAATCCAAAGGAAAATTTTTGGACAAATCCCCGAAAAAATTTCCGGGAAAATCCCCGAGGAAATCCGGATAAATCCCCGGGGGAATTCATGGGGAAATTCTCGGGGAAACCCTCTTGAGAAATGCAGGGAAATCTACGGAGAAATTCCCGGATAAATTACTGAAAAAATCCCCGATAAAATCTCCAAGAAAATCCCCGGGGAAATACCCGTAGAAATTCCCGGGGAAATTCCCTGGAAAATCCCCGGGAAATCCACGCAGAAATCCCCGGGGAATTCTCAGGGGAAATCTTTGTATTTATTTAATCATTTAAACCTTCCTCAATCATTTTCATCACTGTCGCATCGTATTCAGGTATATTTAGAAAATTCAAAGAGTTTTCTTTATCTGTTTTAACTTATATAATAACAAATAATGTTGACATTTGATGTCGTAACAATTTTTAACCGTAAAGTACCAGAAGTATGTATGCACCAAAGTTCCCTAATTTTTGAGGTAAGAAGGCACCTGTATGGGTAGTAACCTCCCAAGTAACAATTGGATTAGTAAATTGTCCTAGACAGCAAAATCAGGGCTCTTACAACGTCGTGAAATCCGAAAAATTACACAAATTAGTTATGAATGGTAGATAGATATTTAATAACTTTTGAAAACGTTGTTGTAGTGAAAAAATAGCTAATTAGCTTAAGTAGGTTTATAAGACATTGCAGCAGCGATTTTGTTACACACAATAAAGCAAAAAAGTTGGGATAAAAGCAATTTTGCTGTGGTAAGATAAGTAGGGACAAAGGGACTGTAGAAAGGTTATTGTTATTTGCTACAACGAAAAAGGTCGGGAGAAAAGGATTTTCGCTGCTCCAGTCAACCAAATAAGTACGACATCTTTATGGTTTTGACATTTATGGTATACAATCAAATAAAAGGTGTTGGTTCTTTATTATATTTGACGAATATAATGGCGAACAAGATTTGCATACTTATTTTAGTACATAAAAAAATATAAAACCAACACCACATTTTATAGAAAAACAAAAGTCACAAACAACCATGTAAATAATAAACCACTTTCCAGATCAAGTAGTAGATGACAATTTAGCTACTGCTGCAGAGCATCGTATTTAATTTGAACCATCCGTGATTGAGATAATGTTAGCGTACATTATCTCAATCACAAACTTTGTCAGATTCTGAATGTTATATAATGATGAAGTTGAATCCGAATATTATTTAAATGACAGCGAAGACGAAGAGGACGAAGAAGAAAATTTTGTGGAAAAAATAAAGAGATGGGCGATACATTTTAGTATAGCACAAACTGCATTGAAAGACCTTTTATCTATTTAGAACTACACTTTAAAAAATAAACATTTGCGAAAACTGCCAACTGATCCGCGCACCTTGCTAAACACACCACAGAAAATTCACAGTATCTTATCTTTGGATGGCGGATCTTATTGGCATATTGGCAGTGAAACATTGCTTAGAATTATATTTTAAATTCTTAGACCGCCCAATGTCAATCAATTTAAATCTAAATATTGATTGAATCCCCATTTACAGAAAATGTACTGAAATTCTAATTTTTGCGTCAATCTGAAAATAATTTCGAATATCAACTTTCAGAAATACAGTTGTCTGTACAATACAACTGTATTTCTGAAAGTATGTCAAATTTATAAAAGAAAAACTGATTATCTCAAATCAAAATTACTTATACCAAACAGCGAAACTGCTTGACATGCAGTGAAATTTCTGTGAGTAAACTAAATATGGACAAAATACGAAATTGCTCAACTCAAAGCAAAATTACTTAACAAACAGCGAAATTGCTTAACACACAACTAAACTGTAGTGCTTCTCACACACGGCAAATTCTATAATTACACAATGTTGTTAACCCTCTAGCAGGTCCAGTTGTTTCAAAATGTTAATGAAAATTTGACAACTCGCGTACATAAAGAAAAGGTAAATAAACATGGTGGAAAATAAAAGGGAAATTTGAATTTTTGAGGTTATTTATATACATTTTGTACTGTATTTCTCACTATTTTAATGGACCTGGATTACAATTTTTTTAATTTCAGCAACAAACAAATATTTAATCCTTCTCTTTCGGAAGATCAGATCGCAATCTGTTTCATTTTTGATATTGTCTCAAATAATTCTCTGAATGGAAAATTTTCCATTATGCATTTTTGGTTAGATTCTAAGTACAAATAAAATTTAAACTTAACTGCAATGTGCTGTGTGCCAGTTGTTTAATTAAAATCGTGAATTGTAAATTAAATATAAGTTTAATTAAATTAATTGAAAATGTAATCATGATTTTTTATTATTCTTATTATTAAGTTCATAATTATTAAATCAAATAATTTGTCATATTTTCGTACCCAGTATTAGTAATTCCTACGACAATTTTAGAACTAATATTCAATTTTCCCACATTAAAATTTCTTTTTACAGTCATAAAAAGTGGCTTATATAGGGTTAAGATAAATAATCATTCCACGCAAAGTCCGACAGCTATATCGCTTAGCACAAAGCAATTGCTTTATGATTGCTGATTTCCTCATCTAATAGCTGATTAATTATTTAAAACGTTTACTCTATTTGGGCAACATTTTCGAAAATCCTTAATACACTTTAGCTGTAATAATATTAAATTTACCATAAATAACTAAAATCGTTATCTGAAAAGTTATTTAGGTGTTGCATATAGCAAAGCCATCTTTTAAATTTGTATTTCTGTGCATAAAAATGGCTGCATTATTTGTCTAGTAGAAAAATTTCCACAAAACTTTTTTTATCACATGCAGGTATTGAAAAAAAGACCAATATCATGCTTTGGGTTAGTTACCAGTTGCTTTTTAACAGATTTGAACTTTTTTTCAGCAAAAATAAATTTTTCAAAATAGTTTTTGATTTTGATTTGATGTTTAATATCAAATACTTTTAGGTCGCGTTTTTCTTTTCTGAGCTATTTTTACAAACTGGTCGATGAAACTCGTTTCCTACATATTTTTACGATAGGAACTCATAAGAAAAGTCATATTATCCCTGTTCATATTTCATAACATATTAGTGACTTATTATTGAACAAAGAAAAAACTTAAAAAAAAAAATGATTTTTGCTATAATTTTTACACAAATAATTATTGTTACAATAATGTTCAAAATAATAGCTATGTTAGTTATTTCCGCCTTTTTTTGCTAATTAGAAATTAATTCCCTTCACTATGTAAATTGCTTTTTAACCAGAGGATTTGCATCTAAAACATGTTTGCTGTTGTGGCAATACTTTCTCTTATGTAACTATTTTGTGTTAAGTACAGCAAAATTGCAAATACAGCGTTTTTGCTATTTGGGAACCTAAGTCATTAGATTAATCAAAATGATGCCTTAAAAGCAGTTTACCATGTATAACGAGTTTACTGTCTGATGTTGGTATAACATATTGCCAGGCAAATGGCCATTACCATTTTTGCTGGCATTACGTTGACAAACCAACAAATTCATGTTGTTTGTTATTATTTTAAGAGTTATTATAACTAAAGTGCTGTAAATTTTAGATGGTACAACGTTTTGACAACTCCAAATTGTTACTTGGGCTAGTTCCATAAATATCTCTACGTGCCATTTGGAAAAATATATCATCTCTTCTTATATGTTGCCACGCATATAGTTTGCCACGCGTCAAAGAATTACTGCTGTAACAAACAAAGATAACCACAAATCACCAGCTAATCCACATTGTTGGTCATCAAATTGATCAGACGAGGATCGAGAGACCACTTTAAATTGAACTCTTACGAATCACTTTTTATGATAAAGTATGGGGAACACTTGATTCTCTAACTTTGCTCAACCCCACAAAATCTCGCTTCCTAGCTGTGGTGTTTTACCAAACAAAATTTTACCTATCTATTCTATGGTTTACGATGGCTCACTGAATTGGTGGTGTACCAAATAATATTTCCAAAACCACATCTTAGGCGTTTTCTCTGTAAATAAAAGATGAACAAGACATAGAACTTTTTTTTTTTTTTTTTTTTTTTTTTTTAAAGGAAGTATTAATTGTCCAGTGGATTTAATGTCATTTGAAGGTCAATTAATACCCCCCTTTCATTCACGCACAGACCACCCATTCACACAATTACAGTATACCACCTGCACATTGCCAGCTCCATGTCAACCTGTAAACTGACATGGACGGTGGGTTGGCTTGAGACGGTAGTTTAATTTTGTATAGGACACCAAGAGAATTTTAACGATTTTGCTCTATTGTTTCACAAAATAATACAAATCGAATCCTTAAAAATAAAATTATTCGTCAATTTGTGTGACAATAGCCATCGAGAAAATTTGAAACGTTTTTTGAAACAATATAATAAATCCGGCAAAATTGTTGATTCCCCCCACTGCATCGTATTATACCAGATACCGCACACACCTCAATTAGGAAAGAGGAAATGACCTAAAAATCAAATCATAGATCGACATCCGATTATAATTCATAATATGTATCGAATATCAACTCGAACCTCAGAGATGATTCATATCGTTGCAATGTGGTAGAGCCGCAGCAGCCTCAATAATATGTTTACAATTAATAAATGTTCCACTTTACAATATTATTTTCATGAAACTGTCTTACGCTTATCGCATTCACATCTAAGAGAAAGTTATTCGATGACTTAAATTTTTTTTTAATCATAACTAAGTTTTTTTTCGTAGTTGCGTTTCTTTAAGATGATTCATTATCTTAGAGTTTTGTTATTTATAATGTCATAATGAATGAGTAACATGTATTTCTTGTGTTTGCATGTTGATAGTTTTTTGCTTAGTTTAAACACATATAATATATTTGCATAAAATATGGGGCAAGAGGATTTTAAATTTACACGACATTCAAAGGTGAATTAAACGTGTACGTGTAAGAGTGGAGGTAAAATGTGTTTTGGATAATGAATAATAAAAATTAAAAGTGTTTTAACCTATTACATCATTACGGTTTAAAAATATCTTAAAAATATTTTATTTCGTCGATTTATGACTTATCATTATATTTAAGATTTTTGTAGATTGGTGAAAGTTCATATCAAGAATTCGTCACGCATATGTAATTGAATTAGAAATGTATCATACAAATATTCTGAGAACCTCGTATTCGTTGGCACCTTGTTGAAATAGGTTAGTTGCTGGTATTATTGTACATGGAGTGTAACCATTTCAGAATTTTTGTTGATATTGCAAGTTGTTGTCTGAATGTGCTGTTTGGCCACAGATTATAGGCCATAAGCAAAGTGTTTCCTGTGTCTCCAAAAGCATTATCAAATCCGCCGATTTAACTTGTAATTGCAATGTGTTTCTCGTTGCAAAGCACGATTGGAAAGGTCATTTAGAGATCGATTTCACGTCGCCATTCCCAATTGTACCAGTGCAACACGTCATTATATATGTTTGGTTTGCAATGAATACCGGATTTTGATTCATTGCACGCAAACGATTTAGGATATCTTCACTGTTGTATAGGCTTTGCATTTTTCCCAAAGATCTTTCGGAAGATTTCTTGGCAAGCTTCACGACAAGTGGCACATACTGACCGTTTACTGTTCTCAATTCTTGGAAGGATTTTGGTACGCACATTTATTAATTGTAATTGCAAGTAATATCATCTGCATTGTGTCGGCCACAATCATCTGCAATCATCGGCCTAATGCGTCGATCGAAGACAAACTGGAATTTTCTTCAAATACTTTAGCTTGCTTGCGACGTTAAAACATTTTCGCTGATGCATACATATAGTATGTTAGAATTTTAGAGTAAAGTCACGTCTCTACAAACATATCATCCTTGCACAATGAAAAAAAGTAGTTAACGTTGTAGGCGCTGGTAATAAAGCTCTTGCACGTCCATGCTATGTTGTCAAGTACATGTATCGCCCATTTCTAATGGACACTGCCAAATGAACTACTGTTGATCGGTTGAAGTTTCAGGACTATTAAATTAATGGATAATTTTATCATTTGGCCAGAAATTTATGCGAGCGCCCAAAACTAATTTTTTTCAGACAAAATATAAACTTTAGGCAGATATTTGCACAAGTGTACATTTCTAAAAATTGTAAGTATATAAAACAAAGTCGGGTTAGTTACACTATTTATAACTCAAGAACGGCTGGACCGATTTTTATGATGTTTGTTTTGTTGGATTTGTCTCTGCTCCGAATAGCATAGTAACTATTAAAATGTCGGAAAAATTCACAAAAAAAAATTTAGCAAAAAAATTCATTTTCTCATACACTTTGTATGGAATGGCTTTTATGATAATATCTAGAGAACGGATTCACTGATTACGATGAATTTTTTTAGTTTGTTCGTCTCAATACAGTGGTTTTTTACGAAAAAAGAAAATTTGGAAAAACTCAAAAAAAAACATTCCTTTCGAAAATCTTCTTTTTATATGAATTTTGTATGTGAAATTTGTATGTGACGAGTGGTGCTGGTTAAAGCTTCGGCGCTCGGACCGCGAGGTACTAGATTCAAATTCTACTGAGGGTGGGGCTGCATGCAAATTAATATTTTATTTTTTATCCAATCTTTTTATTTTATCTACTTATCTATATATTTACAAGTTAGCAAAATGCTATACACGCCAACCGCTGAGTCAACCAAATTCCTAGCATTATGTAGCTAGTTGCACACGCCATAATGCACCATCAACAAATCATATTTCCGTTCTAATTAAATTCTTTATACAAAAATGCTGACATTAACCTTTATTTTAGTATAAGAATGCAAAATTGTTAGTTTAGAGTTAGAGTAAGTTTATACCTAAAATTATATTCACGTAAAAATTTGACCAATAAAATTTATTTTTTTAACTCTCCGAAACCTCGTTTCGTTAACTGGCGCCGAAACAGAGACCAGTCAGGAGAATTTTTCGAGTGAAAAAAAGTGATTAAAGTGATAAAGTGAATTACGAGTAGGCGTTTTACAATTTTCAACGTCTAAACGCTAAAAGTTAATTATACGAATCATCCAAAGTAATAATCGCGATTTCCGACTGACAAATTAAGTGATAAGTGAGTGAATCTTCGTACCACAAGTTGGCATTGTATAATTATTAACGTACAGAGCTAAAAGGGAACCATACGAATCATCTGACGGCACACCGACTATGCCCAATTGTATCAGCAAGTACATTTTCGAAAGAAATACTAATATTTCGATTAAATCGTGAGAAACGCAAATCTCCCGAGATATGTTAACTCTATTAACATTATTGTAAGTAAAAAATAAAAAACTCCATAAATAAGTGAACTAATAATAAAAACAAGTAAAAATACTCTTCGAAATAAATATAAAAATTTCATAATAAAATTTTTCCTATAATAAATTACTAAAAGTGAAAATATTTTGATAATAAAAACAAATATTAATAACTATATATAATTATTTAATAATAAAATAAAATGTCATCAACCGAGGCAATAGTGGAACAATTAAAGCAGCTCACTGGAGCTATCAACGCTCAAATCGAATTAACGAAAAAACTAGAACAGCGCATAATTAAATTGGAAAACCCGGTCATCCCCAAAGTTAAAAAACTTGCTGCACCAAAAACGGAGCATGATTTAGCAGACATTAGCAGACTTCCCCATTGCGTAAAGGAACTCCAGAGTTTTGAAGGCGATCCAACACAATACACATCCTGGATTCACAACGTGGAAAATATTTTAAAGGATTATGAGATAGTAAAAAATAAACCTTTATATCGATCAATACTCCAAAGCATCTGGCAGAAAATTAGAGGCAGAGCCGATGCAGCATTGATATCATACAACATATTCAGCGATGATTGGACATATATAAAAAAAAAGCCTATCCCTCCACTGTGCCAACAAGAAGGATCTTTGGACCTTAGAGCACCAATTGAGTGGAATCTTACAAGGAAATACAAGCATGTATTGAGTTTTATGCTAATATCAACCATCAGTTTTCACTGATTGTTAACAAAATTAAGGCGGAGGACTATTCAGTGGATACAATCAAGGTGTTGATAGAAACATACCGAAATCGTGCTCTGGACGTATTCATAAGGGGACTCAATGGCGAGTTAAGCAGAATGCTGATGATTCAACGCCCACAAAATCTTCCTGAGGCATATACATCATGCCTAGAGTTCTAAAACTTGAACTATCATAAAATAATAATTCATAAAAAGAGTTTAAATAATTCGGTTGTAGCTCCGATTAACCAATTAGCCTCATAGCCACCGAGTATACAAAAGAAACTGGTTAAAATCCCGTTGGCATAAAGAAACGTGGCCTACAACATCCACCACCAGAAAAATAGATTGCCGCCTCCACGACCAGCGGGACCAAAACCACCAACACCAATAGTATCGGACAAATAACCAAAATAATCAGCAAAGTTACCAACAACGAGCACACTCCGATCAAAATATACCAAGAAAGAACCAAAAGATCTACCACTTAGAACCGGAAGTAGATGAAGAATTATATAATCAGATGATTTCCGACTAGATTTCAGCCTTGGACATAGAGGAAGAACAAGAAATTGAAAACACCGAGCTAAATTATATGATGGACGCCTCTCTAGCGTACGATACTTAGAATACAGCACTATAGAGACAAAAAGTTACTCAAATTCCTCATCGGCACCGGGGCAAATAAAAATTTCATTAGACCCGAACTAACAAAAAAACCCAATTCCGACCAACAATCAGTTCAATACTAAATCAGCTGGTAGAAGCATACCGATTAAAGAAAAAATTTTGGGACCATTCTTTAAAAGTGTCGGAATTTACAAAAATTTGGAATTTTTCGTATTACCATGACTTCAATCATTCGATGGAATAAAAGAACTAGGGGCCATAATCGACAGGAAAAATAATACGTTAATTCTAGGACCAAACATAAAGATACCATTAAAGGAAAAGCAGTCATCACAAGTCAATAATCTTGAAATCCGAGACAATCATTTCTCACAAAAGACAAAACAGAATTTACAAGTAATGCTGTCAATATTCAGAAAACTGTTCGGGCCGGTTAATAACCATGAAATCATCGAAACGGATGTAAGAGCAGAGATCAAAACAACAACAGAGGAACCCATATATTCTAAATCAAATCTTAATAGTATCCGATCAACATGAGAAGTAAAGTGGAAACCCAAATCGAACAGCTGCTAAGTGACGGGATTATAAGACCTTCCAAGAGACCCTACAATGCTCCAATCTGGGTAGTGGAGAAAAAATTGGACGCTTCCGGTATACGTAAATACCGTATGGTCATTGATTTTAAAAGACTCAATGTCGTAACAGTGTCAGATGCCTACCCAATTCCAGACATCTCACATACTCTGGCAAACCTCGGAAACTCTAAATTCTTCACAACCATCGATCTCACCTCCGGCTTCCATCAGATTCAAATGAAGGACTCAGATATAAAAAAAACATCATTCTCAACAATGAAGCGGAAGTACGAATTCCTAAGACTTCCGTTTGGGTTTAAAAAAACACCGGCGATTTCCCAGAGAATGATAGACATTGTGCTAAAGGAGTTCATTGGCAAAATATGTTATGTCTATATTGATAACATTATCATATTTGGAGGCAATACAGAAGGATAACACCTAAACAATGTAGAGAAGATATTCTCCAAACTAGAAAAGGCGAATTTGATCGTGAACCTCAATAAAACGGAATTTCTCAAGAGTGAAACCGAATTTCTCGGTTACGTCATAACCCGACGAACGTCATAACCCGAGTATCAAACCCGACGAACAGAGGGTGCGTGCTATCCAAAATATTAAAATCCAGAGAACTTGAAAGATCTAAAGTCATTCCTTGGGTTGACGTCATATTATAGACGCTTTATAAAGGACTTCGCCAAGTTAGCAAAACCGCTTACAAGCCTCACCAGGAGAGAAAATGCTCAAATCAAGGCAAATGCGTCAAAAAAGGTCAAAATCAACCTTTCAGAAAAGGAAATCCACGCATTCCGACAACTCAAATAGTTATTGTCAGCAACAGAAATACTCATATTCCCTAACTTTGAGAAGCCATTTATATTAACAACGGATGCATCGGACACTGCGATTGGAGCAGTATTATCGCAGGGTGAACTCGGTAAGGATAGACCTGTCACATTCATCTCCAGATCGTTAAATAGAACGGAAGAAAATTATGCTACAAATGAGATGGAGATATCATATAGTCATTGGACAGCCTGCGAAATTACCTATATGGCGCAAAAAAGATAAAAATCATCAACCTTCCACTAAGTAATCGTAACCACAACGCGAAATTAAAACGGTAGAAAGCACGTCTGGAGGAATATAATTATGAAATAATTTACAAACCCGGATCCTTTAACAAAGTAGCAGATGCATTACAAGGTAGCAGATGCAATATCACGATTGGAATTGGAGACAAATATGCTGTCAACAGATGAGACCATTCACAGCGCAGAGCAGGACAACGCACCAATTTAATACCATACTGTGATGCACCAATAAATGTATTCAGGAATCAGATCATCATCTCTGAAAACAAAGACGTGTATGCTTGGGAGGAACCCCATCCAAAACTACCAAAAGCTGCTAAAGTGCTAAGTCAAATAAACAAAGATACACTAACGAGAGCGCTAAAGGAAAGACCTAGCCCAACGACGATCAACGGAATTAAAATTCCGGAAAAAGATATCCAGATGTTACAAGAAACATTCACGGAACATCTTAGTGAATACAAACTTCGACTAACACAAAGGATCGTGCGGGACATAAAATGCGAAGAGAATAACTTCAACATCATTCAGGCTGAGCATAAAAGAGCCCATAGAAATTTTCAAGAAAAAAAATAACAAATCTTGGAAAAGTATTATTTTCCTCAAATGGCAAGCCTGATAAGGAAATATACACAGAATTGTGAGACTTATCATACAAAAAAATACGACCGTCACTCCGACAAAGTTAAATTACAACAAACAACAATCCCAACCTATCCATCGGAGATCATCCACATGGATATCATCAACATCAAGAAGGAAAAATTCATCACCTGCATCGATAAATTCATCAAGTTCACGAAACTTTTCCATATTAAAGATAAATCAGCCACACATCTAAGAAGCAAATTCATCAAAATCCTACACTATTTCCCTCTCAAAAAAGCGAGGTAAACGGCACGGTGAAAAGGGTCCATTCAACAAAAATCGAGATCACAAGATGCCTAATGAATGAATATAAGGATCTCTCCATAAAGGACCTTGTCTGTATTGCTGTAGACAGGTACAACAACACAATACATTCAGTCACCAGAAGGAAGCCCAGCGACCTATTCTTCGCTCGACTCGAACCAACCGCATCAACTATCAGGGTCTACTAAATTTTAGGGACAATGTGAATGAAGACATAGTACAAAAGATTCAAAACTCTGAACAACCCAATTTATGGCGAGAGAATTTAAAAAAAGCAGAGCCTAAAACTTCTGAAGTCGGAGACGCAATATACGTGGCCATAAAAGAAATTTAAGGAAAAGATAAAGTAAAATTTGAGAAGGAAATAGTAGCGAAAAATAACCAAGTTACAGTTATAACAGCTTCGGGCAGAAATATACACAAGACCCATATAAAAAACGCTAATGAATAAGTATCATCTCTTTCATTATCTAAATCCTGTGTCTTGACAGCGACAACACCCTTAACAGAGTTTATTTCAACACATCGAATGTTTTTCAACGTGCGGAAACACCTCCAGCGACAACATTGACCACTTTCTTTCCGTTTGCACGAACATTGCTCTGCTCTGAGATGCCACGTTATTACACTTGGAAAGCTTAAATGGCGAATGCTTCTATACTTGCGGTTATTGCTGATGAATGTTCGTGGGCCGACATCATTTGAATCATTTCGAACTGTCAATGATGAAGTGTGCCCAACATTTCGTGCTGGATGTCAACAGCTCAACTTGCTTGAAAACGATACTCATTGGGACATGACAATCGTTCAATCAATTATTTCTGCATCTCCAAGCCAGATACGACTCCCATCGAACCCACTATGGAGGAACTATGGAGCAAGTACAAGAATGACATGTCAGAAGACATTCTACATCGAATTCGTGTCAGTTCAGGAAATCCCGATCTCGAGGTGAATGAGGAGATACATAACCAGGCTTTGCTTTTGATCGAAGACATGTATTTTCGCATGTGCGGCAGTTTGTTAGTCAAATTAGGAATGCCAACGCCATATCGTGGAATGAACGACGCTTTCAATCGAGAATTGGAACGTGAACATGAATACGATCGAGATGCATTGAACCAATCAGTTCGAACCAATGTACCACTGTTGAACCCCCAACAGAAAGAAGTGTACGATACGTTAATGAAGGCAATTCATGATGGAAATGGTGTATTATTTTTCCTCGATGCGGCTAGTGGAACTGGGAAGACATTTCTCATGTCATTGATTTTGACCACTGTTCGTGCGAGAAACGATATTTCTGTAGCAGTTGCTTTTTCTGGGATAGCGGCCACATTGCTAGAAGGATGCAGAACGGCTCATTCGGCGTTGAAATTACCGTTAAACCTTCAATCGGCTAAAAACCCGACATGCAACATTGCGAAACACTCAGCAATGGCGAAAGTTTTGGTAGCAAGTAAAATCATCATCTGAAATGAATGTACAAACGCACGTGGGAAGCAGTCGCTCGAACTATGAAAGATCTACGCTATGAAATAAACGCTTGCCTCAAATCATCGACTCTGTGGTGCTATGTGAAGAAACTTCAGCTGACGACAAACATGCGAGTTGCATTCTTAAACGATCCATCTGCCGAAGATTTCACCAAGTAGTTTTGCAATTTTGTCTCAACGAAGGGCGAGCTCATCAACAAAGTATTCCCGAACATCATTACTAACCACGAAAATCACACTTGAGTGAGTGAACGAGTAATTCTTGCGGCAAAGAACAAAGATGTGGATCATTTAAATTGCACAATTCAAAATCTAATCGTTGGTCCACATCATTCCTTCAAATCTATCGACTGTGTGACAAACGCAGAAGAAGAAACCAACTATCCAACTGAATTTTTAAATTCATTGGATCTCATTCTTGCACAACTTACTCGAGCGGTTACCAGCCTTGCTTCCCGATCCTCGTCTGTTTTAGATGAACGAGCTTGAGCAGTCTATTTTGAAGGGGTAGTTTCGCTTCTCGTTGCTCGTCTGTTTCTGAAGCTCACGATGAGGCGTAGATCGACCAATCACTTGTCGTTTGGGCAGCAAAAACAATGCTTTGTGATGAATAATAAAAATTCATTTTGAAAAAACCAAGAAAATGCATGTCTAATATCTAATGTCGACTGGAAATTGAAATTTTACAAAGGACACCATCTGTTATGTCACACAAACTGAAAAGTCGCCATTCCATAAGGCCACCGCAATAAGGTCATTTGCCTGTTTTGAATTAGTCAGATCTTGTTAATCATCTCTTAGGCTATTTTTCATTGGCCGATACCAATCGATTCAGTATCTTCATTAAGGCGTATATACTTTATGAAACACAAGTCATATCTGCCTACTCATTTTAAGGGTTTCCGTTCATTTGTTTTCATTTACAAACTATTTACGTATATAAGCCAGAGAAAAAGAGGGCTGCTTATTGTTCTTGACCTGTAATTTTATTTCATGTTGTATTTTGCTATTCGTTATCTCAAATTTTTTTTTCTCCGTAACTACTTTCATTAGTTTAAGTGCATTCGACTTTAATGAGCACTTAGCACTGGTGTAGATCCCAGATTTCGAAGTTTTACTAAATTCAAAATGTGCTATCTTTCTTGTATTTTGGATAATAAATCATATGCCTCACTCTATTCGCAATTTGTAGAAGCTTGTGCTGACGAGCGCATGTAAAGCAATTAAAATTACCTATTTGCGTTCTATTTATTTATTCACCAAACTCAAAGAATTAATCGCATTGCTTCGTACTCATTTTACCTTTTAGTTTAAATGACTATAATGCAGTTTTTTTTTATCAATAAAAGTGAAATTATGATTCTTATTTTCCTTGTCAGTTAGTCTATATTTTAAAAGCCTGATAGTAAAAATATTTTTTTAGTCTCTTAAAAATAATTTCGGGTCAAAATATATAAAGTAGTATATGTTAATAGTTATAATATTGTAATTTAACTAATCTAAATCGAAATTATTATAATATTATATAGTTTACATCAAATAGATCAAGTTCCATAATATTAAGTAACGGTGGCAAGATCACCTGACTTAAATCGGTAAAAGAGCATTGTGTTTTATGAACGATTCGTATAATGATTTATGAACTTTTAAATTAAAATATGTACATACTATAAAGTTGAACTATGTAAAAATATTTAAGTGACTAGAATAGTGCGTATAATAAATAAAGTGAACTTAAGATTGATAGTAACATAGTGACTAGAAAAATCTTAGTGATGCTAACGATAAAGTAAAATTTAGCGAGCCCGGTGGTACCTAAATATGAAACGGTGCTTGAATTTTTTAATCGAAGGTCATTAAAATACTGCTTTACTTGACCACCATGAGAATGCACTAACAAAAATTAATTCGTCAATCCAAACCCATAATCTCTCACGGATACATCGACGTTGCAATTTCTAATAATACAAATACTACACTACACTGAGAGAAAAAATTGATTGAATTTACAAAAAAACCGATAAATTCAACAATTTCCGGGGTTGATTTTGAGCCAACAAAAAATTATAATATTTACTGTAATTATTGTTAAAATTAATATTTTTGTTTATTGTAATTTCAATATTTAAATTGTAATAATTGTTTATTTTACAAATAATTTATGACTATTGTAAAATTAGCAAAGTGAACAAATAAATTGTCACATTTGCAATTTTTTTTCAGTTCTTGTAAAATCAACAAGTAAATGATAGAATTCGTAAAACATACAATGAAATTGTAATATTAACAAGTACTACAAGTAAATTGTCATGATTGTAAAGTCAATAAATAAATGTTAGAAATGGTTGTATTTACAAATAATTTGTACTTTTAGTAAATTCTACAAGAAACTTGTATTCTTGTATTCTCAACAAATAAATATTACAAATGATTATATTTACAAACAAATTATAATCATAGTAATTTCTACAAGAAATTTGTCGTTTTTGTGAAATCAACAAATCACTGTAAGAAATGATAATATTGACAAACTAATTGTATTATAAGTAAATTTGCAATTATTGTTAATGTAAGATAAATATTATAAAAAAATCTGGTATAATTACCCGTTACTGGAAATGATCATTTATTTTTTGACCTCAGTTCAGAAGCAGTATAAAAGACGAGCTGTGTAAAGTGAAACCTTTGATAGGAAATAAAATAAAATTCTTTTTACGATTTTTTGATTGAGCTTTATTATAGTTTTAAAGTGATTATATTAAGAAACAGTTATAATAGTTCATGTCAAATTGCAATTTATATAAAAAAGAGACACACAAATTTATGATTTAAACATATTTTTTAAAAAAGTTTTATAAACAATATTTTGTTATATTTTTATCATTTTAATATTTATAAACCATGAAGCTAGCTATAACAATAAAATTATAGTGATAGTCTTCTATGTTATACTTTTGAATTTAAGTTCCAACTTGATAACAACTAAAGTTAAACACTAATACGCTAAAATTTCAAAATTTGTACAAGTTAAAAAATATTACTATTAACTTTAAACATATTTTCTATCATTTATAACATTTGATAAGAACACGGAACCGCCAGACGAACTGATTGTTTGAGGAATTGGCTCTATCGTTATGGAATTCTTGAATTTTAATTATAGATTCGTTCGGTTAGTTTAATGAATATTGTGTCAGTAAGTGTCTTTTAAAAGAATTCTTAACACTTACTAAACCCACATTTATTTATAAAACGGATGTATAATGACTAATATAATTAAAGAAAATAAATTAAATAAATATTTAAATAACAATATAATTTAAAATTAACTAATTAATGCAATTAAGTAAATTTGTACTGTTGGTTTAAAATTGTGTTTTCCAATGTTGAACAAATCAGTTATTAAACTGGCCGCTGCGGGTATTGGTTTATCGAAACGCGTGCCTATCGCATAAAAATAAGTTTGAATACAATACCATACGTTATATGACTAATGCGGATAATTATAGATCTGTTGGTTGATTTCTTCTTCATCTTCCAAAATCAGAAACTTACTATTTATGGAATCTTGACTTTATAGCTTCCAATGAAATGTTTCCTCATCCACTTTTAAATTATGTTTAATTAACGGAGGCAACAAGTAATGTAACAATTTAAATACTTGTAAATGTTGCAATTCTGAAAGATAAAAAACAGATTTTATTACATTTATTTATTTTCACATATACATTACAGTAAGAAGTGAAATAAAACTTACCAGTATTATTAGTTTCAGCAAAGGATATTTTTTTAATTTAATTATTCCACCAAGCTTCAATTTATTGTTCGAATTTTCCAACCTATGGCCATCACAATCTGTGCTCTCTTTTAATATATCTTTATGTATTCTATTAATATTGCTGATATGTACTTTCTTTGGAAAAATTAATATAGTTTTAACTTTGTTCAGTTGTAACTCTCCGTCGTTCTTCAAAGGCTACCCAGATGTATATTTATAAGATATCCACAGCTTGTCATCACTGGAGGAAACGTTTTTATAAATCTATATAAATTGTAACATTTAACAAAAGTTTAATCTATAAGAAAATCAATTCGAGAATTATTTTAAATGATGTTCGAGGTAAAATAATTACAAACTATAACTATCGATAAAACCATAAAGATGAACGTACATCATTTTCGATAATGAGGGAAATATTTTATAACTTTAAATTTAGTAATGGAAAGGCTCAAAACTAAATTTCACTTTCCGTTCTTTTTTTTTTTTTTTGGTTTTTTTATCAAACGAATTAATATCAAATAAATCTTTCTTACCAAGCAATGAACTTATATTTCCAAATTCAAAAATGTTGTATCCAAAATAATTAATAATTATTAATAAATTTTTACTAAACATCGTATTGATTAGTTTAAGGTTCAACTGAAACTGATCACCACGTTGTTTTAGATAAATTGGTTTATTATAATAATATTGACAAATTAATATTAAATTATACAAATTGTTTGTAAAATTTAATATATTGTTTTAATTTTTCACAATTTAATAATAATTGCTATTATTGTTTATTTATTTGCTTTATTTACTATTTAAGTGTAAATGAAACAATTAATTGGAAGGAAGTTTAATATCTTATTGTTCATGATATGTAATACTCATAGATTTCCATTATTGAATCAAAACACATAATTTATAATTTTATTGGCATTAATATACCTGGAACTATAATTTTATTTAAAAGTTAGTTACAAGTCATGCCAAATAAAATTATCTTCACGTTAAATACCATGTATTATTTGAATGATTACATTGCCAACTTCTGGAAGAATCACAAATCGCAATCTTATACTAACAGCACACGTTCGCCATTTTTGACAAAATGGAAAATATTTTTTAACTTCAAATTTTAATGATAAGAAACGCTCAAAACTTATTTTCACTTTATAGTATAAATAAATCTTTCTTACATACAATAATTATAAATTACTTATAATAAAAACTGGTATAAAAAATTACCAATTTTTCATTAGATAACTTATAAAACTGTAAACTGATTCGTAGTTCAACTGAAACTGATGCACTGATAAAAATTTATGCACAAATTTTAGTTTAAACAAATTTCTAGTAATATGTAACAATAACTTTTTAATTTTACAATTTAATAATAATTGTTACTAATTATTTGTATTAATTACAATTTAACAGTAAATATAACAATTTATTTATTGTAATTACAATTTAAAAGCCAATTTAACATTTTATTTTATATAAATTTGTATCTATGGTAAAAGAGTGCCAAAACAAACAAAAACACTTTAAACTTGGCATTACTGGACTAAATATAACTGAGATTATAACCGTGTTTCCTATTTTATAACGAAACAGTTGGCCTTACACTTACAATTTTCCGTTTCAAAATGTTTAGAATAAGTTGTAAAATTCGCTACCAATTCTAGATTGATAGTTTGTTGATACTTACTCGTATAACGAATAATAAAATACACAAAAGGCATTGATAACTGAAGACTAATATTTTGTCTGTTGTATACTTTTATACGTATAAAATTGAAGTTATTTGGAGATACATAAATGGTTTTATAGTTAAATATAGCAAATGTAGCAAAGAATTCTTTAAAATGTAGTAAATCTTACTTTTATATGGGATTGTATTGGTTTCACAAATTACCAATAGAGTTGAAATTCATTCCGATTGGCCGCAAACACTATTTTGATAAAATGATTCGACATTGGCTGATTAATATAGACAACATTGAAACCTACTTCTAATTTTTCTTTTTTGTATTGTATTCACTAAATATGAGCTGGAATTTTAATTTTATTGTATGTATTATTTATTTATTCTTTTATGATAGTTTATAATTTATTATTTTTATTTGTACACTTTTGGCAACCTAAATTTCATGATTTTTTTCTTTCTTGCTCCCACACAGGTTCTAAAAACGTATTAGGACCTCTAACTTTATTAGAAATAGTTTATGTTTTGTATTAATGTATGTAACCTGTTTTTCTAAATAAAGAGAAGAATAATAATAATAATAATAATAATAATAATAATAATTATTCTTATAAAAACGCGTTATCCCTGTTAATCGAAGATAAAGTTCCTTAGCCCTATTTAAGTTCTCATGTATGTATATTAAAGGATACTGGGACGAGTAATTTTTTTTCGGAAAAGTCTGTTACTGGCAAAGTCTGAAAGTTGCCTATATTACAATACGGTAAAAATTTGTGGTGAGTTTAAAACAACTACAAAAACTATTTTACATTTTCATTTCAAGATTACAAAAAATTTTTTAACATGTTAAAAGCACCACGACTTGGTTTCGCTGGTTGGGATGGTAGTTTTCTTAAGGTACGCTCATCCACATGAAAGGACTTTCATTATTGTATATAACTTGCATACTATGCTTTTACCAGGACCCCTGACACACTTGATAAATCTTTAAATTTTCTGTAACCAATCAATATTTAGGCGATTCAATTTTACATAGAAAGGTATAACGATACAAATTGTAACAGAAATTAATTACTAAGAAAGGACCCCGCACAAAATGTATGAAAATTGAATTTCGGTCAAATGATTTGAATATTCAGAAATATTCAGAATAGTTTCTTCAAGTCATGCTGATTAAAAGTCTCCATGGGCACAAAGTGCTTAGATGCTGTTGAAACCGAGTTTTAAGCGATGGAAAGTTGAAAAACTCGCTCGTGCACGCGGCATGGACCTATTACACAGCCCCACAAGAAATAAAAAAATGTCGAGATCCGTGGGACGGATGATGCTAAAATCGCACAAACAAACAAATTACAATCATATGGTGCATATATTTAAATAAAAACAAAAAACACAAATATTCAAAACAAAAGTAATGAAAATTTCCAATTATTTTAAATTTTACGGTGGAAAAATATGATGCGTATAATGATGCGTATAATAATGAAGTTTTTCAACTTTCCATCGCTTAAAAATCGGCTTCAACAGCATCTAGGCACTTTGTGCCCATGGAGACTTTTAATCAGCATGACTTGAAGAAACTATTCTAAAAATTTCAAATCATTTGACCGAAATTCAATTTCCATACATTTTGTGCGGGGTCCTTTCTTAATAATTAATTTCTGTTACAATTTGTATCGTTATTCCTGTCTAACTGTGCCACTTGCTGAGCCCGAGTTTGCTGTTTCTTTGATTCACAGCATTTTTACTATTTTGACGAAAAACGTTATAGATCGCGGGTCTCCGGCAAAGCTGTTTAACTTCCGGTTAATGTTTGTAGATCTCTATATAGAAATTCGATGTCATGACTTTGCATAGACGAGACAAATATCACTCGTATAATTTATACATGAGAGCGAAGATCTATGAATGGTATTCAATATTTACTGCGATTGATGTGATTACTCCGTTCAACAGCATTGGCCGGTGATTAATTTGTATTTGAGTTAACTTTGTTTTAGGGCATTTTTCCCAATAACATAAAATACATAGGTGTTTTAGTAAGAATTGCGAATAATTCTGACAATGTGAAAGCAGTATAATAGGAAGAGAACCCCGAAAATGTCTCTATAGCAGCAATAGAAAGTATGGATTGAATTACCTTTGAGAATTTAAGGTCGACGACAGTTGCGATATGACCTAAGTGTAATACGTTTGTATCGTGACATAGAACAAATGACTGAACATTTATAACTAATTGATTACCACAAAGAGCAGGTTGCTGATAGATATCCAAACTAAGCAAGCAATTGAGCTGAAGAATGAACTAAATTAATGAAACTCACTATATGAATGAAAAGATAAAAAATAACGACATTGTTACCCGATTGATATAGAACTAGAAATTTACAATTAATTATACATACTTCTACTTCGTGGTACTATAAAAAACCCACCAAATAAACAGTGCAGGGATAATGGGCACTCGGAGTACTTTTTGGTGGAAATGAGAAAACAATTAAAATACGGAATTAATAATTCTAAGAAATATTTTTATTTAAATATTATATTCGAAAAGTTTGTTATTTGAAATTACAAATTAAATGTAATAACATATTTTACTATATTTATTCTTTTTTACAATTATCCTAGTACATATAACTATTTCTTAGTAGGTTTTACGAAAGCCTGTGTTGAACCTACAATTTAATAGTAAAAGTAATGTTTGGTGCAATCAACAAATTCTTTTGTAGAATCTACTTATGTTTTTTCTCTGAGTGTATCGCAACTCAATACTCAATGTGGCACATCGTATTATAAGTAACGTAATCATACTTATACCTGTGTATAAGTACGATTGATGACGTGGACATCTCTCTCGTATAATTAAATACACTTTATGCACACAGTCCCATTTGACCATTACTATAGAAATTGTCATTTCCCCAATCAATCACGTACCTGTCTTGATGTATTTATGTATGCAGATCATCAGAACTCAGTTGACCGCGAACTGCGAAAGTGCTAAAGTGTCATAGTTAATTAAAATTAAAATCCGAGTGGTTCCATAACACTTAATTTAGGCAAACGCCATTTAAATATTATTGTGTGTGCGCATTGTTGGACATACGCAGGCAGGCCGTTTATATTGGAATAATTTGAGTTTCCATATACCACAGCAGGTAAATGTTAGCTTGGTAAGGATTAATACCCGAAAAATCTAATTTGGTTCTATTTTCCGAATATGTCTAGTGTTCTTAGAGAGACGATTGCTGTGCACCTAAGACGCATTCATTTCACGTGAGTGCGAAAATTGCGGCCATTTCCAGAATAACTGTTCCCCTTTGTTTTGGGTAATTTTCGAAGGAAAAATCGAATTTTTGCGTGGTGACGATCTCATGCTGAAAAAGGAAAAAGAGGAAAAAAACTGTACATAGGACAATCCGGATGTTTGTCTGCGTCTTCAAAATCGGTAGTAAATAAATCGCGTATACGATATTAAATCGTACACGTATAATTTATGTGGGCAACTTTTATAATGCACGATAGTCTCGAGTGCGGATTAATTCCTAGTCTTAATTAGTTTAGTTCAATTTTTTTCAATTTAATTTAGTAAATTAAGTTTCGTAATTTTTATAATTTTTTTTTCTTGTGATCAATATCCAAGAATAGTTTAATGTATTGAATTTCATAGTTTAAGAGAAGTTAAAAATTATATCCGTCGTGTTTAAGTGATATCAATTTAGAAAAAAAAACAAAATCGCCAATCGAATTTTTTTATTAGGATATTTTTCTAGTACCGTGGATAAGGACCCATCTTGTAACTACGCGGGGAAGCGCTTCGTCGTGGCAGCTATAACAGGTAAGTTTCTAGAACGATTTTTTTTATACTATATTATATTATATTGTGGGGTAAAGAAGTTTTCACATTTGTTTTTTTTTAATTTTTGTTTACTTCGGGCAAAGGGGTTCTCTGTACCTCTTAACTACGGTTTATGGTTTTAAAGATCAGAAATGTATATCACTCAATTTAATTTATTTTTGTTTTTAATTATTATGAAGGTTTATAATATAAGGTTTAAGGTTTCTTATTAATAAACCAAGATTAATTATGATAATGATTTAAATTCATTAATTTTGGGAGGGGGATGAGTTGAGTAAACGAAAATCTCAGTGGTAGTCCACTCTTTTTTCTTAGTTTTTTTAGCAGCTTGATTTATATCCACCATTATCTGAAGTACCCCGCCCATCACCGAAATAAGCTAGTGGGCCAATGGCTGCTCTTCGGAGTTAAATAGTGGATGTTCTGTTAACGTGGAAGCGGCATTTCCGGGTGACCTTCTAACGATGATTTATTAAAAAAAACGAAAGGAAAAGAGCGTGGTCTTTCAAGGTCATTTATTCGAATCCCAACCGGCAAAGTCGCCTGTATCGTTGCAAAGTGGATTATGGACAAACAAATATGTTTGCTTGATTTTCAATTTATTTTATTTTTATTTAATTTTTTCTAATTTTAATCTTAATTATTTTATTAGTAGTTGTTCTTCTTTAAATCTGTTATTTTATAATTAATATATTATTAGTTTAGTATTTAGTTAGTAGGGTCATAGGTTAGGCTACTTTTTTTTGTATTTTGGGCATATGATTTTTCGCTTTTCTTTTGATGTTAAATAATTATGGAATTTTTTTTGCTGTTAAAATTAACCATTTGTATTTGATTTACAAAGGAACCTAAAATGAGAGACTAAATGTCTAACTAGAGGAAGATGGTTCAATGCGTATAGGTATTGGATGACGTAGCTATTGGATATTTTAATCATTGTGAAGTACGAATGATAATTGTGTTTGCTTATATCGCGGTCTAATCTGATTCATAAAGATTTCGGAAACCCCACCCCATTTTTACCCTGGGGGTGCGCCGGTTATACAAGCTCCTCGCGCTGCACTCTGTGTAACGCTAAAAATATAACTCCGCGAGTACGGGCGCGGCAAAACCCGAGCTATGTGTCTTGAGGGGGAAATACCCCTGGCAAATCCTGAAGCGTCTGTTTTCCATGTTAGGGGCGGCTGTAAAAAAAACCTGGCAGTAGGTATAAAATGCTAAGGGAAGGAACCCAGAATCTTTATATTCAATATAGTTAGCTAACCAAAACAAAGATACGGTGCAGGGAATCGGATGCCCAGTACTAGCGGCTCTCGGGAGTGAGCAAACGGGCTCCCAGTCATTGCAATCTAACGACACCATACAGCTACAAGCAATAACACTGAAGCTGTCAGTCTGGTGGGTGGTTCATCCAGTACGGCCGACGGAAATAAAAACACCTTTACGGAATTGAACAATCATTTCTTAAAAAGCGGTTTGGTGACAAGATCACCTATAAAACCGTCTGCCACAAGTTCTGTTAAACGATTTTTTCAACTTCAATGTTCAATATGGAGCCAGAAGTGGTAGTCGACCCGATGAATAAACTCCCAGAAAACTACAGTAGCAACACAAGCCTTAAAGAGAACACTAAACACAATGTGCAATTGACACAAACTGGCATCGATGGCTATATTACAGTAAAACGGAAAAGGGATAGTCAAAAAACAGAAAAACTACTCATAAGTAGGAAATCGAATGTCGAAAATTCAAACTACCGCTAAACGACCGATTTGAAACTTTTATCGAAAACGATGCGGAAGAGAGCCAAACTGTAAATGCAAATAGTCAAGAACAGGCAAATCGAAAATACAAGCCACCTCCAATCTATTTACGCGAAATTTATACGCACAAGGTGGTACAAGAACTCAAATCAATCGTGTGCATAACCTAAACCAAAGAGCAAACATACAAGACACACCCCAACATACGCTGAAATAGAAAAAATTTTAACGGAGAAACGTCGTTTACGAGGGCTGCCTTTTATATTTCAGGATTAGAGAACAAAAACAAATATTAATCATCGAAAATCGCTTTATTGTTTTTCAAAATATTCCCCATGAAGATCTATACACTTTTGCATGCGTTTGAACCAATTATCGAAGCACCTTTTCCACTCTGATTGAAGTATCTCCAAAACATGCATTCTGAACGCGACAACCGCTTCTTCAGGTGTCGAAAAACGTTGACCTCTCAGTTTGTTTTTTACGTACGGGAATAAAAAGAAGTCATTTGGTGACAAGTCAGGACTATACGGCGGATGACTCATCAAATCGATGTTTTGAGTGCTCAAAAATGCAGTTGTTTGAGCCGATGTGTGAGAGCTCGCATTGTCGTGGTGAAGACAACTGGCAAACAAATGGTTGTGTACCACTCAGAATTGACTGTTTTGCGTTGTTCTAGTGGTACGGTTGCGACATGTCCATTTTTTCCGAAAAAACAGGCGATCATTTGCTTGCAAGTGCTTCGTGCGCGAACAACTTTTGTTGGATTCGGCTCATCTTGAAACACCCATACAGTCGACTGCTGTTTACTTTCGGGCTCATACGCGTAAATTCACGATTCATCACCTGTTACTATGTCATAGACGTGTTTTGAAGCACCACGATCGTATTTTATGATCTTTTTTTCGACCAATCGACACGAGCCTTTTTTTGAGCGATTGACAAATTGTGTGGGATCCAACGCGAACAAATTTTTTTGACATTCAAATGTTTATGCAATATTGAATTGCTGGTCCCACTAATGCCTAAGGTTGTCTCAATCTCACGATAGGTCACATGACGATCTTGCAATATCAGTTCGCGCACAGCATCAATGGTTTCCGGAATAACAACTGATTCTGGACGACCTTCACGAAATTCGTCCTGGAGTGAACTACGACCTCGATTGAATTCACCATACCATCGATAAACACTGGTCCTTGATGGAGCTTCATCGCCAAAAATTGAATTAAGTTCATCCATGCACTCCTGCTGCCTTCATCCACGTCGAAAGTTGTAAAAAATAATCGCACGAAAATGTTCACGATTTAATTCCATTTTTTCGCCGAGATGTTGAGTTAATGAGTACTGTAAACAACACAAATAGCGCTCGAATGTCAAAACGTTCTGAGTACGTATAATCTCAAAAATGTCAAACTTTACGATAGAGCTGTCAGTTGCCAGATTGCAACACTAGGGTTGTCCAATCCCGAAATATAAAAGGCAACCCTAGTAAGACGCATCTGGCAATTTAATCGAGATTCTAAACATAACTTTAATCAGGTAAAAAAAACAAGATGGATTATATGCAAAATTATCTTGAAGAATTATCTCCCCATTTGGATACAAACTATTCATTATGGAAGGCCACTAAATACCTTAAACGGCCTTAGCAACCAAATCCACAAATGCGTCTTTCTAATGGTGGGATGGGCTACAAGTGACGAGGAAAAAGTTAAAGTCTTTACTGATCACCTTGACAGTGAATTCACTCCAAACCTTGGATTATCGGTGGTTCAGACAGAAAATACAGCAATCAGACATGGGAGGAAATTTAAGATAAAGAAACCATTGGTAAAGTTTATTATTGCACATCAAATTCAATTAAAGAAATCCCCTGGATATGATCGAATTACAGGTGAAATGCTTAAACAACTGCCTGATTGTGCCTTTGAACGACTGGCTCAAATATTCAATTCAATTTACGAATCAGGATATATACCTGAGTGCTGGAAATTATCAACTATAAAAATGATCCCGAAGCCTGGCAAGGATCCTACCAAAGTCTCGTCATATAGACCAATAAGCCTTCTATCAATCGTCTCGAAAGTATTCGAAAAAACTATTATCGAAAATATTAAACCGGAACTACGAAATATCATCCCTAATCATCAATTTAGTTTCATAGCCGAGCACGGAACCAACTACTGTACTCATGTAAAGGTAAGTATTGTTTTTGGCGATAAAAAGATAGTTTTTGAAACATTTTTGAAACATTTTATTATTTTACATCACAATTTTATGAAGAATTGGACTATGATACGAAAAGTAACAAACCGATGAAATAAGTTCTAGAGTTATTTTTCTAGTGAATGACAAATCTATGTAAGTGTTTCCTAATGTAGTTGAATAATTGGTCGGAACCGTATCTAGATTGAAATGATGCTTCATAAACTCAAACGCTCCTTCATTCCGTTTTTATGTTTTAATCTATGCAATCTGTTCTGGGGCCGAAGCACTCCCAACTCTTTCGCAGTTCACTTTTCCCGTCCTACTTTACGCATTGCTTGCCAAATCGAGGACGTACGGCTATAGGTCCGATTTACGTAGAACCATCTGCACATTGCATAGCTCCATGCCAGCCTATAGTACTGACATGGAAGATGGGTCGGCCCATGAGTTGTGCACTCCGACAGGGGGTCATAGTTGTGTTCATTTCCATCATCGATCGTAATCAAATGATGAAAAATCCCTTTTGCATCCTGCCCCTATCGGGATTCGAACCCGGTACCTCCCGATCCAAACGCCAAAGCTTTAACCACTGTGCCGTTTGGTCGGTATTCCGTTTAACATCTACATTAAAATCACCCATTAAAATTATTGTTACCTCTTTATCCATACTGTAAACCGTTTATCGATTAATTTTGAGCTTTCTGTGTATTCCAATTATGCCGCAAGGAAAAACATATTTAAATCCACCTCTTTAGCATGCGGATGAATGTAAATGGAACCAGTTATAAATTTTGACGAACCATTCTAAGTGACATCCACTAGACAAATATCACCAACTGAATCGATCAACTGTCTTCTAACATTAATATCAAACTCAATCGGCTGACAATCTGCTATACACTATTGATATTTCTATAAATTGCTGCCCACTTACTTTACGCTGTTTATTTATCAATTTCGAACGAAGAGTATTGTTCATGTCTGATTTCAATTCAAATCCTCTAATTTTAATCGGTTGATCTTCGTACATCCAAGTCTTACTCGGAGCAAGAAAATCAGACTTTGATAATATCTCGTCAGTTTCAATATCTAAGTGATGAGCAACTAAACTTTGAACGTTTAAGTTAACTATAATCAATAGTTTTTTAATTAATTAATTATTTTTTTTTTTTGCAGTTCTTTATTTTAATTTATATACTCGCGTTTTCGTAGATTGCACACTTGATGGACTTTATGAAAAAAAAAATCTGATAACGCATCACTTCGCCTGGTAGCGTTACAAGCTATCATGTGCAATTATCTATTATCAACGCTTGGTACGGCTTAAGTTTAGTGGAGCTCCAGAAGATACAAAACTCGTTGTTTCATAAGCGCATGCTTTAATGAAATGGTTTAAATGAGCAAACCCTATATACCGAAAAGTATTGGAGGTAACTAAAGACCAAAAATATTTTCTTAGATTACCGTACTCTCATCGACATTCAATATAAAGTCAACACACTTGCCTTACCTTCAATTTGTTCTGGTTGTCACTTCTAATGTTTGCAGAATACTAAATTGAATTTTATGTGTGCCACATTATTGTCGTAATTCCTCTCTTTATGAAATTTATGTATTAATTCTCATCTGATATAGAACACACAAATATCAAAAGTAATTCAATCAAACCGATATAAAATTTGTCAAACAGCACAAAATAAAAGCTTTAATAAATCGAAACAAGCAGAATATTTGTGTAAAACCCAAAATTTTTCGTTTCGTTGACCGTTTATAGAAAAGCTATAGATAGAATTGCATGCTATTCTCCACCCGAAATATACGAAACACGCAGAGAGAGTATATAGCGCGCACAGTACATAAAAACGTTCAATGACCGGATTTATATACCAAAGGTATATAAGACCTCGTTATATATATGAAAATGTTTTAAAATTTTAGTTATTTATAGAGCGGAAGATAGCAAGGCAGCACACACAACAAATTCAAATAAATTAAATACTAAAAGAGCAACAGAATGAGGTTTATGAAGTATATAATTGGCTTTCTACTGTCCAATATCTCAAATGTGTACATATATCATATATATATCGTATACATAGTATTAGATAATTGTTGGAAAAATATCGCTTAGGTGGTATACCATAAAAAAAATTGTTTGAGATTTGATACCCACCCAGAATAAGGATTTGCTGCAATTATTTTTTTTCTGTTACGAATCAATTAAAATTAAATCTTGACGATCGAATTGCGGAGACCTCGTCGATTCAAATTATGCTGTTTTATAACACAAAGTATATCTAATCTTATATATATATATATCTCGTGCACTTGTAGGAAGTTGATAAAATCAAACGAGTTTCATATCACTAGTTTTTTTTTTTTGCTTTGCGTACATATTAAATTATTAGATGCTGATGTTAGTGCTGCGGGAAGGGGCTGCACATATTCAGTAATTAAATCATAATACGTGTTATTGGTATAATAATGGAGGTGTTATTTCTAGTTCTCTCCTATAGGTGAGTAACACCAGCTTGGTACCTGGCTAATTGTGTTCTTAATACTTCGTATACTAAATTTATTTAGACTACACGTCATGTAAAATACATCTTTGTGTTTGTGCATCTTTCTTATACCTTTATTAGATGAATCAGGAAGTAAAATGATGCTTGACCACTAAATTCTTATAAACGAGATGTAATCGAAGAGGTAAAACCGGCAAATGACATTATTTTGTTGTTGTATTACCGTTTATCGAATCGCTCTTGTATTTATTACTACCCATAATTTGGGAAGACACATTTGACATCTTAATGTATCCGAATGTCATATACCTAAAAATTACATGAAAGCGACATTCGAATTCAATTAATTTATATTTTTTTTTTTTTTTTTTGTATTTTTTATCTTAAGAAGTTCACACATTAATTTTTATTTGTTTTGTGATGCAACAATATAAAGAAGAAGCAGAAGTAGTTTGGTTTTGTTGTTAATGTTATCTTAATTATTATTCTTACTATTGTACGAGTAAAATTATGTTTTAAATACGTTTCGTTCTCATAAATTAAAATGTCATAAAAATTCTTGACGTTTTCAGCAATATCGCGATTTTTCTTTTGTGCGAATTTTACTTTTGGAATTTATTTTTTGTACACATCATCATCGATTTTGGTTGCGTTATTGATTTTCATCAATATTAACACCTTAATGTTTACGTAATTAATGTTGCAAATTACGCGTAAGCTAGGACGTGAAGAGCGAACCGCGAAAGAGTTGTGAGTGCTTTGGCCCCACAGATTGCATAGATTAAAACATATACGCGTAAATCATGCGAGGTCTCGTATAACTTTTTACTACAACTTTATTCAATAAAAATTAACATTTCACAAAACAAAACCACGTGTTGATTATGCAACCTTCCTTTTTGTAATGTCTTTTTGACTCTCCTCTCTCTCAATACATATAAAATAATAAAAACTAAGAGTTGATCAATACACCTAAAAGTTGGAGTTGTCATCGTATTAATGTTAAAGCCTGGCAACAGATGGCGTTGTTAATCCGGTTTGAAAATTCGTCGTTCACTGAGATTAGCCGACATACCTTCTGCATTGGTTGCTGAAACTGATGTCTGATAAGTCGACTATCAGGTGTAACCTGCTCACTATTATACTCAATCGTTACCACGCGTATTAACCCATCACTTACTGGATTTACTTTAATTATACCTCAAGCGGCCGTATTAAAGTTAGCCGAAAGTTTCCAGTTGAAGAATTAAAATGCTAAGTGCAATTTTGTGCGTCTAACGGTAAAATTTGTGCATAATATATTTTGGAAGATAATGTGGTATTTCTGATGCAAGAAATCCCATAGGTCCGTTTAATAATTGTAGCATATGTTTTGCTTTAGGCATTTTAATGCACTTGCATTGTTTTGGTTTGTTGGGTTTTCTAAAAATCCTACACCCAAAATGTTGAGAAAATTTTGTATTAGTTTTTTAGTTTTTAGTTTTTCGTTTGGCGTTGAAATAAAAACACGCATCTAATATGTCGTATTTCTTTTTAAAAAATAAAATAATTTATGTTATAAAATTATTTAAATATTTATCATATCTTAATTTATTGTAATGTTTATAATTAAAATAATTAGTAAAATAATAATAATAAAAGTAAATTGTGTAGAGTTATTTTGCATTAAAATTTGAAGCGTACACAGCGTTTAACCAAACGCACATATACATAATTATCAACACTCTACAACTCCAACAACGTATAATCTACGCACACAGGGTACCCATCTTGGCCGGTTATTAACTGGAAGTGTACCACGCCTCGAGAAAACTCGTCATTACAACACAATTTTCATCGATAATACCAGTCTCGATAGAATCTTGAAGAGATTCTGGGAAACAGAAGAAGTATTCAGATCAGCACCATTGCTATATACGCGAAGACGAGTTATACGAAATCTCTTTAAAAGAACCACAACGAAATTACCTCACAAACATTATACGGTGAAAATTACCATTTAAAGAAGAGCAAATTCCAAAGTTAGGGATCTCCATTAAAAAAGTGCACAGAATGGAAAAAAACTTTATAAAGAAGAGTACAGACGATTCAAGCATATGGTAAAAGTTCATCCACCAACCGATTCTAGTGACTACATTTATCTGCCTCATTCCAAAATGAGGGGATATTAAAAGAAACATTCACAACATCCTCTTAAAAGAACCAACATTGCAGAATCTTTTAAGCGATATTCTAATACGTTCCCGAACTCATAAAATTGTGTTCACTGGATTAATAGACCCCAGTGATCTTCGTTATCAACGTATAGTTTGGCGCACAACACACGACTTGTACATACTTGTTTTGATATGATTTGCTGCTTCGTGGAGTGCATGTGTGGCTAAATATGTTGCACTTGAGGTATTGTACGTGTTCGTCTGCAATTCGTCTGTGTTAAATGGTTTGTTTGGCGCGCATGTTGTCATATAATGCGCTGATATTTTGTATAGTCTGCTGCTATGCGATTCAATACATTTTCCCAATGTCAGAAGTGAATGCGACCTTGAGTAATCTGAATCGTATAGTAATATCTCGTATAGTGTTAATTTAATATTTGGCCCGAGAACCATCGAACGCGACTCTTAATTTCGTGGTACTGCTAGAGCTCTTTATGATGTCTAGGTGTCTTTAAATGCTAATTCAAATGGAAGACGCAGTGCAAACCGATTATCTATCGGTTTTCTTTCTGCCAAATGCCGTTCACAGATAAAGCTAAGCATAGAGCTCCCGATAAATTTTAACGCGGTCTCCACAAGTCTCCACTAAATTACAGATAAATTAGTAAGCTAAAAAGTTTATGTATGTAGGTAGAGATAAATTTTGACGTTTGTTTTATTTATCCTAGAACAAGCAAAAATATAGTTCGATACTATTTTCATAGTTTAGAAAATTATTTTATTTATCCATTTAAAAAAAAAAGAAAAATTTCACGTTTTGCTGTCAAATTTTTGTAAAAACGTTTGAATGAGTTTTCACTAGCTCATTCTATATGTGAATGAGATAACTACAAATTTTTCACGTCAGCTGCGTAGCGCATCTGCGAAATCGTGAGCAAACTATTTTTTTGTTATTTCGCTAGCTAAATTTTACGTCAAATTTGTATTTAAAATTTATCTTAGCGCGAGCTGGATACCGACCTTAAATTCGGAATTAGGAAAGCAATGGTTTCCATTTCGCAAAACTTTCAAGTATACTATCTACAATTACCCATCCTAATATGGTATTCTGTGGCCCTATTCTGGTAATTCCCCGGGAATAGGGAATAATTTCTTTTTTGTAGCAGCTATTCCCCAGACATTTTTCCCAATTCGCCGTTTTCCAAATGTTAATTCTGGCGATTGGGGAAAATAATTTAATTATTCGCGGTTGACACATGATCGCAATATAAAACAAGAAAACCAAAATCTAAAGATAGTTTACTACGTTTAATTGGTTTTTGTTGATATTTTAATTTAATTTTACTAAAAAATAATTTTGTTATCAAAGTAAAAATTCCATATTGATATTTCCAATTAATATTACCAGTGTTCAGTATAAATTTACAGTCAAAATATTGCTACTAGTATAAAATACAATAAACTTCCGTTCAATTCTATTCCCAGTTTATTCTTTCCTAAAATAGGTATGGAAAAATAAACGTCAAAACTGCTATAATAGGGAATAATTTTTTCCCAAAAAATTTTTCCCCAAAAGCCAGAATACACTTTTGGGGAAAAGGGAATAAAACTGCTACAAAATTTAAAATTTCCATTCCCCGGGAATTACCAGAATAGGGCCACTGAAGGAGTAAGTTGGTTGTTGTGATCGCTTTTTTTCAGAAAGTAATTCGAAGAAAGTAGCTGGCTCCAATTATAATGTCAATATCGGCACCGTTGTGAAAATGTGGATCTGCTATTGATCAAACTCATTCAAGTTAATAAATACATAGTGTAATCGTTTGCTGTTTCGCGGTCAATTTAGGAAAAACAGATAGTAAATCTCAATATGCAAGCATATGGCTGATTCTCATGCCATGAAGTAACTATTAACAAAACTATTCCTTTGGTGTATCCATTGGTAGCTGCTCCGATAACCGAAATAGCAAGATTAGCATTACTCCTTTTTAAACGCCACCTATGAGCGCACCTTTTGGAGATGCACGATGCCTGAGATCCCGAATCTAATAAAAAAATTAGATCTAATAAAATCTATTCAAATCTAAGTGGATCCTCTTAGTCCAGCCATTAATGTGGCATATACAGTTTTCGTGTCTTATAAAAATTTAAAATCAAGCCAAACGAATCTCTGTTTTTTGCGTTTATTCAAAGTCTGTATGAAATTATTGTATCATTTATTTTTATTTATTAACTTTCAATAGACATAATTGTATTGCATTAATTTACAATTCAAAATTCTGACAGTTTCACTGTATTCATAATGTCTAATAGATGTCGCAAGAATCATAAAAAATCTATCAAATATATTTAATGCATGTTAGTTTGATGTAAAAGCCGCGTTACGGATTCGAGTGCATTAATTCGTCTTGTCAGGAAGTAGAAGCGGAGCAGTGATACCATCTGTTGTTGTTGCATTGTTAGTTGATGTCGTTTGCAAATGGCACCGCGATGGATAAATGACTTTTCCAATGCACGCCTATGAATAATTCAGAATCGTCTTCGTACATATTGTATCTTTTCCTTAACCATGTGAAGTGGCCGCATGTGTGCATGATTAACCAACATTATAGCCTCAGCGTACTGTATTTCAGTAAAATCATTGGATGGTGCTGGTTGTATATAGAAGATCAACGTGTGTTAGTTATGTCCTCCGGCTCCGATACGCAGAATTTGTTGTCATCTAAAAATGGATTGAGCGCATACAATTTGCAACTAGTGTCTACTCTAGAACGAGATTTTACCGAACGTATATGTGCTAAAACAGAGCTTCTCCATTTCAGCTGACCCTATGACTTTAGTTCTCCAATATTTACGTCTAGCTGGTCGAAAGCGTAGTATAAGAGCTACATGTATATAACAGTTTCTATATTGTACAAAATCGTTCAACAAGTGGAATGCAATTTTTCCCGTCGACACAGGTTGTGATCTTCGGCCGGGTACTTGAAAGGAGCAATGCGCGAATTGGTTTTACCTCGCATACTACGGTCTCTTATTACAATGTAGATAACAATGGTTTTTTACTCGTTGCAAGCCATTCTTGATTTAACCACTCCACCATACCGAATGTCCTTCTATGGGGTTGGTAATAATCTACGATGAGCGGAATCTTCTGCTTAATTTTTTTTTATTAGATTTTGGTTTAACAGTGTAATACTCATAAATTGATAAAGACGTAGAAGACGTGGAATAAATCATACCCTCTAGCCGCATATGCATTGCCCAATCAAATTATCGTTTTCATTTTTCGGCTGATTTTAATAGGGAGTGCATATTTAACTGAGTGTGACAATTTTAAACAACAACAAATCCAATAATTCTGTAAAGCAACTATAACTCATATAACGTTGTTACACTTTTGTGTACGGTTAGCTAAATCTATCGACGCAAAAAGTTGTGTAAGGCAAGGCGTCAATCGTTTTAAAACTCGATATACTTCTTAGGATGGAATAATAATAAATAGCCATGTGGAATTAGAAATAATATTGTAACATCTTAAGTGAAAAAATGTCGACCCCCCGACGGTTACGTCAAATCAATCCCGCCTCTTCGAAAATATCTTTCTTATTATATTCAATTTTAAACCAATTCCATTTTACAAGAAATATGTAACACTCGATTGTTGATTGTGATATTTTAATTTTCTAATTTACAACCTGGATTTTATAGCTTTTCGTTATAATCGACACGCAACAAAAACACAATACCGCAGATACCTTTTGAATTTTCAGTGTGTCGCTGACCATCCTTTCACAAAAATCATAAAAAAAAAATTATTTTTTTGAAGTTTTGATGAATTTATGAGATTGGTTTTTTTGCCATGAGAAATGTGAAAATAGGAAAACAAAGGAAAAAGAAAAGGTGAAATTTATTTTATGCGATTAACAAAAGGATAACTAACAACCATCATAAAAAAGGATGTGGATACAATAAAATATAATAAAAGTTTTTGTTTGTTTTTACGCAGCAATTTATGGGCCTAAATCGATAAACGAATGTATCGATTGAGGATAATTTAGAGGTGTTCATCAAAATCGTATGGTGGCTTGATAATATAATTAATAGTTTCAAGGAATTAAACAACGCTTCTATGGCATAGCCTAGATAGGTTAAACACAAAGAAGAAGTAGATTTGTTTTATTTTTAATGTACGAATTTGTTATGGTCCAAGTGAGAAATTGTTACAAATAGAATTGATGGAGATTGCCCACTTTCCCTTCGACACTCTCAACACTAACAAAAAACAAATTTTATTGTTGTTATACTGCATCTGTGGCCCAACTTACGTGGTACCGTTATCAGTCGATGGCACATGATCGAGCGTTTTTCATAACCATGTACGAATCAAAGATTTTCTATACTTAGCTGTTTGAAAAGTACTTCGATACTCACGTGCAATTTTAAACACTTTTAAGAAACTTCATAAATCCGTAGTAATGTTTAGTATCGATGGCTTCGTTCACCTCTGGTTATTTTGTATTCGATATTTCGATCTTTCAACCACTTTGTCGGAAGACAAACTTCTTCGGAGACGTTAGTTAAAAAATATATAAACGAGTAAATTTAAATTTATTTTAAGAAGCACAAACCCGAGACAGTTGTAGCTTAATCTTGTAGACCCCATTTCACTTTTCAAAACTATAAAACGTGCGCGGTAAATATTAAGCACCAACACATCATGATCCGCTAATACCATATATTAAATAGCTTATATATAGGACAGGCGCGTTCTTTTTTTCTTACCCTATTTCATTTCCGTAATTAGATTTTCTGGCACAGGTGTCCCTTTGGTCGTTTCTTCCGAATTTATTTTGAGAAATTGCCGTTCTTTGTTTACTTTTTGTTTTGACAACTAAGCAACACAGTTGGAACAGTTAAATTTAATTTTGCTTGTTCACTAGCTGTGTTGATTTTCCAGTTTTTTCGAATTAATACTAAAACAGCAACAACTTCATTCTTGTCTTATAGAAACAAAAAAAAAAACTTTGGAACACGATTTTATAAGGCTCTGTCTTATATTGTTACTCTTTAATATTTGCTAATACCTTCTGCCCGTTGCGGAAACAGTTTAGAAAAAATTTATTACGCTATTCCTAGCCAGGGTTTGAAATTTCCTTCCAACTCACGGCGACAATGTCTTCCTGTCTCATGTTCTTGTTAATTTGTTTGGACTCGCCATCGACTTCTAATTTAATAGGTTTCGTCTCCGCTCTAAGTTCGATAATTTGAAAATCTTAACTCTTGCTCGTCTAATTTAGCACTTAGCTTTGGTGACTCAATATGATTCCACGAAACAAGAAAGCGGTCTTCATAATTTTATAGGATGGAAATTGAACAGCAACATTGTCATCTCTAGGTAAGATGAGAACCAGACTAGTGATTTAAACCAACTTTTAATAAAGCTGACTGAGTCCATTAAATTGCTGCTACGTCAGATAATTAAAGGCTTTGTAAGAATTACTATTGTAGTGGAAAGAAACGTGGCATTTGTTATGTTCGCTTACCATAAAAATTTTATAAAATTAACAAATGGAACTTGAAAATTAATCACATTAAAAACAACAAATTAAATTACAAATTATAAGTACGCTGAATTTATGTATTTTCTAGATTTAATATGACAGTATAAAAATGTCGTGGTAGGAATGCACGGCCTTTCGTTAATACAAGAAATACGCTATAATAAACTATTCTAAAAATGTCTTGGCAAACGCCAACAAAGGTGAACCGGTTGGTAATTCTTCCATATTTCCTGCACTCGCGGCCATATCAATATGCGAGAATTTCAAAGGTTTTTCGGAATTTAGTCCATTTTTATCGAGCCCCGATGCCATAATAATGAACGCGGCTGGTGTCATATGACCACGTTGAGTTTGACTCGATGGATAATTGTTGCATTGAATTACATCATCACCATGAAGTTTACCACGATGAAATTCAAAATCTTCTTTGCGCAATGTTGACACTTCAAAGGGATCTCCAATCTCTTCGCTTATCCGTTTAAGTCGGTCAGAATGACCGGAGGCACGGGCTGGTGCGTTGTCTACACATATCGAGTAACCTTCACCGTACGCAATAATTGCATGGCCTGTTAACGTGCACACGGTAAAAATATGAGGATCTGGTAAATTCTCATTGAGCGCTTTTTCTTTGAAAAACGCGACCGAATCACTGACGCACATACGGCCTTCGGCATCAGTATTGCCGATGCGAATACGAGTACCAGCACGGGATGTAATAATCTCATCAGCGACGTAACCTTCTTCTCCAATCGAGTTTCGGACCATGCATAAAGCGGCGTATACAGCAACGTCTTGTGGCTGAGTTTCGCCTACAACACGCATAAATCCAGCAATTGCAGCGGCCCCGCACTTATCCCGAGACATGCCAGCCATATGTCCTCCAGCTTTAACATCAGCACCCCCAGTATCGTAAGTGACACCTTTTCCAACCAACATGATCGTCTTCTTCGGATTAGGCGGTACATACTCCATAAAGATAATAAGACCGCGATGGCGCGCGACAGAATTTGCTGCACGATTTACAGCTTGAAATAGCGGGAATTCTTTTGTTAGCGTCCCTACATCTGACACAACATTAAACTTAACTGGAGTACCAGGTGGAAACGCTTCTGTAATATAATCCAAAACACCGGGTGGTGACATAACCTCAGGGTCACCAATTCCAATATCGCGCGCAATAAAAAGTCCCCGCTCATATGTTAACGCCGTTTCAAAAATATCGAGTAATTTTTTTTGATTCTCCATATACACTCCCAGTGAATGGACACGGATAGCTTTTTCTGGGACATCACGCCTTAATTCAAATGGCTACGATAAACAAATAATAACCCATTATTTCTGTTTTAAAAATTGTAGAGTTATGATTTACTTACAACATATAAAATTTTTAAGGCCCCCAGTAATGTAATTAGAGATGCATATGGAAATTTATTACTTTCGGGTAATACGATCACCGGTGATTTTGAACCAGCTTGTATCGCACGCTCAATACCCTTTTCGGCCGCCTTAAGGTAATTTCGAACATCATCATAATCACCTAGTTCACCGACGGGTGAATATATTATACGTGTATTTAAAGTTGTATCCCAGTAGCAGGTTAATTCACGGTCAAAGGCTGTATCATGTGAACGCATTAACGAAAATGTTTTTGAAACTGCTTTAAGCGCATTACCATCAATGATGCAAACAGCATCCCAATCGATAACTTCTCGGTCTAAATTGGTAATCAATTTCACCGCACACGGTAAAAATCTGCAAGAATATAAAACAAAGAGCTAATTATTATTCCGTATATGATAATAACCTAAATCGTGTTCATTTATGTAAAAGACGTATACAATTTCCGCCGATGCAAATTCACTTTTCTAATGAAAATTCCGCTCAATGATGATGAATGAATTCGCGAGCGGCTTGGTATTATGTCACGTACGTAATTTTTGCGTTAGCTTGTTTTCATTTAATAACATTTCCTTGTAAAAAAAATTCTTTATGCATTTTGTCGCATCTATAGGCACAATAATGTTGTTATTTCTCTAAACTATAATTTATTTATAAATTGCTTGTATACAATAATACTCTGACAGTACTGACACGTATTTTTAATTTCATTTTCTTGTAATTAATAATAACATACGGGTAATAAAAATATCAACGAACACATACTTTTTAATATTCAGTTGCCTGCAATTCAGTGGATGTGTTCTAAATGTTTAGCTATTCCAATCAGATTAAATTGCATGTCTTGTAAGATTTCTTTTAATAGGCAACTTTGTATATTTTATAAATACAATTAATATTATCGTTGCTTAGGTGTGCCAATTTAAATCAGTGTTGATATGCGTAAAATATTATCCCACAGCACAAGTAACCATATGATCACCTAACTAAGTCATTTGAAACTCTTTGAATAACACCCGAATACATATAACTGTCTTATATTTCATCGCGATGGTTCCAGTACATACCCATTAATGATCATATCACTTGAAAAACCTATAAAAAGATGGCCTTGGCTAGCGAATTAAAACATTTCATCGGTGTCTTATACCTTCACAGATCATACACAGTTCCCGTACTTCAGTTTCACCAACCGTATCTACACGTGCTTACATTAAATCGAAAAATCAATATTTACAAACAAAATTACTACAAAGATTGTTTTCATAGTCCTGTTAAAAATTTCAACAACGAGCTGGCCACCCTGTGTACGATTGCTGAAAGCACACCATTATTCGAATTCCAATGGCTGCATTCGACGAATAACATTCTAGCTTCATTTTGTTCCCAAGGGTTTACTGTCAACTGCTATAAACTCTCGCGCCGAATTTTTTGTCTAAATTTCTGACTAACTAAATTGATTGTTAGTGCATAATAGTTATTAATAGATGTCTCTAAGGTGCATTAACAAAATGTGCAGGATATTTAGTTCTTAATTGAATGCTTAGCCCCAATTAATCATTTTTGTGTATTTATTACGCTGGCTTTTGAGGTTACATTATCAAAGGGGAATATGCTGCTGCTAGTGTCTGCTTCCATTTCATATTTTATTTTATGCGGTTCCCTTTGCGGTTAGCCAAAGTTGTACAAACATCCCACCAACGGTTGCATGACGTCGATGGTGATGATTATGTAGCATTACAAAAGAATAAATTTTATTTTATTTAACAAAATTTAATTATAAATCAGACGTGTTGTGTTTAGAGCAATCTACAAACGACTGGTTTGAAGTAATCATCAATTTAGTTAGTCGCCAAAACATCAGTGTAAGGCACACAGCATAACTTCCCATTTAGTTTACTTTACAAAACAAACCGATTATTAAACTGTGATTGATAAATCTGAGCTAAGTTTGACTTTAGAACTAAGGATCAGAGATATTTTTGGTTACGAACATTAGAGACATCTATCAATAACTGATACGAATTAACCGTCAAATTAGTTAGTCACAAAATCGGTATTAACCTCGCAGTATCATACTCTTTAGCGAAATAAAATGAACAATAATTCATTAAAAATTTCCTACAACTACGAGAATTGTCTAAAAAGTTTCCGACCTCAACTTGAAGGTGGCAGCACTCGTTAACAAATAAAGGAGGATTGTTTTCGCATGCGTCAAAAGGTACTCGCCGAAGTATCAGCCTATCTGGACGCGCAGTTGTTTAACAATCGTTTGACCGAGTCGATGTGAGTGTTTTTGTGAAAATGGAAAAAATCGAGTATCGAGCTGTCAGTAAATATTTATTTTTCAAAGGGGATCGGCTCGAAATCCCGAATTATCAAAATCCCAAAAAAAAACCGGCCCAAACCGTCCCGGTTGACGCCGGGCCTATCCGCACACTCTTTTACATATAACAAGATGGAGGGATGGGTTAGTTATTAAGGAAATTGACCCGGCTTCAGATACCTAAGTAGTCAATAGTAAGTTGTGCAAGATAACAAAATTATTTTTAATTTTTTTTTTGGATATAAATATTCAACAACCAGCATCCTAAAAAAATTGAGTATGAGTTAAATTATACGTGAAAAGAATAAATGTAATGTTATGGTTAGTATTAACTAAATTAATTTGATTCTCTTAAAATAAATTAAATCAAAATAAAATCCACAAATCACCAAATATTGTAGAACTCGTATCAAAACAGGAAAGGAACGCACGACCTTTTTATCTTCAACGGATAGAATCTTTGTGAAAATGTTGATTTAATGGATTTATGGCTGAAAAATCAAATTTATTATCAACCCGAAATATTAAATTTTGTTTTTTTCTAGCTAAAAGATCAAAATTTAATATGTAATACATATTTTTATAACTACATACCTATTAGAGTAGGTGTCATTAATAGATACTATATGATCCGCTCCTACGTGCGGCGCGCAGTGCGTCATGTTTGCTAAACCCTGCTCCTACGTCTCCCGAAATTCAAATCTAAAGCTCCTCCGATGGCTAAGCGCGAGGGAGCTCAACGACCTCCCGCGTGCCGGTGAGAGTTCTCGATGCCGTTAGCCTCTACAATTATTGCATTTCAAAATGCAGGCCCGCGGGTGCCCGAATTCATAAAAAAAAATCGGGCTTTTTAAAATCGGGATATTTGAATATCGGGAATTTGAAAGTCGGGATTTTGAAAGTCGGGATTTTGAAAGTCGGGATTTTGATTTCGGGATTTTGAAATCGGGCAAACGAGCCCAACCCTTGTGAAAGGCAAATAAGTCTACACAAATCAAAGACGAGTTAGACGCTGTGTAACGTGACCTATGCAACATCACTTACATCCGCGAAATTTTGAGCAGCTGAATTTAAACGTGGCCGTACCACCTTGGGTGACGATGTACGATCGGGACACCCAAAAACTGCAAGCACTGACAATAACATCGCTCAAGTTCAACAAATAGTGCTAGACAACCGACGAATTAAAGTTAGAGAGATAGAAGAGGTATGAATATGTCCAAAGAACGTGTTTGTCACAAAACTAATCAAGATTTAGCGATGATAAAGATGCCAACACGTTGGATGCCGCGTTTGTTCACTTTATATCAGAAACGAATGAACATTTGCAGTTTAGGCGAAATAAATTCGAGTTTTGGCACCGGCTAATTCTCATTTGACGAAACTTGGATAAACCATTACACTCCAGAAACAAAAATCCTACCAAAAAAGTGGACTGCCAAGAAGGAATCGGCTCCAAAAAAGGCAAAAGCTGTTTCTTCGGCTGGGAAAATGATGGCGACTGTTTTATGGGACTGTTATGGAGTTATCTTAATCGGTTATCTTCAAAAAGAGAAAACCAGTACAGGAGCATACTAAACATCATTAATTGACAAACTGAACGCAGAAATTGCGGAAAACGGCCACATTTGCAGAAAAAAAAAATCTCGGTCCACCAAGCCAGTGTGCCGTCTCACACCTCAGTGGTTGCCATGGCGAAAATAAACTAATTACGGTTTGAACTGCTTGATCACCCTCCTTCCTCACAAGATCTAGCACCAAGCGACTTTTATTTGTTCTCTAAGCTAACAGTTGCGCTCCACGAACAGAGATTTTCATCGAATGAGGAGGCCATCACCTTCGTAAACAACTATTTTGCAGAGAAAGATGCCGAGTACTATTTGGACGGGTTGAAGAGATGGGAGCATCGCTGAGAGAAGTGTATAGACTTACAAGAAGACTAAAGAAATAAAAATAAATTGGAAGAAAATAAAAATTATCTTGTATCTTTGTTTGGTCGGAAACTTTCCACAAAACCCTCGGATCATTGCGGGAATGGCCAAAGTATAGTAGAAAATCGTCTAAGAATTTCGGTTGGAAATAGTGGTAATCGCATTTTCTACACATAATGATTTTAAGTAATTTTACATTTTACATTAATTTATGAAATTTTTTTATGAATTTTGGATAACTCAGAGTTATTTACCCCTTTATTAAAATGCTCCGTCAAGATCTGGATATCAACAAACAGTCTGATCGGCCGACTATAAGAAGCATTTTTAATCAACTTTTATTCAATCGGCCTAAAATAACATTTGATTTAAAATGCACACCGAATAGTTTTTGCGTTGACTGGAAATTACGTCTGAAAAAAATTAGAATCTAACCTTCTATCAGAAATTAAGCAACAGTTAATAAAATGAACAATGACTCGTTGACGTCGACGAATCGGCACATACGAATGAGAAACTTTGGATGGATAATAGATGGGAATGTTCCAATTCCAAAAGGACAGTTTGATTTTATAAATTATTATCTTCCAACTAGAGTTAGATCTCCCGAGATTAAAAATGAGACTTTCCATCAAATATAATAACTGTAAATTAACGTATGGGTTAGCTGGGATGCAAAAATGCAGCCAATCAACCAATGCCAATCCATCTGGGCAAGCAAATGTTCTACTGGCACACTAAAGGTCTCCCAATTTATGTAGATTGGTTAATAAAGGGTAAGGAATCTAATAATATTAGAATTATTAATGAAAGCATGACTTTCAGATCAATGTGCGGTGTGACACAAAATATTTAACAACTGCTAACAGCTGTTTTTGGCGAACGCAAAATCTTTATCTGAATTCTAGAAAAGACAAATGGAACCCAAGTACCAGCCAGGAAGCTCTATAGCTTCTATTAGAAACCATTTCTCATAGGAATTAGATCTAAACCAGTAGAAGAAATGCCAACCATTGAACAGAAAGCCTAGAGAAAGACGAATGCGTGCTAAGATGGTGACTAAAGAAAGATTACGGTTATTTCACCAAGATCAAAATATCAGGCCCAGATGACATGATAGACCGAACTGTAAAGGTGATTTCCTAACCATATGATTACAAAATGTCCGGCAGTGGACCAAAACTTGCCTTACTTTACCGAACGAAAGCATCTTCGCAGAACTTATGCCGTCTAACTGGATGATATTCATAAACGATTACAGGAAAAACCACATTCATCGTCTGGTCTTGGAGGCTCCTTCGAGCCACAGTCAATATGAATGTAAGCTAGTCGAAACTTAGAAGATACAGGATTCCAATAGATTATTCGACTCAACAAAAAGGAAAATCTTAGCAACAATTCCGCTAAAAAACCAACAATTCAAAATCAACGATGGCATCCTCCCACTACCACTCACTAAATCGAGTATTAGAGCAGCCTGTAAAAACGCCTGAGAATACAACTAACATCAGCAACGTTGATGAAGCATCAGAACAGCTACTAAAAAGAGGCACTGTAAAAGTTAAGCATATCAACAGTTTCTTGCAACAAGCTCGAGATTGTTTAGAAAAGAACATCGGGGTTACTACTCATTTAACCCAAAAATTACAACAATTGGAGAGCAACATAATACAAATGGATGCGCTGAATGAAGAAATTCTCAACTTTATGACAGAACGAGTCAAAATATGGATGAGATGTCGGCGAGATCACAGGAAGCTATTCAACAACGTGCAGTCCAATGGAAGTCCACTTACTGAGAAAAACTATCAACCGGAAATGAAATTACCACCACTTAAAATACCATACTTCAATGGGCAATATAAGAAATGGGCAGCATTTTATGAAAGATTCAGTAAGTTTGTACATGAAAATAAAACCCTCAAGTACTGACACTCATAAAATAAGCTTCCGCAAATCATACATTAGATGAGATGCAATAAAACTTTTGAGTCACATATCAACATCTGCAGTAAATTATGCGGATGCTTTCAAAATAATTGTAAACCGCACAAATAACAAGCGTGTACTTGTTAGCAATCACGTAAATACGCTCTCGAATCTCCCAACGCCCAACTCCAAGTCAGCAAATGCAATACTCTATGGTATATCGTCTGCCTCATACTTAGCCACAAGAACTCTTAAATAACTTTCAATAGACGAGAAGAAAAATTATCCAATTGCCGAAGAAATTCTGTTGAAGGATTCCTATGTCGATGATCGGTCTCCGGAGCAGAGACGATCAATGAAAAAAAATATAGCATAGAATGCCTCAACCACCAACTGGGATTATATTTTGAAAAACATGCTGAAATGCCCGCTTGCCTTCAACTGGAACATAATCATCTACTATGATCGCAGAGAATTTGAAGGGGGGACTGAAAATATGAAAATACATTATAAGTAATGGCGCTTCTGCCATCAGCGTAATAACCACACAAATGATTCCAATATTTGTGCTGTCTCTATTCGACAATTTGATCATCATCTGGAATGTTAGAAAGACGAACCTAGTAATTCGGAAATCTAACAAAGAACGAAGACGAGCAAGACGTCGGTGCGGGGACAGTGAGGGAGCATATTCTTCTATAAAATTTATTTTTATTTTCTGATAGCAAATGACGAAATCAATTACAAAAATAGAAACTCGTGCAAAAAATCATAAATCAAAAATTAAAATCTGAATACATATATCGGGCAATTTACAGCAACTTTTTGCTAGTTAATGGCCTTCACTAATCACATAATCGTATCGCAATTTAATCTTGAAATAGTAAATCCATTTTTATGTGACATTGCTACCTAGGTACAGTTGGACTCCAAATTAGCAATTATTAAACTTATATGGATAAATAATTAAATATTTGGTTTATTTCAATATACAATTATATTTGTGACGTTTGGAAGATAAAAACTACAAATAAAGTATGACACACAAAATGTAATCAGCTAACATAAACAATAAATTACTTGAAAGACACATTTTCGCTGATTGAATATTTATAAAATCAACAAATAATAAATAAAATTACAAACTTATAAAGTTCCAATTTGAATTCCATATTTATGAGTTGACTCAATTCTGGTTAGAAACTCGAAATCTACAGCTGCACGGGGGGATGCAGTAAACTATCTGAAAAGAAAAAGAAATTTTTAGATACATACATACAACAAAAAAGATAGAACAATTAAAATTAAGGCAAATACAATTTATATCAAGTATGTATATAAATGATTCAGGGTAACGCAATCAACTGATAAACATGAAAATGTAGTTCAAAGCATTATCGTTCGAAATTTCGAGTGGTTAATCGATCAAATTGATTTATTTGATGGCTCAATATACCGATGAATATGCTTTAACCTAATATTAGAATGTTTTTAAATTGAAAGTAACCCACAAAGTTTTCGCACGAAACTGTATGGCCTGAACCAAGGAATGGTAGGCAACTGATCATCGGTATGCAATATAGCAAAAATTAAATACTGGTATTTAAAGCGACCAAGGTACTTAAAAAAATAAAAAGTGACCTACTCTAGCCTTAGCAAGCTCGAAAATAAATTTTATATTATAACCTTACCACAGATATCAAAGATATTACACACCAGTGGCACTATTCTGGCTTTCCCTTTGGAATAGAGGATTGGGGAAAATATTTTCATTCCATTTTTTCCTAAATTGTACTTTTCTGGCTTACTGAGGAAATAAGTTTGGTGTAAATATTTTTGAAACGCAGATAAATTGGGAATTAATTGCATTACTAAATGCATCAGTAGGCCAGAAAAATACAATTTAGATAAAAATCTATAACAAAAATATTTTACCTACTCCTCTACACTACAGGACAGCTAGAATAGTGCCACAGGTTTACGATGATAGTTATGAACCAGCTTTGACGACCAAATCGACGATGTCCCCGTTAAGGTCATAGTGAACTATTACTACTGCAAGAGAGGCCGCGTAATTCAGCACGTGGTAATGTCGGATTTTTCATTTAAGGCTTGACAACTTTGCACTTTCACTGTGAATGCACCCTTAAAGAAATAACCAAACTGTCAGTGTCAAAACATTCAGTAAAGCCAACATTTTCATCATGTTGAAGTACAGGAACGAACAACGTTTACAAAAAATTAAAATTAAAACAAGCAATTCATATTTAGTGAAAAAATTGTATTTTAAATATTCGCTGCTGGATGTTCATGTGCCAGTGAGACAGCGGGTTGGTCAAAGTACTGAGAATATTGCTGCCCTTCAAGCGTTCGTCACAAACGAACCAAAACAGTCGATTCCACGGCGTTCTCAAGAATTGGGCACCGCTCAGACCACACTTTGCCGAATTTTGCGAAAGGATCTTGGCTTGCACCCTTACAGCTTAAGTTAACACAAGAACTAAAGTCACTCGACCATATGAAGCGACGTACTTTCTCGGATTGGGGTCTGGAAATGTTGGAAGATGACAAATTTCATCACAGAATCATCTTCAGCGATGAAGCGCATTTTTGGCTAAACGGATTCGTCAACAAACAGAATATGCGTTATTGGTCAGGTGAAAACCTGTATGTGCTTTAAAAAACACCACTTCATCCACAAAAAATAACAGTATGGTGTGGTTTTCATGCTGTTGGTGTCATTTGATCGTTTTTCTCGTTCATGAAAATGACCGTCACGTTACAGTCAATGGAGATCGCTACAGAGACATGTTGCAATGGTATTTCTTTGGTCTATTACATGAGCTAGACATTAATGATATGTGGTTTCAACAAGACGGTGCAAAATGCCACAGCGAGTCTAACAATCGACTTATTGAAATCTAAATTCGATGAACGTGTTATATCCAGAAATGGTCCTGTCGATTGCCCGCCTAGATCGTGTGATTTAACACCTCTAGACATTTTATGGGGTTACGATAAATCATCGGTCTATGCCAACAAGTCGGCGACGTTAGAGGAGCTCAAAGCCCATATTGAACGGCCAATATTGACCGAGTCATCGAAAATTGGTCAACGAATCGACACCTGCAAACGTGCCCGTGGTGGACATATCAACGATATCGATTTCCATACATAAATGTTTTGATTGTACTTCAAGCCAATAATAAAAATTTCGAGATATATTAAATGGTTTGCGTTTATTTAAAAAAAAGTTGTCAAGTCCTTATTGCAGGAAAACCCCATACTAATACAATTTCAACTACAACCAGGATTCACATCAAGGTAAAATTTAAGGCAACAACATCAGGCGGCAACATAACCTCGCATTTGCCGGAAGGCCACGTAATCGTGAGTAGTTTTCTGTATTTAATTTCCGAGTGCCATTTTCATTGAAATTTTGCATACCCGACACAAATGATAATGTCGGGGAATAACACACCTTCGTTATCGGAAGCGGGTTCGAGCGGCGCAACGAGTCCAAGCCCAGTGGATCTCATTGAGCACCTGCAACAACGGTTTACGTACTAACATACTCCAAGGACCTTGCAGTCCACAAAGGCACACATTAGCCGAGTGGCATTCAAGCCACCTGAGCCCCTTTATTCCCAAAACTCTTCAGTGTGGTTTAATTTATTGGAACAACTGTTCAAACTCGCAAAAATTACAACCGCAAGCACCCAATCGCACTTGATTCGCGTCTTCATAATGCGTTCGAGGACCTCATATTATGCGACGAGGTAATTCACATCCGTAGAGAGTCTAAAAAATCTAAAATAAACAATATTCTACACAGTCTCTCGCTCAGTGACAAAAAACCGTCGCAACTACTAAGTGAGTTTAAAAACCTTACAACAGCCCTAGATGTCGCACCTACTGCAACAGCCCCAATTAGTACTTACGCCGTTTGAGAACGACGTGGATTTAAACACGTTGGCCGAACGAGCCGATGCGGTTATGGAAACAATGTCGCACTCGCGAGTTAATGCAATCGACAGCGTTTCTCCACATTTGCAGTCCACAAGCGCCGCAGACAACCAGACGTTGAACATCGAGGCGTTGTTCGCCCGATTTCGCGATAATATTTTAAGCGAAGTCAGTCAGGTAGGTGCGACCAGCAAGAGTCAATCAGATAATGCACGATCATGTTCGCAGGCAAGTTTCAGCCGGCAGCATACACACAGTCGGTCTACCTGAAAACGACGAATTAACCCCAAATACCAAACGTGCTATTACAATTACAAATTCGGCGACAGGCGACAAAGCCGAAAAATGTATTGACGGATGCACGTTTCATGTAAAAAACAATGTTGATAATATACAAAATCCAGACATTGCGAAACAAAATTTTTAATGGGTCATCAGATATTGGCGACAGTCAATGATGACACCACTTCCAGTCGCCTAATAATTTTCGATGCAACGAACAACCTTAAATTCCTCGTCGATACTGGCGCAGGCTTATCAATAGTACCATGTAAGAATTTTAAACCAGTAAACCGGTGCTAGCGTACAGTACAAAAACATTAAAATTAGACATTGGCTTACGCCGCGAATTTATCTAGGAATTTGTTATCGCAAACGTTTCGACGCCTATACTCGGCGCAAATTTTAAGGCGCGCAGGTCTCGTAGTGCGGACATTAGTAGACGGAAGATCATCGATCCGGTAACTTCACTGTCTGTTACAGGTCTACTCACACATATGGCAGCGCAAAGTTTGTCATTCATTAATCAGACAACAATCCCTATACAGATTCAAGACCTTCTTAAACAATTTCCCGAGATAACGAGTCGCTCATTAAGCAGCACTGCTATCAAATGGAGTCAGAATGGAGTCTGGAGACCATGGGGTGATTACCGGGCGCTAAACCGAGTTACGGTTCCCGACAGATACCCAATATCAAACCGACAGGACTTTTCATACAAACTCGCGGGTTGTTCACTTTTCTCGACTATCGACCTTGTTCAAGCGTACCACCAAATCCCGATTTTGGCACGTACCCAAGACGGCTATCTCAACACCTTTTGGTCCTTTTGAATTTACCAAAATGACTTTCGGCCTAAGGAATGCAGCATAGACTTTTCAAAAACTGATGCATTCCTTATTATTCGGCCTCAAATTCTGATTCGTCTACTTACATGATATTCTAATCGCATCTAAGTCATTCGAAAATCATATTGAACATCTCAATATCGTTTTTCAGAAATTATCAGAACATGGTTTAATCGTTAATTCCGACAAATGCGTCTTTGCATTACCCGGAATTAAATTTTTTGGTCATTTAATAAACGAACAAGGCATTCTTCCACCTCCAGACAAAATAAATTTTGAACGGCCTGTAAGGGTTGATCAACCTCAGCATCTATATTGACGCATTTAACAATTGCAAGGAGAAACTTTGTCAAGCGGCTCTCCTTGCACACCCAATCCCCGACGCCCGGTTGGCAGTTATGGTTGACGCATCCGATCACGCAGTCGGAGCAGTGATACAGCAGTTTGTCTCGAATGCATGGCGGCCGCTCAGTTTTTTCACCGTTCGTCTCAGCAAGAAGCACGAACGTTACAGTGCTTACGATAGAGAGCTACTCGCAGTTTACTCGGGCATTAAGCACTTCCGGCATCTCCTCGAAGGTCGTGAGTTCACATTGTTCACCGACCACAATCCCCTAGTCTACGCATTTTATCAGAATCCGGATAAATCATCCCCGCGTCAATTTCGGGATCTAGATTTCATCGATAAATTTACAACCGATATCCAGCACATCTCCGGCGTTAAGAACGTCGTTGCAAATACCTTATCAGTTTATCACGTATAGATCAGATTTCTGTTCCTGAAAGCATTGACTATACAATAATCAATCAAGAATACACAAACCAATGATGCAGAATTGCGGGAACTCTTGCATAGTAACAGCACAGCATGTCACTTAATCTCAAGCAAGTTCCAATAACGATTAACTCCAATAAATACATTTATTGTGATATTTCGATGGTACACCTTGCCGACCGAATCACTCTGTTAAACTTCCGGAAATAATAGAACCCTTCCACAATCTTTTGCACCCCGGAATCCAAGCCACCACCAATATTTTAACTAACAATGTTCTATGGCCCTCGCTCCGATAAGATTTGTAAAACTTTACTCAACAACGTGTACAATGTCAAAAGTCGAAAATTGCAAGGCACACCATGTCACCTCTCGCCAACTTCACCTCACTTTAGCTTCGCAACATTTTGCAGAAATATACCTTGACATCATTGGCCCTTTGCCGATTTCTGATAACCAGCATTATTGCGTCACGCTGATAGATCGTTACACGCGTTGGCCTGAGGCGGTTCGTGTACCGGACATAAAGGCTGCCACTGTCGCGTTTGACGTATACGAAGGAGATGGAACAGGTGATACGGAGGTGTGAAACAGGTAGATTCAATTTCTAGTTCGACGGAGAAAAATTCTAAGTTGACTAATTCCAGGCGATGTTTTACAATTAAGATTGAAAGATACTCCTGTGCCCAAAAACCAAAATATCGGCTAAAATTCGATAAAAGCTATCGTGAACTCGAGAACTTAAAATCAAAAAAAAACGCAGCTATCATCAGTCTTATTCTCGATTGAGAATTTCAAGCTCCGAGGGGCTTAAGATAAAAATGCATCTGCTGTTAATGTTAAAACTTCTCCATTTAGATTGGTCCGAACTAGTATCACACAAAGGAGATTATATTACTGGTACTCTAACTTGCAAGAACTGAAAGTTCATCCAAAAAGTAAGGTATGATGAGTGTGTCTTAAATGCCAGATATATAAAAATGCCAAACATAATCGTAAGACCATCTCAGCTGCATTCATGAATGCGTGAATAAGAGTGACACCGAGAGTTTTAGATTTACAAGGTCACGTTCTGCGTGTTGAGGTAAAATTCTTGTAAAGAAGATTCTTGCAATCTTTTTGTAATGCAGAGAGTACGAAGGTTACCTACGGACCAAAGATAATCTTATCCAAAGCGTAGTGAAAAAAAAAAATTTGGAACCAGTAATAATCTTAATAAAGTTCTGGTCAACCCGAAAGACAATCGCTTAATGTTTAGTTTCGCGTTCGCAGAGAACACTCTTATTATATCATTTGGACTCCACAATTCATTCATCGGACTTATATTGGTTAGTACGATTCTGTTTAATTTTCTTACCTCCAAGAACCCGCAATGCTTGGTTCGATGATCAATGCCTCCTGTGGCCCTATTCTGGTAATTCCCTGGGAATAGGGAAATGGGAAAAATTGTACATAGCTTTTATCTATTAAATCAGTTTTTTCTAGCCTACTGAGAAAAAAAAATTTGATGTAAAAATTTGTAAATTGGGAATAATTTTTCCATAGCGAAATTACCAGGGAAAGATATTCCCAATTTTATTTTGCTTTCAAAAAATTTACCACTAACTTTTTACCTTAGTATGCCAGAAAAAAATTATTTAAATAGAATTTATATGTAAATTCTTTCCCCAATTCCCTATTCCCGAGGAAATAGCAGAATAACACTAGAAGCACTCTAGCAGTATATGCACTAGGAAAGTCACGACTAAACGTGAGGAAGTACAGCCATCAAAGACGGGAATGGAGAGCTGAGAATAAACGTGGCTGATGTTCTCTCAGTATGGCAAACCTACTTTCAAAATCTGCTAAATCGGAATGACGAAGTGATCTCCATTAGAGCAATAGCTTCTCCAGGTGAAGAGATCTTTGTCGAATATTCCACAGTGGAGGACGTAGGCACACCTATTAGTATATTGAAAAATGGAAAAGCACCCGGTCTTTATAGAATCTCCGCAGAATCGATTCAGCGCGGAGGTCCTACCCTTGCAACAAATCTATACGATCTCATGGTCTCTATTTGGGACCAAGAAGAGCTGGCGGAGGAGGGCGGGAGATGGATGATTTCATTTCATACCGCTCGATCGCTGCGTGGGAAGATTTGGTTTGGAGGTGAACAGTAGTAAAATCAAATTTTTACAACACCCAGGAAAACGTGCAACATTATACATTACAGTGGAACGTTATACTGAAAATATAATACACAAATCGTCATAGACGGAATACATCGTTCTGTTTGGAAAGGATTATAATTCGTTTGCTTTCTTATAGTTTCCCAGAATAATGAGAATCCTCGAATGTATGTCATGCGAGATCAAGAGACCTGGAAATGCTAGGGTTAGCTCGTGCTCTTTCATATCACGAAACGAGACAGCGAATATATAGTGCAGACTATCCCATTCACGAGAACTGATTTCCAGAGGTATTTCCTCTTCAAACTTAGTGCATGGATAGTGTTGATAATAAAAATCATGTGGGCAGTGCTCCTACAAACGCACCAAGCCCGAAAGTCAAGAACGCCTTAGGTATTTCCTCTGACGAGTTGCCAACGAATCAACATCTATCACTTTCTTTCTGAAAGCCGTCATGACAAGTTTGGAAATTTCTGGTACGAAAAAAAGCTCATACCAAGACGGGACCGCAAAGGAACAATTTACATATTTTAAGACAAAGCAAGTGAATAACAAACGAACGTGATTGCATTACCCCAGCCCACAAATATAAGTTCGTATCATTTCTTGGAAAGGACCAAGTATCATAAAATAATCAACCCCAGGTCATGAAGGAGCTGATGAGATCATGTACCAAAAACAGCCTTGTTAGAGTGATACGATGACACACACTCTCAAATGTTCTTCATCTTGCGAGAGAATGAAGAGTGGAAGATATTATCGAAGTTAGGAAAAATGGGTACATACAATTAATTATATTCACCTCACCAAAAATCCCGGCTTTCACAGTCGACTTATTTTCAACCATTTTTCCAACTTCCGCAATGAAAAGAGAGAGAATGAAATTCTCTAGATTCTGGAGCAACTTACGGCTGCCAGAAGCTAAATATCTTGGGGCATTTTTAATCAAAAACTGGCATGTAATGCACACCATTTTTACATAACCAACAAAGCTAATACAGCTTTCATCATCTGTCATCGAATGTTTGTTGCCGGGTATCAATCCACAATTAACAGTGTGGCTATGGATTATAGGCCGGGGCTATGATTTCGCACGCGGATCTAGTTTGGTCAAACTAAAAAATAAGAAATCACATAAAAATAGGACACAAATTACATCAAATCAGGACATTGTAGTTTCACGACGAAGCCTCACAGTCATAACCCATCGTAGTACTCACTGGATAACTCGGTGAGTCATTTGCGCTCTAAAACCAATTTCAAATCAGCATGTTATTCAAGTTAGGGCGGCTTCAGCGGATGTCTGTCTTGTATCAAATGTGATCCAAGGTAAAACTGGATGCCTTAACATTGTTCACAAGTACGTGATCCACGCACGCCACAAGCGGGTTGAGCAGCAGGCTTACATCCTTCTCTCACAAGAACAACTATAATATGAACCATAGACAAAGGGCCCGGATTACCTTATCGGATTCATCGTAACGTAACGTGGAGATCGAATGGCGAAAGAACGGAAAACCAAATCGATAAAGTTAAGAGAGTAAAGCTCTATGAGACATTCTACCATATCTGATGTTAGATCTTACTGATGTGCTAACATGGACCAAATATTATCGATTTCAAAAACAAGTGCAAACCATCGAGATGCCGCAATTATTGGTTTGATTATTGATGGTGATTATTGGTTCGAGCAGCAGTCCGGCACAATATCTCACCTACTTCCAAAATCTGCTAAATCGGACTGACGAAGTGACCCCTATTAGAGCAATTGCTCCGCCGAGTAAGGTTTTTGTCGAATATTCTACAGCAAAATATGTAGAAGCAGGTAGAAGCAGATTGAATAATGGAAAGGCGCTCAGTCTCGACGAAATCCTCGCAGAATTAATTAAACACGGGGACGTTTTCTTGGATCAAATCTGCACGGTTTCATCCTCATTAATTGAAACGAAGAAAAGCTGCCGGAGAATTGGAAGACCGCACTCATATGTCCGTTGCATAAAAAAGGCCACCGTTTGGCGAAGTGTGAAAACTATCATGGCATAGCTTTATTGAACACGGCCTACAAAGTGTTCGCTAATGTTGTACTTGCCAAACCCGTGCTACTCGCAAAAAACTTAATTGGTCTGGGCGCGTATTCTTGAAATCGGTGGATATTTCCGTCTACGGATTATAATTTGCTTTATAATTCTTTATATTATTCGAATTTTTCGCCGCCTACTTTAATCGTTTTTCAAATTTGCTTGCAAGTTTTCTATTATTTGGTGGGATAAATTCGCATTGATTTACCCAGTCGGAAATTTCGACCGGTTTTTGTTTAGTTGTGAAATAAAAAAAAAGAAGACTTGCAAGAAAATTTGACAAAAAACGATTAAAGTAGCCGGCGAAAAATTCGAATAATATAAAGAATTATAAAGCAAATTATAATCCGCAGACGGAAATATCCACCGATTTCAGAATTACGCGCCCAGTGGCCCTATTCGGGCTTTCTTATTCCCTCAGTTGGCCAGAAAAATACAATTTAGACAAAAATGCTATGAAAATATTTTTCCCAATTCCCTATTCCCACCGACAGCCCGAATAGGGCCACAGGTCTATATGTTGAATCGTAGTCGAAGGAACTGTATATTTATAGTGCGTTGTATGGTACCGGTGTTATTCAATTTGACACTCTAGAGCGTAATAAGAAAAAGCAATATCGAAACAGCAGTACGTGAACAGCAATAGGCCAAAACTTGTTTCAACATCCAGGATCATTTCTATGGCTAATATCGGAGTCAGTAGTAATTTTGAAAGCGTAACAAAGTTCAAATGCCCCGGATCGGTAACACTAACATCTTCAAATGATATATAGGCAGACATAAAAGTCCGAATTGTTACCGGACATCGGGTTTTCTAGTTGAGAACATTATATATAATGTACATTATACATACTACCTTCTTCGTCTTGCACCTGATACACTTATGAATCTAAAACTAATACGGGGACAATCACTTACCCAGGGCCAATTTTCACAATAAATATCTGCACTGGAAATACATCAACTGTACTGTCTGTACAGGAAAATGAAAACTGTCACCCGGACAGCCAACTAGGTGAACTTGGAGGAACAGGCTTCAACTCTAAACTAAAATGAGGCTTCTACCGTTAAAAGAACTCCCAGAATACAGCCATTTAAGTATAAGTATTATGAATTGAGAAAAAACGAAATTGAACTATCAGCATTAGAAGTCTTATACTCGATATTTATGTATATGCAGAAGTAGAATCTAATTATATCAAGATCTTTCGAGGCATCTAGATTCGGAGGTTCTAGTTAAGTAAAGAATAACTACACAGGGTCCGGGAGTAAGTTCCGCAAATACTAGACCATAACTATCGGTCTGCGCAGGTTTTCGAAACATTTAACGGTACGGCAATTCGTTTTTATTTTCCTTAGAAAATAATCAGGGAATTTGTTATTAAATATTGACCTACAATTGCTGAGAAATTTTTCCAGATTCACTAGCTTACTTACACAGTGATAACGGTATTGTATTGATTAGATACAAATTTGAATTATGCTACATAAGAAATTATTAAATAAACAGTAATTTGAATTTATGTAGATCAAACTCTTCAAATATTTCATAATAACAACAAAATACATATAAGATAAGATAACGCCTTAAATTTGAAATGACGAAATTCGAATTTGGGAAATATTCCTAAAAAATCAAATAATTGGATTAAATGTACGATAACTGCCCATTTACAAGGGCCCGCCCAGCAACAATGAAGTTTGCTTTAACTGAAAAGTAAATTCGGACGGTTTTATCGTTAAAGTATATTCTGTAAGTTTCTGAAGATCTTCTCCTTCATATTTAATTCCACTGAAACGGTATTTCGTTTAGCAGTGTGATTACTAATTTGGAATACGCAATTTACGTAAAATTGCTATTTTTGTTAAACAACAAGTGAAACACATGCCAAACGCCTATATATAGAACTATAACGCCGAGCGGCCGAACTGAGCAGTGATGGACTATATAAACGCGTTTATTATCCAGTGACTGATAAATCAATCGAATTTCTCATTATATTCTAAAAGTCTCATGTTACAAAAGTTATATTTAGAATTTTGAAAGCAATAATTTTATGATCGCGCTAAATATTGAAATGAACTGCAAAAATCCGGCATAGAAATTAGCAACCAATAAATTTAATATTTGAAATTACAATTCTCTCGTATGACCAACCCTTCGTAAAAGAATCTTTATACGGACGTTAACACTGACATCAAAATGTAAATTTCCATATTACATTCGCGATATAAACGTTGTGAATGGAAAATTACCAGCAACTGCAACAAAGTACAGTTAAACGGGGTGATTCAGCTATGGATATTACGTAGCAAAAAAAACGGATGACCACGACCCCCATATAACACTATCGACGTTTGAGACGCCCCAACACATTTATAAATCAATACAAAGTTATAATCACTATAATTTTCTCACGATAATTTATGCAAATGTTGCCTTATCAACTACACAGCTATCAGTCTCGTTATAAATAACGGATAATAAAATTGCTTAACAAAGGAAACAAAAGAAAATGTATTGCATGATTTGCAATTCTTGTATCAATACTTGCCTTAAAATTATTTGATGCCGATAAAATAAAGTTTTAAGTTCCCACGTGTGTAATATTTGCTTAATAAATTAAAACAAAAATTAGCAATATCACGCGAATTCACAAATTCACTTCTTTACAAACCAAGCAGACAAATGAAACTAAAAACAATCAGCTGTTTTTTAACGTCAAAATATAAGAAAACAAATGTCGATATAACGGTGACATCTACATTTAAACATTAAAATTATTTTTACCATAAAATCTTAGACACATTTGTACTATAAAAATAAATAGAATTTTATTGGGAGATAAATTGTTGAATAGAATTTATAATATTTTCTAAATTGTTTGCATCAAATACAACAATTTTACGATACGGTACCATTGTAGGATCATCTTCGAGCCAATCCCCACCAAATCCTGAATCCTTTTCAGTTTCGACGGAATATTCAAAGTGAGCGACCGAATTTTTTATGATCACTTCCTCCTCTTGATTTGTATACAAATCTTCTTGGGGTTTATTTTTCTTCGCCTTTTTACGATAGAATTTCACCATCATAATGTAGTATACAAAATTGTATGGCATTTTCTTTTTGGCCGCCCGGGTAATTTCTTTGTGTAAATTTTCCAAGAGCGGCACCGCAATTTGTGGTGGTATGTTAATAAACCGTTCGTTAATGAGAAACCCAACGTGTTTTTGTACATCTGTTAGAATATCACGAAGTAACTTTACTTCGGCATCCTTAGCATGCTTCTCGGCCCGTTCTAAAATGTGTGCGACCAGCTGTTGAACGCAAGGAACATCTTTTTTACTGGTTAAATTTATTGCTGATGTTATACCGAATATAACGTTTTCCGAATCCATATCATCGTCACTGTCCTCTTCAAGATCATCGGATTCACTTTGTTGCACTACGCTTCCGATGTAACTCTGGCCGATTATAATGTCGGCCAGCTCACCCAAATTTATTTGTGCCTTTAGAAACAATTGTCCTAGCAGCTGCCTGATTCCATGATAATCGGTATCAATGGGATTTCTGCCTTCAAAGTCAACTTGAATTTCCTTAAAAATTGCAAATATGTATATTGTATATCAGTGTGACAACGAAAAAATCACTTTATAAGTAGGTTACCTCGTTCCCAGTGTATGCTTCGGACTTCCCGGCATCTTCATCACCGTCATCACTGAATTCATCAGAATCATTCATTTCAACATCTTGTTCGGTGATTCTTTTCTTATTTCCAGACATTATTCTTTATGTAACTAAATAAAACTTAACAAAAATCGTGAGATTTTATACAACACGTGCGTTTCAGGGAATTGCAAAACAAAGTGAAACGAGGTTTGACATTGACAGTTTATTTTGACAAGCTATGCAAGATATAAAGGTAACCCAAAACGATGGAAAAAATACCATCTTCTTATATTGATGATTGATCAATATACAAATTTGACGGTGGATTGTAAGCGCAAGTTGAAAAGTTCATGAGTAACGAACGATTAATCCAACCGAGTTTATTTCAGAAATTTTTGAAAATCAATTTTTATTTTTTTTTTTTGGAAAAATTGTGAATAAAAACAATGTATTTGATCCACAAAAAGATATTTTAAAATGGATTTATTTTATTAAACGTGATTTGTTTCTATTTTGAAACAGATAGAAACAGAGATTAAGGCACAATCCACCGATTAATCGATGATTATACAAAGCGATCAAGGATTAATCCAAACTTAATGGACGGGATTTTTGTTTAACGTTGAGTGCTTGTTTGCAACATGTTGAATAACATGAGCATGTTGGGCTCTCAACGCATTTGATGCATCTCAAAAAGTATGGTATAACACTGATAAGTTAATTTCATTTTAGGCATCATAAAAATCTGTATAATACATTTAGCTTTTAGTATTTCTGTCTTATCTGAAATAGACATAAAAACCATAATGAACATTATTAAAATACTAACTTTTAATATCCCTTTTGTGTTTTACTAACACAAATGTGCGGGTAGGGCAAAAGTACCATGTCAAAAATTTATTTTGGTATGTGTTTTCAACCAACTTACACATTTGTGAATCCCTTTCTAACTTATTTTCGTCCGAAAAAAAACACTATAACTATACACACAATTGTGTTGGTTGTACTTCTAATGTAGCGAAATTTTTTATCAAAAACGCCATTACATAGTATGATTTTTTACTCATACATATGTACAAAACAAAAAATGTTGTCAGTAAAATTTTACTAAGAAAATAATCGTGATATGCTCTAAAAATGTAAACTGAAATATTTTTTATGACTGCATTGTTCACATACCGAAAAAAATGTACATAAATATAAAAAAAATTCTCACACTCATAGAAAAGAAATAGTTCTCCAAAACTCGTTATATTTGTTAACGTTAGTGGTTTTATGTGGTACATATATAAAAACTAAAATATTAAAATATATAGAATAAAATCGAAATGTACGAAAATATATAAATTAAAACTTTTATGGAATTTTTAGGTTATCCCAAAATGTAATTGTCAAGATTAAACGATAAAATTTTACTATGAAAATGAAATAAAACTGTTTTCGTTTTTTCAGTAAACAAAAAGGCTGTCAGTAAATTTTTCGCGTGGAATTAAAGCATTAAGAATAAGATAAAACCCGAATATAGTTACAAATTTGACATGTTAAAGTAGGCTCGTCATCAACTGTGACTGTAACAATCTCTTTAATCGGCCAACTCCTCATCGGTGATTTCTTCATCGCCAACTACCCCTCTCGGGATTTACCGATATAGGGTTTATCCAAATTCCAGCCCATCAGTACCTATTTTACATCGGTCATTCTTCACGCCAATCGCTTTCCATGCAGATGCCACTCACCACTGATTTTCGCAGACGTTTCCTAGTGAGATATTCTGTACACATTTCTTTTCTGCAACATAAACCATACTGATTATCTCATCAACTGAACCACTTCACAAAATTCAACTTGTGTTAGGGTGGCAAAAACGGAGTTGCTATCATAATTCCATAATTAATAAATGAAAAGTTATCAAATTCGATTTTTTTTTTATTTGTAAGGTAAACTAAAATATCAATTTTTACAGTGAAGCTCGAGGTAATGTAAATGTCCATTGATTTTAGAAGATATTTAAGATATTTATTTGCAACAAGCAAACAAAAAAAAAATTCCCCCATATTTTTGTCGATTTGTATGGCGCACAAAATTTTTATTATCTCCACTAATTCATTCGATTTTTGTATATATGTAGGAGAAATGCGTTTTATAAATTGTACTTGCATTGATGTCACATGTGTATATAATATAATTATAACAAAAAAAAAAAAAATACAAAAAATAAATATGCATTTGAGGACATACATATGTACATACATATGTACATACCTAATTACAATTTGACAAGAAAATATAGCAAAATACCACTGAACTAGAAACTTGCTCAATATTTTTCCGACCGGATTTCATGATACGGTTTCTTTACCGGTCGGTATTTCTAGCGGTGACGTTTCATGAACGACCGATTTTTCCGTCCGGATTTCATGATCCCGCCCCTGACTTGCCTTTCTTCTTATTACGTCTCATTAGTTTGACTAAATATAGCTACCATGTATTCACATTGTTCTTGCTTAGCAATGCTTATTCCAAAGAAGTTAAATGTACAGAATGAGCCTAAGCAACTGTCAAGTGTCACAAATTTGGAGGGTAAAAGAGAAAGCATCTAAATCAACGGGATTACAACAACAACAAAAATCTATAAGCGCCCCACGCCACAACCAAAATTGTTTTCTTAATTTTGTCTGATTTATAACTTAAATTCAGGATACATTTATCACAAATCACTTGTTTCTTAGCACAATTTACATTTTATTTTATATAAACACTTGGTAAACTTGCTGGTGGTAAAATATTTCTTCTTGAAATTTTTTAGGCGTATTTTCGCATTTTTTCACGATACACTTCATTTTGTACAAAAGTCTACATTTTTTGTTATCACATAATACACCACTATATAAACAAATAACTATTTCATAAAGTTTGTATTATTTTGATGAATTATAATTGATAATTTTAAAAATTTATAATTTATAATTTTAAAGCGCAAAATTAACACGTCACTTCATACAACAACACAAACCGGTTTGACGGGCGCTTATAGCGAAATATGAGTAAACCATATGGATTTTTTATATAACCATCCTATTCTGGCTTGTGACAGATGAAATAGCAAATTTTATATGGGTAAAATATTGCCACCTATTCCTCAGTATTTTAACTTCCTTGGCTTATTCTAAGAGTATGACTACTGAGATAATATTCGTTTTGATCCATTGCAATTATATTACTGAAATCATCATCAGAATTTTCTCATTCTAATTTTTTATGGACATTGATTTTTCTAGTTTTTGCTCAGTAATAATAAATGACTCACTATGATATAACGATCCTGCATTCTCCCGAGCATTCGAAATTCCGGGTAATTAGCTTCTCTTTCCTGAACTAAAGTAACATCAAACTTGAAATTTGTATCGTCTTCGAGCTGGCTCAGCTGAATTCCAATAGCACCCCAACTTCTTACCAATGTGAGCATGAATGATCAATGAATAGTAAATGTATCGCGCGGTAGACTGCAAATCTAGTTAGAAGAAGGCAACATGAAACTACGAGATGATTGAATTTGAGTTAGGATTAAAATAAATTTAATGAACCGCACATCGCATTGCAAATGAGCTTGTAGCCTATAACTGAATATGTCGATTCTCCATATTTCATGTAAACTATTAAATGAAAAAAATTGAAAATATAATATTAAGAGATTATAGTTTCACATAAAATTGAATGTTGCTTAAACACTAGCCCCATTGTATATTAGAAACGACAACACTCGTAGGGGCTTATAGATAGAATACGTCACCAAGGAAATAAAGAAACTAGCGAAGTAACATGTACATACAGTGATAACCTCAGCTGAGGTATAAAAAATAAACTGAGAAACAATAGAATAAGTAGAAAAAAATCTTTAACTATTACGTTGTTTCTAGTCCGACCTCTACATATTCGAATAAAAAAATTATATCTTTATACTCTTATTCTATCATCTACTTATTTTTTGGTAGCTTGCGGTCGTAATAAAAAACGAAAAGATCGAGGCAATAATCAATTTTATTCTAGAAGAAGGGGAAATGTTACAACATCTCCCTGATAGCTGGTCTAGTTTAATGCCTGGAAATTTTCTAATTTCTAATTTTCTGGCATTTTTCAAAAATTTGCCAAAACGAATTACCAAATGATTACTCCAAATAGTTTGGAAATGATCTTAAAAACAACAAAAATGACCTTAACAATTACGAAAAAACAAAATGTATTGTTCCCTTTTTATGCGATGTCGTTTGGCTTGTCCAGGTAGCGATGAATATCGAACATTCGACTAGCCATCAAAATTTTAATTTTCATTGATATATAGAGAATGTATAATATAATTTTGGAACTCAACATAAAAATTTCTTCACATTATAATAAGAACTAACGATTTTTGAATAATTTTAAACTTATTTTAATTCTTGTTAATACTACAAACTTGAACATCCCGGCTTTAAACACCTTTCCAATGTAATTACTCAGTTAGCCAATAAATTATTTCTTGTATCTTTAAAATATACACTCAAGTTGAAATTTAGAACCTTAATTCAGCTAAATACCGTTATTTACAAAATATTTATTTACCGCATTACAAAATTTGAGACAAATTCTTTGTTCAATATTTTTAGTCATTATTCGCGATTTCCAACAAAGTAGCTAACATCTGGTGAACAAAACGTAAATCGCCGTTTACTATGATGCAAGGGGGATCAAAATTGTCATAACAATCGTTTTGACAATTCTCGTCCCTCTTGTAGGCGTGGAAACCAACGCTATCTATATTCGGTGAAAATCGCCAATAAAAAGCGCAAAACACAATTGAGATGAACTGACAAAATAGAGCAGATAGCGCTCAAGCTTCACTTCAAGACCGATTATTAGATCGATTATTGGGGCATCACGGATTCCATCTTACGTTTGTAACTACAAATTTTATCATTTATGCCTCATGCTAGTTTAGCTCTGGGTGTAATTTTATTTAAAGTTTTAAATTAAAAAAGGTAAAGTTTTATTAAATTAGCGATAAGGTGACATATATAATAAAAAATACTAACTTGAATTAATTAATAAATATCCCTGATTTTGTTGGCATACCGATCACATGTAATTTAGTTTAGTTAGTTGCAATCTGATCCACCAGTGGCGTTTTTCTACCTTTTACAATCGTCAATAATTGTGTCAACTTAGCGGAAACAATTTTTTTACAAGTTCTTTAAGCGGGTTTTTTAAATCACTAATTAGCGTTATTTTTTTGACAGAATGTATGTAACTACTAATTTATAATTAAAATTCATTCAAGCTGTACCAGTGTCACATATCACAATATGCACAATATATGAACTTTGTTAAAAGCCCAAAAATCGTAAACACGAAAAAAAAATTCATAGCATTCGTCTATGGAGATAAGTTTTTAAAAGTTTTTTTTTACTTTGTTTAATTCCATCTCGCAAATGTGTTCCGAAAAATAAAGTTTCATACTTGTGAGCGTGAATTCTGTTTTATTGTCTTCAATTGTTTTTAATTTTTAAGGTAGTTTTCATTCAGAATTTTATCATTTTCCATCTTTAATTTGATGAAAAAAAGAAAACAATTAATTATAATAAACTAATTTAGAATATGTTTTTCACTGCAATCTATTTTGAAACCAAAATAATTCCAACTAATTCGTAGTTCTCTTTTTAAGTGCTAAATTAGGCCATATCCAAATTGAGGATGTAAAACAGTTATATGTTCGATTTACGTAAACAGTCTGCACATTGAGTTATAGACATGCCTGTGTCTAAGACGGGTTAAATTAATTTAAATAAAAAGTTGCAATTTCAAATTAAACTAATTTCCATTAATCTATTGACATAATCGTCCAACAGAGCACCTTCATGTTGAAGAACTAGTCATTCGTGACATTGCCCGCAATATGTATGTGAAACTGCTCGTTTAAAAATGCTGTTTTTTTCTCGTTAAAGTTATTTTAATTTATTTAGTTTTCGATTGGTCTGTCTGTCAACCATCAAATCTTTTTATCTTAAGGATAGAGAAGCCGAATATTTTCTATAAAGATTTGCGTTATCCCAAAATGCAATGTCGACGGAATTCCGTTTACATTCGCGTTCAAAAACCACATTCTTTCTATGGAGAGAACCATGTTGTGTACATGGAAATCCGTACTACTCGCCAAAGAAAAGTGTCACAAAAATTCTGGTGTCGGTATGCGTCCCAACTGAAAAGAGAAAAATTCAAATAGGAAAGTAGGTGGAATTTCGTTGGAAACTTGGATTTTTTCTATACACTTTCCCATACTAATTTAAAACATTTTCTAGGTAAAATAAAGTCGATTTCCTTAATATTTTTCATATGAAGGTTTCGGTGGTTGATACTTACGCCACTTTTGGCGCATTATGATACCAAGCATTCACGCCACATCATTAACCCATTCACCTACTCACACAACTACAGTATATAACCTGCACATTGCACGCTGCATGTCAACCAGTACATTGCCGTGGACAATGGGTCGGCGCTTCATTCTGCACTAAATCAAAGGGTCTTAGTAGTCTTTATTAACATCACCAATTGTAATCGATGATGAAAATTCGATTTGCATCTAGCCTCTGATGCGATTCGATCCCCGTTCTCCCGGTCCAAGTGCTGAAGCTTTACCCACTGCATTACTTGTCCGGTATTATTAGATGAAACTAGCAATAGTTATTTTTTTTGAAAATAAATTTTTTTATAAAATATATTTTATTTTAATATTCAATACAGAAAATATTTGTTTACAATATTTTTTTCGTCCGCCTACCGATTTGTTGTCTTCAACTCCCACATAAATTGAACATCTTATTTAAAAAAGTAAGAAGAAAAAAATTTCATCAACAATTTACGTCGTCTCAAATATATTTACATTTTATATGTATATGGGAAGCCATATTAAAATACATTTTAATTATCTTTCTAGTACAGTACATCGTTGATGAATTACTTATAAATCACTATATACTAAGCACAGTTTATAAAAATTTCTTTCGTGTAGTTATCCGCCAACTTGTCAAATGCAACTGGAGAGAAGAGGAGATACAAAATAAAAACATAAAAATAAAACAAAACCGTGAAATAGAAAGAGGAAAAAAATAATTTCTTCTCAAAAACAATATTTTTGAGTCTTTGATATTTTGTAGTATGGAATTTGTTATGGAATTATAATTATTTTTTCTACACAGTGGAATAATTGCATACTGGGATGTAATGACGGAAGGAGACTTCAATTCAGTTGCACGGGTTTCAAACATCAATATTCTTTTAATTAATCTAATGTTATCAATAAATATATGCCGTGTCCGCCAGGCTTAATAATGCAGTAAAGTTATGTCAAAATCGATCAACACAAGTAAAATTCACGTAATATTTTCGTGAAAAATTGTAATTTTTGAAACAAGATTCTGTCGAATTTCAATGCATCCAGATTTGTCGCCACATCTTCATACACCTGAGTGTAATATCTTAATTAATAAATTAAAAGAATGCCATTCAACAGTAATTTTTTAATTTTATGTTTTACCTAAACCTAATGTTTTGGTTAACATAACCTCACTAAATTAATTTTTTTTCCGTTTTTTACAGAAGAAATTTGGCCGTTTCCTGGGATTTTGTAACGATATCGATCACGAACTGAATAAGTGCCTCAAAGCGGAACGCAAAAGTAATCAAGCAGCAAATCGGCAAAAAGCGCTAGAACGCCAGGAACGGATGCATAAGGCAATGAATCAGGACAAGCCTGAATAATTAATAAAACGCTGCTCAATTTACACATATTATATACTTAATATTTAGTCACTATGAAGTCTTTAGAAGATTTTAAATTTAATGAACCAATTAATAACTTATCCATTATACATAACTTCGATGAAAATTGTCCATCCGTAGTCGATAGATTTTTTACACGTTACTTTAAAATATTCCCAAACAAAACGGAGGACGAAGACCATTTGGTGCTATTCCATTCGAATCGAATTTGCCTGATTCAGTTGGCGCCATCACATGTTGCATTTAAAAAGGGAATACAGTCGGTGCGATTTGATTTTGGTAATATCGATCGCAGTCTAAATTTCGTGAAAGGCAAAGGTAAAAAAGGTGGAATGCAATTACAAACGAATTCAACCGTGGCCATTGTTAAGTGTAAAGATGATACGGAATATCGCATTCAAAGTTGCATCCTTGGGAAATTAATCGAAGTAAATAATAGGCTGGTTGAACATCCCGAATTGTTGGAGATTGAAGGAACTGGATTTATTGCCACAGTATTACCCAAGCCTGATAATTGTGATCCAATTAAAGAAAGCCTTTTCACTGAAATTCAGTATAATATTTTAAAAGTACCTAAATAATGTAGTTGTTTATCATCCTGCGGACAATAAAATTCATCTTAGTACATTTGAAATGAGTTAATTAAATTTACGTTTTATTTAAATTAAATTTGTTTATCTAGCATTTATCCAACGTAAGATTCCAAATGCGCAAGCAAAAGTATTTAATGACGGAATGCCTTATGTTCTTATGGTGACCGCGGTAGATTTGCGAATTCCGAGATTCGTACCTCGTCGCGGTGCTCTCTGGGTAACGCTAAATGAATCAGGCGGTGTAGTGGAGACAAGCAGACTAAATCCTGTTTATAGCCATGGACACTACATGTCAGGGCGAGTTATTGGCGCCTCAAAACCAATACCAAATCATCGTCTGTTCTCCAGGTTAGGTGCGACTGAAGCGGGTGTCTGTCTTGCATCAAGCGGCTCGCTATATAAATGTGTTCAAGGTAGGACTGGATGCCTTAAGATTCTCACCAGTACGTGACCCACACACGTAACAAGCGGGTTGAGCGGCAGGCCAACAACCTTCCCTCATAAAAACCATTTAAGTTATGAACCCTAACCAAAGGCCTGAACATGAACCTTAATCGGATTACCATATCGGATTCATTACAAACTCGACCTCGGAAATTGTACACGGACAACGCTTTAAAAATGGGAACATGGAACGTGCTTAGCCTCTTAAGACCTGGAGATCTCCAGAACCTTTCGAACCAAGCAAAAAGTTACATATTAGACGTACTTGCACTACAAGAGCTTAGATGGTCTGGGAGTGGGATCCATGACACCACCAATGGTTACACTCTTCATTACAGCGGCCATCAGAACGGAGGAGAATTTGGAGTTGGCTTCCTCATCCATCGGCGCGTGAAGCACCATATCATCGATTACCGCCCTATCAACATGCGGATATGCACGGTCAGACTTCGCACTAATAAATTTAACATCACGATCGTTAATGTACATGCACCCACCGAAGATAAATCTGATGACATCAAAGATCTATTCTTTGTCGAGGGAAGTCATCAAGTCACATACCGCACCACGACATTAAAATCATATCGGTCCTAACAGCCTGCACCTAACTAGTAACAACAACGGCCGACGCGTCACCGACCTGGCAATAATGTGCAACTTAGTTGTATCAAGTACGTTTTTTCCACATAAGAGAATTCACAAAGTAACGTGGCGGAGAACGAATGATGGAAGAACGGAAAACCAAATCGACACGTCATGGTGACCAATAAAGGACACTCCACCAGCATATCTGACGTTAGATCTTACAGAGGTGCAGATATGGACAGCGATCATGTACTTGTCATATTTAAATATAAGTGCAAACTGTCATCAACGTTCAATAGACAAGCACAAAAAACCGTTCGATGGAATGTCGATGCTCTAAAAGACCAAACGTCACTGCAGAGTTACCAATAAGCTGTCACTAACTATCTAGAGCGGCCCAGCAACAACGAAGAAGCTCCTTCCAACATCCAGGAGCAGTGGCACAATATACAGTCAGCCATAACCACCGCGGCGCAAAACACTATCGGCAGAAGACCGCCGAGATCCCGCAATGATTGGTTCGATGATCAATGCCACCTGGTCATCAAAAATAAACGAAAGCTTCGTGAAAAATGGTTGGCTCGCAACACTAGAAGCACTCAAGCAGAATATCTGCGCGCAAGGAAAACCACGATTAAATACCTTCGACGAAAGAAACGCGATCATATGAAGTCATGCATTGAAAACATCAGCTTCCAAGCGGAAGTAGGAAATTCAAGTGACTGTTTTGCTAATGCCAGGAATCTCACTAAAGACTTCTACCCAAGAAGTACAGGCATCAAAGACGGGAATGGAGAATTGAGAACAAACGTGGTTGATGTTCTCTCAGTATGGCAAACTTATTTCAAAGTCTGCTAAACCGGAATGATTAAGTAACCCCCATTAGAGCAATAGCTCCGCCAGGTGAAGAGTTCTTTGTCGAATATCCCATAGTGGAGGAAGTAGACACAGCTATTAGTCGATTGAAAAACGGTAAGGCACCCTGTCTCGATGGAATCCCCAAAGAATTGATTAGGTAAAATCGGAGGCACTAAACTTGCAACAAGTCTATACGATCTCATCGTATGTATTTGGGACCAAGAAGAGTTGCCGGAGAATTGGAAGACTGCGCTCATATGTCCGTTGCATAAAAAGGCGACCGTCTTAAATGTGAAAGCTTTCGTGCCATAGCTCTATTGAATACTGCTTACAAAGTGTTGGCTAATGTTGTACTTGCCACACTCATCCCTTTCGCCGAAAACATCATTGGCCACTATCAATGTGGCTTTCGTACCAACCGATCAACCACTGACAGTGTTTTACCATGAGGATGATCTTGGAAAAATGTTGGGAGTACAACATAACCATTCGTTAACTATATATAGACTTCCGGCAGGCGTATGACAGTATAAACCGCGACAACCTATGGGCCGCGCTCAGATGTCTGGGAATCCCAGAGAAACTCGTTTCTCTGTAAATTAACAACGTTCGGGTTTGTATGTAGAATCGTAATTGAAGGAACTGTGTAAGACTCCTTTGAAATAACATCTGGTGTTCGACAGGTTGATGCACTCGCGCCTTTGCTGTTCAATCTGGCGCTTGAGTACATAGAGAGGAAAAGCAATATCGAAACTTCGCGCTGTATATTTAATAAGTCAGGCCAAATTCTTGGATATGCAGATAATATCGTGCTTCTTGACCTAGTGATATCAAAGACAGTTTCATGCCGCTCGATCGCTGCGCAAGAAGACTTGGTTTAGAGATGAACAGCAGTAAAACCAAATATTTAGCAACACCTAGGAACATCTCTATGGCAAATCTCGGAATTGGCGACCACAATTTTCATGGCGTCGAAAACTTTAAATACCTTGGTCAGTTATAACATCGTCGAATGATATGCAGGCAGAAATAAAAGCCCGAATCGCTGCCGGACAACGAGTTTTCTACGCCCAATCAAAATTATAGCGATCTAAACACCTATCGCAGTCGTGCAACCTCGCACTTTATAAAGCACTCATAAGACCTGTGCTGACTTTCGGAAGCGAGAGCTGGGCCATGACCTCTAACGACTGTAGATTATTATCTACCTTCGAAAGGAAGGTCATCCGTTCAATTTTCGGTCCTATTCATACTATCGGCTTCATCAAATCTAATCGAGTGATTTACAAAGTGTTCCTTCAACCCGGAGTACGTCGTAGAGGAAGGCCTCGACTGCGCTGGCGTGACGAAGTCGAACAAGACCAGCTCGTATTAGGATGTCGAAATTGGAGGACGAAAGCGATGGACCGAGACGGATGGAGGACCATAGTGAAAACGTTAGTTTTAAATTATTCTCTCTCTCTCTCTCTCTCTGGCACTATATCCCATCAAGGGATTTGGCCGCCTCAAATGAGGTTTCATAATCATATTTTCATATCGGATAATGAGTGATTAATTCATTGATCCTAAACCAGCCGTGTCATTTTTCCCTTGTCAACACCGGGAATCGAACCTGAGACCTCCGGTCGCTGGAACAAGCATGCTGACCACTTTGGCACCGGGACGGCTTTAAATTATTCTGGATGTTGGATAAACACCAATTTTCTTTTAAAAGTAGTAATAGGGACTCGTCAATGCCCTCAATTGATTGTTTAGTTGTCTGACTGCGTTTAAGGATTCAGGTTTAACGAGAAGAGGTGGTTTGTTGCGCTCATGAATTTCGAAAAAATTGGAAAGCTGTAAAATTGTGGAATAATACGTGTCAACCATAATCAACACATATCATAAACTAAACCCATTCTATTAAAGTGTCAAATAATGGTATAGGTAATTCTTTTGGTAGGCTTATCAGAGGAATATTATGGGATTTGAGAATGCGGGAATCAAAATTAATGAACTTTGCTTAATTTGACAAGCGATATTGCCTTATATGGGAAAGATTCATTGAATGGTACAAATAGCGCGCAACAAAAAATAACCAGTTGGATGTGCCGGGTTTGATATGATGGTAAAAGGCAAAATCAAACAAAAGTAAGTTTCTTGTTCGTACGTAAGTCAAATGGTCGAGAATCGGAATATTTTAAGTTTGGTAAGACAGAATTCTCGGACGGAATTTTGAATAAATTTGGCAGAGTAGTTGCAACCGTAAGTCTAGTGAAAAACATGTACAGACTTAAATAACCATAAGCATTGACTTATGAACAAGTACAAAAATGTTCTGGAACTTGTCCATTCAGAGTTGAGTGGTGGTTCTATGCAGATAGAGTCGATCGGAGGAAATTGGTATTTTCTAACATTTTTTTACAATTTTTCTTACAAATTGTTGGTTTTTGTAATAAAATCAAAATTCGAAGCCGCAGCAGAGTTCGGGGAATTCGTCAACATTTTCCGGAAAGCTGGAATATGTCATCAGATCACAGTTCCATATACGTCGTAACAAAATGGAATTGCTGAAGGAATGAACCAGACAATTGTTGAGTAAGTGTGACGTATTGACGATGCTGGATTAGGTAACAAGTTCTGGGCGGAAGCAGTATCGGCGTCATGCTACATCATCATCAAGAAACTGAGTCCAAATTTAGAGAGATATTAATTTAAAAATTTAAGATGAAATGTATGGGAGAAGCATGTTATTGCTCTGGAATACTGATTACACGGGACCGTGCAAAAGAAAAAATATAGATTGATGAGGAGCAGTAAATATATGAAATATTGAAGCGATTCAATATGAGTTAATGCAATCCTTGTCAATGACAATGGACAAACCAAATTCTGAACGTGACCAACTGAAAAATGTACCATATCAGCAAGCATTACGAAGCATTTTGTTAGCATCTCAAGTTTCTCGACCTAGACCACACAGTCAGCAAAAGCAATGTCTGCATAGTTTCAAGAATGATCTCGGGAAAGCCCATTTATTTGCGCAGTGAAGGGCATTTTTGTATTTAAAGAAAGCTGATAGCGCAAAATTGGAGTTTTCTAAACTAACGACTTTAAGTATCTGGTTACTGCGATGTCGATTAGGCAGTGTAGGAGATGAAACCAAATCTATCATCGGTTATGTTGTCATGTATTAAAATGGTGGCGTCATCTGTAATTGAGGAAGCTACCTCGCTTAAATCACTCGAAAATGAGCTTTTGTAAATAACTTAAGTAAATTATTAGTTTTTGGTGGGAATAAATAATTCAATATCGTATTGGCGTAAATTGTTTTAGCCTAGCTCGTTCTCAATTTTTGAGCACGGTTTCATCAAACCATCTGGTTCTTCCGCATATGATGCCAGAGGATGTTAACCAGAATATTTATGAGTGTCTCCAAAATAAGATTACTGTATTCAAAATTAGAAGAACACGGAAGAAGGTCTTATGCCCGTCCTTATCATCATCATGTCATTTTGATGTCTAGACGAAATTTTGTTTTGGAGTCTCGTATATATTTCTATACAGCATGTTTGATTGAGATTTTGTGATAAAACAAAGAGTTTGCGATAGCTAAAGATGTGTAGTTGTCAAGTTTTCACAATTAAATAATCTTCTTAAATGCATTGGACCTAATCGAAGACCCATGGATTAAATCAAAATACTAAAAAAAACCTTCAGATAGCCTATGAATGTTTTATCTAACAGTACTTTACTTGTGAGCGAGCACACGCGTAGAATCACCGAGAATGATTCAGTCGTGATCGAATGATCGATAGATGGAGTTTACGAAGATGCTATATCCCTCCTTAACCCCTCTATCGCATCGAATTACCCAGTCGGAATTATTCTCTTAGTAAAAATCTTCGGAATTATTCTCTTAATTATTCTCAAACAAATTTGAAAAAACCATTAAAGTAGCCGACGAAAAATTCGAACAATAAAAGAATTTTAAAGCAAATTATATTCCGCATGCGGATATTTCCACCGTTTTCAAGAATACGCGCCCAGGTGATTCTGTTGATGAAATTGGTAATATTCCACTACTTGTTGGGTATGTGACAGGCTTCGGCGGTTTACTAGGTTCTTTTTTTAGCTATGATTGTTGCATAATCAATATTACTCGTTAGTATCAATCTCATACTAATCTTATTCTAATGTCTGCGCATTCTATTGGCGGAAAGTGATTTGCTACCTCTTCCCGCCGGTATGTAAACAAACACTTTGACGATATGGGTTGCTCTCTATCCATAACAATTTTCTTCATGGTCGTCTTCGTTGGGTGAAAATATCACTTGATGAGCAATTGTCGTGGCTAACTTTTGAATTCCTTCTTTGAATTTGATGCAACTTCGTGAAATCCTGATCGAAACTTGCGGACCACGTCTTCGATATGACAATCAAATCAATGTTAGCTAGGTCACCAAAATTGTGTTCTTGGAGAGGATTTGAAATTTTGACTCGCACGGTCAGACACAACTATGCGCAATGAAAGTTTTCTAATATATCGGTGCTAAATTGATTTGGTCAACCATTCTTTACATATTGAACAATATGGTTACCAAATCCGAATAGACTTTCGTGCATTGTGCTATATCATTGAATGTCGTTTCAAGTCCGACTGGTAGTCTTGACAAACCATCCGCATTGCCTTCTTTATGTGTGGTGGGCTTGTATATAATTCTATACCGATTATCTAACCAATAAGAATAGGCGAGACGTCTGAATCATCAGTACAGGCATGTTCTTACATGGATGCTCAGGATACAATAGTAACAAAGCCAGCTTATAATCTATCACTAATTCAAAAGAACGGAGAGAACCCTCTCTATCAGATTGGAAACTCCACAGGTTTTTCCTTGCCTTTTGGGTACACACAACTGAAGTGGACCTCCGTTTATCAATTCTGTTTTGTTCAGAATAAACGCTTTATTCTGTTTCGTTGTCCTAACATATCAACAAAATCAACATGCTTACGACGCAGTGAAGCAGTGATTTGTGAAAAATTCTCTAATTTTTGAATTGATTATTTTTTATAAAATTACCTTTCCCCGAGGAAGATGCAAATTCTTTCACGTTCTGTGAACATTGACGTTTAGCAATTGCTAGAGCTTCTTCTTTTGATGGTTTAATTCCGGTTACTTACTCGATATGACCAATATATTAAACTTCTTGTTCCAAAAAATGTCGTTTTGATGTAGATACATTTGAAAAATTGCAAGGGTGCTCTGTACACGGAAAAGAAGTCGGTTTAATTGAAAAAGACCCACTGATGTATTAATGACCACGTACTGTTTTGAATCCTCGTATAACTCAATTTGTGTGTCAGACAAATAAATTTATGAAATATTTTAATTGACGTAGTCGGTGAAATAATTCTTCGGCCCGCGGGTAGTGATTCACTGTGTGCGGAAAATTTACGGCAACTTCAAAATCACCACATAAATGAACGGGATTGACTACATATACTTCATCGACTTCAAAACGACATTGACTACCAATTTATGCATTACCATCAACGCAAATGAATTCAGACGTGACTTGAAAAATTCTGGAATTTTTCATCTATCATTGTCAAGTGAGTCCCGAAATTGAAGCAAAAACCCAGTTCTGTTTCAAAACTTTTAAATGGCAACCTGCTCAGCTGTCCAAATTCGGTTGAATTTTGTTCTTTTAGTTGCAGATGATGTCCTGTGACGAAGATTTCCCCCCTGAAACTTGAAAGTTTATAACCAGTCTATTACAAAAACACGTGTAACTCCGTAACCACTTTCCACTACCAATAAATTCAAGTTTAGCTTTTGTTGGGTGAATTTGACGTTTACGGATGCTATAAACTTTTTATAGTTTTTGGGCTATCCCTTTTCCGTTTTACAGTAATAAAGCGATGATGACATTTTGTGTCATATCAACATTGCATTTAGTGCTGCTGCGCTTTACTGTGCTTTTCGCGGAGTTTATTCATCGGGTCATCTACCACTTCTCGCTTCATATTCAACATTGAAGTTGAAATTGATTGTTTGACAGTACTTGCGGCAGATGATTTTATGGGCAATCTTGTCACCATACCTCTTATGGTGTTTGTACTTCCGTCAGCCATACTGAATGAACCACCTACTAGACGGACAACTGCAGTGGTATTGCATGTAGCTGTATATAAGGTGTAGTAACCAAGCATTACTGCGAGCGACTACTGGAAGACCGCTTGCTTACTCCCGAGAGCCGCCAGTGGGAATTCGATTCCCTGCATCGTATCGTTGTTTTCCATGGTTGACTCCATTGATTATTTAGATTGTGGGTTCCTTCCCTTAACATTTTATACCTACTGCCTGGTTTTCAACAGCCGCCCCTAACATGGAGAACAGACGCTTCAGAATTTGGGATGGGTATTTCCCCCTCAAGGCAAGTAACTAGGGCTTTACCGTGCCCCTACTCGAGGTGTTATACTTTTAGCGTTACCCAGGAGGCAGTGCGAAGAGCTTCTATAACTAGTGCACCCCTCAATGTAGAAATACTAAAAATTTTATAAATCGAACGATCGGAATCGGTTGGTCGACTATCATTGTAAAATGAAATTCCCAAATAAGCGACGAAACTGATTTTATTGAATTAATTAATACAATTTTGGTTTTGGTTTTTTCGCAATAAAAACTGACCAGTTTGTGACCAAACACCAAAATATGTCGACCAATTCTAACCTAACGCTTACCTAACGAAATTTGATAAAAACAGTATGATTTTCTTGCAATGAGGTGCTATACCCGGGAATTTTTTTGGAATTTTTCATAATTTATCTACCGTTTAATCGTAAATGATCAAATGATAAAAACTAGTGACCAATCCTGACCAAACGAATTCAATCATCATTTTTGCCAAAACCTTTAGATGGGGTGCTAGAAAGGCGGATCCATTGAAAGTTTTAAGAAATTTACCTCAAACGAATATCTCTGCTGCGTGGATTAATGCCTGTTGTATCGCCATAGTGTCGAGTGGCATTTAGCAATATATAATTAAATTAACAATAAAATAAAAGCTAAACAAATTTCTTCGAATTAATATATTTTCTTAACTCTACATAAATAAACCGATTTTATATTAATGTAAATAAATAACAAAACCAAAACAATCACAATAATTTAAATACAAAACCTAAACAAATAAATTCAAGAAAGCAGTCAACGCGACTAGCAAATCTTTCGTGACCAACATTTTAAGTAGCCATGTAAGCTTAGAATCGAAAGAAATCGAAATACTGCACGTACGCATGGAAACATGATCTTGAAAATCATTGTTAAATGTTTGTAGTAAAGAATTAATTATTTTTTTATCGGGTAGGTAACTAAATCAAATCTGCTTTTGTAATTTACTCGTAAATTTAGGCGTAAGTGCTTGAGTTTTCTCGTAAATTTGCATTTGTTCCGGTTTAGTAATTGAAAATATTGTCTTGTACTCGTAAGTGACCTCCTGATGCATTCTTCCTTAGGTAATGAAATGTTTCATGGGAGATCTAATGGCGAACAAGTCACAATTTATCAGTGAATTATCAACCTTGAATAGGTGGGATGGTGAGGTGAAGTTGCCGCGGGTGAATATTCCATTATTCGCAGGAAGTTATACGAAGTTTCCGTTGTTAAAAGACCTGTTCGAGGCATCCATACATACAAACTAAACCATTTCGCTGATACGTAAGGACGTATCGGCGAAATGGTTTCGTTTGTATATGTATGGATGCCTCGAACAGGTCTTTGGACGACGGAAACTCCGTATAACTTCCTGCGAATAATGGAATATTCACCCGCGGCAACTTCACCTCACCATCCCGCCTATTCAAGGTTGATAATACGCTGATAAAATGTGAATGGTTCGCCATTAGATCTCCCATGAAACAATTAATTACAGTATTTGAAGGGTGTAATGAATGGTGAAGTGTTCGGTCTGATAAAACACTTGACGGTAACTGCGGCAAACTACGCGGAGGCGTGGGTAAAAATAAAAGAGTGATATGACAGTTCAGCTAAGGCTTTACGCCAGCTAGCCGAAACATCAGATGAGGTCATATGAGGATTAAGTGTGCTTGGGGAACAAGTAGAGAGAAGGGTTCTTTGGCTAATATATATACTAGTGAATAAATTAGACCCTGAGTCAAGAGAAGCCTGAGCACACGAGTCTGTTGGAGAAAATTACCCAGATTTAGAAAGCTTTTTCCGATTTTTAAGTAAGAGAAGCGATGCTTTGAATTGAATCAGCTCCACAGAACTATCTAGGCAAGCATGGCTCAAACGAGTCGGAGTGGTGTCTGAAACTACAACCGTAATACCCTGCATATATATTGTGTCCAGGGATCATTATATCAATAAATGCAGTAGATATTTAGATTTGCCCATCGATAAGAGGAAGGAATTGGTCGGGGAGAAGAAACTATGTTTCAAATGTTAAATGTTAAACATCACGTCACATTGCATCTCGAACAAACAAAAGGGGCGATGAGCGATAACGAGATCGAGTCGAAGCCAAACTCTAGTGAGACTCCGGAATCGAGTGTTCATGTTGCCGTGAACTATGAAAAGTGTATACAATCATTTCAAGCCATTCTACCCACGGTGATTGTGTTGGTAAAGGATAGATCCAGGCAGCCGCTGAAGTGCAGCGCGCAATTCGATTCGTGATTGTAGTTCTCATTTATAATGGAAGTTTGCGCACAGAGGTTACAACTGAAGCGAGAAAGGGCGAATACAAAAATCAAGGGCTGAACTTCCGGAAACATGATGTCGAAGAGCAGAGCTACAAGTAAAGGTTATTCTTGGCCTGCTAACATGCCTTGCTAAAATGACGATTTGCTTAGACCGAGAAGCAATACTATATGACTTAGAACTAGCTGATCCGCGTTTTAACATACCGAGTTCTATCGTTTTATTGATCGGAGCAGACAAGTTTTTTGAGTTTTTGAAAGGTGAGCAACAGCGACGAGGCTCAGTGATATTAAGCAAAACCATGTTTGGGTGGATAATCTTAGGTCAACCACGAACCGCCAATCCAGAGACGACTGAAGAATTCTCAATTTAAACGGAAGACGCATCGATAGATCAAAGCCTACGGAGATTTTGGGAAATGAAAGAGATGTCTACTAGTGATAAAATGAGCCAAGAAGATACAGAATCCGAACAGTTTTTTCCGAAGACGCACGAGAGAAGAGGTTATGACCGAAACATTGTAAAACTACCGTTTAAGAAGGATTGTATACAGAGTTAGGAGACTCTCTTTAAAAATGGCGACAAACCGTTTTCGATCGATCGAGCGGAAGTTTTTATCCAACCCGATGTTAGGCGACGCATATGTAAAGCAGATTAGAGAGTACATAAGTTTGGGACATATGCGAGAGCTGCCGCAGACGTCCTATGATGCGACCACTAGTTATTATTTGCCACACAATGCTGTAGTGAAAGAAAGTGGTGACACGACGAAATTGAGGGTGGTATTCGACGGTTCGGCTAAGTAGTGTAACGGCATCTCATTAAACGATAGACTACTCGTTGGCTCTACCATACAACCAACATTATGAGGAATCCAGTTACGATTTCGAGCACACAGAATTACTTTGGTCGCCGACATAGACAAAATGTACAGGTATCGGTTTTCGTATCAGAGGATAATCATCAACATTACCAAAGGATATTATGGCGAGAAAATCCATTTCTCGCAATTAGGACACGCTGCAACAAATGGCTCAGGATTCAGAGGAAGATACCATCAAACAACGGTTTTTCAAGGATTTTTATGTATTTACGACTTTTTGACATGCAGCAGTGATATTAAGGAAGCCATCGTTGTGAAAGGAAGGTTAACATCAACATTGTTGAGAGGAGGTTTTCATTTGACGAAATGGCGATCGAATGTAGCTGAATTATCGGAGATGATAGTTTATTCACGGGCAAAACTCTTGACCCTAGTGGTATCCAAGGAAAGATAGATCACGTTTAAGATAATGTCAGAGAGAGATGGTGCGATTAACAAACGAAAAATAATATCGGAATTCTCGCGACTCTTCGTTCCACTTGGGGGTTTTTATCTCCACCTACAATCCTTTTGAAAATCTTGTTTCAAAAATTATGGCTTATCAAGGTAAACTGGGATGATAAATTACCAATTGAAACTGAGTCAATTCGCACACTTCCAGAAAATTAACATACCAAGATTCGAGGCTTAGTATGCAGTAATGTACATTTGAACGGTGGAGGAGGATGGTGTAATCACAAGCCAGTTGCTAACGTCCAAGACTAAAGTGGCCAAATTAAGCAGATGCGCATCGCATCTGCTAAAAAATTTGATGTTGGCAGTTAAAAGAACCTTATCGAGCGACGTATAATATTTTGCATGTACCGATTCAACGATCGTTTAATCGTGGCTTTCTACGCATCCCAAGCATTGGAAAACATTTATCAGCTATGGAACGAATGAAATACTTGATCTTACTTCTTGAAAACACTGGGTGAACGTTAAATCAAAGGATAATCCTGCCGATCACGGTTCCAAAGGTGTCCTCCTGGAAAATTGTTGAGCCTGACACAATGGTGGAAAGGACCAGGCTGGTTAAGCCAGCCGCAATTGTTGTGGCCAACGAGCAACGACTGACAATATATAAGGGGTGAAATCGTCGAGATGGAATATCGAAAACTAAAATTACGTGATGTATTTTATGCTGAGACCAAAGAAGAAGACGAATCCTGGATACACAAAATATTTGAAATGCGCCACAAAGAGGAAAGTACTAATTGGACGACTTCGATCTACGAACAAAATATCCCAACTAACGGCGATAGCAAGCGAAAATGCAAACAGAGGTGGGTACAGCGCAAAATGCTCGAAGCGGATATAAAAAGTCCACGGTGTCACAGGAGAGTTGCAGAGAAATCAAAGCTGTCACTACTGCCATTCATCGACGATTATGGTATTTTGAGGGTAGGCCGCCCGCAGAACGCGGATTACGATTTCGACGGCAAACTCACAATGATACTCCCACACCAACATAAATTCACGTCCAGAGTAGTATGGGCTACACATATCTCGAACCTCCATCCTGGACCCACTTTAACAAAAAGTGTGATAGGACAGAGATATTAGATAATAAAGGGTCGCAGCAAAATACGTAATTTATTGTGTCTGTCACGCCAGCCGGAACCAAACAACTATGGCACATGTAGCACGATGCATTGCGCATCATTGTGCACTATGTGCTTTTTCAGCCGGAACTTTATAATTTCGACCAGAACCTGATAAAGCCAGCCAGAACCGTACTACAGCCAAACCAATTATAGCACAGGTAGCAAGATGCATTGTGCACTGTATTATCTTTCAGCCGGAAACTTATAAATCTAGTAATATACGATTTTTTGGGAAAAACCTTACAATTTCAGCCAGAGCCATACCCTCTACAGCCAAACTGACTATGGTACAAGTAGCACGATGCACTTTGCATTATTGTGTATTATACAATTTTTCAGCCAGAACCTTGTAATTCTGGCCAAAACCTGATAAAGCCAGCCAGAACCATATTACAGCCACATTAACTGTGGCACAAGTAGTACGATACTATGTGCATCATTGTGCACTAAATATTTTTTCAGCTGGAGCCTTATAATTCCGCCCAGAACCTAATAAACCCAAACCAACTGTGGCAGAAGTAGCACGATGCATTGCACATTATTGTGCACTATATAATTTTTCAGCCGGAAATTTACAAATTCAGCAATATAAGATTTTTCGAAAAGAACCTAACAAATTCAGCCAGAACCATATACATATACCCTCTACAGCCAAACTAACTATGACACAAGTAGCACGATGCATTCTGCGTCATTGTGCACTCTATTATTTTTCAGTCGGTACCTTATAATTCTAACCGTCAAACCAGCTATGGCATAAGAAGCACGATGTATATCATTGAGCTCAAATTGTTTTTTCAGGCAGAACGTTATAATTCCATCTGGAGTCTAATAAAGCCATATCTTCTCCACCAACCAAATCCTCTTCAGCCAAACTAACTATGGCGCAAGTAGGTCAATGGGTTGTACACTATTTGTTTTTGCAGCCAAACTATAAGAAGCCATCCAGAACCATAAAAATCCAGTCGAAACAAAATGTTTACATAAATAGTACAACATATAATTTTTCGGAACGACCAAAACGGTATGCACTACAATGCCAAACCAACCCGAACCAGCAAGACCACCCGCAACCGTATGAAGTCGGTGTGAACCATTCGGAGCAATAAAGAGTAAGCATGGTCATTGTGAACTAGCTAAAATTTTAAATGGAATTATTTGGACACATTATGATTCCCGATCCGCTAAAAGTGTTAATTAAATAAAAAGTTTAAATGATATTAAAAAAGTAAAAGAAATAACATTTTATTTTCTAATAATTTATTAATAATATTTTATATTTCATCGTTTAGAGAAGAACTTTGTTTGATTTGGGTACATAGAACAACATGTATGCCAGGATTTTTCGTGACGTGTTGGTGTTGGACTCGGTCTTTTGCAAATCGTCGTTAGTTTTTCATATGCTACCGTTTCTAAGTACATACATGTGCAGTTAAATCTCATTTAAACTATCGTACTCAATTACACCGCGCAAATTGAACTATTTACTTCCTTTATTCAACGATTTCGTTATGTGGCTTATAGCCAACTTTTGCTGTTTTTCTAGTGGCTTTAATGGCTCGACCTCCAACATTACTACACAATTATACTTTATTTAGATTATGTATGTTTCCACAGCTACAGTACGATTGCCGAATATTTATCTTTAGTGAGTTTATATTTATCTTTAGTGAGTATATTGATGGATTTATAAGGTTCCGGCTAAAAAAATATATAGTGCTCAATGATACACAATACGTCGTGCTACTTGTGCCATAGTTGGTTTGGCTGTAAAGGGTATGGTTCCGGCCGAATTTGTGAGGTTTAGTCCGAAAAATCGCATATTTCTGGATTTATAAGGTTCCAGGTGAAAAATCATATAACATTGTGCTACTTGTGCTATAGTTAGTTTGTCTATAGTTTGGTTCTGGCTGGCTTTATTAGGTTCCGGCTGGAATTATAAGGTTCCGGCGTAAAAAGTTAATAGTGCACAATGATTCACAATCCATTGTGCTACTTGTAATATAGTTAGTTTGACTGTATGTAACCATATCATCGTTTCCGGTCGGAATTATAAGGTTTCACTGAAAAACCATATACAATTGCTGGATTTATAAGGTTCCGGATTATTTAGTACACAATGATGCACAATGCATCGTGCTACTTGTGTCATACTTAGTTAGGCTGTGGAGGGTATATGGTTCTGGCTGAATTTGTAAGGTTTTTTTTCTCCGAAAAATCGTGTATTAGGTCTACAAATAAGTTTAAGGATACTTTTATTTTTTATTATATAGAAAACATAAATAAAAAAAAAGTGACTACTCACATATGATAATGTAGGGCTCGGTATGTAGTATTAATATGTAAACATAATCTTAACATAACCTTTAAATTATCTAAACAAACCATGCAGAACGATAAACTGTTTATCAAACATTGCATTCGTTATGAATTCCATCTATAGGAAAAAGTGTTCGTATAAAGCACGCGAATCGATTTGTTCTGTTCTTGGAGGTAATAATGTATCTAAAAGTACATGTGAATATTGGTATAAGCGTTTTAGAGAAGGTGATTTTGATGTTAGTGACTGTGAACGTTCTGGAGCTCTCTTAAAAGTAAACAACGAGGAACTGCAAGCGTTGCTGGATAAGCCTCTTGCCAGACGGAAAACCAACTCTCAGAACAACTTGGAGTAACTCAGCAAGCTGTCTCATATCGCTTAAAAGCGATAGGGAAGATTAGAAAAGCCACAAAATGGGTGCCAAACTTGTTAACTGAACAAAACAAAAATAACCGACTTAACACTTGCGTGAATCTTTACAATTCTCAGAAAAGGAAATCTTTTTTGTGGAAAATTGTGACCGGTGACGAAAAATAGATTTATTTTAATAACCCAAAACATAAATATCAGTGGGTAGATCCCGGCGAACCAGTAAATTCAACGCCAAAGCGCAATATTCACTATGTAACAAGGTCATGCTGTGTATATAGTGGGATATGAAAGACGTATTACCTGGTCAAACAGTTACTACCGAACTGTATCGACAACAACTTATAAAAGTGAATACAAAAATAGACGAAAAGCGTCCATATACAGGCAAAGGAAAACGACAAGTAAAACTCCTCCATGATAATGCTAGGCCACATGTAGGTAAATCAGTGAAGGATACGTTAATGGCACTTAGATGGGAAATTTTCTCACACTCGGCGTATTCACCAGACATAGCTCCAACTGATTTTCACTTATTTAGGAAGATGCAAAATGAATTATCTGAGGTACGATTTAAAAAATTTGAAGAAGTGCAAAAATGGGTCGAATACTTTCTCTTCTCATTAGATGAAAGTTTCTTTGCGGCAGGCATCCGTGAATTGCCTGTAAGATGGCTAAAGGTCATTCAAACTTTGTATAAAAATAAATTTTGAATTTTTCAAAAAGTGTCCTAAAACTTATTTGTAGACCTAATATTTCTGGATTTATAAGGTTCCGGCTGAAAATTATATAGTACACAATGATGCACATTTCATCGCGCTACTAGTGCCATAGTTGGCTTGGCTGTTGGTCGGTTGTGGTCGGCTTTATCAGGTTCCAGCTGGAATTATAAGGTTACGACTAAAAAAGCATATAGTGCACAATGATGCACAATGCATAGTGCTACTTGTGCCATAGTTATTTGGTTCCGGCTGATATGTTTCCATCTGGCATGACGGACGCAATTTATTAAACTAGTGCGTAGTTTTAAAAGATGTGCCGCCACAACTACTAAACAATTAATGGGCACTTACCAAGCACGAGAATCCAAAACTTTTGAAAGCGGTATTATATTGAATATTTAAATAATATGCAACAGCGTCATAAATGGAGGAGGGATCACGAGAACTTCAATGTTGGTGACATTGTTCTGATAAAGGAAGACCATATTCCCGTAGCTAAATGGCCGCTTGGTCGAATCACAAAGGTACACCCCGGTGAAGATAATTTGGTGAGAGCGGCAACGGTGGCTTGAGAGATGATGTCTTGATCGGTATCAAATGACTATGTAACATCTAACAATTAAAGTACTTTCACTTTCGTATTGGTGAACGACATGAGTCGTCCACGGTGGGAAGTATGTTCACAGCAGTGCCTAGAAATAGATAAAAAACATTTTCGTGGTAAACATTGATTGTGAAACAAATAAAATAAAAATATTATTAAACAAGAAAATTGTGTAACCAAAAATCGTAAAAAATAAAAAAAAATTCTGAAAAAGGCCGTCAAGGAGTGCGCACTCGTACGCGCTTCTCGTATTGTGCGAAAATATTGGAAACTCTATTTTTACATCCATATCCTGGACGCGGCATTGCTGTTTGGAAAACATGCAACGCGTTCAGTGGCAACAGTCGCTGCAGATGGCTTTGTTAAAAAATCATAATTTCAAGTTTTTTCGTATGGCTCAATTAGCGAATTATCGATTTAATCCAAAATTTGGCCACTACAAAAGAAGATTTTGGTCTACGAAATTTTCTTGCAACTTCTACATAACTTTGACCAATTTTAAAATAAATTTTAATATTAAATACGCGTTGGTCAATGGTTTATCTCTCCAATTTTAATAATCAGAATGTTTCGACTTGATCTATCAAAAAACATATGGTAAGCACTCTAATACAAAAACATATTATAGATAGCTGCAAATCTAAAAATTCTACTCAAATTGGAACACTCTTGACAAGCTATGAGCTTTGGCTTCGAACGCAATGTAATCAAGTTTAGATTTTTTTATAGTTTCTGACCTGTCATAAAATAATCGGTTTAGGGATCGTACTAAAGATACATGCAAATTTAATTAATGCTACATCAACATATCGACTAATTATATTCCACTCCCAACTAGAGCCTAGTGAACCCGCTTTTGTTAGGTTATCATTTGCCAAATTATTTTAACAACTTTATAACGATTACTTCAGATCAAGATCATCAATATGCAAATACATTTTAATACACAAAGCAAATGACATTCATGTTAAATTTTATGAGCAATTTGGATTTCAGATTAATTCCGAAAACCCATTCGTTTATTGCATTTTGTGTTCTTTCAATATTATTTTTTTATTCTGCGTTTATCAGATAAGAGAATCATACATAAGAAAATGTAATATTCTGGTTCGATGTGAAATAAAAAATAAATAAATCAAATCATTGTAACGGGATAGATTTAAGATATTGGTATGGTAATCTTGATAAATTGAAACACCTTAAAACTAGAATTTTGCATAACGTGTGGTATATAAAAATACTGTACAATGAATGAAGTATGTGTATCATTTGAGCAAATGATAAATTCTGCTAAATATGATTCTCCATCACTATATATAAAATTGTAATGGTGATGATTAACATTTTTACAGGTCACCCTGTTACAAGAACAGCATCGAAGAGGCAATGACTTAATAATTTTATTAACTTAATATATGACTGTTTGTGTGACACACCCACAGCTTTTGGTAGTGCGATAACCAAGTTTTTTGGGTTTTGTGAATATTTTTTTACTTAATTGAAAAATTTGTTTGTTTTTATCATTTCTTCTCTTACGAATTTATTGAGGTAGTGAAGTGTTTTTTGAAATTTTATTATCTTAACACGGTTAATACATTCTAAAATTTCTTTTCAACTTTGATAATTTTACTATTTTAGTAGTAATTAAATTTGGTCCAGTTTTTTAAAACATGGATAACGTAAAGGTATAGGAGGTAGCATTTTCATTATTTACCAAAAAATAGAAGTATGTCACATTATTTTGTACGCCTTAATTTTTCTGTACGAAAATACACTATAATCTACCTCCTGATTTACTCTACTGCACAAAAATATAGAATTTAGGCCACCATTCAATATGCCATAACAAAATTTATGATTTTTCACAACTATTTAAAATTAGCTGCATGAAAAAACTTAGACTATAGGTTAAACATCAGCCTAACTTCCGGCAGACAACCTAACTAATTTTAAATTATAAATCTTATTCAAATCACACAAAGGACAACGCAATCTCAAAATCGATGGTATCGATTAGGCAACATGGTTGTCGTATCACGGGGACCTCCGCTATAGGAATTTTGAACCGGCCATTCCAAAATTTATTTCTGCTTTCAGATAATGCATACGACCCCTCACGATGCCGTTCGTGCTGCTTATGTTCAGATAGAAAAGCCAACATTGGAATATGTCAATATTATGGACAGATCCTTCATGTTCTGAGATGAAATATCACCCAGTCGTTCTCTTCAAAAATGTGAACACGGTTAAAGTCTTCCGGTTTTCCGGTTCCGCAAGGCGAGGGTGTTCACTCAGTGAATAACAGTTACAACGAGAAGAATAATCGTAAATTATACACAGAAGAATATAACGTGCCACATTCTCACTTCGAATAAGGTAACCAATCTCTCAATCAAAATCAATGCAATTCTAAACAACTCATTAGGTTCATGACTCATTTGTATCTTATCGTGTGATACTATTGACTTTCAACTATTTAACACCTATCGCCTTTCCTAAATATCAAGGATCAGCACAATTACATGCTGATGACCCAACAAATGTTAAATTATCAAACAAATGCTAATATAGTATTCGATAACTTCAATATTCGGCAAAGTCAATAGAGGAGTTGCACCATGGGAACCTCCGCAAGTAATTTTGAACGGTTTAATACAAAAATTATGTCTACCTCTAAAAACTCAAAAACAATTAAAAACTTTATACTTGAATTTGGACTTATATATCACTATGGCATTTAAAACAATTATTTATGCTCACCAGACTCATTCTCTTAACCCACATTGATCCGGAATTCATACCCAAGTATTAAATGAATACCGGTAAACTTAGTCCCTAATCCGCCTGAATCAGTTTTATAAATAAAGTTTTATATAATCGATGAGTCTTCGATAAGTACCAAGATATTTAACTGGCGATCAGTAATAGATTCAAACAGAGTTTTTAGTGAGAAATTAAAAAAAGGAAAGTAAAATGGTTCAAGATGAAGTCGGAAGCGGTCGCGGATCGTTAAAAAGTTTAGTTGCACACCACCAAACATCCTGGCAACTCATTTTATACCACCACACAAAGACAACACTTTTAAGATCAAGAAATCCGCCAACAACATTATTCCTACTGGCCACAACACATTAAAATATTTTGGACAAAGGAGAAATACTAATTAACTAAGCCCCTGGCTCCCGAAATTATTAAACAACGAAAATCATTATAACATTTACAAATAAAATAACTAAAAACAGCGAAAATTTCTCGAAAAAAAACTGCTCAAGACTGCGGCTTATGAAATCACTTCAAATATTCTCACCCCACCAAAACCAATAAAATATGAATGGTATACAATTAAATAATTATCTCAATCTAACACACAAATTGTGAGTCCAAACCTTGTTGAAAAAAACATTCTTCTCCTTTTCCCTTTTTCTCTTTTTCCACAACTTCAATATAAGATCAGTCCACCACCTCCAACAAAGAAACAAACCAAACATACACTTTTACATCAAAACCCACCGAAAGATCCATTACAAACCCAAAAGCATAACTGATCTGAAAGCATCCATATACACTCGGACTTCCAGCGATTTATCGAACTACAACAAACGCTAAATGGGTACGAATAACTCTTCCAATTTTGCACAAAACCGACTAAGAAAATGAGTATCACTTCTAACATGACCAACAAAGAGCACATTCACGGCTATCTGCTATAACAATGGCCACATGATATGCTTGGCAATCCTTACTCGACTACCTTACATTTACGTTCGAATTGCCAATAAAAACACGAGATACCAGAACTACACACACTACTTGTAAAATCTAGCCCATTTACGAGGAAGTCAACTCAAGACAAATCGTGTAGACAACCCACCCAACTGCCACATGATATGCTTGGCAATCCTTACTCGACTACCTTACATTTACGTTCGAATTGCCAATAAAAACACGAGATACCAGAACTACACACACTACTTGTAAAATCTAGCCCATTTACGAGGAAGTCAACTCAAGACAAATCGTGTAGACAACCCACCCAACTCTGGCCGGCCACGAGAAATCAAAACACGTACACTTCAAACAGACTCTCAGATAAAAATAAATTGTGATCCCGCGTTATACGAGGATCATTAGAACGCATTTCACAAACTAAAATTTACGATAAACACAAATTTTCACACAAAGACCGCTGGAACCGAGGAAGAATCCATATACCATTCAAAAGCCAAAATAGTAAATTGAATCTATGAGCCGAATTTTAGGTATATTTGTGTCAATTCGCAGTAGATATCAATTAACAGAGTAAAATTATAGTTTGGCATTTGAAATACGACTACACACGGATATATCAAAAATTTGACGCACATAATCGAAAGGTGAATTTTTCCTCTACAAACTCCCTACAAACTTTGCTCTTTTTATAAATATCTACTCCGACTTTATACTGCTATATATAAAATTTGACTCATAGACTGAATTCACCATTTTGGCATTTGAACTTGATACTAACGTTGCTCTGTTAAATAATATCTTCCCGACTTGACACCGATAATATCTAAAATGTGAAATTTGATTTCAATTCTAATAAAAAGCCACCTAAGAATCTATAGCGGTGTTTAATTAATATTAATATTAATTAATTTTAATATTAATTCCATATGTGGAGAGACGTTTGAATAATGACTCGAGATGTTCACTATGTTCCATCTCGGAACGGCTTGCAACGAGGATATCGTCGATATAAGAGTAGACGAAGTCCAGCCCTTTTAACACTTCATTAAGGAATCGCTGGAATGTCTGGGCTGAGTTACGAAGGCCGTATGGCATTCGGGTAAACTCAAAAAGCCCGAAAGGAGTAGTTATCGCTGTTTTGTGAATATCCTCGAGAGCCATGGGAATTTGATGATATGCCCTAACCAAATCTATTTTCGAGAAAATAGTGGCGCCGGCGAGTTTCAACGAGAAACTGTGTATGTGGGGGATAGGGTATCTATCTGGGACAGTGACAATGTTTAACTGTCGATAGTCTCCACAAGGGCACCAGTCCTTGTCTTTCTTTTGCACCATATGTAATGGTGAGGAGACTGGTGATGATGAGGGGCGGCAGATTCCGATGTCTGTCATAAACTGAAATTCTGTTTTAGCAGCTTTTAGTTTCGTTGCGTCAAGTTGTTGCGTTTTAGAAGTTAAAGAGACACGGTCTCAAAAATAATAATCATATAAAGTGAAAGCCGCGAACAATCGTTCACACCAACCATTTTGTGAACCAAATTTATAATAATATTTTATAACAAAATGATAAATAATTTATATAATAAATAAATAGTTATTATAAACAAAAGATAGTGAGTGTTATTAATTATAAAATAAAACACGGTAACACCGCTACAAATCTCAGTAGAAGCATTTCAAAAACTTGTTCAACTCTATCCTTCGAAACATCATGAATATGATCCACAAATGAAACTTGTTGTTACGTTGTCCTGGTTAGCCGCAGGAACAACTTATTGTGTGTTTAGTTCTGCTTTTAATATTCCAACTACTGCGGCATTTAATATCGTCAAACTACAATTTACTATTTCTAGCAATAATAATTCCATTTTCAGAAATTCGCTCAGTAACTCCACAGCATAAAAGATAAAATCATCTTCACAGTAAAGCTCGAATTAATGAAGACTAGATGGTCATTGCTGATTGCTACATACTCCACAACATTTGTTTAAATGATGCGGTGATCTGATTGCAATAGACACCGAATTTCAACAAGAAAATAACGTTCCACCTGCGCAAATGACAATTATCAACCGCTAACTAGCCCCGTAGAAATAAGAAACAATTTATGTTCACTAATATAAAAACCAAGTAATTTTTATGTAAATTTGTATTCCATAAAATAAAATAAAAATTACATAATTCTGTCTTATAATTGTTTATTACATATCACATTTCAAATTCACTTTTAATTTCAACAAAAACATTTTAATACAACATATTAGAGTAGTCGCACATCCTTTACTGCTTCGACAACTCTATATCTACATTTTTAAGCATTTTTGTTAAGAAAAATGCTATATGGTTTCGGTTTGCCGTCTGTCCGTCTGTGTCTACCATAACTTGAGAACGGATAGAGATATCAACTTAATTTTTTCACTCACTAAAAGTTCAAACAATTCATGCGAAAGTGCCCTATTGATTTGGACATTTTGCGTGCTCGGAGATACGTAGGGTTTTGTTAACCCCCTCCTTAAAATTGATACATTTGTGGGTTTGTGTGGATGGTGTAGTTATGGAGGTGGTAGGAGTGGTCGTATGAGGGGTGGAGGGGCGGATGGGATGATGTGTTTTGGGTTTGGTGTGGGAATTGGGATTTGATGGATGAGGGTTTGTGTGGTGTGCGGGTGAGATGAGTTTTAGGGGTTGGATAGTGGGTGGGGGTAGTAATAATTTTTAGGTCTGGTGGTTTGCGGTTGATTGGGGTTGGGCTGGGAGTAAGGCGGGTTAGGTGGGTTTGGGTGGATGTGGGTGGGCGTGATATTTGAAATACGCAAATCACACATCACATCTTTATAGACAACAAAAAATCCTTATAGAGTTCGGTTCCGAACCTTTCTCGTCTTTTTTTATTGTGTTTATTATTTTGTCGTTACTTTGTTTTCTGAGATCCAATAGCCTTTCTTTCGTCATTGAAATCGACAGTATTGTCTGATATATCGAAAGTCGTGCTCTCTATAACAATACTAGGCTTAATGGTGTGCCTGGTGATCAATTAGGTCGTTCATTTTTGTGAAATAGCACCAGTTTGAAGCATTGGTTGATGTTTCTGCTATTCCTGTTTGTGGATCTTTTAACTTTTTAAAGACGTTTACCAAATTTGTCCATTTCTTTAAAATTTTTAGATTTATTTATTTAATTAAATTTTCAATTTAATCCATTTTCTTAATGTACGGTCTGATATAGTTCTTTTGAGTTATTATTTTATTTTAATAAATACAATTATCCGGGATCCTGTTATCCGTAAACCTGTATTATCCCTGATTTTTGTTTGCTGACGATTTTTTTAAGTCACTTGTTTATCCGGAATTTTAATTGATTAACCGGGTTTTTTCCGCAATTTTTTGTCTATAGTGTTGCATGTCGACATGGAATACACACTCTAAAAGCAAATGGGTCGGTTATCACACGACCAAATTTACGAAGGCTGCCTTTTATATTTCGAGATTAGAGAACAAAAACGAATATTAATCATCAATAATCGCTTTATTGTTTTTCAAAATATTCCCCATGAAGATCTATACACTTTTGCATGCGTTTAAACCAATTGTCGAAGCACTTTTTCCACTCTGATTGAGGTATCTCCAAAACTTGCATTCTGAACGCAGCAACCGCTTCTTCAGGTGTCAAAAAACGTTGACCTCTCGTGGGAATAAAAAGAAGTCATTTGGTGGCAAGTCAGGACTAAACGGCGGATGACTCATCAAATCGATGTTTTGAGTACTTAAAAATGCAGTTGTTTGAGCCGATGTGTGAGAGCTCGCATTGTCGTGGTGAAGAGTGATCCGTCTTCGGCAGTTGGTTTTCCTGATTTCTTGGAAGACGACTGGCAAACAAATGGTTGTGTATACCACTCAGAATTGGCTGTTCTGCGTTGTTCTAGTTGTACGGTTGCGACATGTCCATTTTTTTTCGGATTCGGCTCATCTTGAAAAACCCATACAGTCGACTGCTGTTTATTTTCGGGCTCATACGCGTAAATCCACGATTCATCACCTGTCACTATATGTCATAGACGTGTTTTGAAGCACCGCGATCGTATTTTTTGAGCTTTTCTTTCGACCAATTGACACGAGCCTTTTTTTGAGCGATTGACAAATTGTGTGGGATCCAACGCGAACAAATTTTTTTGACATTCAAATGTTTATGCAATATTGAATGTATGCTGGTCCCACTAATGTACAAGGTCGTTTCAATCTCACGATAGGTTACATGACGATCTTGCAATATCAGTTCGCGCACAGCATCAATGGTTTCCGGAACAACAACTGATTCTGGACGACCTTCACGAAATTAGTCTTGGAGTGAACTACGACCTCGATTGAATTCACCATACCATCGATAAACACCGGTCCTTGATGGAGCTTCATTGCCCAAAAATTGAATTAGTTCATCCATACACTCTTGCTGCCTTAATCCAAGGCGAAAGTTGTAAAAAATAATCGCACGAAAATGATCACGATTTAATTCCATTTTTTCGCCGAGATGTTGAGTTAATGAGTACTGTAAACAACACAAATAGCGCTCAAATATCAAAACGTTCTGAGTACGTATATAATCTCAAAAATGTCAAACTTTACGATAGAGCTGTCAGTTGCCAGATTGCAACACTAGGGTTGTCCAATCCCGAAATATAAAATGCAACCTTCGTATAATGTGGATGAGATGGGAATTTTCTGAAAGCTTTACACCGAAATACAGTATTCTTCAGTAATAAATTCCCTATAGAATGTGTTAAGGAAGCTAAAGAACGGGTAAATGGTATTGTGTGTTCGAATGCTTCAGGGACATACCAAGTGTACTACTATTATTGGAAAAAATACGCGGGTTTCCAAAAATGTGAAAGGATTACCGGTTACGTATAATGCTATGTTAGTGTGTTTTTCTTTATAGAACGCAAAAATTTGATCAACCGGGATTATTGATTATCCGGAAAGTCTCTGATCCCCAGCGTCCCGGATAATCGAGCTTCCACTGTAATTTAAATTATTATGCACAAAATTTATGCCCAGGGCCGGCTTAACCCACTAATCAAATTATGTCTCGCTTCTATCTCAAAAAGTACGAGGTCAAATAAGTAAATACTTTAAAAAGAGATTTAATAAACACATTTTATTAAACATTTGTTTTTTTCGCAAAAATTAGATTTTTGAATATTTTAATTAAATTTTTTTTTCAAAAAGTTTAAAAAATCACTCGATTTTCCAATTTCGTAAGATTCTAAAGGTATCTAATCGTCTGCTTTGGTAGGTAGCTGTATGATTTTCTAAAGTTAAATGTTTATGGAAAGTTGATTGATTGCAACCAGATAAATGATCTTTACGTACCTCTAACTTCAAAATTGCTCACAGTCTGTCCATTATAGGAGAAAATACAATCATTGCAATTGACCCTATAAGCACCAGACTTGGAAAAGCGAACAACTCTAGGTTTATTGCTAAAAACAATTTTCTTTATTGTACTATTATTATAAAAAGAAAACTAATATTGGTATAATCGGACATGATGTTGCTAATCCGTAGGCTCGTTTTTCCTATATACTCTAAGCGACGCCAATTTTCTCGCATTTGACTATCCGGTGGATAAATAGCCCTTTTCTATTCTTCCGTTCGTAATAATTTGGCTAATACGTCGGGTAATTAAATGTACTTCAATATACTTTAAATTTTGTTACTCAGACGATGACTAATCTTCTACCTGCTATCCTCCTCCCCCTTTTTTTTATTATTAATTTTTCAGTATGAATAACAATTGGTTGGGGCGATCAATAAATTAATTTGTATTGCCTATTTTCAATCATTTGTTTAGTTAATTTTTGCTTTTTTCTCAAATTTTTTGTTTTGCAAATCAGTAGATACTCCTGATGATGACTTAACAAGCCGAAATCGATCGGGTGATTTATTAAACATTTTAAACCAATTTTTTAATTAACATATTCAAAAATAATTTTTTGCGAAATAGAAAAACAAGTGTTTAGTGAAATGTGTTTATTAAACTATGACGTAAATGTTGCTTATCGACATTCGTCTCTTAGAATTGATGCACACGGAACGACAGCTTGTAAATGACTGAAACTTATGTCATAAAAACAGCAATGACTAAGCTGCATATACATATATCGAAGATGAAGGGCGATTTGGAAGCGTTCTAGTATATTTTGATGCAACCAACTTCAGAGCCGAGTTTCTACTTGCACACAGTTTTAGTTAAATTTATTTATAAAAAACAGTGGAGGGTATAATCATCTTCGTTAACACCGTCTAAAATGCGACAAATGTATTTATAGCCGTGAAATGAACACAGAACACGTGGTGTCTCGAGTACGAACTACACGAACATTCAGATAAAAATAAATTGTGTTTACGCGTCGCAAATTGTCGCACAAAAACTTCCAGAACAATGAGCACTCACTTCTAAACAGCTGTCAGTGTATTCGAACCATGGATATATGCTTTTGGCGTTGACGGGCCTGGTTCACCTGGCTTGACCCACGCTGGTTTGCGCTTTGGATTGTCATAATGGATCCATTTTTCATCCCCAGTGATGATCCAATGCAAAAACCCCTTCCTTTGTTGTCGTTGAAGCAACAATTCGCACATGGTTTTCCGACGTTCCATGTCCCTTTCTTTCAATTTGTGTGGCACCCAATTTTCCAGCTTCTGAACCAATCCCATTGCATGTATACGTTGCGAAACACATTGTTAGGTAATATTCAACTCTTCTGCCAATTGCTTTTCAGTCTGACAAGGGTCCACATCAAGCAATTCTTCCAATTCTGTTTCTTCAAATTTTCTTGGTCTGCCTTCACGTTCTTTGTCTCTTACGTCAAAACCACCTACTTTGAATCGTTAAAACCACTCTTTACATGTTGTATTCGATGGAGCATACTCACCGCAAACTTCCACAAACAAACGATTTGTTTTTTTGGCACAAAATTCGACATCTTCAATTATGTACATGAAAATAATTGTTGTTTACGCTTTGAACAAATGTCACTAGTAATTATTCAAGCTTGACATCTAACCTCCAAAAACATGTATTGCCCGATTGAATAATATGCAAGCAGTGATACTAACGACACCTATCTAAAAAGGTCGGAAATTTATTTGTTCACCTAATATATATACGTAGCATTGTTACGTAGTTACAAGTTCCATTTATAATTTCTTGACGTTTCAGTTAACTCGAAAGAAGGACGTCCTTATAACAATAAAATTAGGAATATTGTTTTTGTGATATTTTTAAATCTAGGAATACCTAATATTGCAGGTATGCACGATTTATCTTACTGTAACTGCCCAAAACTCCTGTATACAGAATTCTATTGAATTTCTAGACATTGGAAAGCGCTTTCTCTTCGAAACAGTTTTTGAGCAGTGAAATTTCTCTTCACATGTTAAATTCTTCTGATTTCAATCTAGAATTCTTGTAGTTCTCAATGGGAGTATTCTGCCTTTTCCTGGTAATAGGGAATTGGTATTTTTGTGGTCCTCTAAGAAAGCACTCAATACCACGATATTGGTTTAAATTATTACCATATAGTCGTGTAGTATATCGTTTGAAAGGTCTTGGATCAGACAACAACGGACGATATCACACAGTTCATAAATCCACCGTTTTAACACCAGTAGGTAATTTTTCGTTTATAATAGAATATAACTTGTCGTATATATCGTTTTAAAAGTTTTGAGAATGTCGCCAATTTTTCTTGAAGAGCTTACTCAAAGTAGCACTCAAAATTATTGTTGTGGTGCTGGAAGAGGTTTTAGTTTTTCTCATTCTCAAAATGTACAATTTTATATTACGTAATTTAGTTCACAAATCCACCATTTTAGTTCACCATATTATTGATAAGGTCTTGAAGAAATTTACGTGACTCAACATTAAAATCATTAGCAACGAGAGAAGAGGGACAACTTTTTATTAAGGGTATTTATTTTTTTTTTTTATTAAGGGTATTTTATTTAAATAAATTCTAAACAACTAGAAAAATGAACTGGCATTCTTCTACGACAAATGTAGAGATAGATCTCGTATTTATAATAGCATTTACGACAAAACGATAAAACAAAAAGATTGTAAAAAAATTCCAAATAAAATAAATTTAGATCATTTTTTTAAATTTTACTGGAAATGACGAGTTTTGTTAAAAAAACTTTATTTCATCAAAATTCCCCAGGGGGACTACAGTCCAAGCCTTAAACTTTTTTCATTAATTGGGAGATCCTTGTGAAATTTGGTGGAAATTTGTGCACCGGAAGTGGCAACATTAATGGGAGCTTTCAAAATATTTGTAATAATGTTGAAAAATTTAGCATTTACAAAAGACGACACAGAATTATAAAATATTAATAAATTTAAGAATTAAATTTTCAAACAGCAACGGTTGACTTTGTTGCTTTTATTATACAAGATACTTTTACCAAAAGTCCGATAAGTTTAATTTTTCATTTTAGAAATTAAGTGTGTATATTCGAGATCTAGGTATACATTCGTGGTCGCTTCTGGCCGCCATCCGGGGTGACCAGTTAAATTTTTTTAATTTGGGGTAGAGCCAGAGCCAGATTCAGATTAAAATTTTAAAATTGGGGTATAATACCCCAAAAAGGGGTAAGGTTGACCACTGAAATTGTGGTAGATTTATAGAGAAAAACAATATAAAAACGATTATTATGAAGTTAGATAAGATTCATTAACCCTCGTCAGGCGGCATAGGTACAATTGTACCTTTTCTATTTTTAAATACTAATAAGTCTTCTTGTAGAAGCCGGAGAGTGTTAAAGCTTGAGATCTCTACATTTTAATAATGTGGAAATTCCAAATAGTATCTATTTACAAAAATTATGTCTACAGTGACGATTTTCATATAAAATATATGAAATTGCAATTGTTCGTCTGCCACCTTTTAGCGTTTTAAAATTATGCCGCCGGACGAGGGTTAATTTATATGTACCAATAGTAAGAAATACAGTGAAATTCGCTTATAGCTACCGCGGATTTAACGACCATGTGGCTTGGCGACACAATCTCAAAGGCACCTTCAATGTGAAGTGGTTCTGCCTAGGAGTGGAGGAACCACTTTACATTGGCTGTATAGTATAGTCAATCGGGTCTTTGAGATACCGTCTCCAAGCCACATTGTCGTGGCCATTTTTTATATAGCTTACAGTGTAATACATACCACTATGTACATTTAGGCTTGTTTATGTAGTAAAGATTTTCCATAGTCTAAAATAAAAAATTATTTAATTCCGTTTGTTGTTTTTACGAATTTGTGGTATTTTCATACCCCATTTTATTCATTTTAAATTGGGGTATATATGTAAAATTTATTATTCATAATGGAGTATACTACCCCAGAAAGGGGTATGTCTGGTCACCATCGCCACCCTCCATTTTGTTTTATATGAACTAGTTAAACTTTTTGAAGCAATAAAATGGATAAATACATAAATTAACTAGTTCAGAAATTTTCCGCTTAGAAATTTCATGTTCCAGTTTCGGTTAAACCGTGCATTCTCTCTAAACCGAAATAATTAAAGTTCACTACTATCATAACTTAAATTTGCGTACTAAGCTATTGCGGGGTGCATTTTCAGTTTACCAGTTTTGTTTTAAATTAGCTATTGTTTATTATTTGTACTTCTCATATGTTTGATGAACACTGATGTAATTCTAGTTCCGTGCGACCTAGACGTTGAAAAAAGTAAATTTCAAAAAATTATTTCAAATTAAAAATTCGTGATAGTAATATTAAAATAAAATTACTATTTTTAATTTCTTTGTGTTGTACAATGAAAACAACAACTATTCTATTTTTCAATAATAATCAAATTAATTAACAACAATAAAATGCATTTTAATCATTTAAGTAAATCAATTTTTGGGGTCTTCATTATTTTATGTTCATAATAAATTTTGTAGGTTGTTGTTCTTTAAAAATAATTTCGATAATATAAAACCGATAACACAAAAACAAGATTTGTTAAGTTTAAGAAACTTTAAGAAGTTTTGCGGGTTCACAACAAACAGATAAACACCGCACCAAAATTTAACGTACTCGCGTATCTTTTATAAATATTTATTTATTCAAAAACTACAAATTTACAGTTGTTTCGATTTGAGGTGGTGTGTGACAACAAAAACAAATAATGAATACCAGTATCAAGATCTGCCACCAAAATAACAAGAAATAATAATTATTATAAAACGATATACGCGATATGGGGACGACGAAGAAATTGATAAAATATTTTATTCTCTTATAAATACTTGCAGAATTAGTTTAAAACTTTTATTCTTTCTGTCGACTTACATGAAGAAAGATGGGTAAGTTTAACAATAATAATTTAAAGAATAATAAAAACAAGTTGTATGTATATTGAATTTTAATAGTTTTTAAATCGGAATGAAATATTTAAGAATTTAGTGAACGTATAATGAAATCAGAATAATCACAAAAATTATAAGTGAAATCTATAAAAAAATCGTTGTGTTAAGTGGGTGTAATAATAATTATTGTGGGTGTAATAATAAGATTGTTTACCGTTTGAAACCATTTTTTTTAATTTGTGCAATCTTCTGTGTCATTTTTTGTGTATAGTTTGCGAGTTTGGTTTACCGAGTGCAATTTTGAAATTTTCTTAATTCAGAAATTTATAATTTAATTTTGAATCAAGACTCATTAATTTATTATTTTAGAAGTTCTCAAAGAGAAGCTTTAATAATATTCGGTTGAAAATATTTAGTGGAAGCACCTTTTATTAAATTTTATAGAAAAATTGAATTAATTGAAATATTTAAAAAAACGCAATATTTTAGAAATGATTGTAATTTATCAAAATCTGCAATAATTTAAAATTTGTAATAGTTTGTTAACTGCCTTCTCGGCGCTTTGCGCCTCGATAACGACGCTCACGCACCTTTTCATATAAGAGTATCGCACTAACTAATCCAACAAATCATTTTTAAGATATTATAATAGTTGTAAATTTTTCTAAAACACCTTGTTCTGTTCTAAATGGTATAGTACGTGGTTCTCTAAATGGTCTATAGACAATTTTGTGGGCAGTACAAGAATTATATTTTTACTGACCATATATTTTACGTTCCTCTTTATTGTACGTGTTTTAATTTTTGTTGTATAATACTGGAGCTCTTCAACCTTAAATTACTGTTAACAAATATTTTTTCAAAAATTAAAGTTCGCCAAATTACAGAATTTCTTCTAAAAATTATTTTAGAATCCAATTTTCATCTAGCATAAAAAAATTCATCATAATCTGTTCAGAAATAGCATAATTCCGTCTCAGTTAGCCATATTTAAGAAATTTTTCCAAAATCATTTTTTGACACACATTTCCATTCACCATGTTAATTTTCATGATAATTTGTTAGTTAAAGATATTTATTTCGTCCTAGTTAGCCATATCTCAGAACTTTCTCAAAAATCGTTTTAGAAATAGCTTAGTTCCGGTCGAGTAATCCATACTCCAAATCTTCTTCTTAAAATCATTTCCATCCAGTATTTGAAAATCTCATCATAATATATTCAGAAATAGACTAGTTCCGACCAGTTGGCCATATTTCAAAACTTTTAAAAAAAATCTGTTTATAATCCCATTTCTGTCCACCACACCAAATTTTATAATGGTCAGTTAAGAAATGGTTTTGTTACGACCCAGTTGGCCATATATCAGAATTTATTCTAAAAATCGTTTTAGAATCCCATTTTAAGATACCGAGTTCAGTTAAAAAATGTTTTCATTATAAAGTAACTTTGTTGATATACAGACATGACAGTAGATGCCTTATATCTCTTAGCGATTTGTTTTGTAATATTTGGTGGTCATTTAGTAAATATCTGCTCGCAGAACCTCATATCTGGAATAAATAAATTAGACGCGATTGAATATAACTGAAGTACAAATTGTTAGTCACACATTCATGAATATTTTGAGCTCTCCGTCTTAATACTCCTAAAAGGAGAAATTTTTATTTTGTTAGGAATGATTCGTCCAAGATAATTGAGAGTTTATTTTAAGGCCTAAATAGTTAATAGTTCGGGCTCGTTTGATGCTTCAGCTCTGAACAGTTATTTCTTCTAGTAAATGTGGCGGTTGTTTTTGTAGATAGAAAGTTTAAAAGTTTGATTTAATGAAAATTTAGTTTCGAACGTTGTAGATCCGAATACATTTTGTGTATTAGTGTAGTTCTGTTTTTGCACCCATAAATAATGGCTATCTCGTTCGCAAACAGTTGTATTTTACCATATAATTTAATTTCAAATATGTCGTTAATATACATTAAAAATAAAATTGGAACTAGAATCGATCATTGGGGATAAAACAATGTAAATTATGTTTCCTAGATGTGTAGTTTTTGATTTTTACATATTGCAGTGGGTCAGAGAGATAACTATCAATCAGTTTGATAACATTATTGTGAAATCGAGAGGAACTTACAATAGTTTCCATAAAAGAATATGGTGGTGCGCCCACTGTACACAATCAAACATGCATGATGTGGCTTTTCGACACTCTATATGCCCATAAGAAGTTTAAACTAAACTACATAATAATAATATGATTAGTGAGATATCTCAGTGATCAGTTTCTCCATAAAAAACATTAAATGTTCTTTGGAAACTAGATTATTGTTCGAATTTTTTTACGTCATTTAGTGATCGAACAATTCCTGGTTTCTCATCATCATTTGAAGTAATTTTATGATGCTGCCACCTGCAAATAACGACCGACTCTTGATTCTCAATTTCATCATGATCGATTAAGAAATGGCTTTATTCCTGCCCAGTTGGTCACATTCCATGACTGTTTAAGAATACATTTGAGAAGCCCATTTCTATCCACCATACTTCATTTCATCATGATCAGTTAAGAAATGGCTTAGTTCCGACCCAGTTGACCACATTTCAGAACTTCCTTTTAAAAATCTGTTCATTCAGCATAAAATTCCATTTAGCATTAAATTTTTATCATAATCTGCTCAAAACATTTCTAATTCGGTCAAAGATGGCCATATTTTTTTATTCCTTTTAAAATGAAAAGAATCCCACTCATGAAACCTAATAAACCTAACGGAACTAACGGACCTAACAGAACTAAGCCTTTTCTTAACTGATCATGATGAATCAGTTAAGAAGTGGCTTAGTTCGATCCCAGTGAGCTATATATCACAACTTTTTCTAAAAATCATTTCACTCCAGCACAATAAATCACATCATAATCTGTTCCGAATTAAACTAGTTCCCTCCCAGATGGCGATATTCTGAAACTTTTTCTAAAAATTATTTTAGAGTCCAACTTCCTTCCAACCATCATACTTCATTCCATCATTATCGGTTAAGAAATCACTTAGTTCTCTTCCAGTTGGCCATACACTAAAACTTTTTCTAAAGTTATTTTAAATTACCATTCCTTTCCAGCATAAAAAATTTCATCATATTCAGTTCAGAAATAACCTATAGATCGCTGTCCCAATTGGCCAAATTTCTTAGATGCTTTCCCATAGTAAAGGGGGGCAGCGTTCTGGCCTCATAGTATGGAACAGTACGAAATTAAATTTTGAAACATCCTCGACCTCAACGTTATATAGTAATCTTAAATGGGTTTTTCCTGACTCTCGACTCGGTGCCGTTTATGGTAAGCTTACTAATGCCTCAGCCAGCGAACAAGTAAGGGCTTAAGTTGCATGCGGTTTGTACCATTTCAGTAAGTGCTACGATCATCAAAAATTTTGGTGTTAAAACGGAGCACAGCTTAAGCTTTTAAATATTGACTGGTTGAAGCTTAAACATGTAAAATAAAAAATGTCTTAGTGAATTGAAATGAAATGAAGTGAAGTAAAATTTTAAGTCCCTTAAGCTAGCAAAACCCATACAGGAGAACATTACAAGATAGTATAGATAACTATATGCTAGTAATAGTCTAATTAAATGCTCTTATAAACAATTTTGGGCTCCACCCCTTCCAACTAAAACGCAGGTTCTGGTAGCTTTACAAACAATTGGAAAATTAAAAGTTGATTTTAGGCTAATTAAATGCCCTATTTAAATTTGTTTACTTTGCTCGATCTAGAAAATGCATTAGGTTTTATAATTTCAAGGCTAGCAGAACCCAAGTCGAAAAACGGACCAAAAATGAAATGAGAACGCAAAGCAAGATCAATTGACATACAAATAATATTAGGCTCAGTATGGCCTAATCAAATGCCCCATAAAAAATATTTAGGCTCCACCCGTTTTTGAGCAAATTTCAGATCAGTTAGCTTTAGATGACCTGAATTTGGTCAAAAACGGGAGGAGCCTTGATTTTTTTAATGGTGCATTTGATTTGGTTATATTGAGCCTAAAATTATTTGTATGTAAATTTTGTACTCTAGTTTCGGTTTTGATCCGATTTTCGATTTGGGTTCTGCTAGCTTTAGATTAAATGGCCTGAAGTTAGCTCAAAAACGGGTGGAGCCCAAAATATTCTAATGAGGCATTTGATTAGGCCATAATGAGCCTAAAATTATTTGTATGTAAATTTTGTACTCTAGTTTCGGTTTGGTCTGATTTTCGATTTGGGTTCTGCTACCTTTAGATTAAATGACCTGAAGTTTGGTCAAAACGCGTGGAGACTAAACTTTTTTAATGGGGCATTTGATTCGGCTATAATGAGCCTAAAATTATTTGTTTGTCAATAGATCTTGTTTTGCGATCTAATTTCGATTTTGATCCGATTGACCCGAAATGACCTGAATTTTGGTCAAAAAAGGTGGAGCCTAAATTTTTTAATGGGCATTTGAGTAGGTCCAAATAAGCCAAAAGTTATTTGTTTGCGAATAGATCTTGTTTTGCTTTCTAATTTTGATTTTTGGTTTGAGTTCTGCTAGCTTCTAAACAAAATGACCAAAAGTTTGATCAAAAATGGGTGAAGCCCAACGTTTTTGAATGGTGCATTTGATTAGGTCATAATGGGCCTAAAGTTTTTGTATGTCAATCGTGTGCTCTAATTTCGCTTTTGGTCCGATTTTCGATTTGGGTTCTGCTAGCTTTAGATTAAATGATCAGGATTTGGTCAAAAACGGGTGGAGCCTCATTTGATTAGACCATATTGTGCCTAAATTTATATGCATGTCAATTGATCTTGTTTTGTGTTTTATTTGGTTTTTGGTACGATGTTAGATTTGGGTTCTGCTAGCTTTGAAATGATAAAGCCTTATGCAGTTTCTAGATCGAAAAGAATAAAAAAATTTAAATAAGACATTTATTTAGCCTAAAAATTACCTTTAATTTTCATATTGTTTTAACACGTTGCCGCACACTTTCAAATGTGTGTTTTGATAACTTTTGTAATTGCAATGATATTTCGTTGCGGAAAGGAATGTTTTGTTGAGAATTGAAAAATATGTCGTTATTTCTTAAAAAACGAAAAAATTGTATGACTGCTCAAGCCGTTATTTGCGCTAATGAGTTAAAAAACGAAAAAGTTGTATGACGGCTATAGCCGTCATTTGCGCGAATGCGTTAAAGAATTTTTTCATATGGGTTTTGCTAACTTTTTCTAAAGGTAGCAGAACCCGCGTTTTAGTTGGAAGGGATGGAGTCCAAAATTTTTTAATAGAACATTTAATTAGCCTTTTATTAACCTATAATTATCCATACTATCTAATTGTTATGTTCTGTGGTATGGGTTTTGCTAGCTTAAGGGACGTAAACTTTTGCTTCGGTCTCATTAAACAATATTAGCAAAATGTCCGTGGTCATAGGAATCACATGAAAACAAAATATTAATAAAGAGTGAAAAATGGCCATTCCGGTGGCAAAGTGGTTAGCATGCTTGCTCCAGCGACCGGTGGTTCCGGGTTCGATCCCCGGTGGTGACAATGTAAAATTTTCACGGCTGGTTTAGGATCAATGAATTAATAACTCATTAACCGAAAATAAAATAAGATTATGAAACCTCATTTGAAGCGGCCAAATCCCTTGATGGGATATAGTGCCAGAACGAGAGAGAGAGAAAGAAAAAATGGCAAAACTATATCACTGTTGATGAAGCTTGGTTCCATTTAACATAAGTAGATTGCACACACACAAAAAATTGTGGCTGCATATTACACCAAGAAGATCTTCCTATTTCTAAACCGAAAATACATAACTTTTAGTCTATCCTGATATAAATCAATAGCGGGATTTCAATTACAACCGAACTTTTGACCTTGTGATTGGTTTTGTAGGACTAGTATGATTGACATTGATTTCCCCAGAAAACTTTCTCGAAACTAATAAAAATGGGGCGATTTTATTGTCAAATTTCGCATCTGCAGATGTTTAGTGTACTACCAATTTGCTACTATTTTTCGTTTAGACAGACCCAAATTATCGTGAAGTCCATACAAGTAGCGCAAAGGCTAAGTACCTATAAATAAATAAACGTGATCGATATAAACAATTAGTTTCAATTTCATCGCAATTTACAAGAACATAAGTGCACGAAGGAAATAACAAAATACTTCACCATTTGAATGTTAATTAAATTTACTATAAATTTTAACTATTGTTTTTTTTATTTTCAGATCACAAATTGTTAGCGTTGATCGTGTTGTTTTGTGGAGTAGCAACAATTCTTGCCGATGGTACGTAACAAAAAATTTTCATCTAACGACATAATAATATTATTTTGAACCATTTACAGATGGTAAACCGGCGCGTATTGTATGCTACTTCAGTAATTGGGCGATATATCGACCAGATGCAGGTCGGTATGGCATCGAAGACATTCCGATTGATATGTGCACGCATATAATTTATTCGTTCGTTGGTATTGATCGTGATACATGGCAAGTGTTGGTTATTGATCCGGAATTGGATATCGATCAAAATGGGTTTAAAAATTTTACCGATATTAAGAAGACACATCCACATGTTAAATTACAATTAGCGGTTGGTGGTTGGGCTGAAGGTGGTAAAAAATATTCGACTATGGTGGCATCGAAAGAGAAACGTAGCACGTTCATTGCAAGTATTATTGAATATATGAATCGATATAATTTCGATGGATTCGATTTGGATTGGGAGTATCCTGGAGCAGCTGATCGTGGCGGTAGTTATAGTGATAGAGATCGTTTCCTCTATTTTGTTGAAGAATTGCGACGGGCTTTTGATCGCGAACAGAAGGGATGGGAAATTACGATGGCTGTACCGGTAGCTAAGTTCAGATTGCAAGAAGGTTATCATGTTCCAGAATTATGTGAACTATTAGATGCCATTCATGCTATGACATACGATCTACGAGGTAATTGGGCCGGTTTTGCCGACGTACATAGCCCCCTTTATAAACGGCCACATGACCAATATGCGTATGAAAAACTTAATGTGGTACGTATATCAACTCGAAATACCTATACGCTTTAATTTATAAAAATTTTCTTTGATTATTTTCACTAGAACGACGGTCTTCAATTATGGGTTGACATGGGATGTCCACAAAACAAATTAGTTGTTGGAGTTCCATTTTACGGGCGTACTTTTAAATTGAGCCAAAGCAACAATAATAAAAATTTGGGAACATATATCAACAAAGAGGCTGGTGGTGGTGATCCTGGTCCTTATACAAACGCAACCGGATTTTTAGCTTACTACGAAGTAATAATACAATCAGGTGTCTGAATTGTGATTTATTCTAACATTTGGATTTATTCTTATAGATATGTGAAAATCTCCAACAAGAAAATAGTGGATGGACGGTTAAATGGGATGACGCTGGTTTGGTACCGTATACGTACAAAGGAACTGAATGGGTTGGCTACGAAGATGTTAAATCATTACAAATAAAAATGGATTGGATTAAGAAGAAAGGTTATGCTGGTGCGATGACATGGGCCATCGATATGGATGACTTTAGAGGTACTTGCGGTGAAACAAATCCGCTAACCAAAGTAATGTACAACAGTATGAAAAACTATCGAGTACCGACACCAACCGGAACAACAACACCACGGGTATGGTAAAAACACTAATTAAAATTAAATTCGATTACAAATTATTTTATCTATTTAGCCGGAGTGGGCTAAGCCACCATCAACCCAATCTTCCGAGCCAGTCGAAGTGATTTTAGAATCAACGACCCGAAAACCAACTGCAGCGACAATGGCATCCACAACCACAAAATACGTCAGAAAAACAACTACATCAACCACAACCACTGAAGCTTCAAACATCGAGATAGACGAGGAAACCGATGAAGATAACGAAAATGGTGATGGCATAAATCCCCCAGTTGATGTAACGATCGAAGAACCACAAGAACCAGTCGAAGAAAATTATGAAGGAAGTGACGAGAGTGAAAATGAATTAGAAGACGGTCCCGAGCCAATTGATGAAGATCACGTCGATTGTAATGGTCAAGATTATGTGGCGCATCGTGATTGTCGCAAATATTTCCGTTGCGTTCACGGTAAACCCGTTACATTCAAATGTCGACCAGATACTGCCTTCCATACCGTGTCGCATGTTTGCGATTGGGCTGAAAACGCTGATCGGGCACGATGTGCTGCAAAGAAGAAGAAGAAAAATTAAAAGTAAATTTTTCTACTTTTAAGTTTTATTACCTGGGCAAATTAAACAAATTAAATTAAAATTTAATTTTAGAACAACACATAATGGTAATTATGTTAAACATGATTAGTTGTAAGATTTATGTTTTCATTACAAATGATTATTTATAGCGAGATTGTAACAATTTGAGAATGATGTGGATTTTATTTGCCATATTAACTAAAACGATAATTAATTTAAGTATTTTTAGGTTTAATAATTAAATTAAAATAAATATCTATTTAAATATGTAATGTGGTTGTTTGTCAATTTACTGTGTATGTATATTGCGGAAACACTTCGTATACGAAGAATGGCAATGTGGCCAATTTTCTGTATTGTAGGCGGCCTACATTTAAATATTTATGTGTGTATTTAAAATAAATATGCTTTGATAGCATTATATCACATCACATATTATTGTAAGAATTATTTAGCGCACATGTTGCATGTTTATATTTTACGTCAGCTTATGCTTCATTATTCATTCTTTAATATTTTTAGAATTTATCAATGAAATTTGAAAATTGGGTTTTGACCTCCCGAGTAGAACAATTAACTAGAACTCATATGGTTTGTTTGGTTACCAATATGTGCTTTAAGAACTTTATAATTTTTTTAATGACATATGGATCGAGTAAGATTCAGAACGTTTGCGCTTTCTGGTCTACGTTGTCTAAGGACTCCCCATTTGGTTGTAGCAATAATGGTGATCAGGCATTCAATAAAGATTAGATACATTCTGGTTGTTCTGGTATTGGGGCTTGCTAGTGTCGCGTACAATAAGAAGGATCAATTTTTATACGCTTTGGTAGATATTTACTTCATTTAGATGGTTAATGGCGTTTTATGCAATGAGAATGCAACACTAGGGGTGATTATTGCGAACTTTCGACTACGCTATTAAAATTAGAAAACTACCAGATCTTATGGGAATGGCGAGACCAAAAGTTATTCGAATAAATAATATATAAAAATTGGGTATCGTCGACATTTTACCAAGGCGCATGAGCTAAAACTTTTACTAAAGTGGTCTGGTAAGTAAACAGGGATGCTAAATCATTTAGTTTTAGCTGAGCAAAAATTATAGTTTTAGGGTTTTCTATAATGAGAAGGTGTTGAACATGACATAGATGAACAGATCATTAAGTTTGTCAGTTATTAAAAGAAAATCCCCACCAACTTTCAATGTAATGGAATTCAATCGCACAAGGGTGGATTGATAAGTCTTTAGAATGAAACAGTAAACATAGTTTCTTTTAAAGTAAAATTCACGTTATTCTTCAACATATGTAGTCTCCTTTTAGCTCGATACAAATCACCTTGTTAAAGTTAGCCGAAAGTTGCCAGCCGAAAATAAATAAAAATGATAATGCAGATTGCGTCTTTGGTTTGATAGCTGAACATAAAAATTCAACAACGTTGATCAATATATTTCAGCCGAAAGTTGCCATTTAAGAAAAATAATTTGTTTCTTCATTTTATTTACTTCTTTAAGTTGATATTAAAATAAAAATTTGAGTTTATGATAAGTCACGTCTACTCCAGACCAATTGTCCAAATTTTGATAGGGATATGAGGATGCAATTTGACAAGATTTCCATAGTTCAATTTCTGAAAAATTCATTGAATGATAGGCTCTAATGCCTGTTAACAACAATCGAATTTTGAAGAAAATTTGATGGGGATACAGGGATTGTTTAACTTGTGTTTTAGCACCTCATGTTTTACTTCTGAAGTCTGGAGTAATTATAATGCTGTTGAGAAATTTAAAACCAAAAAAAAAGAAATGTGAAATGGCGCTCGAATGAGTGTTAAGAAGCTGCACTGAAACTTTATAACAGCTGAAATTTTATCAGAGTGCAATCGTGAAGAGAGCTATTGCCTTTATTCTGCGAATAAAGCGAATTGATTGCATACACCATCACAATCAACAAATCGCAAGGTCAAACCTTCGATCATGTCTCAATTGATCTATAGACAACAGTTTTCTCCTATGGAGCTGTACGTTGCATTGTCACGCAGAAATCTTGCACAAATGAAAGTCCGCATAATGGAAAATCCTGAAGAAGGGAAGTTGCTGCGCGATGAACGTGTTTTCAGTCGAAACATGGTTTTCCGCGAAGTCTTCCAAATGTAAAAATGTAAACAATAATAATTGATTTTAAATTTAGTCGAATAGTAGTTATTTAATCATTTGTAGATTGTTCCCAAATATGGTTTTAGTTGGTATCACTCCTGTTGTGTCATGTACCGCTGATCAGTAGGCCATCAGGAACATCGGTATATGTCGATCCCAGTTACGTTGGTTCTTTTCCACAACCTTTGCTAGATTCCTCCAATATGCCATTGAATCTTTCCACCATACCGTTTGAATGCGGGTGTAAAGGCGTCGTTCTTGTTTTATTGATTCCAAGCAACTGACATATCTCCTGAAATACCACCGATTCGAAATTCCTTACTTGATCCGTGTGAATTTCCATCGGTACACCAAATCTGCTAATCCAGTTGTTGATCACGGCATCAGCTATTGCTGTTGTCTCCTGATTGGGTATGGAATACACTTCCGGCCATTTGCTGATATAATCCATTATTACTAGCATAAATTTATTTCCACTCTCGGTGGTCGGAAATGGCCCCGCCACATTCATTGCAATTCTCTCAAATGGTGCCCCTACATTATGTTGTTTCATGGTTCCACGGCTTTTTCGTGCTGATCCCTTTACTGCCTCATATTGGTCACATCTTCGACACCATTCTACTACTGACTGTCTACATCCGGACCAGTAGAAACATTGGCGAATTTTGGCTAGTGTTTTATTAATCCCTAGGTGATGTCCACTTGCTCCTCCATGATACTCCTTGAGGATTTCCGCTATCCGATCTTTTGGCAGCATACTACCATCAATTGTTTTACTTTACCATCAGTGCTTTCTCAATTTCTTTTTAAACATCCATTTTCTATGTGGAGGCTATCCCATTGAGCTAAGCTTTTACAATGGGGGTTTTGTCAGCTATCTCACTCCATGTGGGCCGGTGTTCCTTTTCCTTATGTTTCATGATGAATGACAAATCAGCATCCTGTAATTGCTCCTTCCTGATCATTTCATCAGTCAATTTCTCATCAGGTAGTACTTGCATAAGCCGAATATTCCACGAGACATGGCCTTTTTGATAATGCGTTGGCATTTCCATGTGCGCTTCCCTTCCGATGTTCAATTTGGAAATCGTAACTTTGCAACCGTTCGATCCAACGTGCTACTTGTCCCTCTGGATTTTTGAATTGTAACAACCAGCGCAAAGCTCCATGATCCGTCCGTAGAAAAATTTTTGGCCATAGAGGTACTTATGGAAGTGCTTAACACATTCCACTATAGCCAACAAATCTTTCCGTGTCACACAATAATTTCGTTCCGGTTTTGATAACATCTTGGAGTAATATGCCATAACTCGCTCCTCACCATTTGTTGCCTGTGATAATGCTCCTCCTATACCATCATTACTTTCATCGGTGTCCAAAATGAATTTAACGATGGGTATAGGGTATGCGAGGATTGGTGCTTCGCATAATCGTCGTCTTAGTTCTACAAATGCCTCTTCTTGATCATCCTTCCATTCGAATGCCTTGTTCTTCCTGGTTAGCTGGTGTAAACTCTTTGCGATGCTGGCAAATCCTAGCACGAATCGTCTATAATAGGTGCACAATCCAAGAAAGCTCCGTAATTCATGTAAATTTTTAGGTCGTGGCCATTCCTTCACCGCTGCGATCTTGTCTTCATCGGTATGGATTCCATTGGTTGTTACCTTATGACCCAAATATTTTACTTCCGTCCTAAATAGTTTACATTTCTTTGGGCTTAGCTTCAATCCGGCGGCCTGTATCCTATCCAAAACCTCTGATAAATTCCCTGAATGCTCGTCGAAATCCTTGGCCATGACGATGATGTCGTCCAACTATACGAGACACGTCCTCCAATGTAATCCCTTTAGTACGCGCTCCATTAGCCGGTCAAAAGTCTCAGGGGCGTTACATAATCCGAATGGCATAACGTTGAATTGCCACAATCCGTTACCCACACGGAATGCCGTTTTCTCGCGATCTTGTTCCTGGACTTCCACTTGCCAATAGCCGCTTTGCAGATCTATAAAATATTCGGGCACCCGATAATGTGTCTAACGTGTCATCGATCCTTGGCAATGGGTAACTATTCTTTTTCGTCACAGCATTTAATTTTCGGTAATCCACGCAGAATCTCATGCTACCATCCTTTTTCTCGACTAACACCACTGGTGAACTCCATGGACTGCTTGATGTTTCGATTACTCCTGCTGCTTGCATATCTCTTACCATTCGATCCATTTCCCCTTGCTTTGCCAATGGTAATCTCCTGGGTGGTTGTCGAATCGGCATTTCTGCTCCTGTATCTATTCGATATTTTACCATTGTGGTTCTCCCATTATTGTCTGATGTACTGCAGAAAATTAGTATGTACCGCTCGAGCAATTGTTTTGCCAAATTTTTCTGTTCCATGGTAAGATCTTCGGTCCATTTCTCCATGAGTTGTTCTACAACCTCTTTCTGCCCTTGTGAGTTAGCCGTCTTAATCGGATTTTTCTACTCGCACTTCACTATCGCAGATATTTCTTCACATTTTCCAATTATTGTCCCTTTCTTGATAGTTTTCGTCTTATCCGAGAGATTTAGAGTCCTAATTGGTAGTCTATTATCGCTGTCTGGTTTAACTAGAACTTTCCCGATCATAATTTCTCTGGCTCCGCTCTCCGCTTCATTGGCTTCCACAGCCTGGTTGACTCAGAATCTCCCTCCAATCTTGCTCATACTATTGTTTCCGAGCTCGGTGGCAGCTTCGCCCGATGATCCATTATAATTTGCCTGGTCGTTTCTCCTATAGCGCTAACGTAAAGTGGTAACTCGATATTATCGTAGGTTAATACACCCCGTCAAACATCCACCACAAAGCCATTTGTTCTCATGAAGTCCATCCCCAAGATGACTTCGTCTACAATCTCTGCAACCAGCACCTCGTGTTGAAAGTGATTCCGTCCAATCCTTATTTTTATGACCTTTTTCCCTTTTATTACTGAATTTTATCCAGTCGCCGTTCGTAATTTCATGCCACTAGCTGGTTCTATAATTCCATCGATAATATCCTCACGAAAAATCGTATGAGTTGCTCCCGTATCCAGCGTGATCATGCATTTCTTCCCATCAATATCGGCTTCAATTGTCAAGCTGTCACTGCTTCTTGCTACCCTCGAAACATGGATGGAGCTTATGGGGCAATCGGTTGTGGGAGTCAGCTTCTGCTCCTTCAAGCTGACTCTTTTTAGTTTAACGACTCCGTTGTCGTCTGACCCTCCTTTCTGGATTCTATCTGCTCCTCGTTTGGTCTACGCTTCATAGGAGATGGCAACCTTCCTCGTCGTCTTCTTAAGCTCCCAACAGTCCCGTGAGATGTGACCCATTCTATCATAAACCCAGCATTTAATCCCACCGCTGTCACCAATTGTTACGTTTTTGCCTTGTCACTCAAGGTTCAAATCACTGAATTGTGAATAAATACAACTGCTTCAGAATTGAACTCACACAAATTTATTTACACAGCACAATAATTATAAAACACAAAATTAACAATTAATTATTCCAATTATAACACACTATTTAATTATCAGTTTAATACTCGCTTTAATAATCACTTTAATAATCTTTCTATTTAACCTTCACTGTATCACGTTTAAAATAAGTCTCAGCATTCCACGTCAATGTACGCCTTTATATACCAAAATATTTGTTTCTAGAATAATCCTGAATGCTCTCCAAGAATCGAGCAAATATGTTAGTATACAAATGACGCCTAAATGTTGAACCAATACACAAATACAATTTAACAATTATTGAATAACTTATCCTATTCTAATCTAGGTGTCACCGTAACAGTATTTTAATAGCAATATTCGAAACGTATCGAATTTTTAGATATCGAATTTTTCGAAAGCGAATAATGTTTCATAATAGACCCCAGGCTGATCTATCGAGCCGTTCAGCCAGAAGAAGTCTCTATAGGGTTTCCAATATAAATTGTGCATCGAAAGAGGCTCAAGCCTACAACCACAAAATCATGTATAATAAATAGTATTACTTTCTTTTACGCCTACTACGATTATTAGCCATGACAAATTTTGACCTCAGAATTTGGCAGATTTACCATTCGCTATATATCACCGAAATCAAAAGAACAGTAATAGTAATGAAAAACATCAAATACCGTCGCACCCAGCAAGCCAAACAAATCAAAATAGATACCCAAGCTATGTGAATGTAATGAGACTGGTTAATTTTACTATGACGAACCCATAATAATTTCGAAAATATGGCCAAGGATTACGTTTGTCCCAGTCGTACTGTACTGTCCGATATTGTTTCGATGCCCATGGTCACCATTCGAGAATAATTAGTAGCAGCAACGGAACATTACAAAAATATTTACGATGAATAGTGTGGGTGGCAGTGACCAATTTAGTCCCCTGTCCTTATTTTCACCGAAAATGTTTACGTTCTACTGAGGTTAAAAGTTTGACGAGGAATATTAGTATTTAATTATTACTTCGATGCGAAGGAAAATTGGTGACCACGATGCTGCGAGATAGTGAACTTACCAAACTGTAATTGGTAGAAAGACCAAAAAGAAAATAATATCAAAATTGTGTAATGTCATTGTCGATAAAATTCTACCATCGCGATAAATAATTATATTTGATAAGAGATGGCGTACGAAACACCTAAAACTCAAATTTTTAATTTAAAAAATGATTGTTAGAATTATTTAGAAATAAATGACCAAAATGTGAATTTATTTGATCCTAGGCTGATTAGACAACTACCAATAGCTAGACAACCACTTTATCCGAACGGCTAACATAAACCAAATGGATAGTACCGAGGAAATTGAATATCATTTTCTAGGTGGTCGACATTGTTGACATTGTCGATGTTAGGGGCGCAAAACATTGCATGTAATTTCTAATAATATCTTATCGAAGGTCAAGAGCTTATAGTGGTTTCTGGGGTGATAATATTAAAATTTTGGCGTTGAAGAAATGACCTGCGGTAGGTTGTCTTATTTAATCCTGTTAGTGTCGAGAGAATTTCTTCCAACTGTGTGAGCATTTTGAATGGGCCAAGCATGATCTAAAATTTTTTCCTCTCAGTTGATTAGGTTTTCCTGAATGTCAACACTAAATCAATCGTTCATCAAGAAGGTGATCTATTTTCGTATACTATATTCACCAACACTAAGACATAATTTTGATTTAGGAGACATTTTATTTTACTACTCGTTTATTGACTTGTGAAATTTATGCTAAACTTTGACTAAATTTTAGGAACTGGAATCTTAAATTGCATAAATGAACGATAACTCTAATCTAGAAACGTAATAGCAAATTAATTTAATTTATAATCAAACATTTTTTTTTCAATTGTTTAGAAATTGTAAAATTAAGTAGAGAAATGATAAAATTTTATTGTACGTAAAATTTTTGAAAATGCTAAAATTATTACCAAATATGGGCGAATAGTAGGTTGCACTTGGGTGCATCAGTTTTGCACTAAAATGCATGCATCTTATGTGGTACTAAAATTAATCTGAAAGTGCTAGATCTCTTGGCAACACTGGTTTAAAAAAACTATTGTACCTCGTAAAAGTAACAAATTTGTTTTTTATAATTTTATCAAAATTATAATAAAACCCATTTACAACACATCAAACATCGAAACACTTGCTTACAAATTACATATTCGAACAGCCGAAATTACTCACTCACTTTCTTTCTAATATATGTGTCTATACACACATTAGTTGTGTATCGAAATTAAATATGTACACGAAAATGAAAAAATTAACAACGTACTAATGTTGAAAATAAAAATAAATTTTCAAAAAAAAAAAAAACGAAAAACAAAAATTAATTTTCGCGGTCCCAAATTACGAAATTTTTTTATCTCTCTTGTTTCGAATTGGGATTAGACCGGGCGAGATCTCGTCGCGAAAATTTGTTTTTATTTAAAATAAAAATAAAAATAAAATATAAATAAATTTTGTCTTAATGAAACAAAAATAAAATATATTATTAAAATTTGTTGTTTTTTAAGTTTAACCGATTTTTTTTTTGTAAATTAAGTTAAATAAAAAAAAATTCTTCATCTATGCAAAATACTCGCATAGACAACGAACAGTGCGATTTTAAAAGTTAATATAAAAAAATATAATTTTGTTTTTTGATAAAAGATTAAAAATTTATTGCATACATTGGATAAAAAGTAAAATTTTATTTTTACCATAATGAGGCGGCCAACAGTGTGGGCCCTTATAGGGCTTACGCTCCTCGCCGTTACCTTGCAGGGTAGGTAGTTTAAAAAAAAATCAATATTTCTTTTAAAAGTGATTGTGTTGATTGATTTATTTTACACACCGCGTACAAATCAATATCAATAATATTATAATCGATTGATCAGTGATTATTTACCAAAGTGCCAATAAATTAATAATAAATAAATAAACGAAATATGAGAAATTATATAATCAAATAAATATGAAAAAAAAAGAAAATGAAAATTATGCAATGGAAATATATAATTTTTTTTTCATTTTTTTCGCTCTTCACAAGCTAATGTGTAATATTTAAATATAGATGCGAAAATGTGGGAATATAGCATTTATTTTTATAAAAAAATTTGTGTGCCTGAAAAGCAGTGAAAAATTATAAAAAAAAATGAAAAAGAAATTTAATAAAATAAGATAGAAAAATCGTTTTACATTTATATTTTTGTGTGATTTTTATGAATTTTGGTTGTTTTGCACGAAAATTTATCCCCTACGATAAATTATTATAGACAAATAAATAATTACTACTCGTAAAATAAAAATAAGAATGTGTGAATTAAATTGTAATCCAATAAAGCAGTATGGCGGGAAATTTTACACCCGGGATTAAAAAACAAACTGTCAATAACCGTTTAGATACGAATCACAAAGCCACGGATCGGATATTTACCTAAGCAGATATAAACTTAATGATATACAGTGAATGATAATTATTTGGCAGACATGTATAATGATCTCTTAAACGGATTATGCCAAAATATGTGTTTTGTAAAAATATTTTACATTGCTCGTACAGCATACAAACACGTGTTGAATATACATCTGTTTTATTTATTTAATAAATTAGATGTGTGTGTTTTTATACAGTGAAGCCAAATCTAATCGTTTTAAGCATGCAACAAATAAAAGCCTTCACCTACTGTATGTTGGGACTAAGAGCTCTTCCAAATAACTAAAATAATTTTGGATTTAATTTGATATTGGCTTATATCAAATTAAAACCAAAGACAATTTAAGCCCATTTTTATATCGTCTTGCATATTTGCTCTGTAATTCGATGAACCCAAAAATTTATAAAACATCCTAGAAAATCTAAATTATCTTATATTAAATAATAGTATTATCCACGCCAGTGGGAAATGTGTGACCGCCTAGAGATCACATATGGTGTGAACCATAGTTGAATTTGTTTTGTTATCAGTTTGTTAATTGTTAAACAATTTAAATAACACAAACAAAACCAAAACCGTTAACAATATTTTAAAATGTATCCCTGTCAAAGTTTCAATATAAGTATGTTATTATATATACTTCATGAAAAAAATGTTTGCTTGAGATTCAGAAACGGCCGGGCAGCAGTTAAAATGTTATAACACCAAAAAGTTTTTGTTTAGCAATCCTCCATATTGAAAAAATAGGATTAATAGTTTAGTAGTATAACACCGGGAATTCTGAAATTTGATTCAAAATTAATACTTTTCAGTTTCCTAAACATAAATAATTTAATACAAAAAATACTATGTGTAGTTCAAATACGCCCAGGATAATTTATAAAATGTATGACTGATATTAATTTTTACATATATTTACATATTTTTACATTAAATTGTAATCTAATCAAGAATTTTGTTCTCACCGCACTAACTTGCTATATTGTACATCGGAACCCTATCACTATTTAGATACATCTGCTGTAAAAGAAATTAACTCAAACTGTATTTAAATTTCATTATTTTGCTTAATTAGTTTGAGCAAAAAATAAAGTTAAAATTTTCTTGCAAATTGGGAGAACCCACAGAATGTCAGGAAATTTTCGATGCTTGCAAATATTTTAAGTGACGTTAAGTTAATTAAAATTTTACAAGATATTTGAAGCTTACTGAGAAACAGCAACGAAATTATTTTAGGAGCAAAAGGTTTTTTTTGCGGAGTCTCCTTCCTGAAAATATCAGAAGCGTAGTTTTAAAAGAGTAGACTTTTAGATTATCTGGTTGAGTTTTTGATATATTAAGTTAATAGCCAACACAGGTCAGGTTAGGCTCACTTACTATCACCATATATTAAATAGCTTATATTTAGGACGGATGCGTTATTTTTTCTCTTACCCTATTTCATTATCCGTAATTAGATTTTCCGGCACAGGTGTCACTTTAGTCGTTTTATCGAACTTCGAAAAAATATTCAAAATAAATCAAACTGCTAAAAAGTTCACAATTTAAGGTTGTCACAGCATATAGCATATATTGTGATTATAACTGCGTGTTTGTGAAAAACAATCGAGTAAAGTTCGCGAAAGCTTTTTTTAAATTTATTAAATTTAAAATTAAAAATTTAATTTTTTTTAAATTAAATAATTTAGATCTAATAATAATCTAAGTAAAACAAAAAAATATAACATAAAATTCTGTATAGTTCTGAAGACACGGAGAAAAAAAATTACTAAATTTTTTCCTATACAGTTATAGCAAACAAACTATAATGTTTGTTACCATAAAATTAGAAAAGGCTTTTGTATAGAGAAATGTTCTATTGATATGGTAGTATGTGTCATATAGGAAGTAGTATTATAAAATTAATATTTAATTATATATTACAGGGATGGTTCCTATGATCAATATAACTTGTTTAGGACTTATCCCGTTTTGTTAAGGGATAACTCCTATTGTAACATGATCAACATGTTAGCAGATTTCTGTACTTATATACTCTTGGTGCGGTACCATGTTCCGGCTTTGGCTTGAACGTATGGTCGTAGTAATCCAAGTATACAGAAACTTAATTATTGACCGCATAATAATAATCCTTAGAGACGCAGATACCGATCTTCGGTTTACTCCCGCCTTAATAATTAAACGCTATAACATTTCAAGATGCTCCAATCCGTCCTTAACGATATACATTCTTAAACCCACCAAGTTTCCCATAAATCACAAAATTAAAATAACGTTAGAACACTAAGCCACTAATCTAAATAAAGCACAACCATATTTATGCTTAAAACGAAATTTGGTCTCTGAAAAATGTTACACGTTACTCTGAAAAAAGAATTAATATTATTTCCACTTAGCTGAATAAGTGTCTTCCTCCGTTATAAAACGCGAGCGAAATGGAGGCCTATATATCTCGGTGGAGCGCACATAAAAAAAAGAAGACGCCATTGTCTTTATTGGTAACGCACTAACACCACACTTGTCAATTAAACAAACTACTTAGAAAAGTATATAACTATCGCATATAAATATTGTATTTAGAAAAAAAAAATTTAATTTAAGACACTGTCACTAATCACTCGTTATGAAAACAAACACCACTTTCAATTTGATGACTGTTCCTCGACTGACTATTCAAAATTTTTTCCGTCCCTCAGGCAACGTTTTACCCAACAACAAACAAATCAGACTGATCATCTGTTTCTATCATTCGATAAAGATCAATAAGAGAAAAAAACATACTACGGTCTTAAACCATCGTAAAATTGATTTGCTGTACAGTGGACCAAAAACTTCTAATTGTTTGTACCCCTATTTGTGTTACAAATCGTGGGGACGATCCACTTGAGAAGGAGGGGGGGGGGGGGGTCAGGGACCCACTCAACATACGCAAACAGAAAAAAATTACAAAGATAGATTACATCACTTATGTATAATAAAAAAATTACCCTCAAATTATAACCGGATATCTTTTAAATGGTATAGACCTTGAGATTTTCCGTGTAAGTTTTGGACTCGATATGCTACATTTCCAATCTTTGTGTCCACAATCGCTGGTCTATAGGTATTTCCAAGTTAATTTTGCCGAGGATTTATTTGCAGCATCGCTCTGTAGGAATGTTTTAACAAAAATCCTTTGTCCAGATATTAATTCTCTGTTTCGACTACGAAGATTATACTTCAAAGCACTCTTATCGTATGCCACTTTTAAGTAGTGTAAAACCTTACCTCGAATGTAGTCTAGATTTTTGACTTAAGATGTTATAGTTAAAGCATTGTCATCATCGGGATCAAGCAAACGAAGTAGTTTATACTCCGGCCTATGCATTACCATATATTGCCGGAAAAGAAGCAAATGTGGCGGAAAATTTGTTGAGGAATGAATACTGCTCCGAAGACCAGCTGCCAGTTCTGGAATGTACAAATCCCCCAATTTGTGTGTTCATCACCAATGTAAGATTGTATTGCTGTCAATTAGTTCTGTAGTGCTTTTTGTATCCGATTTAAAAATCAAAAGCCTGAAGTTTGTGGTCTGTTTATATAGTGAAAGGATATCCCTCAATATAAGTACGAAATCTCTTAACACTTTGTATTGCAAAGAATTCTAATTGTGTTACTGAATAATTTTTTGGTGATCTATTCAGTTTTTGCGAAAAATATGCTATTGGTCTTTCAGCTCCTTCGTCGTCAAGTTGATACAATACTCCTCCTATTCCTGAACTACTCGCATCACATTGAATATGTAGAATGGTTTCAAGAAATTTGGATTAACAAGAACGGGCGCTGTGGATAGTGCCAGTTTCAACTGTTGAAATGCTCGCTCTGCTTCCTCACACCAATTAATTTTTGACCTTTCTTTAGTAGGTCCGTTATCAGGGTAGCCATTGTGACAAAATTTCATATGAATCTGCGATGAAGTGCCAAAAATGTCCTAATCTGTTTGACGGTTTTCGGTTTTGGATACTCGACAATGGTTTTCACCTTTTCTGCGTTTACCTGCAACGTACCATTTCTACAATATAGCCTAGGTATTTAACCTCTTTAAGCAAGAAATTGTTCTTCTCGACGTTTATGGTGAGGCCGGATTCAATTGGCCGTTCCGAAACCTGATTAAGTAGATCGAAATGTGGCTCTAGCGTTTCAAATGTGATGAGTAAATCATTTAAATACACGAAAACATTTTCATGTAGTTGATGCGGTATTACCTGATGTACAAAGCGGCATATCGTCTGTGGTGCATTTCACAAACCGAATAGCATAACCGTGAACTGAAACAAATGTCTGACTGGAATAGTAAAAGCGGTTTTATCTCGGGACTAGTACAGACATAAAAGTGTATCTTTCTTCCTCAAACAGTTGCATAGTAAATTGTTGAAAACAAAATTGAATAAAACTTTATTTTTAAATTATAGTTAATAAATAACTAAATTATTTAGTTAGGAAAACACATAGGAGTTATTTTTATCTGTTTCAGCTCCCCGAGTTTAGCTATATTACAATGCAGAAACTGTAGAAAGTTTTTGCAATGTTATATTGGAATATATGCTAATACTATCAGAATAATTCCTATATCGGTAAACATATTTTCCTATAATGCATGAGACAGGTTGCATTGTGTAAGGCTATAAAACGGTTTATTATAGAATGCTTTCCGATTTTTATAACCACAAATGTAGTTTGTTTTGAAGTTTACCATAAATAATGACATTTTGGTATAAATTATCGTCAAAAAAAATTGTTATTTGGAAACTTTTTTTTAAACATCGAATAAGAAAGAACACTTTTTTGCTACGTGCAATCATGTGATTATAAAAAAAATCTACAGTGAAACATTTAAATCTAAGAACGCGTACAGGCGCATCCTATTCAGAGTACGACAATAATTACACTGTGCTTGAATCGTAAACTTTTTTTTTTGTGACAAGCTGGGTCAGGTCACAACCCAGGGAGTACACCTAATTCGAATATGCTGAATTCAATGGTGGTAGTCCCATTTGAAAGTTAGTCCCCACTTTCTTGTGATATCGCTTTCGACATGTTTGGGCACGTCAAAAATTTGTCAAAATCCACACTCATTTTCACGTTGATAGCTCTTGAACCATTAAGATTTTTGTTTTGCTTTCTTCAGCAAAGTTGTTGCGCAAGCGAAAACAAACAACTTTGTTGAACAAATAAAGACCGAAAAAGACATCTACATTCATAGTTTTTTGTTATTATTATTTTTTTTTTCATTTCGATGAAAAACCCTTTTTGTATCATTTTTGTCCATTTATTGAATTTAAATCGATTGAAATCGTTCGAATAAACATCGCATCGACAAATATAGATGCAATTGAAATTGTTTAAAAGAAAATTAAATCGATTTAGTTATTTTATGGTGATTTTTCTTAATTTTTTTACTTTTAATTTTCTTTAATTCGTCTTCGGCAAATTCCAACAAATGTCAGCCAAGAGTTCATGTAGCTTTTTGCCGCTGTACCAATGTTTGAGCCTTGCTGTTATTTGGTGAAAACACTCGCCGTGCTTATCGGATTCGGCCGGTGATTGTTCGGCGGATTTTTTTACATGACAATGCAAAACATGTATTTTCGATGACATTCGAACGAACGTTTATATTACGAAAAGCGGTCAGCATATTTGGACATGTACAATATGGTCAGCCTTTCAGATCTCGCGGACTGTGGAGTGCGAGATATTTGGTTGGTGTGGGTTGATATTTGGTGGATGTGGTTTTTCGGTCTTGATATGTTCGGCAAAGTTGTTTGTCTTGACTTGCGCAATAACTTTGCTGATGAAAGCAAAACGAAAATCTTAAAAATCTATCTGTTGAAAGTGAACTTTGAAATGGGACTAGTACCATTGAATTCAGCATACTCGATTTAGGTTTATTCCCTGGGTGCCCAGCTTATTACTGTTTTCAACTAGCCCAATATTATTATATACAGTGACTCACAGCTTATTTGATCCAGTCGCATTTTATGAACAAAATTGTAAATATCTCGCGATGTCTTATTTTTTTTGAAAAAAACTAAATGTAATATGAAAGCTATATTTATTTTTATTACAAAACACAAAAAATAAGCGAATTTGATGTTAACACAGTAATGCGATTACACTCTAATGCGATAACACCCTGCAATCGAAGTTCCTATATTTGTCAAAAAAAAAAAAAAAAAAAAAAACATCAAAATAAGAGATCGCGAGATATTTACGATTTTGTTCATAAAATGCGACTGGATCAAATAAGCTGTGAAACACTGTATGTACTCGTAACTTATTCGTCAATTTTTTTTAGTTCACCGTCCTTTCAAAACATCACTTCAGTTAAATACATCGGACAAAATTAATATAAGTCAGTAATTTTTCTAAACTATTTATTTTGAAAGTAGCTAGTAAGTCACATTCCGTAATAAAAAATGGTGTTTTTTCAATGTCTAAATCTTCTCGAAAGTTTTCATCAAATTTTTAACCTTCATTCTTTGTACCGGGGAAGAAAACTATCCCAGACCTACAAATATAAATAAAAACTAATTACTAAAAATTATTGAAAATCCCTTTAGATATGCCTTCTTCAATTAGATATACACAAGATAAAATAAGAATGAGTTATAATCGATTGATTTTATTGCATTTTTTATCGTTAGAATTAAACTAAAGGCATTTCTCTGTACTGGGGTAGAAAATTACCCCATCCATTTTTATATAAAAATCTGTACAAAAACGCAAAACAAACTAAAATTATATACTGATACCGTTCGTCGTCTATCGAATTTTTATGTTACTAAGTGTGCAACTAAACTTCCGGGTTTTTTTGAAAAATGGAAAATTTCTATAGAAATAATAAAAAATGGTTTAAGTATTGCCGTTCGTTATCTGCACATACTTTTTCGCTATCTACACATCTCTCTGGCAATACATGAATATACCATGACGAAAAATGACGCGTCTTTGGACCGAAACCATTCATCAAAACAACCGTGCCGTCGATGTTGATGCTTTGAGATTCTTAAAAACATCCACTTCTCATCTCCCGTGACAATTTGATGCTGGAGGCTCTTTCTTTCATGCCGTGAAAGCAACTCAAAGCAATCAAAATTTCTCCCTTCGATTATCCATTTTTCTCTCAGTCAACTCATGGTGCACCCATTTACCCTCCTTTTGAATTTCCTCCATAGCATGTAAACGTTTGGAAATACCTTGGCGAGTCGTGTTTGATACCTCCGCAAGTTGATTTTGAGTTTGAGTATATCATCTTCATCCAGTAACGCTTGCAGTTCGGTGTCTTCAAATGTATTTGGTCTTCCGGAGCGCAAATTCACAATGTCGAAATCGCCTTTTCTGAAGCGTTTAATCCAACCTTCACAACAATCCCTTTGTTTGTTTTGCACAAAACTCGACATTTTCGTTCTTAGAAAACTTTTTTTTGCGTTGCGATATGTACTGTCCACGCTATGAGCAAAACACAATCTCTGACATAAATGACAACTAGATGTGTCGCTAGCACCATCTATGTGATGAAATAGTACTCTTCTTTAACATGTTAGATGCGGTTTTTTTGCCGCATATAATTTGCATAAATTAGCAAATCAGCATCTCTATGACTCATCGGTTTCTTCAGAACGAAAAGAATTCCTCAAATTGACATTGCAGCTGGAGGACATTAAAAACAAGAAGTGACTTGCCACTCCCAGTGCCTTGAAAAAAGCATGAAAATCGCAATGAGTCAAATAGGATACAATGTTGTAGAATTGAGGTTAGCACCAATCGCTCAAAAGCAAGAAACCACAAGTCGTAAAACACAAAGATGCAATTTATGTGTACGGAGTGTTGACGTGAAAACAAACGTAACTTGCCACTTTTGCGATAAACCAGCATGCAAAAGGCATCAAACCGTGTGTGATGATTGCAATAATTTAGAAACAGTTGATGATGAAATTGAACAACATGAAGAAGTTGATGACTCTTCTTTTTAATAATTTTAATAATCAAAATTGAAATAATAATTTATAAGTATCTTTTGTTATCTTGTATACATTGAGTTTTTGTATTTTTAATAAATTAGAAATATTTTTAATAAACTACAAGCAAGTAAAAATCATAATTTTTACAATGGAAAATAATTTTTAAGTGCAAAATACATTGGGGTATTTTTGTACCCCATACACAGACAACGTTCTACTATACCATACACAGAGAGAAGGTTAACCCTTTCGCCACAGATCTATAATTTCCTTTCAATCTCAACTTTTTGCTGCTATATGTTGATCTACTGTCTATCTGAACATAATCACTTAAACACATTTAGGGAAACCTCATGGTATAGGTAGGGGGGTATGGTACGTATTTGTACCAATCGTATTTTTATGTGGTACACCATTGTACCAGCAGTGCTGTAAGTATAGAAAACTCGTAAAAACCACCAGTTTACTACATAAAAATACGATTGCTCTAAATACGTACCATACCCCCTACCTATACTATGAGCTTCCACCCAAATGTGTTTAAGTGATTATGATCAGATAGATAGTAGATCAACATATAACAGCAAAAAATTGAGATTGAGTGGAAATTACAAGTCCGTAACGAAAGAGTTTTAATTTAAAAAAAAAAATATTTGTTGTCATCATGGAGTTTGGTACTAAACTGAATTGCACGAAGAGAAAAAAATGGAACAATTCCCGTAAATTACCGTTACATTTTCCGTACAGAGTGGACTGGTACATTGCTAATGCCATTTAGAGCAGCAGGGCAGTTTTAAACATCTAGTGGTACAAATATGTACCAGCCGTCATCTAAGGATATGGTACAAATGTGTACCATTCCGAATCGAAAGGGTTAAACATGTTGAAACGCAAACCCTTAAATATCTTGATTTAAAAAAAATAACTTATGCCACTTTCAAAATTAACGGCTCAATTGTATATATATCCCTTTTTCTACCAAAAAAAAAAAGTTTAAGTCTCAGTTTAAGTCCAAACCACATAAATGTGTAAGTAAAAAAACATAGTATGTAATGGCGTTTTTTATAAAAAATTTCGTTTGATTTGAAGTACATCCAACACAATTGTGTATATACTTATATACCCCAATTATCGAAGTCGTCTCATTTCAAGTGAGGTGACTACAGTTGTGTCACGTCGCGCCAAAATTGGTATTGTTGAAGTCGATTCAAACGCCACATTAAAAACATTAGAAAACTACCTTTTACTAGTCTAGTCTTTAACTATACTAGTCACTTCTTCCCATTTGTAAAATTGATGTGACATGAATGTTATTTTAAGTGACACTTCTCGATTAAAATAACTATAGGCGTAAGATACGACTATGATAATAGCAAAAATGATGTGACGTGACTGTAGTAATGACGTGAGGCGACACTGATAATTGGGGTGATAGTGTTTTTTTTTGAACGAAAATAAGTTCGAAAGGAATGCCCAGGGAAAGGGATATAAGAAATTATTACATGTTCCGAATTTGTCGTTTATATTGAATTTTAATTTATTTCATGTTCCGAACTATTATGTTGGTTGTTTCTAGTTCATTTCTCTTCTATTGCGGCAAATTGATAGGAATAAACGGACTAACTAAATTCGTAGTGGATCTTTATTTCTCGTGAACGATGTAACGTCAAGTATGTAACCTTCCACATTTCATTAACTTTTATATCGAAGAATTCTAGTGCAACTGTGGTAAATTTTTGTATAAAATTTGGCGTATTACTTCTTCCATTACTTTTATTGTAATTATATACTGAATGGGCGTGTGCCACTTCTGGTTTAAGCACGATTTACGATTGAATATAGGTATGTTCCTCACGCCAATTGGATATTATGTGTTCCCATTTTTGGTTTGGGCATATGATTTTTTTATCACTTCTTCGATTGTTGAGAAATTGCCGCTGTTTGTTTACTTTTTTGATTTGACAAGTAAGCTTATACTCAGTTAAATTTAGTTTTAGATTTTCAATAGCTGTGTTGATTTTCGATTTTTTTCGAACTTGTACTAAAACAGCTAACTTCTTCTCAACAGTGTCTTATATTGATACTTTTTAATATAAATAGGGCGCGAGTTATTTCATTTAATTTGGCAAGCGAGCTGACTAGGTATTCTGAACCTATTAGGGTTTTGTAGGAGTTGTTTTTTTATAGGAATTCTAGACCAACACTATTTGTATTTGTTAGTACTGTTTGTTAATATTTTTTCTTAATAATGGTTAGTAAGGATAATACATGTTGCTCCTTGTTGTTTGCATCTGATTGTACAGGTTTGACGATATTTTTCTTATACAACAAGAGTGAGTGCAATAAGTTTTTTTTTAAATTGTGTAAGATTTATCAAAAATTTAAGATCCGAGTCAAGTGTGTCGAAATGTAACTTTATACTTAAAGTTGTTCCATAAATTCAGAGATCATAGTGTCAAAAAGTCACAAAAAAGTCAAAATTTTTGTCTGAAATTGGTCTACCCGAAGTGACAACTTCCAAAGAAGCTATTTTCGTAAATTGCAAATATTTAGAAAAATATTTCATTAACGAGAAAAACGATTACGAACTTAAAGATTCTAAATAAACTTGCAATAATATCGGTCCATTGAAATGATGGTTTTTGACATGAAAAGGGTTTTTAACTTAAATTCCGATTCTGTACAGCCCAGATGAGTTGATTGAACGGAATGAAACTTTGTACTTAGATTTTTCCATAAATTGGATGGGCCCCTTTGATATTTGGTCGAAACCAGTTTACTGGAAGTGATGGCTGCAATAGGCGCTTTCTCGTTTTTTGCAAATATGTATGTAGAAACGTACACGCTGGGGCACAATTAGGGGAACACAATAAAAGTTTTAAAAGGCGTTTAAAATCAAATAGACGTTGATTTGTAAGAGATATAGAATGAACATCAGACACAGGCAACAAATTGTAATATTCTATTGAAAGAATATCAAAAACCGTGATAATGGAAATATGATACTTTTTTGAAAGGATTAATCAAATAAAACAAAATATACCAACCAATTTTTGCAACCAACCTGTTTGCTTTCAGTCGTCTTGTCGTGCTTCTGTTTCGAACTGCCGGATTTCAAGCTCGGACTTGTTTTTCTAAAATGTCCCTGACATGCACTATCGGGTTCAAATCTGGGCACCTTGCAAACCAGTAGCTTGTTTATTCCAACCTCGCAGACAAAAGGTCGTTAGCGAGCGTGCAATATGCGGCCGGGCATTATATTGCATTAAAACAAAATTTCCGATAAATGAGAAAATAGTACCACATGTTCAAACAGAATATATCTAACATATCGATCAGTTGTTAGGGATCTGCCGTCAATAATCGCTAACTCTGTACAGGCACCTAAACAAATACCTGCCCAAACCATAATTGAGTCTCCATCCATAATCGACGGTTGCGTAACGTAACATTGAGAATACCGCTCACATATAGTCGTCGCTATACTATTTGCTTACTATCGACCGATTTTACTAAGAAAATGTGGCCCAAAATCGGATAACTTGAGCAAAACTGAATCTTGTTACTCGGTGATTTCTCTGCAATAGGGGTCCTTTGGCTGGAACAAGTGATTTCAAAACGACTTTTCTAAGCCTTCGTTTCACAATACGTTTTCGGCTTTGGCCTCGTCTTCTCTCGCAAGAACCCGTTTGCCTATATCGTTGAACAGTCCGATAAATGCTGCACACACCGAACTTTCTGGACACTTGTAAGTGTAGCCATTCTCGATCATTGTCACAGCCCCAGTGGGTTCCATGTCGCTCATTTTGAATTAATAACTCATTGTCTACAAATTCTTATGGCGAATGAATTGATATTCACACATTATACAATTCATATTAAATACAATTAAATAAAGAGTTTGACATTCTGTTAATAATTTAAATTTGGAATTAAAATATTGCGAAACAAATAAATTAGAAAAACAAAATTTATAAAAAATATTTATGTTCTTTTGGTTTTTCTCGATCCTAAATCGAGTGTTACTTGTGTTCCCCTAATTATGGGCCGCTTTGTGAATATAAGTCTTCACGTGACTATACATTTTTGTTATTTGTATGAAAAATTAGCCAGTTGCCATGCCAATAAGCGACTTGAAAGGGGCAATACAGCACTGTTATTTTGAGTCATGTGAAATTTTGAGGTGACTGGAAAATCATAAAATACTCAGTTTACCGTTGGAAGTGACTATACATATATAACATACATATTACATATGTTGCAAGGCCTTTGATTTCATATGAAATAAACCACTACAAACGTTTTACGTATGTCGCAAATAAAAAATTATAAATGAAATTTTCTTACTGTTCTGTATACACAACAACATTATAACTGACTTGAAAATTTTATTCGGTATTCCTAAAACTGCCAAACTAAATACCTATAGTTGATGTATATATAGTATTTAAACGGAAATTTTCCGAAACAAGTACAAAGGTACCACCGGTATCAGTAGGTTAGGTTGGTTCCAGTGGTTCACACTTAAGCCATTGTTGGCCCATTGTTATACCACGCATTCACGCTACATCATTAACCCATTCACCTATTCAGCTACTCACACAACTACAGTATACCACCTGCACATTGCAAGCTCCATTTCAACCTGTACATTGACATGTACGGTGGGTCGGCGCTGAATTCTGCACTCCATCAGAGGGTCTTAGTTGTGTTTATTAACATCACCGATTGTAATCGATTATGAAAATTCGGTTTGCATCTAGCCTCTGATGGGTTTCGAACCCAGTGCCTCCCGGTCCAAGTGCCGAAGCTTTTTACCACTGCACCACTTGTCCGGTATCTAGCGTTTCTAGATATCTTAAAGATGCTAATTAAAAAAAAAAACGAAACAATGTATTTTTCAATTATTTTCTCGTGACCGTGGGAAAGATATAAATAATTTATCTTTAAACTGAGCAACTCGGAATATAAAATGGAGTAAATAGAGTAATGATGCAAAATATTGATTTGAATGGTCACCGAGTTTGCCAAAACATTTAGAGTTGGGGGATGACGTGGAGGCATATGCATTTCTGAATTCACACAATATATTTTGTGATATTTTAAATACTCATGCAATAAACTTTTATAATTATAAATGAAGAATCCACGTAAGTCATAAAAAAACAAGAAATTTCTTAATATATCGAAGTTTCGCCGCATCTTATGAGCGAAGTAAAATGCATCTATTAATAATATTTTTTTAACACTATGTGGTATTAAACACACACACACACACCAAGCAAATACACAGTTCGCTAGAAATTATTTTAATTTAACGAAAAATATTTTTAGATTAATGTAAATTTTCAATGAAAGAAGAAAAGAGTTTCGTACGTTATTGTATTTGCTGATGATTTTATTTTATGAGATTTCGTTAAGGTTTATAATAAAATGACATTGAAAGTCGAAATTTGAAGACGGCCCAGCGAACAAGATCATTTCGTTTTTAATCAATTAATCTTATTTAAGACATCTATAGAATTTGCAATTTAATTGTGACTTGTTTTAATTTATACGTTCGATCGTGTTCGATTGACATTGGCAATCAATATATTGTCGAATCTTATTATAGTTTAATAAACTGGCTGTGTAATTTGTCTGTCGTTTATTTTTAACGTGCGTATAAAATTAACATTGGTATATAGAGTTTAATTTTAAAATAATTTGGAAATTTGTATTTTAAAATAGTCGTGTCGTCGGCCATTGATTCATATGAAAATATCAGTTATTTATTGTATTTTAGATACGATGATGATGACATGATATCACCGTACCGCGTTCTAACTAAAGCTATAGAAATGATCGCAGTGTAGTTTATGCAAATCACTCAAAAATTGAAATTTCAATATTTGAACATTTCTAAGACACACAAATATGAGATGATCGCATTGGTTCTAAATTAGTGTTTGATGTCAAAAACCAATCTTTGAGAGTTTTGGCAGAATATCGTTGAGTGTAATACTAATTTTTAAACATTTAAATCAAACATTTAAATCAAATTTATCTCAGTCTTTATGTATCGCAGAGGTGATTGAAATGCTTCTGGATTAGCTTTGGATGTAAGAAATCGAAATCCTGTGAGATTTTTTTCTACTCGTGAGAGAAAATCCTTGATTCTTAAACATTCAGAAATTTATATTCCGGGCGCTACGCATAGCTTGTGATGCACAAAACCCATTTTACTTAGTTTTTCTAGCGTGAATATCATTGAGTCTATTACAAATTTTTTTAACATTTAAAAGAATTTCACTCGGCCTCTATAAGTCACACCGAGGATGCAGAAGTGGTTCTAAATTATCTTTTGATGTAAAAAACCAATTTTTCTTGGCAAAATGGTCGGAAATCTGTGAGATTTTTGTAAGTTGGGAGATTACATCATTGAGTGTAATACAAAATTCTTAAATATTCAGAAATTTTTTTCTCTGTCCCTAAGAATCGCACTTAGGATCCATTCGGTCATCTCTGTTTTATCCGTTGGCAACGAGTAAAATAATTTCAAATGTTTAATAGTTTTTGAATTACACTCAACGTTATTCTCTCTCGAATAATAAAAAACTCAAAGATTACCGAGTATGAAATTGGTTTCTTATATAAAATATTAATTCAGAACCATCTCGATCTGTGCGATCGGTAGAGGCCGAGTTAAATAATATAAAATGTTAAGAATTTTTGTATTACACTCAATGATATTGTCTGTCGGATAACAAAAATCTCAGAAATTTCATAGCATGGGGCAAAGTAAGACTTGCTTCTTTCGTTAAGTACTAATTTAGAACCACTTCTGTGCGATTCGTATTGTGTTTTATTTTAAAGAATTTCATTTCATAAGTTTCACTCAAAACTTGAGACAAAAAACATAGGCAATAAAAATTAATCGATTGATCGCCCCAACCACCTGTTGTTTATACGGAAAAATTAATAATAAAAAAGGGGTGGTGAATAGCAGGTAAGCGATTGGTCACGAGTAACAAAATTGAAGGTAAATTGAAGTACATTTAATTACCCGACGTATTAGTCATATTATTACGAACGTGGGAATAGAACGCGTCGGGACCCGTAATTGGTAAGGAACGGATTTCTCTCGGTTTGTTAGGGATATTTTGGGTAATTGTTTGTTTTAAACTTTTTGAACAAATTTTTTAATTAAAATAATGAAAAATCTAAAGTTTTTGCGAAATAGAAAAACAAGTGTTTAATAAAATGTGTTTATTAAGCATAAATTCATTATCTGGAAAAAAGGTCGTCGAAAAATGTAGGGATTTTCTTATACTGATGGGTGAATGTTTAAAGAGCACGGAGTTGAGATAAAGTCCATAGAAGTCAGAAACTATTCGTTGGCCCAACTAGCGGTGCACATCGTTTGATAGGTGCAGGTTTAAGAAGCATGCACGAAATTTGGCATTCGAATTCAGCAGTACAGCTAGGAAACTTAAAAAAGAAAATCTGTAACTTGAGTAACATTGCACTCACAATTGGTGTTTAGACCGAAATCATAATTGACTTTTATCTTAATTGCGTACAATGCATCGTAACGCAGCTGTTCTGGTTATTCTCATTATTTTCACACAAACCGATTACTACTTTTTTCAAAGAATACTCTTTTGGCTCAAATAAATCATTAAACCTCTGTTTTGTATTGTACACTGGCATCGAAAGCACAAGTATTTTTATAAAATTCAGATTTTACTATATTACGATTGCGTAATAATCTTGTGTTTGGTTTTGATATGAAATTTTTTTTTATTTTTGGAACCAATTTGGTTATAAGCAGCCGTTTTATTTGGATTCTCGCGGCGGGATTTTTCTGCTCATCTTCGGTTTTTTCATTGAAAATCTCAAATTTTTTAAAGTTACAATAATTGTGTTTGGTTCTATTTGTCGCAGTATTTCGTCTTCGCCATGTTTCAGACAAATTTAATTTCTCCGAGATGTAAAAGGGACATTGCTCGTAAATAGTTTTAGCAAATAACCCATTTTCGTTCACGTCATTAATTAAATTTTTAGTGAAGTATAAACAACAAAGATGTTTTTTGACGATTTTGTTTAAATTCACGTCGTTTCTATTTAAAATATGTTTATGGCAAATTATGGCACGATGTGCACCGCTAGTTGGGCCAACGAATAGTTCCCGACTTCTATGGACTATATCACAAACCCTACACATAGAAAAATTTCATAAAAAAATCGTACATGCTCCTTAAACATTCACCCGTCAGGTAGGGGCTGATCATTAAATTATGTAAGAAATTAAAAAAAAGTAGGTTTTAGTTAAAAAATAGTGCGATTTTCACATTTGATTTTAAATTCAATAGAGTTTAGATACGATGGATTTTATAATCGAAATAATTTTATTCATTTTAGAATTAATTGTCTTATTCCAATGCGAGTTTATTCGGTAATCGCACTTTTACAGGGGTGGAAGGGTCTGTTCCAAAGAACTGGTATAGAGATTAACGGTCAAAGTTGTGTTGGTTAAATCAGTGATCTTGAGAAATTTCCATTTTTTACCACCCTGTTTAACACAAGCTCGTTCTTAGAGATTTAATTATATAGTTTGAATTTTATATGGCCAAAAATACCAACTTCAAAATCTGTTGGAAATTATTTAGAAAGTTCTAGCTTAACCTTTTAGTTGCACCCGATTATGGAATGTTGAAGTTTTATTTAGCAAATAGAATGAACTTCTTTTTTGTTTTATTTTTTATTTTTTAATCCCTGCAATCTGTTCTGCGGCCGAAGCACTTACAACTCTTTTACAGTTTGTTTTTCCCCTCGTACCTTATGCAAGTTATACCAAATCAAAGACGTGAGGCTATAAGTTCTGATTTATGTTATGTATTTATAACATTATTTTTTTTGAAAGTTACTACACCTTACAAACTATTTTCATGAAAATTGGTGCAGTACTTTTTTTATAATGAATTTTAACGCAACCAATGTTGATGATTATGAAGAAAAATATTGGGGATATTTTACAATTTAAATTACAACAAAAAGCAAAACAAATACAACTTTATTGGTTAATACTTATAGTATGGCTCCCTTTTGCGTCTACATTGGTTTACATGCGGTTCCCCATTGATCTTATTAAGGTTTTGACAAGCACTTGGAGGATCGCACCCCAATCCTCATCCAACGCAATCTTGAGGTCACTGATGTTAGATGGTACCGGATTTCTGTCTCGGACCGACCGTTTTAGTTCGTCCCATAAATGCTCAATTATAGATTCATGTCTGGACTGAGGGTTGGCCACTTCATCATCTCGATTCCAACCTCAGCGATGAACTGCCGAATGGTTTGAGCTTTATGACACCGGACATTGTCATGCATCAATATGTATAATCTTCCCCTATATATCTTCCGTAGGGTACCACATGATCCAAGAGAATGTCCTCCATATATCTTTCAGCAGTCAGACCTCCTATACGGCCTCCACCAAGTACGAAAACAAGGTCTGTTTTCCCTCCTGCGGTATGCCAGTCAACACCACGGAAAAACAGCCACCGTACGAGTCTATTAAAGCAAAACAGCATTGCAAAAATCACTCTCCTGGACGCCGGTAGACCCGACCTCTCCTATCACTACCATAAAGAAATATTCTGCACTCGTCAGTGAATAGAACAGACCTCTGTTCACTGTTTGCGGTGGTACTGTCAATTTTCTGAATCTAGCGGGCAGTCTTGAAGCGAGGTTGGCTTCATTTAAGCATCTTCTTCTGACCGACCATTGACTAACAACCCCATCTCGAACTTGTCTTAGCTCCTGCTGCATATTGACGCCCGTCAGATGGCGAATTTGCAGTAAAGTTAGAACGATAAATCGATCGTCCTTCTCAGATGTACACCTATACCGGCTCTTATATGGTCTCCGATTGAAGGTATCAGTGTCCGGAAACCTTCTGGATACTCTTAAGATAGCAGATTGGCTCATGTTTTTCTGACGAGCGAGTGGCAAATATCGGTCGACGCGAGTCGGTCCTGTGTAATAGAAGATTGCAGAACGCCAAGCTGTCAAAAACAGTTGTTTTACGAAAATCGGTTAAGCCATTTTAATAAATACGCCTTTTTGTACGAGCGGAGGTTTCAGTCGATTTAGTTGCTTGCGAGTGTTGTATGTAGAAATTTATTATACAACAAGCGTCTTTCTTACACAACATTTTGGATAGAGTTTTTTAATATTAGAATGTTAGGATCTGTAATTAGGTGTTGGAAAAATTAATATATTTATACAAAATTTCGTCTAAAATATACGTCAGATGAAAAATTAGCATTTTTTTTTAAGTAAAATCGTTTTTGTGTAAGAAAAGCAATAAACTAAACAATATTGAGGTATGGGCCTGAACTATTTGTCCAAATGAAGTTGCACGCCATCTTTTGGTAGAGCACGCCATCGAATTACTATAGTATTAAAAGTGGCGTTTTGCAGTTATGAGAACCCGTTAAACAAAAAATCACCAATATCACCTTTTAAGAATATAAAACTACGTCAAGCAACCTTTCCTTGGGTTACTATAAATTTGGGAAACGGCACGGAAACAGCAAATAAGAAATTATAAAATGGAAAGAGATCATCCCATCCGGCATGCAAGTATGCCTCATTTAGCAAAATACACACGCAGGCAGCGCTAGAACCAGCTTAGGGTTCAATGAGCTTATATAAATCATTATTCTATAAAACACCTTGATAATGTAAGCCCTCTGCACTAAAGGGTTGTTATATTGTAATGGTTTTCGTTGTAACGGAGGGTTGACGATAAGACATTAGTCTGACAATTTGTTTATTTTACTTGGATAAGTGAGGCCGCTAACAATTTTTGAAGCGTTTGTCCCCCATAACCATACTTTAAAATACGCGAGACAAAAAAACGTCATTTGCGCAATCGAAATAACATTACAGCCAAGCAGTGATTAGCGTATTATGCAACAGCAGCCAATGAACGAGGAACACGATTTGCTCATTAAAAATCTTACGTGGAACTTGATGAATTCACCAAAAGATCTAAATGTGACTGATAACCATTGGGTCTACAAACTTAAGCAAGGTCCACAAGGAATCATGTTGAGTTGCTTTTGACTTTTGTGTAACAAGACGTGTTTGTTTTATTCGTCATTAAAATATTAAAATATTTTAAATTTATTTAATTTTATTTGTATATACTATTCTGTAACTATGTACAAGACCACGCATCTGCTTCAATAAATCTCACGAAGAAATTAGCAACTTATATATTCAAATTTTAAAGGCGGCACAATACATGATAAATGAGCTTTTAGGATCCCAAATAAATTGTGTAGTCCTCTAAATTCTTGTGAAATAAATAAATAAATGAAATCATTGATGAATATAAAGCACGATTGGCAGTGCGACGAGTCACACAGGAGTATGGCATCGATTACACAGAAACGTCCTGCCCTATGGAAAGTTTACATCGAATCGAACAATTCTGATGTTGGTGGCATAAAAACGTGCGAGATTGCAGTAGTTCGACATAAATAAAGTTTTTCTGACCGATTGGATATGACGATGGCCATTTTGTGGCCACTGAATCAGATTCATGTATTTTTGTTTATATTGAAGACGAGAAACCAGCGGCAGCTCATAAATACATAAAGCGGACAATGGAAATGTGAATTCGATTTGAAAGTGGCGCCAATTACAGTCTGTGTCTCTATATTCAAGTTTGGCGGTGGAATTATAAGTTGTGGCTGCATCGATTATTATCCGAAATTTTATCAACCGATTTGCATAGGCCGATTTACCTTATGGGTAATCAAAGCGCGATTCGGCTAATCAAAACTCCTGAATTCCACAAGATGACCAATCACAAAACATCAATATTTTTGCAAATTTGTGTGCCTTATGCGAAAGCCTTTCCCAAAATAACTTAATAATCACTCTCACTTCTAACTGACGTTTGCACTAACAACTTAACTCAATTTTAGTTAACACTTGTTTTAAAGCAAAATTTTCAACGCCTAATTAAATTTAGGTTGTTTGGTCTTTCCTTTTATTAGCAAACTATTGGAAAAATCTCTTTTTCCACTTTTAACCTATTTAGCGCTTAGGTCTATTTTTCTGACTTAGGCGGTTAGTGCATTGACATTTAATTTATCTAAATATGGTTAGGCGTGAAAGTATTTTTTTCATTATGGTTTAGTTTTCATTGTAACTGTCGGAAAAATCTAAAATTTTGTGTACATACGTAACCGATTATGGCGAATCTCATGGTGTGCATAACTCAATTCTGTCTTAAATCAACTTAAGCGGTTGCGCCTTGTGTCCACAGAATTATTCCAAATTTTGTAACCTAAATTTGTAAATCTTCCAATATTAAGTCATTGGTATCACAAATTAAATCAGCGGAATCGATGTGAAAATTTTGACCACGTCTACCCAGGTTACCTTAAACACAAAAATGCTTTTTGTCATCATTTGCCGTAATTCAAAACAAGAAATTTTCATATATGTACTATCAGGAGACCCAAAAAGATGTGATTTTGTATTTCATTTGAACATGACAAGTGCTCAATCTTCAAATTTCTTATTGGTAGTGCAATATCTTATATGCAGGCTAAAAAATTGACCGTAAACTGCCGATTAGGTATAAATAGATTATTTTAAAATTTTCAAATTAAAACAATTATAAAATGTTCACCTAAACCATTCTAAAATAAAAAAATAATAGCAATGGCGTTGTCACAAAGAGGGAACATGAAACGTAATGCAAATCTTTACACACCAATCGATTGTTTACTTACGACTTATTAAAAAGTGCATGACGGGATTAGAAGCGGCGAGAGCTTGTCATAAATGTTTCACTTAAGACGCTATCATGAAAAACGAAATGTATATGACATGTCTCACACTTGTCGTCAAACATGGACAGTCATTAGGCGAGTCATTTGGGAAACTCAACAGACTCTTAAAAATAGACAAATAAATATTTTTTAAATACACATTTAGAAAAAGGTAAGAAATAGAAAAGTGTGTCGCAAAAAATATTCACATGCTTATGTTCACAAATTTCCGACTGAATTCCAACTGTGAATCATATCTCTCGAGAAATTTTTGTTATGCGGCAGTTTTTTAATCACCCAGAAATATCAAGGCATGTTACAATTTTGTTAGGGATTCCAAAAATATTTTATCGATAAGTTTTCGTTTTGTTTCTACTCTGATAATTAATTGGGAATAGAGAATTGTGGAAAGAAAAACGCGGAACGAAAATTATTTTCAATTAATCTTAAAAAAAGTTTATTGAGCATTTTCTCATTCTTCTATTCGCAGCGTCACGTTTAAAAGTATTAAGGGGTGTGTAACGAAATCCCGGTTTTCAAAATCCCGGTTTTGTATAAAAATAGTCCCGATTCTTAGGAAATCCCGGTTTAAATTTTTAAAATTTGACATTTGGGAAAATCGGAGTTTTTGATAAAATTCAAAAATTAGTTTGCGATAAAGTTCTAGAAATGGCTAATAGGGATGGAATTTGGCCATTTCTTAAGAGATTTTGTTGAAATTCTACACGTGTGATGGAAGTGGATTTCTAAAATGATTTTTTGATAAAGTTCTGAAATATAGCCATCGCTATGGAAGTAGACCATTTAGTTGAAATTCGACATGTGGGTCCTAAATGGGATTCAAAAAATGCTTTTTTGATAAAGTTCTGATTATGTTTCAATTCATCACGTGAATGGAAATTGGGTTCTTAAATGATTTTTTAATAAAACTGTGGAATATGGTCAGTAGAGATGGAATTTGGCCGATAAATGGGATTATTGAATGATTTTTTGATAAAGCTCTGCATATCTGTGGCACTATTCTGGTTTTCCCTGGGAATAGGGAATTGGGAAAAATATTTGCATAACATTTTTGTATAAAATATATTTTTCTGGCCTACTGTTGGAATAGTTTGTTGTAAATATTTTCGAAACAAAGTTGATTGGTAAACTTTTGTTCCACAAAATTTTTATAGGGAAAAATAATTCCCAATATATCTTTGTTTCAAAAATATTTACACCAAACTAATTTCAACAGTAGGCCAGAAAAATATATTTTATACAAAAATGCTATGAAAATATTTCTCCCAATTCCCTATTCCCAGGGAAAGCCAGAATAGTGCCACTGAACAAAAACGGCGATATTTTTCAGAACTTAGACAAAAAATCATTTTAGAATCTCGATTCCATCACACATGTCGAATTTTATCATAATCTTAATTCCAAAGCTTTAGCTTCATTTTTAAATTCCATTTATACCTTACTTGTAGAGTTTTAAGATAATCAGTAAAGAAATGGTCAAGTTACATCCCTAACGACCGTATTCTAGAACTGTATCAAAAATTTAGTTTTGAATTCGAATCATTCACTTAGAATAAAACTAGTAAAACTGCTCCTTTATTCCCGACATGTTTTTGAACCTCTCCTGGAATTTTTTTCTTAAGGCCCTCGGAGGGCTAAACGGAGGGAGATGTAACTTCCCACATGCCCGCGAGAATTTTCGAAGCCTCTACAATTCGGTATGATATCAAAGGGCTGAATATCGAGGGACCGAATATCGAAGGGCAAAATTAAAAGGGCCGAATATGACAAAGAGCCGAATGTCTCGAAGGGCCGCATGTGTCGAAGGTCCAAATGTGTCAAAGAAGTTACTTTTCGTTTTAGGAAATATATCTTTTTTAATTTGTTTTAAGGAATATTTCGTAAATTTTTTTATCAAATATTATTAAATTTGCTGGATAAAATTTTCCTTCAACAAAATTTATCACACAGCAAATTGCTTGCTTGCTAGCCGATCAAGTATTTACCTCAATATCAGACAAAACATTATTTTCAACAATATTTGGCTGTGTCGGTAGGTGTAGGAACTGAAAGGAATGTTTATGTGTATTTTACAAATGTTTCATCGTTAGATATTCTATCCCTAAAAATATTGAGTTAGTTCAAGTTGCTTTTAGTGTTTTTTGTAATTTTCAAGTGAAAAAAAATTTGTACATATAGGCTGATGCATTGGCATATATGTACAAATTTTTTTTCACTTGAAAATTACAAAAAACACTAAAAACAACTTGAACTAACGCAATATTTTTAGGGATAGAATATCTAACGATGAAACATTTGTAAAATACTACATTTTTACTAATAACCAAATATATTACATACATTTATATTTGATAAAAGAATCACTTTACGAAATATTCGTTAAAAAAAAAATTTAAAAAAAGAAAAAAAAAATCGGGCCTTTGACGGATGCGGTCTAATTAGACGAAAACAATATCGATTTATAAAATCGTCGAAGCGCACCGATCCGTGAGAGTTATCGAAGCCGTCAGCTGTCTACAATTATTGCATTTCAAAATGTTGCAATCACGGAAGCGCCGCGACCCGACTTATACGTATCCCGATCCATTACCTTTTTACTGTGTACGGGTTTTGCTGTTTTGGTTTTGTTATAGTCGTTTTTTATTTTTCAAGAAATTTGAATTGCAATTTCAATTTTCGAAAACCATCAAAAATTAGGAATTCGACTAATTCTAGAGCGGGTGTCAATATATGGCACTGTTGTTGTAATTTGATAAAAAATGGGACTTCAGTTTTTTCCGACTCCGACTCCGATAAAATAGCATCGACTCAACGAAACCGACTCCCACCTCTGAGTTCGCAGCCTTGGTTTTTTCTAGTAAATTTCTGGGCAAGATATCTAATTTTTATGTTAAAATATTATTATTAAGAGAAGCATATCAAACTACAACTTTTCTGCCGCCATAATTATCGGGCATTGTAATTTAAAAGAAAGCAGAATACGTTACAAATACAAAATAGAATTTGAAAAACGATAATTTTTTTAGCTAGACAATTTTTGCGTGATACGAATTTGCTAAAATAAAATCAATGAATAATTAGAGGAAGCGCAATTAACACCCATATGTCATTTTGTATCGAGCAAATAGTGCAAAATTATGTCTGACACACAAAAATGTGACGGGTTAACAATTTGAAACATTCACATTATGTGGGTTAAGGCTACACACGGCCAATTATACAATCCCGAGGTGAATCAATTTTTTAATTTAACATATTTTGTGATTGCGTAGCTAATCTAATTTTAATTATAATAAAATACTACCCTGTAAAATCACTGTACATAATTCGTCTGCCTAACAAGATTTGCGTAAAAATTCTTTCAATAACGTCATCACAAAAATTTTCAATTAGTGAAAAACAATGATCACTCTAATTTTCATGTTATTAATTCTGGTATGTGTTATATAGTAAACATATTTCTATACACCAAAATTCGTTCACACATAACTAAAAGAGTTTCAAACTAAAGCCACACTTAATAGTAAACTTTATAAAAAAAAATAGAATAAATAAACGATCAAAAGAATCTTCTATTTATAGAATAATGTTTGTTGCTAAAAATACATTTCAAGTTTAATACAACGACAAAGAATTCCGCGGAGAATGGTCTGTTATGCATTATAGATATTATGCTCTAGTCAAAAATTCAAAACACTAATTTGAAGAATCAAAATTATGATATATTATATTTTAGTAATAAATTATTTATAATAAAAATAAAATAACATGTCATAATCTAAAATAGAGGTGCAAAGCAAAAAACTAACATTAGTTAGAATAAAAAAGTATTGACGATATAATGGCATACCGCCAATATTCGGCATCTCGGTGAAAACTCTCACAAAATTTTTCCTTTCATTTTTGTTTAACATTTATTTTGGATTTGCTCTCAAATTTTTTTTTTCGATTATTTAACTCAAATTTTATATTTCTAACACAAAAATAAGTTTATTACATCAAAAAATATAAATTCAGAATAATAAATAAATAAAAGAATTTATGCCGAATATTTGTACTGTGTAAAATCAGTGATCAATGAACACGTATAAAAAATGTTGGCAAAATAATTGAATTTTATTTTAAATAAACACGAGATCGCTATTTGACGATTGCAGTTCTACGCTAGAAGAAAATTTTGGGTGTTTTTTGATTGTTGACTGATATGGTTTTGGTTAAAATTATAATATGTTAATTAAAATTAGCATTGTTAATAATATAAATTTTCTATTTTTATTGTATAGGTGTGCAAGTTGGGGCTGAGGTTGGTCCATCCGAATCAGAATGTCGACCATATATTGAAAAGGCCATACACAATTTAAAATCAGGCGAATCAGCAGGTAATATATTTTTTGTTAATTAATAATTTGATATTTAGATATCACATGCAAGGTATTACATCGATATCGCGCGGCTGACTTTCAAATTGTAGGACATTTTTCGAAAATTGTAATAAGTAAACACAATACAGATAGAGAAATCTTCAATTCTTCGGGTTTAATTCTGGTAACTGAGAGACCGACTCAATACAGTACCAGAAGCATTTTAGATATTTATGGTTCACAAATTTTTTTCATTTAAGGAGGAGGTCAGAACAATATAACATTTAAATTCAAACCATTTTCAAACCCTATCCGCGGATTAAATCGCATTACTTTCTGTTGGATGCAGATTTAGACATCTCATCCGCTCCAAGTAACAAAAAATCCTATGATTATAGTTGGATTAAAGATAAAATGCTAACATGCACAAATGATGTTGAAGAAGTACCTTCAAGTACGGGTCAATTTTCTCAAAAAGATTATTACAATTTGTTTTTCCGGAAGAAGAAAATCTGGCTCCTCGTAATGAATCAGTTGCCTAAACGCAACCTAAAATTTGCAGTAGAGCGGACTTCAATCTTTTGAACTGGTGGCCGGACCATAAAACAGAACTAACAAGGTTGTCAATAGTTTCCCAACATTTATGAGCGCATTTCTTCTACATCAGGCAATATTATAACCGATATAAGAAATACTGTTGATTCTGATCCTTTGGATGATATCCTGATTACTAAAAGAATTTGGCGACGTATTATAGATTATTTCATAGGAAATTTTTATAAATTAATTGCATTAATTGCATCATCATTCAAACGGTTCAAACGAAATACCACTTAAACTCTTGTGTGTCCACTGGTTGAGACTTAACGTAAAGCAAATTCTTAAAAAAACGATTTTGCGGATGCGAATTTTAAAATTTTCCGCGAATGCGGATGCTGATAAATTTATATTTTTTTCGGCGGATGCGGATACGAAAAAATGTATCCGCGCAAGGCTCTACTATCGACTGGTCGTTATATAAATATTTAAACATAAAATTCAACAAAGACATCCAATTTGTGCTCATTTTAATTGACAAATTTTGAATTTTAATTCAACGGCCAATTCGTCGACAAATAAAATAAGCTTTATATTTCTGTGGGGACAGGACTATTCTATATGTAACTATCACATTTTTCATTTAAACAAATTAGTATGCGTTTAATTTATGTATATGTATATGAAGGTAGCCTATACTCATCACCCTATCATTTATTACCGCATCTCGAAATTATTACTCGCTCAGCGCTTAAATTTCACTAATACGACAGTAAACAATGTCATGAAACCCTATGTTTCAAATCATTTAGCACGAATTTTTTTTGTAAATTTTAGTTATCTTTCAATTGTTTGGTAACCTAGATAAAGCTAAACTCAGCTGACAAAAAAATTCATAGAGTCGCGATGCGTGATTGACCTCCATGATGCTATGTACGAATTATCAGCACGATATTTAACTTTTTGAATTTTTTAGCGTGAATCTCGTCTCACACGCGATTCTCAAGTACTTAACATACAAATTACAAAAAACAACAAAACGCAGAAAACTTCAGTTTTATGCGATTGCAAAACCGAGCTTTCTGTAATTTCAAAATCCGTTTACAGATGCTTCACTAATGTCAAAATAATTTGACATAATAAAACAAAAAACATTTATAATTTTTATTTGTAATACGGTTGACGTAAATAAAAATTTTCCTCCCAAAATATTCACCATCAAGCTGGATTTACATATCCGATGATTTTTCGGCGAACCTGCTTGCCGCAGGGAATTAGGCGAACGCTCGATTATCGATGATTTGCATATTCGACGAATTTTCGGCGCAGTTTTTTCACACATACATAATATTTTGACACGCAATTTAAAAAATAAAAATAAAATGAAAATAATAAAATTTTGAGCCGATAAATTAAAGTATAAACATAAACACAAGCTACAAGAATTAAATATGGCGCATAATGTCAAATCGTAGAAAAAAACAGATTTTTTTATCTATGTGTGCTTTGTAATCGTGCCGAAAAGATAAATTTTGTTCATGTCTTCGCCGTGCCGAAAATTCGGCGAAGAACTTCTTACTGATTGGTTGAATGCGATGGTATTCGTAGAAAAATTGTCGGATATGTAAATCCACCTTCATAGTTGCTGCGCGCTGTAAAACAATAATAGAATATGTAATGTCATAATTTTTGTAAATTCCTGTTTTTCTTTTCAATCCAATTCGCTCGTGTTGCGTTATTCTCAGTTCTAGGAGATCTCCATAATATATTGAACCAGGCAGTATACATAATGAATTGTTAAATTTTGTTGGAATTTGGTGCCAACCAAATTCCAGGCGAAGTTAATGATATTCCAAAAACAGCGATATCAACTCCATTTGGCCTCTTTGAATTTGTTCGTATGCCGTTTGGTTTCCGCAATGCAGCCCAAACATTTCAACGACTTGTGCACCAAGTTTTACACTGTTTATAATATTGTTTTTTTTATTTGGATGATATTTTGATTGCATCTAAATCAAGAGATGATCACTTACAACATTTATAGGTAGTATTTAAACGTTTAAGAACTTATGGATTAGTTATTAATCAAGAGAAATGTGAGTTAGCTCAAGCTGAAGTATATTTTTTAGGACATTAATTACCTCTAAGGATATTTTACCGAAACCGGATCGAGTAAAAATTATAAAGGAATTTGCCTTACCCTTAAATGTACAATAACCTAAAAGACTCTTAGGAATGCTTATAGTTTTTAGACGTTTTATACCGAATGCAGCCAGTGATCAAATTGTTTTGAAAAACAGTAAAGTGCCAGTGCAATGGACGGAAGAAGCAATTCAAGCTTTCGAGTCAAGTAAAGCAAAATTATGTGAAGCCTCAAGCATCCATTTTAGTGCATTCAATTATATCTGCAGCATTATCAATTATGGTTGACGCATCGGATTTTGCAGCAGGGGAAGTTTTGCAACAGCAAGTTGATGATATTTGGCAACCTCTTAATGTTTTTCTGTGTGTTTTATGGAAGCGCAAATCAAGTACAGCACGTGCGACCGGGAGTTGTTAGCCACATATTTAGGCATTACCGTTTGCTTTCCGGAAAAAAATGGGTTAGGCTTCAACTCTTCAAAGAAGGTAATTAGAATTTATAGTTCAGTTTACAACAGATATCCTATATGTCGCAGACGTAGAATTATCTATATTAATCAGTATGCCTCATACCCTATTTCCTCCTCCGAGCCGGTTCCGGTAGCTTTTGGGTCTGATATTAACATTTATTGTGATCAATCGTTGAGTAATTCTAGACCATTCATTTCAAAAAATTAAAGAAAGAGTATTTTTGAAAGTTTCCATAATTTGTCGCATCCAGGTATTAAAGGTTCAGTAACAAATCATGTGATTTGGCCTTCATAGGGCGTTTACCAATTTCACATGGTCAATAATATGTGGTGACGATGATAGATAGGTATACACTCGATAGGCGGAAGCTATTCCTACGGCAGATATTACTGCAGCAACAGTTCCTTTTGCAGTTTATTCAGGATGGATTGCTAGATTTGGGGTCCCTAAAGTTATAGTTACTGATCAAGGTAGACAATTCGAGTCACAACTATTTAATGAATTGGCGACACTCTTAAGATTTAAACGTAAAAGAACTACCAGCTATCATCCAAAATCGAATGGTATGATCGAGAGATGGCATATATCACTTAAAGCGGCAATAATGTGTCATAATACACCACAGTTGACAGAAATTTTACCTACGGTTCTGTTTGGTTTAAGGACACCGTTTAAAGAAGATATATATGAATTGAATATGTATGATGATATATATTGAAACTAAGAGGAATAATATACCTAAGAATGATTTTGTACCGAATTTTAAAAATCATTTTGCGGCACATAAACCTGAGACGGCATCGTGATATAATTCGGGTAAAATTTTTGTAAGTTTTAAGTTAAAAAACTGTAAATATGTTCTCATAAGAACAGACGCATTAAACAAAGCATTACACCCACCGTATACCGGACCTTATTTGGTTAATAGAAATGGCAAATATTTTGATAACAAATATTAATAATAAAAAATCAAAAATTTCTCAGTGTTATCAGAACACCACTTAAATATGTGCAACATATAAGGGTTGCCTTTTATATTTCGGGATTGGACAACCCTAGTGTTGCAATCTGGCAACTGACAGCTCTATCGTAAAGTTTGACATTTTTGAGATTATACGTACTCAGAACGTTTTGACATTCGAGCGCTATTTGTGTTGTTTACAGTACTCATTAACTCAACATCTCGGCGAAAAAATGGAATTAAATCGTGAACATTTTCGTGCGATTATTTTTTACAACTTTCGACGTGGATTAAGGCAGCAAGAGCGCATGGATGAACTTAATTCAATTTTTGGCGATGAAGCTCCATCAAGGACTAGTGTTTATCGATGGTATGGTGAATTCAATCGAGGTAGTTCACTCCAAGATGAATTTCGTGAAGGTCGCCCAGAATCAGTTGTTGTTCCGGAAACCATTGATGCTGTGCGCGAACTGATATTGCAAGATCGTCATGTGACCTATCGTGAGATTAAGATAACCTTAGGCATTAGTGGCATACATTCAATATTGCATAAACATTTGAATGTCAAAAAAATTTGTTCGCGTTGGATCCCACACAATTTGTCAATCGCTCAAAAAAAGGCTCGTGTCGATTGGTCGAAAAAAAGATCAAAAAATACGATCGCGGTGCTTCAAAACACGTCTATGACATAGTAACAGGTGATGAATCGTGAATTTACGCGTATGAGCCCGAAAGTAAACAGCAGTCGACTGTATGGGTGTTTCAAGATGAGCCGAATCCAACAAAAGTTGTTCGGACACGAAGCACTTGCAAGTAAATGATCGCCTGTTTTTTTCGGAAAAAATGGACATGTCGCAACCGTAGCACTAGAACAACGCAGAACAGTCAATTCTGAGTGGTACACAACCATTTGTTTGCCAGTTGTCTTTCAAGAAATCAGGAAAACCAACTGCCGAAGACGGATCACTCTTCACCACGACAATGCGAGCTCTCACACATCGGCTCAAACAACTGCATTTTTGAGCACTCAAAACATCGATTTGATGAGTCATCCGCCGTATAGTTCTGACTTGTCACCAAATGACTTCTTTTTATTCCCGTACGTATAAAACAAACTGAGAGGTCAACGTTTTTCGACACCTGAAGAAGCGGTTGCTGCATTCAGAATGCATGTTTTGGAGATACCTCAATCAGAGCTAATTTAAAGGTTTTTGCGTTAACACATAATATGACTCAATTTTAAAAGATGCTTATCCTGAATATTGAACTAACCATTCAAATTGAAAAGTCAAACGAAGCATTTATGTTTTATATACAAAAAAGCTTCTAAAAAACATTAAAATACACTGATTGGTATCTAACGGCTGTTATATTCAGGAGGCTCTGGTAGAATATATTCCGCAATATACCTCGCCATTTCCTGTACATAAACCAATTTGTTTCTATGTTTGAGTATAATGGGGTGCTTTATTACTTACATTTTTTTTTATAAATTAAAGGGTAATTCTACTTCAGTTTCCGAACTATAAGAAAATAAACATAAAATTAATGTAATTTTTGGATTTTTTTATTAATCGAAACTATTAGTCTTTTTTGTTAATTATGGAAAACTAATATCGATTTAATGGTTATCTCTGAACTTACTGCAGCGGGCAGTTCAAATTAATTTTCGATTTTTTTTCGTATTAATTTCGGCCAATATATCATATACTATTACTTGAAAGATTGGGTTTATAGCTCCTTAGTTTTTGAGATTTTTACTATACACTCGACTGTTAGCTTAAACACATGGAAAAATCCAAACCACATGTTCTTCCATACTAACATTTTTGTGGACCAATAGTCACTTTTTGGCCACGTATAATGGGGTCGTCTGACGAATCACCTGACAATTTTTTATAACCTCTATGTGAAAATGTTGGTTATATATGAAATATCTAGTAGTGGAAATTTGTCTCATCAAAGAAGACGGTTCCCTTTGAAAACAAAAATTGAATTCTTTTAAATGCTTCTCCAATTTTGAATAGGAATGCAGCTGCAAGCACTCGGTCTTTAATATTGCATATTCATTTTCCCCTTTAGCTCTTGAGTTACGATACATTTATTTTGATTTGCTGCAACATTACAAATGTAACATCGGCCAGTTTATTCTTACTTCTATGAATCGTGGGCTAGTGGAAAACGCATGCACCGCATTTTCTATAAAACTGTTAAAGCTAGGGCAAATATTTTCGAAAGCACCCAACTGCGGGAAACAAAATAAAATTCTCTAGTTTTTGCAGCAATTTTTCGAAATCAACTACCACCACGCATCATTTGATATCGAGCGAAATACCCAAAAAGAACGTAACGATGCTGGCTAACAATCTTCGGTGATTTTGTTCCGGTAACCAAAGTGCTATACATTAAACTTGAAAAGGTGCCATTTGTTATAGTTAACTTGACCAGAGTTGTTTTTGATGTAACGCCAGCTACCAGAGTAGAACGCAATTTCGATCTCTTGAGCTCCATTATTTTTGTTACCTTATTTTCATCTGCTGCCTTGTATACTTTTACATTCAAGTTTAAAGCATCGGTAGTTGAATGGACTTTACTGAAACCTTTCTTCTGTTTTCAATGATGCGTTTTTTCCATTTGTGAACTAGAATCAGCTTCTGCGTTTTGTATCGTTCAATAAGTCTGCATTTAGTGCAATATTTGGAATATTGTCTGCACCAGGTGCTTTATAATTTCCAATTCTCCCTCTATTTTGCAACAACGCCATAATCCTAAGTGGTAAGACTAATTCAAGCGCTCGGATCTGTAGCGGATCTGTTAGTCCTGTGCCCGATACAAAACTCAAATGTTAGATTATAATTAGACTCATTGGAAGTGTCAAGTTTGTTAATTTGATCTCTAAATTTTGGTTATGTATAGCTTATCAAATGGATCGTGATCGATATCATTACAAAGGCCTTTCCAGGTCTGGTCGCTATTATATGAATTGCAGAGTTCTAGAAATGGGCCGTCATTAAATAAATACTTAAGATTCTTCTTTTTTGTGTCATCGGTTCGGTTTCTTTAGTAAGGGTTTTTATATTTTGAGTATGGGTGTTATGAATTCGGTAAACCGATGGAACTTCGTAAGTATGAAGTTTCTTTAAAATTGTTTTTCATTTCTTAGAGCTTAGCACTTTCCACCAAGTTTATCAACTGATAGAGTTTTAAACTTGTTAGACAATTTTTGGGTTTCTCCATAGTATAACGCATACTGGAGTGAAGTAGTATACGATTGGTATTTTTAGTTTCATCGACGAGGTTAATGAAGCTTTTGATACATGCCAATTTAGAATCACTTTGGTAGAATCTCAATCCGACGTATAAAACAAATATCTCTTTTCTGAATTATAGGATTTAAGCAAAATTCATAAAGTTGTCGAAATTCTTTTTCAGATTATGTAAATTATTGGACAGTTTGATAATTTTTGCATTACTAGTGCAAGACTCTTCTGAAAAAATCTACAAAGAAAAATCCTTGTAAATTGACCGCCGGTTATTGAAAACTGGTAAATCAACTCAACGTGAAGAGGTCCAGTACAATGCCCGATAAAGTATACTACTTCGAAGCTCTATTTAGCCAGCAACTCTACAATTTTCTATAAAATTGTTTTCGAAGTCAAGATTTGTCGGAACGGATTTTGTGAAAGTCAAAGTTTAAATGCTCAATAATGATTCTCGGCTTCGCTAGAGCAGTGGAATTTTACCAGCCAGGTAAAGCCAAGTATGGAATACTTGTCGGTAGCTCAGATCTTTCTTCGGATCTAGATGTGATGAGTAAATCGCCCGTATAATCGAAAGAATGATCGTCGAATTGGTGTGAGATCGGCCGATGAATAAGGCGACATATTGTCTGAGACCTGCACACCGATCGAGTGGGTTAGTAAAGAAATTTAACCAAGACCTAAATTTTGAACTTGATGGATTTCTTTGATTTGATTTCCAAAATTTCACTTTTTACTTTTATGCTTCGGGTAGTTCAACACAAGTGAATATCACATACCTCTAGGGTTAATTCATAATTAATCTACAGTAAAAATTAAATGTCTTACAGGACTAAATTAATAAATTCTGTTTCTTAATATTTGCAGAAGTAAAAGCCAGTAGTGCCGAAGCTGATGAATCGGATCAAGATAATTCACTGGAACATGATCAGAACATAGCACAATCAGGAGAGAATGACAATCCAGATCCAGGAAGTCAAGAAGAAACAGGTGATAATGATGACAATAACACAGCAGAAGATACGCTCGAGGCAGACTCCCACGAAGAAACCGGCGCTGATGAAAATAAATCTGGTGAAGATGATAACGATACAAGAGAAAAAAGGAGTGTAAACGAAGATGAATCAAACGAAACAAAAGAAAACGAATCAGAACAAGTAGCATCTAAAGAGGACGCAGCAGATGGAGATGATAAATCAGATGAAGAAGCACAACAACAAGACGGCTCCGACGAAGCAGGGCAAGGAAGTGCTGAAGTGCAAGATCAAAATGATAGCGAGGAAAAGTCCGGTGAAGAATCCCAAGAGCAACAAGACGAGACTGCCAATACAAGTGAGGAGGAGAAAGCAAATTCATCAGCACAAGATGAGCAAGAAGCTGCTAAATCTGACGAAGAAAGTGAAGATAACAGCGATAGCAAAGAAGACTATAATGCTACGACAGAGGATGATGGAGATAGTCATGAGGCAGAAGCTGAAGTAACACAAGAGGAGGGAGATTCTGGAGAACAAACTGAAGAAAACAAGTCTGAAGAACAGCCTGCTGAACAATCAAATGAATCTGATGATCAATCTGTAGAAGAGGAAGAAGCACAAAGAGTCGAACGAAGTGCCGATAATGCTGAAGTATCAGAAGAAGCGCCCGAATCAAGCGAGGACGCGTCCCTTGAAAATGCATCTGTCGAACAAATAGAAGAAGGAGCCAGCTCGGAAGAAGAATCCAAAGAGCTTGGCGGTGAAACTCCGCAAGAATTAACTGAACATAGTCTTGAAGTATCAGATGAGCAAGCAGAAGAACCACCATCTGGCGAGGATCAATCTGCAGAAACAAAATCGGCTGAGGCTGATTCAAAAGAAACTCAATCTGATGAAGCTGATAATAAGTCCGGAGAGAAGGACGATTCTGGTGAACCTGATGACAGTAAAGAATCTCAAGCTGATGATACCAAAGAATCTGTAGAAGAAAAACAATCCGACGAAGATTCTAAAGCAGATGACGATGGAAAAGAATCTGAAGAGGACTCAGCAACACCATCAGCAGAAGACGACAAAAAATCAGCTGAGGATGAAACATCATCCCAAGAAGCTGACGACGAGTCTGACGAAGTCAAACAACAAGATACCCCGGTTAAAGCTGCTCCAACCGATAATAGCCAAGCGCTTACCACAAGTGAAGAATCACATCCCGAAGACGATTTATTATTGGTAAGTTTGAAGTTATACCGTTCTATAATTATTGCCTGATTAAAAATTATTGCAGGAATACACTATTCCAGAGAATCTACGTGACCGATCCCACATTGCCGAGTTATTGCATTTGGATAACCAGTCAGAGGAAAAAGAAACCGCTATTAATAAGGTGGCCGACGTCATATTAAAAGATCTCAAGCGGATCTATGAAAATGCTATTAAACCGCTAGAAACTACATACAAATATCGTGATTTGAGTAATCGCCACTTTGGCGATCCCGAAATCTTCTCAAAACCATTAGTTTTATTTATGGGCCCGTGGAGTGGTGGTAAATCATCGATTTTAAATTATCTATCCGATAACGAGTATACACCGCATTCGTTGAGGACGGGCGCCGAACCATCACCAGCATATTTCAATATATTGATGCACGGTGAAGAGCCCGAGGTATTAGATGGAACCCAATTGGCGGCTGATTGGACATTCTCTGGATTACAAAAATTCGGCCAAGGTCTAGAAGATCGGTTACGAGGTTTAAAATTACCAAGTAAATTATTAGAAAAGGTGAGAAATTTTTATTTTTTTCGTTCATTTAAATGACGCACACATGTAAAAAATTTGTGCTTAACCTTAAAAAACATATTTTATTCTATTTAGAAAATTGTGTTGAAATGGTGACGTCTCTAAGACAGAAAATATAATATTTACCGGTCTCAAATATTTTTAGATCTATGTACGTGTTAGAAATTTTTTTATGATTTTTAAAATTTTCTAGGTCAATATTGTAGAAATTCCTGGAATATTAGAGGTAAGAAAACAAGTGTCACGACTATTTCCGTTCAATGATGCGTGTCAATGGTTTATCGATCGTGCCGATTTAATATTTTTGGTATACGATCCATCCAAATTAGATGTAGGACCAGAGACTGAAGCCATTTTGGATCAATTGAAAGGACGTGAATATCAAGTATTTATCGATTTGTTCTTTACGTAATATGATATGGTTTTACTCGTGGTCACTTATATGTATTTTACAGACACGCATCATTTTGAATAAGGCCGATCAGGTCAAACCCGAAGAATTGCTACGTGTCCAAGGTGCATTGATCTGGAATATTTCACCACTTATGTCATCGGCGCAACCACCCGTTATGTATACAACATCATTGTGGTCTAATCCCTACGAGATCGGTGCACCAATACGGTTACTTCAAGCACAGGAGCGGTCATTCTTACGTGATTTACGTAGTGCTATCGATAGAAGAATTGAACATAAAATTTCAAGTGCGCGTCGTTTTGCTGTAAGTATTTAGTAACTTATTTCGATTTGAAAATAAATCGATTAAATATTGTATTTTGTATATCTAGGTTCGCGTACGTAATCACGCCAAAATGGTTGACTGCTATCTAACCACATACTATAATCACAAATCACTATTTGGCAATAAGAAACAGATTGCCGACCAAATTATTGAGCATCCTCAAAATTATCACATTTACGAGGGTTTATCCACCTTAACGAATATATCACGATACGATTTACCCGATCCCGAAGTGTATCGTGATTTCTTCCGTTTGAATCCACTGTACGAATTTAAGAAATTGCAAGAGACCTGCACATATTTCCGTGGATGTCCAATTAATAAACTTGACATATCAATTGCATACGATCTACCCGAATTGGGTGGAAAATATAAAAAATTATTGGACCAATCGTTAAGCGCGCTCGAAGCAGATAAAGAGAAAGAAACACAAGATAAAAGTTGAATGTAAAGCGTTTCCAATAATAATATAAATAAATCAAAAGCAAACAACCCATTAGGATTAAGAGACCGCAGCTCAAAAAGTTTAGAAATTTTATTAAAAAAGAAAAAATCTTTAAAACAGATTCGAAAGTTTTAGTTTTATTTATTTATAATTAAGTTTCGAATTAAGTCCAATACCAAAAGGCGGAGGAATGTTATACGATTTTTATGAACCCGCATTATGCCTAAATAATAATGATATTGAATTTTTATTATAAAAATTTCCTATATAGTATGGCGGCCTTTAATAATTAACCCAGTTAAAATTATAATCTATATAGATAGTTAAAAAATATATAATTTGGGAATTCACCATTTTGGGGTCACGTGATATGGATAAATTTATATCGCTTTATAAATACTTATTTCCATGACTGTACCAAATATTTTATAAGATTCGCTGAAACATACGTTGAATTTCCATGTACCTCTATTACTACATACATATATACATAACAACATAATCATAATAATAATAATAATAATAATAATAATAAGAATAATAATTAAAAACTATTTTTAAAATGAAAAATATACGCAATTTATTAAAGTGACACAAGAAAAATAATAAATTTTGAAATAGCCTTAGCATAAATAAATTATTTATAACAAGAACTGATTTAAAATTAGATTTTAAATTTTTTTTGTTGTTTTATGTGTTCTCTCGTTTCGTTCCCTCGTTCTCTCTTTTTCGCGATATTTATCCCTGTTTATCATAATTTTATTTAGATTTGTAAGATTGTAAGAAAAATTATATAATTATTTAGTTCGGCACCATTTTACGATATTTACTGTTTAGTCCTGTCCCCTATAATTAATGTGCACAACATTTTCACCAAAATACAAATTTCAAGCATTTATGTATAAGCCAGTCGTCATAAATATTTATTTTAATTAAAATATTAAATTATTAATTTTTTTCGACTTTTTTTTCTGCTTGTGAAAAACATTTTAAGTTTTGTTTTTAAAGAATTTTATAGAGTACCCCAATTTTTTTTTTTATTTATAATTCATAATTTAATGTTATTTTAAAATGTATAAACCAAACAAATAAGGAAAAAATATTATTTGTTAAGAAATTAATTACACACAAATAATTAATTAAAAAAGGAAAAAACGAAATTAATTTTGTATTTAATTTATTATTTATGGGTTTTAAATTTTTTTTTTTCCAAAAATTGCATGATAAGGGGTTGTCCTCGATCGGAATGAGTCACACGATTGTTTTATCATGCCAAGATGCTACGCATTTCCCGAGTCCGCAAAACAAACGTATCAAACCAAAACAATGCGATAGAACAAAAATGAATTGCAATTCATTAGCGACCCGATAGAGGATGTACCCCGATAAGTAGATAATTTGATTAACTTATTAATAGAAAATTAAATCACTGGTAAGTAAATGGAAGTTGAGCATTTCGTATTATAAAGGTGAGTTAGTGATTAGTGATCAATATCATTGTTGGAAGCGTAAATTACAATCATACTTGAATTGAACGACCGGTTCGATATCTTGGAAACTACCTGCAAGATTATAATTCAAAATAAAAATTAGATACCATATTAAATGCAAAATATATATCACCTAATAAACTAACTGGCATCGCATGCAGTGACGAAACCTTCGAATTAATTAATAAAATTCATATGAAACATTTTTCAAATTCAAAATTATAATTAGTCTGTTGTAAATACATATTCTGTATGTGGAAAAGTGTTCGAGATGAAAAATTCGCCAATTAATAAAAATGGATGAAAAACCAGTTGATGAACTGCTGCAGAACTATTGTGGTTGATGATGGCTAGAGTTGAATTTTAATGATGGAGAAAACAAGTTGCACTATTGAGTTAAATTGCACGCACTGAATGAAAAAACTTAGAACCAAACTATTTTAAAAAGTACTTTATTTAATTATAACACACTGTATTTTTATTCGTATAAATTTATCTTTTCTGTTCACCAGATTACAATGGAATGAATATGTTTTATTTCTTAAAAACTAAATCGTCATTTTAATATGTAAACCAAAAACTGTAGAAAAAAATAGATTTATAGCGAAAAAGCTTTCTTTAAACTTTAAGTAGAAAACTTAAATTTCCCGGTATTATAGCAATTTTAAAATTGTATGGCGTTTGCGCACAATGAACCGATTTATACCGCAAACTGACATTTGTGTAAATAGTGTTTAAGAAGGTATGTATACAAATTTATAGTTATAAATTCAATATTAACTATTGTAAATCTGATAGCGTTAATAGTAGATCGTAAATCTACCCTCTATCCAGATTTCTTAATGTTGGTGGGACTTGATTATTTGGATTACCACGGGTGAGGTCCAAATAACTAGAGTGAGAACTAACGTGATGAATGGTTTAATTAATTCTGTTTTATTCGAACAATATTCACGGTATTTATACGTTTTACATTATAACTTAAACTATTGGCTTAAATGCTAACTCAGCGAGTATGAGGCAATATTCAATTAGGTGTCGAATATATAAAAAGGTATTAAATTGTTTAATGAGCTTATAAGTTTAAAAAATTAAAATAACGGTTATTTAGCTCTTTTAATATTTTATTAATTATTACTTAAGCTTTCGGAACCATTTCGGTTCCATTCTCAAAAGTATGTAAATCAATTTAACAAAAAAAAATATTTTCTATACAAAATAAAATAAAATCGAAATCAAGGCTAACTAAAACGTAGCTATTTTCCTGTAGATATCGCTCGCTACTAGAAAAAATATATTCTTTATTTTAGCATAGCAACAAAAATTGATATCTAAACACAACAAAAATTGATATCTAAAAAACACTTTATAAAATAAAATTTGACTAAAAACATAAATTGAAAACAATTTTATCCATTTTAAATAATATGTATTTGAATTGTGTAAAAGCAAAAAATCAAATTATAAAAATAGATCATATGAATTGCCAATGTACGCGAAATCGTTAATTTTGTTAAGAGAATTTGAACTAGATTTTATATGTAACATTTCCAAAATAGATCGTTTTCTGTAATTAGATTGTTTTTCCAAAATGTCTACATCTTCAAAAATAATATTATGGTTGGTATCTCTAATATGTTCCGAAAGTGCACTTATTTGGTTTGAATTTGAATTTCCCGAAGCACCACGTAAATGTTGAAAGAACCGCTCCCGCAAAAACTGTTTAGTTTGTCCCGTGTAAATTAGGTTACAATCATTACATTTAATCCTATAGACAAGATTAGATTCTTTCTTTAATGGTATCGGATCTTTTAATTTTGAAAACAAAATATCATTTAAACTGATAGCTGAACGACCAATAATTTTGAAATTATAATTTTTAAATAAATGTTTTAATTTTTCGAAAAGATTTTTTATGTAAGGTAAAGATAAATAATTTGTACTTTCAATTTCAGGATTTAATGTACAATTTTGATAACTTCCGTGTTTCCAAATCACTTTATTTATTAATTTTTTAGGATACTGATTGTTTACCAAAGTGTTTTCCAAAAGTTTGAAATTATTGTAATGAAATTTAGTATCGGACAATTTTAGAATTTTTTGAGTTAAAATTTTGATTGTATTAATTTTGTAAGAAATAGGAAGCCAAGAATTAAAATTTGGATAACGACCGGACCAGGTATTTTTATGGTACCAGTCAAAAGAAATTTTACCATCCAGTTCATGAATTAAAAGTAAATCTAAAAATGAAATTTTGTGGTCAATTTCTTTTTCAACAGTAAATTTTATTCTATTATCCAAAGAGTTAAATAAAGGGTTATCCAATTCAAGCTTGATAAAGTAAACTTAAAAAAAACACACAAAATATTCGGAATGTATTGTAAGTTTTATTTCATTTTACAGATTGATCCTTGCCATTTTTAGTTAAACAAGATATCATTCAAATGTCTTCCACAGGACTTCTTACAGGCCTTGATTCTTTTGAGGTAATTTTCAATGACTTTTCGGCACATTTCGGGCGGTATCTCGGCCATTACCTTACGAATATTAGTTTTCAATTCGTCAAGAGTTTGAGGATTGTTTGCGTAAATAGGATCTTTCGCATAGCCCCACAAAAAGAAATCCAAAGGCGTTAAATCACAGGATCTTGGAGGCCAATTGACATCAGCCAATCGCGAAATCAAACGTCCAGGAAATTTCTCTTGCAAAAGATCTCGATTTGCTCGTGTTACGTGACTGGTTGCTCCATCCTGCTGGAACCACATATCGTCAAGATCATAATCTTCGATTTTCGTAAAAAAATAATCGGTTAACATGCGGCCATAGCGCTCAGAATTGACGGTAACGGTTCGTCCATGGTTGTTCTCAAAAAAATACGGCCCAATCACACCACCAGACCACAATGCGCACCAAACAGTGACTTTTTCCGGGTGTAATGGCTTCTCTACAATCAATTGTGGATTTTCTGAGCCCAAAATTCTACAGTTTTGCTTATTAACGTATCTACCAAGCGAAAAATGAGCTTCATCACTGAAGAAAATTTTGTTCGAAAAATCAGCATCAGCAGATTTAATAATTTTAACGCGTTGTTCGATTGTTAAATGCTCCATATTCTTAAATGGCAGAATGTCAACTAAATAAATGACAGCGTACTTGACGTTTATCTTTGACAGATGTCGGTATACAGATTTCTACTTTATCAACCTCGAATTGGATAACCCTGTACATCCAGAAAAATTTCAATTTTGTCTTCAGGGATTGCCGTTATAATGTCATCTACATAACGAAAGTAAAATAACGGTTGAAAATCCAAAGAGTTTAATCCCATTTTTTCCAAAAATTCCATCATTAAATTTGTTATTATGGGACTAATAGGAGAACCCATTGGAGAACCAAAAGTTTGTTTATAAATTTTATTGCCAAAAGAAAAATCAAAATTATTCAAAACTATTTGCACTGCCGGCATAAAATGAACTTTAGTTAATTTAGTTTTTGAATTTTGTTTAATACTCCTCCAGTTATCTTTAATAATGTTAGTCACACGTCTATTATAAACGGGTCCCATTTGAAACGCGATATTTTAAAACGCGATTTTTCAAAACGCGATATGGTACAAAACGCGATACGGTACAAAACGCGATATTTCAAAACGTGATATATTTCAAAATGCGATACGGCACAAAACGTGATATTTTTTATCATTAAATCGAATAACTGATATGTATTGAACAAAAGTGTTCGTGCCCAATATACAAAGGGTAATTTATTAAAGATTAGACAAAAATTTTCAAAGTGTCCAGGTTGCAATATAAAGAGGTTGTCAATATACAGAATATTTTTACCATTTTTGTAAAAATAAATCAATGAAATTTCAAGAGACTGAATGAAATTGTCCAAGATAAAGAAATGCTCAACATTGAAGGTTTTAATAAAATTCAATTTTTCATTCAATTTGCACCTGATATCAATTGACGGCCGAAAATTTTAACTGCGTGGTTATACTTCCGAATAGGTCATATACCTCCAAAAATTTTGAAAATCGGTATACTAAAGTACTTTAGTATGCTGATTACGAATATGACCATGAAAATATCCAGAAACGACCCCTAGTATAGCTCTCAATGATCCCAAGTGGCCCTAAATGCCCCAAATGGTCTTAAAAGACAACCCAAACGCGAAAAAATATTGTCTTTTTTCGAAGCACAAATGCTTTTATGATTATTTTAAATCATTTTATACCTTAAGATTGAGGGCTACCGCCCCAAATCCCAACTTTTATACAAATAAAAAAATTTACTGTTATTTCAATTATTTTATTTCAATTTTTTTTATTATCCTCACAGGGGACATTTAATTTTAGTTTAAAGGAATTTAAAAATCGATAGGAGTGGCAGTTTAGGATTGGGTTATATCAGGCGGGTCGGCTCCGGTCGCTTCGCAACGTACATTCTGGAAAAGCGGAAATTTAATTTCAGTTTATAGGAATTTAAGAAACCGATATTAGCAGGAGTATAGGATCGGGTTATATCAGGTGAGCGCTTCGCTCCCTAGTTAGAAAAGAAAAAAACTTCAGTTTATAGGAATTTAAAAATCGATAAGAGCGGGAGTATAGGACCGGGTTATATCAGACGAATCGCTGTGCTCTCGTCACTTCGCAATGTGCATTCTGGAAAAGGGGAAATTTAATTTCAGTTTATAGGAATTTAAAAATCGATAGAAGAGGGAGTTTAGGATCGAGTTATATTAGGAGGGTGAAGTAGAAATTAAGTTTCAGTTTACAAAAATTTTAAAAAGGATAGGAGCGGAAGTATAGGATCGGGTTACATCAGACGAGTGGCTGCACTCCCGTAGCTTCGCAATGTACATTCTGGAGAAGGTTAAATTTAATTTCAGTTTGTAAGAATTTAAAAATCGATAGGAGCTGGAGTTTAGGATCGGGTTAAATCAGGCGGGAGATGGGGAAATTTAATTTCAGTTTATAGAAATTTAAAAATCGATAGGAGTGGGAGTTTAGGATCGGGTTATATCAGGTGAGGGCTTCGCTCCCTAGTTAGAAAAAAAAACTTCAGTTTATAGCAATTTCAAAATCGATAAGAGTGGGAGTATAGGATCGGGTTATATCAGGTGAGCACTTCGCTCCTTAGTTAGAAAGAAAAACTTCAGCAGTTCAGGAGTACAGCAACGGATTATACCAGGTGGGTTGCTTCGCTCCTTAAAGCAAATTCTTTCGAAACAAAATTTTGATCTTAGATCAAAAAAATGACTGGCAATGCAATGCATTTCAAGGACATTTCAATCAAATTTATTGCATTGTCAGTCATTTTTTTGATCTAAGATAAAAAATATTTTTCGAAAGAATTTGCTATTAGTTAGAAAAAATTTCAGTTTATAGGGATTTAAAAATCGAATTCGAAGCGAATTGCTGCGCTCCCGTCGCTTCGTAATGTACATGCTGGAAAATGGGAAATTTAATTTCAGTTTATAGGAATCTAAAAACCGATATTAGCGGGAGTATAGGATCGGGTTATATCAGGTAAGCACTTCGCTGCTTAGTTAGGAAAAAAAACTTCAGTTTATACAAATTTAAAAATCGATAGAAACGCGAGTACAGCCCGTTGTTATATCAGGCGGGTTGCTGCGCTCCAGTCGCTCCGCTCCCCAGAAAAAATTTGTGTTTATAGGAATTTAAAAATCGATAAAAGCGGGAGTATAGGACCGGGTGATATCAGGCGGGTCGCTGCGCTCCTGTCGCTTCGCAATGCACATTCTTCTGTACCTTATCGCGTTTTGTACCATATCGCGTTTTGTACCATATCGCGTTTTGAAATATAGTGTTTTGAAATATCGCGTTTTGTACCATATCGCGTTTTGAAATATCGCGTTTTAAAATATCTCGTTTTGTACCATATCGCATTTTATACCGTATCGCGTTTTGAAATATCGCGTTTTGAAATATCGTGTTTTGTACTATATCGCGTTTTGTACCATATCGCGTTTTGAAATATCGCATTTTGAAATATCGCGTTTTGTACCATTTCTCGTTTTGTCATATCTCGTTTCGAAATATGGCGTTTTGAAATATCGCGTTTCGAGCGGATCCGATTATCAACATTAGTGAACAAAGACGTAATATCCAAAGAAACTAAAAGGTAATTTTGAGGAAGAGTAACATTCTGAATTTTTTGTTTAAAATCTTCCGAATTTAGAATATTTGAATTTGTATTACCAACACTAAATTTTAAAATATTACCCAAAAAAGACGATAAACTATGTGTTGGACCATTAGTTGAACTGATAATTGGTCTATATGGAAAACCAGGTTTGTGGATTTTTGGTAATCCATATAATTTAGGAATCACCGAATTATATTTGGTTAACATTTTTCTAGTTGTTTCATCCACATTACCGGAATTTTTCCAATCTTTAACCATTGTGTTAATTGACTTCTGTATCGGAACTGTATTATCTATTGGTAATTCTACATATGCTGTGTTATCATTGAGTAAATTTTCCATTTTTGTAACATATTCAATTCGCGATGTTATAACAGTTACGTTACCTTTGTCCGCACGAGTTACCACAATATTTGGATTAGCTTTCAAAAATGATTTAGATTGTTTAACATAACTTAAAATACGATTTTCAAAAGGAGTTAATGTATTTGAATTAGATTTATATTTAAAATTTGTCAAAATATTTATAAAACGGTTCCGAATAGTATAACGATCATTATCGTTCAAATGAAAAATTGCACTTTCGACATCAGAAATAATTTTGAAATAAGGAACTGAATGGCCAATTGAAGGAGGACAAAATTTGTTTCCCAAACTTAAAATAATTTTGACATGAAAAGGAAGATCTATATTGGAGATGTTCACTAGCCATTTATCAGTGTTCACTAAATTTCCAGACAATTCATTTAAACTTTCTACTAAAATTTTATCAAATTTGATCTTTTGCCTTACCTTGATTTCATTAAAATGGTAAACGAAATATTCATTCGCCTTAATAAAAAACACGCCAAACTCGTACACAGGAATGGGAAAAATGGGATTAAACTCTTTGGATTTTCAACCGTTATTTTACTTTCGTTATGTAGATGACATTATAACGGCAATCCCTGAAGACAAAATTGAAATTTTTCTGGATGTATTGAACTCTTTGGATAATAGAATAAAATTTACTGTTGAAAAAGAAATTGACCACAAAATTTCATTTTTAGATTTACTTTTAATTCATGAACTGGATGGTAAAATTTCTTTTGACTGGTACCATAAAAATACCTGGTCCGGTCGTTATCTAAATTTTAATTCTTGGCTTCCTATTTCTTACAAAATTAATACAATCAAAATTTTAACTCAAAAAATTCTAAAATTGTCCGATACTAAATTTCATTACAATAATTTCAAACTTTTGGAAAACACTTTGGTAAATAATCAGTATCCTAAAAAATTAATAAATAAAGTGATTTGGAAACACAGAAGTTATCAAAATTGTACATTAAATCCTGAAATTGAAAGTACAAATTATTTATCTTTACCTTACATAAAAAATCTTTTCGAAAAATTAAAACATTTATTTAAAAATTATAATTTCAAAATTATTGGTCGTTCAGCTATCAGTTTAAATGATATTTTGTTTTCAAAATTAAAAGATCCGATACCATTAAAGAAAGAATCTAATCTTGTCTATAGGATTAAATATAATGATTGTAACCTAATTTACACGGGACAAACTAAACAGTTTTTGCGGGAGCGGTTCTTTCAACATTTACGTGGTGCTTCGGGAAATTCAAATTCAAACCAAATAAGTGCACTTTCGGAACATATTAGAGATACCAACCATAATATTATTTTTGAAGATGTAGACATTTTGGAAAAACAATCTAATTACAGAAAACGATCTATTTTGGAAATGTTACATATAAAATCTAGTTCAAATTCTCTTAACAAAATTAACGATTTCGCGTACATTGGCAATTCATATGATCTATTTTTATAATTTGATTTTTTGCTTTTACACAATTCAAATACATATTATTTAAAATGGATAAAATTGTTTTCAATTTATGTTTTTAGTCAAATTTTATTTTATAAAGTGTTTTTTAGATATCAATTTTTGTTGTGTTTAGATATCAATTTTTGTTGCTATGCTAAAATAAAGAATATATTTTTTCTAGTAGCGAGCGATATCTACAGGAAAATAGCTACGTTTTAGTTAGCCTTGATTTCGATTTTATTTTATTTTGTATAGAAAATATTTTTTTTTGTTAAATTGATTTACATACTTTTGAGAATGGAACCGAAATGGTTCCGAAAGCTTAAGTAATAATTAATAAAATATTAAAAGAGCTAAATAACCGTTATTTTAATTTTTTTATATAAAAATGTGTTTTAGGTGAATATTGAATTATTTAAAATATATAATAAAAAATGTATTTTTGCATTAACATGCAAAAAATGAATTATGTGCGAATTTAAATATTATTGCACATGTTTAGGTCACAACCCTTCATGCCCTTGAATTATACAAATTATACACAGGTGCCGTGTTCTCTTGAACATGTTGGGGGCCGGCTACAGGTTCCTTTTGTTTGTGCACTATGTCGTCTACCCTTTACGCACCGTATGAGTAAGAAGATTCCAAGGGCGAGCAACGTCCAGGAAGCAAGGTGAGTCATCACGTAGTGGTGGACGTGGTGTTGATCCATAGCTACTGATTCATCCAATTGTAGAGCTCTTATTTCCTGTACTAATTGTGTAGTGTCGGGTGTTATGATGGTGAAGCTGATTTGATGCGCAGATGTCAAACGGTGCGCTTTATCAAGCGACTGCGTGAGTACCGACAATTAAACGCACGGATGTACCTTCCGCTCACTACCTTTGGTGCTGATTGCATATAGATGTACGGTATTGCTCTTAAGAATACAACCTGGCTGTACTTTTATGAAGCCATAACGCTCTAATGCGGTGGGCTGTATTCTGGACTTGCAAATTATATCCACGATGATTCTTTGGTTGACTCCGAAAATCCATTGATTGGCAGCGTGTAACTTGATGAAATAGTTTGCTGCTTTCTGTGACCTCAGTGCTGCAGCTTGGATGTGGTACCTTTGCCTTGAGAAACATTGATATCTCACAATGATTCCGTTCGCTTTGTTGGGTATGCACATATCAATAAACCATCAGGTAGTTCCTTGCACTTGCCTAGTTCCTGATCCGTGATGTGTGCAAAGCGCTCTCGATATGGATCGACAAGTATGTATTTTGTGGTAGGCTTTATTTTTATTTGAGAAACGTAGAGGAAAATTGGGGCAGAGATAGCCTCGTAGAGCTGAAAGTTCCATGATTGCACCAAGGGTATTTGTATCACGATTATTGCGTTGTTTTCGGTTACTCTTGTCCTTATGGTCATTAGTCGATACAAGTTGTGTAACTCTAAAACCCCATGTCCTGTAATAGTGCAGGTTTTCGGAAGGTGTTTAAGTATAGTGGTCATCTCCTGCTCCTACTGCAACGGAGATAATAGCGATGGATGAATAATTTGATGTTTCGCACCTGTAAGTATACGTCCACTAATCGTTTTTGTGTACCTTCAAGATGTTTTATCACTAGACCTTAGCAAAGTGTATGCTTCATTTTCCTATATCTGATCGAACTGCTGTTCATACTGTTCTGCCTCTCTTTGTGACAATACACCGAACATGTTCCCCATTATGTACTCAATGGTATCGCCTACTCGACGTCTTGTTCTCCGTTGACTAATGTCTGTATGCGTGATCAATTCGTTGTCTTGGATAATATTGTTAAACTGCCAATGCAGCTGTTGTAATATGAGATCACATTTGATTGGGTATACATTTTTGCAGGCCCTGTCAAGCAAGCTGAAGCCTTTCTCCACGTTATAGATTTCTTGCCAATAACTAGACAAATTATACCGAACTACTAATTCCCATTTAGTCGAAAGAAGTTCTACCTTGGCAATATTGTCGAAGTACATGCCCGAGTTGTTCCATGTAGTTACGGTGGTTGATGGATTGGTTGAGCCCAAACCTGATTCTTCAGACCAACTATGGCGAATTAATTGGTTTGTACCCGTTTGACTTGTTTCGCCTTTCGACTGGGTTGTTGCCTTCTCTTTTGAGTCGTGGGTGCATGTTCTTTTACTAGATGTTCTTCTTGAGCTGCATCTTCTTTCAGTGGCTCTTGGCTGGGCAAAGGAAGTACCTTTTAACTACTACCCAGCGCCAGAATGTAGTTCTGTAATTTGGCCGAGTTTCCATCTCGTCGGTGGTTGTAATTCGTCTCGCAACAGGACGATATCTCCTATTTTGAGATTTGTCCATGGTTGTTGCCACTTGGGACGCTGTTGTAGATGATTTAAATATTTGGATACCCATTTTTTGCCAAAATTGGGTACGCATATTTTGGACGAGCTTCCATCGGGACAGGACGTTTCCATGTTGTGTTGACTGTTCTTTTTCTGATGGCACTAGTAAGGCCTCTCCTATAAGGAAATGTCCGGGCGTTAGTACGGCTAGCGTTTCAGGATCCTCAGATAGCGGGCAAAGCGGACTTGAATTCAGACACGCTTCTGTTTGATTCAATACACTGAAAAAATTATTGAACATAAATTTGATGATCCCTAATTTTTGTTTCAAAGACTTTAACTTTTCCTTAGAATAAGTAAAAAAATAATGAATTTACCTAATTTAAATGCAAAATGTCATTAAGTTTAAGAAGGCATTAACATTAACTTCAGTTGAAAATAACAATTATACAGTGTTTGTTGTTTTCTTCAAAATAAGGAATGATTTTATAAAATAATCCTTAATTTTAAGAAATATGCATCAAATATAAAAAAAAGTCTAAAATAGAGGAAACATATTTTAATAAATTTTAATGATTTTCATTCCTAAAATTTAATATGAAAATTAATCGCAATTACTGTATTTTTTACATAAAAATCAATTCTGAAAATATTGTTAATGTTATACATTAATTTTATTTCCGAAATACTTAGTTTCTAGGGAATCCCTTTGATAATTATAGGTTTTTCTAGTATAACAACACCTAATCTAAACTATATTTTCCAGACCATTTATGCAAATATATTTTTCAATTAAAATCCTGTTATTAATTTTAAAGTATAGAAAAGAATTATACATATAAATACAGTTAGATAAAAATTTGTTTGATTTAGAAACAAATTTACAATTTGTTATTTAGAGAAAATTTCGCATTAAAGTAAAGTCTCTATTTTGAAATTTTTATGTGTATATTCCTTAATTCTAAAATTATAAACATCATTACAAGGTAGCAATACATACAAATCGAGTAAATACCAAAAATTAATGTTTTTCTGCTTAAAATTCGACGATTTATAACGGTTTTAGTTATGGAATCACATTTTGTGAGTGGTTATTTCTGTATGAGACGTGTTAGTTAAAAGTTGCAACTTGTGATTGCTCGTGAAAATAATAATTAATTATTTTCGTCAACAGTTTTTAACAGTTTTAGTGAATAGTTTGTGTACGTACATTAATAGTGATAGAATTTATTAATAATATTTAATTTGTGAACTCCATAAAAAACGCTAAACGCGAATTTATCAAATATTTTAATGTAAACGGAATTTTTCGGCATACGTATACAAGTGAGTTTCCACAAGTACAGTGATTTATACAGTTATTTTATTGTGTTTAGATTTAGTTACTAAATTAAATAACTGTAATTTTAGTACTATTATGTATATAATTATATATATCATATTATTTAATTTAAAATCTAATATATTGTTATTGTAAACCATTGTCCTCCTACGAGTCGTTGATACCAGTATACTTATATCTATATTTTGTACGTATATGTACAGGAAGCGTAAGAGTAGAAAATCGGCGAATGTTAAAAATGTGCGACGACATAGAAAGTGGTGCTAATATATATTCAGTTTTTCTAGGGCTTGGATCGGGGCTGTCGCACGCAAACCCCCGCCATTTTTTAATGTTATTTAGAGTTCATCGGAATTTACAACTCTATAGGAGCGGGAGTATAGAATTGAGTTGAATTTAGATGTACAAAATATTAGTTCCATTTTCGGCCATATTATATTTTGCACATTTACCGGCGGATGTGCGGATTTGCCTATTTTCTACTTTTACCGTAACATATATATGACGTTTTACTAAATAATTTAATGTTTGATTTTATTATATTGATGTTTATAGCTTCACAATTATACAGTTTAATATGCTTGAGTACAAAGGTAAACTATTATTTTACAAATTGGTTTTATAAATTTTTACTTATATTCTCTAATCTCAGGGGAACTTTTAACTCTAGACCAATTTTGCAGCAACAACAACCTGATAATGCACATTGCAGGTGCTGAAGAAATTGCAGATGTGAATACCCAAAATTTAGGAGATGAAACTACAGGATCACACGTTGAGGTTATAAGTATCGGACTTCAAAATTCGGGTAAAGAATTCCTTAATGAAATGGAGGCATTATTGAAAACATGGGACCTTCTACATTTAAGAGGAAAATTTGCAGGTAATGTATCAGATTTATCCAAAATCAAAATACATATATCTAATCATGAATTTTTTTTATGTGGAACACCATCGAGAAGAGGCGGGATTCGATCGGGTGGACGATTTAAAGATTTTAACGGAATCTGATTTAGACGCCATGTTTTCTAGCGTTACAGAAGGAGCTCAGAAAACACGATTTCATTCAAAAATCATTCATTCAATGATTGAATTCAATCATTCAAACGGATCGCGGAGAAAAAATAATGAAATGTTATAGCAGTTCAACCTCACCAAGATTGGGTGACTATGAGAAGAAAATGCTAGTCGAGGGCATATTAGAATACCACTATACAAGAAACATATCGATTGCATATAGAGATTTTGAAAACATTGCGAAGGATATAGAGACAACTTTTGTGGGGGAAAACAAGGTATTGTTTCTTAGCCTCTGGAAATGTAATAATTTAATTAACAAACCTCTATATTTGCTCTACAGAATTGGTACTATCACCGCCAAGAAAAACGGCGACCGACAGGGAGGTTATATAATAGATATCGTAACCAAGCACCTCGATTAAACGAAATCGGGTATTATGGAACACCAAAACGCTTGAAAACCTCTCCAGAAACCGAATCAATTGGTAAATATACTCTGTATTAATTTCACATGTTAAACATGTAACACTACATGTTAAAGCCAACAGCTCGTGCCGTCAGAAAAACTGATAAACAAGTTTGGAAAATTTCAATACAGAATTCCATCGAATCATTTGTTATTCAAGTGGGACCAATTAATAATTTACGAGGTGTCATAAATGAAAAGAAAGAAGTATACTCACAGTATGGAATGACTCTTCAACCTTTCATGATATTATTAGAAAATAACGAATATTCCACATGTTACGATGAAATATTCTATAAATTTCACAATATTTTGGACTGCTTAACAAACACTTTTAAAATACATTTTGCATTTAACTTAAGTTATGCAGTAGAGTCCAATAAAGTGTGGCTCTTCATACAAAAATATTTTTTTGATATTCATACCGCTTCTGACAAACCGGACAGCGACATTTCAACTATAATTGCAGAATTAAACATATAAGTAATATTCATTTATGTTATAATTAAATAATTAATTATTATTTGAAAATTTTCTAACAAACAACCGTTGAATTGAATTTATTATTATGGAAAATATACACATATTTGAATTTGTAATTGAATTAAGAAAACTACTGCAATAATAAATATTTAATTTTATTTTTATTAACAAAAATGAATTGCGAAAACTATAATTTTGTTTGTTCGAATATCGATGTGTATACGGAACATTTAAAATTTGTTCATGGATGTAAGATTGGTCGCTACAATTATAAATGCCCTAGTAACAAATGTATATCGACATTTTCCGATTCAAGTAGACTATAATGCCACTATAGCCGTTGTAAGAAATATAATACTGAGGTGGTCAATGATTTGGAAAAAAAGAAAACAGACGATGTAAATCTTGACCCCCTAACTTTACCAAGTTCAAGTCAACCAAATATAATAAACCAAGTTACAACTAATGAAAAAACCAAAATCAATGATCATTTTCAAACTATAGATCCTATTAGTTTTAAAAAAAAAAAATGTTTGATTTTATGCTTCTATTTGTCTGCAAATTGAATAACAGGAGCAATGTGACGACCACTTTATTAAACAATATTGTATCGGACGTGTCTGAATTAGTTATTAAGAATATTATAAATGAGTTAAAACAACAAATACTTCCATGAATAACTGAAGAGGAAAAGCGAAATGCGTGCGAATTGTTATTAGACATATGTCAAAAGCCTTTTAAAGAAATTCATAGCGAATTTTTGCTTCTGAAAGAATTGGAAGAACTAGATTTATATAAAACAATAAAATCTTTTGTAATTCATACAGAAACTTCAGAAGTGTCCAAAAAAGGTATTAGTCAATTAAATAAGAAATTATCAATAAGAGTTCTAATGCCAATCGAATTCCAAATTCGAAAATTTTTTGTAATGCCCGGTGTTTTATTGAAAACTTTACAAAATCTTAAAACTCTTCAAGAAAATTGTTCTTCTAATATTTCTAGCTTAGTGCAAGGGGAGCATTGGAAGCACAAAATAAAAAAATTTGAGCAGAAATATGTCATACCGATTAATCTTTACTATGATGATTTCGAAACAGGCGATTCTCTTGGGAGTCATGCCGGAAACCAATCCATAGCAGCTTTTTATTTTAATTTTCCCGTACTTCCCTTAGAGTATACGTCGTTGTCGACAATTTTTTACGCTATGTTTATAAAAACTTCTGTAATAAAATCATACGGGTTCAATAGGTGTATTAAGCCACTAATCGATGTTTTAAATTATCTAGAAAATAATGGAATAACTCTAAATGTGAATGATTCTAAATATCAAATATTTTTTGTTTTAGGAAATATAGTTGGAGATAATTTGGCTTTGAATACAATGCTCGGATTTAGTGCATCCTTTAGTCACAATTTTTTTTGTCGGTTTTGCAAAATTGATAAAAAGGATATAGCCAAACACAACTATGAGGATAAAACTAAGCTTAGAAATGTCCATAATTATAATCATGACTTAATTATAAATGAGTATCATCAATCAGGCATAAAATTTGATTCTATTTTTAATAGGCTTACCAATTTTCATGTGACACAGAATTTTTGTGTGGATGTAATGCACGATTGTTTCGAGGGTGTAATTAAATATGGTATATCTAATGCTTTGCATTATTTTATTTTAGAAAAGAAAACTTTTACCATAGACGAAATAAACAATCGTATTCAATACTTTGACTATGGTGAGTTGGAAAATAATAATCGCATCCCTGCAATAAAGATCGATCATATAAACAATCGAAAACTTCATTTATCAGCCCGAGAATCAGTTAAACTTTTACACTTTTTCACTTTTTTCATTGGTGATAGGGTATCAAGATATGATCGGGATTGGAAATACATTTGTTTGCTTGACGAGGTTGTTGATATTTTGTTGTACGACTCTTTTAATGATAATATACTAAAGTTATTAGCGGATAAAATAGCATTACACAACGAACTATATAATACTTTATTCGATGATTGCTTAAAGCCGAAACATCACATTCTAACACATTATCCCTCAATTATTAAAAATTCTGGTCCACCTATTCACTATTGGTGTATGAGATTTGAAGGTAAACACTGAGAAATAAAGTTTTATACAAATGCTACAGTATCGAGGAAAAATCTACCAATTTCCATAGGCAAAAAGTGTTTGTCAAAATTTGCTTACACAATTTTAGAAAACGTTGGTTTTAAAGAAGCATTTGTAATAAATAAATTAGAAAACGATTCGCTAATAGTAGAAAAGCCGTATTTCGCCTCGATTAGACAAACATTTGGTTTAGATCCCAGTTTGTTTGAGAAACCATCCTCTATTACTTATCGGAACACATTATATAAAGTAAATTTTTATATATTTGATAAAAGTAAAAATAAATTAATGAAAATAAATGATATTTTTGTTAGAAATAATGAAATTTATCTAATCACACAATGTCGCATTATTGAAATGTTCGATAAACATTTGAGGGCATTTATTATTGGAGCATTAGATTTAGAATATGATGTCGTTAAATTGGGCGAAACAAATATAAAACCATTTGTACTATACACATTGCATAACTCCAACATTTATTTTAAGCCAACTTTATTGTAAAATTAATTAAAATAAGTAAATTTAGTAAATAAGTTAAAATTCAAATTGAAATAAACTACAATAAATAAAAAAATTAAAAAACGTTTCTTGTATTAATTTTAGATCATAAAAATTAAATTAATTAAATTAAATGATTATTTCCTTTGAAGTAAGTAATTTATTTCCATGTTTCTAGGATGAATTTATACAATAAACTAATGAAAAGTTCTTCAAATCTATTCTAACATGACGGTTTAATTGTGTGTCATAAACATCAGCATATGGTTATTTAACATTCATTTCTATATTTCGAGCAATCCACATTTATGTATATTATCACTAAATTATTGATTATTTGGACATATAATCAAGGAATCACTCATTTAGTTAAAGAATTTGTATCCACCATTTTTGGAGCATTGTAAATATAATCAAGGAATCACTCATTTAGTTAAAGAATTTGTATCCACCATTTTTGGAGCATTGTTATACTATGATCAAGGTATTTTATCATAAAGCCAATGATGGAATAAATGGTATATAAGCTTTGATGCTATGTATAAACGTCTTAAGTTTAATGATAAATTTGTAGCATTAATTTTGTTGTGCCAACCATTATGTTAAGGTAAAACAAACATAAGTTGATTAACAAGTCATAAAATCTTAGAAATTAATTACAAAAACATCAAATTTAGGCTAAAAATTTTTCAGTGTAAAATTGTTATCTCTTCAAAGGTGAGCTTGGTGTCACCTATACATTTTTTTAAGTGGGTTTTTATAGATTTTACTCCTGCTTCCCACAATCCACCGAAATGTGGTGATGCTGGTGAAATGAAATGCCACGTAAGTGATTGTAGTATTTTTTGTGCTCCCACGTAGTTTGTCGCGTTGTCGCTGTGCATGTGTGCAACATTGCCTCGACGAGCGGTAAATCGTCTGAATGTGCTTATAAATCCCTCTGTTGAAAGATCTGAGGCAGCTTCGATGTGGACTGCTTTGGTAGCTAAACAGATAAATATGAATATATATCCCTTATACGATTTGTTTCCGCGGCTTTTACTAATTCGAATATGAATTGGGCCGGCATAGTCCACTCTAGTGTGGGTGAAGGAGTGTGATACAGTAACGCGAGGCATTGGCAAATTGCCCATTAGTTGTTCTGCGGTCGTGACTTTGAATCGATGGCAGCGGATTTTTCGATGGTTATTATATTTGACTGCTTGGACCCCTCTGATGATTCAGAATTTTTTCCGGAGGAAGGCCAATGTTAAAGCGTTGCCGCCATGCAATGTTTCTTTATGTGCCCAATCCAATACTAACTTGGTGAATGACCCTTTGTACGGTAGGATGACGGGATGTTTTTCATCGTAGGGCAGGGATGAATTTTCTGTGAATATTGTTCGAATAAAACAGAATTAATTAAACCATTCATCACGTTTGTTCTCACTTTAGTTATTTGGACCTCACCCGCGGTAATCCAAATAATCAAGTCCCACCAACATTAAGAAATCTGGGTTGAGGGTAGATTTACGACCTACTATTAACGCTGTTCAGATTTACATGGTCCTTCGAGCCATTCGAACACGAATTGGCATAAATTAATAAGGCGTCTGTCTTGCCCAAAACATAGACAGAGTATAATATTATGTAAAGCGACATCAAGAACATCAACATCTTTGGATCATGGACGCACTAATCGAAAATAAGTCGTGCGTGAGGGAAGAGCTGCTTCAACTCATTACAAAAATAAAGCGTGATGACGGCCGAACGGTAACCAGAGGTTTCTACGAAACAATTAAGAGAAACATGGAAGCTCAATATAAAAAATATTACGACATCGACAAACAAATTGTGGAACTTGGAGCATTACCCAAAATACATCCCTATTTAAGCGAGTGACCGGGGATAAAACGGGCGTACAAAAAGGCGATGGACGACATCCACGAGCTTGAAGAGGACATTCTCAAGCTTGAAAAGGGCATACCCAAGCTCACCCCAACATTAGGCATCTCTGGGATAAACTCAACAGTCATCAGCGGTGCAGAAACACTAGTTCCAGGACCCGACAAAAATATTCCGAGAATCAAAAATAAGCCCTACAGCATTGAAGCAGCACAACCATGGCGATTCAAGTGATTCCAACACAGATTTCCGATACAACATCAACAAGAATATACTAAAATCATCAGAGAATCGCCAACCCAAGTCATCGGTAGCTGGTCTGAATATAGCCAAAAGACTATTCAAGGAACAAGACATCAGCATGCGGTTATTATATAGCAAAATAGACGATATAACTGCGAAATTAACATCAGAGGAATACTCAGAAGAGTACCTCAAAATTAAAATCGATCAGATAAATGCTAACCGAAAAGAAATCGATCGATTACATAAAAACATCCTCATGGAAGTCGAGGTGGAAGACCAGTATAAATACTTTACTGAAGATTACTACGGAGCTCTACAAGATCAGGTAGAAACATTAGTAATAAAATTACACAAGAAGATCAACCATGAGAAGGGCGAGCCGACATCAAAATCCCCATTAACATCGTTAAAGCTGCCAAAGGTGGAAATACCAACATTCAACGGGGAATACGAAAATTGGCATGCATTTATCGACATCTTAGCCAGTATCAGAACACTACACGATATTGTGGTGGAAATGTTGCACAACATCAAAAATTTGAAGTTAGAAAATCCATTTGAAGCCCTCATCGCACATCTCGTAATGAAAAAGGTGGACGCAGATACATTGGAGAAATATGAAAACAGCCTTGTCCGCCCTCGCGAAATTCCTAATATGGACTATTACCTGGAATTTTTGACGATAAGATTCCAATCACTGGAAGCATTTGGAGGACAAAAACCGAACATCGCACGGTTAGCAAAGCCAGAAATCTCCGTACCGCAAAAAACATTCGTAAATGCTAAGAGCTTTAGCAAACAGGCTACGAAAAATTACAATGATACCAACTGCAGGTATTGTGAGGAACGACATCATTCTCTCAAGAATTGCAGTCATTTTAAAAACATTTCCATCAAACGAAGAATCGATTTCGTGAATCGTGCTGAAATCTGCACGAATTGTCTCGCTCATAGTCGAAAGATACCATGCAGCGAAAAACCCGGTTGCAACAGCTGCGGTAATCGACATCACCAGTTGTTGCATGAACCCGATCAAAGGCCTCCAAAAAAACGTATCTGTCAGTACATTGGACGGCAATCACACAACGTTGTTAGCCACGGCCATTGTAAAAATCAACTCGATTTGCGGAACGCCGGTCAATGTACGAGCATTGATAGACCAAGGGTCACAGGTTTCGTTAATTACGGAAGAAGCAATTCAACAACTAGGCCTAACAATAAGGCATACAAAGGTTAGGATTTCAGAAGTTGGAGCCAATACCACCAACAAGGCAAATGCTAGTGTCCAGATTTACCTTCAACCTCATTTTAAGTCCTCATACAGATTAAAGGTCAACGCATACGTATTACCGAATATCACTACATATATTCCGGAACAACCGATCGTCAGAAAGCATGACGATAGATGGAGTAAACTACGTTTAGCGGATCCAAATTATGATCGCCCTGCGCCAATTAACATACTGTTAGGTGCGGAAGTGTACAGCGATTTCATCGGGAACCAAATAATTAGAGGTAAACCAAGTGCGATAAGCACCAGTCTGGGATGGATAATCTCCGGCCTCACACAAATCACAATTCAACAACAGGCCGTAGCAGCTCATACTATCGGCGTGTCGGAAGGAAACATTTAGAGATTCTGGGAGCTGGAAGAAATTTCAAAAGATAGTAGTGACTGGTCAGTAGACGACTCTTTATGCGAGGCGCTCTTCCAACAAAAGGTGCTTTATATTCGTTTCAACGCCCTACACCTGATTGGGATGATTTAATTGTATATTTACTGTGCTCAAAATTAAATCCTGAAATTCGATCGAAATGGGACGAAATAGCTAGCTCCCAGTGAACGGATGCCAATTCCCAGTGAATGGATGCTGGTGACCTAATATGCTTTCTTAACAAACGTTGTCATGTGATGGAAGGTCAAGTTTTTGGTTCAAATAAACTCAATTACGCTACTATGCATACTCACGTACACGAACCTACTCAAGGTCGCTCAACAAATATTCCCCGAGTCTCAATGACCATTCAATCGAATGTGACCTGTATAATTATTGTAAAGGATATGGTCATATAATTTATGCTTGGTTCACATATGCGATCAAAAAATGATTCGCGAATCAAACCAATCTTTGAGCGTAATTATATCGCATTATTACTCATAATTTGTTATTTTTTTTATTATGTTGAATGCTTCCGATCAAGATTTTTCCAAAGTTAAAACTATTTCATCTCGGGTGGGGAAATTTGTATATGTTTTCAATGATTTAATTTTCCTTTGATTCGCGAATCATTTTTTGATCGCATACGTGAACCAAGCATTACAAGTGCAGAAAATTTATTAAGCTACCAATTGTTGAACGCAAGGCTGCAGTCAATCATCACGCTTTTTGTATCAACTGCAACATACGTTGCTTCATGATCCAGCTGAAATAAAATCAACGCAGTATCAACAGTCAAATCAATTGCAGAAGCAACTACCATCACCCGTGCCACCGAAAGATGTTGCAATGGAAAGCTCTACTGTGTATATAATTCCCAGCATTGACCCTCCAGTAATCACATCTATTCTTGTCAAGAGTGTACCAGCAACACATCATGCTTTCTTGCCCAATGCCTCAATTAACTCGTATGTTTATCTGTCAACAGCATTGGTTAAAGTTTACGACAAAAAAAGTGTACCTATTATTGGCAGAGCTTTACTTGATTCAGCATCTCAGGCTCATATTATCACGGATTCTTTTGCTGCTAAGCTTGACTTGCAGCGAAAACAATTCGCATCATCCATTTAACGAATATACAATAAAGCTACACCAAGCATGTTTCCAGTCAACCTTACGATTGGCTCCTGCAACTCTGAGTTTAGCACTCTTTTAGAAGCTCAAATTGGCAAATTCCTAAAAATATTCGTTTAGCCGATCCGAACTTTACCAAACAACAAATAATTGATTTACTAATCGGAGCCGAGTTGTATTTAACTCTATTATCGATCGGTCAAATCAAACTTGCTACAGATTTGCCACATTTACAAAGTACACAGCTTGGTTGGGTCGTAGCTGAAAAAATAACTAAGCGCCTAAACAGACATATACACTTGCGGCAACAACAACTGAAGAGCCAGCATTAGACGGCTTATTAAAAAAGTTTTGGAACTTGGAATCTGCAGTCACTTCAGAACGTAATTACACGCAAATGGAATTTTGCGAAATTCACTTTACGGAAAACACTACACGTGATGATTCTGGCCGCTTCATAATCGCATTACCTTTAATCTGCTCACCTACCACATTGGGGATTCTCGTGTCATGGCTACGCGAGATTTTTGAACGTCTTGGAGAAACGATTAAGTAAAGATTGCAAGCTCAAGGAATCATACAGCAAATTTCTGAACGAAAGCCTGGGACATATGGTTCCTATACCCGAAACTGAGATTGCAAATGTTGAAAATACCGATCGAGAATCATATTTTTGCATTAACGATTCAGATTACGTGAAAACTCTTGGTTTATATTGTAATCCTCAAATGGATCAATTTCGGTTTAAGGTAACGAAATTTGATTCAGCCACACCATCACAAAGAGAACGATAATATCGAAAGTTGCACGCATTTTCGATCCTCTGGGATATACGGGACCCGCAATAACGATGGAAAATCGATTGGGACGCTGCGTTGTCGCAAAGTATGAATACAAAATGGCAGAATTTCAGATTACAATTAATTGAACTTAACAACATACGGATACCGCGATTTTTTCAATATAACCAACATTCTGAAGTTCAAATTCATGGATTCTCAGATGCGGGCGAATTAGCATATGAATGATGGACATCTATCAAACCATCTATTGTGTTCAAAATCTCAGATCGCCCCCACCAAGAAGATATCACTTCCCAGACTTGAACTATGTGTCGCTAATTTACTATTCAATTTAATGAAACGCGTCATATACCAGCTATGAAAATTTAGAACCCAACAATATTTTATTGGACAGAGTCCACGATAGTGCTTCATTTTATTGCTTCTGAATTATCTCATCTAAAAACATTTGTGTCAAACCGTGTTTCCAATATACAACTATCCAGTAAAACAGCTAATTGGTACAACATTGCATCAAACGAAAACGCAGCATCTCGAGAGGTTTACAACCATCAGCGTTATCAACTTCTTCGTTCTGGTTCAACGGCCCCGAATTCTTAGTTCGTAATGAGGGCTCATGCTCAAGATTGACACCACAGAGCTTCTCGAACTGAAGCTTACTAAACCTTGTCTGGTTGCACATGCCATGGCTTCGCGGTTTGACGACATGTATAGTGCAATTAAATACAGGCATAATTATCGATCGTTGTGTAACGTGGTCGGCTTCATGCTACGTTGGCAATGCAAGTGTATCAAAGGAGAAGAGATGTGAAAAATGATTCATCGAGAATCGTTTATGGAAGATTATCAGCAGCTCAGCAGAAACAAACCATTCAACAAAAATTCTCGACTGAAATCCATGTTTCCGTTCCTCCACCAAAATGATATTATTTGGATCGGAGGCCGTTTGCCACTCTCCCCTACTCAATTAAGCATCATATCCTTCTCCCATCCTCTCATCCATTACTATTAATCAAACATTTACACCTTGTTAAAGTTAGCCGAAAGTTGCCAGCCGAAAAATAATGCAGATAGTGTCTTGACTATTTCAGCCGGAAGTTAAACTCTTTTTATACTCTCGCTCCTATCGATTTTTAAATTCCTATAAACTGAAATAATTTCCCCTTCACCCGAATGATATATCCCGATCCTTAATTCGAGTTCAAGACTGATTTTTGCTGTATTCAAGACACTATCTGCATTATCTTTCCACTGGAAACTTTCGGCTAACTTTTACAGTATAACATTTACATGTTAAATTTCTACACGTAGGCCCACAAGCTCTTCTAGCAGCTACACGTCAACAGTTCTGGGCATTAAATGGACGAAGCCTTACACGGAAGGTGTTCTTTCTGCTTTTATTAACAATTTAAAATTGTTTTTATAAATTAAAATTCAGTTTAGAAAAACGTCTCTCAATAAAGCATTGAAATAATTGTAAAACTAAATACAATTATTGGATGTAAAATTTAGTTTTTTAGATTTTCTAAGAGATGGCGTAACTTTAGATACTGTTAAAGTTAGCCGAAAGTTTTATGCCGAAAGATGATAATGAAGATAGTGCATTCCAGCCGAAAGATGGTAATGCAGATAGCGGTTTTCCCGTCCTAAACAAAAGATGGTAATGTAGATATTAATTTTGTTGTGCCAACCGAAAATATTTTAAAATGTCGGTAATGAAGATTGTATCGATAAAGAAGACCAACTGCAAGATTCAAATTGTGGTGATGATTTGGGTGGATCTGATGGGGTTAGGTGCGTGAAATTTTGATTTTCCTCGTTTTTCGTTGATATAATCGTTCGTCATTCGATATTTTGGCATATGGACACCAATCTCACTATGCCGATTCGATAGCCCATGACCATAGGTAGATTCTGAGTATATGGTTGGGGTGGAACCATATACTCAGAATCTACCTATGGTCATGGGCTATCGAATCGGCATAGTGAGATTGGTTTCCATATGCCAAAATATCGAATGACGAACGATTTTGTAGTTGAGAACAGGAGAAAATCAAAAATGCACCCCTATAATCCCATCAGACCCACCCCAACCCTATACTCAGAATCTACCTATGGTCATGGGCTATCGAATCGGCATAGTGAGATTGGTGTCCATATGCCAAAATATCGAATGACGAACGATTTTATCGACGAAAAATGAAGAAAATCAAAATTTCAACCTCAAAAACCCCATCAGACCCATCCCAATCATATACTCAGAATCTACCTATGGTCATGGGCTATCGAATCGGCATAGTGAGATTGGTTTCCATATGCCAAAATATCGAATGACGAACGATTTTATAGTTGAGAACAGGAGAAACTCAAAATTTCACCCCTATAACCCCATCAGACCCACCCCAACCCTATACTCAGAATCTACCTATGGTCATGGGCTATCGAATCGCCATAGTGAGATTGGTGTTAATATGCCAAAATATCGAATGACGAACGATTTTATCGACGAAAAATGAAGAAAATCAAAATTTTACCCCTATAAGTGTGAGATTGGTGTCCATATTCCAAAATATCGAATGACGAATGATTTTATCGACGAAAAATGAGGAAAATCAAAATTTCACCCCTATAACCCCATCAGACCCACCCCAACCCTATACTCAGAATCTACCTATGGTCATGGGCTATCGAATCGTTATAGTGAGATTGGTGTCCATATGCCAAAATATCGAATGACGAACGATTTTATCAACGAAAAATGAAGAAAATCAAAATTTCACCCCTATAAACCCATCAGACCCACCCCAACCATATACTCAAAATCTACCTATGGTCATGGGCTATCGAATTGGCATAGTGGATTGGTGTTCATATGTTAAAATATCGAATGACGAACGATTTTATCAACGAAAAATGAGGAAAATTAAAATTTCACCCCTATAACCCCATCAGACCCACCCCAACCCTATACTCAGAATCTACCTATGGTCATGGGCTATCGAATCGGCATAGACGAACGATTTTATAGTTGAGAACAGGAGAAAATCAAAATTTCACCCCTATAACCCCATCAGACCCACCCCAACCCTATACTCAGAATCTACCTATGGTCATGGGCTATCGAATCGGCATAGTGAGATTGGTGTCCATATGCCAAAATATCGAATGACGAACGATTTTATCGACGAAAAATGAGGAAAATCACATTTTACCCCTATAACCCCATCAGACCCACCACAATCATATACTCAGAATCTACCTATAGTCATGGGCTATCAAATCGGCATAGTGAGATTGGTGTCCATATGCCAAAATATCGAATGACGAACGATTTTATCGACGAAAAATGAGGAAAATCACATTTTACCCCTATAACCCCATCAGACCCACCACAATCATATACTCAGAATCTACCTATGGTCATGGGCTATCGAATCGGCATAGTGAGATTGGTTTCCATATGCCAAAATATCGAATGACGAACGATTTTATCGTTGAGAACAGGAGAAAATCAAAATTTCACCCCTATAACCCCACCAAACCCACCCCAACCATATACTCAGAATCTACCTATGGTCATAGGCTATCGAATAGTCACTTAAAGTCACTTTGGGCTTGGATACTTCAATTTAATATATAATTTGTTTAACTTTCGGCTGAACTAGTCAAGACACTATCTGCATTATCGATTTTTTCAATTTCGGCTGGCAACTTTCGGCTAACTTTAACAAAGTTAACTTTAGTACTAAACATGACAGTTGATATTCCACATTAAAATTTAGTTTGTCATTATTCGTGAAAGCGTCAACAACATATTTTTTAATCCCGTTTAAACATGTCGAATTTCGTACCAACAAACCAGCATTTGCGGGAAGCATTACTTTTTTGCTTTAATCAAAACAAAAAAGCTATTGAAAGTTTTCGTTTGCTTCAAGAAACTTATGGTGAACATCCACCAACTCACCGAACTTGCGAAAACTGGTTTAAACGATTCAAAAGTGGTGGTTTTGATGTCAATGACAAATAACGTTCCTGTCAACCAAACAAATTCGAAGATGAAGAATTGGAAGCATTATTGAAGAAAAACTCAGCTCAATGGTTCAAAAAGGAGGAACATGGATACCACATGAACTGACTAAGCCAACATTGAAAATTGTTTAATGGTTTGCAATTTTTAGCTTACAAGACACCGAAGATGGCTTTTTTTGCCATCAAATTGTGACTGGCGATGTAAAGTGGATTTACTACCGTAACCGTAAAAGCAAAAAGTCATGTGTTCATCCAGGCGAACCATCCACATCAACAGTAAAACGAAACATTCATGGAAGTAAGGTTATGTTGTGCCTTTGGTGGGATCAGAAAGGAGTGGTGTACTATGAGCGGCTAAAATCGAAAGAAACTATTACTGGTGAACGTTACTAACAACAATTGATAGATTTGAACCATGCTTTAAATGAAAATCGTCCGAGTCCAGAGAACAAACAACGTAAAGTAATTTCGCCGCACGTCAATGCTCGACCACATCGCAAAACAAGTAAAAAATACGCTGGAAGTACTTAAATAGGAAATTCTACCGCATGCTCCCTATTCACCAGATTGCCCCCCATCAGATTACTATTTGTTCTGAACAATGCAATGCGATCTTCAAGACCAGCATTTCAGAACCCACGAAGAATTCAAAAAATGGCTCTACGAATGGATCGTATCAAAAGACAAACAATTTTTTTCCGATGGATCCCATAAATTTTCAGAAGGATGATCATACGTCGTAGATATAGACTTGATTAAAAATCCTTAATTTGAAATAACATCGGTTCGTAGATTAACATTAGCAATTAAAGAAAAGGTTAACGTAGAGATCGGTAATTTGGTGAAAATGGGTGTTTTAACGAAAACTCATGAAGTAACAACGGTCGTGTCACCCATGGTAGTAGTAAGAAAGGAAGGTAAATTGCGAGTATTTTTTGTCTAGAAAAACAGTGGAAGAAGTTGTATCAAGAATTCAAAAGGCAAAGTATTTTACAATTTTGGACTGTAAAAAAGGCTTTTGGTAGATAAAAGTCGCTAAGCGAACAGAGAAATATTTGACGATGGGAACCCCGTGGGGGCGCTACTCATAGAAAAGGCTACGTTTCGGGTTAGCATCTGCACCGGAAGTCTTTCAAGACATAATGAGTGAGATAGTAGGAGATATCGAAAACGTGGAGTGTTCTATGGACGATATTCTGATATACGAAAAATTAAAATATACCACAAATCAAGTAACAGTGAAAATAGAAGATGCGTGATTAAAATTACACAAAGAGAAATGCATGTTTGGCGATACGTTGGTCATGTACGAAATTCCATGAATACGTCTATGGACAGAAGCTGATAATAGAAAGTGATCAGAAACCTTTGGAGATTATCTACAAAAAACCATTGCAGTCAGCACCATTTAGACTGCAAAGGATTATGTTTGACATTAAAAAATATGCTCGAACTATTATTTACAAAAAGGGAACAAGTCAATACTTAGCTGATTTAAATAGTAGGGACTGCGAAAACGCTATACAGGAAGTGAAAGAAGAACTGCAAGTTTATGTAGCAATGGATTTCTCAGAAGAAGCTAAAAAGGAAACGGTCGAAGCTACGAGAAACGACAAAGAATTACAAGAATTAGCCAAAGTGGTAATGACAGGTTGGCCGGAAAATAAATCAGAAGCTAGTGAATTAGTAAGGCCGTACTGAAATTTTAGAGAAGAGGTTTCATATTACAACGGAATAGTATATAAAGGAATGAAAGTGGTGGTACCCAAGGAACTAATTCAAAAAATGTTACATAATGTACAGAGAGGACATTTTGGGATACAAAAGTGTTTAAGTCGGGCGAGAGAAATTCTATTTTGGCATGGAATGACTGTGGATATAACATCGTATGTAGAAAAATGTGCAATTTGTCAATCAACGCGCAAAAATCAAAGACCAAAGAACCAATCATCATAAAAGAAATTCCAAATCTTCCATTTGAAGTGGTAGGAATAGATTTGTTTCATTGCTATAGAAAGGAATATCTGATTATCGGTGATAGTTATTCCGGATTTTTTGAATTTAAGGAGCTGAATGGAAGTTCGTTAAGTGAAGTCATTGAACATTTAAAATTCTGTTTTGCTACCCATTGAATACCTGCAAAATTAGAATCGGATAATGGACTACAATTTACTGCAGCGGAATTTAAGAAATTTGTGATGGAATGGTCAATTAAATATACACCGTCCACTCCAAATCATTCACAAGGAAATGGGTTGGTGGAACGGTATGTTCAAATTGCTAAGAATATGATTAAAAATGTATGAAGGATAATTCCTGTGTATATTTGGCATTATTGAATTATTGAAACACACCGACATCACCCAGGCTTAGCATCACCTATCCTATCGAAGATTGATGAGCCGTTAAACTAAAACGATAATACCAGTTTTGCGACATCATTTGAAACCAACGGTTGCAGCAGATGTAACGGATGGTTTAACAAAAATAAGGCAACAACAGAAGTTCTATGCTGACAAAGGAAGACAAAGGGGAGAATCGTTAAATCTGGGGGTGATACAGTTCGTATTAAACAAGGTCATCGTGATTGGATGTGCAAAATGAAATAAATCATTACTTACTTCATCCTCAACTAGCCTTCATCATTGTCTTTACACTAGCGAGCTATGATTAATGATTTTCTATGGCCAGAATTGGAAGTTATTGATGTGCATAACGTTTATTTTCAGCAAGACGGCACAACATACCACACAAGCAACGAAAAAATCGCAATTTTGAAAGAAAAGTTTCCAGACCGTGTTATTTCTCGAAGAGGTGATCATAATTGGCCAGAAAGATCTTGTGATTTCAAATTCAAAGGAATAACACTGACAATTGGTTTACTTTAAATATTTCAGAAAATGTATCGTGCAAGTTGAAAGAAATTTCAAATCAAATTTACTTATTAAACGATAAATTTGATAAATACGAAAAGGAAAACCAGATTCATCGAAACGTTCAAAACAAAATGCTTATGGAGACTCTCGTGTATGTTAAAAAAAATCGCAAATCAGTGGAAAAAGCGTTTGATGAAGACAAGCAAAATTCAATTGAATTTGAGACCATCTTCTCTATTAAGACCATACCAGAATTAAGTGAGGTTGAACTTCGGTTAGGAGATGATAAATTTGCCACAAAATTAGTAAGTTTATGTTGGTATAATCATGTTAACAATAAGTAAGTAAAATAACAAGCTTACTGTTTTTATTAGGTTACGTTTCTTAGAAAATTAAAGGGCTAATCTCCATTGGAAAGTGTGTTTCGTTTATTAGCATCAGATGATCTGTACAATGAATTCAATTTAAAGGGAAAGGCCGGGAAAAGGTCGTTGAATTCGTTAAAGCGTTTTAGCACTTTTCTGTTCAGTTAGAAATCATTAGCTAACAATAAATTTCTATTTATTTCTTTAGATGCCTGCGGCGGCGTACTGGGCAAACAAAATTTCGAAAAAGGAATAAGGGTGTGCGCATTCAACATGCACACAACCGATTTTTAAAAAATAAAAAATTGTTATAATGTATGTAGTTGTTAATATAAAATATATTTCGTATATAAAATGGATTACGTATCTAAATACACTATAGTATTTTGAATTTACTGATAATTAAAAGAAATGAATTTTAATTAAAATATAATTTATTTAATAAATTTGTTTCGTTTTATTTGATGAAAGACTAAACCTAGTTTTTAAAAATACTCTAAAAATGCTTACGCATTAGTACTTTTAAACAACTATAAAAAACTATTTTTAAAGTAGTGCCTATAAGTAGTTTTAAATACTACTTTTTTATATACGTAATAGGCGAATAGTGTAAAAGAGGCATCATTATTTTTTAGGTAATAAGAGTAAAAGAGAAACCACTATAATTTTTTTTTATAAAACTGATGAATTTTTCCCCGACGTCCTATCTTTTTCACAAGGAAACAAGTACTTTTTTCACTACTTTTGCACTAGTTCTGGAAGTACTTCTACGTTTGCTGGGTAGTAGGCTGTGATAACAATAAAGAAGAAATAATTGATAATTGAAGTAGAAGTCAAATTAATTCTAGCTGAAAGAGACGTCGATGAAATATTGCAAAATGTGATGTTAGAACATCCCAGCACTGGTGAAATAAATGATATGAATAGGTGTTTTAAACTCAAGTGCTTTTGTTATGTGTGTGGAAAATTTACATTTATTAGCAATCGCTGCAAAATAAGTGATGAAACCACTGATTTAAATCGACTCTGCTTTTCACAAAATGTTATTAGTGGTATAAATTGGACGCTGTCTTTTGTTTGTATATGTGGTTTTTCGGTCTTGATATGTTCGGCCAAGTTGTTTTTCTTGGCTTGCGCAACAACCTTGCTGGAGAAAGCGTAACGAAAATCTTAATGGTTCAAGGATATCAACATGAAAATGAAGGTATATTTTGACTCAGAGCCAAAACATGTCGAAAGCGATATCTCAAAAATGGGGACTAACTTTGAAATGGGACTAGTACAATTGAAATCAGCGTACTTGAATTAGATTTACCCCTGGGTGCCCAGCTTGTCACAAAAAAAAATTTGCGATTCAAGCACAGTGTTATCATTCAAATAATTGTTCATTCAATAAAAAAAGCACATTAACCTAAAAAATTATTTAACTCAACTACGATGAATTGATATGAGCTGTTATCAGCTGTATGTTGCATACTTGCATATGTAAATACTCTTTGCTACAGAAAAGCGTTACAGCGCACGCTGGGTATCCGCTCGTTTTACATAAAATAGGGCATTGAAAATTGGCACGTATTTTAAAGTATTTATAATTGAGGTTTAACTGTACCATAAAATCAAAAATCTTGTTTGGTTTGAGTCTTTGGTATATTTGGGTACTAATCGTTTTATATTTTTTTGATGCAGTGGAACCTGTAGAAACGAAGAATTATATTTTTGTACTAAATTTAAATAAACAAATATGTAATGAAATTTGATTTATTTCGCGTATACAAGTACCTGCAGTACAATAGTAAGGTAAACGCGACCTTTTGCTGAACTCGTTAACAAATACTTTGCAGTTCATCTGTCAATTGTCTATACAAATTTTAATTCTTCCAAGAAGCGACCGTTTTTACGGGTGTTACCGATAAACAACGATAAGATAATTTTATGATTTTACATAAATTGTTGTAATTTGTAGTCAAATCAAAATCAGATAATTTTCGATAAATGAGTAAATAAATTGTCTCACACGTACTCACACGAAAAATAGTAAAACTGTTCGCAATGCACCCAAAATTAGTGGTTTTATCGCCAGACTATAATTAAATTTATCGTTATTAGTTTTCATGTGTGATTGTTATCATTTTAGTATTTATGAGATCATTAATAATGTCTAGGAGAGATATACTACAGTGAAAATTTTTGTTAAGTATGAACGTTGCTAGAAAATAAACTGTTGGGAACTGTAGTTTCGGCGGAACAAGAAAATTGAAATATTTATTTCGATCTAATTAAACTGCGTCTGTAGTAGTTCCAGCACCAAGTCTACAGTATTGGATGTGGAATGGAAGTAGTCAATAAAATCAAAGGAAATGTGGTTACAATAAATCGAGTATATTACGAATGAATAAAATTACGAAATTTTATTATTTGAAAGTTGCGACCCGAAACGAATATATTTATTTTATTATGTCTATAAAATTTTAAGATATATAAGACGAAATGATTTACATAACCACATCAATTTGAAAGATCTATATAAAAAACGTAAAACAATTTATGGAGTGATGAGTTGGTAAAATTGCGTGCGTCTATATATTATTTAGAAGGGTAAAAAATGGTTAATTAAAATTCCACTTTGCAAAATTAAAGAAGAAACATTCTTTTCCACCAGTAAAATTCTAAATCAAGAAGTTTATATTTTCGCGCCAGCAAAAATTTTTGTATCTGTGCCGAACAAATTTTTTATTTTACGAAAAAGTTGCAAAAAATAAATAAAAAATTCCAAAGAATCATGATTATTGGGGATATGTTACGTTAAGAATTTGATCAATATTTATCGAGATTTCTATATTTTGTTAAATACCAACAACGTGTTATACCAGCATAAAAGCGAGAAACGTAAAACTTTGGTTGCAAGTTTTTGCTCCAAATAAATAGTAAATAACGTGACTTGTTTATAAATCTATAGACGTTTTTCCTACCAACAAGTTTAAGTATATAGTTGGACCTGTTAAGACCATTTTGATATGTAAGATAACCTTATAAAATGTGGCTTTGGGAAATCGATATTTTTATAACTTTTTATTAGGAATGAATCCAGTTTAACTTGTCTTCAAATTGAAAATTCACTTTTTGTTGTGCTATGTGTTTTTCTTATATAGCGTGAAAAAAGCTCGGAATAAGAAAACTTTTCCTTCTGCAGTTTTGTATTTTTTTCCTTCTAACTTTAACTTTCCAATATTTAGCCAACAAAGTAAGAAAATTGTTTGTGAATTTTCGATAAGAAGATAAAGTTTCGTGTTAGTTGTGGGTAAAAATAGGGTTGAGTAGTAAATTGCATAATATGAATGATTAGTATGAATAGAGCTTTTAGTGTAATATATACGAGTTAACTAAAATTTAATGTTACAAATAAGATATATTTTTATTTCGATCTATTTGGTATACAGAGAATTAATAGGAGCCAGATATTTTGGTTAAAAGAACTACACTACGAGTTGAAAAAATTTATGAAGTTCAGAAAGTTACGCAGTTAGATAAATAATGTAATGTTACTTGTAGTTCAACCCTGTGTTTTGAACATGTCATTAATTATTAATTTTAATTAATAGACCCCACCCAATCTATTAATTATTATAATAATTCGATACAGCCGGGCGTAATTGGCGTACGGCGATAGGTTTGATTATATATAAACTCTCATCACCCATCCACCTCCCTCAACCCAGCGCAAATAATTCAAACAATTCTCGGAATCTGCGTTCACGACAAGTCGTGGGACAAATCGAAACAACACAAACCGCCAGAATAATTTCAACAAATCTCGAAACTCATGTTAAGGCTAACGGTCACGTAAAATCCGTGAAATGAATAAAATGGAGGGTCCATAAAAATTCAATGTACTCGTTTTGAGCAACTTCAAACGACCAGAAACAATCACAATAAGGATGGCGAGACCAGGAAAACAAGGGAATACTCGCAAAAATTACTTTTATATATTGAAACCGTCTGGGTCAAATTTATTGATACCGGTATACAACTGGAAAACCTTTTTTTTTATGATAATCTAGTATTGTCCATAACAGCGCAGAGCGACAAGCCCCTCTCTATTAAACCATCAACCAATGTGCCAGAAAACAAAGAAGCGCAGCAAACTTGGACTCTAAAACTTCCACTGCAGCTCCTAGTGTGCCACAGACACACACACCTGGAAATCCAACAGATTTGCCGTTATTAAATAAGGACGAGGGCTATTCATTAGACCCTGAACAAAGGCATATATATATAAGGCGCGGTTATACAGGGTGGGCCAAAACTCATCATGGGGTTTAACAATTTAATAACTTTTTCGTTTTTATATTTTTTTAAATTTTTTTTTTCAGATTATATAAACAACACCTGAAGAATAAATAATGGAGAGATTCACAACTGAACAAAGAATCGGAATAATAAAATTATTATTTAAATCAGCGATCAATTATTTTAACGCAAAGAGCATATTGTCGCCATTTTAATGTCAGAATTTCGTCAGAATTGATTCGTTGCTCAGTTGATCGGCACCACCAACATGACACTGTAAGAGATTTACTTCGAATCGGTAGACCACGTTTAATTCGCACTGCAGAAAATATTGAACGTGTAGAGCAAAGTGTTAACGAAACACCAGAAACATCTACCAGAAGGCGTTCTGCTCAGCTAGGAATGTCTCGTACGTCACTTCGGCGCATTTTAGAAAATGATTTACTGTTATTTCTATGTAAGGTGCAATTGGTGCAAGAATTAAAACCTGATGATCATCGGCAACAAATTTTGCAGTTAAATTTCAACAGTTGGCCAGAAATGAAATCAACTTTATTGAAAATCTGATTATGAGTGATGAAGCTCATTTTAATTTGAATGGCTTTGTTAGTAAGCAGAACTGCAGGTTTTGGTGTTCTGAAAATCCAAGAGCAATTCATCAACGCCAATTGCACCCCATTAGGTGTACAGTATACTGTGGCATTACATCTGAAAATATCATTGGGCCTTACTTCTTCGAAAATGAATTTAGAATTGCTGTAACCGTAAATGGAGAGCGGTATCGGTTTATGATAGAACATTTTTTACGTCCTACTCTTGAAAACAGACCTAAGATGTGGTTTTAGCAGAATGGAGCCACTGCTCACACTGCCCGAGACACAATTGCACTTTTAAGGCAAATTTCTGCAGAGCGAATAATTTCATGAAATTCGGAAATTAATTGGTCAGCGCGTTCCCCAGATTTGTCAGCACCCGACAATTTTTTGAGTATAAGTGAACAAGCCCGACACAATCCTTGAACTCAAGGCCAACAATTCGAACACTATACAGCCACAAATTTTGCAAGATGTCATGGAAAATGCTCTAAAACGAGCCCCTCGTCGCGAAGCCGAAAACAAGGGTCATTTAAGTGACATTATTTTTCATACTTAGTGTAAACAAATTTCTATTTTGTATATATATTTTATAATCTAAAAAAAAAATAAATAAAAATAAAAGAAATATATAAACGAAAAAGTTATTAAATTTTTAAACCCTATGGTGACTTTTGGCCCACCCTGTACAAGCTGATAGCTGAAACCACTGAGATGCTAGATATCCAAGGCGGCCGAGAGCAACTACAACACAAGCTGCAGCGGTTAGATACCAGGGTCGCACAAATTGATCAACTTCACGGGGACATATTGGTGAATGCTACTAGTATTGAAGAAACAACGATGCTGTATTTCATCAGGGAAGATTACTCGGAGGTAATAAAGAGTAACGAAACCCTGCAAGTCAAAATAGCTAAAATATTGAACGACCCAAATCCAGAGCAAGATACTTCAATTAAATTAAATTGAATTGAAATCCCACAATTTTATGGGCAACCTTTCAAATGATTAAGGAGATCAATGAAACCAACAAGATACATCAATTAAAATCTATGGAGGTCTTAAGTACAGGAAGACTCATAGATCACCTTGAGGCAACGGGGAAAAATTGCCAAAATTACCAAGCCTCAGAGCTGAACACCGGTAATAAAATAAGAAACAATTGGAGATAACTCATGTCAACACAATTCTAAACTTCCCTAAGATAAAATCGGAATCAGCAGCTACAATTAAGTTGCTGCATGATACCTGAACGTAAAGTGTGCATGCAATTAAAAACTTGGGGATGCTTATTTTCTCCTGGAGTTGCATAATTATTGAAATTATCATGGAAAAACTTGACAACGAGATGTTGAGGTGATGTGAAATGGTCATCGCTGATCCACGAAGGACGGTAATAATAGAATTCCGCAGCATATTATTGTGACAACTGAAGCCAAATCGGTTCATGTGAAAGATGTATTTTTGTTGAGCTTCTTAGTAACATCCCGCACCATGACAACAAGAAGGAGGAGCGGAGAAATCACATCGAGTACGTTCTTTCAACTTAAGAATATCCACAAGGTTAAGTAGCGATCGAATAATAATAGAACGTAGAATAAAATATGATCTCGAAGAGGCATTCCACCAGTATAACAGACGTTAGATCATATCGCTGATATTGACCGTGATCATATACACAATTAATAAATTAGCAAAGAAGTATAAATAGCTATCAGACAGCTGTCATTGAAAATTTAGACCAACACAATATGAAAACCAGCTGCCCCACTCAATTTTTCAGAAATGGCAGGTTATTCAGTCTTCCATAATTACTGCCGCAGCGGAAAACACAATTGGAAGTAGACCACCAATAATACAATAGTAGAATAGATAGAATATCTCTGCATCAGAAAGGCCACAATCAAATTCCTAATATAATAGAAGCGAAAACTCAGGAGATTGTTTTGCCAATGCCGGAAAGAAGGGTTCCATCGACAGTCAACAAAAGTCAGACAATTTTTAAACCAAAATCTTACATTGACGCAAGCCACCTGACACGAGAAATTTATAAAAGGAGCATCACTATACATTTAACTATTGTATACCAAGTGTAAAATATACCAAATATGAAACCGAATTTTTTTTTTAGTATAAAGTACACGCTCATCATCGCATGATAATGATTGACTATTTTTTCCACGCCAAAAAAACTGTTCTTCTTTTGAGACGAACCAGTTATCGAGTTAATTTCGTAGGAAATGAAGAGCTTCTCAGCAAGCGTGCCCCATCGCTGCAAATAAGTGATAATTGGACTGAGTCAAGTTTGGCGAGTTAGCCGCATGTGAAATTATTTCCCAATTAAGTGCATCCAACGTTTCCATGACCGATTTTTCTTTGTGTGATCGTGCATTATCATGAAGCAAAATCACTTTGTGTGGCCTTTTATCATATTCTGGCCGTTTTTCATGCAAAGCTCCATTCAAATTGACCATTTGTTATTGGTATCATCCAGTATTTGCGGTTTTAGCAGCTCAAAATAAATCACACTCTTCTGATCGATGTCGATGGTTGTCCTAATGGATCAACTTAAGCACTTTGGATTCTCAAAATAGATCCAATTTTTATCGCCAGTCACAATTCGATGTCGTCATTTCTCAAGTGGTTTAGCTATTTTCTTGTTGCCTTTCATTCAGTTTATTCGGAACCCATTTTCCAGCTTGTATATCTTTCCCATGGCTTTTAAACGTATGGAAACGGCTTCTCGTGACATATTCAATTGATCCGCGACTCGTTTTTAGGTTTCATCTCTTTTGAATTTATTAAACCACTCATAGCATTGTGGTTTACCAAAAGCATGCTCACCGTAAGCTTTGACTAGCATTCGATGTGATTCTGCAGCAGTTTTCCTCAAAAGATAACAAAAAATCAATGATGTCCGAAAATCGTAATATATGTAGGTACAAAACTCGGCATTTTTAACACGTAAAAAACATGCGTTATTGTATGAAGCTTGTATGGTTATGAATTGGATGTTGGTGACAGATATCAAAAGAAAATAGTGGCGCAGATGACGTGGTTTGCTCCGTCGGTGGCTCCATTTATTGGTGAATTCCGGTTTCATATTTAAACACCTGGTATTTTAAATTCAAGATGCAAGATCGTTTTTCAATACCAGCAGCTTCTCCCCGAACTGAATTGAATGGTGAAGTTTGAACGGCAAAACCGTGCTTACTTTTAAGCATTAAATTTTTTATTTATTTTATTCATCCAATAAATGTTTTAAGCCCTTACGAACTTATTCCATCAGGTTTAAACGGAAATTTTATGTAATGTGAATACCTATTTCAATACCATTAATACTAACAAACATGACAATAACCTAAATTTAATTATTATTATACTAACTAATTATATTACCAATAAAAGTGAAAGTGATAATCTAATAAAAAAAAAACAACCAAATTTAAATTTTTAATTCAATAGAGTTCCATATGCATACTCCCCTGACAAAAAACGAGGAATTCATAAGCCTACACCTGTTAATAGCAGGCACCAATATATGATTGCTGCGATTAGATGAGGTTGTTAGTTTGTCGAGGATAAACCCAGGTTGTTGACGTTTCTGAAACTTAAATATGTACAAACATACTCTGAATTCGTAAAACTGCTCCAAAGAACAGCCCAGTGAGGCTAGTGAGATGGGAAATGTGGTCATATTTCCTTAAGCCAAAAATATATCTTAAACATGAATTAAATATAGACTGAAGTTCAATGAAATCCTTTTTTTTTAATTCAAACAAAACAACGTGATCATATTTGTAGATTTGAAAGTCATCAGCAAATTAATGATATTTACTGTTCGCAATTATAGGTCGTTTATGTACATCATAAATACATTCTATTCATGTACATCATAAATAGAAATGATCCTAAGACTGAGCCATGGGGCACACCTTGGTTGGCATTACAAATATCTGAAACACCTGATTCTGTCCTATCCTAACTGATTGAGAGCGATCCGCTGAGCTGATACGACAAAATTAAGTGACAAGCCGACACCGTGAATTTAAAACAAGAATGCAATTTCTTAATCAAAATTGAGTGATTAATTTTGTCGAATGCTTAACTTAAATCTAACAATATAAGGATGCTTATCATATCTTTGTCCTTTTTACGCTATTTGCCGTAGGCACTTGGCGAAACACACTTATACTTAATAAACACATTTTTTATTAATCACTTGTTTTTTGTTTCGCAGTTATTTTGAATAATTTTCAAAAACTTTAAAAAATCACTCGATCTCGTAATATACCCTCTCGAGAGAGAGGGGGTAGAAGTTGTAGCGTATGCCGATGATGTAGCGATAGCTGTCTCAGGCAAATATCTGGATACGATTAGGGATGTTATGCAGAATGCACTACTGATCGTTATGAAATGGGCTAGCAAATGTGGATTAGGGATCAACTCGTCCAAGACAGACCATTTACTAAGAAATATAAAATTACGGTAGTTAGTCCTCCTACCGTGAACGGCATTAGACTGGCTTTTGCTGACAGAGTGAGATTTCTGGGCATAATCTTGGACAGTAAGCTAAACTGGAAGACTAACATTGTAGAAAGGGTGAATAAAGCTAATGTAGCCATTTACTCGTGTAAGAACGCCATAGGGAAGAGATGGGTCTAAAACCAGAGCTGGTACACTGGCTCTATACCGCTGTGGTAAGACCTGTGCTGATGTACGGAGTGGGCGTGTGGTGGCCAGCTCTGGAGAAGGTAACATATAGGAAGATGATGGAAAAGGTGCAAAGAACGGCCTGCATGATTATAAGCGGGGCGGTTAGGTAAACACCTACACGCGCTTTAGAGATTATGTTTCACCTTATTCCAATCGAATTTTTTGGTAAGCAGATGGCAGCCAATGTGGTTACGAGACTCTCGGCTGTCTCTCAGTGGAAGTGTCTTCAAACGAGACACTCGACGATAGTTAGATCGCTAAGGGAAGAACTGGCGAATCTAGATTATATTAAACCAACGTTGTGGTTCGATAAAGTTTTCCGGACCATCTGTCCTTCGAGAGAATCCTGGAGGAACGGATCAATACTGTTAAACGAGGCACTTCAGTTCTTCACGGACGGTTCTTAGCTAGACGGCTAAGTAGGAGCTGGAGTCTTCTGTGAGAAGCTTAATGTTAATATTTCCGTTCGTCTCCCTGACTACTGCAGCGTGTACCAGGCTGAAGTGGTGGCGATAGGCGAAATCAGAACATGGTTGAAGCATAAAGTGGTATCCGTGAAGGATATCGCAATTTATGTGGACAGTCAAGCGGTACTCGGGGCGCTAGAGGCGGTTTGTTTGAAGTCACGGGTGGCGCTGGATTGCCGATCATCTCTTTATGAGATGAGCGAGTATTTTAGTATCAAGATAATCTGGGTCCCTGGTCACTTGGACATCACGGGAAATTGCAGGGCGGACGAACTAGCTAGGTACGGTACGACTCTCCAGATGCAGCCGGAAAAGGCAGGTATGGGAAGGCCTATAGCAGCGCTTAAATCGGCGCTCAGGAAAAAGGCAATCGCCTTGACAAACGAGAGGTGGACCAACACCCTCACATGCAGGGTAGCAAAACAAGTTTGGCCGAAACTGGACCTGCGGCGCTCCAAAGCACTAGTATCCCTGGGAAAACGAGAGGTATGATTGGTTGTAGAGATACTGACAGGACACTGCCTTTTTGGGGAACATGCGAGAAGGCTGGGTCTACAGATGAATGACTTTTGTAGAAGTTGTTTAGACGAAGAGGAGGAAGAGACGTTAGATCACTTCCTATGCTCGTGTCTGGCACTATCATACAGAAGGCATAATTATTTAGGTGTGTACGGTATGGACAGCCTTTTGGAACTCGCGGGCTGTGGCATGTGAGATATTTTAATCTACATAAGCAGCTCTGGATGGTTTTAGAGGGAGTAAGGGGAGATTGGATCCTGTGGTATCACAATGGACCATTATTGGCCTAAGTGTTCGATAGCAGCCACTCTAACCTAACCTAACCTAACCTTAGTGCGATGATTCCGTTGGCGATAAAAATGAAGTTTTTGTGGTTATCGCTGATGAAGGTGTTGATAAAGAGTTGGATGTTTGAGGTAGCGGGTCGGTGGTCTTGAGTTTTTGATTGGGATAGTGTTACTCGGCGGTTCTCAACAGTTTCATTAGAAACCTCACTCACTGTATAAGTATTATTGTTCGAATTACCATTCCCTTGCGCGATTTCTTTTGATGTGACGAGCGAGTTAGAAAGCAATACTTTCATGTTAGTTATGCATTCAGAGCAAAACCAAGACAAACCGGGCAATCCATCAAATATAAATTTCATGGAAATCTTGACGTCATTGGGAAATTTAGTCATTAGCTTTTTCGCCTTAGATGTTGCACACGTGTAACTAATGACTTTGAATTGAATTGTCATTCGGTAGCAGTAAAATTCTGTTAATGCTAGTCCATAAACCTCCTAGGAAAAAATTCTGTAATGATTTAAAGATCATAACTGAAATTTATAGTGTTGGTTATAATGATATTTTACTGTGTGGTGATTTCAATTGCGATCTGAATAACCTTAATACGAATACGAGGAAAATGAGAAGTTTATTAAACAAGTTTGGCCTAAAAACCATTAACTGCGAGCCTACATACTATTTCCAAAAATTCGTTTTCTTTATTGGACTGGATAGTACCTAATACGGATAAAGTAACGTTTTTGAATGAAGTATCTGCGGGATTTACGGACCATGATTTTTTATTTTTTAGTTTTACTTTTCGCGACTTCTAGAATATAGATTTATCGCTTATGAACAGGAAATGCGATAAATTAGATTGGGATTTGCTTTATTATACTCCTGATACCAATGGAAAAGTTAAGTGCTTAACGAAATTTGTTAGAGCCTTGTTTGAGGAATCCGTTCCAACTGAGAACTATAAACTTACGACCTAAACGTCCACCATGGTTTAATAATGTTATTATTAATGTTATTATCCAAATTTTGGGATCAAAAATGGGATCAAAAATTGGATCAAAAATTGGATCAAAAATGGGATCAAAAATGGGATAAAAAATGGGATCAAATTTGGATCAAAAATGGGATCAAAAATGGGATCAAAAATGGGATCAAAAATGGAATAAAAAATGGGATCAAAAATGGGATCAAAAATGGGATCAAAAATGGGATCAAAAATGGGATCAAAAATTGGATCAAAAATGGGATCAAAAATGGGATAAAAAATGGGATCAAATTTGGATCAAAAATGGGATCAAAAATGGGATCAAAAATGGGATCAAAAATGGAATCAAAAATGGGATCAAAAATGGGATCAAAAATGGGATCAAAAATGGGATCAAAAATGGGATCAAAAATGGGATCAAAAATGGGATCAAAAATTGGATTAAAATTGGGATCAAAATTGGGATCAAAAATGGGATTAAAAATGGGATCAAAAATGGGATCAAAAATGGGATCAAAAATGGGATCAAAAATGGGATAAAAAATTGGATCAAAAATGGGATCAAAAATGGGATCAAAATTGGGATCAAAAATGGGATCAAAAATGGGATCAAAAATGGGATCAAAAATTGGATCAAAAATGGGATCAAAAATGGGATCAAAAATGGGATCAAAAATGGGATCAAAAATGGGATCAAAAATGTAATTGAAAATTGGATCAAAAATTGGATCAAAAATGGGATCAAAAATGGGATCAAAAATTGGATCAAAAATGGGATCAAAAATAGGATCAAAAATTGGATCAAAAATTGGATCAAAAATTGGATCAAAAATGGGATCAAAAATTGGATCAAAAATGGGATCAAAAATGGGATCAAAAATGGGATCAAAAATTGGATCAAAAATGGGATCAAAAATGGGATCAAAAATGGGATCAAAAATGGGATCAAAAATGGGATCAAAAATGGGATCAAAAATGGGATCAAAAATTGGATCAAAAATGGGATCAAAAATTGGATCGAAAATGGGATCAAAAATGGGATCAAAAATGGGATCAAAAATGGGATCAAAAATGGGATCAAAAATTGATCAAAAAGGGGATCAAAAATGGGATCAAAAATGGGATCAAAAATGGGATCAAAAATGGGATCAGAAATGGGATCAAAAATGGGATCAAAAATGGGATCAAAAATTGATCAAAAAGGGGATCAAAAATAGGATCAAAAATGGGATCAAAAATGGGATCAAAAATGGGATGAAAAATGGGATCAAAAATGGGATCAAAAATGGGATGAAAAATGGGATCAAAAATGGGATCAAAAATGGGATCAAAAATTGGATCAAAAATGGGATCAAAAATGGGATCGAAAATGGGATCAAAAATGGGATCAAAAATGGGATCAAAAATGGGATCAAAAATGGGATCAAAAATTGATCAAAAAGGGGATCAAAAATGGGATCAAAAATGGGATCAAAAATGGGATCAAAAATGGGATCAAAAATGGGATCAAAAATGGGATCAAAAATGGGATCAAAAATGGGATCAAAAATGTAATTGAAAATTGGATCAAAAATGGAATCAAAAATTGGATCAAAAATGGGATCAAAAATTGGATCAAAAATGGGATCAAAAATAGGATCAAAAATTGGATCAAAAATTGGATCAAAAATGGGATCAAAAATTGGATCAAAAATGGGATCAAAACTGGGATCAAAAATGGGATCAAAAATTGGATCAAAAATGGGATCAAAAATGGGATCAAAAATGGGATCAAAAATGGGATCAAAAATGGGATCAAAAATGGGATCAAAATTTGGATCAAAAATTGGATCAAAAGTGGGATCAAAATTGGGATCAAAATTGGGGTCAAAAATGGGATCAAAAATTGGATCAAAAATGGGATCAAAAATGGGATCAAAAAGGGGATCAAAAATTGGATCAAAAATGGGATCAAAAATGGGATCAAAAATTGGATCAAAAATGGGATCAAAAATGGGATCAAAAATGGGATCAAAAATGGGATCAAAAATGGGATCAAAAATGGGATCAAAAATGGGATAAAAATTGGGATCAAATTTGGATCAAAAATGGGATCAAAAATGGGATCAAAAATGGGATCAAAAATTGGATCAAAAATTGGATCAAAAATTGGATCAAAAATGGGATCAAAAATTGGATCAAAAATGGGATCAAAAATGGGATCAAAAATGGGATCAAAAATTGGATCAAAAATGGGATCAAAAATGGGATCAAAAATGGGATCAAAATTGGAATCAAAAATAGGATCAAAAATTGAATCAAAAATGGGATCAAAAATGGGATCAAAAATGAGATCAAAAATGGGATCAAAATTGGGATCAAAAATGGGATCAAAAATGGGATCAAAAATAGGATTAAAAATGGGATCAAAAATGGGATCAAAAATGGGATCAAAAATGGGATCAAAAATGGGATCAAAAATGGGATCAAAAATGGGATCAAAAATGGGATCAAAAATTGGATCAAAAATGGGATCAAAAATTGGATCGAAAATGGGATCAAAAATGGGATCAAAAATGGGATCAAAAATGGGATCAAAATGGGATCAAAAATTGATCAAAAAGGGGATCAAAAATGGGATCAAAAATGGGATCAAAAATGGGATCAAAAATGGGATCAGAAATGGGATCAAAAATGGGATCAAAAATGGGATCAAAAATGTAATTGAAAATTGGATCAAAAATGGGATCAAAAATGGGATCAAAAATGGGATCAAAATTTGGATCAAAAATTGGATCAAAATTGGGATCAAAATTGGGATCAAAATTGGGGTCAAAAATGGGATCAAAAATTGGATCAAAAATGGGATCAAAAATGGGATCAAAAAGGGGATCAAAAATTGGATCAAAAATGGGATCAAAAATTGGATCAAAACTGGGATCAAAAATGGGATCAAAAATGGGATCAAAAATGGGATCAAAAATGGGATCAAAAATCACATTGCCCATGAGTTTTCTGACCACCAAACGCGTTCCGTTACATAGTTTTGGGTGATTCAGGTTTCGTAGCATGATGATTACCGAGCCAACTTTTAGTTGCAAATTGTGCGGTGGCAAGCCCCAAAAATTGGGATCAAAATTGGGATCAAAAATGGGATCAAAAATGGGATCAAAAATTGGATCAAAAATGGGATCAAAAATTGGATCAAAAATGGGATCAAAAATGGGATAAAAAAGGGGATAGTTATGCTTAGACATCTCTGAGATTTTTGTTACTTAGAATGATTTGTAGACAATTCCATTCGCAATTTTTACCGTGTTTCATGACCCCCATCCAGAAAGATCAGTTCAAACTATATATGGAAAACCTTATTCAAATGTTGATTTAAATCACAAATTTTGATTTGAAATCTTGTTAGCGCCTTTGCGTAGTTTTATGAAACATGAACTAGACCGGATCAGATCAAGAATTAAGAAATAGAGATTATCTGAATACTTTACGATATCGAGAAAACCGTCAGATGAGCATAACTCTTTTTATTGGAATAGCACATATAATTTTAGAACGTCTGAGTATCTCACGTGCATAACTACTTGTGATTTCTAAGACGGTTATACTTCAAGGTAGGAGAATATCCGACTTTTTCTTGAAATTCATGATCTATCAAAATCGCTTAGTCAGGGATTCTGTCGGCTGGCGTGGTTATGATAAACTTCATGAGAAAATTTCGAAAAATCATGTAAATGTTCAGATAACTAAAATAATCATAATCCGCATTAGATTTTAAAATATTTCTAGCGTTTATTTCTGACATTGTGTAGTGTGTCTCGATTGTACCATATAGAAGAAGACCGGATATTTTTTGCGAGTGCGAGGTGCAGATTTTTCCGTCATTCAAATACATATTGCAAATTAAAGTTAATAGTCTTAGTTTCAAAAATATTATTATTAATTAGAATCTAAATACATAATTTATTTTCCAAATGCTATGTTTCCGTTGTAAGTAACTTCTGAGACTAAGTAAGACTTCTGAAATTTTGGCAGTATACTACTGTGGGCAAAAAGTAGTAAGACTTATTAATTTAAATTTCGCGCGGAAAACCATTCGTCGAAATATTTTTTTTCTATGTTGGTATGACCATCGGTGACATCTGTGCCAAATTTCACATCAAAATAATCATTAGTGTCTAGTATACACTTGTCTTTCTGAAGTACAAAAAGTGCGTTCGGCGATTTTTACGTAATGAGTGAAATTATTCAACAAAGAAGTTCCATTAAAATTTGTGTGCGGAATCAATTTTGTGGTGCCGAAACGTTCAGAATGTTGCAAAAGGCCTTCGGTGATAATTATATGTCGCGAGCAAGTGTTTTTGATTGGTACAAAATGTTCAAAGAGGGTCGAGAACGTGTTGACAACGAACCACGCCTAGGACGACCATCAACATCAACTGATGATCAACACGTTAATAAAATCAAAGAATTGGTGCTCGAGAATCGACGATTAACAGTCAGAGACTTTACTGGCATTGTTGAAATATCGGAAGGAACAGTGAAAACCATTTTGAAAGATCATTTCATCATCAACGATTTTCATCATCTCATACTGCATTGGTTTTACGTGATTTTTTTGCAAAAAATTCCACCCATATCGTTCCGCAACCACCGTATTCGTCTTATTTAGCTCCGTGTGACTTCTGGCTGTTCAACAAACTTAAACGACCGCTCTGGGGAAACCGTTTTGAGTCAATTGAAGACATTAAACGTGAATAGCCGCGCGCATTGGAGGCTATTCCGAAAATTGACTTTAACAACTGTTTTGAGGATTGGAAAAACGTTGAAACAAGTGTATTGTGGCCGGGGGGATTACTTAGAGGGGGACAAAATAGATTTGGAGAAATAAATAAAAAATTTTAAAATTATGAACAAAGTCTTACTATTTTTGGCCCACAGTACTATGAAATCGATATCGAGGAATTCAAATTTAAAACAATATCGTTTCTCACGTAAGTCAACTTAAGTGGTTTTTGGTTGTTGCCACTGAGTTGATTCATTCATTTTCTTCGAAAAATACTAATTTCAGAAATTGTTAGGTATTTTAATATTATTGAATTCAAATCTCATATCATCCGTATACACATAGAAAAACTCATTAATGCATTTCATTTAGACAAATCAGGAATATACATACATAATTTCATATATACAAAACACAAATATGTATGTGTTGTTTACTGCGACCATTAACATATAACACATTTTTTCCTTTTCTTTGTAAGATTTTGATTTTTTCCGTATCAAAATCCTCCAAATATTTTTTACCATTTTTTGATTTACATTTCATGCACACCAAAATAAAATACATAAAATGCAGCTACATGTATGTTATGTATGTATGTATGCGTAAACAAAACAGATCATCTTTTAATGCCACGTGCAAAACCGAACACAATCTTATTCTATACGACAATATCACATGATCTGTTGTCCATTTCAAGGATATCAATTCTTTCGTAGAGCTGCGCTCTACGACAATACAAGTTTAACAAGTAAGGCGTGCTGTTGCTCCATTCCTTATTTGTTTGAGGTTTTTCACAGTGTTGGAGAATCACACTTGTTTCACTTTTCATCATCAACCGTGATCAGACGTTGAAAAATTCTGATTAATAAAAAAAGATATTCAAATTATGGTAAACGATATCATCAGGCATGAACTATTATTGGCTTACACATATAAAATGGGTGTACCCTAAATATTAAATTTTCTTACCCATATAATTTCTTGTTTACATCTATTATTATATGACTTATTGAAATGAAAATTATATTGAAACCGTTATGCATATGTGCTCGTTGTCAGAAACAAATTTGTTTTCCAATTTAGAATGAATTTTCGTCGCCATTTAGTAAAAGAATTTTTAAACGTGTATTTTTAGAATTATTAATTTTATTATTATGTATTTTGTGTTATATTAAGTTTATCCTGTTGCTGAAATTTAATATATTGCACAAAAACGAGGCCAAGAATTTTCATAACGAAAATTATTGTCGTATGTGGAGGAATAAGCATACATACAATATGTTTTTGGTATGTAGGCGTAAATTGTGCAGATACGAAGGAATGAATATCAAATAGCATCCAATTGATTATGCATGGTGTACCATTCATTGTTAAACGGAAATCATTTTTTTGTATTCAAATGGAAATATTCTTGCTATGAATATGAAAATTAATTTTTTTTTTTTTTGAAAATTACTAATTTAATTAGTATTGAACACAGTGTATATTTATGTATGGCCAATCTCCGTATAATTACGGAATCTATAAATTCCAATACTCGCAGAGCTCTGTATATAATTAAAACATTGAATTATATTATAAATTGCTTGCTATTATTTTTATGTCGTCTGTGTTTATTTTATACACAACAGAAGGAAAAATGATTTACATCAGAATCAGATGTATCATTTCGGAGTGCATACATAAATTTTATCGCATAGTACAACTCAAACATATAAATCACAAATAAAAAAATATTTGTAATTATATTCATAATTAAAATTAAATAAATTAGTTATTCCATAAATTTTGAATAATATATTGTTATTTATTTATAATTGTGTTACACATTTTTACAAAAAATATTTTATTATAAATTTGTATTGTCTGTGCTAATTAATCAGATTTTTGTTTGCTATTTTTGGAATTGAATTAATGAATAATGATTCAATTATAATTTTTTAAATCATCGTTATGTATGACTTTTATATGACAGATCAGCAACAACAACAACCACAATTTATAATAATAAACCCCATTATTTTCGACAAGGGATAATATATATGGGACCATAAAAATATAAAAAATAATATTTAAGCTGGATGACATGAGTGACGTATTAGTGCTTATCACGTGCAGAATGATTTTATTTTGTGTTGGCGTAAAAATGTTTCAAAATTGATTTTGTTATTTGCCTGGTAAACGCAAATTCGGTTATAAATTAATAATAAGTATCTAGTACGCCTTATGTCCACAACTTTTTACTGCATGTTACTACTTGTGAAAAGTTGAAACGGGAAAACGTCAGCTTTTGTTGAAGGTTAACCTAATTTATAGTAATCTTTTGCTATCCGCTTATTGCCATGCGGCTGTGTTACCGCAGCTCAAGCAGTGCTGTGGTATTCGCGTATTTCGAAATTATTATTGTGGAGAAAATAGCGTAGACAATTCGTTTTGGCGTATACAATATCGACAATTATTAGAGCATGTAAAATATTCGTAGATAATTTAGATTATTCATTTCTATGTTGTTTTGCCCATTGTTTTTCACAAGGTTGTGACAATTTATTTCTAAGACTTACTTAAATTAATTTCTTAAATTATCTACTATGGATTACAAAATGCTTACTTGACTAATGCTTTGTTCATAACATCGGGAAAACCATGGTATGAATACCATGGTTGGAATTTTGCTCATAATTTTAGTCTACTTTATTTGTCATCCAAAATGTCAAATATTTTATCTTTATTTTGCGCTTGGTTGTGTTAATAACAAACTGCGTTTCCGTTTTATTTTATTTATTTGTGATTTTAAAGTGTTTCCTAAATTTTATCGGGTGTTCGTTTTATATTATAACTTTTTATTAGTCTCGCGGTTTTCATATTTAATCTTTTTTTTTATTAATCGTTTAGTTTTTTTTAAAACGTAAATTCCGTTCGGTTTTTATTTTCAAGCATATTTTTCAGTTTGATCAATTTTTTTTTGTTTCTTTTTCGAGTTCATTTCGCGTTTTTTTTAATTAATAATTTTTTGCAAAATGTTTTTATCAAGACAAACCATCGTTAACATTTTGAGAGAGGATATTAGAGCTCTTTACTCCTTGTTGGCCATTTATTTACAAAGTCGGAAACGTACTGAACAGCGTCGCAGTGTAAGACGGTTTTGTGTTAACCCGGTTATAATCGCAATCGACAAGCACAGGGCTATTATAGTAATCTTGTTGGTGAAATGAGATTGACTGACACAGAAGCGTTTTCCAATTACCATCGAATGAACCATGAATCATTCGATGAACTGTTGTCATTGGTTGGTCCGCTTATTCAGAAGATAAATATCGGGGAGAGATCTGTAACCGAAGGGCAACGATTATCCTTAACACAACGGTAAGTACTATAAAATTAGTGGAATATTTATGTTTACTAAAAAAAATATGTTTTAAATATCTCGCCAGTGGTGACAGTATGGTGTCACTTGGAAAATACGGCTATCGTCTGGGAAAAAGCACCACATCCGTAATAATACGTGAAACTTGTGAAGCCTTATGGAACGTTTTAAAGGGAGTTAATTTTCCTATGCCCAGTAATGAAATGTGGAGAGAAGTCAGCAGGCAGTTTGATGAACAATGGAATTTCCCACATTATTTAGGAGCAATGGACGGAAAGCACGTGATTATTCAAGTAAATTTTTATTTATAATTGAATTAATATCCTCGTTAAATAACTTAATTTTATTTTTTTCAGGCATTTAGTAATAGTGGATCAACTTACCGGAACTATAAACATAGCCATAGTAATGTGCTACGCGATATGTGATGCCAATTACAAATTAATTCTCGTCGATATTGGTGCGCCTGGACATGTTGGGGACAGCAATATTTTTCGGCGAAGCAATTTTGGAAGATCTATAATATGTGGTGGAGATGAGTTAAACTTACCACATCCAGCAAATCTTCAAGATCATCAGGAATATCCCTACGTATTTATTGGAGATGAGGCATTTCCACTGCTACCTAACCTCATGCGCCCTTACCCTCGTCGAAATACAACGCTTCTCCCGTTGGACAAAAGTGCGTTTAATTACCGATTGTCTAGAGCAAGAAGAGTTGTAGAGAATGCATTTGGAATCCTTGCGAGCAGATGGCGAATATATCGACGACCCATTTTTGCAAGTAAGTCAACAGTGTTGGCTATTGTAAAAGCCACGGTAGTGTTGCACAATTGGCTTCGCGATAAAAGATTAGCGGAGTATATTACTGCGGGCCTCATTGATAATAATGTTGGAGAAAGTTATCAACCAGGAATGATGCGGGATGAAGAGAGCACCGGAATGCAAAATGTTCATAGAGTATGATCAAATAATTCCAGCCAAAGAGCGAATGAATATAGAAAAGCATTTACAACATACTTCAACGAAGTAGATGTACTACCTTGGCAGTATACTAGTGTACAGTAAAACAAATTAATTAATGTTATCACATTTATTATCAAACAATAAAGATTATAATAATTTTATAAAATAAGGTCCATACTTAGTTATTTAATAATTTCATTTCATAAATAGATTTCATACATTTCATACATCAATATCAATTTAAAAAGTAATCCATTATCCATAATATACATACATATTTATAGTTTATCAAAAACTAATAGTATAAAATTAATAACTTTAAAAAGAAAATAACAAAATTTCAAAATTTTTAATATTTCAACTGAATAATATTAATAAAAATAATTTAAAAGGAAAAATATAAAAATAAATTAATTTAAATTTTATAATTGGCGCCTTTTTACTCTATTATTTTTATCCTCTATGAGCATCGTCAACTCATTAAAAAATGACGACTGCTCTGTCCGAGGCCATTGGGCAAAATCATCACTCCATGTGTCTGCGAATGTCCTCAACAAACATTGATTGGAGGTAATTGTGCTTAGCAACTTTTGATGCTCGCGAATTGTGTCGCAAATATATTGGGTGTTGGGGTCTACGGGACGTCGGGTAATTTTGATTTTGGTATTGGGGCACGTCTAGTAGTTTGGCTTCCATCACTTATTGTTGACCTCTTTGGTGGTGGAACACGCTCTGATGTTGGTAGCGGACCGTTCAGCAAAGACCCAGAAACCTCCTCTGGTATAGTGGGACTGATTGAAACAGTGTTTGTGGCAAATGGCGACGACAGACCAACATCAATATCATATGTGGTTAAATCATCAGCAGTCTCATCGAACAATTCTTGGAATTTCGTAAAAGAAATTTGGTTCGATGAAAAACTGCTGGCCTACAAATAAGAAAGAAAAAATTAGTTTTTTCTGTATATCGGGTTGAAAGTATGTATAAAAAATCAATAAAAAAATTCATATCACATTTACTATATCCTAACTTTTTAAGCTCCTGTTTGCGTTCCACTTTGGCAAGTGAACGTCACATGAGAATAAAAATATTTGCCCTTGATATGAGTATTTGTAAATGTAAACACGTATGCATTAAAAATTACACTTTTCTGAAATATTTATAAGTTCTATTTTGAAAATAAAATACAATTTACAAATATAAGCAAACTTACTCAGTGAATAGTTCGGGTTTTAAAAAATCGAGTGCTGTTAAAATCCACTGGTCCTTGGGATTTGAAGGGCCTGCAGCACTTCCACTTTTCGGTAGTTTTTTCAATTTAACGTAACGCGCGCGAAGAGATTTCCCCCTTTTCATCGCCTCTATGGCCGATACTCCTACTTCTTTGGCAATTTCTTCCCAAACAATTCTCTTCATGCACGTATTCTGATAATGTGTGTGGCGCAACTGGTACAGAAATTGCCTGCCTTCCAACCGGACTTCCTCAACGATTTCCTCATCAAGATTCCTATCGTGACCTGAAAATGTTGAGCAAAAAATTATTTTACACAGTAAAAAATTATGGTATAATGAAATCGTGTAATTTATCATAAACAACAATGTAGGTAATAAATTACACGAAAATTATTAACACTTGTCTTAAATTCTTATATTACTCACCGTTGTTATTCATTATTTATATTTTTGTTCTCAATTTCAAATGTATTTTGACAAAAAATATCCAAATATTAACAATCTTGGCTTCCGAAACTACACAAACACAAAATAATTTTGCTTGTCGAAACAAAGCGAAAATTAATTACGTATTTTGTTTTGAGCACAATAATAGACCATAATTTTTATTTCTTATGGATTTTAGTTGGTAACCCTGCGCTACTCTTGCTCAAAGTAAGACATGTTTCAACTCGAGTATGAAAGAAGTAGGCGGCGTTTTCATGTTTTGAAGCGATTTCATTGGTGTAGAGCATGGTTATCAAAACCATGCTAATTTTCCCGATGTTATGAACAAAGCATAAAAGTTCTAGTTATTTTCTTAGCATTGCATTTGTTATGGCCACGTTAATTTACATCAGCATTAGGTGATTGTTGCTCAAAAGTGTGAGAACGGAATGTTGCAAGGTGATTTGAATTAAGTTGCTGTAATGTAACTCCTCCCGAGGTGGAGTTTCCTCGGTCCTCAGTTTAGTCCTCAATTTTTTCAGCATGTCCAACAGGTTTGTGATTTTTCTTATTCGTAGTTCCTCAGTATAACGATGCTTATTGATAATATGAATAAGCTTTTTGTAAATAACCGAATCAATGTTTGATGATTTGATTATCTCAGATATACGTGTTCCAGTTTCTTCCCGTTTTGGATGTTTTCTAGATTAATGGTTCCAATATTTAGATTTTCTATTAATTTGTGTCGGTCTAATGTTGTGCAGCGCATCTTGCATTTCGTGGATTTTCCTTTTTATTTCGTATATGAGTGAAAATTTTTATTATTCAATTGTTTTTTATAGTTCTAAAAGCTAATAAGCAAGTTTCCAAATTCCCGTTAATGTCCGGTTATTGGGTCCACAGTTCAACGATAGGCTTTCGCCTTTTGCATTGTTCACTAACAGTTTGTCTTGCAAAATGTATTTATTGGGTTGTAGTCTCTAATTCAATTGTCACGTTGCTTTGACTGTCGGTTCCCATTATTAGTGGCTTTATTCAGATGTCTCGAAATTCTTTTATCATTGAATGGTTTTACACGTACTTTGCATGACTTTCCGATCTAATAAACTTCTTTTTGTATTTTATTTTGTCCTCCAGTTTTTGATAGTATCTAGTGGTGTGTTTCGTGGTTTACAGTGATTTTCGGTTACATGTTGACATCCTGCTCGACCAAAAAATCTTTTAGAGACATGATTTCTATCAAGACAGGATTTTGTTGCTTGTGAGTTCTAGTTTTGTCTTAACTATCGCAACTTGTATGTCTTCAAGTATGCATGTATATTATTAATAGTGACGATATTGATCATTATCGCTAGCATTTCTATTTCGGACAGAATTATTTTTTGGGATATGGCTTCATTTATTAGTGCTTTATTTATTGGGCATCCGGGTTTCCCGCCAGTCATTTCCACGCTGAGCCCAAAGAATCCAATCTTTTGTGTTTTTTATGTTGGATTGGTTTGGTGAAAATTATTGACAGTTTTTTAATTTTACTATTTTAAGTATTTTACGCTCTATTATTTTATGTAATTCTAACTTATCATTTATTTTATTAATTGCTATCGTCTCTAACTCTTTTGGTTCAGCTTTCGTACCTATATTTCGTTTAAGAACCACCACTATCTGATTTTCTGTTAATTCTGGTGGTTTTTCTTTCCTCGTTTCGTTTTTCGAGTTTTTCCACTGTTATTTCTAAGTTTTTGTTTATCTTTTGACAATTCTATGGCGGCTGAATTGTTTGATTGAATTAACCCATTCAATTATAGTTGCATGGGTTTTCTCAATCTGTTCATTGGACTCTGAGGATGATGCATGCTCTATTTTAACGTTAAGTTAGTTTAAGTATTCGTTGAATTATGTTGATTGGAACCTGGTTTCGTGATCCGAGACGATAATATTCGAAATTCCAATAAAATTATTCCTATTTGAAACTTTCTGGAACTAGAATAGTACATTATTTACCGTTATGGTACAATAGCTCTTAAGAAATCCGGTTATCTCGTTTTTCTCAAAACTTTTTTGCGAGATTATCATTCTTTTAAAATTTGGGAAGAGGTCTTCCGTAATGATTGTCTCTATTTTAGAAATTTTAAAGATTGTTTGGTTTCTTTCTCACTCTCTCTCTCTGGCACTATATCCTATCAAGGGACTAGGCAGCCTCAAATGAGGTTTCATAGACACATTTTCTTTTCGGATAATGAGTGATTAATTCATTGATCATAAACCAGCTGTGAAATTTTTTCTTTGTCACCACCGGGAATCAAACCCGGGATTTCCGTTCGCTGGAGAAAGTATGCTGACCACTTTGCCATCTTGGCGGCTTGTTTTGTTTCTATCATAGGTAAGTGGTCGATCCATACAAAATGGATAAAGTAGTCGTCGGGAAGGGGGGGGGGGAGGGAGGGCTCTATTGGAATAGGGCTCTATTCCGTGATTTGGTCTCAAGTTATCTTGGACACAGACGGACAGATGGACAGACGGCAAACCGAAACCTTATAGCATGTTTTTAACAATAATGCTTAAAAAGTTTATTTTCCATTACTACTGTAAACTTGTTACTGTACAGATAATGTTTGTACCTTTTCACGGCTCATATTATCGCTAACGCTCCTTTCTCGATCGTATCATATTTTACCGCAGCTGAATTAAGTATTGGAGGACCGAACGCAATGGGTCTTAAACTAAAAGGTTTTGGGAAATTAGGATAAGTTAATATCTGATAAGTAACTAATGTTGGTTTCAGAGTGTTGAATGCTTTAACTGATTCAGGGTCCGTCAAATCCATAGGTATGTCTTTTTAGGTACTTTGTCATATCCTTAGCAATTTTCGAATATTCTCTCATAAATCTCCTGTAATACCCTGAAAGGATTTAAAACTGTTTGATTTCTTTTTGGTTTTTGGGAAGTGGCCAGTCTAAAATTTTCTGAATTTTGCCGTTATTTGTTTTCAAACCATCTTGTGTTGTTATTTGTCCCAGGATTTCAGTTTATCTTTTGAGATCACTCACATTTGTCCAACTGTATTTTTAGATTGAATACCGTAAGTGTTTTATCACTCTGTTTAGGTTTTCTAAATGATTTTCCAAACGTTCTCCCACTATGACGATATCATATCCATGTAAATGTGACAGATTCTACCAAGCAAACCCTGTAACACATTATTCATGGCTCGTGGAAATGTGGCCGGGGCATTTTTCAGGCCAAAAGGTAAACTCGAATTGGTCTTGGTCTGTTGAGAAAGCTGATTTTAACTGTGATGGTTTTTCCATTGGTATTTGATGGACACCATATTTTAAGACAAGTGTATGATGAAATAAACAGATTTTGCCAAACTATCTAATATCTCTTCGGTTTGATGTGGCCTAGTTTAATCTTAACATCTAAGTCATTTTGGTATTGCGGTTCTAGGATTTTCGAAAAAAACTTATGAAAACTGTATAAATGATTTTTGTCTCGAGTCAATATCAATTTTACTGTCCTAAACAGCATAATCCCCAAATTTGGTCAACATTGAGGTCTATCTTAGTTATGATATTACGAGTGGATTTTCAAGTGAAGTGATTCAATTTTTATTTCCGTGGTGTCTTCTTGTAGCCAATTTATATGTAGACACTGTACGATTGTTATAGATGAAAGCTCCATGATTTCATGGTTAAATTGTTCAAGCTTCGTACTATAGTTTCCTTTTGATCGATAAACAGATTTAATTTTTATTTTATCTTGTATGTCACATTTTGTAACTTAAGTATGGTTTGACTAAATGAATCGAAGATAGACTGCAGGACTGGTATGTGCTTATTTCCTAGTATTCATATTTTTTTATATATCTTTAATCTGTTCTGGGGCATAAGCACTCTCAACTTTCCCAGTCAATTCGAGGCCATACGGCTATATTGCATAGCTCCATGCCAGCCTATAGTAGGCACGCAAAATGGGTCGGCCCATGTGTTCTGCACTCCGACAACGGGTCGTAGTTCTGCTCATTTTCATCGCAAATGGTCATTTGATGAAGCAAAATCCTTTTTGCATCCTGCTCGTATCGGGATTCGAAACCCCCCCATTCAAATTCCAAAGGTTTAACCATTGTGCCGTTTGGTCGGTTTTTCGCTTCTCTTCGTTGCAGGTTTTGTATTGTATCGTATACCTTTTTAGAGTGCTCAGAGTCGTTACTACCAAATAATATTTTTTTATGTATAGTTGCAGATGAGGGGAATGTTTTTTTTTGCATACATTCATTAAATTCATTGATTTTAATATTATAATTCCTTATGTGTATAAAATGGACAAAATATTAGTAAATTATGTTCAAGAGAGATTTATATCGTCCATCAATTAAAGAAAAGTGAAAAAGGCCTTGCATGAGAACGGGAGGCACTGCGGTCATGTTGACATCCTATTCCGACCAACGGTCTTTCATCTTGTAAAAAAGGCTGTAAAGCGCCTATGTGATGTCTGGCCGAGTGGTATAGACTAGTAGCAGTCGCTAGAGACGATATCCCCTTCAGATCTAAAGCGAGAGCTTGGGTCCCAGCGGCACTAAGCGACCTGAAAGAAAATTTGGAAATACCATAATAGATCAATCCTGAACTGCCGACTGTAGCTATAGGTCAGCAGATTAGGTTGCTAAAAATAATCTGAATATCTTTCTGTTATCCAATTACAGAAATTCAGACGTGGTCACAACAAGTCTTTAGATGGCTTACCTTACCCCATTACCCCAATATATTCCACTTTCCATTTTTCGAAGCTCATTAAAAGAGGCTGAAAAAAAATTGGAGTCATACCCAAGCATGAATTGATTCCAAAATTGATGAAACTTTACATCACACAATTTGGAGAACTGCTGTTACGATTGAACGAGGTGAGTTACTTCTTGATTTTATTCTTAGGGCTAACCGACGTAAGGGCAATGTTGGCTGGAAAGTGCCGGAAGATCACCACGGTCGGAAGAGCTTCAAAACCTATGGAAAAAATGTTGGATACTCTTTATTACCTCTGAGGCCATCTATAGGCCGCGTGAAGTACTATCTCTAATTCTCATCACTCCGAGTTTTCTCGATCTGACGGAAAAAATCTTGGACTGTTATTACCGTAGAATCATTGAAGTGGCTACTGAAAACTAACTTTCCAGGTAGCTCCGAATTTGCGCCACAAAGGCCTAACGACAACAGAGTCGTAGGCATTGTAAGCCAGGTATTGGCAAAAAAAAATCCAGTGAACCATAAATAGCTTTAAGCCTTTTAAGTCGGCACAACCTGATCGTATTATACTGGCGGATGTCCAAAAAAGGACTGACTAAACCTTACCTTGACTGGAAGATATATTCAAAGGCAGCCTAGAACTCTGTCACACTCACCGAAAATGAGCTGAATTAAATTTAATATTTATAATATTTAGATTAAATTATTATAAGCCGGGTCGTGATTTGTGAGTAGAGGTATACCGCAAGGTGGGGTATTATTCCCTCTTCGTTGAAACTTGGTCATAAAATACTTATTATTAAACCTGGGAGAGTGAGAGAGTGTTACTTTAAGGTGAATGAGGAGCATTTTAGTATGTGGGGTTCTGTCAGATGGCCAGTAAATATTCTTAAGAACCTAAAATACTTGGTGAAAGAACAGCGAACAGCTATACCTTGTATATTAGTGGAACTCTTAAGAGCATATTCACTCAAGCACTAGAGATTCTTTTTATCTCACACCCTAGATATCTTACGTAAGCGCAGTGCGCTAGCTATAAGGCTCAACTCCATCTTCAAGTAGAACTGTAACAGTATAGGATACCGATCTATTCTAAGAAACAGGAATATTCCAAATACTATCGGCTGCACCATCCCGTCAAAATATTTCAAAAGGACGGTTTAGGACTGAAATTTCCACCAGAGAGGGGGCTGGTTGAGGACAGAATTTTTGAATGGTTCAAAAATAGATGGGAATGTTGGAGTTTTATGTGAAGAATGAAATATAAACCTATCTTCTCATCTTCCGGACTACTGCAACGTTTTTCAAACTGTTTTCAAGCAATTTTGATGTTCAAATAATATTTCCTTACGTCATAGCTCAGAATTGTCTATCATCTGTTAACGATTTCACTAAGCAGAGTGGATGTTAATACCACTCACTGTACGTGGATATTACTGCTTCGCTAGAAGAATAACAAATGACAGATGGTCAAATATTATATACCTGTAAAGATCTAGACAGCTGGTATCACTGCGACGGTTGCATGACAGTATATGGTGGTGAGAGAAGAGGAGAATGAAACTGTCTCCATATGCTTTGCACCTCTTCCCGTATAGCGCTTAGCACGCTGAATTGTCTCTAAGAGCTCTCCTTCTAAAAGACTTGACAAACCTCAGTAAAATTGACTTCAAGGATGTCCTACGCATCTTTGAGCGCTCAAGATGCTTTGATAAGTATGTGAAAAGAGAAGAAAATATGATACGATTACGAACCTGATTGTGTATATGCCAGTCATTTAGGATTATCACCCTAACCTAAACAATTATATAATTAAATGTTTGGGAAAAATTGGAGTAAAATTCTGTATGTGTTAGCTCAGCACATCCTTCTTTTTCTACCAGGCATGCAGGAGAATAATTTTATCATAACTAGAACAGGCCAGATTATCAAAATATGAAACTAGGCAGCATAAAATTGAAAGCAGTTCAGTGTATTTTTTGTTCCTCATGCTTGCAAAAAACACAAAATTTAAATTTTCCAATTTATCTATGATAACAGGAAATAGATAAAAATAAAATCTCAGTTTGTGGTTTTTGTATTATTTTTCAACAATCACTACAACAACATTTTCAGATTTTAATTTAATGATAAACAAGAATTGCGGTTCTGCGAGCAACAAAAACTTTAATTTTTAATATTTTATCACGTGAACTCCTTATTTTTCTTCCACTCCTTAACATCGCTATTCAGACGTATCTTTAAGATATTATGCTTAAAACCATATTTCCTTTTATATTCCCCTTGTAGTCGTTAACCATAATAAAATAAAATAAAGTTACTAATTTATAAATTTTTAATTCAAGTTGGCATCTTCGTTTGATAAATTAGACAAAAACAAAAGAGGATTTATTTTTGTAAAATGTAACCGAAGAAAATTAATTTGTCATTTCACAGTCGAAGTGGATTTTGCACATCGCGTAGAACTTGGAATTAAAAATTAAATTCCGTAATCGTTATGTTAACCGTAATTTTGAATTATGACTTTATATTTTTTTTTAATTAAATATCGTTGAACGATGTAACAAATGTAATTCTAGATCCTTATTTTCCTTTCAAGATCCTAGTCAAATAATCTGAAACATTAAACTATAATAAAAATTGAATACTCTTGGTAATTTTCCATGTTATTACTTGAACATAAAATTTCTTCATTTATTTGAAGACAAAAAATCATTAAGGGGATCTATCACTTGCTTAAATTAAATATTGGTTAATGTTTCTACATAGTTTTGTATAAAAACTTCATCTCTTCTTACTTTTATGATTTCAATACTTTTGTAAAAAGTACTAAATACCACGAGATCACAGACTTTCAAGTTGGTTACGGCCAATCCCAACTGGATTTGACCATAATATTTATATGTTTTTTACTTAAACTATAATTATTATCATCAATTGTTCGAAGGTAACTTAAATGCTTTAAAAGGTCGTTAGCACATACAACTTTTCCTTTAACAGGACATTTAATTTCCACCAGCTTCCAATTTTCACCCTCAACTGTAATCCCATCAGGGCTTACCACCAGAAATGCAAGATCTGGTGAAATAATTAACCCACTTACAAAAAACAAACAATTTTGGCTATAAACTTCCTTAGCTAATTTTTCGGCAAATAATCCATATCGTGTAGCATCGTTACCTTTGAAATTGCTCTGATATAAAAAAGCCAATTTTTTTTTGCCAATTAGTTGCTTATTATTTGCATATGTAAATAAATTATATGATATGCTGCCTGTTATTCTCTTTTTTCGTTCAAGCGACCATTGAACGTTTGTTTGGCAAATGATAGCCTTACATATACTTATAGATTCTTCCAAGGTTTTAGTCTAATTTTATAGTTAGTCTATTTAGTTTATGGGTCACTAAAAATCACTAAAAGGGGAATAACTTTTGCACCATCAACAATTCGAAAAAACTTTACTTGGCTGTTTTTATTTTAAATAAGCTTTCCTATCACCCTGCTTCATCTGCCACTTTTGAGACACTCTGTATAATAATCAAACACTTTTGGTTAAAGTGAATAATTTGAAAGTTTTTTTTACTTAGTTTAAAATTTTAAATAAAATTTGGCACTTGAAGAATTGTATAAATTCTGGAAAAGGGGGAAGGGGGGGGGGGGGATGGGTGTAAGTCCTCATTCTCTAAGATAAAAAACAAATTAAAATTACATTTAAAAAATAAATTTATATTTACAAAACTTGCTTTTTTTGGTTGAATACGAATTAGTTTAGGTAAATAATAATAATTCTGTATGAAATATATCCATAAATATTTTACAATTTCAATTAATTTCTAGCGTTTAGAATTTCAAATCGTAATGCATCGACACTTGGAAGAGCAAACACTCAACTGATCACGTTAGTTTATTTTATGGAAGGACGAAAACCAAACTGAACAAAAGATTGTTTCATGGAAATCGATTATTGGTCCTAGTTCTGGACATCCATTTCCCCTGGCATCCATCTTTGTCAAATCTTAACTGATTCTCATCAACTTAGATTTGTACTGAGCATTGAATATAAAATAAAATATTAATAAAAAAAAATATTGAATATTAATAAAACTTTAAATCGAAAATATATTCTTTTCATATTAGTGTTGTAATACTGTGAAGGCACGAATCTATCAAAGTTCTTCTCTAAAATCACGGCAGCATAAAAAATTGAACTTCTAATGTAACGTCGTTGTATGTCTGTATACCATAAAAATTTACAAAAAATAAATTAAAAGAGAGTTGGGAATTTTTATTTTTGATTTTTATATTTGCTGCCATAAAAAAATACTCAGCTTGATATTTTTCAAGGAAAAATTATAGCAACTCAACAAAAACAAAAAAAAATTGGAAATACCATACCAGAGCCATCTAGATAAATAGAGCCTCCATATTCGAGCTATTTTTCCACTAAACTTAAATTACGGGATGTAATAAATATTTGTTTCCTATAGGAATGTATGAAAAACGACTAATTTTCTTTTGCTTTTTAAGTATACTTAAACCATAAGCTTTTATAATATTTTTGTACGGGTAAATGCAGAAAAGTTCAATTATTAATTAGTTCAAAAAAGGATTCAAGAAAACTCTTTAAACTGTGTGAAAATTGATTTGGAAAATTAATAAATAATAAGCTTTTATTAATGTTGTTGTTGTATTGCGTCATTATTTCAAATCACAATATGATCTCTTTCCATTCTCTTTCTATAAACACGATTGCCATGGAAACAAGGAAACCGATTTTTGTACAGGATTTTTTATTTATTATTTATAAATAACGACATTCAGTCAGTCAGCACTACAATGTGGTTGTGAAAGCATGCTAGTTACAATTTTTTTGAATCACAGACATGTATAAATACTTTAATTATAGAACAATGTTTTCTTCCTAGCGCGTTATAAAACCTATAAAATTTTCATTTACAGTATGTACTTGATTTTGTAACATCGTTCGAACACCATAGAGGCCACTGAAAAGACATAATACGTGTATGCAATTTAAAAATATTTAATTCTTAAGAAAAATTACAGAGTAGATATTTTCTTAGTGATTTACTAAAAAAAAATTCTTTGTGGTGATTATTTCGCGCGGTGATTTTTTCAGCGGTGATAAATGATGAAAAACTCAGATAGTGGCCGTTTCGATAGCAGCTCTTCGATAAGTTTTGGATTAAGTACTACTAAATGGGTTGGTTTGGTGTCTCATTCAGTTGAGAAAATACAACCTGTTTAAAGTAGCAGCAATGTTTTCAAAAGTATACAAGCAATGAACGTTAAATGCTTGCGTATTTGTCCCACGTATGTGTGATACGCCGAGACGTCTCTTAATGTTGTAAGCCATTCTTTCACCAAAAGTGCCAAACATTGATTTTCTTCGGTTCTCTATGTACGCGTCGAATACAAAAGCTCACTCAGGATACTCCTTTCTTTTCGAATCACTGTCGATAGTCATTTATCATTCCTCCTCGAGTATCATTCATTGCAATGCATTTATGTTATTTTATTTTTTATGTTATATCTGTCAAAAATAAAATTATCAAAACTGACCATTTTATCACATTTTGTGTATGGATAATAAATAAAAAATATTTTTTGTGTTAAAAAATCTCATTTAATTTTTATCTTTTAATTTATTAAATTCTGACCATTAAAACTGAACTTAAAATGCCCAATTATCTTCATGGAATGTTGTTAGTATGGGAAGAGAGAAGAAGACGGTATGTAATTACAAGATAAATAATAAACAAGCAAATAATTAACTTTTTTCAGGCAAAACCACGCTCTTGAATTGAAACACCTCCGAGATGTGAGTAATCCCTATGAATTACCCGGCGCTAAATTTAAAAAACTTTTTAGGTTGTCAAAATCCTCTGTGCAATTTATAATTGAAAAATTGGAAATAAAATGTCGCCAGACAGACATCCCATTTAAACTCAGATTTTTATGTGCGCTTCATTTTTACGGACATGGCTCTTATCAGGTATCGGTTGGAAGCTGCCAAGCTATTTCTTTTTCCCAACCAAGTGTATCTCGGGCGGTTAGAGAAATCACGAAACTTATCGTCGACTACCTTATGGATGAATTTATTAATTTTCTGCAAAATACTTTAGCCCAAGCCGAAATTCAAAATGGATTTAATCAAAAATTCAATTTGCAAGGAATTATTGGGCTATAGATGGCTGTCATATTTTAATAGTTGCACCACCAGAGGATGATAAATTTTATAGAAGCAACTTATTTCGAAATCGTAAGAGGTATCACAGCATCAATGCTTTAGTTTGTTGTGACGCAAACATGTAGATTTTATATGCGAATGCTCGATTTCCTGGATCAGTGCATGATTCGGCTATTTGGATGACATCCAAATTAAGATCATATTGTGTAAACAATTTTAATTCTGTGGAAAACCAAGCTAAGTTTTTGTTGAACCAAATAAAACACCATTTGTTGAGAAATACATGTTAACATTATTAATAATTTTAACTTTATTAATATCACTATCAATCATTCAATAACTGCGGATGGCCATCGAAAATAGTAAACAATAACTCAGCTGATATTCCAGTTATCATCATTCACGGATCAGCTAACATTCCAGTTTCATCATATATGTACCTAAAAGTAAACAAAATTAATGTCATACAAAAGCAAATATCTCACTTTTACTTACCAAACAATGTAAATTAATCTAATTAGTATTTAGACACCTGAAATTAAGTACTTAGTTAATAATTTTCTAATGATAAAGTTAATTTATATACTTATCTTTTCTATTATTTTGTAAACACAAAACAAGCTGTCACTATTGTCAATATTTAATGTTGTACTAGAGTAGTAGTACGATGAGTGTATTTAACCATGTAACCGCAGCTACATAGTATATTTTGTACTAGTATGTTACTTAATAGTACATTTATAGAGTAAAATTTTGATACAATCTACATTTATACCATTTGAAAATGACAGTAGTTATATTAAAGTATATAATTGTAAAATTATATTGGAAAATTAATTATAAGGATTCAATTCTGTGTAATCTGGCAAAGAGTGAAGACTCTCAAATAAAATAAAAAATCATTAAATTAATTCAATAGTTGTAACAGTTCAGTCTAAAGTTCATTAAAATAAATAAAATATACAAGTAAGTGTTCTTTTCTGTTTTTACAACTCATCAATCGGCCATCTACGCGCAGCATTTAAGACCGTCATCTCAAATCACCAGGTGTATCGCATATTTTCATCCACTGGTTTGTTCTACAAGTTCATCACTATATACAGTTTTTATTAGGTGACTCTGGTTTTCCACTAGAACCTTGGCTTCTAACACCTTATCCAAACACCGAAAATGCAACGATTCATTTTCGATTCAAAGAAAAATTTATCCGAGCTAGAAATATCATCGAGAAATGTTTTGGTGTTCTAAAATCCCGTTTTCGTTGTTTCCTTAGACACAGAACGCTACATTACCATCCGAGTATGGCCTGTAAAATTATCTATGCCGTTTGTACTTTACATAATATACAGATAAATAGAAGGACCGACGATGAAGATGATGATTCAGATAGTGACTTTGAAGCTGACGATGCTGAAGCTGAAAATATTGAGTCAAATGTTGATCCTTTAAATATAGCAGAATCGGAAAATGATTCTTGGTACTTATTAGGGAGTCGAGTACGAGAGTTATATGTGAATAAATATTTTAGCAATAGTAGTATTAACTAAACTATGTAATTTTATAAAACAAAATAAATATTTATCAAATTCTTAAATAAAAATCTTATAATTTAAAGAGATTTAAATCCAATCACATTTAGTTTACAATCCAGTCTTTTCTAAGTTAGCTAAGGCAGCGTATATTGCCTCGGCTAAATTGTTGATGCTGTCGGCTATGTCATGTAAGCCTTCAGCTATTTTACTCGATTTTTCTTCCTCTAGTTTCAATAATTTTTTTAACATTTCGTCACCTAAAATAATATTAAAACGGCGTTATAAATATGTATATAAATATATACATCCTCATATATAAATTTATTCAAACCTTCTGAAATATGTTTACGCCTCCGGGTGTGCGTGTCTCTCCTGTATTGGGAAGATTCAGCGACTGGTTCAACTGTTGTTGGATTTGCTTCGGGAGCTTCCGCATCGTTGATAGTTCCATTGAACCCCACTTCGATTGCTGACACACCTTCCATAACCACTGCCCCCCCATGCACTCACGGCCCTTTCCTCTATCGGTTTTAACCGTTTGGTATATTCTGGTCCCCACCCGTTGTGTTGATTTCAACGATTTCTTTTCTTTTCTTGTGTCGTATTTGGTTACGCCAATTTTCAAATATCTAAAATTCAAAGTTAAGAAATATTTTAATCAATCTACCTATTCAAAACTGTTTCGGACACACATATACGCATATATACATATACGCATTTAAACACATTTTACCTTTTTCCAACCCTCTTTAGGTCGCTGTGGACTGGCTAACGAATTTAGCATATTTGTAAGCCGATCCCATAAAGGTTGGATTCTTTCATCTGAATCTTTTTTTTCGTCATTTCACGATTTTCCTCAATGAATTGGACATAGAGCTCGTACTGCTGTTTTGTGGTTTTTGGTTGGCGCTTGCCTACAACAGACAAAAGTATAAATATGTACAATATGTAAGTAAGCAACTAGTATAATTTATTTATACTAGTTGCTACTAATAACCACAAATATCATGTAATTTATAATAATTTTCAATTATACTTACCTTTCAATTCAGCCAACTTGTTGGTTTGGTTTTTTTATGGAGTTGTCAAAACAAACAATGTACTAGGTTTCTATACCCTTCACGCAGTTTTTGAGTTGCACTAAAAAAATTGTACTATAACATTTTATTTTAAAATACGAAATAAAATAAGCCAAAGGGAATATGGAAAAAATAATTATTTTATTTTTCATTTTAAAAAATATAAATAACATAAAAAATAACATAAAATTTCACATTGTCGGAATTGGCTCCATTGTGCTATTAGCGCGAAATTCGACCGTTGTAACCATTTTGAGCGCGAAAGACCAGAAATCTTTATTATACCAATTTTTTTTATAATAAACCGTTCCATATTTTTCTGTTTATTTTGGGTGGTTTTATTTTGGTCAGTCGTTTAGTAGCCAAGTTAGAGATAAACACAAAAAAATTCTAATAAAACAAAAAAAAAAAATTCATAAAAAGTTAGTTAAAGTTTCTTTTTTATTGAGACGGCTTTGCGAGATTGTGATTGTGCAAGTGCATACAAATTATAACTAAGACTCATTTGAAGCGATAGTGTAATATAAAGGTGTTATAAAACACCAAACGAAAATATTTTCAGTGGTTGAACAAAGAACTTTGCTTAATCGTACAACTTTATATGATACGCATTACGCATAGTGTTTACTTTAGTACAAGAATAATTCTTATTGTGATTTTTTCTTTTTGTTGCACTTGGTATTAAGTGCCAGTTTGCGCGAAACAAGAAAATTTCGCTTCGAAATAATTTACCGAATGGTGTACGTATACGTTAACTCTCTATTTAATATTCGTCATACAATATAGTACGATGGTCGCATCGTTGAGATTTTAAGTAGCTAACAGCCCCCAATCGTTTATATATGTAGTTAGCATTCAACAAGGGAGTAATTACCGAATTTAAAAATTACTAGCGATCAAAGTGGACGGATTTGGTTCATCGTTACGTACATTAAGGTCAACAGTTCATGATTATATATTACGTGATCGATCAGAAAGTGTGTCGTCATATCAGCTGACGTATTTCGCGATAATGATTGCGAATTTTATGTTTATATATTTTATTTTATTCAATAATTTTTTTTATGTACAATAAATTTTGTCAACGTTTGAAATTGAATTATCGACTTATTCAATTTAGTTTTTCTTTGTTATTGATTAATTGATTGATTGATTGGGCTGTAAGACCAAGCACTTGACAAGTGTCTCGGATAACGCCGGGCCTATTCCTACAGCCTGTTTACACATAACAATAGGAAGGATAGGAAGGGATTTTTTTTTTTTTGGGACAGAACGATCCGGTTTCAGACACCTAGCGATCGTACGGCGCAACACAATCTAATCTACTTCTAATCTACTAGAGGAAGGATAAAGGCTTAAGAGGTTTAATGGATAACGATGGTATTGGTCTTCAACAATTGCTTCTATAAATCAGCAACCTGAGGGAAAAATTTTGTTATATCACGTACATCTGGAAATTTACTGAAATTTAATTCTAAATTAATGCTTTCCGGCTTCGTAAACGAAATTGATTGATTGAATCAGCCCGGTACAGACACCTAGATAAAGTCGATAGTTAGTAACATTGACAACACAATTCTAATTTACACAATCAACTATTAGATGCTTCATTAGCCAAAACGATTAACGCCATAAAATAAGAAGGTGAGAAAAATGAGAAAAAATGAGAATTTGTTGTAATATCAACTTTAGTTAGTTTTAACTTTGTAATTTAGTGGTGTTAACACTTAATATTACAGAAATTTGTTTGGAATATGTATATATAGTTAGAAGCCAATCAAGAGCGTTGATATTAAAACTTAAAAAAATCCAAAAAATGGAATTAATCGGTTTGGCTTGTGAACCATCCAATTAATATTTCAAAGAAATATTATTTCACCTACATCTGAAAATTTCCTGAAAATTAATTCTAAATTAATATTTTCCGGCTTCCTAAATAGTATAAACATTTATTAATTTAGTTCTAATGCAATTCCACATCTTACAGTAGAATTACCTGAAACCATAATTATTTAAATTATATTAAAAATTACTCTCAAATTTATTAGTATTTAACAAAAAATATTTGACACATCCCAAAGGCAATGGCTACCGGACAAGTATCAATCTTATTCAATGCCAGATTAACTATCAGATTGGAGATTTCATAAAAATTTCAAATCCAAAGAATGTTCAATTAATTACCAAGTAAATTATACTGTACAGGACATATTATGCCATGCTCTACCATTGGAGCTTTACCATTCCACAACCAATCACTGTCAAATATGGTATGCAGAATTGGATGAGTGACAATCATTAACATTATGCTCAATAGAACTAGGCCACCTCTCAACAAATGATGGTCAAATTCAGGTTCAAAACCAGGTCGTCTCCCAACCGACAACTTTAAAATTCATTTTGCAGAGCTGGCTAGGATTCTAATAAGAAAGGTCAGCTTATATTAGGATTTTAACGTGTCTTTTGATGAAGTTCTACAATTTGACCATTTTGAATAGAACTTGGGAACCATATCCCAAAAATATATATTGTCAAATCGGATATTCAGAATTGGGTGGGGATTTAAAAATGGACTTTAGAGAAGTTCTGGAGTTCGGCCGTGCTAGGCACTTTCATAACCAATCAAGTTCGAATCTGGTATGCTGAGCTTAATCGAGACTCCAACATAAATCTCGGATGAAGTTCTGGATTTTTCTACAAAACAAATCCGAAAAAATCGGCCAATGAACTATCCAGTTCCTCCATCTACCATAGCCGAAACAAAATCGGTCTTAACCCGCTAAGAAATGGCCCAGTCAAATCCAACTTCCCAAAACTAAAGTTTGCTAGAATTCCAATCCGGCCCAATTTATACCCAAAAATAAATTTATGCATCTTCCGCAGTATACTGTCTAGAAACAGATTACTGAGACAATTCCGCACATATCAGCCAATCAAAAAAAAAAAAAAAAAAAAAGATCAAGGTTTACGTGAGGTGATGACACGAATCGAAAATAAAACCACGTGGAAGGATTCTTACATAATTGGTGCATGAGCAAGTCGTTAAATAGGATTTAGAACTCAAATCAATCGATATTCGTGTCTGACGTTCCAATGCAATTGCCAACCTGTTTCGAGAAATGTTGTTGAGCCAGATAAATTCTATCATAGAAAATCAACATTAAAAACACGAGACACATCAAAGATTTACTTGTCGTTACAAGCGAAAATAAAAATAAAAACCATTTTCCCTTTGCCATGCCGTAACACATAACACACATGACGTGAAATGACACAACACAAAAATTAAAATTTTGCAGGAGAGAACGACACTTTGCGCTTATCATTTTTGGTGAAGGAACAATAAAAATGTTTTTATTGCGGGATATGAAATCTATAAAGATTGTGCATCTTTCTAGTGAATTTACTCAAAAAGATAATTTTTTTTCAGTTTTGTCACCCCTCCATACTATGTGCGACATAAGGTCTCACCGTTTTCAACCAGTCTAAGAAAAAATATGTTTTATTTATATTATTTGAAATTGGAAATAAGGTACAAAATTTTTATCGTGCATTATTAATAATTAGAGAGAAAATCAATTTAATTAAATAAATTATAAATCAGTTAAATAATCATTAAAATCAGTTAATAATAAATAATAATAACACCTATCAATGTATGTACATATTATACATACATGAATTTAAATTACATTGGGGGAAACCACACGAGGACTGACATGAGACCGGTTTCTGTCCTTAAAATACTATTCACGCGCACACAATGAGTCCCGACTCATCGATAAATTTCATGTATGTGTAAATAATTGTCTCTTCGTATAGTTCACCCAATATAACTTATCGTGCACACTTATATCGCCCCCCCCCTCCCCCCCCCCACCTATAAAACGTATAAATTGTATAGGTAAAAGAGAAAGAAACGAAGAAGCTACCGGACTCAAGCCACCGCAGTATGGATATGTACATCGAAAGTAAATTACACAATAACAGAAATGATAAATGTAATTTACACATATGCCACGGAAATCATAAAATAAATAAAATAAAATCGAGATTTAATTTTAATTTGTAATTTAAAGTACATAATCTATTTAAATAAATGAATTCTTAAGATCACGAATATTTTTGAAAATTGTAAATCGAGAAACATAGCTATAATATCATTAGCAAGAATTTGTGAACTGAATTTTTATTTAATATATTTTAATATTTATATGTAACTATATTATGTTATATGGTGTAATAATATCTAAAATATTCGAACATAAGAAAACAATACTTTTGAGCTACATATAATTTTTAAGACAATCGAAAATAAACGGCAAAAATGATTATACCATAAAAAAATACAATTTTTTGTTAAAAGGGACTGGTAAATATATAATATTTTGTAAGTAAATAATTGTATAAACAATTTTATAGTTTTATGTTATATAGTCAAATTATTCTATCCATATTTTGCCGTCGACTTTAAAAATATTTCTCAACGGGTTATTTTCACAAATATTTCGACTATAAAATGAAACATAAAGGGTAAACTATAAAAAAGTGTTTAGTTAAACTAAACTAAACTAAACAAAAACGTTAAAAAAAAATACGTTCATTGCAGATTTAACCAAACAATCGAAAAATCGAAAAATTCAATGTAAATTTGCGGTTTGCTGGCTACAAGTGACGTAATGCGCACACAACGACGAAAATGAAACATGGGGATATTTCACCTATTTATGTTTGTTGTACTTAGTTTTATTATGCTCTCTCGAAAAACAAAGTTAAACCAATATTTACATGTAAAAAATGGTCTTGAATCTTTTATCTCATTTTCGTTTGGGTTAGTGTCGATACACCAAAAAAAAAAAAAAAAAAAAAAAAAAAAAAAAGAATTGGTTTATGAGTTGCTATTAAATCCGATTTTATAGGCAGACGGGGAAAGAGACGAAGATGAGGCTACTTTTTTGAAGCATCGTATGAAAGCGCCCATTGTTTTGCTCTTACCCAATATGCAATGCCGACGGAATTCCATTGACATTCGCGTTCTAAAACCACACTACTTCTATGGAAAGAACCATGTCGGTGTGAATCCCAACTAAAAAGAGAAGAAAAAAAACCACAGAAACAAAAAGCACGTGTTTGTATATATTTTCCAATTGGAAGAAATAATTCTTATTTGAAATAAAACAAAATTTTCCATTTATAATAAAATAAATATTAATTTTTTATTCACATTACTTTTTATCTGTGTACAAAAAAACAGAAAATTTATTTACATAAATTGTAATTGTGCCACGTTGTATTGCATCCGAAAGCATATTGAGATCTTGAAAAAAAAATCATTGAAAATTTACTACGTAAACGTATTTCGCGACGACGCCATTGTGAGACAGATCTCTGTTACCTTTTTAGTCCAAATTTGCACATCGCGATCACTAAATAAGTTAATAATTATTATTATATATTTAAATTTAAAATTATTTACTTTAACAAATCGAAAAACATTATAATGAAACACAACACTTTAAAGTAAAATAACTAATTATGTAGTGCAACCGTGCACGTCGACTTGTCAGAAGAAACTGAAAATAAAACATACAATCGAAACTTATAAAACGAAAATAATATTACCGCGAAATAGAAAGAGAAAAACAATTAATTTTCTCCAAAATCAATATTTTTGTGTATTTGATATTTTGTAGTACGGAATTTTGTACGACATTTGAGCAGTTTTTTCCACACAGTGGAATAATTGCATACTTGGTATTTACAAAAATATTCCGCTTCATTTACACATAATGCCACGATACAGTCGAACCATATATTATCCATTTACAAAATATGTATATTCATGTATAGTTTATTACTACATTCAAAAAAACACGCTTGACAAGGAAATACATAAACCACGTAAATATACATAGCATCCACACATGTATACATATGCCTACATCCAAAACCAACAACAATTAGCATTTCAAATTTATTCATCCGTTCCATCCGGGATTTCAAAGAAGCTCTGGTTCACGCGTTAAAATAAGTCGTAATAGATTTTTTATTGCTAATTTAAAACCTTATTTTATATTTAAACCAAAATGTTTTTGTATTGTTTTATTCTAATTTTTTTTCCTTTCCCTTTCCTTACTAAAACCTACTTCTCAAAATGGATGAAAAAAATAGAAAAAAAAGAAAAAGAAAAAAATTTAAATTTTTTAAAAACACTTCTATTTGTGTGCTGCTTAACCGAAAATTTTTTTGTTGAAAAATGCCAATTAAACCGGTTTCATCGGTAAACGGTGAGAGATGAAAAAGAAGCTGCTTCTTTGACATCCCGTGTAACACGGGCGATTGCTGGTTTTGTTACATCCCTGCATACACACACCATTTAATACGTCTAAACGCACAGAAACACACTCATAAACCTATTATTTATGTAAGTAAATTTTGATGCTACACACAAATATATATAAGCAGTATGAAGAATACATAAAAATAAAAGCATGTATATAATATATATGTATAAAAAGGAAACTTCTCTGATTTAAGTTTACACAAGATATATGTACGTCAAGTTTTTCAATTAATCACTACTGTTTATTTGAAACCCACTATGTATATTATGCATACCTAGTAATTCAAATATAAATGTGCATTTACGCTTTCATGAAAAGGTATCAGAACACATACGGAGATATTTATATATATTATACATATAAAAGTTCTACCCAATTTCACGCGGGACTATTTACAAATTAATATTTAAAACACTAGGTGTACGTCACAACTATTAATCACTTATTTTATAATGTAAAAAAAACACATTCATTATTATTATTAATAATTATTTTATTTATTATTTGCATACAAAAAAAAAATATTTAAGTTAAATGAAGGAGCGACAACAAAACACGTCTACTCCGTTTCACATCACTTTTCGTCACCTAATGCCCCTTCGATCTCAATTTAATTTTTCTTTGTTACGTTATCTAAATAAAAATTAAATGAATTCTTAAATTTACATTTCTTGCCATGAAGTGGGTGAGTTGAGTGCTTTGGGTAAGTGCTTCTATCAATGATTATTTCATTCGCCATAACACAGCTGTGATCAATAAAACAAACACCCACGACCAAATATTATAAACCTCAACCGCATGCACCGGAAGTGTTATGGCTTAAAACATTTTATCACAGCAATATTTTTTTATATTAACAACGGCCATCTTCGTTCTTTGTCATTTCATTAGTTTATCAATTTTTTTAGGCCAACGTTACAACTTCCATTCAACTAAACCACGAATAAACTTTTCACAAACTTCTTAACTATTCGGCCTTATATACGCCACGTTGTGTACCCGATTGCAACATTTAATTAGTGTGAATGAATGTGTAAGTAACATACAGTAATATACAAGCAACGAACCATAGTGATAATATGGTAATAATTAGTATTAACGTTTTTTTGTACATTAAACTAATTCTGACCTCCATAATATAACCGTGATCTGGTAAGCTAGATAGTCGTCTTTGCCACCTAATTCCTGCTAGATTTAAAAATTTGTACCAATAGTTTTGTACAACATTTTGGTGGTGCACAACATCAGTCTCGAAATATTCAAGTACATAATTATCATAGCGTCAACAATTCTATATTTTGGGCACTCGGCTCAGTACAGCTCGTATTTTCTCATTGGGCTTGTTTCAGAGCATACAATAAATCATTTTTTTATTTATTTGTTATACTATACCACATTTTGAGCTTATAAGTTCATTTATAATGTGGTGTGAACTCTATTAAAGAGTCGATTTTAACATCGAAGATATTCCGACTCAGTAGTTCGGATCGGCAAATAATCGTAGACATATACGTTGTTCCTCTTATGTTGTTTCCAGCGCTGTTAAATTTGACAATGAGCTCTTATAATTTATTATTATATTACGATTCAAATATTTATGATTTTTATTCCTATTTGAAATCGGGACAAAATTAAAGTAAACAAATAGCAAATAGGTACTAGCGATGCCACTTTTTGGCATGAAAATTGTAGGAAATCTGCTACATTTTTTAGCAGTTTTCAAAAGTTTTCAGCATTTCTAAATATCTATCAGATCACTACATTATTATTACCAATAGTAGCAGCATGTTAAAAAGAAAAATAAGACCACATTTCAAAATTAGGGTTTCGTTTATTTCAGGTACTGAAATTAAGTTAAAACCTAAAACTATATATTAGAAAAACTGTTATATGAAATTTTTAAATTCATAAATTCAATCACATCTCGTAAGTTATCACAAAATTACAAATTATAAATTCCTTTATAAAGAATACTAAAACTAATAATAGCCAAATTTTATTGAATGTAATAAAAATAAGTCGGGTTTTCCTTCCTGACTCTATAACTCCAGAACGCACGAACCGATTTCCACGGCTTTGCATTCGTTGGAAAGGTTTCGGGCTCCGTGAGGTTTATAGCAAACAAAATTCAAGAAAAATTTCAACAGAAAAGTAGGAAAACAGGGAAAATCATTTTTCACATACAGCGCCATCTCTGATACATAGCATGTACCACTACCAATATGGTTTTGCATGGTGGTGGAGCAGATGGCGCCAGTACGTGGTGTGTAAGTACGTTTCATTTTAAGTAGATGGCTCCGATGCGTGATACATTGTTTGACAGCTACTCATTGAACTCTGCTCAGTTAATTTCATGTGACATTTATTATGCGCACGTTCTTTCAAACGCTAACTTAAAACCGGTATTGTGTTCACTGTGAAATTGTGAAATTGAGGTGAAAGTTATTCGTTTCCTAACAGTTCAATTGGTAACCATCAAATCATTCACGCGTATTGTGCAAATTTTTATTCAATTTCAACAGCAGGCATTTGTTCTTAAGGTGGTGAAGTTGAACTGTGTAAATTATGTGGATCGTGCATTTGAGGTTAAATTAAATAAATAGTCTGTCCATAGTCCAAAATGCCTAGAGTACGACGTGCGAACATCGGCCGCCGCACAAGACATGCAAGCCAGCAAAAAAATGCCCGATTGAGACAACGCGTGAGCACACGAAGATCATTGGCATCATACAATCGCTTGGCATTCCAATATGATCCCACTTCGAACTACAGTGATGATGACAATTTAGATATTGGACCAATGACGACTGTATGCCGATATTGCAATGCATTAAAGTTCAAAAGAGAAACGGATGGATTGTGCTGCGCAAGTGAAAAAGTCAAACTGGATCCATTACTTACACCACCACAGCCACTGAAACCATTGTTCGATGGAAGTGATCCCGATTCCAGCCATTTTCTTCAACGCATCCTTGAATACAATAACTGCTTTCGCATGACTTCCTTTGGAGCTAATATCATTCGAGAAGGCGGCTTCATGCCGACTTGCAAGGTAAAGATACAACACACACAACCAATCACTCACACCAATCAATCACACCAACACAATCAATTGCAACACATAACAACTACACATACACCACACACTACACCATCACACGATCAGAAGTCACACCGTATTCTTTAACTAATGATTGTTTGCAATTACAGATACAAGGACAAATATATCATTTGCATGGTTCAATGGTGCCAACACCAGATGAGCCGCATCAATTTCTGCAAATATATTTCATTTCGTCGATGGTGGATCAGCTGAATGTGCGGTGCAATATACAGGGAACACAACAGTTAAAGAGACGAATTATTGAACAGTTGCAAGCATTTTTTCACGTTAATAACGCTGTGGTTAATATGTTCAAAACAGCATTTGAACGAATGCCATCGGATACGCACAAATTTGTCATAAGAGCGGATCGTACCCCAACAGGTGAACATATGTGAAGATTCAATGCACCCACCGTTGATGATGTTGCTGCAATCATTGTTGGCGATCCAACTAAATCACGAGACATTGTCGTTCAGCGAAGAAGCAATATCATGCATCGTGTAAACGAGACACATCGTTTGTACGATGCGTTACAATATCCAATCATTTATTGGCAAGGGCAAGACGGATACGACATCACGTTGAAAATGGTCGATCCAATTACAGGTACAATATTCACACACTAATTATTGCTATTAGTGGTTTCCATTAACTATCCATTTAATTTTGCATTTTCAGGCGTATCAACGAACAAAAATCTAAGCGCAATGAATTACTATGCGTATTGTATGATGATTCGTATACATGAGGAGAATGGTATTCTGAAGTGCCGTCGGCTATTCCAGCAATTCGCTGTCGACATGTATGTCAAAATCGAGACCAAACGTTTAGCGTTCATCCGATTCAATCAGGCAAAGCTATGATCTGAGGACTAATTACACTTGCGTGATGCTATTCATCAGATGGTAATGTTCAGAATATTGGACGCCTGACGATTCTCCCATCATCTTATATCGAAAGCCCACGACACATGCACGAATACAGAGTATTTCAGCAAAAACTCAAGGTTATGATGGATGTGCTTACTAAGTATCGAGTTTTTGGTGACATACGTTGTTATATGTACTCGGTGGAATGGCAGAAGCGTGGACTACCGCATGCTCATATCCTAATTTGGTTGCTGAACAAATTACATTCAAATGAAGTGGATGACATTATATCAGCTGAAATTCCTGATCCAGTTACTGATCCCCATCTACATGACATTGTGACGACACAGATGGTGCATGGACCGTGCGGTGCATTAAATCCATTATCGCCTTGCATGGCTAATGGAAAGTGCACAAAACGATATCCGCGACCGTTTGTTGCTGAAACAGTCACAGGGAACGATTGTTATCCAGTTTATCGTCGGCGTTCAAAAGAAGATAATGGTCGAACTATCAAAGTTAAAGTTCGAAATCAAGAGATTGAGATCGGAAATGAATTCATTGTACCATATTGCCCGCTGCTATCACGAATTTTCGAAACACATGTGAACGTTGAGAGTTGTCATTCGGCCAAATCAGTCAAATATTTGTGCAAGTACGTCACAAAAGGCAGCGAACTGGCTGTGTTTGGTATTGCGTCGGAAAATGCGAATGACGAAATCAGTAACTTCCAAATGGGCAGATACGTCAGTAATAATGAAGCACTGTGGCGATTATTGTCATTTCAAATTGATGAAAGATATCCCACAGTTGTACATTTAGCAGTGCATTTGGAAAATGGACAAAGAGTTTACTTCACTGAGGCTAATGCGGCACAACGAGCTGAGAGACCACCATCGACAACATTGACTAGCTTCTTTGCAATGTGTGAAGCAGATCCATTCGCAGCGACGCTGATGTACGTTGAAATGTCCAAGTATTTTACTTGGAATCAATCAACAAAGAAATTCCAACGTCGCAAACAAGGAACCCCAGTTCCAGATTGGCCACAGGTGATTTCCACTAGTGCGCTAGGTCGCATGTATACTATTCGTCCTAGAAATGATGAATGTTTTTATTTGCGACTGCTGTTGGTAAATGTACATGGACAAAAATCATTTGCGCTTTTGAAGACTGTGAATGGCCACCAATGCCAAACATATCGAGAAGCATGTCAACTATTGGGTTTGCTGGAGAACGATTCTCATTGTGATTTAACACTTGCGGATTCAGTTGTGGAGAACGATTCTCATTGTGATTTAACACTTGCGGATTCAGTTGTTTCATCAAATGCGTACCAAATACGAACGCTGTTCGCAATTATCATCACCACATGTTTCCCTTCACAACCAATTCAGTTATGGAACAAATACAAAGACGACATATGTGAAGATATCTTGCATCGCTTGCGCATTAGAACGAATAATCCCGACATGCAAATAACCGATGAAATCTACAATGAAGGATTGATTCTGATTGAGCATCAATGCTTGACTATTGCAAACAAGCTACTGATTGAAGTAGGAATGATTGCGCCAAATCGATCGATGCACGATGCATTCAACCAAGAATTAAATCGAGAGCTGCAATACAATGTTGATACATTGCAGGAATTCGTTCGAAATAATGTGCCGTTGCTGAATGAACAGCAAAAACAAGTATACGAAACATTAATGCAAGCGGTGGACAATAATACTGGTGGTCTATTCTTCCTGGACGCACCTGAAGGAACAGGGAAAACATTTGTTGTTTGATTTTGGCCACTATTCGATCAAGATGTGACATAGCTTTGGCGTTAGCATCATCTGGAATTGCGGCGACTCTTCTAGATGGCGGTCGTACTGCACATTCTGCGCGTTGCCACTCAATTTAAACACAATTGATACTCCAACATGCAATATTTCCCGATCCAGTGCAATGGGAAAATTGTTGATGCAATGCAATCTCATTGTTTGGGATGAGTGCACAATGGCACATAAGAAATCACTTGAAGCACTTAACTTCACACTGAAGGATCTTCGGCGAAATAACAACATCTTTGGCGGCTTGATGAAATTGTTGGCCGGCGATTTCAGGCAGACGTTGCCAGTAATTCCCGTGGAACGCCTGCAGATGAATTGAATGCTTGCCTGAAGGAATCACCTTTGTGGAATAACGTAAAAACATTATCGCTTACCACTAATATGAGAGTTCAAATTCAAAATGATCAAAGTGCTGCACAATTTTCCAAACAATTGTTAACTGTTGGAAATGGAAAAGTCCCAGTTGATGCGACAACTGGATTAATTGCTCTTACCAACGACTTTTGCCGATTTGTAGACTCTCAATTAGCTCTTATTGAAAATGTTTTCCCAAACATTAGTGAGAATTCAACGAGCAATTCTCGCCGCAAAGAATAATGATGTACACGCACTGAATTTCACCATTCAATCAAAAATCGCTGGCGATTTGGTGACATACAAATCCGTTGATTCCATAACAAATCCCGATGATGTAGTAAATTATCCAACGGAGTTTTTGAACTCTCTGGAGTTACCAGGATTTCCACCACATTACTTGCAACTCAAAGTTGGTTCAGTTATTATCATATTGCCTAATTTAAATCCACCGCGACTTTGCAACGGTACTCGACTTGCGGTGAAAAGACTTATGCCGAATTTGATTGAGGCAACCATTATTAACGGAAAGTACGCAGGTGAAAATGTATGTATTCCTCGAATACCAATGATTCCGACTGATCTTCCGTTCGACTTCAAACGATTGCAATTTCCGGTTCGCCTTGCATTCGCAATGACAATTAACAAGTCGCAAGGCCAATCGCTTAGTGTTTGCGGGATAAATTTAGAAAATCATTGTTTTTCACATGGGCAGCTATACGTTGCGTGTTCACGAGTTGGGAAACCATCCGCTTTGTTTGTGTTAACGTCAGACCAAAAAACAAAAAATGTGGTGTACCAAAGAGCACTTCAATGAAACGGATAATTTGCGGACACGTATAACGCTTCGATTGAGTATTTACTTTGGATTCACTTTCATTTTTTACTTTGAGAAGTTCAACTAAATTACACTTCTTTTTTGTAATCGAAATGAATTCATTACTGTTGTGAAATGAAATAAAATTTTTCCTTTTCAAATATAAAACAAAAAAAATAATTTTTCTTCATCTTTTAGTCCCCAAACGAAATGGTACAAAAACGAAGCCATCTAGTGGCGAAACGGAGTTCGCCGGGTCAGCTAGTTCAATGTAAAATAATTAATACTAAAGTTTTTTTAATGGTGAAAATTTTAAAATTTTCTTCCTCAATAAAAGTTTGCTCAAGCTCTTGGGAATTTAATGAAAAATACATCGACGTTAAAGGAAGATGATTATTTTCATCATTAATATCAATATCAACTATTTCATCATGCACTGCATTACGACTTTTTTACGTTTACTGCGAGAAATTGCGGATTATTAAAATGAACGAAAATCGTAGAAAAATGTAGTAGAAATTGAAAAGTACGTACATAAAATTTTGGTATTCTAAAATGTTGCAGATCTACTACAATTGTACTAAGGTGACACCACTATCTGTCTGCTATTTTATTTTTGGATTTTAGCTTCGGATTTTATTTCGGATATTATACTGTTTACTTTATCTTCACCATTCGGATATTATACAGTTTACTTTATCTTCACCGATGAAATAACTTTCATCATTTTCCCGTATTTTCTAATTGTTGTTGTTGTACAGCGAAAATCCTTTATATTTTCTTTATTAATTTGAAGAAAACTAGAAACCTACTGATTACGTCATTCGAATGAGTTGAAATCTTTATTATATGTCATCGATTTATGTACAAAAAAATCAATTTTACGATATTTTTAATTCATGTTTTATTTATCAAACGTAATGCTATCTGCCATACAAAACCTATGAAAAGTTAGTTTTTTGTTTATGTTTTATACCCCGTATTTAAATAGGCAGGCTTGATTTATTTAGATTGCTTTGACCATACTCACAAATAGAAATGGTTTATTTTCGTCTCTTTTTAATGATATGTACAAAATCTTGTAATTTTGAATGAAATATCGCTATAATGGCCCTATTCGATTTCTCTGTCTCGTATTGTGCATATCCATACTACGGTAACTTGAATCCGGTAATTTTTTCGTTTCTTTCCTCTTATAAAATAAATAAATTTTATAGATAAAGGGGAAATAAAGGAGGAAGTTACCGTAGTATGGATAGGCACAATATACCACAGATGTTAAAGGCAGAAAGTGTACACCTCTATCAGTCCACAGTATTTAATGGTCTAATCGAAGATATTCGACAACGTTTCATTTCGTTTTTGGAAGAACAATCTCCGTACTTTGTACTTATAAATATTACGCCAAGTGTAAAAGGCCAAAAAACATAAATAGAGAATTTAACTTATAAAGCTGCGGGAGAGATGATGAAGGTATCGGAAAAATAACAAAAAAACGCTCAACATCTCATTTTCTATTTTCGATGCGCATTGTAAAATGCGCTTTTATCATAAAACAACAACAACAATAACATTACCAAAATAGAAAAAGCAACAACACAACGGTAATACCATTCATTGATGATCAACACAGAAAACTGGTTTCCACAACAAAACCAAAAACTTTGTACAAAACATATGCGAACCAAAAATTTTCCTCGTCAGTTGATTTTATTCCGTTACGTGAATTAGGTCTCGTTATTTTGTACGGCGTAAAGTGGTTTGCGAACATTTTAAAATATTTTTAGTGAATACGAAATTTTGTTATTAATTTATTAAATTGTATAATTTAAAGTCCGATAATTGTTATTTTTTGTTTATCCCCGTGTTGACAGTCCATAAACACTAAAATTAATAACAAAAAATAAATTTAAAAAAAAAACAAAAATTTTTAAGACGTTCCCGCTTTTCATAATAAAAATAATATTATTGTTGTTCTAATTATGTTGCGTGCGTTTTCGTTTTAGTCTTGGATTAAATATTCATAAAGTAACAGCACATAAAACACGTGGACTGTTTTCGGTTTATTTTTTATAATTAAGTAAATTTCTTTTTATACAAAAATTACGTGAAGAAAATAATTTAAGTTTGGAATGAAAATTGTGTAATAAATGCTAAACATTTTTAAAGTGCGCGTCTAGTGTGTGTGTAGTGTCGGCATTTTGTTGACGCTTATTAGTGCAAAGTGTTTTTTATTTCGGAAAACCTAGTGTCAAAATTATTAATTTTTGAGTGTAATTTATTGTTTTGAGTGTTTTTTAATGTTTGTTATTTAGTTCAATAAATTACGTATGGTAATTGAGTGTGCATATTATAGTGAAAATTCTATTTGCAATAATAATGCAAAAAGGGAAATAATAAAAATAATAGTTTATGTGCATTTCGAGTAAAATGACCTAAATAATTTTTTAATTGTGATTTAGTGATTTTACTTAGTGCTTTTGTTGTGTGGTGTTGTGTGATTTTTATAGAATAAATTTTATGCATTGGGAGACGGCAAATCTAGACAATAAACGTTGTAAGTAATGCATTATTATATTTACATTATTATATGAAAATGGTTATATGATATGTGTGTGTGTATGTGTCTGTGCACCATGGTTTTGAATAGATACTTGTTGATGCTTTGAGAGGAAGTAGGGAGAAATAAAAATTAATATAACAACGAGTTTACTGGATTTTTAGGATAAATATTTTCTTTTCGTTTATTATTCAATTTATATTATGAAGCATGCAGCTTTAATCGATTTTTGAAATTTTTCCCATGTAGCCGCAAAAATATTTAAATTTCTCAGTTTAAGAAGAAAACATTATATGTAAAATTTATTCGGTGAAATCATTGTTTAATGGGTACGGTGGGTTGAAAAAATTTCTATTTATTTATTAATATTAACTATTACTTTTTGATTATTTATCTTATTAATTATGACTTTCTTCCTTTATATAAAAATACCTGCGAGTATTTTAAGTTGAATCTAAATAAATCGAAAAAATATTAATGGACAACATTGTTAAAAAAAAGGTTTTGGTGATAACTAATTTCTAGAAAACTCATTAGAATAGGTAAATTCAGATCTGCCAAGTGTATTTTTGTAGATCAGCTGTGGTATTAGTTATTGTTGAGGCGTTAATTGATTTAAATATCATAATGTCAGGCTATTTTCAGTCAATATTTATTGCTAGTTCTCATAAGCCGTAATCTCTGGTATTCCTGTAATTCAGCAAAATGTTGCATCTTGCCCTTGCATATAATTCAGAGATATTAATGTTAATATAAAAAAAATTACATGACAGCTCTACGCCTCAAATCGATGTGAGGCCCATTTCATCTTAGAGACAAAAGCAGCTAATCTTTGATATTTGTATATAATTCGATTAATAAGCCATTATTTTGGATCACAAATTTTTATTTGAACATGAACTGAAACGGATTATATCATAAGTTATTAGATTTGACTGTTGCTCCGTGTGCTTACATATAACGTTCGAAACTGTTCACTAAGTCGTTTCAGTCTGTTTAGTCGTTGTGGCACACAATTTCTACGATTTGTTTTTTCGGCATTATTTTCATTTTTTGTGTAGATACAAAAAACCTCTGTAAAAATTTTATAGTGTTTTATAATAATTTTTATGTCCAGAAACTGATACTTTCACTGTGGTACGACGTATCTCCCGAACAAAACGCGGGGAAATTCGTTCGAATGTTGTTACAGCAATGAAAATCCTGGCCTTAGTTAATAAGTTTGTCGACGGACAAGCCCATAGTTATAAATTAGGTTTGCTTAAATTATCAACTTATGCATACTTGAAGCGATGACGGGTTTTTAGTAATACCAGATTAAGGCAAGCTGTCTAAAATATACCGAGTCGTTAATCGTTCAGTATTCTGTCTGGAGACATTATCATTAAATATGTAGTCCTAGAGAATGGAGAAAAATACCATCCCATTGCGGTGTACCTGTATTCTCCCGCTTTTTAATAGTAAATTGTACAATACGGCTGGGCCTAGTTACAATATGTGCATACTTAACTTTAGGGTTATAGTTCTTTGAACTTTCCCAGGGTTAAAAATATCAACTTAACTTTGGTCCATTTTCTATACAATCTTTGAACACTGTTGTCGAATATGTGGAATAAGACCAATTTTTTTACAGAATATCTTCAACTTTATTTGTTCATTTTAGGTTAAGTATATAAATGGTATAACTTTTTTTTGATATTAAAATTAAAGCAAGAGCTTCAAAATTAATCGGTACTTTTAACATTTAAACTTCATTCACAATCTCTTTTTATTTTTATTTTCATATATAAAGCTCATTCACACTCCCTTAAAATATTTATATTTTCTGCGTCAACATTCTCCCCTCTTAGTAAATGGATAATACTTTCCATTTACGAAACTCCTTAGTTGGAAAAGAAATTTATTCATTTATAGACCATGTGATCCGTTGGGCTCACGTCTAATATACAGCTACTTTGGTAACTGGTCTAGTATATATGCTTTTGGCTATCCTCATGGTCACACTGCGTACTTGTTGTCCTGGTCCTATAGTGCCATCATGATTACTCCGCGTGTCCAGCTGTTACGACGATTATCTTCTACTATCATAACAACATCTCCTCTTTTGATTGGACGGTAGCTGTTAAACCGTGTGAGTGAAGGGAGGTATTCATTTACCCATCGCTTCCAGAACTTATCGGCAATCAACTATGATATTCTCCATGATTTTCTAGGAAATTTATCGTGTTCATAGAACTGTCCTGGGGCAAACAGTCCATTCGATGATCCAATCAAAAAATGATTGGGTGTAAGGGCCTCATCGCACTCGTTCTCCAGAGGTATGTATGTCAATCAACGTGCATTGACGATGTTTTCGATCTCAGTGAAAACGGAATATATGATTTCATCTGAAGGCTTTTGACAAGGCAACGCATGGCACAAACAAGTTTCCACTGAGCGAATCATGGGCTCCCAACAGGTAAATGGTTTTGCGTATGCTGCTAATCTGGCGGGTGGCAGTTGACACATCTCGGGAGCTATCTGGTTTGCTCGCATATTCTTACATTTTTGACAATATTTGCGACCGATTTGTTGTCTACCGGTTGTATCCAAAATTTCTGCTACACGCAGTGCAATATATTGTTTATATTTTCTATGGTCCGCATTTATCCATCCAATCACTGCAGTGGAATCAGCCCATAATATACACTTGTTAATTTTAATTGTGTGCTCCGCTATTATTGTTTTATTAAGTCGAACAAGTACCACTGTTTGAAGTTCCAGCCGTGGTATGGATACGGCCTTAAGTGGAGATACTTTTGACTTTGCTCCCACTAAGCAACATTTCACTTCGCTGCTGTCTCCATACGAAGATAGACCACTGCTGCAAAGCCATTCTCACTCGCATCAGCGAATATGTGTAATTGGGTTGATTGTATTTGTGGTGGTGATAGAATACCAGAATAACACCGCGGAATTCTGATTTTCTCAATCTCAGGCAACAAATTTATCCATGTTACCCATTTTTCATATTCGTTGTCAAGAATCTGTTCATCCCAATTTATTTTTGACCGTCAAATTTGTTGCATTAAAATCTTAGCGTACGATAAAACATTTGCAACCAGGCCCATGGGATCGAATATGGACATAATAATGCGAGATACTAAGCGTTTGGTAGGTCACCTGATAGTATTTCGTCACTAATTCGATGGTGATTTATCGAAAAATGAAAATGATCCTCAGTTGTATCCCACCACATGCTTAATACCTTTTCCGACTCGAGTGCATTTGAATATCCTGCCATTTAGCATTATTTGGTTCTTTTAGTGCGGTCAAAACTGTGATTGAGTTTGAGATCCAATTTCGAACTCCGCCATTGAGTGTACATATTTAACTTTGTTCGCCACTCTGATCGCGTCTTCCTCTGAATCGAAGCACTGAAACCAATCGTCTACATAGTGATTCTTCGTTATTGCCTGCAGTGCAGCTGGATGTTGCTGCCCATACTCGAAAGCGTTTACATTAACTAGATTAACTTTCTGTGAGTTCTCTTCTATCCGAGATGGATCACCGGTCCATTTCAAGTATAATGATTCCTTCTCTCCGTTTAACTTTAGTGCGCCAGCGATACTGTCGATACTGATCTAACAATGTTAAAGGTGATCCATCATCCAAAAAGATATACGAGTTTATTTCAATATCGTTGTTAGACAATGTTACCGGCACAACTCGGAACAATACTTCTGGTCTTGTTTGTCGATGCGAGAGTAAGTTTGCGTTGTCATCGGCATTTTGTTGTTTTTACTATCGAAACATTCGATTTCGCGGTAATTATATTATTTGCATTTGGATTATGCAACAAATAATGATGTTGACGCTGGCAACCGTCGACCCCGCGTCACATTTGCTCGGCACCGTATCATGTGAATCGCCAAATCATGTGAATCGGTTAAACAGAGTTTACACATTCGTTTCTCTTTTACTGCTGTCCATCGTTGTTAACGACTACTATCGAAAAACTTCGTACATTTATGAACTTTGTGGCCTAGTCTATTGCAAAATGGACACTGTTTTTCCATTTTAGATACTTCCTCCCGTTGAGCTGGTTTCATCTCGCCATTTACATTTATTTGAGCCGAATTGTGATGATTGGCGTAACTCTTTTCAGCCTCACTATTATTTGTATTATGACCATTATGTGGATAAGGTTTCTGTTTCTTTTCAACTCTTTGGTCTTGTCTATCTTCAAATTTTCCAACGTTCATTGGGACTACTTCACTGGCTGCCTCGGCTAAATTGTACAACCAGCTACTAAACATGTTTAACGACGGAGTTCCATTTTTAGCTTGTATTTGCCCCTTTCCAACTTAGTTGCTGTTGGTAACTTTTCCACAATTTTGTATAGAAGAGTGGGATTACTCAGATGCTCTCTGAGCCCACAAGCCTGTATTGTGGCTACCAAATTTTGCACTGATAATGCGAAGTTGATAAGTTGGCTTAGATTGTCTGCTTTGAGGATTGGCTCAGATCTTATTTTATTTGCCAATGTTAAGATTTTATACTCGGGCGTCCAAATTAAATTATATGTATATCACATCTGTAATGTTTTTATTATGCTGTCCACTTCTGTCGTCATTAATAGCCAGCTCCGTACGGCTTCTAAAGCTTTTCCTTTCAGTTGCAGTTTTATGATATTTTCTCCATTGGAAAAATTATACTGCTCTGTTGACATCGTGAAAGTACTGTAGAACAGGGCCCAATCAGCTGCGCGTCGCCCGTAAGTATGGGAAGTTCCCGAGCAAGTACTTGTCGTGCTGCTAAATGCCTGGGTACTAATATTGATGATTCTTTAGTATTATATACTAAACTATTGTTATTATGAGTTTCCTCTTTGTTTGTCTGTGCTTCCAACGTATCTTTGTCGGGTCCATTGCCGTAAGTACATTTCTCGTTGTGATCTGGTTTAGATCTCTCATGTGATAATTTTATCCATTGTTCAACTGCTAATTGCTTAGTAGTTCGTACATTGTATTTGACACTGGCAAAGTCACTATACACTGTGATCCTTTGGCAGATGCTATTTTTTGGAGAATTTCTTATTTTTTATCGATATATTCTTCCATGCAGCGTTTTATTCTTCTAGCTTCATTAGTTATAGATTTTTTGCGTACAATGGGGATTTAGCGAACTTGACGATGATACTGATTTCCCAACTCTTCCTTTATAGAGGTATCCTGTGTTAAGTTCGGATTTGTATCAGAATCCCATGCATTCTTGGACCTGATATTTGTGTGTGCCGCTTGAGAACGTATCATGACTTTTGATGTTTTTGATGTTTGTTCCTGAGCTGCTGAGGTTAAATTATATATCGTTGTATTCGTATAACTGTTCGAATTTACCGATGTTGACGAACTCCCGTTTTGTTCACTGAGGTTTGTTGCTTGTACGTGTTCTAACTCTGTTTGGTCCTTATTCTCTTGTGGTTTCAGATCCGTTTTGCCAAAACTTGACTGTTGCAACGTTTTACACTTGACACAGCTCTAGTTCTCGTTTTTCACTTCGTCAATACTTTTATTTATTTCAGCACATCCAAAATGATGCCATTTACATGTCTCACACTCGATCATATTATCAGCTTCGTTCTTCTCTTCACACATGGCACAATCTGTTCCACTATTTTTATCACTCATGATTAATTATTAGTTCTAGATCTAGTCTTTATTTCAATTAGTATTGTATTAATTATTTAGTTGCTTAATTTTGAAGAATGTTGTCGAATACGTGGAATGAGACCATTTTTTTACAGTATATCTTCAACTTTATTTATTCATTTTAGGTTAAGTATATACATGGAATAACTTTTTTTTGATATTAAAATTAAAGCAAGAACTTCAAAATTAATCGGCATTCGCCACCCGTCTTCGACAATTTTTCTATTTATAATGATGGCGCCGACACGTTGCTTTTCTTTTCTTTTCACATTTAAACTGCATTCACACTCTCTTTTTATTTTAAATATATTATTTTATTTTATTATTTTATTTTATTTTATAAAGCTCATTCACACTCCCTTAAAATATTTATATTTTCTGCGTTTTACAAACACTCGTTAGATCAAAAGAACAAAAGTTCTGTGAGTTATTCTTCATTTCCGCAAGAATAATCAAGTCCGGGCTCACTGATTTAATTTAAATAAAATTTCACGACACTACATGTAAAGTAAGGGCTTCTCAATACGCTTCGAGATCCATCGTGTAAACTCGAAGTATTCTGGGAAGTAAGCTATACAATAAGAGGCTCCAGAGATGCCGCACCTATATTTATGACTATATGGGAGTGGTAAGAATCGTATAGATATTTTCATAAGATGAAAGGTCTCGAAGACATCTTGATAACAAAATAGTCTCGAAGTTTTCTTTTGTGCTTTTTGCAGTCCTTTATTGTAAATTTTTAGGTTCTCCTTTTAAGAGTTCCAATTCTAAGCTTCAACATTATTGAAAGTTATTCTACATATTTTCTCTCTTATCTAGTCCTTCAATGATCACCATAAATATTAGTTTGGGCTTTATATCAGCATATAAATTCTGAAATTATACAATAACCTCTTTAGGTATATAATGAGATTTTATCGGCCATGTTTAAACTGACAACAACAACAATGTTTGACAAAAACAAAATGTATATTTTGTATTTAATACAAATAAATTTTAATCCCCATAATTTTAATTTATTTAAACCGAATTCTGAAACTATATAAAAACTTTTAGTCATGATGATATATTTTGTGTTTTATGTACGGCCATGTTTATTGTCACAACAACAAAATTGTTTGACAAAAACAAAATTTATACTTTGTGTTTAATACAAATAAATTTTAATCCCCGCATAATTTAATTTATTTTAACAAAATAGTCTCGAAGTTTTCTTTTGTGCTTTTTGCAGTCCTTTATTGTAAATTTTTAGGTTCTCCTTTCAAGAGTTCCAATTCTAAGCTTCAACATTATTGAAAGTTATTCTACATATTTTCTCTCTTATCTAGTCCTTCAATGATCACCATAAATATTAGTTTGGGCTTTATATCAGCATATAAATTCTGAAATTATACAATAACCTCTTTAGGTATATAATGAGATTTTATCGGCCATGTTTAAACTGACAACAACAACAATGTTTGACAAAAACAAAATGTATATTTTGTATTTAATACAAATAAATTTTAATCCCCATAATTTTAATTTATTTAAACCGAATTCTGAAACTATATATAGACTTCTAGTCCTGATGATATATTATGTGTTATTTACGTCCGTGTTTATTTTGACAACAACAACAATATTTGACAAAAACAAAATTTATACTCTAATTTAAATAAAAGATAATATCAATCCAAACCATTGGAATTAATTTATTCTGAATTCTAAAATTATACAAAGGCTTGTCTAACTCTTAAGGTATATAATGTATTGTTATCGGCCATGTTTAAACTGACAACAACAACAATGTTTGACAAAAACCAAATGTATATACTTTATATTTAATACAAAGAAATTTAAATCCCCTTAATTTAAATTTATTTAATCCGAATTCTGAAACTATATATAGACTTCTAGTCCTGTTGATATATTATGTATTATCTACGGCCATGTTTAAATTGACAACAACAACAATATTTGACAAAAACAAAATTTATACTCTAATTTAAATAAAAGATAATATCAATCCAAACCATTTGAATTAATTTATTCTGAATTCTAAAATTATACAAAGACTTCTAGTCCTCTTTAGGTATATAATGTGTCGTTATATGCCATGTTTAAACTGACAACAACGACAATGTTTGACAAAAACAAAATTTATACTCTAATTTAAATAAAAGATAATCTCAATTCAAACCATTTGAATTAATTTATTCTGAATTCTAAAATTATACAAAGACTTCTAGTCCTCTTTAGGTATATAACGTGTCGTTATCGGCCATGTTTAAACTGATAACAACAACAATGTTTGACAAAAACAAAATGTGTATACTTTCTATTTAGTACAAAGAAATTTTAATCCCCTTAATTTAAATTTATTTAAACCAAATTCTGAAATTATATATAGACTTCTAGTTCTGTTGATATATTATGTGTTATCTACGGCCATGTTTAAATTGACAACAACAACAATATCTGACAAAAACAATATTTATACTCTAATTTAAATAAAAGATAATATCATTCCAAACCATTTGAATTAATTTATTCTGAATTCTAAAATTATACAAAGACTTCTAGTCCTCTTTAGGTATATAATGTGTTTTTATCGGCCATGTTTAAACTGACAACAACAACAACAATGTTTGACAAAAACAAAATGTGTATACTTTATATTTAATACAAAGAAATTTTAATCCCCTTAATTTAAATTTATTTAATCCGAATTCGGAAACTATATATAGACTTCTAGTCCTGTTGATATATTATGTGTTATCTACGGCCATGTTTAAATTGACAACAACAACAATATTCGACAAAAACAACTTATACTCTAATTTAAATAAAAGAGAATATCAATCCAAACCATTTGAATTAATTTATTCTGAATTCTAAAATTATACAAAGGCTTCTCTAACTCTTAAGGTATATAATGTGTCGTTATCGGCCATGTTTAAACTGACAACAACAACAATGTTTGACAAAAACAAAATGTGTATACTTTATATTCAATACAAAGAAATTTTAATCCCCATAATTTAAATTTATTTAATCCGAATTCTGAAACTATATATAGACTTCTAGTCCTGTTGATATATTATGTTTTATCTACGGCCATGTTTAAATTGACAACAACAACAATATTCGACAAAAACAATTTATACTCTAATTTAAATAAAAGAGAATATCAATCCAAACTATTTGAATTAGTTTATTCTGAATTCTAAAATTATACAAAGGCTTCTCTAACTCTTAAGGTATATAATGTGTCGTTATCGGCCATGTTTAAACTGACAACAACAACAATGTTTGACAAAAACAAAATGTGTATACTTTATATTTAATACAAAGAAATTTTAATTCCCATAATTTAAATTTATTTAATCCGAATTCTGAAACTATATATAGACTTCTTGTCCTGTTGATATATTATGTGTTATCTACGGCCATGTTTAAATTGACAACAACAACAATATTTGACAAAAACAAAATTTATACTCTAATTTAAATAAAAGATAATATCAATCCAAACCATTTGAATTAATTTATTCTGAATTCTAAAATTATACAAAGACTTCTAGTCCTCTTTAGGTATATAATGTGTTTTTATCGGCCATGTTTAAACTGACAACAACAACAATGTTTGACAAAAACAAAATGTATATACTTTATATTCAATACAAAGAAATTTTAATCCCCATAATTTAAATTTATTTATTCCGAATTCTGAAAATACATATAGACTTCTAGTCCTGTTGATATATTATGTGTTATCTGCGGCCATGTTTAAATTGACAACAACAACAATATTTGACAAAAACAAAATTTATACTCTAATTTAAATAAAAGATAATATCAATCCAAACCATTTGAATTAATTTATTCTGAATTCTAAAATTATACAAAGGCTTCTCTAACTCTTTAGGTATATAATGTGTTGTTATCGGCCATGTTTAAACTGACAACAACAACAATGTTTGACAAAAACAAAATGTGTATACTTTATATTTAATACAAAGAAATTTTAATCCCCATAATTTAAATTTATTTAATCCGAATTCTGAAACTATATATAAACTTCTAGTCCTGTTGATATATTATGTGTTATCTACGGCCATGTTTAAATTGACAACAACAACAATATTTTACAAAAACAAAATTTATACTCTAATTTAAATAAAAGATAATATCAATCCAAACCATTTGAATTAATTTATTCTGAATTCTAAAATTATACAAAGGCTTCTCTTACTCTTTAGGTATATAATGTGTTGTTATCGGCCATGTTTAAACTGACAACAACAACAATGTTTGACAAAAACAAAATGTGTATACTTTATATTTAATACAAAGAAATTTTAATCCCCATAATTTAAATTTATTTAATCCGAATTCTGAAACTATATATAGACTTCTTGTCCTGTTGATATATTATGTGTTATCTACGGCCATGTTTAAATTGACAACAACAACAATATTTGACAAAAACAAAATTTATACTCTAATTTAAATAAAAGATAATATCAATCCAAACCATTTGAATTAATTTATTCTGAATTCTAAAATTATACAAAGACTTCTAGTCCTCTTTAGGTATATAATGTGTCGTTATCGGCCATGTTTAAACTGACAACAACAACAATGTTTGACAAAAACAAAATGTATATACTTTATATTTAATACAAAGAAATTTTAATCCCTTAATTTAAATTTATTAATCCGAATTCTGAAACTATATATAGACTTCTAGTCCTGTTGATATATTATGTGCTATCTACGGCCATGTTTAAATTGACAACAACAACAATATTTGACAAAAACAAAATTTATACTCTAATTTAAATAAAAGATAATATCAATCCAAACCATTTGAATTAATTTATTCTGAATTCTAAAATTATACAAAGACTTCTAGTCCTCTTTAGGTATATAATGTGTCGTTATCGGCCATGTTTAAACTGACAACAACAACAATGTTTGACAAAAGCAAAATGTGTATACTTTATATTTAATACAAAGAAATTTTAATCCCCATAATTTAAATTTATTTAATCCGAATTCTGAAACTATATGTAGACTTCTAGTCCTGTTGATATATTATGTGTTATCTACGGCCATGTTTAAATTGACAACAACAACAATATTTGACAAAAACAAAATTTATACTCTAATTTAAATAAAAGATAATATCAATCCAAACCATTTGAATTAATTTATTCTGAATTCTAAAATTATACAAAGACTTCTAGTCCTCTTTAGGTATATAATGTGTCGTTATCGGCCATGTTTAAACTGACAACAACAACAATGTTTGACAAAAACAAAATGTATATACTTTATATTTAATACAAAGAAATTTTAATCCCTTAATTTAAATTTATTAATCCGAATTCTGAAACTATATATAGACTTCTAGTCCTGTTGATATATTATGTGCTATCTACGGCCATGTTTAAATTGACAACAACAACAATATTTTACAAAAACAAAATTTTTACTCTAATTTAAATAAAAGATAATATCAATCCAAATCATTTGAATTAATTTATTCTGAATTCTAAAATTATACAAAGACTTCTAGTCCTCTTTAGGTATATAATGTGTCGTTATCGGCCATGTTTAAACTGACAACAACAACAATGTTTGACAAAAACAAAATGTATATACTTTATATTTAACACAAAGAAATTTTAATCCCCTTAATTTAAATTTATTTAATCCGAATTCTGAAACTATATATAGACTTTTAGTCCTGTTGATATATTATGTATTATCTACGGCCATGTTTAAATTGAGAACCACAACAATATTTGACAAAAACAAAATTTATACTCTAATTTAAATAAAAGATAATATCAATCCAAACCATTTGAATTAATTTATTCTGAATTCTAAAATTATACAAAGACTTCTAGTCCTCTTTAGGTATATAATGTGTTTTTATCGGCCATGTTTAAACTGACAACAACAACAATGTTTGACAAAAACAAAATGTATATACTTTATATTTAATACAAAGAAATTTAAATCCCCATAATTTAAATTTATTTAATCCGAATTCTGAAACTATATATAGACTTCTAGTCCTGTTGATATATTATGTATTATCTACGGCCATGTTTAAATTGACAACAACAACAATATTTGACAAAAACAAAATTTATACTCTAATTTAAATAAAAGATAATATCAATCCAAACCATTTGAATTAATTTATTCTGAATTCTAAAATTATACAAAGACTTCTAGTCCTCTTTAGGTATATAATGTGTCGTTATCGGCCATGTTTAAACTGACAACAACAACAATGTTTGACAAAAACAAAATGTATATACTTTATATTTAACACAAAGGAATTTTAATCCCCTTAATTTAAATTTATTTAATTCGAATTCTGAAACTATATATAGACTTCTAGTCCTGTTGATATATTATGTATTATCTACGGCCATGTTTAAATTGACAACAACAACAATATTTGACAAAAACAAAATTTATACTCTAATGTAAATAAAAGATAATATCAATCCAAACCATTTGAATTAATTTATTCTGAATTCTAAAATTATACAAAGACTTCTAGTCCTCTTTAGGTATATAATGTGTTTTTATCGGCCATGTTTAAACTGACAACAACAACAATGTTTGACAAAAACAAAATGTATATACTTTATATTCAATACAAAGAAATTTTAATCCCCATAATTTAAATTTATTTATTCCGAATTCTGAAAATACATATAGACTTCTAGTCCTGTTGATATATTATGTGTTATCTGCGGCCATGTTTAAATTGACAACAACAACAATATTTGACAAAAACAAAATTTATACTCTAATTTAAATAAAAGATAATATCAATTTAAATCATTTGAATTAAATTATTCCTAATTCTGGAGTTATAAAAAGATTCGTAGTCCTCTTTAGGTATATATAATGTGTTTTTTTCGGCCATGTTTAAATTGACAACAAAAACAATATTTGACAAAAACAAAATTTATACTCTAATTTAAATAAAAGATAATATCAATCCAAACCATTTGAATTAATTTATTCTGAATTCTAAAATTATACAAAGGCTTCTCTAACTCTTTAGGTATATAATGTGTTGTTATTGGCCATGTTTAAACTGACAACAACAACAATGTTTGACAAAAACAAAATGTGTATACTTTATATTTAATACAAAGAAATTTTAATCCCCATAATTTAAATTTATTAAATCCGAATTCTGAAACTATATATAAACTTCTAGTCCTGTTGATATATTATGTGTTATCTACGGCCATGTTTAAATTGACAACAACAACAATATTTTACAAAAACAAAATTTATACTCTAATTTAAATAAAAGATAATATCAATCCAAACCATTTGAATTAATTTATTCTGAATTCTAAAATTATACAAAGGCTTCTCTTACTCTTTAGGTATATAATGTGTTGTTATCGGCCATGTTTAAACTGACAACAACAACAATGTTTGACAAAAACAAAATGTGTATACTTTATATTTAATACAAAGAAATTTTAATCCCCATAATTTAAATTTATTTAATCCGAATTCTGAAACTATATATAGACTTCTTGCCCTGTTGATATATTATGTGTTATCTACGGCCATGTTTAAATTGACAACAACAACAATATTTGACAAAAACAAAATTTATACTCTAATTTAAATAAAAGATAATATCAATCCAAACCATTTGAATTAATTTATTCTGAATTCTAAAATTATACAAAGACTTCTAGTCCTCTTTAGGTATATAATGTGTCGTTATCGGCCATGTTTAAACTGACAACAACAACAATGTTTGACAAAAACAAAATGTATATACTTTATATTTAATACAAAGAAATTTTAATCCCTTAATTTAAATTTATTAATCCGAATTCTGAAACTATATATAGACTTCTAGTCCTGTTGATATATTATGTGCTATCTACGGCCATGTTTAAATTGACAACAACAACAATATTTGACAAAAACAAAATTTATACTCTAATTTAAATAAAAGATAATATCAATCCAAACCATTTGAATTAATTTATTCTGAATTCTAAAATTATACAAAGACTTCTAGTCCTCTTTAGGTATATAATGTGTCGTTATCGGCCATGTTTAAACTGACAACAACAACAATGTTTGACAAAAGCAAAATGTGTATACTTTATATTTAATACAAAGAAATTTTAATCCCCATAATTTAAATTTATTTAATCCGAATTCTGAAACTATATGTAGACTTCTAGTCCTGTTGATATATTATGTGTTATCTACGGCCATGTTTAAATTGACAACAACAACAATATTTGACAAAAACAAAATTTATACTCTAATTTAAATAAAAGATAATATCAATCCAAACCATTTGAATTAATTTATTCTGAATTCTAAAATTATACAAAGACTTCTAGTCCTCTTTAGGTATATAATGTGTCGTTATCGGCCATGTTTAAACTGACAACAACAACAATGTTTGACAAAAACAAAATGTATATACTTTATATTTAATACAAAGAAATTTTAATCCCTTAATTTAAATTTATTAATCCGAATTCTGAAACTATATATAGACTTCTAGTCCTGTTGATATATTATGTGCTATCTACGGCCATGTTTAAATTGACAACAACAACAATATTTTACAAAAACAAAATTTATACTCTAATTTAAATAAAAGATAATATCAATCCAAACCATTTGAATTAATTTATTCTGAATTCTAAAATTATACAAAGACTTCTAGTCCTCTTTAGGTATATAATGTGTCGTTATCGGCCATGTTTAAACTGACAACAACAACAATGTTTGACAAAAACAAAATGTATATACTTTATATTTAACACAAAGAAATTTTAATCCCCTTAATTTAAATTTATTTAATCCGAATTCTGAAACTATATATAGACTTTTAGTCCTGTTGATATATTATGTATTATCTACGGCCATGTTTAAATTGAGAACCACAACAATATTTGACAAAAACAAAATTTATACTCTAATTTAAATAAAAGATAATATCAATCCAAACCATTTGAATTAATTTATTCTGAATTCTAAAATTATACAAAGACTTCTAGTCCTCTTTAGGTATATAATGTCTCGTTATCGGCCATGTTTAAACTGAAAACAACAACAATGTTTAACAAAAACAAAATATGTATACTTTATATTTAATACAAAGAAATTTTAATCCCCATAATTTAAATTTATTTAATCCGAATTCTGAAACTATATATAGACTTCTAGTCCTGTTGATATATTATGTGTTATCTACGGTCATGTTTAAATTGACAACAACAACAATATTTGACAAAAACAAAATGTATACTCTAATTTAAATAAAAGATAATATCAATCCAAACCATTTGAATTAATTTATTCTGAATTCTAAAATTATACAAAGACTTCAAGTCCTCTTTAGGTATATAATGTGTCGTTATCGGCCATGTTTAAACTGACAACAACAACAATGTTTGACAAAAACACAATGTGTATACTTTATATTTAATACAAATAAATTTTAATCCCCATAATTTAAATTTATTTAATCCGAATTCTGAAACTATATAAAGACTTCTAGTCCTGTTGATATATTATGTGTTATCTACGGCCATGTTTAAATTGACAACAACAACAATATTTGACAAAAACAAAATTTATACTCTAATTTAAATGAAAGATAATATCAATCCAAACCATTTGAATTAATTTATTCTGAAATCTAAAATTATACAAAGACTTCTAGTCCTCTTTAGGTATATAATGTGTCGTTATCGGCCATGTTTAAACTGACAACAACAACAATGTTTGACAAAAACAAAATGTGTATACTTTATATTTAATACAAAGAAATTTTTTATCCCCTTAAACTAAATTTATTTAATCCGAATTCTGAAACTATATAGAGACTTCTAGTCCTGTTGATATATTATGTGTTATCTACGGCCATGTTTAAATTGACAACAACAACAATATTTGACAAAAACAAAATTTATACTCTAATTTAAATAAAAGATAATATCAATCCAAACCATTTGAATTAATTTATTCTGAATTCTTAAATTATACAAAGACTTCTAGTCCTCTTTAGGTATGTAATGTGTTTTTATCGGCCATGTTTAAACTGACAACAACAACAATGTTTGACAAAAACAAAATGTGTGTACTTTATATTTAATACAAAGAAATTTTAATCCCTTAATTTAAATTTATTTAATCCGAATTCTGAAACTATATATAGACTTCTAGTCCTGTTGATATATTATGTGCTATCTACGGCCATGTTTAAATTGACAACAACAACAATATTTGACAAAAACAAAATTTATACTCTAATTTAAATAAAAGATAATATCAATCCAAACCATTTGAATTAATTTATTCTGAATTCTAAAATTATACAAAGGCTTCTCTAACTCTTAAGGTATATAATGTGTCGTTATCGGCCATGTTTAAACTGACAACAACAACAATGTTTGACAAAAACAAAATGTGTATACTTTATATTTAATACAAAGGAATTTTAATCCCCATAATTTAAATTTATTTAATCCGAATTCTGAAACTATATGTAGACTTCTAGTCCTGTTGATATATTATGTGTTATCTACGGCCATGTTTAAATTGACAACAACAACAATATTTGACAAAAACAAAATTTATACTCTAATTTAAATAAAAAATAATATCAATCCAAACCATTTGAATTAATTTATTCTGAAATCTAAAATTATACAAAGACTTCTAGTCCTCTTTAGGTATATAATGTGTCGTTATCGGCCATGTTTAAACTGACAACAACAACAATGTTTGACAAAAACAAAATGTATATACTTTATATTTAATACAAAGAAATTTTAATCCCTTAATTTAAATTTATTTAATCCGAATTCTGAAACTATATAGAGACTTCTAGTCCTGTTGATATATTATGTGTTATCTACGGCCATGTTTAAATTGACAACAACAACAATATTTGACAAAAACAAAATTTATACTCTAATTTAAATAAAAGATAATATCAATCCAAACCATTTGAATTAATTTATTCTGAATTCTAAAATTATACAAAGACTTCTAGTCCTCTTTAGGTATATAATGTGTCGTTATCGGCCATGTTTAAACTGACAACAACAACAATGTTTGACAAAAACAAAATGTGTATACTTTATATTTAATACAAAGAAATTTTAATCCCTTAATTTAAATTTATTTAATCCGAATTCTGAAACTATATATAGACTTCTAGTCCTGTTGATATATTATGTGCTATCTACGGCCATGTTTAAATTGACAACAACAACAATATTTGACAAAAACAAAATTTATACTCTAATTTAAATAAAAGATAATATCAATCCAAACCATTTGAATTAATTTATTCTGAATTCTAAAATTATACAAAGGCTTCTCTAACTCTTAAGGTATATAATGTGTCGTTATCGGCCATGTTTAAACTGACAACAACAACAAGGTTTGACAAAAACAAAATGTGTATACTTTATATTCAATACAAAGAAATTTTAATCCCCATAATTTAAATTTATTTATTCCGAATTCTGAAACTATATATAGACTTCTAGTCCTGTTGATATATTATGTGTTATCTACGGCCATGTTTAAATTGACAACAACAACAATATTTGACAAAAACAAAATTTATACTCTAATTTAAATAAAAGATAAAATCAATCCAAACCATTTGAATTAATTTATTCTGAATTCTAAAATTATACAAAGACTTCTAGTCCTCTTTAGGTATATAATGTGTTTTATCGGCCATGTTTAAACTGACAACAACAACAATGTTTGACAAAAACAAAATGTATATACTTTATATTTAATACAAAGAAATTTTAATCCCTTAATTTAAATTTATTAATCCGAATTCTGAAACTATATATAGACTTCTAGTCCTGTTGATATATTATGTGCTATCTACGGCCATGTTTAAATTGACAACAACAACAATATTTTACAAAAACAAAATTTATACTCTAATTTAAATAAAAGATAATATCAATCCAAACCATTTGAATTAATTTATTCTGAATTCTAAAATTATACAAAGACTTCTAGTCCTCTTTAGGTATATAATGTGTCGTTATCGGCCATGTTTAAACTGACAACAACAACAATGTTTGACAAAAACAAAATGTATATACTTTATATTTAACACAAAGAAATTTTAATCCCCTTAATTTAAATTTATTTAATCCGAATTCTGAAACTATATATAGACTTTTAGTCCTGTTGATATATTATGTATTATCTACGGCCATGTTTAAATTGAGAACCACAACAATATTTGACAAAAACAAAATTTATACTCTAATTTAAATAAAAGATAATATCAATCCAAACCATTTGAATTAATTTATTCTGAATTCTAAAATTATACAAAGACTTCTAGTCCTCTTTAGGTATATAATGTCTCGTTATCGGCCATGTTTAAACTGAAAACAACAACAATGTTTAACAAAAACAAAATATGTATACTTTATATTTAATACAAAGAAATTTTAATCCCCATAATTTAAATTTATTTAATCCGAATTCTGAAACTATATATAGACTTCTAGTCCTGTTGATATATTATGTGTTATCTACGGTCATGTTTAAATTGACAACAACAACAATATTTGACAAAAACAAAATGTATACTCTAATTTAAATAAAAGATAATATCAATCCAAACCATTTGAATTAATTTATTCTGAATTCTAAAATTATACAAAGACTTCAAGTCCTCTTTAGGTATATAATGTGTCGTTATCGGCCATGTTTAAACTGACAACAACAACAATGTTTGACAAAAACACAATGTGTATACTTTATATTTAATACAAATAAATTTTAATCCCCATAATTTAAATTTATTTAATCCGAATTCTGAAACTATATAAAGACTTCTAGTCCTGTTGATATATTATGTGTTATCTACGGCCATGTTTAAATTGACAACAACAACAATATTTGACAAAAACAAAATTTATACTCTAATTTAAATGAAAGATAATATCAATCCAAACCATTTGAATTAATTTATTCTGAATTCTAAAATTATACAAAGGCTTCTCTAACTCTTAAGGTATATAATGTGTCGTTATCGGCCATGTTTAAACTGACAACAACAACAAGGTTTGACAAAAACAAAATGTGTATACTTTATATTCAATACAAAGAAATTTTAATCCCCATAATTTAAATTTATTTATTCCGAATTCTGAAACTATATATAGACTTCTAGTCCTGTTGATATATTATGTGTTATCTACGGCCATGTTTAAATTGACAACAACAACAATATTTGACAAAAACAAAATTTATACTCTAATTTAAATAAAAGATAAAATCAATCCAAACCATTTGAATTAATTTATTCTGAATTCTAAAATTATACAAAGACTTCTAGTCCTCTTTAGGTATATAATGTGTTTTATCGGCCATGTTTAAACTGACAACAACAACAATGTTTGACAAAAACAAAATGTATATACTTTATATTTAATACAAAGAAATTTTAATCCCTTAATTTAAATTTATTAATCCGAATTCTGAAACTATATATAGACTTCTAGTCCTGTTGATATATTATGTGCTATCTACGGCCATGTTTAAATTGACAACAACAACAATATTTTACAAAAACAAAATTTATACTCTAATTTAAATAAAAGATAATATCAATCCAAACCATTTGAATTAATTTATTCTGAATTCTAAAATTATACAAAGACTTCTAGTCCTCTTTAGGTATATAATGTGTCGTTATCGGCCATGTTTAAACTGACAACAACAACAATGTTTGACAAAAACAAAATGTATATACTTTATATTTAACACAAAGAAATTTTAATCCCCTTAATTTAAATTTATTTAATCCGAATTCTGAAACTATATATAGACTTTTAGTCCTGTTGATATATTATGTATTATCTACGGCCATGTTTAAATTGAGAACCACAACAATATTTGACAAAAACAAAATTTATACTCTAATTTAAATAAAAGATAATATCAATCCAAACCATTTGAATTAATTTATTCTGAATTCTAAAATTATACAAAGACTTCTAGTCCTCTTTAGGTATATAATGTCTCGTTATCGGCCATGTTTAAACTGAAAACAACAACAATGTTTAACAAAAACAAAATATGTATACTTTATATTTAATACAAAGAAATTTTAATCCCCATAATTTAAATTTATTTAATCCGAATTCTGAAACTATATATAGACTTCTAGTCCTGTTGATATATTATGTGTTATCTACGGTCATGTTTAAATTGACAACAACAACAATATTTGACAAAAACAAAATGTATACTCTAATTTAAATAAAAGATAATATCAATCCAAACCATTTGAATTAATTTATTCTGAATTCTAAAATTATACAAAGACTTCTAGTCCTCTTTAGGTATATAATGTGTTTTTATCGGCCATGTTTAAACTGACAACAACAACAATGTTTGACAAAAACAAAATGTGTATACTTTATATTTAATACAAAGAAATTTTAATCCCTTAATTTAAATTTATTTAATCCGAATTCTGAAACTATATATAGACTTCTAGTCCTGTTGATATATTATGTGCTATCTACGGCCATGTTTAAATTGACAACAACAACAATATTTGACAAAAACAAAATTTATACTCTAATTTAAATAAAAGATAATATCAATCCAAACCATTTGAATTAATTTATTCTGAATTCTAAAATTATACAAAGGCTTCTCTAACTCTTAAGGTATATAATGTGTCGTTATCGGCCATGTTTAAACTGACAACAACAACAAGGTTTGACAAAAACAAAATGTGTATACTTTATATTCAATACAAAGAAATTTTAATCCCCATAATTTAAATTTATTTATTCCGAATTCTGAAACTATATATAGACTTCTAGTCCTGTTGATATATTATGTGTTATCTACGGCCATGTTTAAATTGACAACAACAACAATATTTGACAAAAACAAAATTTATACTCTAATTTAAATAAAAGATAAAATCAATCCAAACCATTTGAATTAATTTATTCTGAATTCTAAAATTATACAAAGACTTCTAGTCCTCTTTAGGTATATAATGTGTTTTATCGGCCATGTTTAAACTGACAACAACAACAATGTTTGACAAAAACAAAATGTATATACTTTATATTTAATACAAAGAAATTTTAATCCCTTAATTTAAATTTATTAATCCGAATTCTGAAACTATATATAGACTTCTAGTCCTGTTGATATATTATGTGCTATCTACGGCCATGTTTAAATTGACAACAACAACAATATTTTACAAAAACAAAATTTATACTCTAATTTAAATAAAAGATAATATCAATCCAAACCATTTGAATTAATTTATTCTGAATTCTAAAATTATACAAAGACTTCTAGTCCTCTTTAGGTATATAATGTGTCGTTATCGGCCATGTTTAAACTGACAACAACAACAATGTTTGACAAAAACAAAATGTATATACTTTATATTTAACACAAAGAAATTTTAATCCCCTTAATTTAAATTTATTTAATCCGAATTCTGAAACTATATATAGACTTTTAGTCCTGTTGATATATTATGTATTATCTACGGCCATGTTTAAATTGAGAACCACAACAATATTTGACAAAAACAAAATTTATACTCTAATTTAAATAAAAGATAATATCAATCCAAACCATTTGAATTAATTTATTCTGAATTCTAAAATTATACAAAGACTTCTAGTCCTCTTTAGGTATATAATGTCTCGTTATCGGCCATGTTTAAACTGAAAACAACAACAATGTTTAACAAAAACAAAATATGTATACTTTATATTTAATACAAAGAAATTTTAATCCCCATAATTTAAATTTATTTAATCCGAATTCTGAAACTATATATAGACTTCTAGTCCTGTTGATATATTATGTGTTATCTACGGTCATGTTTAAATTGACAACAACAACAATATTTGACAAAAACAAAATGTATACTCTAATTTAAATAAAAGATAATATCAATCCAAACCATTTGAATTAATTTATTCTGAATTCTAAAATTATACAAAGACTTCAAGTCCTCTTTAGGTATATAATGTGTCGTTATCGGCCATGTTTAAACTGACAACAACAACAATGTTTGACAAAAACACAATGTGTATACTTTATATTTAATACAAATAAATTTTAATCCCCATAATTTAAATTTATTTAATCCGAATTCTGAAACTATATAAAGACTTCTAGTCCTGTTGATATATTATGTGTTATCTACGGCCATGTTTAAATTGACAACAACAACAATATTTGACAAAAACAAAATTTATACTCTAATTTAAATGAAAGATAATATCAATCCAAACCATTTGAATTAATTTATTCTGAAATCTAAAATTATACAAAGACTTCTAGTCCTCTTTAGGTATATAATGTGTCGTTATCGGCCATGTTTAAACTGACAACAACAACAATGTTTGACAAAAACAAAATGTGTATACTTTATATTTAATACAAAGAAATTTGTTATCCCCTTAAACTAAATTTATTTAATCCGAATTCTGAAACTATATAGAGACTTCTAGTCCTGTTGATATATTATGTGTTATCTACGGCCATGTTTAAATTGACAACAACAACAATATTTGACAAAAACAAAATTTATACTCTAATTTAAATAAAAGATAATATCAATCCAAACCATTTGAATTAATTTATTCTGAATTCTAAAATTATACAAAGACTTCTAGTCCTCTTTAGGTATGTAATGTGTTTTTATCGGCCATGTTTAAACTGACAACAACAACAATGTTTGACAAAAACAAAATGTGTGTACTTTATATTTAATACAAAGAAATTTTAATCCCTTAATTTAAATTTATTTAATCCGAATTCTGAAACTATATATAGACTTCTAGTCCTGTTGATATATTATGTGCTATCTACGGCCATGTTTAAATTGACAACAACAACAATATTTGACAAAAACAAAATTTATACTCTAATTTAAATAAAAGATAATATCAATCCAAACCATTTGAATTAATTTATTCTGAATTCTAAAATTATACAAAGGCTTCTCTAACTCTTAAGGTATATAATGTGTCGTTATCGGCCATGTTTAAACTGACAACAACAACAATGTTTGACAAAAACAAAATGTGTATACTTTATATTTAATACAAAGGAATTTTAATCCCCATAATTTAAATTTATTTAATCCGAATTCTGAAACTATATGTAGACTTCTAGTCCTGTTGATATATTATGTGTTATCTACGGCCATGTTTAAATTGACAACAACAACAATATTTGACAAAAACAAAATTTATACTCTAATTTAAATAAAAGATAATATCAATCCAAACCATTTGAATTAATTTATTCTGAATTCTAAAATTATACAAAGACTTCTAGTCCTCTTTAGGTATATAATGTGTCGTTATCGGCCATGTTTAAACTGACAACAACAACAATGTTTGACAAAAACAAAATGTGTATACTTTATATTTAATACAAAGAAATTTTTTATCCCCTTAAACTAAATTTATTTAATCCGAATTCTGAAACTATATAGAGACTTCTAGTCCTGTTGATATATTATGTGTTATCTACGGCCATGTTTAAATTGACAACAACAACAATATTTGACAAAAACAAAATTTATACTCTAATTTAAATAAAAGATAATATCAATCCAAACCATTTGAATTAATTTATTCTGAATTCTAAAATTATACAAAGACTTCTAGTCCTCTTTAGGTATATAATGTGTCGTTATCGGCCATGTTTAAACTGACAACAACAACAATGTTTGACAAAAACAAAATGTGTATACTTTATATTTAATACAAAGAAATTTTTTATCCCCTTAAACTAAATTTATTTAATCCGAATTCTGAAACTATATAGAGACTTCTAGTCCTGTTGATATATTATGTGTTATCTACGGCCATGTTTAAATTGACAACAACAACAATATTTGACAAAAACAAAATTTATACTCTAATTTAAATAAAAGATAATATCAATCCAAACCATTTGAATTAATTTATTCTGAATTCTAAAATTATACAAAGGCTTCTCTAACTCTTAAGGTATATAATGTGTCGTTATCGGCCATGTTTAAACTGACAACAACAACAATGTTTGACAAAAACAAAATGTGTATACTTTATATTTAATACAAAGAAATTTTAATCCCCATAATTTAAATTTATTTAATCCGAATTCTGAAACTATATATAGACTTCTAGTCCTGTTGATATATTATGTGTTATCTGCGGCCATGTTTAAATTGACAACAACAACAATATCTGACAAAAACAAAATGTATCCTCTAATTTAAATAAAAGATAATATCAATCCAAACCATTTGAAGTTGCTCCAAAATTTTATCATATAAAGAGGACACCTTCTTGGTGCAGATATGATCAATGCTGAATAATCGGCTGTTGCTTATGATTGGCGCAGAGTTTGAAGTCGTTCTTATTGCGGCACAATATTTGAAGGGGACACAATGGGTGTCGCTAGTCTATTTAACTGTTAAAATGTTGTCATATAGGTGCTTGCGTTACTGGCAAACAGTTCAGAAATGATATAAATAATACTGAAAGGATGCTGCCGGCAATATATTTACAGCTTGATTTGCTAACACAAAGCAAATCTGCAAATGACTAAAGGCAACTAGATCAGAGATGACAATTTACTGCTAAATAATTGAAAACTAGGCAAAGTGTTGAAATTACATGCAGAGCACGATTTGTAAATTCCGTTTAGTGATATTATAATACTTAAATTCAAAAGGGCGAAGTGAAGTGGTTATTAAACCACGATTACCATTTGTGGGCATAATCGACCACTAAAATTTTACCTAATTCGATGAGGATAATAGTACCTATACCTATATAAAGAATTACGTACCAGAATGTACCAACCGAGAATATCATATCAGGAAGACGGAACCCTATACATTTGCAAACATTAAGTTGCGGTTCGAATCCGTGAAAATTTTGTTACGACATCGCCATCAAATTGTTATATTGGTGATAAACACATAAATTCTCTAGATCTGATGTTTTCTCTCTCTCTGGCCTTCACATCCCATGAAGGGATTTCGCCGCCTGCACTAAGGCCCTCCATCCATCTCGATCCACCGCTCTCGTCCTCCAGTTTCGACATCCTAATGTTCGTAGATCTTGTTGGCTGTCGTCGCGCCAGCGTAGTCGGGGTCTTCCTCTACGACGTACTCCGGCTGGTTGTTGGTGGAACACTTTATTTATCATCCGTTGTTGGGGAGACCTTGTAACGTGGCCGAGCCATCTCACTCGATTAGATTTGGTGAATCCGATAATATCGCTGCCTCCGAGGAGTTGCTTTATTTCGTGATTCATACGAATCCGATATTCGTTGTTCGCAACTTTAATTGGACCAAAGATTGAACGGGCAACCCTCCTTTCGAAGGTAGATAATAATCTACAATCGTTAGTGGTCATGGTCCAGCTCTCGCTTCCGAAAGCCAGCACAGGTCTTATAAGTGCTATATAAAGTGCGAGCTTGCACGACTGCGATAGGTGTTTCGATCGCAATAATTTTGATTTGGCGTAGAAAACTCGTTGTCCGGCAGCGATTCGGGCTTTTATTTCTGCCTGCATATCATTCGACGATGTTATAACTGACCCGAGGTATTTAAAGTTTTCAACGCTATCAAAGTTGTGGTCGCCAATTCCGAGATTTGCCGTAGAGATGTTCCTAGGTGTTACTAAATATTTGGTTTTACTGCTGTTCACCTCCAAACCAAGTCTTCTCGCGCAGCGATCGAGCGGTATGAAACTGTCTTTGATATCGCTAGGTCTTCGGCCAAGAAGCACGATATCATCTGCATATCCAAGAATTTGGCCTGATTTATTAAATATACAGCGCGAGGTTTCGATGTTGCTTTTCCTCACTACGTACTCAAGCGCCAGATTGAACAGCAAAGGCGCGAGTGCATCACCCTGTCGAACACCAGATGTTATTTCAAAGGGGTCTGACACAGATCCTTCGATTACGATTCTACATACAGATCGGGATGTTGTTAATTTACACAGAGAAACGAGTTTCTCTGGGATTCCCAGACATATGAGCGCGGCCCATAGGTTGTCGCGGTTTATACTGTCATATGCCTGCCGGAAGTCTATATATAGTTGATGAATGGTTATGTTATACTGCCAATATTTTTCCAAGATCATCCTCATGGTGAAACACTGGTCAGTGGTCGATCGGTTGGGACGAAAACCACACTGATAGTCGCCAATGATGTTTTTGGCGAAAGGGATGAGTCTAGCAAGTACAACATTAGCCAACACTTTGTAAGCAGTGTTCAATAGAGCTATGCCACGAAAGTTTTCACATTTAAGACGGTCGCCTTTTTTATGCAACGGACATATGAGTGCGGTCTTCCAATTCTCTGGCAACTCTTCTTGGTCCCAAATACAAACGACGAGATCGTATAAACTTGTTGCAAGAGTAGCGCCTCCGAGTTTAATTAGTTCTGCGGGGATTCCATCGAAACCGGGTGCCTTGCCGTTTTTCAATCTACTAATAGCTGCGTCTACTTCCTCTACTGTGGGATATTCGACAAAGAACTCTTCACCTGGAGGAGCTATTGCTCTAATGGGGGTAACTTCGTCATTCCGATTTAGCAGATTTTGAAAGTAGGTTTGCCATACTGAGAGAACATCAGCCACGTTTGTTCTCAGCTCTCCATTCCCGTCTTTGATGGCTGTACTTCTTGGATGAAAGTCTTTAGTGAGATTCCTGGCGTTGGCAAAACAGTCCCTTGAGTTTCCTACTTCCGCTTGGAAGCTGATGTTTTCGATGCATAATCTCATATGTTCGCGCTTCTTTTGTCGAAGGAATTTAATCGTGGCTTTCCTAGCGCGGAGATATTCTGCTAGAGTGCTTCTGGTATTGCGAGCCAACCATTTTTCACGAAGCGTTCGTTTATTTTCGACGACCCTTCGGCATTGATCATCAAACCAATCGTTGCGGGGCCTCGGAGGTCTTCTTCCGATGGTGTTTTGCGCCGCGGTTGTTATGGCTGACTGTATAGCGTGCCACTGCTCCTGGATGTTAGGAGGAGCTTCTTCATTGTTATGGGGCTGGTCTAAATAATTAGTGACAGCTGATTGGTAACTCTGCAGTGACGCTTGGTCTTTTAGAGCATCAATATTCCATCGAACGGTCTTTTGTGCTTGTCTGTTAAACGTAGATGACAGTTTGCACTTATACTTAAATATGACAAGCATGTGATCGCTGTCCATGTCTGCACCTCTGTAGGATCTAACGTCAGATATGCTGGTGGAGTGTCTCTTGGACACCATGACGTGATTGATTTGGTTTTCAGTTCTTCCATCATTCGATCTCCACGTTACTTTGTGGATTCTCTTATGTGGGAAAAACGAACTTGATACAACTAAGTTGTACGTTATTGCCAGGTCGGTGACGCGTTGGCCGTTGTTGTTACTAGTTAGATGCAGGCTGTTGGGACCGATGTGCGATGTATTTTCTGCACTCCTACCGATTTTTGCATTAAAATCGCCCACGATGATTTTAATCTCGTGGTGCGGTATGTTGTTGATGACTTCCTCGAGCTCGACAAAGAAGAGATCTTTGATGTCATCTGATTTATCTTCGGTGGGTGCATGCACATTAACGATCGTGATGTTAAATTTCTTAGTGCGAAGTCTGACCGTGCATATCCGCATGTTGATAGGGCGGAAATCGATGATATGGTGCTTCACGCGCCGATGGATGAGGAAGCCAACTCCAAATTCCCCTCCGTTCTGATGGCCGCTGTAGTGAAGAGTGTAACCATTGGTGGTGTCATGGATCCCACTCCCAGACCATCTAAGCTCTTGTAATGCAAGTACGTCTAATGCGTAACTCTTTGCTTGGTTCGAAAGGTTCCGGAGATCTCCAGGTCTTAAGAGGCTAAACACGTTCCATGTTCCCATTTTTAAAGCGTTGTCCGTGTACAATTTCCGAGGTCGAGTTTGTGATGAATCTGATATGGTAATCCGAGGCCTTTGTTTAGGGTTCATAACTTAAATGTTTTTATGAGAGAAGGTTGTTGGCCTGCCGCTCAACCCGCTTATTACGTGTGTGGGTCACGTACTGGTGAGAATCTTAAGGCATGCAGTCCTACCTTGAAACACATTTATATAGCGAGCCGCTTGATACAAGACAGATGCCCGCTTCAGCCGCTCCTAACCTGGAGATCAGACGCTGGTTTGGTATTGGTTTTGAGGCGCCAATGGCCCGCCTTGACATGTAGTGTCCATGACTATAAACAGGATTTAGTCTGCTCGTCTCCACTACACCGCCTGATTCATTTAGCGTTACCCAGGGAGCACCAGCGAGGAGGTATGAATCTAGGACTTTGCCCCCCCTGATCTGATGTTGCCAACTGGAAAATTATTTTTATGTAGTAAAATATGGAAAGACTGAAGAAATTCTTAGCGCTATTATTTGTGGCCTATTGTAAAATTCCCAGCATTTTCTATATACAAGATCTTCATTTGCATAACGTTTAATTAAATTTAAATCTTTTGTTTTTCATTTTCGTGGTTGTTGGTACTCTAGAGATTATTAAACAGAAACATTAAAATTAACATTATATGATGAGTTTAAAAAATAATGAATTTCTAGGTAAAATATTCTCGTCATGTTTGTATTATAATTATAGAATCTAGCACGCAGCGTTAACCGATTTTCAGAATCTTTCCACAAGTAGATGTACTATACATACATACCAGTAAAAAATATTTCATTTTCCAGAGTGTAGCAAAAAAATATAAAAAATGTATTCCGCAAAATCATGATGAAATAGTGGGCTGAACACTTTTTATTTATTTACTGTGCTACTCATTCACAATTTTCCACTCTTATTTTATTACTAACGATTATTGTGCTGTTGCTGTTCAATGAACTGTGAATTTATATATGTACCAGTTTCTTGATTATTTATCTAATTATGTTCTTCCTTTACGCAAATATTTAATTTTTATTTGTGCTTTGTTGATCCAAAAATCAAAAATGATATTGATTTACCACAAATGTGATAAGAACATTTTTTTATTGTATATATGAGGGTTTTTCATTGTTATGCGTGTGTGCAAATATTTGATTATTGGTAAATTACATATAGAAGTTCAACATGGTTAAATAGTCAATTTAGCTCTCAAATATTTGATATGATTTGTCTTAATCTAATACACGCATAAAAAACCTCAACGATAAACTTAATTATATCTTACTATTTTTGCAGGTCATGCGTCAAACACACAACTAAGATGTTTTATGTAATTGGGTTTGGGAATGGTTTTTCAATATCATTCTTTGTTAGAATTCTCTTGTGAGGTTGGGGCTGATTACTAAACTTCTTTATGGGGAGTTCTCTATTATGGGTTATCAACAATATTTAAAATATAATTGAAATTAGAGTGGCCCATGCCTTTCCCGTATTCGCTTGGAGCTTTGATTTAACTGCCATCTTTCGCCTACATAAAGTAGGCCTTTTTCATATTTGACAGCTACAAACTTTTAAATAGTAAACAACATCTTGTAACACGGCTTTCTCGAATAATTTAATGTTTATTATAAACCGTAATAAAATTTGAATAAATTTGGGGTAAGCCAAGTGTGCGGCAACTTGCAAAGGAAAATATTCCAAGGGAAAATATTTCTATGAGTTGTATCCTCCAATTAAGAAACCGGAACCCGCTCCCATTACATGTGATATTTCAGAATTACCTGATGGATCTCCTTTATGATCAATGATGCTTGAATCAGCCAAAGGTTACAATTAACAATATAACATATATACTGAGACATATTTAAAAATTATGTATGCATTTATTTACATGTATTTATTTCCAAATTTCGACAAGGCGAGCAGTACCTGTATTTTTGTTGTCCCTTTCACACAAACGCTCTAAGCGAATACAACGGATACAAATCTAATTTTAATTTCATTCAATCCAATTGAATTCTTATTTCCTGTCTTAGTATTGGTGCATGGTACGCAGTTATGATTTTAAATATACAAAATATTTAAAGAAAATATTAACTATTTTGCGTCAATTTAACAATTTTATAAAATTGATGCTTAAACTTCTAAATGATTTTAACATTAGAGAAAGACCATTTAAAGACCCGTGTAAGCATCAACCAAACTTAAATAAAAATCTTGGAATCACCTATAACAGCGAAATAACTAAATAAAGTAGCTAAAAATGTCTTGCAGAACTTATCATTTTTTTTAGTACTCCTAAAAGGTATATAATGTATAATGATCAATGTCATTAACTTACGAAACCTGAATCACTATCTCTGGCAATGGCCATTCAAATTGTTTTTACAACTTGTTTCCATAAATATCACAAAAAATGGTTGGCATCTATAAACTCAGTACAAGAAGTTTTAAGTTTTAGTGTTTCTGAAAGGAAATGTTATGGTGTGAGCACGTCAGAAATCCCATTTTGGAAATGCCACGGTTTTCTTATTTTGTCAAGTGGAGTATTTGATTGTGCAATTTTTTGCGTCTAACGGTGAAATTTGTGCATAATATATTTTGGGAGATAATGTGGGATTTCTAGTTTATTTGTGCCAAACTGTGCATGCCAAAAACAATTTAGTTCTTCTCCAGAATTGATCAGTACTTTTCCTAGAACGACTATACCTATTTACATGTGATATGTACAACATCTTTTGAAGTAGATCAACTAAGTAAGAGATTGTCGTAGTTTTCTAGTCACAATGTTTAGACTAGACTAGCTGAAGTACCCGGCTTTGTCCGGGTTAAAATTAAACTGCTGAACTTCAACAGGTGTTTTTATTTTATTTTATAACTAATTAGTTATTGTTGGGTTTACCGCAATGCTTTGCTTGTAAATCACATTTTTTGATTTTCCTTCCGGAGCTAAAACATACAAGTTTTTAGAAGTCCCTACTCTTGAGCATGCCACATAACACTGGCCATGAGAGAAGCAAGGACTTTCCAAATTTACGCCTGCAAACTTTTGGGATTGTTCGTGAGCTTTGATGATAGGTATGGCAAATGACTTCTAACTGGGAACTGGACTCCTTTGAAGCTGAATGGTAGGTCAGTTGGTATCAACGGTATGCGAGGTATGAATATCTCCTTTTTTTACAAGCCCCGTCAATACATTGGCTTTGGTGACATTTGGTTAAATACTTTTGACACAGAGCCGTGTTCCCAGTTCCATTGCATAGTTTGGCAGATGAAAATTCGCAGAAGTATTATGGATCCTTTCTTCAATTTTAAGATATCAGAAGGCATTCCAAGTGGCTCCAGCGTGTAATAATTACGGACGATATTCAACAAATATTGATACATACAAAATATTTGTTAACACTCTCAGGGTTTTTTTCAGCTGAAAATGTATTCGTGCTAAATTTGTAAGCACTCGCTATAGTGAATTAAGTTTACATATATATTGTAAATGCCTGTTTACAGTTGAGCATGGAAAAGGGGTAACATTTTTTGATCACTAACCCCCAATGTTTTTTCTTGGCTACTGAAAATTATCCGTACAAAATTTGGGAGCAATTGCTCTAGTAGATCAAAAGTTTTTGTGGAACAAACATAGTTACATTATACACAAAATTTTTCGAAATTGATCTTTTGAAATTAGGCTTGAAATGGGGGTTTCTCGATCAGATTTATATCTCCATTCTGTTAGAAATTTGAAAAGACAAAGTTCACTTAATGTTGAATTTTTGTTCAAATTTTTATGTATTATTTTTGTAAGTTAGAAAATTTAATTTTTAATTTAATTTTTCAAATTAATAGTGCAGTTAATTTTTTGATTAACATAATTTTGAATATAAATACTCAAATTTCGAAATTATCACTCGAACTTCCTATTAGAATATTAATTTATCTTATTACATTTTGGTTTAACAGTCTTACATTCATACATTATACGGGGATAACATAATTATTTAGAGGTGTTAAATAATTATGAAACTAGCGGGGTAATCCCGTAAGACAAAATTAAATATAATTAAACTATTAATAAAATTCCAAGTTCTTTCAAACCAGAATCACCAAAAAAACTATAAAATATTGGAAATAACTTGGTTGCCTCCACGCGATGTCTGTTGATCAAAAAATTTGTTTATTTAAATCTGTTAGCAACAAAAGCTAATAAACGTATTCAAATCAAAAAATCAGTTTATGTGATTTTATTAATAAGAGTTTCCCAGAAATTGCACCAGAAAAATTACTTTTTGAAATTTGAATTGAAATAATCGTTTCGTATAGGTGATTTTAGCTAACGGAAAGTAAGCGGAATCATGAAATTTAATCAGTTAGAAGCACGGAAAGAGGAAAATATAAAGGCTGGATGAGAGGTTTCAGGAATCCACAAAAAGGGAAGTTATTCCAAAAGACATCGAAGTAAGAACGTTTAGCATAATTCACAATTTAGCAAACCACTACTTGTGATAACAAAGAGCAGTCGAATTCTGAACTTCAAATAGACTGTCAAGCCACTATTGACAAAAAAACGGCCCTCTTATCTCATCCCTCGACTTAGGCCCCCTTTACTTGAGACTTATGCCATGGGCTTAAACAATATCTTATAGAGATCCCGAAGGCATTAAGGAACACGGAATTAAGAATATTTTATAATTCTTAACCAAATAAAACTGGTTAAATCGAATTACATTTTTATTCACGACACGACTACTGATAATGACGTTTCATAACTGACCCCGCTGTTTTTGATACATCAGAAAAAGTAACGAAAAGTTGACAATTATAAAAATAAAGAAACTGCTAGAAATTGAGATGCGTGAAGTTATTACGGAATACTTACTACGTACTACATTACTTTTCAACAAAGGGTTAGCCAGAAGACTCAAAATATTATTGTGCCCCCAGTTTAACGATCATCGCCTGTCTGTTTGAAGCTCGGTTGCCAGCTCTGAATTGTCACTAACTATAGGGCATGTATTCTTGAAATCAGTAGATATTTCCGTCTGCGGATTTTATTTTGCATTAAAATTCTTTCTATTATTTGAATTTTTCGCCGGCTACTTTAATCGTTTTTTCAAATTTGCTTGCTAGTTTTCTTGGGAGAATAAATCCGCTTTGATTTACCCAGTCGAAAATTTCCATCGGTTTTTGTTTAGTAGTGAAATAAATAATCGAAGACTTAATAAATAATAGAATAATATAATATAAAGACTTTTAATGCAAAATATAATCCGCAGACGGAAAGAATACGCGCCCAGAATGCATATTATTTGTATCGAAAGGCATCACACAAGGCCATTCGACTAAACAACTGAGCCCATAAATATAGTTAGTGAGAAAGAGAGAAAAAAGAGAAAATGTTAGAAAGAGAAAAAAACTTATTGGGAAGTAGTAAATTCTTTTGATAAACTCTTAATTCTCCAATATTCCTCGGTGATGATTTTCTTCATGCCGTTTCTTCATAATTGCATTTTGATTCTAGGGTCTAAACTTCTGTTAGAAACTGCGGGGGTTTTAGGCAGCCCCCATCCTATAAGACATACAACGAATTAAAATTACATCGAAAAAAAAATGTATATTAACAAAAGTTGATTTTTTAATATTTGTGGCACTATCAGAAGAAGCGATAAGAGCGATAAAAACTCTTTGATATGTGTCTGCAAGGTTGACGAAGAAATTATTTTTAATAAAAATAAATAAAATAAAAAGTAGTTTGGTGATTCAAAATTTCAATTTTAATTTATTCAAATTAAGTATTCAGTTTCATGAAATTTGAATAAGCATGATTTTTATAAAAAAACATTTTTGGAAAAGTAAAATTATCGAGGAAATTGGGATACAATTTCTCGGAAAATTTAGCCTGTACTTTCTAAAAATTAGAGATACACAATCCTACCGTAAAAATTAGCAAAAATTAACATCTTACCTTATTTTGAAAAAATAAAAAAAGTGAAAAATTTAACTTTCCCCTCCTAAAAACTGTTGATAAACAATCCTACCTTTAAAAATTACGTATAACATTACGTTATTATTATTATTTTAGTTTTAAATTTTCATATTTAACAACCTTTAACCAAAGGGGTTTGGTAATTTTATATAATCACCGGTACGAGTAAATAATTCTAAAAACCGTAATCTATATACTATTACCCTGTGTTTACCGAATGAATATTAATGAGTGAATTTATTTTTTGATTGATATTTGATTTATATTATAAACTGTAAAAGGTTCGAGTTGGATTCGTGATAATGCATCTGCATTAGTATTTTTTACAACCCTCTTACGTACGATTTCATAGACGACTTCCTCTAATTTTAATCGCCATCGAACCAATTTCCGTTGACTAAAAGCTCCGTTTCTATAGTTAAGTAATTATACTCCGGTTTACCGTTAAGGTTCCGGATGCATAAAAATTTGGTTTATCACTTCTTATGGGGCCTTGCGAGAGGACCGCATCAATAGCTACGTTACTCGTGCCGTAAGAATAAATTCTTTGGAAAAATACAAAAATTTTCAAAAGTTAATTAAGAAATAACCTAGTTCCCTAGGTACAGATACCATTTTTTATGAGGACTGGTTATAAAATGGCCAGTTTAGTCTAGCACGAACAGATTCCAGAATTTTGTCCAAAACTTACTTTAAAATCCCTGATCAATACTATCCCAAATTACATCGTAATTCGTTAAGAAATGGCGGAAAGACGGAATATTGTTTAATTTCAAGATTCCATATACCGAAATCTCCTTTATACTTTGGAGATCAATCAATTTGCCATTTTAAGGATCACTTTTAATATTTTATTCCGCTGAGATGTTTTATTTAGTGACAAAAGTGATACATAATGAATAAAAATTTTCCGCTGGTAAATGCTGTCAAAGTTCCGCATGGTGGATTTTTCTTAATTTTCATCCGTTTTAGATGTTTAGCTTTCTGTTTGGTGTGACGAACGGTTTGTACAGAGACATTAAGGCAATACGAATTATTTTACGTTTATCTACCAATTTTATTTTCGAAACAGAACAGCCTTTCATTTTTTTTAGATAGTTTTCAGGATTTTTTAAATAATTTCGTACAATAGTGTTACTTTGGCCTAGTTTTTCGGATATGAACCGACTCGGACGTCGCTAATCGTGGTAAGCATCAATTATTACCTTTCCAACATCATTTCAGGTTTTATTTTTTCCCTTAAAAAAAAAAAAAAAAAATTGACAACACTAAATTATTATTGACAACGCAATTTAATTTATTATTTCATATTTTTTAAGTTATTAAAACTAAACAAAAAGAAAAAATGAAAGGAAAATAAACTGGATATATTTACGTGTAGCAATAAAAATTAGTTTGTTTTTTATATATATTAATGAAATACAAAAACCAACATTTTCAAAGCCAACTAGACATTTTTTTAGTCATTTGATTAATGATGACATTATCCGCCTTTCAGTATTGAGACTTGTACCCCTGTGATCTACCGGGAAAATTTGTCACCACGAAAAAGATACAAATTTGACATATTATTTTAATTTCAGTACACAAGTTGAATGATATTAAAGTTTGTGAGTTTAAAACACGTAAATTGTTAAAAATAATAATTAAAATTAATTTAATAAATAAATCAAATTTGTTGCTCTCGAAAAGTACCACTACCATTAAGAAAATAAGTGAGTTTTTTTGTGCTATACTTTGGTTTTTGTACTACCACATACTTATATTCATTATATATTTTTGCTAGAGAACTTTGGTTAATATGGATGCAGTTAAAATCAGAAATAAACGAGTCAGTAAATCGCATTGTGGTGTTCCTCAATGCAATAATTATAAATCAGACGATGTGTCGATGCATTCACTTCCGAAAGAGGTTTTGGCAAACAAAAATGAACTTCGTAAATGGACGATCGCACTTAAAATGGGTAAACCATTTCCAAAGTATTTTTTAATATGTAGTGAGCATTTTAAAACTTATGAGTTGCGGTGCCCCGTAGGTCGGCTGAATGTAAATAAGAAAGTGGGGTTAAAAAAAGGAGCTTTTCCTTCTAAAAATTTACCAACATCGTCTATTTTACCGAAACTACAAGGAGATAAAGGAAAGGAAAGGTCGGATCGCTTGAAATCTCGTCAAAATTTGTAAGTGATAATACGTACTTTTCATTTAGTTATTCTTTTTATGTTTATATTTGTAATATTTTGTTTTATACTTTTAGTGCTTGCGTAGAAACGCCCGTTGAATCGGAGAATTGCGATGTTTGTGTTGCGCATGATGAAGAAGATATAATGGAAACCAATCCAAGCAAATTTAGAAAACACAGTTTTTGTGACGCCTTTATGGGACACCGATACCAAACTAAACACAAAAACTGGAATTCCCACACTTGCCATATTAAATGCCATGGTAGCAGCTTGTAAAATTATAAGACCATACGAAAATTGTACAATGTCGTTGAGAAATCGGATTTTACTTATCATGTTTAGACTTAAAAGCAACTGCTCTTACGCTGAAATAACCATCGATTTTCAAATTTCGCACAAAAGTGCTAAGCATTATTTTGTAGATACAATACAATTATTTGCAAAAGCAATGAAATCGACTATTCACTGGCAGACAAGGGAGGAAAATGTTAAAAGTCTTCCGTATTACTTTAAAAAATTTCAAAATGTAATGACCGTTTTGGATTGTACGGAAATAAAAACAATTAAGTTTAGTTACTTAAAATGTCGCACTTCAACTTATTCCCATTATAAAGGTGGTCATACATTAAAGGTTTTAATAGGTGTAGCCCCTTCAGGATTAATAAATTTTATCAGTCCCTTTGTAGCTGGGAAAACTTCAGATAAGGCCATATTCAACCTAACTAATTTGATAGAAAAATTAAAACCCGATGATGCGGTTATGGTTGATAAGGGATTTATGATTGGGAACGAATTATTAAATGCTGGCATCGAAATGATAAGACCTGACTTTTTGTACTATATTCAATCTAAATCCGAAGTACGAAGAAATACGCAGATTGCCAGTGCTCGTGTTCATGTTGAACGTCGAATTGCCAGACTTAAGGTCTTCGGAATATTATCAAATAAAGTTGCTTTATCTGTCTTGCATAAGGCATAGATGACATTATGACGGTAATATGTGCCATTTCTAATTTAGATACTCCTATATTAAAGAATGACAGATTTATTTGATTTGAAATATTAAAATTATATTTATATAAATATATAGATAGAATAAAAATAATACATTTTTTATCATAATTACGTTTTAGTACATTTTAATTTTTCGAAAACAAATATATTCTTAAATTCATACTCGGTTATAAAGTTTCCGTTTATATTGTCCCTAAAAATATCATTTTATATCAGTCTTACATTATTCAGGTAAGTTATATTAAATTTAACAATAGTGGTACAAAAACAATTCATTGCAAAATAACAATTAAAATTAAAAACAAAATAAAATAACAATTCAAAATAAAATAAGAATATTGCCTTCAGTCTTATATAAACAAATCACAGTTTTCTTAAAAATTATAGTTATTATTAGTCATTATTAGTTATTGTTTAAACATATGCAAAACCAAAGTTTCAAAATAAATTGCACATAAAGTTTTAATAAATGTATCTAAAAAAAGCAAATCTTTTGGTACAATTACAAATTCAAAGGTGTTATCAAACGAAGAATATATGCATAAATCACAGAAATCTAAATTTGTAATGCCAAGACCCAATTGGATTTGCCCGTAATATTGGTGTTTTTTGTTCAACTCATAATTTTGTTGACTGTTTACAAATAGATATGGTAAAGATGGCAGTAAATCCGTAGCCGTAAAAAATTTTCCGTTAATTGGACATTTTATTTCGAGGAGCTTCCACTGATCACCATTAAAAATAATTCCATCCGGACTGGCTCCAAGAAATGGCAAATCGGGCGATATGATTAGTCCTGTTTGAAAAAGTAGGCAGTATTGCCCAATTTTCACTTTTGCCAACTTTTCAGCGAACTGGCCGTATTTTGTAGCTTTATTACCCATGAAATTATTTTCATAAATCGACTTATATTTTTTTACCCAGTTTTGGTTTTTATGTACAACATAAGTATAAAGGTTGTACGCTATACTACCGGTTATTCGCAGTTTTCGCTCTACTAACCATTGTGCACTAGTTTGTCTTATTGTCGATTTACATATAAGAATTGCCTCGCTGTTTGTTTTGACCACTTTACAATTATATTGAATTGGTGTAGCGGAATTAATATACTTATTTAAAAATGGAACAAATTTTTTAAGGACATCATGACAAATAATAAAATTATAAAAATCGTCTTCGCTTGTTTCGTCCGTTTGGAAATTTCGCTCCTGATCATTTGATCAGTTACCCGCAATCATTTTGCCCAACTCCGATTCCGGGGCGGCTAGAAAAAAATAAATTTTTAATTTTACATTTCTAGTTTTACATTTTTAGTTTTAATTTACTTACCATTAATAAACATTGATTTAAATGCAAGTTCCTGTTCTGTCGATATAATATCATCGTATTGTGATTTAATTTTTGTGTGTACATGGCACAAATCTTGAACAATCACTGAACTGTACTCTGATGAAATAATTTTTCCAGTTTTACCCCATTGTTGCTTGAGCTCGGTACAGCTTATGACTTCGAGGTGTGGTTTTCTAAAAATTCTAAAACCCATGTAGAAAAGCACAATTTTCATGTTAATATTAATTACCGACAAATTTTTAGTAAGCAAGCCGCTACGTGTTTACATTTTTCGCCTTGGCCGGCCTTACACGTACAAATACATTTCCAGTTTTTGCTCGATTTCTCCAACTGGTCCAATCTGACTTCATGTGGGCTATCTGTCATTGCTGAGGTTTGTATAACTAACCCCACAACTCGGTTTTTTAGATGGCCCGGTACGACTCCGATTGCATACACCCAGCCGGCCTTTAATATGTTTTCCCTCACGTAAAGGTCTTTTCGATCCATTAAAATAATCTATTATATCACATAATGATATATTAAACGTGTGCCCATCATCCACATTATTATTTACATCTCCGTTTAGACTTATTTTTTTGCTAGCCATTCAATAGGTATCAATCTTATTTTTTTAGATTAATTTAATAACCATTCTAAATAATACAAATAAACAAAACAAAAATAAAATATCGAAAGTAACACATTAAATTACTGATTCAAATTAATTGTTTATTAAATAATTTTAAACTTTGCTGTTTAAAACAATAATTACCTGAGAAATATTTCTGTTTAAATCTATGTAAACACATAGGAAACGTCAAAACACAATTTTTGGTTGTATCTGAAAGGAGCTTTGTTTTTTTGCTACTAGTGGCGCTTTTTAAACTTTCT